>OX419643.1:5877987-8277987 GCA_948473465.1 Lithophane ornitopus | reverse complement strand
TGATGGTAAGTCATAATGCGGTGGAAGATTTCCAAGAAGTATTTTACTTATTCACCTGCCTTAGTGTAGCGACACACCTGCCGAAATTACGTCTTCGTAACTCTGCTGCTAATTGTACGCTTTAGGTTGCAACCAATAACTTATGTATAACCAGAGCTTACTGGAGAAAAACCTTTCTATCTATGGTTTTAACGTAAAATAATCTGTCAGAGACTAGGAATCGTAAGGAATGTGTCACAATGACATACAGGGTGTAAGGTACAGCCCTCCGCAAATTAACAGGGGGCATTCAGCTCCTTATATTGAATCATATTTTTTTTTCGTTTTTTCAGTTACTATTCCTTTATTTCAATGTAAAATTACATTCTATGTACGCAGCACTCCATTTATGTAAGTAAAAGAGCTGAAATAAAAAAACCGGCAATAGACGTTAAAATACTATATTCTAACGACGCGTGAAGCTCAGAATTTACATTGATAAGTCACGTCGTGCGAGCGTCCTCTTCGCCATGGGGAGTGTAACGATACATTGCGTGTGAGGTAATAAAACAAATCAGGTATATTGGATGCCCATAACGTTCCTGAAATAATTTTATGTACCTTACGATTATATCCTGAATTCATCATATCAGTCTGCGGAGGGGTGTCCCTTACACCCTGTATAGAATTATACTGTCTTCCATCAATAGCAATGTCTTTTACTGACAATACGTTATTGGGTTCGGCCGTTTTCGGTTTACGAATTCGGTTTGCTATGACACAACATGTCGAAGATTACCTTGCTGAAATTCTGCTCGGCCATAGTTTATGCTTACGCCAAAATGCACCCTATTATTGGGCTAATTTGTTGCTGGTAATTTAAAATCGTTTGCAGGGTGTAAGACCGCCGAATTTCTTGCTTTTGAACTTGCGTATTTTCCGTAGATGTGTCGCTAGACTTAGAAATTATTATTTTTTATGCTAGGTGTGTGTATATACAAGGTCAAATTAAATTATTTGGAGAATCTTCACAGACAGGACAGGACATAGGATCATTTAGCTCCCTTCAAAATGGTTGAGCTAAATGGTGCTGATCCATGCGTCATGTTCGTGAACGGGAGCCGTCAGTTATGACTGGTCATCTCTTAGCAGCTGCCATGGCTTATTTTAATTTTTGAATTGTTTTTATGTTATAATTGCGGATGCTTTTAACGTGCTTTCTACATTGTTCTCACATGTATAATTTCAACAAGAATGATGTAACCAATATATTGTAACAACATTTTTTTAAAGAGTGTCCATGGAGTTTCTTGCCCGTTCTTCTCCATAGGTACCTACAACGCTTTGGAATGGGCAACTAGCTTCTCAAAAAAAAAAAAAAAATCGCTCAACGCGCCTAAAGAAGTTTTCACATAAAAAAACGTTATATAATTTTCTTCTGTATATTCAATTCACTTTCCACCATTTTGGTTTGTTTAGTAGTGCAGAGTTAGTGCAAGCGGTACATAATGCCGAATTGAGCTTTCTTCCGGAAAAATTGCGCGAAAAGTACATAAAAGCTTAGGTACAATATTTTTATTCAATGCATGGAGACACCTAGCATTTTCCTCGCTATAGTCAGGTGAACAGTTGTGTGTTTCGCTCGGCAGCAAATTTTTTCTGGGTCTCGTACCTTTGAAACCTTCGCACCGCTCAGGATTCAATACAGGTACTCGCGCGAAAAAAACAACTTTGCAGCCTTGCATAACAAATAACTATTAATGTGTAATGGATGTCTCTCTCGCTGAAATGATTGTTTTATCATCGATACTTATCACATCCTGTGAAGTTGCGTCAGTTAATTTAATTTGTCCTTGCATAATGTATCGTTTGGGCTACTACATTATAATTTTCATTCCAGGTGGTGTATTCGTAACTCTGCTATGCGGACTAGCTCTAGCGATAGTGGTGGCGATATTAGAATTCTGTTGGAATACTAAGAAGAATGCAACGCAAGGAAGACAGTCGCTATGCAGTGAAATGGGACAGGTAAGCAAGATTATGTACCAGTTTCTTAGGCTATCATCAAAAGGCTGTCAAATATCGTGGTATGATTCGTTGACCACAACGAAAAATATTCGTCAAGACATTTAGATGTAATTTGAGGAGCTCGTGGCTAAGTAATAACAGCCGAACCGGGTCGATCCATCAGGTTATGCTACGCTTGCCGGGGTTGGTCGGTGGATGGGTGACCATCTTTACATACCGAGACTCCTCCGTGCCTAGGAAAGCACGCTAAGCCGTTGGTCTCGGCTGACATTCGTGGATCTTTGACAGTCGTTGCGGGTCGTCAGGAGCCCGAAAGTCTGACAACCAGTCTTACCAAGGGGTATCGTATTACCCAGTAACTGGGTTGTGGAGGATAGGCAGTCGCTCCAAGTAAAATACTGGTATTCAGCTGCATCCGGTTAGACTGGAAGCCGACCCCAACATAGTTGGGAAAAAGCTAGGCAGATTGATTTTTGAAGACGGATCTGAGAGCTGTTTTGAATACCGCGAGAATTTTTCCGGACAGATTATGTTCATGCATATTCAGCCTATAATGTTCCCACTGCTGGGACACAGGCCTCCTCTCTGTGAGAGGGAGTGGGCCATAATACACCACGGCCCACGTGGCCAGTGCGGGTTGGTAGATGTCACATGTATTAGAATTTTTGGTTCTAGGACATGTCGGTTTCATCACGATGTTTTCCTTCATCGTTTTGAGAGCAGTGGTCATCAAATTTTTTACGCAAAGTATTGCGCCTGTCAGGGTTCGAATCTACAACCCCTGACAGGCATTATGTTCATGACAATACAAAAATCAATACGTCGAATTTAGAAGGGTTAAGAATTATTTTCGTCTAACCCTTTTGCTTGCCATCTACTCCTGTAAATAATCGGCAAACTGTACCCAATTGCAGTTAGTTTTATCCAGGGACTATGACCCTGATCTTGAACAATATTTCCCCAGGAGTTACAAACAGCGATGCGGGGTGGTTCCTCCAGTAGGACAGTGTTAAGACCAGGGTGTTCCAGATGTTCACCAGCCACACACGTGCCTCCAGCTACTTCTAGATACCAGGTAAATGAGAGATAAGAGGTATTTAGGTCGTATTCACTACTAATAACCAGTATCTTTTGAAGAAAATTATTGAAAAATAAAAGTCATAATTTGTGTGTGACTGGTCATCTCTTAGCTGCCATGGCTTATTTTAATTTTTGAATTGTTTTATGTTATAATTGCAGACGATTTTAACATGCTTTCTACATTTTTCTCACACGTATAATTTCAAAATGAATTATGTAACCAATATATTGTAACAATATTTTGATTTAAAAGAGTGTCCGTCGAGTTTCTTGCCCGTTCTTCTCCATAGGTACCTACAATGCTTTGGAATGGGCAACTAGCTTCATATTTCTGTATAGCCGACTCCTTGACAATTCAAAAGTGCCTGTAAATGGTTAAATTGAAATAAATGCTTTGAGTTTGAGTTTGTAGTTTCATAGTTTTGAAACTCAACGGGCTATGTTTGTTTGAAGATTAGACTATATATGTTCAGGTAACGATGCAATTTTTGAAAAAAAAAAATTATGAAGAAATCTTACATACCGCCTACGTCACTACGTAACCTTTTTTAGAGGAGTTTCAATTCGTGGCCGCGTAGTGTGCGAGTCCTTCGGTATTCATTGTGATTACGATGTTATAAATATCATTTTACATACTTGCTCCCACTATTTAGTCCTCAAGGAAGCCTCTGACTCTCTCCACCATGTCCCCAGCAGTCCCGCAGCAGCAGCGTGGAGCTGAAGGAGCTGCGCTGGTCGTAGCAGCGCGGCGGGCGCGGCCCCGCGTCCGCGCCCGCGTCCCCCGCGCGCCCGCGCGCCGCCCGCCCGCGCGCGCTCCACAGTGAGTGTGCCGCAAGGATCTATACTAGGCCCCGTACTATTCTGCTGAAACATTTCACGTAACCCACGTAGATACTGTTTATCTTCTAATATTAAATAATATCAATTTAAATGAGATTTGTCAACATCTTAAATTGAATGAATATTGTATTTTTTTACAGATTCTGTCGGCTCTTTGAGAAGAACGACTTCATACGTTTTAAAGGAACCTCGGGAGAAGAAACATGTGCAAATAGTTGCGTAGCCTATCCTAAAAAGCACTTGGTTTTAATTAGGCAAATGGCCTAGAAAAGAGACTTGTAAGAGTCAAGAAATAAAAATGTAGACTCATGTGAGTGAAGTGTGACTTTTGAAGTTTAAAAAAGCTGGTCTATTCTGTAATATCGCACCGTAAAAACTTAGGTAAAGTGAGATTGAAATGCGCTGTTGTGCTATTCTGTAAAAATCTCACCGTGAAAACTTAGGTGAAGTAAGCGTGGAGTGAGCTGTCAGTGTCATCGATACCTACTGATGCTAAGGCAGTGACAGTTCACAAGATGGTTATAGAATAGCAATGCTGTCATGTCATTCACTATTGACATCTCACTTCACCTACATTTTTTCAAGAGTGAATATAGGCATACGTTATTTGATTGAGTGATGTTTTAAAAAGGTTTTCGGTGTGAGGTGTTGTTTGTAAAGATAAAGCCGTTTATAATTGTGAAATGTTGGTAGTTTTTAGTCTGTAGTATGGTAATTTTTATCAAGCCTGAAGATAAACAACAGACAGATTATTGCAGATTCATTGTTTTTAAAATGGATGATGCCTGGAAAAAGAAACTATTTAGTCCATCAGTCTATTAGAAAAATACATAGATTAGACATGTATCTTTTGCTTAATCATAAAAATGAAAAAATGACTTAGATAAAACGCATTAAAGTGGGGAGTAGTTCTCGCTTAGTCATAATTAAGTATAAAATCTACAAACTCGAGACGTCATGGCACATTTTAACTCAATGTGTCGCCGTAATCTTTTGATTTCGTAAAAAAAGAAAAAATCGTGTCCAATATTTTTAAATAAGCTACCTGACCTTTTTTGTCATCACGCCTAAACTATAATTTAATGTTTTACTTTCCTATGTAATAATTGATACTGTAATCAAAATTACCAATGCAGGATGGAAACTATGAACATTTTTCGATGCAATTCTCTATTGTATATGAGTGGGATAATTGTCATGAAGAAAACTTGGGTTTGTACGCCTTGACAAAATAACTTGTATACAGGCCAAAAAATGTTTGGCCAAGAATAAATTAATTGGTGAATGTGTACATTTTATTAAACTAGTAAATTAATGGCCTATCCCAAAAAAATGTATAGATAATTATTTAAGTCAATCTATACATGGCAGAATATACATTCATTTCTTCCCAATGTCAGTCACCGATATTAAAAAATAGCTATTACTTACCTGTATTTGAACCGGCAACGAATTTATAAGAAAAATGATACGACAGTAGCTATATTAGTTATATTTTTAAGACAAAATAAATACAAATAAAACTGTGTTCTTATTTAATTAATGTATATAGTTTACGTATTTGTTGTAATGTTGGTATAGTGGTATTGACAGCTGCAAGTGACATTTTTGTAAGGACATTTTTCTTCTCTCGTATCCTTATGGCCTTCCCCAAGCACCGCAACATCGACTAGTTCTGTGCTTCTCTCACCCAGGGGATTCCTATGGCCTTCAACGAGTCATTGGTCCACTTTGTGGGAAGCCTTCCAACGCTACATCTTCCAAACTATAGTCACATATTTTGAGAATGCTGTAAATAGCTCATCTTTATTTCAGTCGAAAGACGTTCATTGCTGGACATAGGACTTTCCCAGCAATCGCGTAAAAATATTAACCAGTCGGCAAGTTGGTCGCGGGGCTGACTGTTCAGGGTAGGCGCGTTCATTTATGTATCGCCTAGTTGTGGAGGTGATTTTATGTCATTGGCAGCAAGAAATGTGAATGTGGCTATGTTTTATACAAAAATGGAAGGCGGTCCTTGATGCATGTTATCCGAAATAGCTTTAAAACGTTCACTCTTTCAAGGTCTCAGTTTTGTAACTTGGTCAATATGATTTAGTCACCTTTTTAGGGAAGGTAGGAAATCGGAGGGAGTGGTTTAAAATGCTCTTTGTAAAACGGGTCTTTCCCCCTAATATACAGGAGTATGACGGCAGTTTGCCCCCATATACAATAAACTAGCTGTCAAATCGAATTTTAGCAGTTCGAGATTTGACAAATAAATGTATAGGATCAATTAATAATGATGACATGCATTATGGAACTGTGAAAATTTTTAAAATACTGCCGAATATTGTCCTGAAATCGAATGTATAGTATGACCTAGAAATGTACTTAATGTCTTTTGTTATACTGAAATACCTACCATACCATACATTTCAGCTTTATATCTGGGATGGTAATATAAGGCATTAAACGGTAAAATTCGCGATTTTTATCGATTTATATTTGTCATAATATACATTTAAGACATGGTCTAGATTGAAAATTAATAATTATTAAGAAATATATTTTAAAAAACTGTTAAAGATCGCTAGATAAATATACTGTAGGTACATTTGAAATATTTTATACGTAATTTTTAAGTATTTATGTAAAAGTATTGGAATGTCTGTAAGTACTTTGAAAAGTTGAAAGTTTTGCATACATTGAGTGAAATAAAAGTGTTTTATGCACATTTAATGTATAGACCCATTTATTTTTATTTTGGCAATCGAGTAAAAGATGGTTCTGAAGACTAATGTTTGTCAAAGCTTTCAGGGAATAATCTGTTATTATGTGGCTACTGGGAAGCCACTATACTGACTTCCAAGGTCAGTACTACATCGTCTAAACAATTACAGATAATAATTTTAAGCAACTTTTTAATCAAATCTGCCTCGTTGGTTTAGTGGTGGCAAGCGGTACTGTTGAGCATAAGGTCTCTGGGTTCGATTCCTGGGTCGGGCAAAGTGTTATTGGGTTTTTCCATCAGGAATCTCTCAGTAGAAGCCTGGAGTCTGGATTTGTGCCTGGTTGATGGCAATAGGTTGGCCCATTACATGGGATTTAGACCATAACTGGCGAAATGTGGGTGTAGGTACTATAGGTACACCCCTGCCTAACCCATAAGGGATTACAGGCATGATGTTATGTTATGTTATGTAATAGTAGAAAAAACAAAAATTCACATAAACGGACCATAGTTAAAGATAAACGGATAAATTAGTTACTTGAATTGATTGAGTGAGTTGTTTTGAGAACCCTAGTTGGCATTTTTTATTTATTTATTTTTTTAGAAAAAAAAATGTACGGCTAAGGCAAAATGTACGGTATAGAGCCTTGTTTGATATACTTTTAAATGTTACGAAAAGCAAAGGCTAGTTTTAATAACACAGTTGAGTTGTGATTGTAAATAATAATAAAATGTTTAGTATTGCATTTTGATTTTATTATTAATTATTAATAAAATATAATAATGATGTAACTGTAGTATTATTTATCAATCATCTTTGACAAAACACAAAGCAGTTAAATCCTACTAATATTATAAATGTGAAAGTTTGTGTGTTTGGATGTTTGTTACTCAATCACGCAAAATCGGCTGAATGGATTTGGATGAAATTTGGCAAACAGATAGTTTATAACCTGGATTAACATATAGAATACTTTTTATCCCGATATTCCCACGGGATCGAGACTTACGCGGGTGAAACCGCGGGGCGCAGCTAGTCATTTTATATGCAAAGAAGTTTGCATATATCCGTTTTAGAAATATCCTATAACAGAATAAAATTAAATTAAAAAAACATCAGTAAACCTAAAGCTTATTATTTTATTTTCCTATACATTATTAAGGCACAGGCGACAAAGTGGTATAATAATTGTCTATAATTGATTTTTTGAAGTCATCAGATTTGACATTTACATTTCTATGAGATTTGAGAAGGAAAACCTTCACAAATTACGGCTAACAAAATATACAGGGCTATGAAACACTATTGAAGCTTCTTAACACGTTCCGGGACACTTGGCTATTTGCAAATGTCGGATATGACCTTACAAAATCCCATACATTTTATCATTTATATCGTCTACAGCCGTACTACCAGCCGTACGTACAGGCGGCGCACACGCCGTGACACTAAATTATCAACATCACTGTACTTGTATGGCTTAATCTACGCCTGTCGGCGGTGTGAATGTGTAAGGCACTGCATAATTATGTATTTGAAAAATTACTTGAAAATAGTTGGCCATGACACCTACGAACGAATGAACTCGCGTGATGTGACACTAGATCATGTGCTTCCTAGGAATGTTATGGGCAAGCAACGGTTATCGACGTTTGCCAAATTACATGAAATCAAATTGACCGCCCTTAGCCGTCAAAATCAAAATCAAAATATTTTATTTCACATAAACCTACATGGGCACTTATGAAACGTCAGAAGTTAGGTTGTGGTGGGTGCACGGTTCCAATTGATCGTTTCCTATGGAGAAGAGCCGGCAAGAAACTCCACGGTTACTCTGTTAAAAATAATTGGCTTTTACAATATTTTCAAATTACAGTGTTAGTAGGCATGGGAGGACAATGTAGGCCTTTCAACAAGTAAGTACCAGGTACTTAACAAAATAGATGTTTAGTAAATCTACAGTCCAATAAGCCTACAAATTTCTCACATTCACAAAATAGAAAATAGACGTAACGATATACCGAAATAACGAGAGATCGAGAGTCGGTCTGTCTGGGAATGTGTTAATATATTTTGTTTAATTTGTGTCCATTTCTGAGCCAAGCTTGTATGGGACCGTTATCCATCTCCATATTTTTTTTTCTATCTACATATTTGTTGTGAATAAACCTAAATAACCAGATTAATTTTACACCCCTCTTTACAATAATACCTCCTTACCCAAAAGTTGTTTAAAAATAATAATTAATATTTGTACCCAAAGTTTATGATCTACTAAAAATAAACACAACCACACGAGCGTGAAACTTATCCGAAAATACCCTACTGACCTAAAAACCCACCCATCCATCCCCTAACCTCGGTCCACGTGCTTAACCACACAAAGCACAAAACTACCCTTGAGCTTCATTAACTCAAAAAAGGGGTTCTAAAACCTTATAAATAATATAATCGGTCGGGGGTGAAATGCTTTTATAGTAAATTTTTCAACCCTTATTTGACCTATTTTTAAGCTTTTTGTACCCTTTTGTGATTATCTGCGTCGGTGGAGGGGTAAAACTGTGTGACATCGCGTCGGCGTCTGAGGCGTTATTTTATTTAAAAAATATTTTACTTGGATACTTATTTTTTAGCTAGGAGGAGTTGGTGATAACAGTCGCACGGGACGATCCATCAGGTTAAGCTACGCTTGCCGGAGTTGGACCATCTTTACATACCGAGACTCCACCGTGCCTCGGAAAGCACGTTATGGTGAAATGGTTCCAAAGCAGATGTTTTGACGCGATTCGACTTCACGCAAAATCAATGTTTCTCTAAAAAAAAACAACGCATTCGCGTTTTTTTTATGATTACGAAAATTGAAGAGTGTCTTTAGTGAATGAGGCCCGAACATGATTGACAAAACTTTCCTAGATACAAACAAGTACATGTCGTACCATGCACAATGAAGGGTTCCGTAGTTGGGATGAATTTATAAAACAAACTTAACATTGTAGTTGAAAAACTTGTTCTCCGATACAGAATGTATGGGAGAACATGTTTTTACAACTGCAAATTTAAGTTGGTCGATTATTTACCACTTTGTCGGCGTCGTTTATAAGTATGTCTATACCAAATTACAGCTTTCTAATAGCAACGGTCTCTGAGCTAAGCTGCGGACAGACGGACAGACGGACATGGCGAAACTATACGGGTTCCTTGTTGACTACGGAACCCTAAAAAACCGCGAATTTTCCTTAAAATCTGCTTTTTTAAAGAGAAAAACCTATTCCATTCGACTTTAACGGATTATGGACTTATTTTTTCCATATAAACACAAATAAAATTTTAAAATTAAATATTTGTAAACCTAATGCACTAGAATTGCGCGCCGCGGCGTCATACCACCCCCCTCGGCTCTCGTCAGTCCCATTTCACCTTAAGCCGTTGGTCCCGGCTGTCATTGTTGGATTTTTGACAGCCGTTACGGGTCGTCAGAAGCCCGAAACTCTGACAACCAGTGAAATGAAATGAAATTGTTTATTCTGTAAATAGGATATCGGAATCACTTTTACACGTAAAAAAAAGTATAATTATAAGTCTTACCAAGGGGTATCGTATTACCCAGTTACTGGGTTGTGAAGGTCAGATAGGCAGTCGCTCCATGTAAAATACTGGTATTCAGCTGCATGCGATTAGACTGGAAGCCGACCCCAACATACTTGGGAAAAGACTAGGCAGATTGATTGGATGCATATTTTTTAGCTCTCAAATTGGCAGTGGTGGCCCAGTGGTAGTAGTCCCGACTTACCAGTTTTAGGCCGTGGGTACTACACGTAGGCAGGCACTCTACTTATTAAAATACAATAGACGTACATACATATTTAGTAACCATTCCGCTCAACTATTCCCCAAGAGTCATAAAAAACCCTGTAAGAAATCGACACGTGTTTCACCTCTCAACGAGGCATCCTCAGAAAGACGATTGACCAGTCGCAAACCAGACCACAACGTGTTGCCACACTGAGCGCTGGACCCAGAAAATTCAAAGAGAGATGAATCAATTAAATATTCTACTTAGTGTAATTTATTTCATCACCACTGCTTTCAAAACGGTAAAGGAAAACATCGTGAGGAAACCGGCATGTCCTAGAATAAAATAATCGAAGACATGTGACATCTACCAACCCGCACTGGGCCCGCGTGGTGGTTTACGGCCCGCTCCCTCTCACAGAGAGGAGGCCTGTGTCCCAGTAGTGGGAACATTATAGGCTGATTATGCATAAGAAACACGTTATATATATTTTTTCTTTTAAACCGGCCTTGCATAGAACTTCAAGAAATTGTACTGTTGTGTAGCAAATTAATCTTGAACTCTCCCCCTTCCCTTGTTTCAAGTAATTAGTTCAGAATGGAGGTAAAACTATGAGATGTAAGGGGTCAGGGTATACTGGGTGGATCTTAATGAGTCTTTCATTATGGGGGTTATAGTTCAAGTGACTTATCAACGCTCTTTGATAAGGGAATTAGTAGAGAAGTGATGTAAGTATGGAATTGAGAAAAATTTGGATTTTTTGTTTTTTTAAGTGAGACTTTTTTTATTTGTTTTTTTTTTTTTTTGAGATTTAAATCCTTTTTTTTAATAATGCGATTGAGATAGTCATAACCCATTTACAGAATAAACCATGATATTTTATTTGGCCAGAGCACTGACACCTACCCTGCTTAGTGGTCGCGGGTTCGAGTCCCAATAGAGGCTATTCTAAAGACCATTACAAAAACGACTTCATGTCTTTCAGGGCTTACCCTACCTCAGCTCAAATATACTTTTTATCTCGCTCACACCATGGTACTCACGGCCTGAGTGAGAGCGAGTCGGAGTGGGGTGCTGGCGGCTCTCAAGCCGTAAAAATCATTTACCTAAACTATCCGATAGTTTAGGTAATTGCTTTTTACGGTGAAAATAATGGTAATTAAAAAAAAAAAAAAAACTAGATCTGCTTTATAGTTAATTCAATTAGTATTCAGAGTTTCATGATCTAATTTAAAGTATTTTTTGAATACCAGCGGTTTATAGTTTGGTTTAGAGGTAACTTTGGTTTTTTTTTCTGTTGTGAAATTTTTATTTATTTATTATTTATGTACACACAGTAAAATACAAAGAGATATGACATAATTATGATATGAGTACAAAGGTACTGCTTATTTCTTAAGGAATTTCTTCCAGCAGACCTGCGAAAGGAGAAATGAGAAAGAAATGTAGACAATAGTGTGTGAGAACAAGAAGAGAAAAACATGATTATGCGAAGTCTTAACTAAAATATTAAATATACCTACACATATACGCAAGAAAATTAACATATACTTAAATAAATACATAAAGCTTAAAAATATAAACATAAATACACTATAGGTACCTATATAATTATATACTCATAGTTGAGAGGAAAGATAATGCTCTTTTACACGAAGTTTAAATAAAGAAACAGTTTTCAGATCACGAATGCTAGGCGGAAGTGAGTTCCACAATCTTACAGCATGGACAGAGAAGGAATAAGAATAATAGCTAGTTTTATGAGGATGGGATTTAAGGAGGGATCTAAGGTGAGATCTACTAGGACGAGCGTAAGAAAAACGCTCACGCAGGTAGGACGGATAGGACCGGTTGTGTAAGATGTTGAAGAGGAGACATAAAATCCGAGTGTTCCTGCGTTTTGTGTACTTTTTCGTCAAACATAGTTAGGACCTAGCATCAATCTTCAACTTTAACATTATATTAATTTCAAAATGAATGCTGCAGTATTTTCGGCATAACGGAGGATCATGCTAAGCATTGAAGTAGGGGAGGGCCCTAAACATAGGGGGAAGGTTCTATAGTACATCTCTTTTAGTATACTATAGATACTAGTTATATACTATACTACTACTAGTTATATACGTTACTATAGATAGTTGTACGCTTTTAGCCTTTCGGGGACTACGGGCGTGATGTTTTGTTATTTTTAATGCATATTAAAACCGGATGGTTAATAAAAAATACGAATGTTAAAATAAACAAAAAATAAGAATTTTGTTTAACAATAAATTAAGGAGGAATAAAATATCAGATTTCAAACTTATACCACTTTCCCAACAATACGAAGTCAGAGTCATTTAAGCGGCGATGTCCGAACACATTACACAGTGGATTGTGGTGATATAATAATAATAATTAATAATATTTATTATTATTAATAATAGCTCCTGTAGTGAGAGTGCTAAGCTCAGTGTGAAAGTGAAATTAATGTAAGTGCAATCGTAATTTTAGTGTTCAGTTTTAATCTACCACAATGCTGGAATAAGGCGTTGCCCAAAATACGATGTGACGCTGGATAAAGGGGTCGGTGACCGCGGTTGTATAGCTTACTTCTTATTCCGTGTCCACTGAGATATCATCATCAGCTGCCCGACATCATCCACTTCTGGGCATAAGAAGCAAGAAAAAAAGGTCTTGTCTTGATAAAATATTAGCCAGTCAAGAAGATGGTGTCAGGGTCCTCCGTACGATCGTTTCAGGGCTCATATGAGCTCTGAAATTCTCGAGATAGTTAGGTTATAAATTATTTAAAATCCCTTATCTGACAATGAATGATGCATTCGATTCCACGGACTATACCACTCGTAACTCGAAGAAATATATCTGAAATATAAAAAATAAAATAAAAATAATATTAAAAAATTAAAAATATAATAAAAATGTGTAAATATACTGCAGTACTCCTGGACACGGTACGCATAGTGAGGAGATTCCTCTCTCTAGAGCCTTGACCACCGGCAGCTTGGACCCGGATCCTGATGCCGATGGGCTACTTGTTTTTATATATATATATATATATATTTTTTTATATGTTTTATAAAGATATTAAAAAATGTAAGAATTATGTATTTATAAAGAAATAAAATATTAATATAATATTAGGCCCACTCCCTCTCACAGAGATGAGGCCTGTATCCCAGCAGTGGGAACATTATAGGCTGATTATGCTATAATATTAAATAATATTATTATATAATATTCTTAAAAAGCTTCTAAACACCAGCATAACAAAGTTGGCTTGTCTGTTTTAGTTCTTTTGTAGCACGACACTCATCTATACAAATAAGTAATCAAAGAATAGTTCTATAATGGAATTTCACTCATAAGTGTTCTAAAAATAAAATTATGCACGATTTTTTGTAAACAAACTTGTTTTTCTTCCAGAATAACCACAAAATGTATTTTAAAATCTTCGTTGTTTTGATTGGTAAGTAAGTTAATTATAATGTTGGTAAATAATTAATAATGTGAGTTTGTCAAAACCATTTTTGGATTCAGGGATCCGTTTGCGGAATATTAAGCTTTAAAGTGCTAATTTTTGTTAGAGCCAAGTGTCCCTCCCCTGCTACCTAAATGGTTGGGTTTGGATACGTGGAAAAATTCACGGCAGTAGTATATATAACGAAATTAAAAGGAAAACTATCACCGCTACGTAGGCTCTACAAGTTACTGAGTAATAATCGACCAACTTAAATTTGCAGTTGTAAAAACATGTTCTCCCATACATTCTGTATCGGAGAACAAGTTTTTCAACTACAATGTTAAGTTTGTTTTATAAATTCATCCCAACTACGGAACCCTTCATTGTGCATGGTACGACATGCACTTGACCGGATTTTTGTTTTCACATTTATTTCTTGATCAATGAATTTTGATTCAAAAGCCAAGGTGTCAAAAACAAATGTAAAAGGCGTAAAACTGTAGTTATAAATGTTTTTTTAATGCGTCATGATTCCCGCATTCAAATATTTATCTTTTTTTCCCAGCATCAATAACCGTCTCAAACACACTAAACACTGGTCTGAAGCTGTTCTTCCCCCAAGAACACAGAGAGTACGTCTTTGTACTGAAGAGTAACGTATCCACTGGGACCTGGAACCCTCGGAAGAGTACCACGTACTGGCAGCTGGAGGGTAACCTGCATATACAGGTGTACGACAACTTTACCAAGGCTAGGTTGTCTTTGGATGAGCTTGAGGTGAGATATAACCTTATTTTTTAAAGATTTTTTTTCATTTTTTTTTTTCAAAATATCCTAGCTTTATGCTGAGATAAGAGCCTTTTTGACCTCGCACATGTTTTCTTTTTCTGTTAGAATAGAATAGAATAGCATTTATTTGCAAATATGGGTTATACATAAGTAGGTAGTAGTAGGTTTTCATCAGAGTTCTGCCCTATTTCACCATTCGGCATGCAAACATTTTCATTATATAAAATTGTTAAAATTTAAACTCTTGTTGGAACATTAAATTAGTTATGTCATTTTAATTAAACAAGAAATACAAATCTTAGTCCGAAGATAAATAAACAAACAAACATCAAAATTCCAGGTCATAGACAATGCACCATAAACATTCCATAAGCAAAACAATAATTAATTAATTAAAAATTCGAGGTAGTTTGATAAAAATTGTCCGTTAAAAACTCAGTTACACTGTAATATGCTTTATCTATTAACACTTTACGAAGACACGTTACATGTTGTTTTATTTTATTTAATTACTTGTTTTATTGATTTTGTTAGTTTTAATGTTTGTTTTTCCTTTTATATATCCTGTGCGTGTCCCAAATAAAAAATATCCTTCTTTTCTTTCTTTCTTTAACCCGACTACGGCGAAGCAAAAAGGAGGGTTATGATTTTGACCGGTGTGTATGTATCTTCCGCTGGTTATAGGCTATATGACGTCACATTAAATTGAATATGGCGCCCTCTAGAGGACATACAGGCAGTAAAAAAGTTTTTTTTTAATTAGGCCATTATGGTTCTCAAATGAAAGGGATTAATTAACACATTTCAAAAATATATTTAGTAAAAAAAATAAAAAAGTTACAAAACTAAAACACAACTACGAAAAAAAAGTCAAATAAAAAGATTAACAAAACATCACAGACAGACAAATTAAGAGCGTAGGTTCGAAACCTGACAGGCGTTTTGCTCTGTGTTAATTATTTCATCACCACTGCTCTCAAAACGGTGAAGGAAAACATCGTGAAGAAACCAGTATGTCCTAGAACCAAAAATTCGTGGTGGATTACAGCCCACTCCCTCTCACAGAGAGGAGGCCTGTGTCCCAGCAGTGGCAATGTTATAGGCTGACTATGATTATGATGCCATGATTGACTTGGATTCGTAAGACAATTAAGAGCTTGAACAGAATCTCGTAGAATTGTTGAAAAACCTTGGTAGAATTATGGCGACATCTACATCACCACATGCGAACTACGCATCAAAGACCTGACGTCACATAAATCCTGCATCGCGCAATTAGAGTTTACCGCGCGCTGGACATTATACAAGTTTCCAACATCAATCGTTGGGCAGTTGCCCGCCAGGCACAACACCCGTCTGGTCGGAGGATCCTCCCTTTTCTATAGAGGATGTGTGAACTTTACGCCCTGTTCCTCATACCCCTAAAGAAATCAGTCCACGCGGTTCTTAGTCATCTTCCTGTCCTTGTCCCATGTCACTTGTGGTCGGCGCAACACGTTTTCTTTTCCACTCTCCCCTGTCAACCGTCACGCTATCATTCACTCCCTTCTCTTTCATATCATTCTTCACACAATCCATCCATCTTTTCTTTGGCTTGTTGATGGATGGAGTGAGAGAGGTCCCGCTCCATCCATCAACATTTATATTCATCACTTTTTTAGTCACATGCGTTTCGTCCCTCCTCATCACATGCCCATACCAGGCCAAACGATTACCTTTCAACTTTTCTGTCACTGGCGCCACTTTTAAACTTCCCCTTATATACTCATTTCGTACTTTATCCATTTTCGTCACTCCACACATCCATCTCAACATTCTCATTTCCGCTACATGCATTCTTTTTCCATCCGTCTGCTTCACGGTCCAGCATTCCGATCCATACAGTACGACAGGCTTTATCACGGACTTATAGATTTTCCCCTTTAACTTGATCCCCATTCGTGGGTCGCAAGTTGTTCCTGTGACCTGTCGCCATTTCATCCATCCCGAGTTGATCCGGCGCGTTACGTCTCGGTTTACTCCGCCATCCCCTTGGACCACGCGGTTCTTAGTATGCCACGTTATTGTACAAGAAAAGTTGAATGTACTTTTTTTATTTTCAGAAAACAGTATGCTGTACAAATTACGGCTCAGTGCGTGACCTGGAGACCTCTGATGATAAAGTCTTGCAAGAACCTTGGGAATTGGAATATCAGGTACATAAGTCTATCTCTATCTGTTTTTCAATATGAAACTACTTGCAGCTAGCTAGTTTTATCCAGTACTAGCTGCGCCCCGCGGTATCACCGCGTAAGTATCGATCCCGTGGGAATATCGGGATGAAAGGTATCCTTTGTCTTTTTCCAGGTCATGGTTCACCCCTGTGTCAAATTTCATCCAAATCCGTTTAGCCGTTTTAGCTTGAAAGCGTAACAAACAAACTCAGTGTCGCATTTATAATGAACTAGCTGCGCCCCGCGGTTTCGCCCACGTAAGTCTTGATCCCGTGGGAATATCGGGATAAAAACTATCCTATGTCCTTTTCCAAGTCATGGTCTACCCTTGTGCCAACTTTCATCTAAATCCGTTTTTTTTTTAGGTTGAAAGCGTAACAAACGAACTCACTTTCGCATCCATATACTATATAATATTATAAATTCGACAGTAACTCTGTATGTCTGTCTGTCTGTATGTTACCTTTTCACGCCTAAACCACTGAACGGATTTCGACAAAATTGGCATCCTGGGAAAGGAAATAGGGTACTTTTTATCGATATACCGCGCGGGCGAAGCCGCAGACGGAAGCTATGTACTTCTCAATGACTACTATAATCAGCATTTAAAGGGACATTGGCATGCTATTAGCCATCAAGATAACGCTGATGCCAATCACATCTAGACATTTCCCATCCTCTTGGACACATTCACTCGCAAGGGAGAGAATTTTTGCTAGAAATAAATGCTTCCGTTTTGACTGCGAACATTGTAATGAACGCCAGACATGTATTTTTTCAGGAAAACGGTTACATCAAATCAATATACGTAGGTCATCAGGAGCCAGCCTGGTCTGTGAACTTAAAGCGAGCTATTTCTATCAACTTTCAACTGACAAAGGACACCGGAACTTATTCTGTCAACGAGGTAAGTAGTTCATGCAGTAGACAAAAGTTGTCAAACTTTTATAAGGTCTTATGAATAAATACGAGGCTTTTGGCTAATTTTTATATGTAGAATGTCATTCTTTATTTTGTAATGTGCGTTTAGTTTGTGCAGAATAAACAATTTTTCTTTCTTTCTTTCTTTATAGTTCCGAACCACTATATATATTATTTTGTGTTTGTTTTGTATTTTGTTACAGCGCGAATACTTCGGGCGTGTCAAAGACTTTTACTGACTAAAACCCACCCGTGTTCCTTTAGTTGCCGTTGTTGGTGGGTTTTAGTCAGTAAGCTTTACCTCCTGGGTTTAATCCCCAGGTTGGCCAAATTGTTATTCGGGTTTTTTGCTACAAAACTCTTGCAAGTCCCTACTTGTCCACTCTGTACACGCACATTTATCACACTTGTCTTTCTACTTTGAAATACAAATATGTGCGTGTACAGAGTGTTTCTTTTACGTATCAATTTAATAGTTTTGTGAATATTTCACTATATATATATATATAAAAAAAAAATTGTTTTTTTTTCCCTTTTGTTAGTTAACATACTGTATATTTATGCCATGCAGTTAATTCAAAATAGGCCATGTTTTTTTTTGTTTGTTTGTTAATTTATATTCTGTTTTCCCCACAAAAACACACCCACACTCCTCTAAACATTCATACATACAATTGCATGTCTGCTGTCTTTTACACTACTTGTGTTACTTAAGTTTAGTTTTTTTTTTTGTTATTATTTTATTTTATTCTTTATTAGTTTTTCTGTACAGAAGTTAGTACAAAGCTCTGACACTGTCTTCACTAGTTTTTGGTTGTAATATAAATAGAATCCATTTGGCTGAACCCTATCTTTTAAGATACAGGCTAGTCCTAGTTTAAAAGATAGACTCTACTATTGCATAGTATTGTAATTTTTTTTTAAATAATGTTTTCAGTGCAAAGTCCTATGTTTTGTGAAATAAATACTTTATTATTATTACTAGCTGCGCCCCACAGTTTCACCCGCGTAAATCTCGATCCCGTGGGAATATCGGGATAAAATGACCTGTGTTATTCCAGGTTATAAACTATCTGTTTGCAAAATTTCATCCAAATCCATTCAGCCGTTTTTGCATGATTGAGTAACAAACATCCAAACACACAAACTTTCACATTTATAATATTATATATATATATAGTAGGATTGTTTTTTTTGTACTCTTACGTATCTCGGCGTTGCGTGGGCTTTTTTGGGATAGTACGGGCCGAAGCCAATTATTATTATTATTATTTGTTTCAGCCATGTCTGGACGACATATGCGCGATGATCTACCTATCGAAAGGCAACCTCATCAAGAAGTACACCAGCCTCAAGGTGCCGACAGCCAGGAGTCGGAACAGCTGGGCTTCTGTGCCTTGGTCGTCAGCTTACTCTGGGAGAGCTGTGGTGAGTATTAAGGACATAATTTTTTTTTTTCTTAGCCTATAGTGTGTCCCACTGCTGGGTGGCCTCCCCTTTTCCCTTCCAATTCTCTCTATTTTGTGTGATTTCTGGCCATGATGGCCCCGCAAACATGATTAGATCGCCACACCATCTTCGCTGCGGTCTACCTCAACGGCAATGTCCTCCTTCAGGCGTCCAGTGAGTGACGATCATTGCTCATCTCTCCGCGTACATTCGTGTGACGTGGCCGGCCCACTGGGAGTGTTTTTTGTCATATTCTTCCTTACGTTCCTCTCTGTTTCGTCAGAGGGAGGGACCCTCTGCCTCTGGAGAAAGTCTTGTAGTAAGGAACATTTTAAGTCATCCTTACGGTGTTTGGAATAATTGATGAGCGTGTTGCCATTCTCACCATATAGTCAACGGTAATAAGAGAATTTTATTTTGAGGGTGGGAAATCATAAAATGACTTCTTCCGAAAAAAACACTAAAAACGTGAAAAATAATTTTCATTTCGGAAGTCGGTTTTTTTTTTAAATTTTCGTTTTTTGCCACCGACTTCCGAAATTAAAGTTATTTTTCACGTTTTTAGTGTTTTTTTCGGAAGTCGCTTTTTTATTTTTTTGTAAAAAGTTTTTATTGTTATCGATATCTTAAACGGCTTTTTAAGTCACTTCCATATTCCTTTACGACTAGTGAATAATAGTAGAATTAAGCCGTCAACGTAGAGAATTTGCCAAGGGGTCTCGTATTACCCAGTTACTGGTTTGTGGAGTTCAAGGGGCTTAAAACGGTCACTTTAATCATAATATGAAAAATATTATAGAATAGAAAAGAATAGAATAGATTTTTTTTTATTCAAGTATCATGACTTAAAAATGGTTAGTAAGAACTCACAATTCGCAAAACAAAAACAAACAAATAGGATCACCGTTGTGGCAACCCATGTGAGATGGCACAACAGTGACCCACGAAAACACAGTCTAGGCGACTCGAAATCATGCTTAGGATACTGTTGGAGCTGCTCCACACCCTGCGCACCATGGAAGCGCACCATTTGCGCATGGTTGCGTAGAAACAATCTACATGCGCATCCGCGAACATCCCTGACGCACTACAGAAGCGGGACAGCCCCACCAGCATCCTAAACGCGTTATTGAACTGAACGCGGAGAGGGCTGTACGATCTTTGCGTATATCTAGCCCACAGGCTGCTCGTGTAAAAATACTTACAGTAGGTTCGAAACTTAGACTCTAACCGACAACGCGCTCCACTCCCGCTCAATATCGTCATCGTCTTTGAGATTGGGGGTGAATCATCGTATAATGTCACAAACTCATAATTCATAATATGATCAGCGTGTAATTCATATTACGAAATAATTCATCTGTTTGACAGTTTTCTATGGAGATTCGCAAAATGGTCCTCAAATTATGAATTGCTTTTATGTCAAATTAGATAAGAGGAATTGCTAATTAGAGAAAATGAACTGCTTTTAGAGGAATTGCTAATGTGGTCGGCTTAGGCCCCCTGATAGGCAGTCGTTCCATGTAAAATACTGGTATTTAGCTGCATCCGGTTAGACTGCAAGCCGACCCCAACATAGTGGGAAAAGGCTAGGCTGATGATGAGATGATGAGTAGAATTAACACGTCTGTTCACGTTGATTTTATTAATTTCGTGATCATTTATTTTGCAGTGGTGGATTGATTTTTGCTTTAAAATATATTTTTAATTGGTTAATTCATAAAATACAATAGACGTAGATATATTTAGTAACCTATTCCGCTTGACTATTCTTCAAGAGTCCTAAAAAACCCTGTAAGAAATCGACACGTCTCAACGAGGCATCCTCAGGATGACGATTGACCAATTGCAAACCAGAACGCGACGTGTTACCACACCGAGCGCTGGACGCAAAGTAGAAAGCTCGGTGTGGTAACACGGCGCGTTCTGGTTTGCAATTGGTCAATCGTCATCCTGAGGATGCCTCGTTGAGAGGTGAAACACGTGTCGATTTCTTACAGGGTTTTTTATGACTCTTGAAGAATAGTCAAGCGGAATAGGTTACTAAATATATCTACGTCTATTGTATTTTATAATGGATTTCCGCAAAGTCACGCCTGAATCAATTAACTGGTTAATTCATTTTTCTTTCCAGATAGATTCAGTATCTTCAGCGGAAAGGACTTATGAAGTTGATGATTACAAAGGACTGAGGTCGGTAGAGTTGAGAGGAAGTTATCAGTATAAAACACATGACCACATCTTAGCTGTTAATACAGAGTAAGTATATCATCCATAGGTACTATCCATCCATACTATCCTACTAATATTATAAATGTGAAAGTTTGTGTGTTTGGATGTTTTTTACTCAATAACGCAAAAACGGCTGAATGGATTTGGATGAAATTTGGCAAACAGATAGTTTTTTTTTTTTTTTTTTTTTTTTTAAACGTTACCCCACACTAGGAATGTCTTCCTGTATCGTGGGTGCGTATACAAACATAGAAACTCACATACACTAACACCCAGACCTGGAACAACTACTTGCAGATCATACAAATATTTGTTCCGTGCGGGGATCGAACCCGCGACACGTTGCGCAGCCGTCCATCGCTCAGCTAGAGCAGTTTATAACCTGGATTAACATATAGGATACTTTTTATCCCGATATTCCCACGGTATCGAGACTTACGCGGGTGAAACCGCGGGGCGCAGCTAGTGTGTATATAAAATAAAATAAAATATATCATCATCTACCTAGCTTTTTCCCACCTATGTTGGGGTCGGGTTCCTGTCTAACCAGATGCAGCTGAATACCAGTTTTTTATATAGAGCGACTGCCTATCTGACCTCCACAACCCAGTAACTGGGTAATACGATACCCCTTGGCAAGATTGGTTGTCAGACTTTCGGTCTTCTGACGATCCGTAACGATTGTCAAAGATCCACGAATGACAGCCGGGACCAAAGGCTTAACGTGCTTTCCGAGACACGAAGGAGTATCGGTATGTAAAGATGGTCACGCATCCATGGACCAACCCCGGTAAGCGTAGCTTAAGCTGATGGATCGACCCGTGCAGCTGTTATTACTTAGCCACGAGCTCCTCCTTATACAACCAGTCTTACCAAGGGGTATCGTATTACTCAGTTACTGGATTGTGGAGGTCAGATAGGCAGTCGCTCCTTGTAAAATACTGGTATTCAGCTGCATCCGGTCAGACTGGAAGCCGACCCCAACGTAGTTGGCAAAAGGCTAGGCAGATATGGTGATGACGTGATTTAACAGACGTGATTTTAAAGTTAAAATATATGTAATTCTATAAGTTTTATTCACAAAACAGTCGCGGGTTTGAGGTCGATTAATCAAAGATAAATAATAAAAAAGATTTGCCCCCAAAAGTGACAGACGTGAAATATAAATTCATGTTTGGGTCACAGAAATGTGTGTCACATGTGTGCCCAATTACAACTTAATCGGTCTGTTAGATTGGGAGCAAATTGGCTGTGACAGACAGACAGACACACGAGTGATCCTATAAGGGTTCCGTTTTATCCTTTTGAAGTAGGTACGGAATCCTAAAAACTGAAAATTAAAGAAATAGGTTACTTGACTTTATATTTATCCGACTTGTTATTTTCAGCCTATCCCTTGCGTATGATCACGACTTGCCAGCCAAAGGCGTTGAGAAGATAAATCTCTTACAAACAACGATACAGTACGTGGCCAGTGACTTCAGAGACCCTTCCAATGGTATTAGGAATCTCTCGCAAGCATTTTTGAAGAATGCAACTTATGAGGTTTGTATTTTTTGAGGTGAAAACTTCTAGGCGCGTTGAGCACATTTTGGGTGATCAAAAATCATGGAACTCGAGTCATCCTCACGCTTGAATTGATTTGTTTTAGCGCCATCTACCTTCTACCGTTTGAATTATGTTGAGGTTGAAGTGAAAACTTCTTTAGGCGCGTTGAGCACTTTTTGGGTGAACAAAAATCATGGAACTCGCGTCATTGTCACGCTTGAAGAAATGAATGAATGTTAATTAGTTTTAACTTCTATCGGCAAGTCACAAAAGTGTTATTTGTGACTTACCACGTTTGCTCAAAACGGATATTTTCCATCGCCGTTTTTGAAGAAAGTGATAATTGTACATTATGCACATGAATCCGAAGAGGTGCGTGGCTTGGGTTCGAACTCGAGAGCTATGGCTTGGCCTTCCGACGGTCACACCACTAGGCTATCACTGCTGTAACATTTACATAATATTCAAAATCAAAATCAAAATATTTTATTTCACATAAACCTACATGGGCACTTATGAAACGTCATAAGCTAGGTGCACGTTTCCAATTGGTCGTTTCCTATGGAGAAGAGCCGGCAAGAAACTCCACGGTTACTCTTTTAAAAATAATTGGCTTTTACAATATTTTCAAATTACAGTGTTAGTAGGTATGGGAGAACAATGTAGGCCTTTCAACAAGTAAGTACCAGGTACTTAACAAAATAGAAGATGTTCAATAAATCTACAGTCCAATAAACCTACAACGTTCTCATATTCACAAATATAACTTTAGGAGATCCAAAAAACTGCACATGAAAAAAAAAATTGATCTAAAAAAAAACGGGTTAGTTGTGGGGTCACCTCGTGACTTCGTCTTTCAATCAGGTCATGGTTAAAGGGCTCCATTTTAGTACTCCGATAAAAAGGAGTTAATCTTAAAACGTGCATGTGGGTTAGATCGGAAACTATTGTACCTCACGAAAGGTGATATGATTGAAAAATAGAGTTTCGATTTCACGGAAATATAGGCTGATGTCACTTGGTTGTTGTCTAGTAGAATGGAAATAATAAATAAATCATTTATTTGAAAATATGGTATACAATGGTGTTGCAATATAATTATAATGTATCATAAATGCATGTGTAATACAAATTAAATGCTGTTCGTCGGTACGTGGATAATTTGCGAACAACTTTTTTGTGATCATTTCGAAAAGAAAAAAAAAACCAAAAAACAGCCGACTTCTAAAAAAAGCCAAAAAAAAAACATTAGTTTACTTTCGGAAGTCGGTGGCAAAAAAACAAAAATTCAAAACCAATGACCGATTTCCGAAATTAAAGTTATTTTTCACTTTTTAGTGTTTTTTTTGTAAGTCGGTTGTTTTTTTTACCTACCAATAAAAAAATAATCATGTAGATCGGTTCATAATTGGCGGAGTAATCGTGTAACAAACATTTAAAAAAATATACTGTCGAATTTAGAAACTTTTCCTTTTTGAAGCGGATAAAAAATGTAAAATTTGGGAAAAACTGAAAGTGCTTCTTAGTATTGGATCTTTGTATGAACTCTAGACCGTCTGTTGGGTTAGCAAGCTTCTAATAAAAATGGTTTATTTTCAGATACTTCTAAAAATTGCAAGAAAAGGAATTGACGCTGACAATATAGTGAGAAATGCTTCACTTATACACAGCCTGGATTTTATTGATCTTTTAAAGTAAGTAAAGTTAAAATAACTAACAAATATTAACTAACAAACAAACAAACAAACGTTGTTGTAAAATAAAAAAATAAAAAGTTCTTTTTAAGAATTATCTTATTTATTACTGTCCCTAACAGCACCATTTCAAGATTAAACCATGAAACCCTGATCAGGCTGTTCGATGAGCTGGTTCTGGGTACCAGTTATGAGCTGGAGACAGCCAGAAACATATTCATAGAGGTCCTGCCTCACGCCAGGAGTGACGCCTGCGTGAGGTTCATCAAATACTTGGTGCTGGAGGAGAAGGTTGGTATTTTAATATTTATTTTATTTAAATGAGGGCCTAATAAACTCTCAAAAGTGGTGGAAGTTTATTACCCGACTACGGCGATGAAAAAAGGAGGGTTATTATTTTAACCGGTATGTATGTATATATGTACGTATGTATGTTCATCTGTTCCCTCCTATCATCTAAACCACTCATCAAAATTTGACAAATGAGGTATCGTTGGAAGCGTCTTGATCGTCCGCTGGTTATAGGCTATGTGACGTCACATTAAATTAGAAATGGCGCCCTCTAGAGGCCATAAAGACAGGAAATAAAATAAAAATATTGTTTAATCGTAGCATGTTCGATATCAAATGAAAGGGCTTAATGAGCACATTTAAAAAAAATATATATTATAACACCAAAAGAATAAAAAATAAAAAAGTAATAAAAACTAAAACCCAACTATGACTAAAAAGGTATAAACAAGACACCACAGACAGACAAATTAAAAATCCGGAGTCACACGTAATCCGTTCGATTTATGCCCTAACACGTGTCACTCCGGATTTTTAATTTGTCTGTCTGTGGTGTCTTGTTTATACCTTTTTAGTCGTAGTTGGGTTTTAGTTATTTATTACTTTTTTTTTTTATCAAGACCTATTTTGTTAAGTTGTATTTTTTTATTGATCTGCCTAGCCTTTTCCCAACTATGTTGGGGTCGGCTTCCAGTCTAACCGGATGCAGCTGAATACCAGTATTTTTCATGGAGCGACTGCCTATCTGTGGGCCTAAAACGGCCGCATTAGCAATTTCTCTAAAAGCGATTCATTTCCTGAATTTCCAGCTGTCATTAGCAATTCCTCTAATTAGATACAAAAGCAATTCATATTATGTGAACCATTTAACGAATCTCCATAGAAAACTGTCAAACAGATGAATTCTTTCGTAATATGAATCGCACGCAGATCATTTTATGAATTGTCAGTTTGTGACATTTTACGATGGTTCATTATATTTTCCTATTATGATTCTGCCAAAGAATGTTTTAAGCCTCCTAACCTCCACAACCCAATAACTGGGTAATACGATACTCCTTGGTAAGACTGGTTATCAAACTTTCGGGCCTCTAACGTCCCGTAATGACTGTCAAAAAATTCACGAATGACAGCCCTGACAAATGGCTTAACGTGCTTATCGAGGCACCGAGAGGTCTTGGTATGTAAAGATGGTCACCCATCCACGGACCATTATCCATTTACGGCTACAAGAAATAACACCGCACAAAGTGGACTGTGTTAAGTAATAAAAGTTGGGATTTGGTTGGCTAATTTAAATCTGAAATTGATTGAACAATTTTGTGCTGCTTGACACGAGGACGATTCGTGTTTTTACCCGACTACGGCGAAGAAAAAAGGAGGGTTATGATTTTGACCGGTATGTATGTATGTATGTATGTATGTTAATCTGTTCCCTCCTATCTTCTAAACCACTCATCCCAATTTGACAAATGAGGTATCGTTGGAAGCGTCTTGATTGTCCACTGGTTATAGGCTATGTGACGTCATATTAAATTAAAAATGTACCTCCTCCTACCTACATGTGACCTCTAACATACTGGACATAAAGTCAGGAACTAAAAAAAAAACATTGTTTAATGTACCATGTTGGGTATCAAATGAAAGGGCTTAATGAGGACATTTCAAAAATATATATACTATAACGCCAAAAGAATTAAAAAAGAATTAAAGTAAAAAAAATCCGGAGTCACACGTAATCCAGTATGAACATCTATTCGGATATTTTGACGAATCGCGAAAAAACTCGTTTTCGTATACAATGTGAACGTCCATCCGCCATGACGTATCATGTTTCTTGACGAATCGTCAATGATGGATCCAGTGTAAATACGGCCGTAGATTTGGTATCCTATAACTTGATATTAATTTAATTTAGAATCAGTTTACTTATTGTGTATTTGACCTTTAAACAAGAGCTTGTAAATTTCTACCACTTTGATTTTGAATTTGAGTGAAATATTCTTCAGAAAATTAATTTAAGTCGACTTGAAAAAACTGGATTTCGGTTTTTAGTGTTCCGTACGCAAAGGGTATCAAAGGAATCTACACCATCTGCTTTTCTGTCCATCGGTCTATATATTTCTGGGGAGTGATTCTGTAAGACCCATTCCAAACTTCGAATCTGAATCCGCTGTGAGTTTCTTGATTGGCATTTTAAAAACTCGTTTGATACACTAGCGCTACCCTTGCGAGCGTGTCAGCGAGTTGAACTAAATTGACCGTGATATTTTGACAGATAAAGTATGAGATGACGAAAGTAGTGGCATTCAGTAAGGTAATTCCCCCGTCACTTCGACGCTCACTTCGCACTCGAACCCAATTCAAAATTCGAAGTGAGAGCGAATAGCGATGTGAGATGCGAGTTGTTGTTTGAATTTTACAGAATCGACGTACTGGGCTGTATCATTTTAATTTAAATAGAGGAATTTTCTAAGCTTTCTCATTATTTTCACCGTAAACTCAAGATTAGAGAACCGCCACGTAAAAAGCAATTACCTCAACTATTTGAGGCTTGGAACCACCAGCACCCCACAGCGTCTCGCTCTCGCTCAGGCCGCGAGTAGTATGGTGCGAGCGAGAATAAAATTTAAGGTTCTTTTTTTTTTTTTTTTAAAACGTTGCCCCACACTAGGTTGGGTAGGCTCTTAACGTTTTGACTCTATGGAACACTTAGGCCTGAATTCCTCCTACCCTGATGTCAGTCGCGTACATCGGTCACGCGTGCGTATATATGTTATGGCCCAAGTGATTATTAGGGCATTTAAAAAAATGCCCGGGCAGTTTGAAAAATGCCCGGGCAGTTTGAAAAATGCCCAATGTGAGGGCAGTGTGATAACAACTATTGAAATAATCGAATCGACCGGGCTTTTTTATCATACTAGTCACCTATGGGGCAGCACAATTAAAATCAGGTTTTATTACTATTTTTTTTATTTCAAACGTAGAATCAATATTTAAAAACAAATAAAATCTTTCCATTCATAGACAAGATGACTTTACCATAATACCTGTGTATTATTAGATTGTCCAAAGACCACGCGGCAATATATTATAAAATAGTTGTCCAGAAAAATCTCATTTTGCTCAACACTTAATATACATTGTCTTCTACAAGTTGGAGACGACAATACAACAAAAAATAAAACTCCGTATATCTAATGACGTTCTTGGTCTACATTCAAAAAATTAATCAAATATATCCAATAGTTTAGTTACGATAGCTAGTCAAAGATCGGCAAACCCCATAGTCGGCCCATCACTACTATTTAGTTTGTTTGAAAAAATGACTTTTTTTATTTCCATGTTAGGATTTATTTGATAGTTCCAAAATACTCTTATGTATTAGTATTGCCAGTGTTTTCATTTATTGTTGTATTGTCGTCTCCACATTGTATATAACACCATAGCGCGATGCTGACGTCCGCACTACGTTGCTATGCGTACGCGACTGATGTCAGCGTAAGAGGATTTCAGGGCTAAGTTTACGAGTCCGACTCGCCCTTCACCGGTTTTTATCCGTATTATGTTTTTCCAGGAAAAAGTAGAAGATGCAGCCCTCCTCTCCCTCATCAGAAAGTTACCATTCAACGTGGCAGCTCCTAACCAGGCTCTGCTTGAGGAGTTGGAGGTCCTCAGCAAGTTGGGGCTGGACTTCCCCCATGACATCAGACACGCTGGTATATTGAGCTTCGCGACCCTGTTACATAAGACTATGGAGACATCGCAAGTCAAGCAAGACTATTTTGATAATATTGTCGTGAAATATTTTCGAATGTATAGTGGTGAGTGTGATGATCTTGATATTGATTTCATTATTTACAGAAAAAATTTTTTTTTTAATTACTTTTTTGTAATGTTATTGCGGTACCTAGGCACCCCCTTTTGAATTGGACAGGGTTTTTGTTATATGCTGTATAATATAATATACAGGGTGTTAGGGTACCTGAAGTGTTGCGGGAAAGTCCGAAAGGGATACCGGAACCTCGGCAACAGGCAACTGAATGAACACGGGTGGGTTTTAGTGAGTAAAAGTCTGACATGTCCTTTCGCTCCGCCCAGAGCGGGAGCAGACATTTAATGACTTCCCAACTTAAAAAAAAGGGTGTTAGAGTAAACACCGTTATCCTTGAAACCAGTGGTTTGGTTTTATTTTTAGAACGTAAAATCAATGGAAAATTGCAACTTTTTTTTTAAAGGTATTATTCAATATTTCACCACAAGAGTATTCCACCCTTTCACCCTAGGGCGCTAGGGCAACGAAGTTGCGTCTCAAAACGGGTGGGTGGCGCGGGACGTGAGCTGACCGGCCGCGAGCGCGACCCCTCCCTCAGTCAGTCAGCTGTTTCGCTAGCGAGCACGGTGTCGGATAGAAACTTTTTAAAATCTTTTAATGAAAATAACATTTTTTTTTATTGTTACTCGGTCATTTATTTTTATATTTACGTCAACTACCCATGGTTTGAGTGACAACGGTGTTTACCCTTACACCCTGTATACAGGGAGTACGTTCATGCATTACAAAATCTACTCTGCCCTGCGCTGAGTGGAGCTACGTCACCTGCCTCTCAGCATACGCTTAGCCAAGATTTATCACGTATGTTTACAAAAATCACTGCCACTTTGAAACTTTCGTTCAGATGAAGGCCAAATTCGTCAATATTGTTTTCAAGGCTGTTTGTTTTTCTTTTGAAATGTTGTGGTTTCCTTGAGATCTTCAAAAATATTTGTTTTTACGGCCTCGACTCGCGGCATATCTTCCGTGTCCACTTTATCGAATCAGAGGGCCAATCCTCGTATTTTAAAAACGTTCACATTCAAACTTGTCAAAAATGTTGGCAAATTGCTGGTTTTTTTGACAGATTGCGAATGAGATGCGAATGTGAACATTCTTAAAAATAAGAGAACCGTACTATTAATAGTACTGTCATCAAATCTATATAGGTAGGTACTAATCCAACTTAATATTATAAATGTGAAAGTTTGTGTGTTTGTTGGTTTGTGTGTTTGGATGTTTGTTACTCAATCACGCAAAAACGGCTGAATGGATTTGGATGAAATTTTGCAAACAGATAGTTTATAACCTGGAATAACACGTAGGATACTTTTTATCCCGATATTCCCACGGGATCGAGATTTACGCTGGTGTAACCCTGGGGCGCAGCTAAGAGTTTGTTTTTTTTGTTTGAACGCGCTAATATCTGGAACTACATTTGATAGCCCTATATTTGAGGAAGCTTATAGGCAAACATCGTGCTACGACCCAAAGGAGCCGAGCAAAACCATAAAAATTCAAAAGAATGTTAAGTGAAAACCAAAATAATAGCGCGGGCGACGCGATGCGACGCAGTGAGTTAGGAACCGAAATTTAACTCGACCGAAGTCGCGGGTAAAAGCTGGTTAAGTTATAAACTTAGAAAAGCGAGCCAACACTGAGCGCTGTGAACCGTGACGTGAGGCCGATTTCGTAAACATGTGTGCACTCAGTGAAGTGTAGTTTGATTGTAAGTGGTTGTAAATGTAAGCGTTTGCGCGTGTATGTACAGAGCGGAGGTGTAGTTTTGGCATTGCGCTGTATACATGTACATCGTCCTTTTCACACGCCTTCCGTTAGATGATGTCGCTTCCGTCACGTGAAGTGGCCCCAGCGCCACCTATAGCCTAACCTGGAACTAACTGCACCACAGAGCAAGCCGCCATACCTTATGTCATTGTTCGGCTCATAATGTTATTGATGAACCAGGAAGAAAGTGCTTGGACTTCAGACGTCATAGGAAACATAATACAAAGTTTATTTAAGGTAAAATATATATATTATGTGTTCCGTTAGACGTCTGAAGTCCATTATGAGAGACCTGTTTGTTATCTCCTGGTGGCTTGCTTCATAAAATGCAACAATGTGATTAAATTTAGAATTTATGTTATATTGCAATGTAATGAAAAACTAAAATTCCCCAGGTATTTGACTCCAATGGACAATCAACATTGCTGAATTAGATTTTTTTATCAGAAACTGCAAAGAATTGAGAAAGTGACGTTTCTGAATCAGTACTATTGTTGTGACCTGTATTTCATACCTCTCTGTAGTAATATTTTCTAAAAGTATCTTCATGGCGCCAATTTCCCTTAGCCAAAATATCATTAACTGGGTATTTTTCTAAACAATTTAGAGATGAAACTGCTGACCTAAAACTACCCGGTGTAGTCTGTATTCCCGCTTCAGAAAGAATTCGTCTTATCCAACCACTTATAATTACGGCACTGGCCGGTTTACGAGGCTCCCTTGTGGTAATAAACAAATTTGTAAGACAACCGCTGCAATTTTTGGAAATTCCAATCAATGCTCTTAACCAAAACAAAGAATTTTATTTCTATCTGGTGAAGCAAGTAATGTCCAACTTGATTGTTGGTATGAAGCTGAATCAGTTTTTGAGCCAAAAACAGGATGCAGGGTTATTGAGTCCCCATTGTCCACCAAATGTATTATGTAAGTACTAGTTGCGCCCCGCGGTTTCACCCGCGTAAGTCTCGATCCCGTGAGAATATCGGGATAAAAAGTATTCCATGTGTTAATCCAGGTTATAAACTATGTGTTTGCTAAATTCCATCCAAATCCATTCAGTAGTTTTTACGTGAAAGAGTAACAAACATCCATCCATACTTACAAACTTTCGCGTCTATAATATTAGTTAGATTAGATATTGTGTACCTTTTAGTCTGTGCTGAATTAGTTATTTATGCAACTGTTATATAATAAGGGGTATTAAAACACGAATGTGTATCACATGAGTGTTTTAATACAGACCTAATTATTTACAGTTGCATACAAGACTTTATCTACACCCATGATATGAATCCTCTATAAAAGGTTCTTTGCAATACTAATATCGAACAAAAATGGAGCGATACGACGCACGTGAATTCGAATTTTTCGAATTTGAATAGGTAACATAGATGTTTTTTTGTTTTAAATTACGCAGCTTTGTTCGTGAAACGCTCCAGCATGACAATGTTCTTTTTTTGAAATGTGTTTAATGTCATTATGAAATTCAGTACAACATTATAACACCCGTTTGGATGATATTATGGTTACTATGACACTGATTGTTTTAATGTTGGCAATAAGCTAACTGTTTCAGAAACTTTTATAGAGGATTTATTGCATGGGTGTAGATAAAAATTTAAAATGTTTTTTTTTTGTTTTTTTTCCAGATTGTCCCCAATACTTGGACAGAATGATCTGGCTCCAAGGACTGTGCAACATAGGGTACTCGGCAGAAAGCTACACAAGAATCATACATACTGACACGACGAGGGATAAACATGAGAGGGTGTGGGCAGCTTTAGCTGGTATCCCGAAGACTGAGGATCCTTATACGGTATGTTTAGCATAATCAGCCTAAAATGATCCCTCTGCTGGGACATTGGCCTCCTCTCTGTCAGAGGGAGAGGGCCATAATCAGCCTAAAATGATCCCACTGCTGGGACATTGGCCTCCTCTCTGTCAGAGGGAGAGGGCCATAATCAGGCTAAAGTGATCCCACTGCTGGGACATTGGCCTCCTCTCTGTCAGAGGGAGAGGGCCATAATCAGCCTAAAATGATCCCACTGCTGAGACATTGGCCTCCTTTCTGTCAGAGGGAGAGGGCCATAACCACCCTAAAAGGATCCCACTGCTGGGACATTGGCGTCCTCTCTATCAGAGGAGAGGGCCATAACCACCCTAAAATGATCCCACTGCTGGGACATTGGCCTCCTCTCTGTCAGAGGGAGAGGGCCATAATCAGCCTAAAATTATCCCACTGCTGGGACATTGGCCTCCTCTCTGTCAGAGGGAGAGGGCCATAACCACCCTAAAATGATCCCACTGCTGGGACATTGGCCTCCTCTCTGTCAGAGGGAGAGGGCCATAATCAGCCTAAAATGATCCCACTGCTGGGACATTGGCCTCCTCTCTGTCAGAGGGAGAGGGCCATAATCACCCTGAAATAATCCCACTGCTGGGACATTGGCCTCCTCTCTGTCAGAGGGAGAGGGCCATAATAACCCTAAAAGAATCCCACTGCTGGGTCATTGGCCTCCTCTCTGTCAGAGGGAGAGGGCCATAATCACCCTAAAAGAATCCCACTGCTGGGTCATTGGCCTCCTCTCTGTCAGAGGGAGAGGGCCATAACCACCCTAAAAGGATCCCACTGCTGGGATATTGACCTCCTCTCTGTCAGAGGGAGAGGGCACCACGCGGGCACAGTGTGGTTTGGTAGATGTCGCAAGTCTTTAAATTGGTTCTAGAACATGCCGGTTTTCTACCATGTCCTAGAACAAAAATTCGAAGACGTCGCATCCATCAACCCGCTTTGTGCCCGTATCTTGAAGGCCTTTGTCCCAGCAGTGGGAACGTTATACGCTGATTATACGACCTGGGATTTGAACCCAGTACGTCGATTCTGTAAATTCAAACAACAACTCGCATCTCACATCGCTATTCACTCTCACTTCGAATTTTGAATCGGGTTCGAGTGCGAAGTGACGCGGGGAATTACCTTACTGAATGCCACTTCTTACGTCATCTCATACTTTATCTGTCAAAATCTCACGGTCAATTTAGTTCAACTCGCTGACACGCTCGCAAGGGTAGCGCTAGTGTATCAACTGAGTTTTTAGAATGCCAATCAAGAAACTCACAGCGGATTCAGATTTGAAATTTAGAATGAGGTCTTACAGAATCACACCCCAGGACCAGCTCAACAGTCTAGCTAATACTGTACTTTTTTACCTTTCAGATACTGGAAACGACACTACCAATAATAACGAATGATACAGAGAGTATTCAGTTAAGAATCATAGCTCTCCACACGTTCCTAGGATCGTCGAACGTTCGAGAGTCAGACTTCATGTTCATACATAATTATATAAGAAATTGTGACAATAGCCAACTGAAACGATTCTGGTTTGTGACTATGAAGAATTTGGAAGCTAATAAGTACTTTTCAGGTTATAGGATTACGTAAGTTTTTTTTTATTGTCATCATCATCACCCATTTGCACGGCATCCAGCTCGATTCTCGGCAACTCTCATCCAGTTGCTACCAGCCACCCTGCGAAAATCGTCGCTCCACATAGACTTTTTTTTTTTGAGTGTGGGAAGTCATCAAATGACTTCTCCCGCTCTGGGCGGAGCGGAAGGGCGTGTCAGATTTTACTGACTAAAACCCACCCGTGTTCCTTCAGTTGCCTGTTGCCAAAGTCCCGGTATCCCTTCAATTCAATTTATTCACAAACAATTTACATTGTGTTTGAAATTGTACAACAAAATAATTCGTTTCGGACTTTCCCGACACCCTAGCAGGGCCGCATCTAGCCTGACCCTGTCCTACCTTACGTTTGCCGATTCGCGGTCTTCACTCAAGAACACGTCTACCCCAACGGTCATCGGTTCTACGGCTAATATGGCCGGCAACCCTTGCCCCTTGTCGGCTTCCAGTCTAACTGGATGCAGCTGAATACCAGTATTTTACAAGGAGCGACTGCCTATCTGCCCTCCACAACCCAGTAACTGGATAATACGATACCCCTTGGTAAGATTGGTTATCAGACTTTCGGGCTTCTGACGACCCGTAACGACTGTCAAAGATTCACGAATGACAGCCGAGACCAACGGCTTAACGTGCTTTCTGAGGCACGGAGGAGTCTCGGTATGTAAAGTTCCACGGACTAACCTCGGCAAGCGTAGCTTAACCTGATGGATCGACCCGTGCGGCTGTTATTACTTAGCTACGAGATCCTAAAAAACTTTGGATAGGTACTGAACCCTGAAAACATACATAAATAAGTAGAATTAAATCCTATCCTACTAATATTATAAATGTGAAAGTTTGTGTGTTTGTGTGTTTGGATGTTTGTTACTCAAACACGCAAAAACGGCTGAATGGTTTTGGATGAAATTTAGCAAACAGATAGTTTATAACCTGGATTAACACATAGGATACTTTTTATCCCGATATTCGCACGGGATCGAGACTTACGCGGGTGAAACCGCGGGGCGCAGCTAGAATTTTATATAGTTAGAAATTGTGCATAAACTAAGACTACAGAATTGCGTTGATAGTGGATTTATAAACACATAAAACGGACATACACCTCGGAGTTTCTTGACTTGCGAGAAAACTAATTTGGGGCTTATCTTGCCATATTGGCAACTTTTATTTTATGTTGTGAACGCATAAAACTTTTAGAAATAGAAAGAAAAAGAAATCAGCATTTAATAATTGGGGAGCAGTGGTGGCCCAGTGGTAACGGCCGCGTCTTACAAGTTGTAGGTCGTAGGTTCGAACCCTGACAGGCGCTTTACTTTGTGTAAATTATTTCATCACCACTGCTCTCAAAACGGTGAAGGAAAACATCGTGAGGAAACCGGCATGTTTTAGAACTAAAAATTCGAAGACATGAGACACCCCACAATGGGCCGCGTGCTGGATTACGGCCCAGAACCTCTCACCGATAGGAGGCCTGTGTCCCAGCAGTGGGAACATTATAGGCTGATTATTTTTGTTAATTAATTTAATTACCTACTTAATTTTGTGCAGTACCTACTAGTAATTGATTCAGGCGTGAATTTGCGGAAATCCATTATAAAATACAATAGACGTAGATTTATTTAGTAACCTATTCCGCTTGACTATTCTTCAAGAGTCCTAAAAAACCCTGTAAGAAATCGACGCGTGTTTCACCTCTCAACGAGGCATCCTCAGGATGACGATTGACCAATTGCAAACCAGAACGCGACGTCTTACCGCACCGACCGCTGGACGCAAAGACAAAGTTGACTTTGCGTCCAAAGGTGAAACACGTGACGCATTCTTACAGGGCTTTTTACGACCCTTGAAGAATTGTCAAGCGGAATAGGTTACTAAATATATCTACGTCTATTGTATTTTATAACATTAATGATATTTTTTTGATATTTCTTGAAATAATTTACAAAAAACTTTTTACAAAAAAAAACAACCGACTTCCAAAAAAACACTAAAAAAGTGAAAAATCACTTTAATTTCGGAAGTCGGTGTCTTTGCTTGTCAATTTCCGTTTTTTGCCACCGACTTCCGAAATTAAAGTTATTTTTCACATTTTTAGTGTTTTTTTGGAAGTCGGTAGTTTTTTTTTTTGTAAAAATTTTTTATTTTTCACTTTTTAGTTGTGGTACCTACCCCACACAAATCCAAATACCACTACCTGCTATGTAAATAACAGTGAAGGAGTCAAACAGGATATCGTCTAGATAAACTAAGTGGTAAAATACGTAATATTGAAGCTAACTCAAAAATTACGCAAGCAAAGTTAATATAATTTATATGGGACCACCTCGAAAGCATGACCTACCAAACAAAAAAAGAATCATCAAAATCGATTCATAATTGGCGGAGTAATCGAGTAACAAACATAAAAAGAAAAAAAAAAAAAAAAACATACTGACGAATTGAGAACCTCCTCCTTTTTGATGAAGTCGGTTAAAAAAGAGACGATTCATGTCGTCAGTATTTATTATTGTTACTACCGTGCTATGCCGTAACCCACTTTGTGCTATGGCGTAGCCCACTTTGTGCTACGGCGTAGCCCACATTGCTCTACGGCGTAGCCTGCATTGTGCTACGAACTCGTAGCCTTAGCATAGCGACACACCAGCCGAAAATTACGCGACGGAAATCCTGTGAAAATTATCATAATATTATATTTTCTATGAAAATTATACGGAACGTAATTTCGCTAATGCTATGTCATAGGTAATTTACAAAGCATTGCAGACATAAATATTATATTTAGAATAGGAACGAATTTATTAGGATCTCGTGGCTATGTAATAACAGCCGCACGGGTCAATCCATCAGGTTAAGCTACGCTTGCCGGGGTTGGTCCGTGGATGGGTGACCATCTTTACATATTGAGACTACTCCGTGTCTCTGAAAGCACGTTAAGCCGTTGGTCCTGGCTGTCATTCGTGGATCTTTCGCAGTCGTTACGAGTCGTCAGAAACCCGAAAGTCTGACAACCAGTCTTACCAAGGGGTATCGTTTTACCCAGTTACTGGGTTACTGAAGTCAGACAGGCATTCGCTCCATGTTAAATACAGGTATTCAGCTGCATCCGGTTAGACTGGAAGCCAACCCCAATATAGTTGGGAAAAGGCTAGGCAGTTTGAGTAACGAATGTATAAAGTAGAACAGAAGTCCGCAACGTAGCATGAATCTTTGTTTCAGTGATAAAGTAAAACATATTTTTCATACATTTCCTTTTTTCAGCTCCTTCTACGTCCCCTTCGTCGTGAACCAGGTCTCGAACCCAGACCCACTCTACTGGGCGACCAACAACTACATCATCAGTGCCCAAGAAGAGGATAGTGCTGCCTCTCTCCAGGTGTTCAGTGTGGGTGACTCTGAGGGTGTGCTGCCTAACTTTATTGGGGCTAGGCTGTGCACTGGTGGAAGGCGGCCTTTTAAAGCTGATGTAAGTGTGTACGTTACCCCAGAAAAATAATGTCAAAAACGTTTGCGTTACCCCAGCAAAATAATGTCAAAAACGTTTGCGTTACCCCAGCAAAATAATAACGAAAACGTTTGCGTTACCCCAGCAAAATTATGTCGGAAACGTTTGCGTTACCCCAGCAAAATTATTCGGAAACGTTGCGTTACCCCAGCAAAATAATGTTGAAACCGTTTGCGTTACCCCAGAAAAATAATGTCTAAAACGTTTGCGTTACCCCAGCAAAATAATGTTGAAACCGTTTGTGTTACCCCAGAAAAATAATGTCGAAAACGTTTGCGTTACCCCGGCAAAATAATAACGAAAACGTTTGCGTTACCCCAGCAAAATAATATCGAAAACGTTTGCGTTACCCCAGCAAAATAACAACGAAAACGTTTGCGTTACCCCAGCAAAATTATGTCGGAAACGTTTGCGTTACCCCAGCAAAATTATTCGGAAACGTTGCGTTACCCCAGCAAAATAATGTTGAAACCGTTTGCGTTACCCCAGAAAAATTATGTCGAAAACGTTTGCGTTACCCCAGCAAAATAATGTTGAAACCGTTTGCGTTACCCCAGCAAAATAATGTCGAAACCGTTTGCGCTACCCCAGCAAAATAATGTCGAAACCGTTTGCGTTACCCCAGCAAAATAATGTCGAAAACGAAACAAAATTTGAACTTCGCGGGCTACCCTGACGCTTTCGCCTTAAGAAGAGTCGACATAATGTTGTTTTTATCAAAGCAGTTAAAAATTCAAGGAATTTAAAACATTAATTCTATTAATTGCCAACAAAAGTGCACACATAACATGATAAAATAATATCAGTTTCTTTGATGACTTTATTTAAGCTGAGAAAATCCATGCTGGCATCTTAGGCCAAACAATATATTTAATAAGAAAAATGATGTATATTAGTCTTTTGATAAAAACGGACATCATTTATCTTAGGGCGGATTCGACCAAACTTGGATAAGTCTTATCCTGGGAATAAAATCACTAATTACTCTAGAGTTAGACAACTTTTCGTTTTACCAAATCTTAATCTCGTAGTATCTGTCTATCTGAGAGTAAATCGATATACCGCCGAAATGCATCGAGTAAACAAGTTATCCGAGAGTATAAAATGGCGGCCGCTTCATTACTAGCTGACAATCACGACAAGCAAACAATAAATTGTACATTGACATTGACAGCTACCTGCTTTCCCAAGCTATAATACGGCAAATGAGAGATGAGATGAGTTATGCTTCTGCACCGTCCCGTTTGGAGAACAATCTTTTTTGCCGGGTATAGTAATACCGGAGTGAATGTGAACGAATGTATCGCTATTCTTATATCTAATCAAAGTATTCGTGCTAATGGCTATACGTCAGATTGCATGGAAAAACGACTGTTGATTTTACTCGAGAATAAAATCGTGGAATAGATTATTCCCCGTATAATGTATACTATACTCTACTCTCTATAACTTATAATGGTTTTTCTAGATCTACGTAGTAATGCAAGGAGTAGCCACAAGCCTGTTCAAGAAGTTCAACCACTTCAACGAGAAGAACCTGAAGGTTGAAGATTTGATAGAAGTCCTGAAGAAGATGAAGGCGTGGGCTGTGAAGGTGCCAGAAAAGGTACCTATTATTTTTGCTAAGTGATCATGAAGCAGTGATGGCCTAGGGATATCTGACTTACGAGTTGTAGGTCGTGGGCTCGTTTTAAGGATTCCGTACCCAAAGGGTAAAACTGGACCCTGTTACTAAGACTCCGCTGTCCGTCCGACTGTCACCAGGCTGTATCTCATGAACCGTGATAGTAAGACAGTTGAAATTTTCACAGATGTTGTATTTCTGTTGCCGCTATAACAACAAATACTAAAAAACAGAATAAAATAAATATTTAAGGGGACTCACATACAACAAACGTGATGATTTTTTGCTGTTTTTATAGATAATGGTACGGAACCCTTCGTGCGCGAGTCCGACTCGCACTTTTTTTATAATTTATTAAAACGTGTATTACTTTGTGTAAATGTGTAAACATGTGTAACACAATGTAAATGACAGGAGTAGATGGCAAGCAAAAGGGTTAGACAAAATAATTCTTAACCCTTCCAAATTCGACGTATTGAGTTTTGTATTGTCATGAACATAATCGCACCACCACAAAATAAAGCACCTATAAGGGTTCGAACCTACGACCGCTTATTTTTTTTATTTTTTTTGTTATGAAATCATCAAATGACTTCTCCCGCTCTGGGCGGAGCGGAAGGGCGTGTCAGACTCTTACTGACTAAAACCCACCCGTGTTCCTTCGGTTGCCTGTTGCCAGGGTCCCGGTATCCCTTTCGGACTATTCCGCAACCCTGGCAGAACCTACGACCCCTTTTTTTTTTTTTTTTTTTTGGGTGGGAAATCATCATATGACTTCTCCCGCTCTGGGCGGAGCGGAAGGGCGTGTCAGACTCTTACTGATTAAAACCCACCCGTGTTCCTTCGGTTGCCTGTTGCCAGGGTCCCGGTATCCCTTTCGGACTATTCCGCAACCCTGGCAGGCATCGGTCCTAACGGACCCCGTCAGGTGTGCTGACATCTCTTTGAGGCGCGCGTGGAACACGACGCGCCATCGACCTGGGCCTGGTCCTTATCGGACGGCGAGCTGCCCATTGCTCGCCGTCCGCAAGCCCACGCCTATGGTGGCCGGGAATCCGCCTGGGATTCCCGACGCCCAGGGTGTCTCCAGCGGCGGCGGTTAGGGGCGTGAGGGCGCAGGCTTTGCCTACGACCCCTGACAGGTGCTTTATTTTGTGTAAATAACTTCATCACCAGTGCTCCAAAGCTGAAGAGTTTGTTTGTTTGTTTGAACGCGCTAATCTCAGGAACTACTGGTTGGAATAGAAAAAATCAAACGGTTTAAGTTACGCAAATATCATGTATGATGGAATTGTTCCTCTTTAAAAGTTCTAAAAAAAAGTTCGCGACAGCATAATGTCTATCTTTTAAGATTGACTCACTATAACCTTTTTTATGGTAATCAAATTTTTTCGAAGTTAACGCATTATTTGCGAAGGAGTTTTATCGACATAATATTAATTCTTATTCAAATAAATAGTTTTAACATCAAGGGTATTTATTTAGCAGTAAAATAATTTGAAATTCATTCGAATCGGACATTTAATTTCGAAGATGTCACGATATAAAAATGCAATACATGAACTGTTCGACGCCGGGCGCCGCGCCTCCGCGACGTTCCCTACTTTAGAGAGGAGAGGATGAGCACACGGGTAGACATGACCTGGAATAGGACATAGGATACGTTTTATCCCTATAATCCCACGGGATGGACATCTACGCGGGTGAAACCGCGGGGCACAGCTAGTTCATAGTATGTATAAATATAGATTATGGGTGTAAAAATTACCGTTTTTTTTTTTAATGTTTGCCTTTTTAGTCTGTGCTGAATAATATATTTTCTTTCTTTCTTTTACCGTCAGGTTCACATAGATGTGGTGATCAAGATCCACGATAAGACGGTCTTTGCAACGCACATGAATCAGTCCCGATTTGAAACGGGTAGCGGGGAAGATTGTGAGTATACTTGGATTTGTATTCGTATTAATTGTAATTGTTGTCCAATTTTATTGTTCTTTATTTGAAACAGGTTTGTGGCGGCATCTCCATCGCTACATGTGAACTACACATCAAAGACCTGACGTCATACAAAATCCTGTATCGCGCAATTAGAGTTTACCGCGCGATCAACATAATGATATACAAGATCCATCAATCGTTGGGCAGTTGCCCACTAGACACAACACCCGTCTGGTCGGAGGTTCCTTCCTTTTCTATAGTGGATGAGTGAACTTTACACCCTGTTCCTCATACCTCTAAAGATTCATCATCATCTTCCTCCCATCATCTTGTCCCATGTTACTTGTGGTCGGCGCAACACGTTTTCATTTCCACTCTCTCCTGTCAACCGTCATGCTTTTATTCACTCCCATCTCTTTCATATCATTCCTCACACAATTCATCCATCTTTTCTTTGGCCTTCCTCTCCCTCTCTATCCATTAACATTAATGATCATCATTTTTTAGTCACAGCGTTTCCTCGCTCCGTTTTCATTCATATCATTCCTTACACAATCCATCCATCTTTTCTTTGGCCTTCATCTCCCTCTCCATGTTGTTCATCATTCTTTAGTCACAGCGTTTCCTCGCTCCTCAATGCATGCCCATTCCAAACCAAATGATTTCCTTTCAACTTTCTGTCACTGGCGCCACTTTTAAACTTCCCCTACTCTATTGAAACAGCTATCTATTTGCGTAACTTAATTTCTTAACCGATTAAGACTAATCTGTTTCATTTTGACAGTTCAACAACATTCATTGCGTTATTTACGTTGTAGAGCAGATTTTTTTTTCGAACTTTTGAAGCAATGGATTAGACAGTTGTTTCAAACCGATTCAGATTGTGATTGATCGTGTATTACGCATTTAGGGTGCAGATTATTAATTAGATTAACGTGCATGACATTTAAGAAAATGGTTCAATGATATAATTATGTTTTGTTTTTATGGTTTCAGTGGCTTATATAGAGGACTTCCTTCGTTTCGGAAGCCATATCAACCAGCAAGTAGTATACTATCCATTCCAGACTGATGTCAATATTCCTAGCGAAATGGGTGAGCTTTTTTAGTGCTAACAGAGGGCCTAGACAAGTGACAATCGCTTCGAAAGCGTTTCGTATTTCTACGACGACTTTCAACAGGATTGACATAAGCTTTTCGATAGCATAGGTCAGTCCTATAGATGGATTTTTGCCAATTCCGTCGCTGATAGAATGTCACTTTGTCTAGGGTTCAGATCTATCTATATTTTGCTAAGTTTCAACTGGTTGCCAGACTAATCCCAAACAGATCGTGAGGTCAAAACTTAACAAGAATTTGCCTTGCTTACTTAATTTTGAAATAGCGTTTGCTCTACAGACTTCGTCGATCTTTATTTTGCATAAAAAAAGGTCTTAAATGTATAATAGTTCCACACTATTTTGCTAAGGCACTTTTTTAGCACAAAATTATAAACAAAAATACTTATTACAGTGTATGTGCTGTGAACATGTCGTGAATTGGTGTTAATTTAAATACCTTAGGTACTATAACTTAATTATTTTGAACGTACCTTATAATATCATAAACGTTCCGTGCCCTGCTCGAGAGCGGACGTGTGTTAATTTTTTCTATTTTTTATCGTTTAAAATAAATACTATTATACCCGGAACTATAATCCTTATGGGCAGTCAAAGCTTATAGTGTTTGCATAATTTCTCTTTGGATCGGCCTGAGCCCCGCGAGTCATCAAGTGCGCGCGCGAGTGACCGCGAGCCCGCCTTCACCTCCGCGTAAACAGTACAGTCGTCGTAATTGCTATCCTGCTCCTATCTTTCTACTGTGATTTACCGGTTCTTGTCAACACACCGATACAACTGCGAGTGTGCAAACCTCGGCGTTTGCCAATATCAAATATCATCTCTAATACCTACTCATAAGCATGTCGATGCAACGTACACCTCCAGCAACGGGAACTATGAACGATAGCCTGATGAGTGACTTACCAATGTCAGATTCGGACATTCCAAAAGCTGTACGCAGTGACGACAACGTAAACACCCAGTCTCGCCGTCAACGACCTTATTGTGACTTTTCACCCAATAAGGTGCTAGTGGAACACAATCTGGAGCTAAAAACCATGCTAAAAACCTGGAAGCGGGAACAGGAGGAGCATATGCAGAAACTGATGGACCAACACACATCGGCGCTGGAAGCACTTGTTGTTGAGATTAAGGTCCTGAAAACACAAAATTCCTCAATACAGACCATTAACCAGGAGATTCGGGATTCAGTGGACTTCATGAACAGCAAGTTTGAGGAGATGAGACAGCAGATGGATAATTTGAAGAAGGAAAACCTAGCCTACAAAAATTGCATAACTAATCTCGAGAGAAAAGTCGAAGATCTACAGGTGTCGTCTCGTTCATCGATTAACTACATGAATGACCAACATTCCGGACTGGAACAAAAAATTGAGTCGCTGGAACAGCAAGCCCGACTCAATAACATTGAGATCTGCAACCTGCCTGAGAAACGTGATGAAGACCTTCTTGGGCTCGTCGAAAAGATCGGTGCTACCATCAAGTGCATAATTCCCCGTCAAGATGTTCTAGCCGTTCACCGTGTCCCCCACGCACGTACACAGGAAAGTAACAAACCCAAGAATATAATCGTGAAATTAGCCTCACGTACCCTTCGTGATAATATCTTAAGTGCCTATCGTTTGTCAAAAAATGTTACATCCGACTTAATCGGTATGTCAGGTACCCCCTGTAAAATGTATATAAACGAGCATCTCACGCTTTATAACAAAAACTTATTTCGTACATGTCGTGAGATTGCTAGGAAACATAGCGTTAAGTATGTCTGGATTAGAAACGCTACTGTACTTGTTAAACCCACCGATAGCTCTAAAACATTTGCTGTGCGCAGTCATAACGATGTCAACAAGATTGTGCAGTGTAATAATCAGAATGAATAGCCTAGTTTTTTGTTATGTTTACACAGATATCGATTTTAACCAAACCTTTGCACAGATTTACTGTAAAAAGATGTTTAAAACTCATATTGCATGCCGTCAGTGTGTCCTATTTGTTATAGTCACGAAAATCGGTTTTATATCATTGTTTTGTAATGTTTTTCGCCTTTGTTATTGTTTTTATACGTACATAAACAATACCGCCCTAGATTATATATCGCACAAATCAGTATTTTGTCTACAGAATTTGCTATATAAAACTCGCTCATTAGCTGTGGTTATTACTCATAACCATGTACTCGTATGTAACTCAATTTTATGCCACTACCCGCTACGAACAGAATCCAAGTTTTTAAATATACCCGAATATAAAAATATTTGCTTCACTTTTTTTTGTTGTTTACTCCTTTTTTACTTAATTAGATGCAATGCCTAGTAACAATGATTTATCATTCTTTTATCAGAACTGCAGAGGGATCCGCACTAAATTGCACACACTTTACACCAACATTCTTTCCTTGTCGTTTGACGTGATCATATTATCTGAGACATGGCTAACACCTAATATAATGGACAATGAGTTCATTGATGACCGCTACTTAGTTTTTAGAGACGATCGTGACCGCATTGCTACTAGCAAGCGCGAGGGCGGGGGTGTTCTGATAGCCGTGCTGCGCGGGCTTCGGCCTGTGAGGATATTAACGTGTCCCTCACCCACTGGCATCGAGCACGTTGTGATCCAAGTGCCCGCGGCGCGATCCAACACTCACCACGTCATTAGCGCTGCCTATATACCACCACGCACACAGGACGATGTTTACTTGTCACATCTGTCCACATTAGAAAATATTCTTACGGACACCTGTATTGAATCATTTTATTTGGCCGGTGATTACAATCTGCCCGAAATTGAGTGGTCAGGCAGTGCTAGTCACGTGAGTACTCAGTCACTAGATAACGTGGGTCGATCTTTATTGGATTTAATGGCTATTACGAATGCTTCACAATACAACACAATTAAAAATAACTTGGGCCGTGTTTTGGACTTGTTCATTAGCAATACTGAATGTCAGATACAGTCCGACATTTTACTGCTGCAACCTGACAGTCACCACCCTCCATTTTCCGTTTTAACCTCCCTAGAGACACCATTCACACCCATGAAGCGTCATTCTACAATAAAATACAATTTCTTTAAAGCTAATTACCAACAAATTAATGTAGAACTACGTTTACCTCGGGCAAACTCTGCAGTTTGGTAAGAACAACTTTGAGAAGGAAGCTAACAGAAGAATTCAGCTGGGCTGGGCAGCTTTTGGGAAGCTCCGTCGAGTCTTCTCGTCGAGTATTCCGCAGAGCCTAAAGACTAAAGTCTTCAACCAGTGCGTCCTGCCTGTCATGACTTACGGAGCCGAAACGTGGACACTCACGGTACGACTGGTCCATAAATTCAAGGTCGCTCAGCGAGCTATGGAACGAGCTATGCTTGGAGTATCTCTGAGAGATAAAATCCGGAATGAGGTAATCCGGCAGAGAACCAAAGTTGTTGACATAGCTCATAGAATAAGCAAGCTGAAGTGGCAATGGGCCGGCCATATTAGCCGTAGAACTGATGACCGTTGGGGTAGACGTGTTCTTGAGTGGAGACCGCGAATCGGCAAACGTAAGGTAGGACGCCCTCAGGCTAGGTGGAGCGACGATCTTCGCAGGGTGGCTGGTAGCAGCTGGATGAGAGCTGCCGAGAATCGAGCCGATTGGCGTGCAATTGGAGAGGCCTATGTCCAGCAGTGGACTGCTATAGGCTGATGATGATGATGATGAATGTAGAACTAAAGAAGTCGAACTGGGACGAACTGTTTCTTAATCTTTCTAGTGAAAAGGCCGTAGATACTTTTTATGACTATATTTATGGAATCGTCAGACTACATATTCCACTGTCACGTCATAAATCTACTACCTTTCCCGTTTGGTTTAGTGCTTCCCTAATTAAAACTTTCAAAAATAAAGAACGCGCGTGGATAAGATGGAAAAAACTGCGCAACTTATCTGATTATGAAAAGTTCTCTATTCTGCGTAAACGTTTCAAACTACTTTGTGAACAGTGTTACAATAAGTACATGCAAACTGTTGAAGATAGCATACCTATTAATGTCAAGCACTTCTGGAAGTACATCTCTAATAGAAATAAAGGTACTGGAATCCCAACTAAGATGCAGTTCAAAAATAAATCATCTAACTGCCCCGCTGAGATATGTTCACTGTTTTCTGACTTCTTCAATTCGGTGTACGAGCCCTCAACTTTTGACCCTAACACCTGGATACCCCCAGAAACCCTTGACGTGAATTCTGTTTGCATCCCGGATATTTACCTCGAAGAGACTGTCATACTTAAGGCGCTTAACTCATTAGACTCAGGTAAAGGAGCTGGTCCTGATGGCCTACCCCCTTCTTTCTTTAAGAACACTGCGCAAACCATCTGTGTCCCATTACACATATTATTTAATAAATGTCTCAGGGAAGGGATTTTCCCTTGTGTGTGGAAGAGGGCATTCATCACGCCCATTCACAAAAGTGGTGACAAAGGAAACGTTGAGAATTATCGACCCATATCTATCTTGTCCACCTTGTCTAAACTTTTTGAGAGTCTGGTGCACAGCCACCTGTTTCCACAGTTGAATCACCTTATTATACCCGAACAACATGGCTTCGTTAAATCCAAATCCAGTACTACAAACTTAATCATTTATGCACAATTTTTGTTTGAGAACATGGACATGCGCTCGCAGGTTGATGCTGTATACACTGATTTTCAGAAAGCTTTTGACAAGGTGGACCACAAATTGCTTCTCGATAAAATCGCTTTCAATGGCATAAGAGGTAATTTACTCAGATGGTTTGCGTCATATATATTTCATAGGACTCAAAAGGTTGTTATCAATGGATTCGCGTCTGATTATGTTGTCGTAGAATCAGGTGTGCCTCAAGGATCTGTCTTGGGCCCATTGCTTTTTATCTTGTTCATAAACGATATAAAATCCTGCATAGTCAACTCTAAATTCCTAATGTACGCCGATGACATCAAAATCTTTAAGGCTTGCTCGAACTCTCAGGATTGTTTGCAACTACAAGAGGACTTATGCAGGCTTTCACAATACTGTCTTGCCAATAAACTTCATCTTAGTCTTCCAAAATGTCACTTCATTTCTTTTACTAAAAACAAAAATACTATTAACTTTTCATATACCTTGAACGACATACCATTGAAAAAAAATGAGTGCACACGTGATCTTGGCGTACTGCTTGATTGCAAATTACATTTAGACACCCATATCGACAACATAATCAACAAAGCTTTTCGGATGTATGGTTTTGTCATGCGGTCTTGTAAAGACTTCAAAAAGCCTTCTACTTTTCTCTTCTTATATAAAACACTAGTTCGTTCACAGTTGGAATACGCGGTACCCATCTGGTGCCCGTATTATGATAAATATAAGCAAGCAATAGAAATGGTTCAGAAAAAATTTCTTCGTGCTACGCACTATAAGTGCTTCCATACAAGGATTCCCTATGCAGATCTGCTAAAACACTATAAGATACTGAGCTTGGATTCCAGACGTTCACTGATCATGGTTGTGATGCTGTACGGTATATGCAATAACAAATTTAATTGTACTGAGCTTTCGAATGGGTTGTGTTACGTAGTACCCAGAACTGTTATTCGGAGGGGAGTGCGCGCACCCCAACTATTCTACACTGCGCGATGTAGAACGAAGGCTGGTGTGCGAGCCCCTCTCCGCCGACTTTTAGAAACCTATAACTCACAATTCATTGATCTCGATATTTTCGCGTTGTCGCAGTCTAAATTTAAAAGAATGGTTTCACAATCTCTTGCAAGTCGCCAATAAGACGGTTGCTCTTGTCATCGGCTTCCGTCGATTCGCCGGTATCTGTTTTGTGTTTTCCTAAATATGTACTTCTTTTTTTCATTTAACATGCGTTCGTTTTCATACTCCGATATCACTCCGTGGACAATAGTGTGGGTTATACGTTTTTTCGACTGTAATTACTTTTTTTTTTTATGCAAATGCTTTAATGTATAACTGTTTTTTGTCCCAAACAACTAAAATAAAATAAATAAAATAAAAATAATTAAGAATTCACTGTAAAAAAACATTTTTGAAATATTTTAATGGCAACTCTCTGATTTGTTCAGGTGTTTCCTTTATTTTGTTTAGTTAAAGTGTGTCTGGCAATTTTTGCAGGCTTTTTGTTTGATAATTATAATTTTGGTGTTACCAGGAACACCAATACGACTGCAGTCAACAATATTATCGTTCACTTCGATTAGAGGCAACTTGACGGCGCCATCTTCACAGGATAAGACGTGGAAGAATGATCTTCACATCAGGTGAGCACCATTTAGTCTTAGTCTAACTGTGTTAGCCATAACACAGATCATTTCCTAGTTTAGAGAAGTCAGCCTTAAATATTATATTTATGTAAACAATTAGGTTTTTTGTATATATATTTTTTTGCTATTGTTATTTTACTATATGCTGCACCGACTGACATCTTCAAGTCAACCCCGGCTGTCACTGAAAACCAGCGCTGGGGCTCTGTCTCGCATAGAGTCGCAGCATTATGCTGAGCGATGGCGGTTTTGCGTGAATGTAACGCACATTTTCCCCGAATTTGTTATTTTTCGTGTAGGTATTTGTATTTTTTTCTTAGCGTCATGTTCGCCGCAAATAAACGTACTTTCTTTCTTTTTTTTCTTTCAATCAATCAATCAATCAGTTTATTTGTGAAACATAGGTGTTTTCATAAATAGGGGGTCCGCTATGTTTTGTCACAATTAAGACATACAAATTTATAAGTGACTTATAAGGTGTCATAAAATTATGGTTATAATATTTTAAATTAATTAAATACATGAACAGAAAAGAAAAGTCATCACACAAAATAAAAATCAGTAAATAGTCATAGTACTTAATATCAAAATGCATTTTTATAATATTTGGTCATTCAAAAAATCATCTACAGTATAATAACATTTTTCAATTAATAATTTAGTCAGAGCTTTTTTAACCGACTTCTTCAAAAAGGAGGTTCTCAATTCGTCTGTATGTTTTTTTTTTTGTTTTTGTATGTTTGTTACGCGATTACTCCGCCAATTATGAATCGATTTTGATGATTCTTTTTTTGTTTGGTAGGTCATGCTTCCGAGGTGGTCCCATATAAATTTTATTAACTTTGCTTGCGTAATTTTTGAGTTAGCTTCAATATTACGTATTTTTCCCACTTAGTTTATCTAGACGATATCCTGTTTGACTCCTTCACTGTTATTTACATAGCAGGTAGTGGTATTCGGATTTGTATGGTGTAGGTACCACAACTAAAAAGTGAAAAATAAAAACTTTTTACAAAAAAAAAACAACCGACTTCCAAAAAAAAAAACACTAAATAAGTGAAAAATAACTTTAATTTCGGAAGTCGGTGGCAAAAAACGGAAATTGAAAAGCAAAGACACCGACTTCCGAAATTAAAGTTATTTTTCACTTTTTTAGTGTTTTTTTTTGGAAGTCGGTTGTTTTTTTTTTTTGTAAAAAGTTTTTATTAAACTTATATAATGTCATGTTTTTGATGTCATCAGGATTTTTTTTAAACACTTTGGGTGCCATACCAAAAAAACTTTTTCGCATCAATGCGGTCTTACATTTTAGATGACATTGTTTATTTACGTATTGGGCACGTAATGGAGTTTGTCTAGTGGATGATATTTTTTTAAATAATTGTGTGTTTCTTTTCACAAATAAGGCAGTTTCCAAAATGTATAATGCTGGAAGGGTCAGTATTTTTAAAGACTTAAAATAGGGTCTACATTTATATTACACATTGCTCTGACACATCTTTTTTGCATCTTAAATAAAAGCTCACGGTCAGTCGACTCTCTTTCTTTCTTTCTTTCTTATTTTATTTAAACCTTACGTAATTTATAGAGCGACTCCCACACGGTCTCCACTGCCCACTAACCTCTCCCTTAACAAACGTTGCTACACATGAATTTGTCATATCCTACAGGGTGAAATTGAACCCCTTAAGAGGACGCCTATGAGTTCAATTTCATCTATAATCAGTCACTGGTTTTCTCGTTTTAAATGCACTGAAATCATCCATCCATTTGGAAAAAAAGTCATGACTAAGTTTAAAAATAACAATATTTTATCTGACTCCTGATCCTTTATCGTTAATATATTTAAACTCAACACGATTATCAATATTTTCTACTACATAATTGGTCGTAAAGAAATTATCACGTCATTACAAGAAAAAAACAAAAAACAACCGACTTCGAACGACTCCGAAATTAAAGTTATTTTTCACGTTTTTAGTGTTTTTTTGGAAGTCGGTTGTTTTTTTTTTTTTGTAAAAAGTTTTTATTTTTCACTTTTTAGTTGTGGTACCTACCCCACACAAATTCGAATAACACTACCTGCTATGTAAATAACAGTGACGGAGTCAAACAATATATCGTCTACATACACTAAGTGGGAAATATACGTAATTATTGAAGCTAACTCAAAAACTACGCAAGCTAAGTTAATAAAATTTATATGGGACCACCTCGAGGTGGTAGTTTTTGAGTTAGCTTCAATAATTACGTATTTTTCCCACTTAGTGTATGTAGTATTTGCATTTGCAGCATGACCTACCAAACAAGAAAAGAATCATCAAAATCGATTCATAACTTTCGGAGTAATCGCGTAACAAAAAAACAAAAAAAAAAAACAAAAAAACATACAGACGAATTGAGAACCTCCTCCTTTTTGAAGAAGTCGGTTAAAAAACACTTGAACTGAGTTTTTGCCTTCTATTTGAAATCCTGTCGTAGCGCAGCTCTGCGTCCTCTAAGCAACAAAGGAGATCATTCTCCGTCCATACATTTTTGGGTTTTTAAATTTGAAAGTATCTAGTAATAAATGAAAGTGTCACCCAAACAAAAAAAGGCTATAAATTCCGAAAGATTAAGTTTTTCTCTTCATTTTTTTATGACTACAAGCTATTACTATAATTAGATTACCTACTCTTAATTATTTTAACTAAAACATACTGAAAACAGTATTTTTCAAAATCGTATAACAGTGCAGGATATTGCCCTACAGATTTGGTCCGATAGTGAAAAGTGAATCAATAATATGTTCTAACGGAATAGATTTTTTTTTTTTGTTTGGCCGACACTTTCTTTATCGATAGTTTTTTTATTTATCCCAAAATGTATAATCTCCTTTCATCTATCTCCATTAATGGTCTATCAATCAGTCACATTCATCCTTTCTTCCCCCAGATACCAAGGAACATCAGTGACGAGTCTATCGACAGACGGACCACTGGTAGGGTCCCATCACTCCGCTCGTATCCAACAATCGCTGGTCGCTCACCTACCTATGAAGTTTAACGTATCATTCTCTAATAATGACCATTCTTTGGAGTGAGTATGATATTTAAGAGTGATGAAATATCGCACTAAAGTATGATCGAGCCCGCTGTACCGCGCCTTAGGTATGCGCGGCGAGGTGCCGGCAGCGTTGACGAATGAGCGGCGGCTAGACGCGTCTTTGGAGTGAGTAAGATATTTATGGGTGTCGAGATACGCACTAAAGTATGACCGAGACCGCTGTACCGCGCCTTAGGTATGCGCGGCGAGGTGCCGGCAGCGTTGACGAATGAGCGGTGGCCCGACACCCTTCGTGTGTGTTGACGCCACATGTGATCAACTTCTGGAGCGAGGTCCTCCAAAAGTTGATCACATCTCCTGGTGTGTTAAGAACATCTGTGAGAGATCTGGGAGACCCGAGGATTTCTGTTTTAATCTGGGTGTCGCCTATACATGCAAAGAGGACATTCGCAACGGTTTCCTTAGCCTCCATGCATGCCCTGCGCCTGCGCATACGACTGTCCGTTATCCTATTGTGGTAGAGCTGTTATAAGTAGTGAGTGTACACAGTGTTCCCGTTGGTCTCGTAGTCGTAAGCGGTACTGCTGAGCGTGGGATCCTGGGTTCGATTCCCGGGTCGAGCAAAGTTTTATTTTTCCATTAGGAATTTCTTAGTAACAGACCGGAGTTTGGAAGTTGGCGGTGTGATACCCCCGTGCCTCGGAAAGCACGTTAAGCCGTTGGTCCTTCGCCTGATCTCTCTCCGTTCGTAGCGGATTGCCATCCCATCGGACTATGAGAGTGAGGGAAGAGAGAGTGCACCTGTGTCTGCGCACACACTTGTGCACTATAATATCTCCCGCGCCGAAGGCTAGTCTCCGTTGAGATTGGCCGCCGTGGCCGAAATACGGTCTGGAGGACTATAGTATGCACAAACTGTAATAATCATGTTTTCTTTCAGATTAACATGGCCAAATCCAGGAGCGCAGCAAGGTGGAGTAGCTATGCACTCTCGCGCACAGATAGCAGTAGAAACATCTACTTTGAAGACTACAACCACAGTTACTGCCGGTGACAAAAGCTTATCGGTGAGTTTCACATCATCTTTTTACACCACCTTCTCAATCAATCTGCCTAACCTTTTCCCAACTATGTTGTGGTCGGCTTCCAGTCTAACCGGATACAGCTGAACCAGTATTTTACATGGAGCGACTGCCTATCTGACCTCCAAAACCCCGTAACTGGGCATTCTTGGTAAGACTGGTTGTCAGACTTTAGGGCTTCAGACGACCCGTAACGACTGTCAAAGATCCACGAATGACAGCCGGGACCAACGGCTTGACGTGCTTTCTGAGGCACGGAGGAGTCTCGGAAACACCACACACCTCCTGTTTGATTTATTATTATTATATGATTCAAACTTAACCTAAAGAAAGTCATTTTATCACGATGGTCTGGCCGGTCAATATATTGTACTGAATTCAAAGTCAAAGTCAAAGTCAAATCATTTATTACAAATAGGCACATTAAAGGCACTTTTGAACGTCAAAAAAACTAAGTAGAACTGATTCTAGTTGTCCCTTCTAAAAGGTAGTTTTCGTATGGAGAAGAATGGGCAAGAAACTCCACCGTTACTCTTTTAAAAAAATGGTTTACAATATTTTGTATACATCGCTTATAATTACATGTGAATACGATGCACCTAGAATACGATTACTTTACCACAAATTGTAAAAAGAATTAAAAATGGAGCAATGACAAATAAATTGATTAATAAAATTATGTGATAGATACATGGTGCTCACACATTTACAAACATTGTAAAATTAGGTACCTATACAATATCACAATATTCCTAACATTTTTACATTACAAATAATACTAATAAGACAGTGTGTGAGTTTAAGTAGTCACAAAATGTGTAAAAATCTATGATATACAAATAAAGTAAATTATACAACTAGATTAGCAACCAGTTTGATTTTGTCCAGACTCGAATATTGTCCTATGGAGCAAGACCAGCATGTTTCCATGCATTCTTATCCTGGATATAATCCTCTAATTTGTAATAGGCTTGTTTACAAAGTGTACTTTTAATATGGGTTTTATATTTTCTTTAATTTAATTGCAATATATCACAAGGTATTTTGTTATAGCATTTAACGCAGTACCCCATAAAAGATGTTTGTACTTTCTTTAGCTAATCTGAAAAATGGTTGATCTATTTTGTCTTTATTTCTAGTATTAAAATTATGTCTATCACTTATTTTATTAAAAAGATTTAGATTTTTTCTAACATACATAATATTCTCATAAATGAATTGGCAAGGTACCGTCATAATTTCATTATATAGCAAATAAAGACCTATTCTATTCTATTATACCCCTTGGTCAATAATATGATTTGAACTTCTTCTCCGAATTACCCGCACTGGGCCCGCGTGGTGGATTACAGCCCACTCCCTCTCATAGAGAGGAGACCTGTGTCCCAGCAGTGGGAACATTATAGCCTAAAAAATACAATAGACGTAGATATATTTAGTAACCTATTCCGCTTGACTATTCTTCAAGAGTCCTAAAAAACCCTGTAAAAAATCGACACGTGTTTCACCTCTCAACGAGGCATCCTCAGGATGACGATTGACCAATTGCAAACCAGAACGCGACGTGTTACCACACCGAGCGCTGGACGCAAAGTGAATCAAATCGCCCGTTACCCCCACTTATATAGGATTGCTGCTCGGCGCTGATTGGCTAAAATCGTTAAAGCGCTCGGTGTGGTAACACGTCGCGTTCTGGTTTGCAATTGGTCAATCGTCATCCTGAGGATGCCTCGTTGAGAGGTGAAACACGTGTCGATTTCTTACAGGGTTTTTTAGGACTCTTGAAGAATAGTCAAGCGGAACAGGTTACTAAATATATCTACGTCTATTGTATTTTATAATGGATTTCCGCAAAGTCACGCCTGAATCAATTAACTATCTTACATTATAGCCTGATTATGATGATAAAAAAAGACAGGTATGCAGTCGCTTCATGTAAAATACTAGTACCTATTCAGGTGTATCTGACTAATTGGTTGGACTGGTTCTATAGGTACTACATTACGTCTGATTTTCTTACAGAATGTCGACAATAAAAGTGTGTTCTTCGACTGTGAGAGACCGATGACTGGAGCTGAAGTCTTGGACAAGCTGTTTACATCTAAAAATAATCATTACGAGTAAGTGTAATAAATATACAACGTGTAAAGTTAAATGCGCAAAATCTGAAAATAGTTTGATCAGAATATTGAACTGAGTAGAATCAATAGAACCACTTTTACAAAAAATCTTCATTCAAAAACGTTGCCGTGTCTATTTATTAAGGTTGATGCGCTAGGGTAGCCCGCGAAATTCAAATTGTGCACGCATTGAATGACTATTTCATGAAATCCTCATTCAATGCACTTACATGAACTTAGAGACTTGTATTGCTGATTTTAATGTTTATAATTCTGTAAATCCATATTTGTTACGGTCGCAAGTAATATTTAGATCAACAAACAACCTGACACTGACCTGCAAATTGCAAAAAACGTAAGAAAATTTGAATTTCGCGGGCTACCTTAGCGCATCCCCCTTAATAGGTCAAGCTATTACATGCGCAAATCCGCAAAAATAGGTAAACAAACACAAATTGTTGTCGACCAATTTAAATTTTCTCATACACGGGATAATATTAGCTTTTATTTTTTGGCAACACGTATGTTACTAAATCTATCTACGTCTATTGTATTTTATAATGGATTTCCGCAAAGTCACGCCTGAATCAATTAACTATTTTACATTTCAGCTTCTTAACCTCAATCCAGCCATCCCTGATAATCTTGAACAGCATCCTTCTGTTCACCTCCCCCCCCTCTGGGTCCTGTGGTCTGATCCTGCCGCCACAGCACCTCATGAAGACTGCAAATGATGTCCTGCGGCTGATGGTCCAGCTGAATCAGATGAACGTTGATGAGAATACCACGAAGCTTGACCTTTCCATGATTGTTAATTATTTTAGGTATGTTTTTGTGACTCTTTTAACACTTACACACTAATACGGAATTAGATACATAACATACATAATCGAACTTATCTAACTTCTAACTATTATTATAAACGCGAAAGTTTGTTCGTATGGATGGATGGATGTTTGTTACTCTTTCACGTAAAAACTATTGAACGGATTTGGATGAAATTTGACACACAGATAGTTTATGACCTGGATTAACACATAGGATACTTTATATCCCGATATTTCAACGGGATCGAGACGTAAAAAACGATTAGTTCGTCAGTCACATAATAAAAATAAATATTATACACGTATTTTTTACTTTATTTTATCATAATAAGAAAAAAAAAAGATTTAGATAAAACGTAATTAAGTTGGGGAGTGGGCTCGCTACGTCACAAGACGTATAAAAACTACCGACCAGTGACGTCATGCCACATTTTAACTCAATGTATTGCCGTAATTTACTGATTAATAATAAAAATTAAAAATACTTTTCCAATACCTATTTCGTAATTGTAATCAATCTGACGGAAAAAAAAATAGTCTACATCGTATCAGATTTTGATAAATTAATACATGCAAAAGTTTTTAACTGTGCAACTTCCGTGGTAATGCCTGAATCAATAATAATAGTATTGCTAAACCATTGTATTAGATATCTATGTATCCGCCAGATATCTATGTGGCCACCACCCTTTAGGGACATCGCCAAGCGGTTGGTCGACTCTTCACGTGTAAGAGGGCTGGCCAATTTCTAGGTCAAAGAATCAGCATTGCCATCCAACGTGGCAATGCTGCCAGCCTTTTGGGCACTTTTCCCACTGACAACGATGCGGAAGAATTTTTTGATGCCCTATGAGATCTTCCTATATACAGGGTGTTAGGGTAGACACCGTTATCCTTGAAACTGGTGGTTTGGTGTCATCTATAATATACTTTTTCTATGGGACCAACTTAGAAATCGCAAAAAAAAATCAGCTGTTCCATACATTTTGTCGATTTAAGTGAACACAAATGTATGGAACAGTAGATTTTTTTTTCGCGGTTTCAAGGTTGATGCCATGGAAAAAGTATATTATAGATGACACCAAACCACTAGTTTCAAGGATAACGGTGTCTACCCTAACACCCTGTATATTTTTTCTTTGTATATACTTGTACATAATTTATTTATTTTAGTGTTAGCTTATTGTAATTAAGGTTTTTAACTGAGTAAATAAAATGAATCTTTTTATTTTAGTCAAGAAGAACCAAAGAAAGTATTCTTTGAAATGGAAGCTATTACCAAGGTCGAGACTACAGGAGGCAACGCTAACTTGCAGCTGACTGTACACGGTCTACAACCAAGCTCCGACAATGTTACTAGAAAAGAATGGACGGTAAGTTTATCTACCATCGTAACGATATTCTATACTTATTCCATACTAATATTATAAATTCTAAAGTTACTCTGTCTGTCTGTATGTTACCTTTTCCTTTTCACACAAAGGAATAGAAAGAATAAAAGAAAGAAAGAAAGAAAGAAAGAAAGAAAGAAAGAAAGAAAGAAAGAAAGAAAGAAAGAAAGAAAGAAAGAAAGAAAATACATTTATTCAGCACAGACTAAAAGGCACACAATATACATAATATACAGCAGATAACAAAATAAAAATAAAGAAACAAATAAAAAGGTAAAGTAGGACATTATCAGGGGAGTGTGTCTCACGGCTGCGCCAAAAAGGCCCAGTTCAGCAAATATGCCAGACAACTAGTGCCTGACGCTGGTTTTCAACCGGACCTGAGGTGTGAAGTTACGGATGCAAATCAGTTTTATATTGTGATGTGTGTATGCATACCTACTTAAATAAAATAAAACAAAATAAGTGTCACATAATATTATAATAATAACGAAGTACACACTTATATACCTACATAGTTAGTGTGATTGTGTATAAATTGTATTGCATACCAAATAAAATATGAAATAAATTGGAAGACTGATAAATAAATAAATGAGACGGACGCATGCTAGACCATTGTTGTTGTCGATTGATTGTTGATAGGAGGTATGTAAATAAAATAAATAAATCCGTCGCAACGAGTCAGAACCAAAAACCAAAAAATCCTGTTTTAGCCGATGCCAGACTTCCACGCTCCAACACATAGTCATAATAATTTATTTATTTTAATAAATAGATAGATAGATGGCATCCTGGGGAAGAACATAGGGTACTTTTTATCAGCATACCACGCGGGCGAAGCCGCGTGCGGAAGCTAGTAATTATAATATATCCTAACTAATATTATAAATGCGAAAGTGAGGTTTGTTCTTTATGCTTTCACGCTAAAACGGTTGAACGGATTTGGATGAAATTTGGCACAGGGGTAGACCATGACCTAGAATAGGACATAGGATACTTTTTATCCCGATATTCTCACGGGATCGAGACTTACGCGGGTGAAACCGCGGGGTGCAGCTAGTAAATAATAATCTGTAGACTTAAACTCGCGACAATCTACGAAGTCCGTTTTGACGTTTCGTTCTCGTACATGTAATAAAACGTTATGCCGTGAGAATCAGTTTTAAGCAATGTAGATAACTCGTCGATTACAAACTCTCTAAGTATGTTCAATCGATATGTCTCGAGAATCAGTTTATAAGAAACTAATTTCTTTTTTCATCGCTACACAAAGCATTTTTATAGCTGTCAAAACGGACTTCTTAGATTGCTGCGAGTGTAGTAAAGGGTGTAAATACCTACGAACCCGGTAACTACGCAAACTGAACATAAAACTAAGTAAATTTGTGCAAAAATAATTGTCTGGAAACTAGTTTTATTATTGTTGTGAAAATTCGCTGTCTATGGTAGTGAGCAATGTAACGCACGCAAGACAATGAGCAAATGGGTGCATCGTTGGAGTATTTTTTAGAGTTAAATTATAACATAGATACAAGCTGCGCCCCGCGGTTTCGCCGTCTCGTTCCCGCGAGAATATCGGAATAAAAAGTATCCTATGTCCTATTCTAGGTCATGGTCTACCCATATACCAAATTTTAACCAAATCCGGTCAGCCGTTTTAGCGTAAAAGCGAAACAAACAAACTCTACTATATAATATTAGTTAGGATAAAACTTGTTTTCGTAAAACCTGAAGTTCAAAACTCCAACTTCAAAAAATGTAGGATCTTAGAACTTCAGGTGCGTAAAACTCGCATCGGGCGATCGTGGTAACAATATCGTAGCACTTACCGTTCCTTAGTTTCTGCCTACCCCCATGGGACATGAGTCGTGAATGGAGGGGTAAAAGGAAGTTCATGTAACAGTCATTGATATTATGACATACCCTTTCTACGTTGTTTACCTTTTGCTTGGCGGTTTACAAAGTAACGTTATCCGTGTTAAGGTTTGGAGAAGAGTGTCGTGATTTTGGTAAAGCGAAAATTCGACGTGGCAAAAGCTTATGTTTTTTTTTCTATTTTGCTGAGGATAAACATTGTTAAATCTATGAGATAAAAACTTTTTACAAAAAAGAACAACAGACTGCAAAAAAAAAAATAACTTTAACCTCGGAAGTCGGTGTCTTTGCTTTTCAATTTTCTTTTTTGTCCACTGACTTCTGAAATTAAACTTATTATTCACTTTTTTGGCGGTTTTTTTTGGAAGTCGGTTGTTTTTTTTTGTAAAACAGTTTATACATTTTTTGGTTGTGGTACCTACCCCACACAAATTCGACTTAAAACATCGTCTAGATATATTAAGTGGGAAAAATATATAATATTGAAGCTAACTCAAAAACTAGGTACGCAAGCCAAATTAACAAAAAGACAAGGCCAGGAATCGGCTTGAATTGTATGTAGTGTCCGACAGACTTTCCATAATAATGATAATTCATATTAAAAAATAGGAAATTATACAATATAAACAAACATTTACAAAATAAATAAAATCTGTAGAAGCACACCGTTAAAAAGTAATTTTAAATAGTTATTCAATTTAACAACACATTTCATAGCTACATTTCCAATTAGAAATGTTACCAATACCAAAATATAATAATATCGATACGAAATTGCACTTGCAAATCGATTATAATAATATCAATATGAAGATACGTAAGTGAATTTATTACTTACATAAATCGTAACTCGTAATTATGTTAATAAATAGCGTTTAATTATGTTTTTTAATAAGTATATTGTATTTTATAGTAATGTAATGATTAAAAATAATTTTTAATTCGATTATCGATATCGTTTAGCATAGTCTATTCCTAATAATGTAATTATAGTGGTGGTAGCACTTGATGTAAAACTATCTAGCATTTGTCAATGTCAAAAAGTTTGATTTCTCCCGCGAGACACGAGCAATGAAGTATTTTCGTATTTTTGTGAATTTTGTGTATTACTCTGTTTCTGGACCCCGATTTTTCTACCATTTACAACCTTGGCTGTTGAAACTGAAGATAATGTGCTAAAAGTCATTATTTTAATTAATCATATATTTATTTATTTATTTATTTATTTAAACTTTTCGCACACAAAAAAAAGGTACAAAGGCGGACTTAATGCCTTAGGCATTCTCTACCAGTCAACCAAGGGTGGTGAAGAGATTAGATGGCGGGTGCTCTGATTGAGAGGAACAAAGAGAAAAAAAATATAAAAAAAATAAGGAAAAATATATATATCATAATGCATTATAAATAAAACAGTTTTTACAGCACATAAATACGCAATCAACTTGTGATACATAAATACTTACATACATATTTACTATAATATATACCTATAATATATATATATATATGTATACATAATATACAAATTCAAGGCAGAGAGGTGTATATGACTCTACTCTATTTATTTTGAAAAAATCTCTGCAGTTTCCGCTTAAATGCATACCGACTGGTGGCCGTCCTGATATCAAGAGGAAGCGCATTCCAAAGAAGAATGGACTGAATATGAAAAGAAGAATGAACAAAGTCAGAAGTATGAGAAGGGCAGAGTAGGAGAAGATTGTTAGAAGAACGCAGATTCTTAGTGTGTGAAGAACATAGATATTGGAAGTGAGACACAAGATAAGAAGGAGGAGTGGGAGAGTTGAGAACGGAGAAAAGCGTGGTCAGAGCACGCAAACTTCTTCTTTGGCGAATGGACATCCATTTGAGCTCAGACCTATAGCTCGAAACATGGTCATATTTCCTCAGGTTGAAAATGAACCGAATACAGTTGTTGAGTAGTCTGTCAAGCTTATCCAACAAAACTGCATTCAAGTCAAAGTAGCACACGTCACCATAGTCGATGATGGGGAAAATTAAAGTCTGCACAAGCATAGTTTTCGTCTTAGCGGGCAAAAAGTTCCTCAGACGATACAGGGATCGCAGAGTACCGCTGACCCTTTGACTAACACTAGAGACCTGGCGTTGCCAGCTAAGTGTCGAGTCCAGATGCAAACCGAGATCCTTCACAGTAGAAGTAATGGGGATGACGGTGCCATTGAAAATGAGTGGAGGAAGAGAGCTGAGCGTCACCCTACCCATCATGCGTGAGCTCCCAATTAGAATGGCCTGACACTTTGAGGGGTTTACTGACACCCCAAAACTATCAGACCACTTTTTGATGGCATCTAAATCTCGGTTTACATCCGCTATAGCGTCTGATAAACCTTCAACCCGCCCAGCTGTATATAATTGAAGATCATCGGCATAAAGATGATACGAACACCGAAGACAGTGAGTTATAAAATTAATGAAGATGGAAAATAACAATGGAGAAAGAATACCGCCTTGCGGAACACCAGCATCCAGAGCGCGCCAACTCGAAGAGCACTCATCAACGCGAACCGACTGCTGACGTCCCCGGAGATAAGAAGAGAACCATTCCAGGGCCTCGGGTGAAACCATAAGATGAGAGAGGATAGAAAGGAGAATATCGTGGCTGACGGCGTTAAAGGCATTGGAGAAATCAATTAATACCAGAACGGTAACCTTGGTATCCTCCATCGCTTCTCTAACATCGCCAGTCACTTTAAGGAGAGCGGAGGCTGTACTGTGCCCAGGCCTGAATCCAGACTGAAAAGAGCTAACAAGGTTGTTCCGGTGAACAAACCCCGCAAACTGCTTGTGTACGCAGGCCTCAAGCACTTTAGACAGGAACGGGAGAATGGAAATGGGGCGGAAATGACTGGGTAAGGAGGGATTTGAAATTTTAGGGAGTGGGCGTACATACGCCATACGCCACAAGGATGGGAAATGCCCGGAATTAAGAGAAAAGTTGATGATGTGGGTAATCGGAGGGAGAAGGGTATCAAGGATCCAAACGACCATACTACGACTGATGCCGTCACAGCCCACAGCCTTGGATTTTATGGACAGGATGATCTTTTTAATTTCGTCCAAGGTGACCGGAGAGAGGTGAAATGGTTCTATGATTGGACTGGCTAGGCCAGTAATGTAATCGACCGTCTGGGACAACATTTGGGTATCCAAATGACAGGTGCTTGTGAAGTGACGGTATATAATAGTTTATTTCATGATAACGTTCAAATCAGAAGTATCAAGTGGTCAACTTAAAAACTATATTGATTTTTTTTGTTGTGCTTCAGATAGAAAACTAATTATACTATCAAATTCTATATTTATTTTCCTTTTTTATGAAAATATCGTATAATATATATGTTCATCTTTGTCGGTTCTGGCGGAGACTTGTGGGAGATCCTGGCATTCTCCTTTATATGGGACCACCTCTGAAGCATAACCTACCAAAGAAACCAGAATGTTCAAAATCGGTTCATAATTGGCGGAGTAATCGCGTAACATACACACAAAAAAAAAACATACTTACAGACGAATCGAGAACATTTTTGAAGAAATCGGTAACAAATTATGACTGTTGTTGTATTGTTATTTGTGAGATTAATTTGTTGTGGAGTCGGTTTTTGTGATATTTAACTAGTAAATCAGCCTGCAAATGCTATGCCAACTACACATGGCTGTTTTCATCTAGTAGGTTCAAGCATTGAACAGGCGTGCCCCACTGCGTGTTAACAATTTTATATCCAGTTTTCCTCACGATGTTTCATCAGAAGGACAATTCTCTAACTTAAAACACATTCAAATTCAAGTTGCATGGCCGCAAAAGTTCCAAAATGTCACAAAAGGTATCTATAAACCAAAAAATTAAAGTAATAAAAACTAAAACCCAACTACGACTAAAAGGTATTTAAATAAAAATCCGGAGTCGTAGTGTTAGGACATAAATCCTACGGATTTTTAATTTGTCTGTCTGCGGTGTCTTGTTTATACCTTTTTAGTCATAGTTGGGTTTTAGTTTTTATTACTTTAATTCTTTTGGGGTGATAATATATATATTTTTGAAATGTGCTCATTAATTTTTTTTTTTCTTTTTCAAGTTCCTGACTTTATGTCCTCTAGAGGGCGCCATTTTTAATTTAATGTGACGTCACATAGCTTAAAACTAGCGGACGATCAAAATGTTTCCAACGATACGTCATTTGTCAAATTGTGATGAGTGGTTTAGAAGATAGGAACAGATGAACGTACATACATACATACATACCGTACCGGTCAAAATCATAACCCTCCTTTTTTCTTCGCCGTAGTCGGGTAAAAGCTAAGTCAAAGGTGACGTTTGGTGCGATGTGTTTGCGAATAGAATGAAAATAAGAAATGTACTGAAAAAATTCTGTGAATAAACCGAATATGAATGCTAGCAGAATACTATTTTTGGTTCTGTTCATAATGTCATCGCATTCCGGTTGCAAGATTTTCACTTTGTACGTTAAATTAGAGAATTGGCATTCTGATAGTTAATAGTATCTTCTCCAAGATAGTATCCTAACTAATATTATAAATGCGAAAGTGACTTTGTTTGTTACGCTTTCACGCTAAAACGGCTGAACGGATTTGGATAAAATTTGGCACAGGGGTAGACCATGACCTATAAAATGACATAGGTTACGTTTCTTCCTGGTTCGCAGGCAAAATAGCGGGCAGCTAGTATATTATACATCAGGAAAAAGTCAGATTCTGCGCTAATCGATCAATTCTCGTATTTTTAAGTACTCGAACAATTGCAATCTTTAAAAAATAACTCCTATTTACCTACATTTTCTAAACGTGTGTGATAGTAAATGTTGAATATCATTACATAAATACTGGAAACGGCCTTTAGATTTCAAACCTACACCTTTTGTCTTAAAAATCTAATTCCTTTGGTTACCATAAACCGAAACCGAAACCGAACCTTTTTGGCGCAGCCGTGAGGCACACATTATTGTTAAGACTTTTTTTTTTTTTTGTATATTTTGTTTCACGAACTGTGTCCAAATAAATCTGTGCCTCCTGTGACAAGAGATACAAGTAAAAAATCAACACTTTACAGGAGAAAAAAACAAGATTTCAAAAAATCCAGTTCGTGGACTAAGTGGGCTAGGCTAGACATAAGTACCTTATTTTGTAGATAAAAAAATTCACTTTCACTGTGCATTTAAATTTTTATGTTACATATTATAGTTCTAAAGTAATTCATGAAAAACCTGTAAGTATGTGCTAAAATTACGTTATAAATGATACAAGTACAGTTATATTATGTTGCACCTATAAGTTGTCGATAAATATACTGAAAAATAAAATGTGAAAATTAATATAATCGCTCTTATAGCATGAAGCACGAAAAAAAATGTGTGGAGCAATTACTTATAGGGGTTACAACTTGACATATATCTAAATTCACGATTTTTTGGCCAAAATCCTGTCAGTTGTATCCTTTTGCACCCAACTATCTCTGAAACTATAGCAGATAAAATGTTATTCTTTCTTTCTTTCTTTCAACAAAAATATTATTTTCTCAGATCTGTCTCCGAGAACAAGACATCAGCCACGCAGCGTCAGACCAGGACATTTCCATCTACCCAGCGTCATACGAAGGTCACCTCACCCTGACCTACTCCGGGAACAAGACTGACTGCTTCGAGTCCGGACCCGCTTCCGAACTGACGTTGAAATATAAAGGAGTACCGCAGAATCTATACGGAAAGCTGGAGAGATATTTTGAGGTTAAGATTTTCGGGAGCAATGTAAGTATTTTTGTTCAGTCTTACCAAGGGGTATCGTACAGGGGTAAAGGAGCTTGTGGCTACGTAATAACAGCCACACCAGTCGATCCATCAGGTTAAGCTTCACTTGCCGGGGTTGGTCCGTGGACCATCTTTACATACCGGGACTCCTCCGTCTCTCGGAAAGCACGTTAAGCCGTTGGTCCCGGCTGTCATTCGTGGATCTTTGACAGTCGTTACTGGTCGTCAGAAGTCCGAAAGTCCGACAACCAGTCTCACCAAGGGGTATCGTATTACCCAGTTACTGGGTTGTGGAGGTCAGATAGGCTGTCGCTACATGTAAAATACTGGTATTCAGCTGCCTCCGGGTAGACTGGAAGCCGACCCCAACATAGTAGGGAAAAGGCTAGGCAGATGATCTTACTAAGGGATATCGTGTTACCCAGTTAGTCAGTAGAGTTTTTTTTAAATCCCATAGGTTTAAAAAAAACACGTTGTATACCCATTTTCCCAGAGGCTGTGGGATGAGCCGCTCTGCAGGTTGGTACGGAATAATCTTATAAATCGCCTGCTGGCTGTGGGTCAATGGGAGTCGGGCCTCTGGCTTCAGGCACTACCGTCACCCAACGTAGGCACTATGCTGGGTGAAACCACCTTCCGGATCGCTACTTGTCTGCGTCTTGGCGCTCCTTGCGTGGCTCCGCATCGCTGCCAATGCGGTGAAGGTGTCGATTGCCTCGGTCACCATGGCCTATCCTGCAGTAGAAGTGCAGGCCGGATAGCACGGCACGCCAGCATCAATGACATCATCCGTCGTGCTCTTGTCACCGCCGCCGTGCCAGCTGTTCTAGAACCCAATGGCCTGGCACGCGACGATGGGATGAGACCAGACGGAATGACCATAATGCCTTGGAAGGTAGGTAGGCCTTTGGTGTGGGAGGCAACGTGTGTCGACACCCTTGCGCCATCCCATCTTCCTAGCACGGTGGGCTGTGCTGGAGCTGCTGCTGCAGGTGCAGAAAACCTCAAACGGCGCAAATACTCCAATCTTATCGGGACGTATATGTTCGAGCCGTTTGGGGTTGAAACCCTAGGGCCGTGGGGTCCGAGTGCCCACTTGGTTTTTCAAGACATCGCCAAGCGCTTGATCGACTGTTCACGTGACCAGAGGGCTGGCGTATTTTTTGGCCAAAGAATCAGCATTGCCATACAACGTGGCAATGCGGCCAGCCTTTTGGGCACTTTTCCTGTTGACAGCGATGCGGACGAATTTTTTGATGCCCTTTGATAATTTACCCTTGTACATAATTATTATTATTAAGTAGATATTACAAATTAGTTAGTAGTTATATTTACCTGTAATTCGGGAGTATTTATCCAAATAAAACTTCACGTTGTATAAATAACCAAAGTTATAGTTTGTGGAGGATTCAAACAGCCAATGTGGCTGGGAGTACATTACTCACGGTTAGTCCCTCATTATATACCTACCTACAATTTAATTTCTACTCTTTATTAGTGGCTTTTGTGGACATGATTAATTATTCAATTTGTTACAGTTGTAATAGCAATCACGTCATTTGGTTTAAATAGGTTTTTTAAATTTTTATTATTTGTCTTTTTCATAGATTCTTTTCTATTTTGTGAATGTGAGAACGTTGTGTGAACGCTTAGTGGACTGTAAATTTGTTGAACACCTTCTATTTTGTGGTACTTATTGAAAGACCTACATTGTCTTCCCATGCCTACTAACATTGTAATTTGAAAATATTGTAAAAGCCAATTATTTTTAAAAGAGTAACCGTGGAGTTTCTTGCCGGCTCTTCTCCATAGGAAACGACTAATTGGAACCATGCACCTAGCTTCTGACGTTTTATAAGTGTCCATGTAGGTTTTTATGTGAAATAAAATATTTTAAATAGGCAAGACTATGTTGTTGATGGCAATTGGTTTAGGTCAATAATCTTCAATGCGACGACCAGGCATCGAACTCACGACCTTTCACTTGCCAGTACGCACCATTAAACCATTGGGCTAACCACATTCGTTACATTATAGGCAAGAGAAGTCTGGATAGTAATTTAGTGCTGTTATCCTAAACTTACAGTCATCTTCACCTACCTAGCCTTTTCCCAACTATGTTGGGGTCGGCTTCCAGTCTAACCGAATGCAGCTGAATACCAGTATCTTACATGGAGTGACTGCCTATCCTCCACAACCCAGAAACTGGGTAATACGATACCACTTGGTAAGACTGGTTGTCAGACTTTTGGGCGTCGGCGAACCCGTAACGACTGTCAAAGATCCACAAATGACAGCCGGGACCAATGGCTTAACGTGCTTTCCGAGGCACGGAGGAGTCTCGGTTGTAAAGATGGTCACCCATCCACGGACCAATCCCGGCAAGCGTAGCTTAACGTAGCCACGAGCTCCTCCTAACCTGAACCTTATCCTTTTCCCTGAATTTACATACTTTTTTCCTTTATCCTGAATTCACATACTTTATTGCAGCTATCAGAAATGGGCATTTTAGAGTCAGACATAGTAACGCAGACGGCTCTGGGACAACTTGTGAGAAGTTACAGTAAGGAGCCGCTGAACATGACTGCAGTTATTAAGGTAAGCAACTGGAAGTCAGTCAAGGTACTAACCAAGTTTTTTCTTGAAAAAAATTGTTCTTGAAACTTGTGCTTAGCGCTAATTGCACGGGGTGAATTTCATTAGTCACGGCGCGGCGTCTCAAGTCGCTTCCAGGGCGGCGATTCACCTGCCAGGGTTGCAGGAATGTCCGAAAGGGATACCGGGACCTTGGCAACAGGCAACTGAAGGAACACGGGTGGGTTTTAGTCAGTAAAAGTCTGACACGCCCTTCCACTCCGCCCAGAGCGGGAGAAGTAATACGATGATTTCCCACTCTCAAAAAAAATAAAAAAGCCGGCGATTCAGTCCTTTGTGATTTCCAAACTCTAATAATCACATTCTGCACGCTTAATGCTTATTGTACCTACCTTACATTTATATATTATAGTTAATTGATTCAGGCGTGACTTTGCGGAAATCCATTATAAAATACAATAGACGTAGATATATTTAGTAACCTATTCCGCTTGACTATTCTTCAAGAGTCCTAAAAAACCCTGTAAGAAATCGACATGTGTTTCACCTCTCAACGAGGCATCCTCAGGATGACGATTGACCAATTGCAAACCAGAACGCAACGTGTTACCACACCGAGCGCTGGACGCAAAGTGTATCAAATCGCCCGTCACCCCCACTTATATAGGATTGCTGCTCGGCGCTGATTGGCTAGAATCGTTATCAGTGCGATAAGCGCGATAAGGGGCGGGGTCGCCTTTGTTGCGATTGTTCGCCCCTTATCGCGCTTATCGCACTGATATTATATATTATAATATTCTTTTCTATCGTGCTTGTTAGTGATCCTAAGATTTCTATTACTTTTTCAGATTTTACCCGTGAGAACCTGTTATTGGCTCTATGTTTCTTATATAATTGTTATCCATCTATTATAACTGTTCTCCTATGAATAAATAAAGAAAAAAATAAATTATTTTAACACGTTGAGCGCCATGTTCCTTATCCTTCTGGAACACAAAGCACCATCATCAGAGGCCGCGTGTTTCCTTTGGGAATCACAGGCAGTGCCTTGCCTTTGCTAATTCGGAGGCCAGTGTGATACATTTTACTATGAATTCTAACACCCTTGGCCTCCACAGTTGTTTCCGGTCTAAGTGAGTTTTTTGTACGACTTTTTGGTAAAAAATTAGGAAGTGCCTCCGCTGCCGGCGCCGGTTGCTGAATTGGCTGCCGGCGCTGACTTTGGTTGTCGGTTTGGCGTATGGAGTAGATAGGCAGGGAAGGCATAATTAAAAAAACATGTAAGAGCATTTTTTTTTCCATATTTCAGTAATAAAGTCATAAAGTACTACCCGAAACCGAACTAGTAAGATTAGGTTTAATAATTTGAATTGCAAAAAAGGTTAGGTTAGGTTAGGTTAGAACTGTGACCCCCTACGAACTACTAGAATATGCAGAAAAACATATTTTAGTTACGGTTATTTAGTTGGGGTTCTGAATACTGGAAGGGTTTCTATAAACGCCGCGCCGCCCGTGTCCATTATGGGAGCCGGCGGTGACATTACTGCCGGCAGCCGAGATTAAAAACATCGGCTGCCGGCAGTAATGTCACTGCCGGTTCCGCGGAGGCACTCCCAGAAAATGATGTCTAAATATAATATGAACTAGGCGAAAAAAAAGCAGAGTCCAACAATTTTGGGCTTGGCGCTCAACGTGTTAAAACACTGTCTTGAAAATACAATTTACCATAAAGTTTTTTAAATGTATTTTTTACTCTTTCAGGAGAGGAACGGTCTAGCCTCCGTTAGCGTCAACAAGGGTGCCGACATGCAGTTCAAATCTGACAACTTCGCATGGCTATTGGATAGTTGGACAGACATGCAGATTATGAAGACTTTAGGATTATACCGTATGTACCTACTAGGTTTTTAACCGACTTCTTCAAAAACGAGGAGGTTCTCAATTCGACTGTATGTTTTTTTAAATTTGTATGTATGTTACGCGATTACTCCGCTAATTATGAATCAATTTTGATGATTCTTTTTTCGTTTGGTAGATCATGCTTCAGAGGTGGTCCATATAAATTTTATTAACTTTGCTTGCGTAGTTTTTGAGTTAGCTTCAATAATTAAGTATTTTTCCCACTTAGTGTATGTACATGATATATTATTTGACTCCGTCACTGTTATTTATATAGCTAGTAGTGGTATTCGAATTTGTGTGGGGTAAGTACCACCACAAAAAAGTGACAAATAAAATTTTTTTTTCACTTTAAAGTAATTTTTCACTTTTTTGTGATTTTTTGGAAGTCGGTTGTTATTTTTTGGAAAAAGTTTTTATTTGTTGGCAACAGACAGTTGCTACCACCACCTAGGCATATGAAGTGAAATGAAATTGTTTATTCCGGAAATAGGATATTGGAATCACTTTTACACGTCATTAAAAAAATGTAAAAATAGGCTAGATGAGGTCCGCGTTTCCTATCTGACTACTCTGATTACAAAGGCCTTAACAAACTCAGAGGTCGCAGTCTCTTTTAGAGTCATTAAAGATTTTACATGGAGCGACTGCCTATCTGACCTCCACAACCCAGTAACTGGGTAACACGATACCCCTTGATAAAACTGGTTGTCAGACTTTCGGGTTTCTGACAACCCGTAACGACTGTCAAAGATCCACAAATGACAGCCGGGACCAACGGTTTAACGTGCTTTCCGAGGCACGGAGGAGTCTCGGTATGTAAAGATGGCCCAACCCCGGCAACCGTAGCTTAACCTGTTGGATCGACCCGTGCGGCTGTTATTACGTAACCACGATCTCCTCGAGTCTTTTCTTTTTCTATGATGAGTTTGGACTTATTCGATATTTCTTTCCTTCAAGGTGAATGCCGCGTACAAGAGAACTTGGTACAGATGCTGTTTGGGGGCGCAGAGCATATAATGACATCAGATTGCGTCGAGAATGTAGTTCTGGCTGATTGCACTGAAGAACCGAAGTACGTATTTGCATGTATTTATTCCCCTGCAGGTTAAAAGTCTCTTCTCACAACTCTGTGGCGGTATCTACATCGCCACATGTGAACTACGCATCAAAGACCTGAGGGCCTAAAACGGCCACATAAGCAATTCCTCTAAAACCAATTCATTTACTAAATTCCCAGCTGTCATTAGCAATTCCTCTAATTTGACACAAAACCAATTCATAATTTTGTGGACTATTTTACGAATCTCCATAAAAAACTGTCAAATAGATAAATTATTTCGTAATATAAATCGTACGCAGATCATGATATGAATTGTCAGTTTGTGACATTTTACGATGATTCATAATAATTATCCTATTATTTATGATTCTGCCGAAGTGGCCGTTTTAAGCTCCCTGACGTCACATAAAATCCTGCGTCGCGTAATTAGAGTTTACCGCTGGGAGGATCCTCCCTTTTCTATAGAGGATGTGTGAACTTTACACCGTGTTCCTCATACCTCCAATTCTCAATGAGTATGAGAAAAGAGTTTCGAGAGATATGTTCCTGATTACAACTGTTACTCAATGCACGTTGGCGATTTCAATTATAAAAGCCAGATACTATCACGTTCTCCTTTCTTAGGGCTCAGTATCTACAGTTTGACCGACACCGTTCCGCGCCAGGAATGCGCGACGAAGCCGAACAGCGTTGACGAATGAGCGGTGGGTAGGACGCTGCGCGCCGTGAGCGTTGACGAATGAGCGGTGGGTAGGACGCTGCGCGCCGTGAGCGTTGACGAATGAGTGACTTGCACTGCCCGTCTCGCCGCGCACAAATCTAAGTCACGGAACAGCGGCCTCGGTCAAACTATAACCTAAAATGTATAATGACATTTCAAACGCTACAGTACGACACAACGTAGATGTAGCATCGGCAAAATTCGTAAAACCGATCACCAGCCGAACTGAGTGCACCTTCGAAATCTCCAATATTTATCACTGCTTTAGGTGGAAATGATGTTTACACAAACGCAATAACTTGTAAAGTCATTTAACCAAAATACATTCGTAAAAATTGAAATGTCTTAACCTACGGTGCCCAGACCTGGTCGCTCACCGAGTCGCAAAAGTTCCGCCTTGGTGTTTGCCAAAGAGCAATGGAGCGCAGCATTCTGGGTGTAAACCGAACTGACAGAATACGAAACACCACGTTGCGCTCCAAAACGGGGATTCTAGACGTAGGCAAAAAGGCTGCCAAGCTAAAATGGGATTGGGCGGGTCATGTCTGCCGCATGCATAGCGACCGCTGGGCAACAGTCTCCACACGGTGGGTGCCTGAAGATGGATGGCGCCGCCGAGGCCGGCCCAGGAAGAGGTAGCGAGACGTTCTAGACACGTACCGCAAGGGTAGGATCGAGCCCTGGAAAAGGATGTTTGGAAAGATTTGGAGGAGGCCTTTGCCCAGTAGTGGGACAGTGCAGGCTAACATAAAAAAAATATGAAATGAATGAATTTTATGCTACATCTAAGTTGTGTCGTACCAAAGGTATTTGACAAGATTCGAACCTACAAAATTTGTGTAGTTTTTCCAACAGTTATAATTTTTTTTTTTTCCATATACCTAGAGCACAATATTTTGAGATCTTTAACATATATTTTTCTTTCAGATTTGCAGTGATTAAGGTAAAAGACGGTGTCAAAGTCTACACTGGAGGTTTTTACGTGCTGGTGAAGTCACAGGACGATGAAAAGCCGGTGGTAGATACCAGCCACGCTGGTAATCATTTCTGGTAAGTATTCCGCCTTTTATGTTGAAAATATAAATACAAATACAATATATTTATTTCTTACCAACTAGTTTACATTAGTTTGTGATTGGAGCCTCTAAAATGCTAGGTGTCTCCATGCATTGAACAAATATAGTACGCTTTTATGTACTTTTCGCGCAATTTTTCCGGAAGACAGCTCAATTTGGCATTATGTACCGCTTGCACTAAAACAAACCCAAATGATGGAAAGTGAATAAAATTGAATATACAGAATAAAATGTAGTTTTTTGAGGTGAAAACTTCTTTAGGCGCGTTGTCCGATTTTTTTTCGTGCTGGCCAGTGCGATTATTCTTAAAATAAGGTTGGTGCACTGACATGAAATATGCGTTATCAGTGGACCCGGCGGTATAGAAAATTATTTAATAGAAAGGTTCGAATTTTAAAAACTCATTCCACGCTAGCGGATAAAATGCACTTTTGCACTCAGATTTCGAATGATAAACAGAATCTTTCCGAGCTTGTGAAAGTTTTTTTGGCTCTGTTATACTAATTTTCCGTTTTCCTTACAGGATCACCCCCATCCGGAACTCCGTGAAAATAGTCTCCCGTTTCACGGGTCTCCAAGTTTATTATAATAAAGAAGAATTAGTTATACTAGTACCCCACGTATATTTAGACACAGTTTGCGGTATGTGTACTAACAAGCACATCTACAATGAATGCTAGGTTTTTATTGTAAAATAAATATACCCGGTTCCTATATTCGATGTACCGGGTCGTATGTGATATGAATAGTAAGTGTACTATGAGAAATATGCGTGGGCAATTTTGCCCGAAAAAATGTCAATGTTGGTGAAGTTGGTACGGCCTTTTTCTGAAAACCTGATCAACTCTGATCAGTACACTCTGTATCTGATATAGACTAAAATAATAGTACCCAGTCAGTAAGCAGAGCAGTGGTGGCCCAGTAGTATCCGACTTACGAGTTCTAAGTCGTGGGTTCAAACCCAGCAAGGCGTTTTACTTTGTGTAAATAATTTCATCGCCACTGCTCTCAAAAAGGTGAAGGAAAACATCGTGAGGAAACCGGCATATCCTAGAACCAAAAATTCTAAGACATATGACATCTACCAACCCGCACTGGGCCCGCGTGGTGGATTACGGCCCACTCCCTCTCACAGAGAGGAGGCCTGTGTCCCAGCAGTGGGGACATTATAGGCTGATTATGCAGTAAGCTTATAGTAGATTTTACTCGGATTGGTTTTCTGAAACAGGAGATATTAACTTTTAACAGTTGGTTAAAATAAGGAACCGGAAATTATTAATAAGATTAAAAGTAATAAATAAATGCTTTAAACTAATTGCTCTTTTGAAACTAAATATTTTTTATCTAAAAGGGATTTCTTCCTAATAAAATATAAGAAACTCGAATCGGTTTTATCAATAATTTGATCGATTTTACTCATAGCATTTATTTTTTTCGGTATTATTTACTGCTCGCTTATAGAGGTAAGATTATAAAAATATTATATTTATATTAGGTACTTTTGTTTTGACTCAAGAATAATTTAATAAAGACAATATTTTTTTTTACAAAATGTTACAATGTTTATTATAGCATTTAAAAATAATAACTCAGAATGTGTAGAATATAAAATTATAATATAATTTTTACAATAATTTAATAATTAAATTATATTATTTCAAATATTATTGATTTTGCTTTATTTAATGAGTCCAGGAGTACCCGTTTCTGCATGAAGCCCTTGGTTTGAATGCCTAAAGAAAACCTATCATTAAAAAAAACAAAAAGGTAAAAAAAAAAATCTAGGAAAAATTATCTACTGCCTTAAAGAAAAAAAGGAATTCCTTTGTTCTGAACCATGAAAAAAGTCAACATAGCACAGCAATTAGGTCGGAAATTCAACTTGAATAAACAAAGCTAATTATTATTAAAAGAACCCCTTCACATATTTTTTAATAGAGCGAGAGATTTTCCAACTCTTTGATCAGAAGCGTGTGCACTCAACGACATGCAAGCGTCGACTGGCTAACATCGTACGGTAATTTTAAATAAAGAACATGCAAGCTCGACTAATGATTGGTCAGCCGGGCGACCATAGACTAATCGGCTTATACTTTCAATCAGGCATAGACAAGGGGACTCTTTGATCGTCTTTACGGTTGAATAAGTTTTTAATTTTACAAAGGAGGGCTTAACTAGTGTTTATAGGTAAATACTTTGTTGGTTTAGTAAAGAGGAAACAGTTTGAGAACTGAATAGTACGTAATTAGGTTATTCTTACTTCGGTGAAGCGGCATGCCTGAGAGATATTTCTCGACGGTATGTGAAGCCAAGTCAGAAGCCCATTGGTGGCTTTAAAACTCTGACATCAGTGCCTTGTTTATCAAAACTTACAAGCCTTGTATTACCAAGTATCATTTTTTTGTTCACAAGTACTTATATTTTACATTTTATTCGTAATTATGGTTCCGTACCCAAAGGGTAAAACGGGACCCTATTACTAAGGCTCCGCTGTCTGTCTGTCCTTCCGTCTGTCACCAGGCTGTGTCTCATGAACCTTGATAGTTAGACTGTTGAAATTTTCACAGATGATGTATTTCTGTTGCCGCTATAACAACAAATACAAAAAAACAGAATAAAATAAATATTTAAGGGGGCTCTCATACAACAAACGTGATTTTTTTGCCGTTTTTATAGATAATGGTACGGAACCCTTCGTGCGCGAGTCCGACTCGCACATGGCCGGTTTTTTTTTGTATAGGAAAATCTTCTTTGTAAGTTACAACTTGTAGAAAATCATAACAAATCCTGAGTGTCCGGCGACTCTCTATTCCGTCTTACAAGTTTACAAGTGTCGTGCTTAGTACCGCAATATTACATTTTTAAATTCGATTTTCTTTTTTTAAATGTGGTCAAAAGAGAGAGATTATCTGATGCCCGTGTCCCAGCAGTGGGAACATTACAAGCTGATTATAAATATGGAGATGAGCTATGAATTTAACGAAAATTAACATTCTATGTAACTTGTGAACGTGTAGACTTGTAACTTTTGATAAACAGGGTCCTGGTTAGTCACTTACCACACGAAAAGAGGAAGATGCTGTTGATATTTTTATTATTCCACCCTCGACATTTCACATTTCCGTAAACACACTAAGGCTGAGTCCTGAGTGACGGCGCACCGGGCAGGCGGAATGACCAGCGGATAAAACAAATGTTCGAGATGTTCGAACTTGTCCAGAGTGCGAGCGGGCGCGCTCATTTCACGGCGCATTTGACGTATCTCATTACACATGCCGCGATAACTTTGTATGAACGTAAACGTATGAGATCGAAAAATCAAATTCATAATCCTCATTAATTACTATGTTATCTCATTAAGCACCAACTTTCACTTTATATTGGAAAAATGCACTAAAAAAATCGAATTAATCGTTGATTAATATTCTGACAGGACGTTACTACAATGTCATCACTTTCGGTACGTTGCAGTGCGCCGTCAGTCAGGACGCCCCGTCTGATAAATTCGCTCCGCAATCCGCCTGCGCGGTGCGCCATCACTCAGTACTCAGCCTTACGGTATAAAATAACTAAAGCATTGCATCATCTCCTGTCGTCCAACCACTTGTAAGTAAATTTACTATGACGGATAGATGCACAGCTACTTTCATCGCGAGGATTTTTGATCAAATAGTTTTCAGTATGTTTTCCTGGGTCTTGTAAAGGAATACGCACTGTAGCAACTTGACGCAAACGAGTGTTTAAATCTACGTACTTTTGCAGAAAATGGTCTTTTCCCAACTATGTTGCCGGTCGGCTTCCAGTCTAACCGAATGCAGCTGAATACCAGTTTTACATGGAGCGACTGCATATCTGACCTCCACAACCCAGTTACTGGGTAATACGATACGCTTTGGTAAGACTGGTTGTCAGACTTTCGGGCTTCTGACGATCAGTAACTACTGTCAAAGATCTACAAATGACAGCCGGGACCAAAGGCTTTACGTGCTTTTCGAGTCACGGGAGGTTCTTGGTATGTAAAGATGGTCACCCATCCACGGACCAACCCCGACAAGCGTAGCTTAACCTGATGGATCGACCCGTGCGGCTGTTATTACTTAGCCACGAGCCCCAATGTTTCTAAAATTTTCAAATACGCCACATACTAACAAAAATATTTCTTTATTTTAAGTTTATTTTTAAACTCGGAGGAGCTCGTGGCTAAGTAATAACAGCTGCTCGGGTCGATCCATCAGGTTAAGCTACGCTTGCCGGGGTTGGTCCGTGGATGGGTGACCATTTACACATATCGAGACTCCTCCGTGCCTCGGAAAGCACGTTAAGCCGTTGGTCCCGGCTGTTATTTGTGGATCTTTGACAGTCGTTACGAGTTGTCAGAAGCCCGAAAGTCTGACAACCAGTCTAACCAAGGGGTATCGTATTACCCAGTTACTGGGTTGTAGAGGTCAGATAGGCAGTCGCTCCATGTAAAATACTGGTATTCAGCTGCATCCGGTTAGACTGGAAGCCGACCCCAACATAATTGGGAAAAGGCTAGGCAGATTTTTTGATTTTAAGTTTATTTTTAAGGGTTCCGTACCCAAAGGGTAAAACGGGACCCTATTACTAAGGCTCCGCTATCTATCTGTCCGTCTGTCACCAGGCTGTGTCTCATGAACCGTGATAGTTGGACAGTTGAAACTATAACAAATACTAAAATACAGAATAAAATAAATATTTAAGGGGGCTCCCATACAACAAACGTGACTTTTTTTGCCGTTTTTATAGATAATGTTACGGAACCCTACGCGCGAGTCCAACTCTCACTTGGCCGGTTTTATTTTAATATTCAACGATTGCTACTAAACCAATGTAACTCCGTACTAGTTTATATAAATTGGAAGAGCCCTGGTATCCAGAACACAAGTTTAAACTTAGCTTGGGTGTCAATGGAGACAGTGATTTATGAAAAACAAAAAAACAGACGAATAGATAACCTCCTCCTTTTTTTGAAGTCGGTTAAAAAACAATATTATTGTCATAGCCAATCGCCGTTATGTTAGAAATAAAGATAGCATCATCATCTGCCTAGCCTTTTCTTAATTATGTTGCCGGACAGCTTCCAGTCTAACCGGATGAAGCTGACTACCAGTTTTACATGGAGCGACTGCCTATCTGACCTCCACAACACTGGCAAAAAAATGAATACCAGTGTCTCACATGGAGCGACTGATTAAAAAAAAGAAAAAAAAAAGTTATGTTTTATCTTAAGAAATATACAATAGACGTAGATATATTTAGTAACCTATTCCGCTTGACTATTCTTCAAGAGTCCTAAAAAAATACGCGACGTGTTACCACACCGAGCACTGTACTAAAAGTACTAAAGTACTTTGCGTCCAGCGCTCGGTGTGGTAACACGTCGCGTTCTGGTTTGCAATTGGTCAATCGTCATCCTGAGGATGCCTCGTTGAGAGGTGAAACACGTGTCGATTTCTTACAGGGTTTTTTAGGACTCTTGAAGAATAGTCAAGCGGAATAGGTTACTAAATATATCTACGTCTATTGTATTTTATAATGGATTTCCGCAAAGTCACGCCTGAATCAATTATCTATCTTAAGAAATATGATAAAGCATCATAAATGTGTTATAAAAAATACTCTTTAAGTGGTATTTTTTTTTTATAATACTCAGATCATGCATCAATATATTCGTATGGATAAATACCCTTTTGCCTCAATAAGCATAAATCGTCTTTATTGTTAAATTCTCTTAAAAGATTTATGAAATCTTCTACATCTAAATTCTTAGATAATTCATCTAAACTCAAACTTAAATATTTGATAAGAATCTATAAACTTTATTTGAACAGAATCAGACTTGATTTTAGTTACGAGACTTTTCATTATACATAATGTAGTTTTCTTAAGATTTAGGAATTATTTTAATAGGACCATCGTATCGAGCAGTGGTGGCGCAGTGGTAACGGCTACGACTTACGAGTTGTAGGTCGTAGGTTCGAACCCCGACAGGCGCTTTACTTTGTGTAAATTATTTCATCACCACTGCTCTCAAAACGGTGAAGGAAAACATCGTGAGGAAACCGGCATGTCCTAGAACCAAAAATTTGAAGAGATGCGACATCCACCAACCCGCACTGGGCCCGCGTGGTTACGGCCCACTCCCTCTCACAGAGAGGAGGCCTGTGTCCCAGCAGTGGGAAAATTTAGGCTGATTATGAATGAATGAACAGAATGGTGTGATGGCTGCGGCCAGGGATGGCCGCGCCACAGTGGGAACTTAAAAAGACATGTTTCTAGATAATTTGTACGATAAATGTACTATACGGAACGTGTAATGAAAATAATTGTACCTCAACGAATAATGAAATATAATGTAGTTTATGTGGCGCGGCTGGGGAGTATACTCCCTGGCCGCGCCACCATGGTTTTTGATAACTACTAGGCGCACCCGAATATAGTAAACACTAAATAAATGTACGCAATACGTACTCCTCCGTACGCTATAGATTCGGAAATTTAATTACTTTATAAACGATAGCCTTGCGTATGTGGCGCGGCTGGGGAGTATGCTCCCTGGCCGCGCCAGTACAGTTTATTTAGTGTTTACTATATTCCACTGTGGCGCGGCCAGGGAGTATTTCGTAACCATATCCAGACAAATTATGGAAAACAAATATAAACAGTTGATAACAATAGAATTCGCCTCTAATTTATATGAGTACCAATGTGTATGAGTGAGTGAAACACGTGACGATTTCTTACAACGTTCTTTTATTATTTTTTATTACTCTTGATGTATAGTTAAGCGGAATAGGTTACTAAATATATCTACGTCTATTGTATTTTATAATGGATTCCGCAAAGTCACGCCTGAGTCAATTAACTAGAAGAAAGTTTGTTTTAAATAGTTCGTAGCAAAATGCTACGGCGTAGCGTCTACGGCGTAGTTGAGCTACGAGTCAAGTCGTGACATGTTTTGTCATATTTCATGTGTTATAACCGTACTTACTAACCAACCCAATTACTCTTAGCATAAAGTTCTAATGGTATATTCACCTTTTTGTGTTGCTAAGTGACTATTAAGTATACAGATTATTATCAAAATACGAAAATTTTATTTTTATAGAATTGGATAGATGTATGCAGAAATGAAACAAACAATCTTAATGATTCTGATATATATTTTTACCCGACTCCGGCGAAGCAAAAACGAGGGTTATGATTTTACTGGTATATATGTATGTTCATTGTGTTCTCTCTTAAAACAGTTAAATTACACAATATTACAGGCATAATAGACTGTAGATTTGTAGAAAATTTTCTATTTTTACCCGACTACGGCGAAGAAAAAAGGAGGGTTATGATTTTGACCGGTATGTATGTATGTATGTTCATCTGTTCCCTCATATCTTCTAAACGACTCGTCACAATTTGACAAATGAGGTATCATTGGAAGCGTCTTGATCATCCGCTGGTTATAGGTTATGTGACGTCAAATTAAATTAAAAATGGCGCCCTCTAGAGGACATAAAATCAGGAACTAAAAAAAATATTGTTTAATCGTACCATGTTGGGTATCAAATGAAAGGGCTTGATGAGCACATTTCAAAAAAAAATATATTATAACACCAAAAGAACTAAAAAAAAAAAAAGTAATAAAATCTAAAACCCAACTACGACTAAAAAGGTATAAACAAGACACCACAGACAGACAAATTAAAAATCCGGAGTCACACGTAATCTGTTCGATTTATACCCTAACACGTGTGACTCCGGATTTTTAATTTGTCTGTCTGTGGTGTCTTGTTTATACCTTTTTAGTCGTAGTTGGGTTTTAGATTTTATTACTTTTTTTTTTTTAAGTAGAAATTAAAAATTAATATTTTAATAGGTATGGTCAGGGTGGCAACAACACAGGGCAGTGTAGACCTGTAAAAATTCAAATTACAATATTAATACGTATGAATATTGTAATATTAATAGGTATGAATATTGTAATATTAATAGGTATGAATATTGTAATATTAATAGATATTAATATTGTAATATTAATAGATATTAATATTGTAATATTAATAGATATTAATATTGTAATATTAATAGATATTAATATTGTAATTTGAATTTTTAAAAGAGTAACGGTGAAAACCATGTCTACCAGTGTGTTTTGGCAGTGATGACTAGTCGCAAACTTTAGGTAAATATAGACGAATTACTTATTCCAAATAACATATTTTTTTAATGTATTCAAAAGTGTCACAACTGGACATCTGTCCCGAATTTCGGGACAGATGTCCCGGAAAAAATTTAGTCCTAAGGAAGTCTCCGTTTCTTGTCTCTGTTCTTCGAAGTTTAGGCAAATAGGCACTACCTATTCCTATCACTGCTGATGACTTATGTTACTGAAACGTGGGTGCTCACAATGGGCCTCATTAGAAGGCTGATCGTCAGGGGATCAATGGAGCGAGCTATGCTCGGGGTTTACCTGCATGATCGAATCAGAAATGAAGAGATCCGTAGGAGAACCGAGGTAACCGAAATAGCCTGAAGTATTGCCAAAGTTAAGTGGCAGTGGGCAGGGCACATTGCTCGCAGAACAGATGGCCGATGGGGCCGAAAGGTTCTGGAGTGGCGACCGTGTACCGGAAGACGTAGCGTTGGAAGGCCCCACAAGGTGGACCGATGGCCTGGTTAAGGCCGCGGGAATCCGCTGGATGCGAGAAGCACAGAACCGGTCGAAGTGACTTACTTGTTAACAATGTTAGGAATATCGTAATATCGTTTACTTTTACAATTTTTGTAAATATGTTAGCACCATGTATCTATCACATAATTGATTAACTTGTCATTGCTCCATTTATAATTCTTTTTACCTTTTGTGGTATAGTAATCCAGTAGTAGGTGCAACGTCTTCACATTTATCCTAACTAATATTATAAATACGAAAGTGAGTTTGTTTGTTTGTTATGCTTTCACGCTAAACTGGCTGAACGGATTTGGATGAAATTTGGCACAGGGGTAGACCATGACCTGGAATAGGACATAGGATACCTTTTATTCCGATATTCCCGCGGGATCAAGATTTACGCGGGTGAAACCGCGGGGCGCAGCTAGTAATTATATAATTCATGTATACAAAATATTGTAAAACATTTTTAAAAGAGTAACGGTGGAGTTTCTTGTCCATTCTTCTCCATACGAAAACTACCTTTTGGAAGGGGCAACTAGAATCAGTTCTATTTCTCTGTTTTTGACGTTCAAAAGTGCCTTTTATGCGCCTATTTGAAATAAATTATTTGACTTTGACTTTGACTTGACTTTGAGTGGCAGTGCTTGGGGGTATGTCCAGCAGTGGACGTTTTTCGGCTGAAATAACGATGATGATGATGAAAATTGGTACAGTTAATAACCTTTTAGTGACGGAACTATTAAAAAACTAAATATTAAATAATATCTTTTTTAATATTTTATGATTTTTTTGAGGGTGGGAAATCATCAAATGACTTCTCGTTCTCTGGGCGGAGCAGGAGGGCGTGTCAGACTTTTACTGACTAAAACCCACCCGTGTTCCTTCAGTTGCCTGTTGCCAGGGTCCCGGTATCCCTTTCGGACTTTCCCGCAACCCTGACAGGAACTTTTGTATGCCCTAAGGTCGGGACTTAGCTGATCAGAATTTAATTATTTTAGACCTGTATTATGTAACAGTGGTGTGCCTAGGGGTTAAAATCAGGGTAAACAGACAGGTTTTTAACGATTTAAAAAAATAGCCAAGTGAGCGATTTACGGATTTTCTATGTTGTTCATGGTAACACCATTATTATATAGAGTTATTTTTATATTTTTATTGATAGGCTTAATTTTGAAGGCAAGCCGGGCTTTTGGGCTTCTATGGAAGGAACGCCACTGATGTACCTACTATTATCCACAATAAAGATATTAATTGATTGAAAAAACAAAAGAAAAATAAAACTGGCCTCGAAGTAATACAAACTCTTTGAAATATCACAAATTCTCACCTCATTCCTTTTCATTTACACCTGCATACTGCCAACCAATCCTCCATAGATTCCCACACACAATTTCACATGAGCAGCCACGCAACAGCAAAACACACCCTGTATACAACATAACCCTCCCATGCTCACTGCACAGGAGTCTCACTGATCAAAGACTTCAAAAGACATATTCATTGAACATGATCTGTAGAGATTTTACGGTGGCCTGACCACTTTGGGCACCGCAGCGGATGGGGGTTAAGCCTTGCGTACATTGCGGCGTAATCGGTTAACGGTTGTTACATTTGTAGGTTAGAGTGAGGAGAGGGTTACTGTGTTATATAATGATGGAGTAATGGAGTATTTTAAGCTGAGAAGTGGAGCGCTGCGAATGCGTATCCGTTGGAGTTTTTCTGCGTTCAAGCGATGCTGGGTTGAAATTTTAGGCACTTATGATATTATAAAGCGCGAGCGGAGGAATTTGTGGCCACTTAATCGTCGATCCATCAGGTTAAGCTACGCTCACCGGGGTTGGTCCGTGGATGGGTGACCATCTTTGCATACCGAGACTCCTCTATGCCTCGGAAAGCACGTTAAGCCGTTGGTCCCGGCTGGCATTCATGGATCTTTGATAGTCGTTACGGGTCAGAAGCCCGCTTGCGCTTTCACGCTAAAACGGCTGAATGGATTTGGATGTCATTTGGCACATGGGTAGACCATGACCTGGAATAGGACATAGGATACACTCAGTATAATGCTGCGACCCTATGCGAGATAGAGCCCCAGCACTGATTTTCAGTGACAGCCGGCGTTGACGTCATGACGTCAATCGGTGCAGCACATAATGAATTATATAACAAAACAAGAAATAAAATAAATACAGTGTTTATAAAAATATAATATTTATTGATGGCAACATTCCGTTCCGTCAGCGACTCACACGCCACAGGCGTATCTGTGCGCGCAGCTGTCATAAAAAACTATTTTGACGTTTAAAGACGTTTTGACGTATTGGTTAGTACGTACCCGTGGGACAATTTCCGACCACCACGCGAGCGAAATCGTGGACACAAGGAAGAATAATCGAAGGAAAGTTCGTTACGCCTCAATGGAGGGCTACCTTTAGTAATACATTCGAACACTAATCAAAACGTGTGTAATATTAATTGATGTAATCAATTTATATTTCCCTATCAATGCTTAATCATTTTCAATTGAATTGGTTGAGATAATTATTTTATGTTAATGATATACTCTCGAATTTGTTTTGCAATAAAAGAGCTTTCATGAATGTGCTTTTACGTAATTTATATTATAACTAAGTTGTCCGCGACTTTGCCTGCGCTCCAGGATGAAAAGTAGCCTATGTCCTTTTCCAGGTCAAGGTCTACCCCTGTGCGAAATTTCATTCAAATCCGTTCAGCCGTTTTTGCGGGAAAGCTTAATAAACAAAAAAACTTACTTTCGCATTGATAATAAGTTAGGATTGCACATTAATATTTAGTAGTTTTAATATCGGGTATAAAAAGACGCTTAGCGAAGCCGATAGCCACTTGTTATTCCCATCATTGTGATATTTTTTTTGTTCTGGACCATACCTGGGAACCTGCTGGTTACGGAGATATTGAAGGTCAAAGTTCCAAGTTTTTCAGACGTTTTTTGAAGAAAGCAAGTTTAAAAAAAGGTTTTAGTTTAATTTGACAAATACCCCTACGAACCCCGAACCGTTGCATGCAATAAACACAATATTTTGCGTGCGATGAAATGATACAGCGAGCTATGGAACGAGCTATGCTTGGAGTATCTCTGAGAGATAGAATCCGGAATGAGGTAATCCGGCAGAGAACCAAAGTTGTTGACATAGCTCATAGAATAAGCAAGCTGAAGTGGCAATGGGCCGGCCATATTAGCCGTAGAACCGATGACCGTTGGGGTAGACGTGTTCTTGAGTGGAGACCGCGAATCGGCAAACGTAAGGTAGGACGCCCTCAGGCTAGGTGGAGCGACGATTTTCGCAGGGTGGCTGGTAGCAGCTGGATGAGAGCTGCCGAGAATCGAGCTGAATGGCGTGCAATTGGAGAGGCCTATGTCCAGCAGTGGACTGCTATAGGCTGATGATGATGAAATGATACAGTACGATGAAATGGTACAGGGTGGCTCAGTGGTAACGGTCACGACTTACGAGTTGTAGGTCGTAGGTTTGAACCCTGACAGGAGCTTTACTTTGTGTAAATTAATTTATCGCCACTGCTCTCAAAACGGTGAAGGAAAACATCGTGACGAAACCGCCATGTCCTAGAACCAAAAAATTCGAAGACATGTGACATCTACCAACCCGCACTGGGCCCGCGTGGCCCACTCCCTCTCACAGAGAGCAGGCCTGTGTCCCAGCAGTGGGAACATTATAGGCTGATTATGAAATGATACAAATGATTCTTAATCGGTTACAAAAATAAGTTACGCAATTAGAGAGGTCTTTTGGCAATATCACGTTACCTTTACCACAGATTAGTACAGATGACTCACTCCGTAAAATCATGTAAATAAAAAAGCAACTCTTGCTCCGACTCAATAAAGTGCAATTCAGCATTGCTATTCTGTAACCATCTCACCGTGAAAACTTAGGTGAAGTGAGCGTGGAGTGAGCTGTCAGTGTCATCGATACCTACTGATGCTAAAGCAGTGACAGTTCACTCCAAGCTCACTTCACCTTAGTTTTCACGGTGCGATTTTTACAGAATAGCACAACAAGTCGCACAGCGCTAATTACCACCTAGAGGAGCTCGTGGCTAAGTAATAACAGCCGCACGGGTCAATCCATCAGGTTAAGCTACGCTTGCCGGGGTTGGTCCGTGGATGGGTGACCATTTTCAAAGATCGAGACTCCTCCGTGCCTTGGAAAGCACGTTAAGCCGTTGGTCCCGGTTGTCATTTGTGGATCATTGACAGTCGTTACGAGTTGTCAGAAGCCCGAAAGTCTGACAACCAGTCTAACCAAGGGATATCGTAGTACCCAGTTACTGGGTTGTGGAGGCAGTCGCGCCATGTAAAATACTGGTATTCAGCTGCATCCGGTTAGACTGGAAGCCGACCCCAACATAGTTGGGAAAAAGCTAGGCAGATTGAAGTTGCCTCCCTTTCTATCGCGTAACTCTTATATCTTCTGACTACGTAACGCTCACTGAATTGGCCCGACAAGACGAGCCCGCCGCGTACATGCAGCTTCATACCTAAAATGCGGAGTGCGCCTTCTGTACTACTCTGTGCTTAAATCCATTTTTCGCCGGTTTATCCAAATACAACAAACAACGTTTCTTGTAATTCCTTAATAATAATACGCTGTACTAGATACAGACAAGGGCCTAATTTAACGCGTGGGCGGCGCAGGAGTTGGGCCATGGAATTAGCGAGAAGTATTTATTTTAATACTAGCTGCGGCGAGGGAATATCGGGATAATAAGTATCCTATGTCCTATTCCAGGTCATGGTCTAGCCCTGTACCAAAAATCCAAATCCATTCACCTGTTTACAGACTAGTATAAGCCCAAGGAACATAATGCACTGTGTCCATTCTGGGCAGCACTTGGTCCAACTCCCATGTAGGGATGGTCAGCAAAAAACAAATGAAATAATAATGTGTTGTACTTTCATCTATTCAAATAATATAAATTCGAAAGTTACTCTGTCTGTTTGTCTGTATGTTACCTTTTCACACCTAAACCACAACGGATTTCGACAAAATTTGGCAAGGAGATAGATGGTACTCTGGGGAAGTACATACTTTTTATCTAGTTATTTAACAATATTGGTATCATATTAATAAAAGCTAGTAATGAGTTAATTCCAAACATATACACATATTAATAAAACTAAAAAGCTTGAAATAAAACAAATTATTAAAAAAACAAAAAACCCGACTGTAAAAACCTATAAACGAAAACAGAAAAACAAGCATTGAACTTTGTTTTTTGTAAGGTATTGCAGGCGGGGACAAACTAATAACCTGAAATATGGTGTAACTTTTGTTTGTCCCCGCCTGCAATTCCTCACAAACAAGTGCACCATCCCCACTTTAAGGTTGGAAGTATCTTAAAAAAAAAAAAAAAACCTTTTTTTTTACCACTTTGTCGGCGTCGTTTATATCCATACCAAATTACAGCTTCCTAATACCAACGGTCTCTGAGCTAAGCCGCGGACGGACGGACAGACGGACATGGCAAAACTATAAGGGTTCCTTGTTGACTACGGAACCCTAAAAACAAAGTTCAATGCTTGTTTTTCTCTTTTCGGTTATAGATTTTTGCAGTCGGGTTTTTTTAATAATTTGTTTTTTTATTGACATAGTATGTGGTTACAGAAATCATAACGAAGTCTATATAATAAATAAATGTTTATTTTCTAGATTGTTTTACAAATTAAACCTAGGCTGGTTTTGAGTACAAATAAGTTGAGCATCTGTAGCCGAACTAGGCCAATATTTTAGCTATCAGTGCCAATCCCCTCGGATATTTTTACATTTATCATATCCATATTAACATTAATTAATGAAGTATGAGATTATAATAAATGCTATATGCAAAACCACAGTTTTCAAGGCTCCAACTCAACAAGTCTTTCAAATATTTGCTCGCGGTTTTTTTTTTTTTTTTTCCCAGAGATATTTAATTACATTTTTGTAAATCTACTATGTCCCCAAGGGACAACCATGTGGGATGAGGAGGCAAATCATATGGACCTGTATTGAGATTATTTATACTATTATAATGAAGTTGAAGAGTTTGTTTGTTTGAACTCGTAAATCTCTGGAACTAGCAGTTGGTTTTGAAATATTCTTCTAGACCTTGAAAGACTAGTTTTTGAGGAACGCTAGGACCCTTAGGAGGTGAACAGAAAGAAAAAAGGCAGAAAAATCGCTGAGCGAAAACGCAATAATAGAACGGGCCGGCGCACAGTGGTTCGAAATCGACGCTCCGTGGACATTGAAATCAAAATTTCTTTAGACGAGAAATAAAAATCGGAATGGCTTTATTTCAGTATTATTTATAATATTTGGTAATATGACAGCTATAGACAGCACCATCTCCGAAAAAAAAAAAAATTAATATTTTTTTTGTATGAAGAAAAACACAAAAGTCGTTTTTTCTCATAACTTAATAAAACTTAAAGCCTGCGGCTTACATGCGATTCCGAAATGCTATAACACGCACACCCATGCGCGCCGCTTCACTCACAGCAGAGTGTTGAATTTCGAGAAATTCAGTTAGAGATTTTTACGTTGATTTATGTGTGATCTTGAAAATATACAAAGTAATTGACTTTAGTTTGCTAATTTGATTAGTTATAATGAGAAATAATGGAATATACAATATAAAAATACTAAAAAAAACACTCAAATTGAGACTCATTTACAATATAAATAGATTTTGCAATCTTTCTTATAATAATTTAATTCGGTGTTAGTAGATACACAGTTTGACTTCTTAATTAACATTTAAAAAAAAAAGTACAAAAACTTATAACTAATACAGAAAAATACTAAGAATAAGCAATTGTATAATTGAGAAATATATAAAATTTACACAAAAACATCAAACATTAAAATTTTGTCTACTGAGTTTCGTCATCGCTATCAAAGAATTCAAAATCAGAATCCATCATACTTGGCACCTCAACAAATTCAATGTTTTCCTTATCCATGGTATCCGGGTCAATTAAAAGAAGAGACTTCATTTCTTCAGTTAAATCATTTCTACTCTTATTTGTCAGTTTAGGTCGAATGCTTGACAAATATGGGTCTGAGGATACGATGAAACCATTAAAGATGTCATGGTTTGTCGCTCTGCGGCAAAATTTCCGCGTATGATGTTCCCTGAGTTTTCTAAAATCTTTGTTTCGGGCCTCAGATGCCTCTTCTGATAGCTTTCCTATAGGCAAAATGTTGAAATGTTTTATTATTTCAGCTCCATGCAGCAGAAGTTTGTGGATACTGGAAGGCATGAAATACCAGCCATACAGTTCCACATACAACTGCGCAGTTTCGTCGAGATAATTGGCAAACAAATCAATATTAATAGACTGTCCTGATGATACAACACGGAGAATAGTTGCGAATTTTTGGATGAGCTCCTGACTCAATCCAGTGATATTTGCAGTCTTCTCAGGACACTGGAAAAATTTTCTAGCCGTGTTGCCATCATTCGTGGTCCCAGCACCTTTATATAAAAAATACTGATATGAGAACATTATAAGATAAGTTTTATAGTATTACACTAACTAAAAAACCCTTTGATATTATACAAAATAAATAAATCAACTAACCTTGTTTTACGATATCCACCAGGAGTCCCATTTCCTCTCGAAATTTTCGCTGTATCGTCTGTTTGCGACTTTTCAAAGCTGCTTTACTAGCTTCATCTCTGGCTTGCCATTTTTTAAAATCTAATCGGTAAGCGATATGCAGCAGGCATTCCATGGATCTGATCCATGCATGCAAAGTCGACAAACCGTACTTGTAAATATCAGATGATACAGATTTCCTAAAATATGAATAAAAAGGTTAAAAGTGTTTTTCAATAAGAAAAAAATAAAAAAAATTAACATACATTTCCAATATTCAACTTACATGTGAATCTTCTCCAAATCATTCATTTCACTTGGTACAGCTTTACAGATGTCACATGTTTGCATAGAGGTTTGTGACAGGTGAGACGTTATTTTGCCATCTATCATGATCATTAACATTGAATGTTTAACTTGTATATTATTTTCAATGATAGATGGCTTCAATGCTTTAATTTCAGCATCGATCAAACCCATTTCCTCCTTCATGTCCAACTTATTTTCGCTGACAAACTTGAAATAAATTGGTCTGCAAAGCATTGTAGAAGAAGGTTTTGGGTTTTCCCAGACCAAATCCTCACCACACATCAATTGCAAGGGTACAAAAGAGCTCATAAAAACACTAGAGTCGTCTTCATCTGCATTCATGCATTGCTTGTAGTTGCTTTGATTTGACGCACCATCGAAGCCCCATTTGCAGATTAAGATCAGTTCTTTATCTTGCAAATGGTCCAAGTTTAATGTTTTGGCAAGTCGAGTGACAGTGATGTCCAAAATAGCTTGAAGTTTTACTTTAACTCCTCGTTCGGTCACTTCAATATCGCTCTCAGGAGGATAGCATGCCTTCTTGGCATTTAAAACCGAATAATATGATGGGTACAAATCTACACCACTTTCTTTCGCAGTTTCCCTTAAAGTTATATACTGCCACTTCGACAATTTCAAAGAAATAAATATACCCAACGCTTTCTCTGCTGAATACTTGTTAGTAGTTGTCTTGCCTTTCAAAAAATTCTTGATCTCTGCTGCTTTTTCAGGATGCTCGGTAATATATTTTATTAAATCTTTCACGTCCTCATTCTCCTCACCACATCTCACTGCAGTAGCATATGCAAGTTCCTGAGAGTCGTGCGTTAAAAGTTCTTCTATTCTTCTCTTCTTCTGTTTTTGGCATAATTCTGAGAAAGGTTTTCTTGGGCTCCTTTTTAGTGTTGTAGTGCTAACAGTACATGTAGTTACTTTGGACGTGGATGCACCATCATTTATACCACTAGCACTTGAGGTTGCAGGTTCAACAGTATCAGTAACAGAGTCGATTGATACCAATCCAATTTCTTCACTTTTTACAAATCTGTCTTTAATGAAGTTGGGCCATTTGATCTCTTTTTCTAGCCATGTCTCATACTTCTTGACAAATGTATGCATTGTTCGATTACACGATTTCCAATTTCTATGCAAAACACACATATACACTTGACAAAACTGTTTTAATTTTTTTTGTTCTTCTTCAGACAAATTTGTCGCTTTGGTTAGAAGTGCTTCTAACAAAATACTAGGCTGCGAAAAGCAACTTTTTGTTTTCACAAATATGAATATGTCCAAATTTGTATAAAATCCTTCCATGATAATAAGTAAGTACGTAAGCAAGAAGTTAATGTTATAGCGCGAACAGTTGCTGACAAAAACTAATGATTTTGACGATGTTGTCCCTATTTATATAAAAGTACCCTCTTAATCGTATCTTAATTAATAGTAGTTAGTTAAACACTTCGTAAAAATAGCCCTTAACTAATGTATCTTAACTCGTTAACAATATTTGCAACATGCACTAATGAGATGAGACTAAATTACCATCATAAGTTAATTAGCATGCATTAAGCATTGATTTCCTGCTCAACTTGAGATTACGAACAGCTTACATCAAACAATCATTACTATGTAATTATCGTTGCCCATTGGTATGTGCACCTATCCCAAAGATATCAAATAATATAGTATTAAATTCCTTCGAGAAATCCACTGAATTTCTTGAAGTTCATTACTCTGCTCTGAGTGAAGTGGTGAAATAATATATTTCTCAATTATACAATTGCTTATTCTTAGTATTTTTCTGTATTAGTTATAAGTTTTTGTACTTTTTTTTTTAAATGTTAATTAAGAAGTCAAACTGTGTATCTACTAACACCGAATTAAATTATTATAAGAAAGATTGCAAAATCTATTTATATTGTAAATGAGTCTCAATTTGAGTGTTTTTTTTAGTATTTTTATATTGTATATTCCATTATTTCTCATTATAACTAATCAAATTAGCAAACTAAAGTCAATTACTTTGTATATTTTCAAGATCACACATAAATCAACGTAAAAATCTCTAACTGAATTTCTCGAAATTCAACACTCTGCTGTGAGTGAAGCGGCGCGCATGGGTGTGCGTGTTATAGCATTTCGGAATCGCCTCATGTAGGACAACACCCCATGTAAGCCGCAGGCTTTAAGTTTTATTAAGTTATGAGAAAAAACGACTTTTGTGTTTTTCTTCATACAAAAAAATATTATTTTTTTTTTTTTTCGGAGATGGTGCTGTCTATAGCTGTCATATTACCAAATATTATAAATAATACTGAAATAAAGCCATTCCGATTTTTATTTCTCGTCTAAAGAAATTTTGATTTCAATGTCCACGGAGCGTCGATTTCGAACCACTGTGCGGCGATGCGTCGAGGGAAACGCGGAAGTCGCGGGTCCTCTAGTGTGTTAAAAAAGTTACCCAAATGTAGGAGAAGCTCGTGGCTAAGTACTAGCAGCCGCACGGGTCGATCCATCAGGTTAAGCTTCGTTTTCCAGGGTTGGTCCGTGGACGGGTGACCATATTTACATACTGAGACTCCTCCGTGGCTCGGAAAGCACGTTAAGCCATTGGTCCCGGCTGTCATTTGTAGATCTTTGACAGTCGTTACGGGTCGTCTGAAGCCCGAAAGTCTGACAACCACTCTTACCAAGGGGTATTGTGTTACCCAGTTACTGGGTTGTGGAGGTCAGATAGGCAGTCGCTCCATGTAAAATACTGGTATTTAGCTGCATCCGGTTAGACTGGAAGCTGACCCCAACATAGTCGGGAAAAGGCTAGGCAGATTGATTGTCATTGATTATTTTTAACCGACTTCTTCAAAAAGGAGGAGGTTCTCAATTCTAGTTTGTATGTTTTTTTTTTTTTTTTGTATGTTTGTTACGCGATTACTCCGCCAATTATGAATCGATTTTGATGATTCTTTTTTTGTTTGGTAGGTCATGCTTCCGAGGTGGTCCCATATAATCAATATTACGTATTTTTCCCACTTAGTTTATCTAGACGATATCCTGTTTGACTCCTTCACTGTTATTTACATAGCAGGTAGTGGTATTCGGATTTGTGTGGGGTAGGTACCACAACTAAAAAGTGAAAAATAAAAACGTTTTATGTGGCAAAAAACGGAAATTGAAAAGCAAAGACACCGACTTCCGAAATTAAAGTTATTTTTCACTTTTTTTGTGTTTTTTTTGGAAGTCGGTTGTTTTTTTTTTTTTGTAATTTTACTTGACTATTCCAAAATGTGGGTATTGTTAGTCTCTTTTTCAACACTTAACGATAAAGGAAATAAAGTATACAATTTTGATGTTTTTGCGTGAGTTATTTTTTTTTCCACTGGCACTGGTGGCCCAGTGGTAATAGCCGCAATTTACGAGTTCTAGGTCGTAGGTCCTGTTATACAGGGTGTGGCGTAAATAATGGATAACCCTGAAATTGTCGATTGGCCAGATTATCATCTATTATTTACCCCACTTATATCGCCATATATTATACCATATATTATTTGCATTTTTTTTTTTTCGTGAATTTTTCAGGTGTTTTAATAGTTATTCTGCTATTCTGGGCGGAGACAAATCAAACAAATTAAAGATCATTAAAATCGGTCCAGCCGTTCTCAAGTTATAAGTACTTCAACAAACCCGACTTTGTTTTATAAGATATATCAAAAATATCAATAATTTGGTCATCCATGGGCATAAGCATGTGCGGGCCAGCCCCAACATTATACTGCATTGTGTGGCGAGCAGACTGGACTGCTTGGATGTGAATCGCTGCTGCAAGCATTCTACATCGGTTTTGAGCTTGTAGCAGGGATTCTCATATCTTTAAGGCAGTGTTAGATAAGTATTTATACTCCATTTGAAATAAGATTAGACGTATAGATAAGCCTTTTTTACATTCCGTTCAACCGATTTTGAATTCTATTGCGTTGGTGGCATGACAAATGGCAGCCGCAGTAGATAGTTGGTATTGTGTAACTTTTTTTGCTTTTAATGCTATCCTTATGCCTACGGTATAGAAGTCAAAATCGGTTGAACAGACTGTAAAAGGGTTTGTTTTAATGTCTAATCTTATTTCAAATGGGGTATAGGTTAAGTGTACTAACATAGTTGATAAGAAAGATTGTTACTAACGTGTTGAGTCATGTTATTTGTGAATTAAATATAAATAAAATAAAATATGGCGATATAAGTGGGGTAAATGATTGATGATAATCTGGCCAAACGACAATTTCAGGGTTATCCATTATTTACGCCACATTCTGATTGTTTAGTTTTTCAACTAATATATCTTCATCACACGAACTGATTAGTGTTTCCGGTTCTGTACCAACATTTTAAATGAGATCTTAGCGGCTCACTGTTGACCCAAAAACGAAAGAGTGGTGGCGCGTTTAGATGGGACGGTAGATTGGTTTAGTAACTGGAGTAATGCTGCCAAGGACGTAGATAGATAGATAAAACCTTTATTTGGTGCATACAAAAGACAACACAACGTACAAAGGCACGGTTAAATAATAATAGCTACGAAGTGCAAAAATACCAACAAAAAAAAAAAAAAAAACAATAAGAAAACTAGACACAGCGAGACAATATTGTCTATGACATACTTTAAAAAATAACGAAATATACAAAGCGCGGTGTGCGTCTCAACGTTGCACCAAACGGGAGTCCAACTCAGCATGTGTCAGGCAAATATACCTTATTTTTTTTAACCGACTTCTTCAAAAAGGAGGAGGTTCTCAATTCGTCTGTATGTTTTTTTTTTTTTTTTTTTTTTTGTATGTTTGTTACGCGATTACTCCGCCAATTATGAATCGATTTTGAAGATTCTTTTTTTGTTTGGTAGGTCATGCTTCCGAGGTGGTCCCATATAAATTTTATTAACTTTGCTTGCGTAATTTTTGAGTTAGCTTCAATATTACGTATTTTTCCCACTTAGTTTATCTAGACGATATCCTGTTTGACATAGCAGGTAGTGGTATTCGGATTTGTGTGGGGTAGGTACCACAACTAAAAAGTGAAAAATAACTTTAATTTCGGAAGTCGGTGGCAAAAAACGGAAATTGAAAAGCAAAGACACCGACTTCCGAAATTAAAGTTATTTTTCACTTTTTAGTGTTTTTTTTGAAGTCGGTTGTTTTTTTTTTTGTAAAAAGTTTTTTTTGTTTATTTTTGGGTGGGAAATCATCATATGACTTCTCCCGCTCTGGGCGGAGCGGAAGGGCGTGTCAGACTCTTACTGACTAAAACCCACCCGTGTTCCTTCAGTTGCCTGTTGCCAGGGTCCCGGTATCCCTTTCGGACTATTCCGCAACCCTGGCAGGCATCGGTCCTAACGGACCCCGTCAGGTGTGCTGACATCTCTTTGAGAAGCGCGTGGAACACGACGCGCCATCGACCCGGGCCTGGTCCTTATCGGACGGCGAGCTACCCATTGCTCGCCGTCCGCAAGCCCGCGCCTATGGTGGCCGGGAAGCCGCCTGGGATTCCCGACGCCCAGGGTGTCTCCAGCGGCGGCGGTTAGGGGCGTGAGGGCGCAGGCTTTACCTCTCTCTCACGCGTTCCGCCTCCTCCTTCGCGAGCATCACTGCTTCGCAGAAGGAGGTGACCGCCTCCCATGCCCTCTCGCTCCGTACCATGGCCTGGACCAGGGCCGGACGCGAGAGGTCAGTGCCGCCAATCGCCTCCACGAGGACACGGCGGTGCTCCGCCCAAGCAGGGCACATCTCCACCGTAAGGCAAATATACCTGACGCTGATATTCTGCTGGATCCCTGCAGTGACATTCGGACGTGTCGTATTTTTTTCTTCATTTGGTGAGTCATTTCTGTTAATCAAACGTTGTGGGGAGGAGCGTTTAAACGTAATTATTTGTTTATTGATTTTGAAATGTAAACAGGAATGCTTAGATAGTTAGTTTGGTTATGGTTCTAAGCACAATGCGTCATAAAAATGTACCTAAGTGAGAGAGAGTTTAAGTGTGAACTGTAAAATCCATACTAATATTATAAATTTTAAAGTAACTCTGTCTGTATGTTACCTTTTCACGCCTAAACCACTGAACGAGTTTCGATAATTTGCAAGGAGATGAAAGCATGATGGAGAGATGGTTGATCCCGGCTGTCATTTGTGGATCTTTGACAGTCGTTACGAGTCGTCAGAAGCCTGAAAGTCTGACAACCAGTCTGACTGAGGGGTATCGTATTACCCAGTTACTGGGTTGTGGAGGTCAGATAGGCAGCCGCTCCATGTAAAATACTGGTATTCAGCTGCATCCGGTTAGACTGGAAGCCGACCCCAACATAGTTGGGAAAAGGCTAGGCAGATTGAATTTTTGATGCAGGCATCCCGAGGATGGACATAGGGTAGGTACTTTTTATCGGTATACCGCGCGGGCGAAGTCGCGGGCGGAATTAAGTATTAGTATCCTAAATAATATTATTAATGCGAAAGTGAGTTTGTTTGTTACGCTTTCACGCTTAAACGGCAGAATGGATTTAGTTGAAATTTGGCACATGGGTAGACGATGACCTGGAATAGGACATAGGCTACTTTTCATCTTGTTTCATCGCAGGCGATGTCGCGGGCAACATCTAGTTTATTATACATCAGGAAAACTCACATTCTGCGCTTATCAGTGGGCTTAAAACGGTCACATTAGCAATTCCTCTAAAAGCATTTCATTTCCTGAATTTCCACCTGTCTTTAGCAATTCCTCTAATTTGACACAAAAGCAATTCATATTATGTGGACCATTTACGAATCTCCATAGAAAATTGTCAAACAGATGAATTATTTTGTAATATGAATCGCACGCAGATCATATTATGAATTGTCAGTTTGTGACATTTTACGATGGTTCATATTTATCCTATTAAGATTCTGCCAAAGTGACTAGGAATACGAGAAAAGTCACTTTTCAGTCACTTTTCTCGTATTTTTAAGAATTAAAAAATCAGTTACAATCTTTCAAAAATAACTCTTTATTTACAAATGAGAATATCGGGATAAAAAGTATCCTATGTGTTAATCCAGGTTATAAACTATCTGTTTGCCAAATTTCATCGAAATCCGTTCTGTAGTTTTTACGTGAAAGAGTAACAAACATCCATCCATCCATACTTACAAACTTTCGTGTTTATTATATTAGTTAGATTTGAAAGTAACTCTGTATGTCTGTATGTGTCTTTAGGGGTATAAGGAACAGGGTGTAAAGTTCACTCATCCACCATAGAAAAGGGAGGATCCTCCGACCAGACGGGTGTTGTGTCTGGCGGGCAACTGCCCAACGATTGATGTTGGGTTCTCGTATATATGTCCACTGCACGATAAACTTTAATTGCGCGATGCAGGATTTATGTGACGTCTGTCTGACGTCAGGTCTTTGATGCGTAGTTCGCATGTGGCGATGTAGATACCGCCACATGTCTTTCGACAATATTTGGCAAGGAGATAGATGGCACCCTGGGAAAGGACATAGGCTACTTTTTATTGACATACTGCGCGGGTGAAGCTGCGGCCGGAAGCTAGTTATAAATAAGGTCCAAAAACAATATCATCATCTGCTTAGCCTTTTCCCAACTATGTTGAGGTCGGCTCCCAGTCTAACCAGATGTAGCTGAATACCAGTATTTTACATGGAGCGACTGCCTATCTGACCTCCACAACCCAGTAACTGAGTCACACGATATCCCTTGACAGACTTTCGGGCTTCTGACGACCCGTAACGACTGTCAAAGATCCACGAAAACAGCCGGGATCGACGGCTGAACGTGCTTTCCGTGTATACGTGTATGTAAAGATCACCCATTCACGGACCAACCCCGGCAAGCGTAGCTTAACCTGATCGACGCGTGCGGCTGTTATTACTTAGCCACGAGTTCCTCCTTCCTCTTAAATTTTTTAACCTGCACTAGAAGCCAATTGATCACTCGAGTTTAGTACTAGGAGAGCTGACTCACCAATTCTAACGCTCCTTTCCAGTGGCTCGCTGTAAAGGTGGAATTTGAAAGGTAATTTTCACGGCACATTCCAGTCCGCCTATTTTTATACACAAGGCAAGTTTACTCTGTCGTTTAGACGAACCGTTCCAGTAGCTTAATGTAATAGGAAAGTTTGAAGGACTTGTAAACTGCAGCAGATATAAAATCTTGTATGTAACAAGATTTAATGCAATTTGCTTAAACTTTTTGTTTATTAGAAACTAGCTGCGCCCCGAGGTTTCACCCGCGTAAATCTTGATCCCGCGGGAATATCGGAATAAAAGGTATCCTATGTCCTAATCCATGTCATGGTCTACTTATGTGCCAAATTTCATCTAAATCCGTTCAGCCGTTTTAGCGTGAAAGCGTAACAAACAAACAAACTCACTTTCGCATTTATAATATTATATATATTTATATATATATATTATATTTATATATATATATATATAAGTTAGGATTACTTGCTCAGACCGCGGCTTCACCCGCGTGGTATGTCGATGAAAAGTATGTCCGTTTTATCGAATTCCGTTTAGTAGTTTAGGCGTGAAAAGGTAATATACAGCCAGACATACAGACGGACAGACAGATAGAGTTACTTTCGAATTTATAATTTTGGTATGGATTAGAAATATTCTTCACTACGCTGCACCCCGTGGTTTCACCCGATAAGACTCGATCCCGTGGGATTATCGGGATGAAAAGTATCGTATGTCCTAACCCGGGGGTCTAGCCCAGTTCTTGAGAAACGTTACGACCTTTAGGAGCTGAACAAAAACAAAAATAGTTAGAAAGAACGCTAAGCGAAATATCACTGGCGGGCGATGCGATGCGACGCGGTAGGTCGGGGGAACTAGTAGTCTGAGAGCCTAGACAAGTGACAATCGCTTCGAAAGCGTTTCGTATTTCTACAACGACTTTCAACAGGATTGACATAAGCTTTTCGATAGCTTAGATATTTGCCTTTTCCATCATCGTTATCACTGATAGAATGTCACTTTGTCTTGGGCCTCTGGCGTTTTCTAGTAGGGCAAGCATTTATACCCAAATGGAGGAGAAACCCCTTTTCTAAGTACTAGCAGCCGCACGGGTCGTTCCATCAGGTTAAGCTACGCTTGCCGGGGTTGGTCTGTGGACGGGTGACCATCTTTACACACCGTGCCTCGAAAAGCACGTTAAGCCGTTGGTCCCGACTGTCATTCGGGGATCTTTGACAGTCATTACGGGTTGTTCTGACAACCCGTAATGACTGTCAAAGATCCCCGAAGTCTGACTACCAGTCTTACCAAGGGGTATGGTATTGCCCAGTTACTGGGTTATGGAGGTCAGATAGGCAGTCGCTCCATGTAAAATACTGGTATTCAGCTGCATCCAGTTAGAATTTGACTCCAACATAGTTGGGAAAATTGATCGGCTAGACAGATTGATCGCCTACAGCGTAAAAGATAGTAGACAAGTGCACTCGCCTGCCTGGGTTCGAACCTACGAACTACAACTCGTCAAGTCGTGGTCGTTACCACTGGGCCACCAGTGTTCATGGTCTGTGAAAGAAAGATGTGGTCATGCAAAATAATGATGTAAATGCACCTTTCTGATACATATATCCAGACCGTATTTCGACGATAGCGGCCAATCTCAACGGAGACTAGCCTTCGGCGCGGGAGATTTTGTTAGTGCACAAGTGTGTGCGCAGACACCGGTGCACTCTCTCTTCCCTCACTCTCATAGTCCATATATGCTGATACATTCTCATACATGGTGTGTACGTGACTTTATAATACAGGGGTTCTTTCCTTTTAAATAAATCTGCCTAGCCTTTTCCCAACTTTGTTGGGGTCGGCTTCCAGTTTAACCCGATGTAGTTGAATACCAGTATTTTACATGGAGCGACTGCCTATCTGACCTCCACAATTATGGAGGTCGGCTTCCAGTCTACGTAAAAGATAGAAGGCAAGTGCACTCGCCCATTCAAATGTTCCACCCGCAGTGGCTTGCGGTAACAGCGGTATTTTATAGGTAATTTTCACCGTTCTACCGGCACCGACGCGGTATATCTCACGATAATTAGATTCTGATCCCACTCTGTTTCAAACTTTCCTAGCTTTTTTGTAATTGGGAACCAACTTTTTAAGATATAGAGGTCTCGGTCGCAAGGATTTTTAATCGATTTCACTCTTCAATACTTCGTTATTGTTCTATTTGACCAAATAGTTTGGTCCCGGCTGTCATTCATGGATCTTTGACAGTTGTTCTGGGTAGTCAGAAGCCTAAAAGTCTGACAACCACTTTTACCAAGGGAGAGGGAACCGTGTAACCCAGTAACTGGGTTGTGGAGGTCAGATTGGCAGTCGCTCCATGTAAAATACTGGTATCCAGCTGCATCGGGTTAGACTGGAAGCCGACCTCCACGATTGTGGAGGCCAGATTGGCAATAGCTCCATGTAAAATACTGGTAAGCTGCATCGGGTTAGACTGGAAGCCGACCCAACATAGTTGGGAAAAGGCTAGGCAGATGACGAAGATTGGTCTACAAGACCGTTAATGTCCACTGTTGGACAAAATTTAAGGCCTAATGGTAAATTGCCACCGGCATCTATGCATAATCAGCCTATAAGGTTCCCAATGCTGGGACACAGGCCTCCTCTCTGTGAGAGGGAGCGGGCCGTAATCCACCACGCGGGCCCAGTGCGGATTGGTAGATGTCACATGTCTTCGAATTTTTGGTTCTAGGACATGTCTGTTTCCTCACGATGTTTTCCTTCACCGTTTTGTGAGCAGTAGCGATGAAATTATTACACAAAGTAAAGCAACTGTCTGGGTTCAAACCTACAAACTACAACTCGTAAGTCCCAGTTATTATATTACCCAGTTACTGGGTTGTGGAGGTCAGATAAGCAGTCGCTCCATGTATAATACTGGTATTCAGCTGCATCCGGTAAGACTGGAAGCCGACCCCAACATACTTGAGAAAAGGCTAGGCAGAGGCAGAGAGACAAAGTTCCTTTTCTTTTAAACACAAAAAATATTGAAAATCTCATCTCACATGTTACATCCAATATTAGCAGCCGGATCGAAATTTAATTATCTTTCAATATTCCTACCGACACAATGTATTAACATAATACCGTTTGGTAGCTCTTTGTTTTTCAGAAAAGGTTTTAATCTTTAGCAAAATTAGTGGTTGTTTTTACCCAACCTACGGCGAAGCCGGAGGGTTTTGATTTTGACCTGTATGTATGTATGTATGTTCATGTGATCATAACTTCTAAACTACTGATCAAAATTTGACAAAGTCAGTCGATCAAAGCGTCTTGATTGTCCGTTATAGGCTATGTGACGTCACATTAAATTGAAATACTATTAAATATTCGGACACATTTTGAACGTCAAAAAATTACCAAGAAAATAGAATTGATTCTAGTTGCCGTTGCCAAAGTCGAAGTCAAAGAATTTATTTAAATTAGGCACGTCAAAAACAAAGAAATAGAACTGATTCAAAGGACTTCGAAACTTCCAAAAGGTAGTTTATTATGGAGAAAAATGGTAAAGATAATCCACCGTTACTCTTTTAAAAATGTTTTACAATATTTTGTATACAACAATTTGAATTTATATGTGAAGACGATAAACAAACGCGAGCATGTCCAATAAAAAAATCACCCCTTTATCGACTATCGGGCATAATGGATATAAAATTAATATACCAATAAAATGGCACCATTTCCATGAAAGAGTATGACACTTACACAGGGTCGACTTTTAAATCGCTGGTGTGTAAAATATTCCATAAAAATCTTAATGGATATACGATGACATAAAAAAGCCGTAAAATTTCTCTTAGGTCTACTGCGTCCAGGAGTCCTGGGTTCGTTCCTCAGTTCGGGAAAAGGTGTTATTGTGATATTTCATTTTGAAAATTATGTCCAAGAAAAAAACAAAAATTAAATATTTGTGACCACAGTGTGGGTGGCCAGTGATGACTTATGGCATGGAAACGTGGTCGCTCACAATGGGCCCCATTAGAAGGCTGTAAGTCACCCAAAGGGCAATGGAGAAGGCTATGCTCGGAGTTTCCCTGCGTGATCGAATCAGAAATGAAGAGATCCGTAGGAGAACCAAGGTAACCGACATAACCTGAAGCATTGCCAAACTTAAGTGGCAGTGGGCAGGGCACATTGCTCGCAGAACAGATGGCCGATGGGGCCGAAAGGTTCTGGAGTGGCGACCGCGTACCGGAAGACGTAGCGGTGGACCCCACAAGATGGACCGATGACCTGGTGAAAGGAATCCGCTGGATGCGAGAAGCACAGAACCTGTCGAAGTAGCGGTGCTTGGGGGAGGCCAGAGGTCCAGCAGTGGACGTCTTTCGTCTGAAATCAGCCCACTCCCTCTCACAGAGAGGAGGCCTGTGTCCCAGCAGTGGGAACATTATAGGCTAATTTATGCTATGCTCTACAATATTTTCGAAATTCGAACGCCGTCTCGTTGTGAATGCGCGATGATTTACTTTAAAAACAAATGAGTTCGCTTTCGAATTGTTTGCGGTCACTTGAATGAGGTTCCAAGTGAACTTTACTATGTATATTAGCAAGCGACCTGCCCAATCTTCCCACGATTTTTACAACTTGTCAAGACATCGAGATTTATTCATTATACATCATTTAACAAAGACCGTGTCCAATCCAAAAGGGGGTGCGTAGGTACCGAAATAACATGACTAAAAAATAATCAAAATTGTTTCTTTTTTTCTGAAAATATGAAAGTTATTTCTTTTTAAAATTCACTTTTTTAGTACCAAAATGACAGTAATTTAATCAAAAATTAGCAAATTTTCTTCAGAGGTCATAAGTTATGACTTTAGACTTTATATACCCGCTAAACGCCGGCCGTTCGTGCCCCAAGTATACACGGTAAAATAAAAAATTGTACTTAGTATGATTCTTTACAATGAGGGTTCACGGATCGGACAGGGATTTTTACACGCTGTATGTAAGTTTAATTTAATGTTTTAACACATAAACCTTCCGGAATAAATTCTCTAAATGATGGTGAAAACCTCATCAAAATCTGTTGCGTAGTTTAGAAGAACAACTCGGGCATACAGACAAACACGAAAAGCGCCTTTCATTTATAATATATGGATGTCGTAGGGTGATTTGATAATTCGACTTTTCGCGAAAGCCCTAGGGATATCCTAGGGATATTGCGAAAAAACGGATAATAAAAAAATGGTGACAAATTTTCTGCGAGAAACTTGGAATTAGCACTCGCCGGGTACTGCTGCGGCACCACCCGCTTCCCTCGCTCGGCTGGCGCATAAATGTGTTCACCAGTGTCTAATTATCTTGTCGGAAGGAGATTATATTCGTCACTAGCTGCGCCCCGCGGTTTCACCCGCGTAAGTCTCGATCCCGTGGGAATATCGGGATAAAAAGTATCCTATGTGTTAATCCAGGTTATAAACTATCTGTTTGCCAAATTTCATCCAAATCCATTCAGTAGTTTTTACGTGAAAGAGTAACAAACATCCACCCATCCATACTAACAAACTTTCGCGTTTATATTAGGTCTTTACCTATGAAATTGCCGTTCTGCAGTACTGGCCATTTCAAATCAAAATAATTTTTGTTTGGCTAAGAATTCTAATTTCAAATTAATTTTATTTTAAAAACATGTTTTTTTTTTTCCAAAAGTAGTCATTTCTTTATTGATTAGTGTTACATTTTCATCGCATTTCAATATTTTTCGTCATCATGGATACGTTAAAAATTCGAGTAATTATGGAATATGAGTACCGTCGTGGCAGCAACGCGGCACAAGCGGCACGCAACATCAACGACGTTTACGGAGCTAACACTACAAACCAACGCACCACCTGTTATTGGTTTGCTCGCTTCCGTTCTGGAAATTTCGACCTGAAAAATGAACCTCGCGGTCGTCCGAAGACTTTGGTCGACAATGACGAATTAAAGGCGATTGTGGAAGCTGATGATACACAATCTACGGCTGAATTAGCAGCAGCTTTCGACGTTAGCGTCAAAACAATATTGGTCCATTTGCGTCAAATTGGCAAGGTAAAAAAGCTTGACAAATGGGTGCCCCACGAACTCAATGATCGCCAGCGCGAAGTACGCGTCGAGACGTGACACACAAATGAAGGAATTTTGAACCGCATTGTTACCTGCGATGAAAAATGGATTCTGTTTGATAACCGCAAGCGCTCAGCAAGTTGGTTGGATCCTGGTTCAGCACCTAAACAATGCCCTAAACGAAAACTTACCCCTAGAAAAGTGATGGTCACTGTTTGGTGGTCTAGCGCCGGTGTGATTCATCACAGCTTCTTACCAAACGGGGTGAGCATTACTGCAGATGTGTACTGTGAAGAACTGAACACAATGATGGAGAAGCTGGCGCATGTCCAACCAGCATTGGTCAATCGCTCGTCTCCGCTGCTCCTGCACGACAACGCGCGACCTCATACTGCACAGCAGACGGTCTCCAAGTTGCAAGAACTGGGGTTGGAAGCTCTCCGTCATCCGCCCTACTCACCAGACCTTGCGCCTACAGACTACTACTTTTTCCAGAATTTGGATAACTTCTTGGCGGGAAAAAAATTCAATACCCGAGAGGCAGTACAAAATGCCTTTGAAGAATTGGTTGCCTCCCGTCCAGCTGATTTCTTTAAGAAGGGCATCAATAAACTGCCACTGCGATGGCAAAGATGCATTGATTGCATGGGTGATTACTTCGATTAATACAAATAAAAAATTCATGAAAAAAATTCGTTTAAATTTTTTCATACAAAACGGCAATTTCATAGGTAAAGACCTATTATTATTAGTTAGATTAGATAGTGAACTGGGTGAAATAGGTTAAGTTAGAACTGTGACGTACCGCTATTTCGAAGTAGCTCGCAGATTTTTTAAATCATTTTCTATTTATCCGGGTTTTCGTAATATCTCTAGGGTTTTCGCGAAAAGTCAAATTATCAAATCACCTTGCGACATACACATAAAGATATCACAATTCGTGTTTACTTTAAAGAACTCTCTCTTTTATAAGCTTCACAGCAAAAGCTAAATAGCAAAGTGTACCTTCATACGGATTGTTATAACCGGGCGTAATTTAAAACAGACGGTTAAAGTATAACAACGGGTATATGTAGGTATAGTTGTGGGGACGCGTTAGCTTCGGAAGTGAAAGTGGCATAAGTTTGATTTTCAGTTTTTTTGGGTTACCCGATTGTGGAGGAAAAGTAGGTGGTTATGTGTTTGAGTTGACTTTTTTATTTATTTATTAAAACTTTCTGCACAAGTAAAAAAACTACTGTACAAAGGTGGACGTAATGCCTGAGGCATTTTCTACCAGTCAGTCTTTTTTTGTGTTTTTATATTTTTTAAGCATCACTATGTGAGAGTTGTATGTCGTAGGTTCGAACCCCGACAGGCGCTTTACTTCGCGTAAATTATTTCATCACCACTGCTCTCAAAACGGTGATAGAAAACATCGTGAGGAAAACGACATGTCCTAGAACCAAAAATTCGAAGACATGTGACATCTACCAACCCGCACTGGGCCCACGTGGTGGATTACGGCCCACTCCCTCTCTCAGAGAGGAGGCCTGTGTCCCAGCAGTGGGAACATTAAAGGCTGATTATGCTAAGCATCACTATGACAGTGTATATGAAAGTAGAAATAATTTTATTTATCACACACACATGACACCTTCTTGGTCCCCAAAGGGGTTTGAATGATATCCTTTTATCAGCTTCTAGCTGCGCCCCGTGGTTTTACCCGCGTAAGTCTCGATCCTGTGAAAATATCGGGATAAAAAGTATCCTATGTCCTAATCCATGTTATGGTCTACTGATGTGCCAAATTTGGTCTAAATCCGATCTGCCGTTTTAGCGTGAAAGCATTACAAACAAAGTCACTTTCGCATTTATATTATACTTGCTCTCCACCCGTGGCTTCACCCGCGTTGTATGTCGATGAGAAGTATGTCCTTCCCCAGGATGCCATCTATCTCCTTGCCAAATTTTATCGAAATCCGTTCAGTGGTTTAAGCGTAAAAAGGTAACATACAGACAGACAGAGTTACTTTCCAATTTATAATATTAGTATGGATAATAATTATGGATTAAGTTAGGATAACAATAAAACTTACACTATAATGTGGGACTTGATTTGTATATTGAAGAACACCAACAGCGTAAACAATAAATTAAACATTGGTTAACAAAAGGATTTATGAAACTGATAATGTATACACAAATTATAGGTGTACATGAAATTTAAAGAAAAATAAATTGGACAGAAGTTCCTTATAAACTAAAAGGAAAAATTTGTAAACGTGCGATGTAGGACATTATCAGGGGAGTGTGCCTTACGGCTGCGCCAAAAAGGCCTAGTTCGGCAAAAATGCCAGACAACACTTGCCTGACGTTTCAGTTAAAAAATAAAATACAACGGAATACAAATTCATAAAGGGCGTCACGGACATATTTCTACTATAACAGAAATATGTGAATATTATCATCGTCATTTCAGCCGAAAGACATCTACTGCTGGCGGATTCGGGGGGGGGGGGGGAGCACAGAGGCACGTGTCCCCCCAAAGGGTTTAAGTAAAATAAAATCGTCTGCATGGACTGGCCTGAAATCCTGAATCCATATTATCTATCAAGACATTGCTTCAATGATGAACCCTTTATAACCAGGCTTCCGGCTTTATTATCTTCATTGAAAATGAATTAATCCCAAAAACAGCACAGTGCAATACAAGATATGGGAGACACTTCTTATCTGTCTGGCCCATATGTCCCTCTCAGACATAAATCCTGGATCTGCCCTTGACTGCTGGATATATCCTCCCCAGACCGGCTCCACATCCCTCGGTCCTGTGCTACTCGCATTCAGCAGAAAAACAAAGGAAGCGATATTTCACATCTTTTTTTAAGTTAAGAAGCGATAATTCGCTTGTTTTGTTTCTCCGCTTTTTAAATAATAACAAAATCTACTAGTTGAATAGAAGTAGTAGATACAGTTATTATTAAAAAGCTTAACTCCTATTAAGATTATACCAAAAGTCTCGATTTTCTTATTTCTTGAAAAACCCATGCTTAAACAAATAATTATATAAAAGCCATAAAAATTACATTCATTCGCCACCCCACCAAATCTATCCTCATTAAACTGTCTCACAAAAGAGTTCAAAAACTGAAAATCTAATTTTCCCTCTTACTCCACTTCCACAACCAACGTTCAAAACATACCTACACTCCCCGAGTATACATAAACTCCACAAACCCTTACTGGCTCAGTCGATTTGGCGAGCGCGACGCGAGCGGTCGCATCCCTGCCCGCAAATAAAAGAATAAAGAAAAAAACAATATACAAACGTACCATAACTAATTAAAAAATATTAAAGACTTACACCTCTTTCGCGAGTGAGTGACAAGTGTAGTTTTTATTTTAAAGTTACGAGGCAAAGGTAAGCTTTTCAAGGTCATTGAGCTCCGTTGTCTATAGATATTTTCCCGTTTTGTTTTTTTAGATAAAAGGTGTGTATGTGATACGTTTTTATCCGTTTTTCTTTCTACGTGTAGATGAAATGTTTTCTGAAATAACTTTGGATGGAATTTAAGACATTTGTTGTGTGTTTTTTTTGGTAATAGGTGGAAATAATCGTTTCGAAAAATTGATTAAGGAAAATGTTTTTCTCTGAAAATTCTTGTTATTATACTTTGAATACGTTATTTTACGAAATCTGAATGTTATTCTTCTTCATAAACATCTACATATACATAATGAATACTTACGCACATCTGTTGAGATAATTTTAGAAGTAATCTCATAAAGAAATCGGTAAAAAAAAATTTTTTTTTGTTTTTTTCTATTTTCTAACTATTTTTTTATTATGACAATTTTAATACTTTTATTAAATACACGTTATTACCGCTCAACTGTCGATCGGTATTCTAAAGGTCGATAACAATTAAAATTCTATTGTGTCTTGTTAATGCCAGTTCGAGGTTAGTCCTAGTTAGAACAAATTGTTACCAAAACGAACAAACTATGTAGGTACTATTGTTGTAGGCAGTTCAAAGTTAATCGAAAATCAACCTCTAGCTTCAAAAACACTTTCAACGAATGAATAGTCAATATACAAAGAATAACAGAATCGCAGGCCTATTGGGCTAGAATAACAGAATAGGAACTATAGTAGTACGAACTTCACTCAACTGAGGCCCTAGACAAAGTGACATTCTATCAGCGTTAACGATGATGGAAAAGGCAAAAATGTATAGGACTGATATAAGCTATCGAAAAGCTTATGTCAATCCTGTTGAAAGTCGTTGTAGAAATACGAAACGCTTTCGAAGCGATTGTCACTTGTCTAGGCCCTCTGAGAGCACACAGTTCGACAACGAACTCATTTGTTTTTAAAGTAAATCATCGCGGATTCACAACGAGACGCCATTATGAATTTCAAATAAAAGTTATGTTTAGAGAATGAAATTCAACCATCTGCCTAGCCTTTTCCCAAATATGTTGGGGTCGGCTTCCAGTCTAATCAGATGCAGCTGAATATCAGTATTTTACATGGAGCGACTGCCTATCTGACCTCCACAAACCCAGCAACTGGGTAAGACGTTACCCCTTGGTAAGACTGGTTGTCAGACTTTCGGGCTTCTGAGGACCCGTAACGACTGTCAAAGATCCACGAATGACAGCCGGGACCAACGGCTTAACGTGCTTTATGAGACACGGAGGAGTCTCGGTATGTAAATATGGTCACCCATCTACGGACCAATCCCGGCAAGCGTAGCTTAACCTGATGGATCGACCCGTGCAGCTGTTAATACTTAGCTACGAGCTGAGATTCACAACGAGACGCCATTATGAATTTCAAAGTTATGTTTAGAGAATGAAACTCAACCATCTACTTAGCTATTTCCCGGCTATGCTGGGGTCGTCTTCCAGTGTAATGCAGCTTAATATCAGTATTTTAGATGGAGCGACTGCCAATCTGACCTCCACAGCCCAGTAACTGGGTAATACGTTACTCCTTGGTAAGACTGGTTATAAGACTGTCGGGCTTCTGAGGATCCGTAACGACTGTCAAAGATCCACGAATCTAGCTGAATATCAGAATATCAGTATTTTACATGGAGCGACTGCCATGACCTACAAAACATAGTTACTGGGTAACACGATACTCCTTCGTTAGATTGGTTGTAAGATTTTCGGATCTCAATGACAGTCGGACCAACGGCTTAGACGATTATCGTACTTCACCGGTCTCTGTCACGTAGCGCGGGGCGACTATAACAAACAATCTGATGCAATGTTAAAGCTGCCGATAATCGCCTTATCGTACTTCCCGAGGTGCGGAGCGGTTAAAGTATGTAATGGTCACCCATCCTCGAACCGACCTCGGTAATGGTGGCGCGTGTGTTGGATCATTTAGCTCCCTTCAAAATGGTTGAGCTGAATGGTGCTGATCCATGCGTCATGTTCGTGAACGGGCGCCGCCAGTAGGGACTGGTCATTTCTTAGCTGCCATGGCTTATTTTAATTTCTGAATTGTTTTATGTTTTTACTTTATAATTGCGGACACTTTTAACGTGCATTCTACATTGTTCTCACATGTATAATTTCAACATGAATGATGTAACCAATTCTTTGTATAAATTTTTGGATTTAAAAGAGTGTCCATGGAGTTTCTTGCCCGTTCTTCTCCATAGGTACCTACTACGCTTTGGAATGGGGAACTAGCTTCATATTTCTGACTGACCGACCCCTTGACGATTCAAAAGTGCCTGTAATTGGTTTATTTGATATAAAAATTCTTTGAGTTGATTTTGAGTAGTGATAAATAAAATAAATAGGAAAAGTTTTATTTTATTTTTTTCTACCGTGCCGTACCGTACCGTGTTTCTGTCAAAATTTTCGTGAATTTCAGGCGTACTGAAGTACTACGTAAAGAGCAATGGTGGCCCAGTGGTAGCGTTTCCGATTTACGAATTGTAGGTCGTGTGTTCGAACCCAGACAGGCGCGTTACTTTGTGTACATATTTTCATCACCACTGCTCTCAAAACGGTGAAGGAAAACATCGTGAGGAAACCGGCATGTCCTAGAAACAAAAAATCGAGGACATGTGACATCTACCAACCCGCACTGGGCCCGCGTGGTGGATTACGGCCTGCTCCCTCTCACAGAGAGGAGGCCTGTGTCCCAGCAGTGGGAACATTATAGGCTGATTATGCAAGCAGGCGTACTCTAAAGAGAATTAAATGTCAAAAGAGTTATATTGAGATAGCCAAATGTGGTTAGTTAGACTACAAGTCGACCCCGACACCCCGACATAGTTGGGAGAAGGTTAGATATAAAAAGGTTATCTTTTTGAACATTTCATAAGAGGATTATCTAAAGGATAACTTTAATAGACGTGTATATTATCTCAGTGGAGGCTTTTATATACTAAGGTCTTTTTATGTTATTACATAATTTTAACGCGTTAAGCCTAGATTTAAAGAGTTAAGCTGCTGTTTGCAAAAAGAGCCATAGCCGCCACAAAACGTCTGCTATTTACTGGCGAATTACGTCACATTCTTTGAAACTATACTGGGTGTTAGGGTAAACACCGTTATCCTTGAAACCAGTGGTTTGGTTTCATTTATAGTACGTAAAATCAATGAAAAATTACAACATGTTTTTTAAATCTTCATTTTACCTTCCTTGCGGTTGCGATTGTATTGCACCCAACGAACATGCGGGACGTGACCTTACCGGCCGCGAGCGCGATCCCTCTCTCAGTCAGTCAGTTTTAGGATTATGACGAACAGGGTGTAAAGTTCACTCATCCACCATAGAAAAGAGAGGATCCTCCGACCAGATCAGTGTTGTGTCTGGCGGGCAACTGCCCAACGATTGATGTCGGGTTCTTGTATATATGTCCATTGCACGGTAAACTTTAATTGCGCGATGCAGGATTTATGTGACGTCAGGTCTTTGATGTGTAGATCGCATGTGGCGATAGATAGATGTAGATACCGCCACAGTTTGAATGACAGCGGTGTTTACCCTTACACCCTGTAGGGGTATGAGCAACAGGGTGTAAAGTTCACTCATCCTCCATAAAAAAGGGAAAGTCTCCAACCAGACTGAACCGTTGTTTGCACCCATAAACACAATGTTTTGCGTGTGTTACGTTACGCACTACCGTAAACAGCGATTTTTCACACCAAAAATAAAATTCATTTCCAAGTAATTACTTTCTTACTCGCTCCTTTACGTGTGGTTAGCGACTAACCTGGTGTCAGAGTTTTAAAGCCGCCCGTGAGTCTCTGACTTGGCTTCACATGCCGTCGAAAAATATATCTCAGGCATGCTGGTTTCCTCACGATGTTTTCCTTCACCGTTTTTGAAGCAAGTGACATTTATACATACGCACATGAATCCATAAAGTACCACTGAATACTGGTATTTAGTTGCATGCGGTAAGGCTGGAAGCCGACCCCAATACAGATGGGAAAAGGCTAGGCAGATGATTACATGAATCTGAGGCCCTAGACGAAGGTAATCACTGTCCATTCTAAGAGATCGCAGAAAGTGATAAGGCCACCCATTGTATGTTTTGTAGTGTTACATTTATTTATTTTCGCTATGTATTTTCTGGTGTACAATAAAGTATATATAAATAAATAAATAAAGGTGACATTCAATCAGCGATATCGATGATGGAAAAGGCAAAAATGTATAGGACTAACATAAGCTATCGAAAAGCTTATGTCAATTCTAGTAGTTTTATTCACCCTTCTTTCTTTGTCCAGGCGGTATTTCTTTGGAATGCGCTCCCTCTGAATATCAGGATGGCAGCGAGTCGGTTATCTTTCAAAGTAGCGGCTCGTGAACATATTCGTGAGAAATTGGCAGAATCAATGCGGCGCTGATTTGCTGGGCTTGTTTTCTCCTTCACCTATCGTTATTTCTCCTGACAAAGTTTATTCTGTTTATATGTATGTATTTAAGTATATATGTATTACTATTTATCCTTTTTCGAATTATCTATCCCGTATGTTGCACCTGCCATATTTGTCTCTGCATCACCCTAAGGTTGACTGGTAGAAAATGCCTCAGGCATTAAGTCCGCCTTTGTACAGTATATTTTTTTTTTTTACTTGTGCATAAAGTTTTAATAAATAAAATAAATAAATAAATTCTGTTGAAAAATACGAAACGCTTTCGAAGCGATTGTCACTTGTCTAAGCCCGAGTGTGAAAAGTCAGAGGTGCGTGGCTTGGGTTCGAACTCGAGACCTATGACTTGGCAGTCCGACGGTCACACCACTAGGCTATCACTGTCCCTGCAGCCTCAAAAAGATGTCAGCACAATTGGCGGGGTCCGCTAGGACCGATGCCTGCCAGGGTTGCGGAAAAGTCCGAAAGGGATACCGGGATCCTTGGCAACAGGCAACTGAAGGAACACGGGTGGGTTTTAGTCAGTAAAAGTCCGACACGCCCTCCCGCTCCACACAGAGCGGGAGAAGTCAGGTTATTACTGCTCATGCAATGTTACTTAATTTGATGTACAGAATGCGTAGTTGGCGGCTATGTTATGGCTTTTTTACACCCTGTATTTTAAGATCTATTTCGTTAGCTTATAAAGATTCCATTCCTTTGTAAAAAATAATTCCTTAACTGAAGTTAACAACAGTTTTAAAATAAATTAAAATATTACTTAGTTACCATTCCATTTATTTTTTAGTCCTTATCTACTTTTTACTTGACGTAAAATGTCTGTGATTTTAACAGAATACGCCTTTAACTTTGTTTCGTTTTTTAGTTAAATTAAAAAAAAGCCAGTCTCACCAAGATCTTAGGCGTTCAAATAGAAACACGCCAGTTTTATCTAGATTTGAGAAACACTTGTTGAATAAGAATTTAATTTAGAGGAAAATGGAAAGAATTTTCATTTGTGAATGATTATTTATATTTTGTAGTTTCGCGAGTCAGTCGGTCTGTTTGATTAGGTTAAGCAACATTATCTCATTTAAAATTAGGATAGGTGACCCACTCAATAACAAATGTTAAATATTGTTTTTTTTATATTTAAAATTGATTGAACATACATTTACACTCCACGTGTTTCAAAGACAAAAAAAAAAAATTTTTAACAAAAATTGCGGTCTCCCATTCAATTCCAAACCTCAGCAAAATTTATTAACCATAATTAAACCATTAGACACATTAATTAAAACATTAATTAAACAAAATTAAACATAAATTATTACTCCATAATAGTGGCGTAGCTTGTCTACGGCGTAGCGCTACGCCGTAGCATTTTATTACTTACATTTTGAATTCAGCTTTACCCGTAAATATTCATAACTTTCGTCAGGGTTAGTGCCACTGCCTTATTCTAAACTAAGGCTTTAAAGGTCTAAAACCTTAATAAGGTCACTTTGTACTATCGCTTTGCCCGTGACTACTTTTGCAATATTTTTTTTTTTCAAATTTTTTATTTTTTTTTATTTTAATATGAATATTTTTGTTTTAATTTGTGATCTCTTGTGCGAGTTTCAACAAATGCTTTATTTTTTCTAATTTTAGCACCCCATTTCACACCTCCCTTTGGGGATGGTGTTTTTTTACGTATACCTATGTTATCTAACTAATATTATAAACGCGAAAGTTTGTAAGTATGGATGGATGGATGTTTGTTAGTCTTTCACGTAAAAACTACTGAATGGATTTGGATGAAATTTGGCTAACGGATAGTTTATAACCTGGATTAACACATAGGATACTTTTTATCCCGATATTCCCACGGGATCAAGACTAACGCGGGTGAAACCGCGGGTAGCAGCTAGTACGAATTATAATATTATGTTGTAGGAATAATTCTTATAAACTACCTCTACAGCAAATTTAAAAAAAAACAAATCATTTTTTTTTAATCAGTTCAGCTGTTTAGCCATGATAATGTAACAAACAAACAAACAAAAATATTTATTTCGCATAATCTTTTTAGTAGATACCTACTCTAAAGTCATCATCATCTGCCTAGCCTTCTGCCAACTATGTTTAGGTCAGCTTCCAGTCTAACCGAATGCAGATTAATACAAGTATGTTATATAATATACAATAGACGTAGATATATTTAGTAACCTATTCCGCTTGACTATTCTTCAAGAGTCATAAAAAACCCTGTAACGTGACACGTGTTTCACCTCTCAACGAGGCATCCTAAGGATGACGATTGACCAGTCGCGAATCAGAACACGACGTGTTGCCAAACCAACATTGAGCGACTGCCTATCTGACCTCTACAACCCAGTTATCGGGTAACACGATACGTCTTGGTAAATAAAGCAAAAAATAACATTTGCTCTACATCACCGCTCTACGTGCAACGTAGAGCTAAAAAGCAATTCCGTTAAGAAAACAAGTATATAAGGTTTTTATTTAAAACCTCTGGTAATGGCGTCACGTAGAGTCGTATTTTGTAGACGCGACTCTACGTAGAGACTATGTAGAGATCTTTTGTTGAAAGATATTTGATACGGTAGAGAGGTGGGGAGATGGGAAAGGGTAGGTAGAGTTGTAGAGTTGTTTTTTATTTAGACATTTTTAGGGTTCCGTACTCAAAGGGTAAAACGGGACCCTATTACGAGAGACTCCGCTGTCTGTCTGTCCGTCTGTCACCAGGCTGTATCTCATGAACCGTGATAGCTAGACAGTTGAAATTTTCACAGATGATGTATTTCTGTTGCCGCTATAAACTGAACCGCTATAAAAAGCAGAATAAAATAAATATTTAAGGGGGCTCCCATACAACAAACGTGTTGTTTTGCCGTTTTTATAGATAATGGTACGGAACCCTTCGTGCGCGAGTCCGACTCACACTTGGCCGTTTTTAGTAACTATAAGTAAGAAAGAATGAAAAATAGGTTTATTTGTCTCACAGAAACACGTGCATACAAAGAGATAACAGTAATCAACAATATTAAACAACAAAAAAAATGGTCTAAGTACAGATATGAGAACACGAGAATAAATATAAATAATTGGCACGTCATGACTGCGACAAGAAGGCTTCCACTCAGCATGATGCTTTTTTTTTTGTTTATTGGGTGGGAAATCATCATATGACTTCTCCCGCTCTGGGCGGAGCGGAAGGGCGTGTCAGACTCTTACTAACTAAAACCCACCCGTGTTCCTTCGGTTGCCTGTTGCCAGGGTCCCGGTATCCCTTTCGGACTATTCCGCAACCCTGGCAGTCTCATCATGATGCTGCGCTATGGGGACCTACAGCTCAGCGCTGAAGTAATATTATTTAGTTTTTCCATCTTGAATTTCTCAGTAGCAGCCCGGAGTTTGGATTTGTGCCCGGTTGATGACAATAGGCTCGCCCCCTATTACATGGGACTTAAACATAACTGGCGAAATGTGGATGTACTATAGGTACACCTTTGTCTAACCCTACGGGGATTACAGGCGTGATTTTGTTACGCTAGCTGCGCCCCGCGGTTTCACCCGCGTAAGTCTCGTTCCCGTGGGAATATCGGGATAAAAAGTATCCTATGTCCTATTCCAGGTCATGGTCTACCCCTGTGCCAAATTTCATCCAAATCCATTGAGTCGTTTTAGCGTGAAAGCGTAACAAACAAATAAAGAAAGTCACTTTCGCATTTATAATATTATATTTAGGATTTAGTAAAGTTGGTTGATGCATATTATTTATTTATTTATTATTTATGTACACACAGTAAAATACAAAGAGATATGACATAATTATGATATGAGTACAAAGGTACTGCTTATTTCTTAAGAAATTTCTTCCAGCAGACCTGCGAAAGGAGAAATGAGAAAGAAATGTAGACAATAATGTGTGAGAACAAGAAGAGAAAAACATGATTATGCGAAGTTTTAACTAAAATATTAAATATACCCACACATATACGCAACAACAGCTACACAACACAGCTAAACAGCTATACAACTTTAGTTTTTGTTAATGCTAAACCCCAAAAGGGGTCTTTGTACTCATCATTTTGAACAACTTTTTGTTCATGCGCGTTCAACGAACATGCGCCTCTTGTAGTTAAAAAAATATAAAAAATTGTAATTTTCCATTGATGTTACGTTCTATAAATGAAACCAAACTACTGGTTGCAAGGACCCTAACACCCTGTACTTGTACTTATTATTATTATTTTAGTGTTAGATGTATAAATACACTATGTTTTATACATAGATTAGCAACTAATAAATGTTATGTTAATAGTGTATTGGCATTCAAAGCTTTGTATAATATTCGATCACGGTTCCATAGGATATGTGTGGGTGGCTTTTAAATTGTTCCCGTGATTCATCTCACGTTTATATCCGCTGCGGCAGACGGCTGTGTATAAATAGATTTAAGAATTAAGCCTGAAATCGGGTGTTTGTCCGGGTAAGGAGAGTCAACAAAGGAAGTTGGTAAGTACGCAAACAGCTTTGCAATGAGGAGCCAATCTATGTGGCGGTATTTACATCGCCACAAGCGAACTACTCATCAAAGATCTCACGTCACACAAAAATCCTGACGTCACATAAATCCTGCATCGCGCAATTAAAGTTTACCGTGTAATGCACTTAAATACAAGAACCCGACATCAATCGTTGGGCAGTTGCCCGCCACACACAACACCTGGTCTGGTAGGAGGATCCTCCCTTTTCTATGGTGGATGAGTGAACTTTACACCCTGTTCCTCATACCCCTAAATCTATACAAAATCTATACATAATTATTATTAATACAGGGTGTTAGGGTAGACACCGTTATCCTTGAAAGTAGTGGTTTGGTGTCATCTATAATATACTTTTTCTATGGGAGCAACTATGAAATCGCAAAAAAAAAATCAGCTGTTCCATACATTTTGTCGATTTAAGTGAACACAAATGTATGTACCAGTTAATTTTTTTTTCGCGATTTCAAGGTTGTTCCCATAGAAAAAGTATATTATAGATGACACCAAACCACTAGTTTCAAGGATAACGGTGTCTACCCTAACACCCTGTATAATTAAAGTTGATTTTTTGTGTGTCTGTCGGTCTTACAGCGTTGTTCTTCTAAACTGCGCAAAGGTTTTTCATGCGGTTTTCAACATCGCTTTAAAAAAAAATACGGAAGGTTTATTCATGTATAATAATCGCGTAAGTCTCGATCCCGTGCGAATATCGAGATAAAAATATTCTATGACCTATTCCAGGTCATGGTCTACCCCTGTGCCAAATTTCATCCAAATCTGTTCAGTCGTTTTAGCGTGAAAGCGTAACAAACAAACAAATAAACACCCAACTAGCAAAAAATTATCTTACAAATATGCCAAGACTATATCGGACGCTGAGAACGAAAGTGACCTATCTCAAAATTTTTGTAAAATGAGTTAAATATACAAAATGACTCAAAAAAGTACACTTTATCACACTTATATTAAAAACAGACGGTTAATGGTCAGAGAGCGATAGCTTTTCGGTCTCTTTGTTTTTGAGCGCTTCACACTCCCCGCACCAGAGTGAAATGGACGCAATCGGTATTGCACCGCGAGTGAATGTAGCAGAACGTGTCAAGTTTAGTAACTTAGCGACCGATTATACTTTTCGTCAGTTTTGTACCGATTTGTGGGCGTAAGTTTTGCTACAATTTATAATCATAAAGTGACCAATTTATGGTATAGGTCACTTTCTTATTTCTAATATTAACAACCTAGGTGACATAAATCAAATTCGGTCACTTTCTTATTTCTTATATTAACAACCTAGGTGACATAAATCAAATTCGGTCACTTATTTATTAAGGCATGAGTTAAACTCATGAACTCATTTCTAATAATAAAGTGACCTATTTTTTCCAAAAGTTATTTTACGTAGAAAAAATAATATTTTTATATTTTTATATACATAAAATAAATTTAAAGTGATAAAGCCAAATAATATTATACAAAAGAAAATCGTAACTTTCGTTTTCATATTAAAAAGTTATTCTAGAATGTTCAATCAGTCGAACACATTTTATTCAATACCCAATAATCGAAAATGTTGACTTGAGTCACTTTCGTTCTCAGCGTGCGATATTTTTTTCAGTCTTATATCACACTTATAGACACATATAAGTGTGAATTTGGGCGCACTTTATAAGTATATTCACCCTTACAATTGCCTTGTAATGGTCTCGCGTAGTGTATTTTCAAACTTACAAAACTCTTGCTGATACTTTTATAATGAAAAACAAACTTACTCACTTTCGCACTTATAATATTATATAAGCTTCGGCCCGCGGCTTCACCCACGTGGTATGTTGATAAAAAGTAGCCTATGCCCTTTCTCAGGCTCTAGACTATCTGTACCAAATTTCATTTAAATCGGTTCAGTAGTTTTGGCGTGAAAGCGCGACAGGCAGACAGACAGAGTTACTTTCGAATCTATACTAATATAAAAACCTGAAGAGTTTGTTTGTTTGTTTGAACGCGCTAATCTCAGGAACTACTGGTTGAAATTGTTTTTTTTTTGTGTTGGTTAGTCCATTTATCAAGGAAGGCTATAGGCTATATAACATCACGCTACGACCAATAGGAGCGGAGCATAAATGAAAAATGTTGCAAAAACGGGAAAAAATATTCCTTTTTGAGAGCTTCCGTTGCGTGCGCTGCGTAAACGGTTTAAGTTACGTAAATATCATGTATCATGGAATTGTTCCTCTTTAAAAGTTCTAAAAAAAAGTCCCCGACAGCATGTCTATGTTTTAAGATTGACTCAGTATAACCTTTATTATGGTAATCAATTTTTTTCGAAGTTAATGCATTATTTGCGAAGGATTTTTAACGACATTATATTAATTCTTATTCAAATAAATAGTTTTAACATCAAGGGTATTTATGTAGCAGTAAAATACTTTTTAATTCATTCGAATCGGACATTTAATTTTGAAGATATCACGATATAAAAATACAATACGCGAACCGTTCGACGCCGGCGCCGCGCCTCCGCGACGTTCCCTACTTTAGAGAGGAGAGGATGAGCACACGGGTAGACATGACCTGGAATAGGACATAGGATACGTTATATCCCTATATTCCCATGGGATGGACATCTACGCAGGTGGAACCGCGGGGCACAGCTAGTTTATAATATTAGTAAGGATTATTATTTAGGATTTGAATGGTGTACATCATTATCTGCTTAGCCTTTTCCCAACTATGTTGGGATCAGTTTCCAGTCTCATCAGATGCAGCTAAATACCAGTATTTTACATGGAGCGACTGCCTATCTGACCTCCACAACCCAGTAACTGAGCAATACGATACTCCTTGGTAAGACTGGTTGTCATACTTTCGGGCTTCTGACGACTCGTAACGACTGTCAAAGATCCACAAATGACAGCCGGGACCAACGGCTTAACGTGCTTTCCGAGGCACGGAGACGTCTCGATATATGATGGATGCGTCTTATTCTGTACATAATAAAGTCTATCATAATATATTCTGTTCTTGTTTGAAGGGTCACATGTATAATTTGAACATAAATGATGTAACCAATATATTGTAACAATATTCTGATTTAAAAGAGTGTCCGTGGAGTTTCTTGCCCGTTCTTCTCCATACGAACCTGCTACGCTTTGGAATGGGCAACTAGCTTCATCTTTCTGACTGACCGACTCCTTGACAATTCAAAAGTGCCTGTAATTGGTTTATTTGAAATAAATGCTTTGAGTTCGAGTTTGTATGGATGGCCGATAAAATTATCATAACAGTGCAACATTATCGTTTTCACTACCACTCTCTCTTTAGTAATTCAACAATGGGTATCGATTTCGTTAATTTATTTTAATAGTCAGGAAGCTGAATTTTCCAAATATAAAAGCAGTGAATTATAATTTTATTTACATAATTTAACATCACGGCTGTAATCTACGAACGAATAGGCTGAGGTGTAACTATGTATTCATCTGCCTAGCCTTTTCCCAACTATTTACATGGTCGAATTTACATGGTCCTCATATGGCTTGACCAAGATTATGTCTGGACTTTAAAAGAGACTGTGACCTCTGAGTTTGTTTCGGCCTTTCTTCTCAGAGTAGTCAGATAGGAAACGTCGACCTCATCTAGCTTATTTTTAATATTTTTTAATATGACGTGTAAAAGTGATTCCAATATCCTATTTACAGAATAAACAATTTGATTTCATTTCATTTATGTCGGGGACGGCTTCCAGTCTAAATGAGCAGCAGTTGGATGCAGCTGAATACCAGTATTTTACATGGAGCGACTGCCTATCTGACCTCCAAAAACCCCGTAACTGGGCATTCTTGGTAAGACTGGTTGTCAGACGTTCGGGCTTCAGACGACCCGTAACTACTGTCAAAGATCCACAAATGACAGCCGGGACTGGCTTAACGTGCTTTCCGAGGTACGACGGAGTCTCGATATGTAAAGATGGTCACCTATCCACGGACCAACCGTAACTTAACCTGATGTATCGACCCGTGCGGCTGCTATTACTTAGCCACGAGCTCCTCAGAGGTGTACCTATATAAAAAGTTTTATTTATTTCGATTAAAAAAACATTTTTGGTATTCATACATATACTCACGCCTGCTTCTCACGGGGGTAAGCAGAAACTACAGAACGCCATCTGCTACGAACCTTGCATACCCCTTTTGCCTCGTTTACGTTCATTCATCGGTATCCAATCATAGTTAAACTAAACATGCTTTTGCTAATCGATTTTATTTATTTTTAGGACCCTACTTGTATAACCAGTTTAACAGAGTGCTAAAAATTTATAGTTTAAGTTATAATAGGTGTAAGTCACTAGTACAGGAATATTTGGCAAAACTGAATTACGCAGACACGGAAAAACTACTAGAAATTTTAAAATAAAATTTCTTTCCTTTACCTACTTTAGTCTCCACTTTATCTGCTTTAATATTATTCAGTAATTTTATTTAAACATAATCTAGTTTTAAAATAAGTAATATAGGTACTCAAATAGTTACTCTTCAATTCATTGAAAATGTTATGTCTTCTTTTGATTTAGCTTCTAGAAAATTAATTGTTGCCTTCTTTTTAAAATGTTTGATGTAAATTGACGGCCTGAAACACAGGTTTTCATAAACCTAGCTCAGGCAAGTCTACATTACAGTTAGAATTAATTTTTCTTCGATTGTAATTAATGTAAATCATAGTTATACTTTATACTTGAATAAATTTTATTATTATTATTATTATTATTATAGTATAATCCCTACACATCATATTCAATGAACAATATCTTTGAACTCTTTGATCAGGTACCGAACTAAGCGCACTGGGTACGCGTGCGTGAATTCTAGTAAAGGGTATAAATATTTACACGCATGCTTACCCGCGTCGACGTGAAATAGTTTTAATTATAATTACGCGTAATATTATCGCTTGCGATGTAGAAATGTGGAGATGGTATGTAGGTTTAATAATAATCCATTTATTTCAGGCGAGGAGCTCTTGGCTAAGTTATAACAGCCGCAAGGATCGATAAACCAGGTTACACTGCGCTTGCTGGTTTGATCCGTGGATGGGTGACCAACTTTAAAATAATAATGCTGTCCTCCGTGTCTCAGAAAGCACGTTAAGCCGTTGGTCCCGGCTGTCATTCGTAGATCTTTGACAGTCGTTACGGGTCCTCAGAAGCCCGAAATTCTGACAACCAGTCTTACCAAGGTGTATCGTATTACCCAGTTACTGGGTTGTGGAGGTCAGATAGGCAGTCGCTCCATGTAAAATAATGGTATTCAGCTGCATCTGGTTAGACTGGAAGCCGTTCCCAACATAGTTGGGAAAATGCAGGGAGATTGATTTTTTATTTTAGGCGACTCAGGTTCTGCTCACATATTTTTAATAAAAAAAGATCAATTTATTGAAAAAAACATACAGACGAATTGAGAACCTCCTCCTTTTTGAAGAAGTCGGTTAAAAATACAAGATAGTTGATTTTTTGGCCAAATAATAAGCATTGCAATACAACGTGGCAATGCTGCCAGCCTTTTTGCACGTTTCTTGTTGATAGCGATGCGGACGAATTTTTTGATGCCTTATGATCATTTCCCCGCCACCTTTCTTTACATACTTGTATACTTATATTATTATTATAAAGTATTTAATGTTTAATAAATAAAATATCGGATAGTGGATAAAGAGCTTTATTCAAATCTTAACTAAAATATAACATTTATTCATCACTAGCTGCGCCCCGCGGTTTAACCCGCGTAAGTCTCGATCCCGTGAGAATATCGGGATAAAAAGTATTGTATGTCCTATTCCAGATCATGGTCTATCCCTGTACCAAATTTCATCCAAATCCGTTCAGCCGTTTTGGCGTGGAAGCGTACCAACCAAACAAACAAACAAAGTCACTTTCGCGTTTATAATATTAGTTAGGATTTAGGATTTTCTGACCCCACAGATCACTACCATCACCCGTCCTCCTCTTTCTATCGTCCACCATTTTGCCAGACGCCTTTTTAAGATCATAAGCCAAACCAAACATTTCACAACAATCTATAAACTTGGTAATGAAATTCCAACCATTATTGCCTAGTTCGCTTGCGCTGTAATCCCATGGAAACGCATGATGATAATTATGGTATCCTTCACCCATAGTCAAAAAAATAATGGGTAGATTCTGACATGCTTTCATGGTTTTGTCATATGGTTGATAGCCCCAAGAATGAGAGAGGCTGTTGGTCAGAAAGGTTAGATTGAGCATCAGCAGGAAACGCAAGATGTTGAGGTGCCAACAGTTGGAGAAAGTGTCTCCCAGGAGCCAGGGTATGACAGTAGGTAGTACAACGCCGATTAGTGCGAGAAGCCAATAGATGTTCCTGAAAAAAGATAATTAAAAGTTAGTTATTTCGACATAGATAGTACTAGTTATATTTAGTAACCTATTCCGCTTAACTATTTCTCAAGAATCATAAAAAACCCTGTCAGAAATCGACACGACGATGCCTCGTTTTGAGGTGAAACACGACTAGTTTCACCTCAAAACGAGGCGTCCTCAGCTTTCTAGTACCAACGGTCTTTGAGCTAAGCCGCGGACAGACGGACAGACGGACATGGCGAAACTATAAGGGTTCCTTGTTGACTATGGAACCCTAAAAACACATAAAATATCTGCTAACTAAAACGCTTACACATTATAAACGTATGCCTTCTCCATATAAGTTAAATGATAAATGATTTATTTTCTGTAAGTGGGTTTGTACAAACACTTTTACATGTCAATCACATTTTTTTAAACTAGATGAGGTCGTCGTTTCCTATCTGACTACTCTGAGAAGAAAGGCTGAAACAAACTCAGAGGTCACAGTCTTTTTTGAAGTCCAGACATAATCTTGGTCAGATCATGTGAAGACCATGTAGATTGGTGTCTGAAATGGTCTTTTGAGGAAAGAACCACACCGATTGAGTGGACCTGTCCAGTCAGTGCACGCATTTATCAGTATTCGTGCAGCTCAACTCAGAATTTTAGGAGCTCAACGATTTGACGAACAATACCAAAGAAAGGACATTTGGGTAGGCCGCATAAATTACTGCCAGACCAAGATTAATTAAAAACTAACTTAGGAAAAATATAAAATAAAAAAATATAAAAATGATACACATAGTCTTCACATTCTTAATAATAAAAAATAAAAAAAATATATAATGCTTTACAAAGTAAATACTCATGTCATTGTCTAAATAAAATTCATTCATGTCAAAGTGAATTTAAAAAAATAAAAACCGGAAATAACTTGGTCAGATTATTTACAGACCATGTAGATATGTGTCTGAAATGGTCTTTGAGGAAAGAACCATATAGATTTGAGTGGGCCTGTCCAGTCAGTGCACGCATTTGTCAGTCATCGTGCAGCTCAACTCAGAACTTAAGGAGCTCAACGACCCGACGAACAATACCAAAGAAAGGACATTTGAGTAGGCCGCATAAAGTACTGATACTGTCAGATAAATAAAAAATTCAACCCACATGGTCCTCAAATACACAATTATTAAAATAATAATAATAATTATGATACTTCGCAAAGTAAATATTCATGTCACTGTGTAGGTATATAATAAAATAAACAGTTAATTAACAAAATTCAATAAATAAAATAAAAAATTGGAGCAGCTCAATCCCAAGCCTTTTTCTCCTCAATGTAATCTTTAATGGTATAAAACGCTTTTTGGCATAACTTTCGTTTAATGAATGTTTTGAATTTATTAAGGCTTAGATCTTGTACGTGGCTTGGAAGTTTATTGTAAAAGCGTATACATTGACATCTGAACGAGCCACCTATTTTCTTGACCCTTGTTGTCGGTACAACAAATTTGTGTTTGTCCCTAGTATTAATATTATGGATATCACTGTATTTTTTGAACGATTTTATATTTATATGGGCATATAAAAGATTTTCAAAAATATACTGAGGAGGCACTCATTACATTAATCTCCATAAATTTCTCTCTGAGAGAGTGTCTTTCGAGTGAATTTCTCTCTGTAGAGTTAAAAGTAAACCGTTCCACGCCACTTGCTTGCAGACTGTCAACAAACGTTGTGCAAGTATTCATGTGCACTTACCCTATTTGTTCCGACCTCAATTTTGTTCGTACGATTTGTATTCGTACAAATATACAAATACGAGGTAGGGCACCTCGTATTTGTATATTTGTACGAATGCCACCTTTTTGTGAGTGGTTTTTAGTTATACAAAAGTTCAAATAATTTTATTGTGAGTAGATACATCCAGTAGATTTACCATAATATCTAAACACCAAAGATCTCGCGCTCGTTTTCGTTGTAAATCATCGTATATGTCACTAAATACAAATAAATAAATATAAACTAGTTTAATAAATATACAAATAAATAAATTAAGACTAGATAAATAAATGAATTCATAACTATACTAATAGCATGCATATTAGCCACGCGCACTAAATCATCGTATATGTCACTAAATAAATAAATAAAACTAGTTAAATAAATAAATAAATAAAGACTATTTATAAATAAATAAAACTAAATAAATTAATAACTATAATAATTGGGCAGCTGGATTAAGGGCTTGATTCAGAAAGCGGTACTCCTGGACACGGCTCGTATTCTTAGGAGGTTCCTCTCTCTGGAGCCCTGACCGCCGGTAGCTTGGACCCTGTTCCCGTTACCGGTGGAATATTTTTTTTTTTAATGTTTTTATATTTTTTTTTATTCTATTATTAAAAATTTAATTTGTATGTATTGAAAATGAAATAAAGAGACACTAATAGTCTTTGGCTAGCGCAACCTTAAAATTAATGGACATACTAAAATCGAGAATACACTCACCTCTTCTGGAACATCAGCACTTCATTCTCATACACGTCGCTCATATCAATCAAACTCCTCCTTTTATCCATCTCCGGGTGACTCTTAACCAACAGCCATCCAACATGTGAGAAGAAATATCCCCTACTAGCATTATGAGGATCTGCATCCGTGTCGCTAAACTTATGATGAAGTCGGTGTTCCTGGACCCATGTGAACAGGGATCTTTGAAGAGCTAGGCAGTGGCATAGCATGAGGAAGATTTGGAGTGGCTTGGTAGCTTTGTAGGAGTTGTGGGCGAAGAGACGATGTGTTCCTGCGGTAATGCCTAGGAGTGTTAAGTAGTATGAGATGATTGCTGGAAAAGAGAAACAGTACATTTTATTATTGGGTTTTTTAACCGACTTCTTCAAAAAGGAGGAGGTTCTCAATTCGTCTGTATGTTTTTTTTTTTTTTTTTTGTATGTTTGTTACGCGATTACTCCGCCAATTATAAATCGATTTTGATGATTCTTTTTTTGTTTGGTAGGTCATGCTTCCGAGGTGGTCCCATATAAATTTTATTAACTTTGCTTGTGTAATTTTTGAGTTAGCTTCAATATTACGTATTTTTCCCACTTAGTTTATCTAGACGATATCCTGTTTGACTCCTTCACTGTTATTTACATAGCAGGTAGTGGTATTCGGATTTGTATGGTGTAGGTACCACAACTAAAAAGTGAAAAATAAAAACTTTTTACAAAAAAAAAACAACCGACTTCTTCCGAGTCTATTGCGTTGGTGGCATGACAAATGGCAGCTGCAGTAGACAGTTGGTATTGTGTAATCTTTTTTGCTTTTAATGCCATCCTTGTGCCTACGGTATAGAAGTCAAAATCGGTTGACGGGCTGTAAAAAGGTTTGTTTAAATGTCTAATCTTATTTCAAATGGAGTATAGAAAAAAAAAACAACCGACTTCCAAAAAAAAACACTAAAAAAGTGAAAAATAACTTTAATTTCGGAAGTCAGTGGCAAAAAACGGAAATTGAAAAGCAAAGACACCGTTGGTTCTGGCTGTCATTTTTAAATCTTTGACAGTTGTTACGGGACGTCTGAAGCCCAAAAGTCTGACAACCAGTCTTAACAAGGGGTATCGTGTTACTCAGTAACTGGGTTGTAGAGGTCAGATAGGCAGTCCCGGTTAGACTGGAAGCCGATCCCAAAATTGTTGGGAAAAGGCTAGGTAGATTGAGTCAAAGGTAATTATATAAAAATTACTTACTGAACACTATAGTCCCCCATTTTGCAGATGTAAAACATAGATATAGCCCATAGACGGCTATATAACAGTATGTAATGGGAAATATATACTCCAAAAGAAATTCTCTGTTATACGGCGCCACTATAGTAGGTTCCTCACTAACAAATTCATCTTCTTCTTCAATATTTTTTGTAATACTCATTGCCTGAGACTTTTGCAAATGCGCCATTTTTTCTGTAATAAAAAAAAAACTTTTTTAGGAAAGGCTAGACTTAACCGAACTTTTCTGACGACTGCGGTGGTCGCTATACAGGGTGTTTGGTGCATCGTTTGCCTAACGAAAATGGCGGATAGGAGGGATCATAATAAAGCTACCAAATGATCCTATCCACCATTTTCATTTGGCAAACCATGCACAAAACACACGGCTAGCTACCACCATCTTATCTTAATTTGTCGCCATAACAACAATGTAAACAGCATTGTTGTGTTTCGGCAGTTAGAGGTAATATAGCCAGTTCCTCTGTGTTTGAGGATTCCGGGTGAAGCTCGCGTCCACCTTCGGCCTGATCATCACTTACCATCAGGTTTGATACAGGCTAAGATCTGAGGACGACCCGACCATGTGTGTAGCCCATCAGACTTATAAGAATTTAAAAAAATTCTATGTCTGATGTCTGTACCACAAATCCCAACAAATTATCATTCGGCCCACGGCCTTCCTCGCATATTTTAATTATACAAAAGAATATTTTTTCATACGAAAACAGGGATCGAGGAATTATCCAAAATGAATATAGAAACGTCACGTCATTGCATTGCAATCTCAACCTTAACGCTCTAGGAATCTCGTCGATTTCAGAATAATAGAAATCATTGGAATATTTTTTTGTTCAACCATGTGTAATGATAATAAGGTTTTGAGAGGCACACACGGCTACACATCAAGCTATACTTTTCCAGTATATTGCTGATCTCGTATTGCATAGGATTTCCGTAGAATGCGAGGTCAGCTTAAACTGGAAATGTTCCCACCTATGAAATCTGTGTTTTGTATGGGGAATTTTAAAGAAGTTGCATTTTTCATACACTATCATTTTCCTAATTTATTAATCAACCATGAACACTAATATTTTAAAACTTTTATGGACTAATGTTTAAAAACTAAGATAACGTATGCCACTTAGATTAAGCGACAAAAATAAGTTATGGATAAGCATAAGCATAAACAAGTTATGGATAAGTTAAAAAAAAAATAGTGGTCATTTCTGTTAACAAAATGAGGAGTCATTTTTAAGGTATTTTTTATGTTTAGAAAACTATAAGTAATAAGTTTTTTTTACTATTGGTAGTTGTCTATGATGGTCATTATTCGATATATATCAAGCAATTAATGAATATTTTAAATCATAGAAGTGATGAGGTTCTCTATGTGAGAGAATAAAACGCCAATTTCATAGGTGCCTCGTGTGTACGAGGTAAGTATTCAAACTCAAACTCAATGCATTTATTTCAAATTAACCAATTGCAGACATTTTTGAATTGTCAAGGAATCAGTCGGTCAGAAAGATGAAGCTAGTTGCCCATTCCAAAGCGTAGCAGGTTCTTATGGAGAAGTTACGAGCTTACTTACGACACTCTTAAATCAAAATATTGGTTACATCATTCATGTTGAAATTATACAGTGCAGATTACCTGCCATATTTTTCTGGATATTCACGAAAAATTATCGAAAATTAACTTTAAAAGGGGCGGGTAGACATCTTTATTATTTATTGAGTAGCGTTTGTGACCTTGCTTTACATATTTTGCGATGCATCTGCGATGTTTTTGGCTTGATTTGGATTCTGTTTATTATTTCAAAAAGCTTATGAGTTATTTCATTTTTTATTAAAATTTATCGACTAAGATAAATATTTTTTTTTTATAAAAATTTTTTTTTTTTTTTTTTAAACCTGTCTAAGTCCATAAAATCGCCACATATGTTTTTAATCATTATTAATAATCTACTACATAACAACTACAAATTCACTGAACATTATTAATACTTAACTGTAACAAAATCCGAGGAAAACTCTTACAAAGGAAAGTTAAAAAGAAATATATTTAACCGTTTCTTTGACTTTTGGACGTAACTAAAAAAATTGTAAAAACGAAAAAAAAAATAGAGAAAGTCAATTAAATATCCCTTTTTTTTTTTTTTTTTGCGTTCGATATCATCAAATGACTTCTCCCGCTCTGGGCGGAGCGGAAGGGCGTGTCAGACTCTGACTGACTAAAACCCACCCGTGTTCCTTCAGTTGCCTGTTGCCAGGGTCCCGGTATCCCTTTCGGACTATTCCGTAACCCTGGCAGAATTAAATATCCCTGTTCTAGCAGCAGTGACTATCAAAGGATTAAAATAATTAAGGGGATGATAAAATAAAACGCTTTAAACCCTTTTAAAGTTAATTTTAGATAATTTTGACTTATGTTTTATACAGGGTGTTTGGCAGAACGTTGAACATACGAAAATGGTGGATAGGTGGGGTCATCTGCTACTAACTCAGCCCTAATTTATTTGGCCCTGGCCCCCTAGATATTTAAAAAAAAATGTTTTTGCTTTCTTCTAGTTTCACCAGTTTCTCAACTTTAAAGGGAAACCAAAAAAAAAAAAAAACTTGCCTGTTTTACCCATTTTTAATAAAAATTACACTTTAAAGTTAAGAAAGTGGTGAAAATAGAAGAAAGAAAAAAAAAATATCCAGGGGAGCAGGGCCAAATAAATTAGGGCTGAATAAGTAGCAGATGACCCCACCTATCCACCATTTTCGTATGTTCAACGTTCTGCCAAACACCCTGTATTATTGACTAGCGCTTACCTTCCGTCGTTATCTTCTAACTTTAAACAACAGCACCTTTCCGTGAACGGTCCGCCGCGCTCGACTGCTTGCAGCGCATTGTGCAATGAAGTACATGGATTCATTAAATAATGTTTTTTTTTTAACGTGAAAATAAGGCGTCGCTACCGATGCCAGACTATCAAAAACCTTTTTCAATAAACTATTTTTTTGTTCCGAGTCGTTTCGAACGATTTTTATAATTACATTTAAGTATTTATTAAAAATGGTCTCTCATGCGTCAGTCTCATTTATTTATTTATTTATCAGTCTTTTATTTTGTTTTGCAATTTTATATGCAATTACTCTAATTATGTAATTATGTATATAAGTACCATGTAGTGCGTTATTATTATTATTATCTGACACTTATTTTATTTTTATTTACATATTATATTATAAAACTGATTTGGTCCGGTTGAAAACCAGCGTCAGGCACTTAAAGTTATCTGGCATTTTTGCGGAATTGGACCTTTTTGGTGCAGCCGTGAGGCATACTCTCCTGATAATGTCCTGTTTTATCTATTGCATTATGATATATTATATTACTAGCTGCGCCCCGCGGTTTAACCCACGTAAGTCTTGATCCCGTGGGAATATCGGGATAAAAAGTATCCTATGTCCTATTCCAGGCCATGGTCTACCCCTGTGCCAAATTTCATCCAAATCCGTTCAGCCGTTTTAGCGTGAAAGCGTAACAAACCAACAAACAAACTCACTTTCGCATAAATTAGTTAGGATAATTGTTTTGTCATTGTTCCTCTCAAACAGAGCACCTGCCATCTAATCTCTTCACCACCGTTGGTTGACTGGTAGAAAATGCCTAAAGCCGCCTTTTTTTGAGTGCGAAAAATTTAAATAAATAAATGTCCTGCATCGCACTTTTACACTTTTTTTGTTGTTTCTATATTTTATTTTGTTATCTGCTGTATATTGTGTGCTTGTCAGTCAGTGTTGAATAAATGTATTTTATTTCTTGCGTTTTTCTTTCTTTAATGGTCTATCCTGCGTCATCAGTCTTGTTTATTGTGTTTAGCAATTTTATACACAATCACGCGATTTAATGTATATATCGACTGCTTAGAGTGAAAACCTCGTAAGTGTAAAAGAAACAACTTTTCAGGAGGAATAAAAAACTGCGTGCCGTAACATTTTTGTACGGCGTCTTTTATGTTTTTTTATTAACTAATATTAATTACTATCTACTATACAGGGTGTTAGGGTAAACACCGTTATCCTTGAAACCAGTGGTTTGGTTTCATTTATAGAACTTAAAATCAATGGAAAATTACAACTTTTTTTTGTTAAAGAAAATCCACATTTTACCACAAGAGTATGTGTCGTTTTTTTTTGTAAACAGTTGTGTGCTATGTAAATAACAGTGATGGAGATACATAGAACATCGTCTACATAAACTAAGTGGGAAAAAATACGTAATATTGAAGCTAACTCAAAAACTACGCAAGCAAAATAATAAAATTTATACGGGACCACATGTGAAGCATTGGTAGGTCCAAAAAAAAAAAAAGGATCATCAAAATCGATTATAATTTAGCGGTGTAATCGCAAAAAACCATGCAGACGAATTGAGAACCTCCTCCTTTTTGAAGAAGTTGGTCAAAAATATAAGAGCATTTTAGTAATAAGAAACGTTTTTTTTACTTAAGTAAAAAAGCTGGTTTTACAATATTGTACGATGGTACGGAACTCTTACTGGGCGAGACCGACTTTCACACAGCCATTTTTTATTTTAATATTTATTATACAGTTTTGACTCCGCTCCGACATCACACATACACACAGGTCAGACAGGTTAAAAACATGGATTATTATAAGTATTTCATACATATTTATTTGTTTTTGTGACATTCACCTGAGAAAATTACAGACAGAAAGTGTATCCAAAAGGTTAAATCAATTTGTGTATGCATTAAGACAAGTAATAGTTATTTATGCAACTGTTATATAATAAGGGGTATTAAAACACGAATGTGTGTTTATCACATTCGGCTTCGCCTCATGTGGTAATAGTATCACATGAGTGTTTTAATACCTAACTATTTACAGTTGCATACAAGACTTTATCTACACCCATGATATGAATCCTCTATAAAAGGTACTTTGCAATACTAATATCAACAAAAATGAAGGGATACGACGCACGTGAATTCGAATTTTTCGAATAGGAATAACATAGATGTTTTTTTGTTTTAAATTACGGTGCTTTGTTAGTGAAACGCGCCTGCATGATAATGTTCTTTTTTTTTAATGAAATTTAGTACAACATAATAACACCCGTTTGGATGATATTATGGTTACTATGACAACATTAAAACAACCAGTGTTTTAAAGTTCGCAATAAGCTAACTGTTTCAGAAACTTTTAAAGAGGATTTATAGCATGGGTGTAGATAAAATACATTACAAATCTAAAAACAGCTATAATGACGTATTATGCCCATGTGCAATCAATACTACGATATGGACTTGTAATGTGGGGAAACGGCACAGAGCGAAACAAAACATTTGTAGCACAAAAAAAATGCATAAGAGCAATGTATGACATGAAACCTGATCAATCATGTCAACCGATATTTAAAAACCTTGGCTTGTTGCCTCTACCCTCACTTTACATTTATGAAACATGTATGTTCGTAGCAAACAATAAAGATTTATTTAGAACTGCAAATGATGTGCATCCAAGAAATCGTGGAGATCCATTCAGACTAGTACTAAATGACGTTCCTAGATCTACAAAATACAATAAGAAATGTTTAGCAATGTGTGTACGTATTTATAATAATATATAAAACATTGACTTCTAGAGTATTTAAGCACAAATTATATAAATGGCTAAATATACAAAATATCTATTCTATTAAAGAATTTATAGAGACTAAATATGCTCCAACAATTGTTTAATATCTGTACCTCAGAGGTATACAATAGTAGGCGGTCACCTCCTTCTGCGAAGCAGTGATGCTCGCGAAGGAGGAGGCGGAACGCGTGAGGGAGAGGCAAAGCCTGCGCCCTCACGCCCCTAACCGCCGCCGCTGGAGACACCCTGGGCGTCGGGAATCCCAGGCGGATTCCCGGCCACCATAGGCGCGGGCTTGCGGACGGCGAGCAATGGGTAGCTCGCCGTCCGATAAGGACCAGGCCCGGGTCGATGGCGCGTCGTGTTCCACGCGCGCCTCAAAGAGATGTCAGCACACCTGACGGGGTCCGTTAGGACCGATGCCTGCCAGGGTTGCGGAATAGTCCGAAAGGGATACCGGGACCTTGGCAATAGGCAACCGAAGGAACACGGGTGGGTTTTAGTCAGTAAGAGTCTGACACGCCCTTCCGCTCCGCCCAGAGCGGGAGAAGTCATATGATGATTTCCCACCCAAAAAAAAAAAAAAAAAAAAGAGGTATACAATAGTAACTCCACTTTTTTTGAAAATACGTTTCTTCCACCATTCAAATCGCAAGAACCAGTTCTACAAAATGGTATACAACATTAAGTCCTATGACATCTATGAAAAAAAATATCCAATCGTATATGACATTAAATCCACTAACGTCTAATGGGTATAGGACCTCAAATGACGAGAAGATTAATATAATGTAGTGACGATAAGATTATTTACCTCTAAGCTTTGCACGAACTTAATGATGTTAATTGGAGTTAATGCGTCGGTGCGTTCGCCGTCGTACCGTATTGCGCGTGCAAAATTATCCGCGTAAAAGTTAAAAATGATAAGAATTAACTTTTATTGTAATTATGTGTAATACGTAATAATGCCATCTAATAATAATAAAAAATACTGTTGAGTTTTTTTCAATATCTTTAACTTCAACTATGTCAAAATTGCATTCAAAGTTTCACTCCGCGTATTTTTGCCTCTACTGTAGAATTCTCGTTTTATCACATAATGTTGTATAATGAGATTTATTTATACACAATATTTACAGAACACTACTAACTATTTACATAAATAAAAACTTTTTACAAAAAAAACAACCGACTTCCAAAAAAAAACACTCAAAAATGAAAAATAACTTTCGGAAGTCGGTGTCTTTGCTTTTAATTTTCGTTTTTTGCCACCGACTTCCGAAAGTTATTTTTCATTTTTGAGTGTTTTTTTTTGGAAGTCGGTTGTTTTTTTTGTAAAAAGTTTTTATTTTTCACTTTTTAGTTGTGGTACCTACCCCACACAAATTTGAATACCACTAGGTGATGTAAATAACAGTGAAGGAGTAAATGAAGACATCGTCTAGATAAACTCATTGGGAAAAATACGTTATATTGGAATCTAACTCAAAACCTACGCAAGCAAAGTTAATAAAATTTATATCGGACCACCTCGGAAGCAAGACCTACCATACAAAAAAAGAATCATCAAAATCGATTCATAATTGGCGGAGTAATCGCGTAACAAACATACAAAAAAAAAAAAAAAAAGATTCCTTTTTGAAGAAGTCGGTTAAAAACTAAAACTAAAGGGACTAACTAAATAAATATAAAAACAAAGGGACCTTTAGGCGTCGAAGTATTCGTCCGCATCGCTGTCATCCGGAAACGTGCCCAGAAGACTGGCAGCATTAACACGTTGAATGGCAATGCTAATTCTTTGGCCAAAGAACAAGCCAGCCCTCTGGTCACAAGAAGTGTCGACCAGTCGGTGGGAGATTTCCTTAAAAAGGAGACGCGCACTCGGGCCCCATGACCCGAGCGTTTCGACCCCAAACGGCTCAAAACTGTAGTTGCCTATAAGGTTACAGTATTTGGACCACTTGAGGGTCTCAGCAGCCGCAGCAGCGGCGCCAGCACAGCCCACCGTGTTAGGAACATGGGATGGCGCAAGGGTGTCGACACAGGTTGCGTCCCACACCAGAGGCCTACCCACCTTCCAAGGCAACAACGTCATGCCATCTGGTCTCTTCCCATCGTCACGTACCAAGCCGTTTGGTTCTAATACCGCTGGTACGCCGGCGGTGACAAGGACTCGACGATGTTGTATACCTGAGGTACAGATATTATGTGATGTAACGCATGCCGACAAGTTTGCATGCTACGTATTTAATTATTTAAGCACAAATTTTAACGTAACATCTGTAATACCATGTTTTAATGAAAATAAAAATGATTTGATTTGATTTGAAGAATAATGAACATAATGCAAAATTGTACATCATAGCAAATAGCGTGACAGATTTTTGAAAAAATGTCAGTCATACTCGCTGAGACGACATTAATTGTTGTTTTTTATTTAGATTTACTTCCCTCCAATTTCAAAGTATCATAAATAAATATTGCAAACTATATATATAATATATTATTATCAAGACTTCGCCAAGCCGTTGGTCGACTCTTCCCGTGACCAGTGAGGGCTGTCCTATTTTTAGCCGACTTCTTCAAAAAGGAGGAGGTTCTCAATTCGTCTGTATGTTTTTTTTTTGTATTTATTTTACTCGATTGCTCCGCCAATTATAAATCGGTTTTGATGATTATTTTTTGTTTGGTAGGTCATGCTTCAGAGGTGATCTCATATAAATTTTATTAACTTTGATTGCGTAGTTTTTGAGTTAGCTTCAATATTACGTATTTTTTCCCACTTAGTGTATGTACACGATGTTCTATGTGTCTCCGTCACTGTTATTTACATAGCAGGTAGTGGTATTCGAATTTGTGTGGGGTAGGTACCACAAATAAAAAGTGAAAAATATAATAAACTTTTCACAAAAAAAAAACAACCGACTTCCAAAAAAAGCACAAAAAATAACTTTAATTTCGGAAGTCGGTGGCAAATAACGAAAATTGAAAAGCAAAGACACTGACTTCCGAAAATTAAATATATTTTTCACTTTTTTTTGGTTTTTTTGGAAGTCAGTTGTTTTTTTTTTGTAAAAAATTTTTTCGGATGAAGAATCAGCATTGCCATACTGTAGCAGACGAGAGCTCAGTCTGTTAGGCGGGGGTGTCGGAAGGCTTACTACACCAATTAAACCACTTGTTAGTTATAAAAGTTGTATTGTCACGAATAATTACACACACAATAATCACAGGTATGTCACAAAAGTGTACATAAGAACTTAACACTATGAATATTAACACAAAAGCAAACTACGAGTACCTACGAGGGTAAGAAATAAAATAAAATAAGGAGCAAACTAATATTTAAACTAAATCTAGGGAAACTAGATGTCCTAGGGCTGAGCGCGATACGAAGAAGCAGACACGGAACGCGTCAAAGGTGCTACTTCGTAGGAGGTTCTAAGCAGAATGACTGACGACTGACACGATTTTTCTGAGTTAAGAATATTTATAAACATTACACATGTGCACAAGTTGCGTGTGAGTCACGTACTAAGGTTTTATGACTATCCAATTAATCTAGGCACCTCGATCAGGCAAGGGGTGCTGAAGGGGATCGGGTGTTTGCGGGGTACCATCAGATAATGGGATGCCGGGGGTAGTGAAGGAGACGAAGAGGAGGGGTATTACGCAGTTTCGGGATACATAATCAATGGATTTGTTCGCAAACTACACATCGCGTCCTATTTTATTTATATAAAATGTGCATTATAATGAATTTTAATTAAACTACGTGCTACTAACTACGTTATTATTAAGTATTTAAATTAAGTAAATAGTTTAACATTTTGTTTAATAAATAATATATCAGATAGTGGATAAGGAGCTTTATTCAAATCTTTTAACTAAAATATAAAATTTATTCATCACTACCTGCGCCCTGCGGTTTAACCGTTAATCATGGTCTATCCCTGTGCCAAATTTCATCCAAATCTATTCTGCCGTTTTGGCGTGAAAGCGTAACAAACAAACAAACTCACTTTCGCGTTTATAATATTAGTTAGGATATTGGATTTTCTGACCCCACAGATCACTACCATCACCCGTCCTCCTCTTTCTATCGTCGACCATCTTGCCAGTCGCCTTCTTAAGATCATAAGCCAAACCAAACATTTCACAACAATCTATAAACTTGGTAATGAAATTCCAACCATTATTGCCTAGTTCGCTTGCGCTGTAATCCCATGGAAACGCATGATGATAATTATGGTATCCTTCACCCATAGTTAAAAAAATAATTGGTAGATTCTGACATGCTTTCATGGTTTTGTCATATGGTTGATAGCCCCAAGAATGAGAGAGGCTGTTGGTCAGAAAGGTCAGATTGAGCGTCAGCGCATAGCGGAAGAGGTTGACGTGCCAACAGTTGGAGAAAGTGTCTCCTAGGAGCCAGGGTATGACAGTAGGTAGAACAAAGCCGATTAGTGCGAGCATCCAAAAGGTGTTCCTGAAAAAAAGATAATTAACAAAAGTTAGTTATTTACATACTCCGCTTAACTATTTCTCAAGAGTCATAAAAACCCTGTAAGAAATCGACACGTGTTTTACCTCTCAACGAGGAACCCTCAGGATGACGATTGACCAGTCGCGAACCAGAACACGACTTGTCACACCGAGCGCTGGACGCAGAGACATAATATCATAGTCATATCTGGAGGAATGTGGCTCTGCCCACCTCTCCAGAGAATACAAAACGAGGTTAATGACGAAAATCTATGATTCTTGGCGTATTTGTAGGTTTATGGTTTAACCTACAAATAATCCAAAAATCATACAAAATATCTGCTAACAAAAAGCCGTACACATAAACGTATGCCTTTTCCATATAAGTTAAAAGAAAACCGTTCCACGTCACTTGCTTGCAGACTGTCAACAAACATTGTGCAAGTATTCATGTGCACTTACCCTATTTGTTCCGACCTCAAGTTTGTTCGTACGATTTGTATGCCCTACCTCGAATGGGAGGGTGTATTTGATTCGTAGGAATGCCACCTTCTAGTGAGTGGTTTTTATTTATACAAAAATTCAAATAACTTTATTGTGAGTAGGTCTAAACGCCCAAAGGTCTGTTCATAAAATTTTACGCGTTCGTTTTCGTTGAAAATCATCATATAAGTCAATAAATAAATAAATATAAAAATATAAAATAAATAAATATAAAAATAAATAAATATAAACTAGATAAATGTTAAATTAATAACTACAGAGTGTTAGGGTAGACACCGTTATCCTTAAAAAAAAAATCTGCTGTTCCATACATTTTGTCGATTTAAGTGAACACAAATGTATGGAACAGCTGATTTCTTTTTCGCGATTTCAAGGTTAGTCCCATTGAAAAAGTATATTATAGACGACACCAAACCACTAGTTTCTACCCTAACACCCTCTATAAGGTCGGGCGGGGCTATTTCGACGGTGTGGTAATTTCTACTTATGAGAATAATAATTCTACTGTATTGATACATATTTTATTTGAATTATTCTCAGTAGTTGAAATTCCCCACATCCCCCAGTCGAAATAGCCCCGCCCTGCTACCTGATAGAATGCTTTAGCCACGCGCACCAACGAGTTCGAGCCATCATCGACTAGCGCAACCTTAAATGGACATACTAAAAAAAACAACCGACTTCCGACTTCGGTGTCTTCGCTTTTCAATTTTCGTTTTTTGCCACCGACTTCCGAAATTAAAGTTATTTTTCACGTTTTTTTGTGTTTTTTTGGAAGTCGGTTGTTTTTTTTTGTAAAACGTTTTTATTTTTCAATTTTTAGTTGTGGTATCTACCCTAAACAAATTCGAATACCACTACCTGCTATGTAAATAACAGTGACGGAGTCAAAGTCATTATCGTCTTTATAGGAGTCAAACAATATATCGTCTACATACACTAAGTGGGAAAAAATACGGAGCTAACTCAAAAACTACGCAATTTCTATGAGACCACCTCTGAAGCATGACCTACCAAACACAAAAGAATCATCAAAATCGATTCATAATTGGCGGAGCAATCGAGCAACATAAATACAAAAAAAAAAAGCATACAGACGAATTGAGAACCTCCTCCTTTTTGAAGAAGTCGGTTAAAAATCGAGAATACACTCACCTCTTCTGGAACATCAGCACTTCATTCTCATACACGTCGCTCATATCAATCAAACTCCTCCTTTTATCCATCTCCGGGTGACTCTTAACCAACAGCCATCCAACATGTGAGAAGAAATATCCCCTACTAGCATTATGAGGATCTGCATCCGTGTCGCTAAACTTATGATGAAGTCGGTGTTCCTGGACCCATGTGAACAGGGATCTTTGAAGAGCTAGGCAGTGGCATAGCATGAGGAAGATTTGGAGTGGCTTGGTAGCTTTGTAGGAGTTGTGGGCGAAGAGACGATGTGTTCCTGCGGTAATACCTAGGAGTGTTAAGTAGTATGAGATGATTGCTGGAAAAGAGAAACAGTACATTTTATTATTGGGTTTTTTAACCGACTTCTTCAAAAAGGAGGAGGTTCTCAATTCGTCTGTATGTTTTTTTTTTTTTTTTGTATGTTTGTTACGCGATTACTCCGCCAATTATGAATCGATTTTGATGATTCTTTTTTTGTTTGGTAGGTCATGCTTCCGAGGTAGTCCCATATAAATTTTATTAACTTTGCTTGCGTAATTTTTGAGTTAGCTTCAATATTACGTATTTTTCCCACTTAGTTTATCTAGACGATATCCTGTTTGACTCCTTCACTGTTATTTACATAGCAGGTAGTGGTATTCGTATTTGTATGGTGTAGGTACCACAACTAAAAAGTGAAAAATAAAAACTTTTTACAAAAAAAATACAACAGACTTCCAAAAAAAAGTAATTTTTCACTTTTTTTGTGTTTTTTTTTGGAAGTCGGTTGTTTTTTTTTTCTATACTCCATTTGAAATAAGATTAGACATTTAAACAAACCTTTTTACAGCCCGTCAACCGATTTTGACTTCTATACCGTAGGCACAAGGATGGCATTAAAAGCAAAAAAGATTACACAATACCAACTGTCTACTGCAGCTGCCATTTGTCATGCCACCAACGCAATAGAAGTTAAAATCGGTTGAACGGGCTGTAAAAAAATGTTTATATATACATTTAAATAAATCTTATTTCAAATGGAGTAAAGTCTGCTTGTTAAAAAATCTAAATGATATTTCATAATTTAAATTGAATTGCATGTATTTTAATAATAATCATTAGCATTTTGTAATTTTTGTGTAGGTATTTATGTTTTATGTTGAATTGTTATTGAATAAATAAATTTAATTGTTGTGGCTAACTAATAACAGCCGCACGGCTCGACAGATCAGTATAAACTACGCTTGCCGCGGTTGGTCCGTGAATGGGTGATCATCTTTACATACCAAGACCCCTCCGTGTCTCGGAAAGCATATTAAGCCGTTGGTCCCGGCTGTCATTTTTAAATCTTTGACAGTTGTTACGGGACGTCAGAAGCCCAAAAGTCTGACAACCAGTCTTAACAAGGGGTATCGTGTTACTCAGTAACTGGGTTGTAGAGGTCAGATAGGCAGTCCCGGTTAGACTGGAAGCCGACCCCAAAATTGTTGGGAAAAGGCTAGGTAGAATGAGTCAAAGGTAATTATATAAAAATTACTTACTGAACACTATAGTCCCCCATTTTGCAGATGTAAAACATAGATATAGCCCATAGACTCCGGCTATATAACAGTATGTAATGGGAAATATATACTCCAAAAGAAATTCTCTGTTATACGGCGCCACTATAGTAGGTTCCTTACTAACAAATTCATCTTCTTCTTCAATATTTTTTGTAATACTCATTGCCTGAGACTTTTGCAAATGCGCCATTTTTTCTGTAATAAAAAAAAACTTTTTTAGGAAAGGCTAGACTTAACCGAACTTTTCTGACGACTGCGGTGGTCGCTATACAGGGTGTTTGGTGCATCGTTTGCCTAGCGAAAAAGGCATCTTATCTTAATCTGTCGCCATAACAACAATGTAAACAGCATTGTTGTGTTTCGTCAGTTAGAGGTAAGATAGCCAGTTCCTCTGTGTTTGAGGATTCCGGGTGAAGCTCGCGTCCATCTTTGGCCTGATCATCACTTACCATCAGGTTTGATACAGGCTAAGATCTGAGGACGACCCGACCATGTGTGTAGCCCATCAGACTTATAAGAATTTAAAAAAATTCTATGTCTGATGTCTGTACCACAAATCCCAACAAATTATCATTCGGCCCACGGCCTTCCTCGCATATTTTAATTATACAAAAGAATATTTTTTCATACGAAAACAGGGATCGAGGAATTATCCAAAATGAATATAGAAACGTCACGTCATTGCATTGCAATCTCAACCTTAACGCTCTAGGAATCTCGTCGATTTCAGAATAATAGAAATCATTGGAATATTTTTTTGTTTAACCATGTGTAATGATAATAAGGTTTTGAGAGGCACACACGGCTACACATCAAGCTATACTTTTCCAGTATATTGCTGATCTCGTATTGCATAGGATTTCCGTAGAATGCGAGGTCAGCTTAAACTGGAAATGTATGTATATATTGGTCCCCATCTATGAAATCGGTGTTTTGTATCGGGAATTTTAAAGAAGTTGCATTTTTCATACACTAACATTTTCTTAATTTATTAATCAACCATGAACACTAATATTTTAAAACTTTTATGGACTAATGTTTAAAAACTAAGATAACGTATGCCACTTAGATTACGCAACAAAAATAAGTTATGGATAAGCATAAGCATAAATAAGTTAAGGATAATTTAAAAAAAAAATAGTGGTAATTTCTGTTAACAAAATGAGGAGTCATTTTTAAGGTATTTTTTATGTTTAGAAAACTATAAGTAATAAGTTTTTTTTACTATTGGTAGTTGTCTATGATGGTCATTATTCGATATATATCAAGCAATTAATGAATATTTTAAATCATAGAAGTGACGAGGTTGTCTATGTGAGAGAAAAAAACGCCAATTTCATAGGTGCCTCGTGTGTACGAGGTAAGTATTAAAACTCAAACTCAATGCATTTATTTCAAATTAACCAATTGCAGACATTTTTGAATTGTCAAGGAATCGGTCGGTCAGAAAGATGAAGCTAGTTGCCCATTCCAAAGCGTAATAGGTTCTTATGGAGAAGTTACGAGCTTACTTACGACAGTCTTAAATCAAAATATTGGTTACATCATTCATGTTGAAATTATACAGTGCATATGACCTGCCGTATTTTTCTGGATATTCACGAAAAATTATCGAAAATTAACTTTAAAAGGGGCGGGTAGACATCTTTATTATTTATTGAGTAGCGTTTGTGACCTTGCTTTACATTTTTTGCGATGCTTCTGCGATGTTTTTGGCTTGATTTGGATTCTGTTTATTATTTCAAAAAGCTTATGAGTTATTTCATTTTTTATTAAAATTTATCGACTAAGATAAATATTTTTTTTTATTAAAAATTTTATTTTTTATTTTTTTTAATTTTTTTTTTTTTTTTTTTAAACATGTGTAATTCCATAAAATCGCCACATATGTTTTTAATCATTATTAATAATCTACTACATAACAACTACAAATTCACCGAACATTATTAATACTTAACTGTAACAAAATCCGAGGAAAACTCTTACAAAGGAAAGTTAAAAAGAAATATATTTAACCGTTTCTTTGACTTTTGGACGTAACTAAAAAAATTGTAAAAACGAAAAAAAAAATAGAGAAAGTCAATTAAATATCCCTTTTTTTTTTTTGCGTTCGATATCATCAAATGACTTCTCCCGCTCTGGGCGGAGCGGAAGGGCGTGTCAGACTCTGACTGACTAAAACCCACCCGTGTTCCTTCAGTTGCCTGTTGCCAGGGTCCCGGTATCCCTTTCGGACTATTCCGTAACCCTGGCAGAATTAAATATCCCTGTTCTAGCAGCAGTGACTATCAAAGGATTAAAATAATTAAGGGGATGATAAAATAAAACGCTTTAAACCCTTTTAAAGTTAATTTTAGATAATTTTGACTTATGTTTTATACAGGGTGTTTGGCAGAACGTTGAACATACGAAAATGTTGGATAGGTGGGGTCATCTGCTACTAACTCAGCCCTAATTTATTTGGCCCTGGCCCCCTAGATATTAAAAAAAAAATGTTTTTGCTTTCTTCTAGTTTCACCAGTTTCTCAACTTTAAAGGGAAACCAAAAAAAAAAAAAAAAAACTTGCCTGTTTTACCCATTTTTAATAAAAATTACACTTTAAAGTTAAGAAAGTGGTGAAAATAGAAGAAAGAAAAAAAATATATCCAGGGGAGCAGGGCCAAATAAATTAGGGCTGAATAAGTAGCAGATGACCCCACCTATCCACAATTTTCATATGTTCAACGTTCTGCCAAACACCCTGTATTATTGACTAGCGCTTACCTGCCGTCGTTATCTTCTAACTTTAAACAACAGCACCTTTCCGTGAACGGTCCGCCGCGCTCGACTGCTTGCAGCGCATTGTGCAATGAAGTACATGGATTCATTAAATAATGTTTTTTTTTAACGTGAAAATAAGGCGTCGGTACCGATGCCAGACTATCAAAAACCTTTTTCAATAAACTATTTTTTTGTTCCGAGTCGTTTCGAACGATTTTTATAATTACATTTAAGTATTTATTAAAAATGGTCTCTCATGCGTCGGTCTCATTTATTTATTTATTTATCAGTCTTTTATTTTGTTTTGCAATTTTATATGAATTACTCTAATTATGTAATTATGTATATAAGTACCATGTAGTGCGTTATTATTATTATTATCTGACACTTATTTTATTTTTATTTACATTTTATATTATAAAACTGATTTGGTCCGGTTGAAAACCAGCGTCAGGCACTTAAAGTTATCTGGCATTTTTGCGGAATTGGACCTTTTTGGTGCAGCCGTGAGGCATACTCTCCTGATAATGTCCTGTTTTATCTATTGCATTATGATATATTATATTACTAGCTGCGCCCCGCGGTTTAACCCACGTAAGTCTTGATCCCGTGGGAATATCGGGATAAAAAGTATCCTATGTCCTATTCCAGGCCATGGTCTACCCCTGTGCCAAATTTCATCCAAATCCGTTCAGCCGTTTTAGCGTGAAAGCGTAACAAACAAACAAACAAACTCACTTTCGCATAAATTAGTTAGGATAATTGTTTTGTCATTGTTCCTCTCAAACAGAGCACCTGCCATCTAATCTCTTCACCACCGTTGGTTGACTGGTAGAAAATGCCTAAAGCCGCCTTTTTTTTGAGTGCGAAAAATTTAAATAAATAAATGTCCTGCATCGCACTTTTACACTTTTTTTGTTGTTTCTATATTTTATTTTGTTATCTGCTGTATATTGTGTGCTTGTCAGTCAGTGTTGAATAAATGTATTTTATTTCTTGCGTTTTTCTTTCTTTAATGGTCTATCCTGCGTCATCAGTCTTGTTTATTGTGTTTAGCAATTTTATACACAATCACGCGATTTAATGTATATATCGACGGCTTAGAGTGAAAACCTCGTAAGTGTAAAAGAAACAACTTTTCAGGAGGAATAAAAAACTGCGTGCCGTAACATTTTTGTACGGCGTCTTTTATGTTTTTTTATTAACTAATATTAATTACTATCTACTATACAGGGTGTTAGGGTAAACACCGTTATCCTTGAAACCAGTGGTTTGGTTTCATTTATAGAACTTAAAATCAATGGAAAATTACAACTTTTTTTTGTTAAAGAAAATCCACATTTTACCACAAGAGTATGTGTCGATTATAATTTAGCGGTGTAATCGCAAAAAACCATGCAGACGAATTGAGAACCTCCTCCTTTTTGAAGAAGTTGGTCAAAAATATAAGAGCATTTTAGTAACAAGAAACGTTTTTTTTACTTAAGTAAAACAGCTGGTTTTACAATATTGTACGATGGTACGGAACTCTTACTGGGCGAGACCGACTTTCACACAGCCATTTTTTATTTTAATATTTATTATACAGTTTTGACTCCGCTCCGACATCACACATACACACAGGTCAGACAGGTTAAAAACATGGATTATTATAAGTATTTCATACATATTTATTTGTTTTTGTGACTTTCACCTGAGAAAATTACAGACAGAAAGTGTATCCAAAAGGTTAAATCAATTTGTGTATGCATTAAGACAAGTAATAGTTATTTATGCAACTGTTATATAATAAGGGGTATTAAAACACGAATGTGTGTTTATCACATTCGGCTTCGCCTCATGTGGTAATAGTATCACATGAGTGTTTTAATACCTAACTATTTACAGTTGCATACAAGACTTTATCTACACCCATGATATGAATCCTCTATAAAAGGTACTTTGCAATACTAATATCAACAAAAATGGAGGGATACGACGCACGTGAATTCGAATTTTTCGAATAGGAATAACATAGATGTTTTTTTGTTTTAAATTACGGTGCTTTGTTAGTGAAACGCGCCTGCATGATAATGTTCTTTTTTTAAATGAGTTGCATTATGAAATTTAGTACAACATAATAACACCCGTTTGGATGATATTATGGTTACTATGACAACATTAAAACAACCAGTGTTTTAAAGTTCGCAATAAGCTAACTGTTTCAGAAACTATTATAGAGGATTTGTAGCATGCGTGTAGATAAAATACATTACAAATCTAAAAACAGCTATAATGACGTATTATGCCCATGTGCAATCAATACTACGATATGGACTTGTAATGTGGGGAAACGGCACAGAGCGAAACAAAACATTTGTAGCACAAAAAAAATGCATAAGAGCAATGTATGACATGAAACCTGATCAATCATGTCAACCGATATTTAAAAACCTTGGGTTGTTGCCTCTACCCTCACTTTACATTTATGAAACATGTATGTTCGTAGCAAACAATAAAGATTTATTTAGAACTGCAAATGATGTGCATCCAAGAAATCGTGGAGATCTATTCAGACTAAATGACGTTCCTAGATCTACAAAATACAATAAGAAATGTTTAGCAATGTGTGTACGTATTTATAATAATATATAAAACATTGACTTCTAGAGTATTTAAGCACAAATTATATAAATGGCTAAATATACAAAATATCTATTCTATAAAAGAATTTATTGAGAATAAATATGCTCCAACAATAGTTTAATATCTGTACCTCAGAGCTATACAATAGTAACACTTTTTTGAAAATATGTTTCTTGCACCATTCAAATCGCAAGAACCAGTTCTACAAAATGGTATACAACATTAAGTCCTATGACATCTATGAAAAAAAAAATCCAATCGTATATGACATTAAATCCACTAACGTCTAATGGGTATAGGACCTCAAATGACGAGAAGATTAATATAATGTAGTGACGATAAGATTATTTACCTCTAAGCTTTGCACGAACTTAATGATGTTAATTGGAGTTAATGCGTCGGTGCGTTCGCCGTCCTACCGTACTGCGCGTGCAAAATTATCCGCGTAAAAGTTAAAAATGATAAGAATTAACTTTATTGTAATTATGTGTAATACGTAATAATGCCATCTAATAATAAATAAAAAGTACTGTTGAGTTTTTTTCAATATCTTTAACTTCAACTATGTCAAAATTGCATTCAAAGTTTCACTCCGCGTATTTTTGCCTCTACTGTAGAATTCTCGTTTTATCACATAATGTTGTATAATAAGATTTATTTATACACAATATTTACAGAACACTACTAACTATTTACATAAATAAAAACTTTTTACAAAAAAAACAACCGACTTCCAAAAAAAAACACTCAAAAATGAAAAATAACTTTCGGAAGTCGGTGTCTTTGCTTTTAATTTTCGTTTTTTGCCACCGACTTCCGAAAGTTATTTTTCATTTTTGAGTGTTTTTTTTTGGAAGTCGGTTGTTTTTTTTGTAAAAAGTTTTTATTTTTCACTTTTTAGTTGTGGTACCTACCCCACACAAATTTGAATACCACTAGGTGATGTAAATAACAGTGAAGGAGTAAATGAAGACATCGTCTAGATAAACTCATTGGGAAAAATACGTTATATTGAATCTAACTCAAAAACTACGCAAGCAAAGTTAATAAAATTTATATGGGACCAACTCGGAAGCAAGACCTACCATACAAAAAAAGAATCATCAAAATCGATTCATAATTGGCGGAGTAATCGCGTAACAAACATACAAAAAAAAAAAAAAAAAAAACACAGACGAATTGAGAACCTCCTCCTTTTTGAAGAAGTCGGTTAAAAACTAAAACTAAAGGGACTAACTAAATAAATATAAAAACAAAGGGACCTTTAGGCGTCGAAGTATTCGTCTGCATCGCTGTCATCCGGAAACGTGCCCAGAAGACTGGCAGCATTGCCACGTTGGATGGCAATGCTAAGTCTTTGGCCAAAGAACAAGCCAGCCCTCTGGTCACATGAAGTGTCGACCAGTCGGTGGGAGATTTCCTTAAAAAGGAGACGCGCACACGGGCCCCATGACCCGAGCGTTTCGACCCCAAACGGCTCAAAACTGTAGTTGCCTATAAGGTTACAGTATTTGGACCGCTTGAGGGTCTCAGCAGCCGCAGCAGCGGCGCCAGCACAGCCCGCCGTGCTAGGAACATGGGATGGCGCAAGGGTGTCGACACAGGTTGCGTCCCACACCAGAGGCCTACCCACCTTCCAAGGCAACAACGTCATGCCATCTGGTCTCTTCCCATCGTCACGTACCAAGCCGTTTGGTTCTAATACCGCTGGTACGCCGGCGGTGACAAGGACTCGACGATGTTGTATACCTCTGAGGTACAGATATTATGTGATGTAACGCATGCTGACAAGTTTGCATGCTACGTATGTATAGCTAAACATTTAAGCACAAATTTTAACGTAACATCTGTAATACCATGTTTTAATGAAAATAAAAATGATTTGATTTGATTTGAAGAATAATGAACATAATGCAAAATTGTACATCATAGCAAATAGCGTGACAGATTTTTGAAAAAATGTCAGTCATACTCGCTGAGACGACATTAATTGTTGTTTTTTATTTAGATTTACTTCCCTCCAATTTCAAAGTATCATAAATAAATATTGCAAATTATATATATAATATATTATTATCAAGACTTCGCCAAGCCGTTGGTCGACTCTTCCCGTGACCAGTGAGGGCTGTCCTATTTTTAACCGACTTCTTCAAAAAGGAGGAGGTTCTCAATTCGTCTGTATGTTTTTTTTTTGTATTTATTTTACTCGATTGCTCCGCCAATTATAAATCGGTTTTGATGATTATTTTTTGTTTGGTAGGTCATGCTTCAGAGGTGATCTCATATAAATTTTATTAACTTTGATTGCGTAGTTTTTGAGTTAGCTTCAATATTACGTATTTTTTCCCACTTAGTGTATGTACACGATGTTCTATGTGTCTCCGTCACTGTTATTTACATAGCAGGTAGTGGTATTCGAATTTGTGTGGGGTAGGTACCACAAATAAAAAGTGAAAAATATAATAAACTTTTCACAAAAAAAAAACAACCGACTTCCAAAAAAAACACAAAAAATAACTTTAATTTCGGAAGTCGGTGGCAAATAACGAAAATTGAAAAGCAAAGACACTGACTTCCGAAAATTAAATATATTTTTCACTTTTTTTTGGTTTTTTTGGAAGTCAGTTGTTTTTTTTTTGTAAAAAATTTTTTCGGATGAAGTATCAGCATTGCCATACTGTAGCAGACGAGAGCTCAGTCTGTTAGGCGGGGGTGTCGGAAGGCTTACTACACCAATTAAACCACTTGTTAGTTATAAAAGTTGTATTGTCACGAATAATTACACACACAATAATCACAGGTATGTCACAAAAGTGTACATAAGAACTTAACACTATGAATATTAACACAAAAGCAAACTACGAGTACCTACGAGGGTAAGAAATAAAATAAAATAAGGAGCAAACTAATATTTAAACTAAATCTAGGGAAACTAGATGTCCTAGGGCTGAGCGCGATACGAAGAAGCAGACACGGAACGCGTCAAAGGTGCTACTTCGTAGGAGGTTCTAAGCAGAATGACTGACGACTGACACGATTTTTCTGAGTTAAGAATATTTATAAACATTACACATGTGCACAAGTTGCGTGTGAGTCACGTACTAAGGTTTTATGACTATCCAATTAATCTAGGCAAGGGGTGCTGAAGGGGATCGGGTGTTTGCGGGGTACCATCAGATAATGGGATGCCGGGGGTAGTGAAGGAGACGAAGAGGAAGGGTATTACGCAGTTTCGGGATACATAATCAATGGATTTGTTCGCAAACTACACATCGCGTCCTATTTTATTTATATAAAATGTGCATTATAATGAATTTTAATTAAACTACGTGCTACTAACTACGTTATTATTAAGTATTTAAATTAAGTAAATAGTTTAACATTTTGTTTAATAAATAATATATCAGATAGTGGATAAGGAGCTTTATTCAAATCTTTTAACTAAAATATAAAATAATAAATTTTATATTTCACATCACTACCTGCGCCCTGCGGTTTAACCGTTAATCATGGTCTATCCCTGTGCCAAATTTCATCCAAATCTATTCTGCCGTTTTGGCGTGAAAGCGTAACAAACAAACAAACTCACTTTCGCGTTTATAATATTAGTTAGGATATTGGATTTTCTGACCCCACAGATCACTACCATCACCCGTCCTCCTCTTTCTATCGTCGACCATCTTGCCAGACGCCTTCTTAAGATCATAAGCCAAACCAAACATTTCACAACAATCTATAAACTTGGTAATGAAATTCCAACCATTATTGCCTAGTTCGCTTGCGCTGTAATCCCATGGAAACGCATGATGATAATTATGGTATCCTTCACCCATAGTTAAAAATATAATTGGTAGATTCTGACATGCTTTCATGGTTTTGTCATATGGTTGATAGCCCCAAGAATGAGAGAGGCTGTTGGTCAGAAAGGTCAGATTGAGCGTCAGCGCATAGCGGAAGAGGTTGACGTGCCAACAGTTGGAGAAAGTGTCTCCTAAGAGCCAGGGTATGACAGTAGGTAGAACAAAGCCGATTAGTGCGAGCATCCAAAAGGTGTTCCTGAAAAAAAGATAATTAAGAAAAATTAGTTATTTACATACTCCGCTTAACTATTTCTCAAGAGTCATAAAAACCCTGTAAGAAATCGACACGTGTTTCACCTCTCAATGAGGAATCCTCAGGATGATGATTGACCAGTCGCGAACCAGAACACGACTTGTCACACCGAGCGCTGGACGCAGAGACATAATATCATAGTCATATCTGGAGAAATGTGACTCTGCCCACCTCTCCAGAGAATACAAAACGAGGTTAATGACGAAAATCTATGATTCTTGGCGTATTTGTAGGTTTATGGTTTAACCTACAAATAATCCAAAAATCATACAAAATATCTGCTAACAAAAAGCCGTAAACATAAACGTATGCCTTTTCCATATAAGTTAAAAGAAAACCGTTCCACGCCACTTGCTTGCAGACTGTCAACAAACATTGTGCAAGTATTCATGTGCACTTACCCTATTTGTTCCGACCTCAAGTTTGTTCGTACGATTTGTATGCCCTACCTCGAATGGGTGGGTGTTTTTGATTCGTAGGAGTGCCTCCTTCTAGTGAGTGGTTTTTATTTATACAAAAATTCTAATAACTTTATTGTGAGTAGGTCTAAACGCCCAAAGGTCTGTTCATAAAATTTTACGCGTTCGTTTTCGTTGTAAATCATCATATAAGTCAATAAATAAATAAATAAATATAAACTAGATAAAAGGGTAGACACCGTTATCCTTAAAAAAAAAAATCTGCTCTTCCATACATTTCGTCGATTTAAGTGAACACAAATGTATGGAACAGCTGATTTCTTTTTCGCGATTTCAAGGTTAGTCCCATTGAATAAGTATATTATAGATGACACCAAACCACTAGTTTCAAGGATAACGGTGTCTACCCTAACACCTTGTATAAGGTCGGGTCGGTAATTTCAAGTTATCAGAATAATAATTCTACTGTATTGATACATATTTTATTTGAATTATTCTCAGTAGTTGAAATTCCCCACAGCCCACAGTCGAAATAGCCCCGCCCTGCTACCTGATAGCATGCTTTAGCCACGCGCACCAACGAGTTCGAGCCATCATCGACTAGCGCAACCTTAAATGGACATACTAAAAAAAACAACCGACTTCCGACTTCGGTGTCTTCGCTTTTCAATTTTCGTTTTTTGCCACCGAATTCCGAAATTAAAGTTATTTTTCACGTTTTTTTGTGTTTTTTTGGAAGTCGGTTGTTTTTTTTTCGTCGATTTAAGTGAACACAAATGTATGGAACAGCTGATTTCTTTTTCGCGATTTCAAGGTTAGTCCCATAGCAAAAGTATATTATAGATGACACCAAACCACTAGTTTCAAGGATAACGGTGTCTACCCTAACACCCTGTATAAGGTCGGGTCGGTAATTTCAAGTTATCAGAATAATAATTCTACTGTATTGATACATATTTTATTTGAATTATTCTCAGTAGTTGAAATTCCCCACAGCCCACAGTCGAAATAGCCCCGCCCTGCTACCTGATAGCATGCTTTAGCCACGCGCACCAACGAGTTCGAGCCATCATCGACTAGCGCAACCTTAAATGGACATACTAAAAAAACAAACGACTGCCGACTTCGCTGTCTTCGCTTTTCAATTTTCGTTTTTTGCCACCGGCTTCCGAAATTAAAGTTATTTGTCACGCTTTTGGTTTTTTTGGAAGTCGGTTTTTTTTTGTAAAATGTTTTTATTTTTCACTTTTTAGTTGTGGTACCTACCCCAAACAAATTCGAATACCACTACCTGCTATGTAAATAACAGTGACGGAGTCAAATAATATTATCGTCTTTATAGGAGTCAAACAATATATCGTCTACATACACTAAGTGGGAAAAATACGTAATATTGAAGCTAACTCAAAAACTATGCAATTTATATGAGACCACCTCTGAAGCATGACCTACCAAACACAAAAGAATCATCAAAATCGATTCATAATTGGCGGAGCAATCGAGCAACATAAATACAAAAAAAAAAAGCATACAGACGAATTGAGAACCTCCTCCTTTTTGAAGAAGTCGGTTAAAAATCGAGAATACACTCACCTCTTCTGGAACATCAGCACTTCATTCTCATACACGTCGCTCATATCAATCAAACTCCTCCTTTTATCCATCTCCGGGTGACTCTTAACCAACAGCCATCCAACATGTGAGTAGAAGAATCCCCTACTAGCATTATGAGGATCTGCATCCGTGTCGCTAAACTTATGATGAAGTCGGTGTTCCTGGATCCATGTGAACAAGGATTTTTGAACGGCAAAGCAGTGGCATAGCATGAGGAAGATTTGGAGTGGCTTGGTAGCTTTGTAGGAGTTGTGGGCGAAGAGTCGATGTGCTCCTGCGGTTATGCCTAGAAGTGTTAAAATGTATATGATGATTGCTGAAAAGAGAAACACAAAATTTTATTACTGGGATTTTCTAGACTGTTTAAAAAAAAATCTAAATTATATTTCCTAATTTAAATTGCATGTATTTTAATAATAATCATCATCATAGGTATAAGTAGGTACTTATTATGTTGGATTATATTAAACTAGCTGCGCCCCGCGGTTTCACCCGCGTAAGTCTCGATTCCTTGGGAATACCGGGATAAAAAGTATCCTATGTCCTATTCCAGGTCATGGTCTACCCCTGTGCCAAATTTCATCCAAATCCGTTCAGCCGTTTTAGCGTGAAAGCGTAACAAACAAACTCACTTTCACATTTATAATATTAGTTAGGATAGGGAATATGCATGTATTTTTTAATATTTTTATTCGATAGTTTACAATCTGCCTAGCCTTTTCCCAACTATGTTGAGGTCGACTTCAAGTCTAACCGGATGCAGCTGAATACCAGTATTTTACATGGAGCGACTGCCTATCTGACCTCCACAACCCAGTGACTGGGTAATATGATAACCATTGGTAAGACTGGTTGTCAGACTTTCGGGCTTCTGATGACCCTTACGACTGTCAAAGATCCACAAATGACAGCCGGGACCAACGGCTTTACGTGCTTTCCGAGGCACGGAGGAGTCTCGATATGTGAAAATGGTCACCTATCCACGGACCAACCCCGGCAAGCGTAGCTTAACCTGATGGATCGACACGAGCGGCTGTTATAACTTAGCCACGAGCTCCTCTTATTCGATAGTTTACATCGCCAAATAATAGTAACAAAAAATTTACGACATAAAAGCAATTTAAAGTACTTAAAAAAAATGTTAATAATATCCAACCGACCCGGGCTATTTAAACGCCCTCCATTTGGCGCGCTTGGTGTGGTGACGTCACAGTCTATGACAACAAACAAACAAGTGTCAAGTTAATGTCAAACTCTCCTCTTTGTAGGTGTGTATGACATTGACTTGACACTTGTTGATTGACTTGACATTGACATTTTCATTGTTGTTATAGACTGTTACGTCACATCCGCTCTGACCAATAGCGTCGTTTTTCAAGTATTTGAATTTCCCACAGTTTTTTGGCACTTTAAAAAATTAATTTGTCGCTCTAAAAGAAATATTATTCAAAAATATTGATGGAGGCATAATTCTGAAGTAATAGAGTTAATAAAAGAAATACTTGACCCATATTTGAACCACATGATGTAAATCCCAGAAACAGACGAGATCCTCATAAACTGGTATTAAGTGATTTGCCAAGACTTGCGAAATACAACAAAAACTGCCTTGCAATGTGCGTACGTATTTATAACAAAATACCAAGTCGCTTTAAAATATTGAACTCAAGAAAGTTTAAGATAGAATTACACAAATGGCTTATTGAATGTAATTTTTACAGTTTAAAAGATTTTATGGATGTGAGATGTTGATTCCTTTTGTTAAAATATAAATTTTTGCATGCTATGTTATATCTTAGCGAAACATGTTGAGCTACTGTAATAATATTAACATCAATGTATACCATGTTTTACGCAAATAAATTATTTACTTACTTTACTTACTTACTTACATGCATATTGGAAGGTAAATTGAGTCAATGGTACAAAGTCAAAGTAATTATTTATTTCAATTAGGCACATAAAAGGCACTTTTGAACGTCAAAAACAAAGAAATAGAACTGATTCTAGTTGCCCCTTCCAAAAGGTAGTTTTCGTATGGAGAGGAATGGGCAAGAAACTCCACCGTTACTCTTTTAAAGTTAAGTAGGTACTTTGGTTTTAGTTTTTTATGTAAATAGTTAGTAGTAGTATTCTATAAATATTGTGTATAGTAATGTAAATAATTCGCATAATTTAATAATTTCAGTAGGTACTTACATAATTATAAAAACTACTTACTGAAAACTATAGTCCCCCATTTTGCCGATGTAAAAAATAAATATAGCCCATAGACTCCGGCTATATTACAATATGTAAAGAAAAATATATAATCCAAAAGAAATTCTTTGTTATACGGCGCCACTATAGTAGGTTCCTTAATAACAAATTCGTCTTCTTCTTTAATATTATTTGTAACACTCATTGCCTGAGACTTTTCCAAATGCGCCATTTTTTCTGTAATAAAAAATTTAGGGAAGGGTTAACTAAGTTTATTTATTTATTAAAAAACACCAACAGCATATACATTCAATATTGCTTAAAAAAATATACTAATAATTAGGGAAAAATATACTAATAACTAAGTTTTACTTAACCGAGGTTTTCTTAAGACTGCGGGGACCCGTATTCAGGGTGTTTGGTGCATCGTTTGCCAAATTAAAATGACGGATAGGAGGGATCATAATTACGCTACAGGCCCCAAAAACGATTCTTGGTATTTTTAAAACCCAGATGAGGAAAAAAGTTAGATGTTACTTGCAAGTAATTTTTTTTTTTGATAGAATCGTACAACATGACAAATAACAATTAAAAAAAAAAATTGGATGCTATACCAATACCTTTTTTATTCAAGTTCAAAGGCTAGCTTTGGGTATTTTACGAAAATAATATAAAAAAACCGGCCAAGTGCGAGTCGGACTCGCGCACGAAGGGTTCCGTACCATCCTTATCCTTACATAATTATAAAACAAAGTCCTCCGCCGCGTCTAACTGTCGTCCTGTTCGCGATAATCTCAAAAACTACTGCACCGTTTTTGAGGAAGGTTTTAGTATATAATAAACGACATCCACGCGGGCGAAGCCGCGGGTATCAGCTAGTTATATATAAAAACGGCAAAAAAAATCATGACTGTTGTATGGGAGCCCCTTAAATATTTATTTTATTCTGATTTTTTTGTATTTCTTGTTATAGCGGCAAGAGAAATACATCATCTGTGAAAATTTCAAATGTCGAACTATCACGGTTCATGAGATACAGCCTGGTGACAGACGGACGGACAGCGGAAATTTTCTGCTCGGTTTGGCTGGTGGTAGGGCTTGTTCTAAGTCCGCCTGGCTAGCTACCACCATCTTATCTAAGTCTGTCGCCATAACAACAATGGTAACAGCATTGTTTTGTTTCGGCAGTTAGAGGTAAGATAGCCAGTTCCTCTGTGTTTGAGGATTCCGGGTGAAGCTCGCTTCCACCTTCGGCCTGATCATCACTTACCATCAGGTTTGATATAGGCTAAGATCTGAGGCCGACCCGACCATGTGTGTAGCCCATCAGACTTATAAGAATTTAAACAAATTCTATGTTTGTACCGCAAATCCTAACCATTTATCATTCGGCTCACGGCTTTCCTCGCATATTTTAATTATACAAAAGAATATTTTTTCATTAATTTTGCGAAAACAGGGTTCGAGGAATTATCCAAAATGAATATAGAAACACGTCATTGCATTGCAATCTCAACCTTAACGCTCTAGGAATCTCGTCGATTTCAAAATGATAGAAAGAGAAACCATTGGTTTTTTTAAGAACCATTTGTTATGATGTTAAGTTTTCGAGAGGTACACACGGCTACACATCAAGCTATACATTTTTTCTAAAAGCTTATGAGTTATTTCATCGGATTAACTAACATTTTCTATTAAAATTTATCGGCTATGAAAAAAAAGGCGAAGACATTTTTTTCTAAAAAAATACAGTTTTTTTATTTTTAAACAAGTGTAAGTCCATAATATCGCCACATAGGGGGGCGTTTTTAATCATTATTAATAATCTACTATATAACAACTACAAATTCACTGAACTATTAATATCTAAAATCTATTTGCCTAGCATTTTCTCAACTATGTTGGGGTCGGGATCCCAGCCTAACCGGATGCAGCTGAATACCAGTATTTTACATGGAGCGTCTCCAGATCTGACCTCCACAACCCAGTAACTGGGTATTACGATACCCCTTGGTAAGACTGGTTGTCAGACTTTCGGGCTTCTGATGACCCGTAACGACTGTCAAAGATGCACGAATGCTGGGACCAACGGCTTAACGTGATTTCCGAGGTACGGAGGAGTCTCGGTATGTAAAGATTGTCACCCACCAACGGACGAACCCCAACGTAACAGCCAAAGTTAAGTCAAAAACTCAAAAAATTGTAAAAATCGAAAAACAATAGAGAAAGTCTATTAAATATCCCTGTTCTAGCAGCAGTGAATAACAAAAGGTTAAAATAATTAAGAGGATCATAAAATAAAACGCTTTTTGAGAGCAGTGGTGGTCCAGTGGCAATGGCCACGACATACGAGTTGTAGGTCGTAGGTTCGAACCCTGACAGGCGCTTTACTTTGTGTAAATTATTTCATCGCCACTGCTCTCGAAACGGTGAAGGAAAACATCGTGAGGAAACCGGCATGTCCTAGAACCAATAATTCGAAGACATGTGACATCTACCAACCCGCACTGGGCCCGCGTGGTGGATTACGGCCCGCTCCCTCTCACAGAGAGGAGGCCTGTGTCCCAGCAGTGGGCCACCCTGTATTATTGACTAGCGCTTACCTTCCGTCGTTTTCTTCTAACTTTAAATAACTGCAACTTTCCGTGAACGGTCCGCCGCGCTCGACTGCTTGCAGCGCATTGTGCAATGAAGTACATGGATTCATTAAATAATGTATTTTTTTTAACGTGGAAATATGGCGTCGTAATCGATGACAGACTATCAAATGAAAAATAAAACGATTCGGAACAAAAAACCTTTTTCAAAAAACGAATTTTTTGTTCCGAGTCGTTTCGAAGGATTTCTTTAATGACATTTGAATAATGGTCTATCCCACGTCATCAGTCATGTACATTTTGTTTAACAATTTTATACACAATCACACGATTTATATACATAACGACGCCTTAGAACAGCGGTTCTCAAACTTTTTTGGTGGCGGTACCCTTTTGAAAAGCGAAAATTTTGACGGAACCCCAAAATAAAACTAAAGTTATGTGCATTCTTAAATTATAGATAATCATGTTACAATGTAAGTGTATACTATAATTATTATATAGTTTTATATTATATTATATAAAGATAAAGTATAATAAAAGATGAAAAAATCTAATGGGATGTATGAAACTGTTTCTTATTTTTCATCAATCGGTTGATATAAGGTTTGATCGAAGATTATAATAATATAATATAAAATAATAGAAGATAGAAGAAGAGAGAGAATGATGGATAGAAGAGGTTTATTTTTTCTTCTCATTATTACTAGTATTCTCGCGGAGCCCCCACAAAGGCTTTGAGGAGCCCCAGGGCTCCGCGGAGCACACTTTGAGTAACACTGCCTTAGAGAGAAAACCTCGTAAGTGTAAAAGAAGTGTTTTTCTTCCTCGACTATCTAATAACACTGTAATTCGAAAATATTGTAAAGCCAATTATTTTTAAAAGAGTAACCGTGGAGTTTCTTGCCGGCTCTTCTCTATAGAAAACGACTAATTGAAACCGTGCACCTAGCTTCTGACGTTTCATAAGTGCCCATGTAGGTTTATGAGAAATAAAATATTTTGATTTTGAAGAGAAAAAAATCTTTTCTTTTATACAATAGTTAATTATTTCTCATGTAGATGCGATCGGCTCGGAAATGGCCAAGCCACATATTTTGACTAAGGTGTAGGGTTTGTGAAGTTAGGGCTTTGAGTTAGAAGCTTCGCTCTAGCGTGCGAGCCTGCTCTATGGTCTCGTCTTGGCGACATTTTACATGAAAATGTTTTTGGTGGGATATGGATACTTATACAAATTTAAATACAGGTAGACAGTTGAAATTATTACAGATTATGTACCGCCATAACAAGAAATAATAAAAATAAAATAAAGTTGAAAATTGAAGCGCATTTCAGCAACAAAAAAACGTTTTTTTTTACTTAAGTAAAAGAGCTAGTGTTAAAATATTGTACAGAAAAACAGTTTTTTTAATAAAAGCTATACTCCATTTGAAATAAGATTAGACATTTAAATAAACCTTTTTTATAGGTATAGATTTTGACTTCTATTGCGTTGGTGGTATGACAAACGGCAGCTGCAGTAGACAGTTGGTATTGTGTAACAGTTTTTGCTTTTAATGCCATCCTTATGCCTACGGTATAGAAGTCAAAATCGGTTGTACGGACTGTATAAAGGTTTGTTTAAATGTCTAATCTTATTTCAAATGGAGTATAGTGTTAAAAATTTGTATGGTGTTACAGAACTCTGAGTGGGAGAGTCCGACTCGCACCTGGCTATTAAAAAAAAAAAAAACCTATTATACAGTTTTGACTCCGCTGCGATAGATACATCATACATAGACAGGTCATACAGGTTAAAAACATGCATTAATAAAAGTATTTCATACATATTTATTTGTTTTTGTGACATTCAACTGGGAAGAATACGAACATACATATTGCAATATTGCCCATTAGCGTGAGAGATTTTTGAAAAAATGTTTATACAGGGTGTTAGGGTAAACACCGTTATCCTTGAAACCAGTGGTTTGGTTTCATTTATAGAACGTAAAACAATGGAAAATAACGACTTTTTTTTTTCTTTTTTTTATATTACATTTTACCACTCGAGTATTTCACCCTTTCACCTATGCGCTAGGGCAATGAACTTGCATCTCAACACGGGTAAGGGTCACGAGACGTGCCCTGACTGGCCGCGAGCGCGACCCCTCCCTCAGTCAGTCAACTGTTGCGCTTGCGAGCACGGTGTCGGATAGAAACTTTTTTAAATATTTTAATGAAAAAAATGTTTTTTTTTTTTGTTACTCGGTCAATTATTTTTATCTTTAAGTCAAATACCCATTTTAAGTGACAACGGTGTTCACCCTTATACCCTGTATTTACTAGCGGACCGTCGCGTCGCCGTCGTTGTCCTCCCCGAACAGCGCCACCTACCGGGTTCACTTGTATTTTCAAACCAGGGTCCCACACAAATATACACACAAAATTTCATCCAAATCGGTCCAGCCGTTTAGGAGGAGTAGGTAGGGTGGGGATCATGATGCCAGTGCAAGAGAGAAATGGAGCTATTCATTCCCGCTAGCGCCATTCCTCGACTCATAATGGCATTAAAACGGCACAATTCTCTCCCATACCAGTTTATTATTCATAATAGATAATGAACTTTCTCCATAAGCGGAAATCGCGCGTGATAACACGTACTAAGCTGTACTATCGCTAAATCGCGTGACAAGCATTTCGCAAACTTCACAAAGAAATAATAACTCCCAAACCAATTTAAACCTTATCTGAAACACTTGAAAGTGCACACTCACTTGGCTGTCCACTTGAAAATTGTGCGTTTGAATTTCAACTTTGCGTTGTACAATTAAGGTTGATGTTTGCTTGTGTTGTGTAAGTTCATTGACTCGGTAGCTTATGTAGTAATAGTCAGATAGTAAATAAAATAAAAGCATAGAGGAACATATGTTTTGTTATTATTTAAACTTGCTTTCAAAGCTGTTTGGTTGTCTCGTAGGTGCACTACGTCGATTCTGTAAAATTCAAACACTCTCACTTCGAATTTTGAATCGGGTTCGAGTGCGAAGTCAGCGTCGAAGTGACGGGGGAATTACCTTACTGAATGTCACTTCTTACGTCATCTCACACTTTATCTGTCAAAATCTCACGGTCAATTTAGTTCAACTCGCTGACACGCTGGCAAGGGTAGCGCTAGTGTATCAACCGAGTTTTTAGAATGCCAAACAAGAAATTCACAGCGGATTCAGATTCGAAGTTTATCACACCCAGTAGTCTAAAGCGCGACTTTTGAACATGGGGGATGAAATTTTCGCAAAGTAACGCCTGCATAAGCATAATCAGCCTATAATGTTCCCACTGCTGGGACACAGGCCTCCTCTCTGTGAGAGGGAGCGGGCCGTAATCCACCACGCAGGCCCAGTGCGGGTTGGTAGATGTCACATAACTTCGAATTTTTGGTTCTAGGACATGCCGGTTTCCTCACGATGTTTTCCTTCACCGTTTTGAGAGCAGTGGTGATGAATTAATTTACACAAAGTAAAGCGCCTGTCGGGGTTCGAACCTACGACCTACAACTCGTAAGTCGTGGCCGTTACAACTGGGCCACCACTGCTCATAGTAACGCCTGATTTCAATATAATTATTACTTAACATAACATCACGGCCGTATTCCCCGAAGGTTTAGGCAGAGGTGTACCTATAGTACACCCACATTTCACCAGTTATGTTTAAGTCCCATGTAATAGGGGGCGAGCCTATAGCCATCAGTGGGCCTAAAACGGTCACATTAGCAATTCCTCTAAAAGCATTTCATTTCTGAATTTCCTACTGTCATTAGCAATTCCTCTAATTTGACACAAAAGCAATTCATAGTATGAGGACCATTTTACGAATCTCCATAGAAAAATGTCAAACAGATGAATTATTTCGTAATATGAATCGCACGCACATCATATTATGAATTGTCAGTTTGTGACATTTTACGATGATTCATAATATTTTCCTATTTTGAATTGAATATTTGGCAGATCTGCGTGCGATTCATATTACGAAATAATTCATCTGTTTGACAGTTTTCTATGGAGATTCGTAAAATGGTCCACATAATATGAATCGCTTTTGTGTCAAATTAGAGGAATTTCTTATCATAGCTGGTATTCAGGAAATGAACTGCTTTTAGAGGAATTGCTAATGTGGCCGGTTTAGGCCCCCTGTTCCTTTAATGAGAAGCTCGTGGCTAAGTTATAACAGCCACACGGGTCGATCCATCACATTAAGCTACGTTTGCCGGGGTTGGTCCGTGGATGGGTGACCATCTTTACATACCGAGACTCCTCCGTGCTTCAAAAAGCACGTTAAGCTAGCCAACAGTTGGGAAAAGGCTAGGCTTAATGATTAATGCCTTCACAACGCATTGTGTAGAACTATTAAATTCAAAGTTTTCGAAGCCCTTTCGCTTGGTCTCACAAAGTCTACAACGCGTAAATAACTTAATTCCACAGGACAAAATAAATAAAGCTATGAAACTCACATAATGTTACCCTAATTAGTGTTATGGCCAACACAAGGTCAACACGAGATTAACACTACCCAAGGTCAAATATTTGCTCTCCCCTTTAGATGAGGAGTAATAGAGAAAATTATGGACGTGATAAACTTATTACATACGAAAGGGTATAAGGCTTTTATCTTGTTATGAAGTGAAACTTTCTGAAGGCTTTTTCTTCTTTCATTCTAACTCTTCTGAGGAGCTCAATTACTCTGCCTGGCCTTTTACCAACTATGTTGGGTTCAGCTCCTAGTCTAACTGGATGCAGCTGAATTCCAGTATTTACATAGAGCGACTGCCTATTTGACCGCCACAACTCGGTTACTGTGTAACACGAGACCCGGTTACTGGGTAATACGATAACCGGTTACTGGGCAATACGATAACCGGTTACTGGGTAAATTGATAACCGGTTACTGGGTGACACAATATCCGGTTACTGGGTAACACAAAAACCGGTTACTGTGTAACTTGGTTACTGGGTGACACGATAACCGGTTACTTGGTAACACAAAAACCGGTTACTGGGTAGTGCAGTATTGATAGTGATATGCATAGTAACCCATTAAGCACAATAATATGCTGTGTTACGTACAATCAATCTGCCTAGCCTTTTCCCAACTATATTGGGGTCGGCTCCCAGTCTAACTGGATGCAGGTAACCCACTTGGTAAGACTGGTTGGCAGATTTTCGGGCTTCTGACGACCCGTAACGGTCAAAGATCTACGAATGATAACTATACTGAGGAGCTCGTGGCTAAGTAATAACAGCCACACTGGTCGATCAATCAGATTAAGCTACGCTCACCGGGGTTGATCCGAGGATGGGTGACCATCTTTACATACCGAGACTCCTCCGTGCCTCGCAAAGAGCCGTTTGTCCCGGCTGTCATACGTGGATCTTTGACAGGCGTTACTGGTCGTCTGATAGGCAGTCGCTCCATGTAAAATACTGGTATTCTCCACAACTCAGTAACTGGGTAACACGATACACCTTTGTAAGACATGTTGTCAGACTTTCGGGCTTTTGAAATTCTCTGTTCAAAGTCAAAGTCAAAGTCAAATCATTGATTTCAAATAGGCACATTATGGGCACTTTTGAACGTCAAAAACTAAGAAATAGAACTGATTCTAGTTGCCCCTTCCAAAAGGTAGTTTTCGTATGGAGAAGAATGGGAAAGAAACTCCACCGTTACTCTTTTAAAAAATGTGTTACAATATTTTGTACATCAATTATAATCACATGTGAATACGATTACTGTACCACAATTTGTAAAAAGAATTAAAAATGGAGCAATGACAAATAAATTGATTAATAAAATTATGTGATAGATACATGGTGCTCACACATTTACAAACATTGTAAAAGTAGGTACCTATACAATATCACAATATTCCTAACATTTTTACATTACAAATAATACTAATAAGACAGTGTGTGAGTTTAAGTAATCACAAAATGTGTAAAAATCTATGATATACAAATAAATTAAAAAAAAAAAACTGTTGCTTATAGGAACTGGGGTGAGTCACACAATTTACCAGCCAACTCTGAATAATCTTCTGCAACAGACATTTTTATTTTTAAAGTTCAATTGGAGAGCTGTGTCAATATGAAAACTTCCTAACTTGTCTGCCACAAGTTACTCCGAGTTTCTTGAGAATAAGGGCGTAGATTCATTTTGGGATGTCATAACGGTCAAGGCACATTGACATGGAGTTAAAATAAGGTTAATTTTCGGTGTTCATAGGATCCCAAGCATTCTGAAGCATTTATTTTCTTCCACTGGAATGAAAACCGGCCAAGTGCGAGTCGGACTCGCGCACGAAAGGTTCCGTACCATTATCTATAAAACGGCAAAAAAAACATGTCTGTTGTATGGGAGCCCCCCTTAAATATTTTTTTTATTTTTATTTATTTCGTTATTTTTAAAGTGAATATATAACTAAATATTCTGTGAATATTTCAAGCGTTTACCTGATGCGTTTTTCGTTATCAATATCGAGCAAAAACGAGCAAAGAAATCACGTTTGGTGAATGGGATCCCCTTAAATATTTATTTTATTCTGTTTTTTTAGTATTTGTTGGTATAGCGGCAACAGAAATACATCATCTGTGAAAATTTCAACTGTCTAACTATCACGGTTCATGATATATAGCCTGGTGACAGACGGAAAGACAGACCGACAGACAGCGGAGCCTTAGTAATAGGGTCCCGTTTTACCCTTTGGGTACGGAACCCTAAAAACTAGCTGTTATTATAATGGTTGTTCCAAAAGATGGAAAAATCGATAACATTAATGGTTCTGACGCCTGTAACGTGGTTTGTCTCGTTTAAAAGAGCCTTCACGAGAACCTTCGCGCTCTGCGTTCCTAATACCTCTGTAGATAATTTAAAACTTTTCCAATAACAATAAAGGTTTTATTTATTTAAAATTTCCAATAAACAGCAATAGTGTTTTTCTGTAGATTTATGGTTAAAATGGAACCCTTATGACATCTCTGGATGGCTATAAACTAAAGAGAGTTGAATGTTTGTCATTGTGGATGATAACGGGTAGCGCCGTAGCCAGAAATTCATTTCGGGGGGGGGGTTAAAGTTGGCAACATTTTTTTTGAAGAAATGAAGTATTTCTGATTTCAGAGAGGGTAAAAAATAGTACAGTTTTGGACCAGCAATTTTCGTCCTTTTCGGAAATCTTAAAAAAAAAGTTGCGAGCGAAGCGAGCTCGAAATTTTTAGCATCCAGGTTCGAATAAGTTAGGTTTCCTTTCTCTTTGACCGACCGGTCATTTAGATATAGAAGTAACTTTGTCGACTTATGCAGAAAAGTTTGAGAAGGATGATGCACAAAAGGAAGCAAGAGCGAGCTCGAAAATTTTAGCACCCTTCCTGGGAGAGGCTGGGGGAGGTTAGAATATCTCGGAGAATGCTGAAGTTGCAGGAATTTATCTAATACTCTGAGTCGATAAAAATGCAGTATTTAAGCGTAGGTACTTTTACTAGTTTTGTAGATTATAAAGTAAGCCTATGCGAAATAGATACGGAGGTACCCTAGGGCGTCGATCACTGGATTGCGATTCTGGTTTCTCGCATTTCGGGAGGGATTTAACCCCTCCCTCCCCTGCCTACGGCCCTGATAACGGGCGTCAGGCTAGGCGCACTCCGCATTTTAGGTATGAAGCTACAAATACGCGGCGGGGTCGTCTTGTCGGGCCAATTCAGTGAGCGTTACGTAGTCAGAAGATATAAGAGTTACGCGATAGAGAGGCAACTTCTAGGTGAATATAACTGTAGGTAATTAACGCTGTGCGATCTGAATTGCACTTTATAGTATCGTAGCAAGAGTTGCTTTTTATTTATATGATTTTGCGGAGTGAACCATCTGTACTATACGGCGTCCTGACTACGGAACCCTTAGTGCAAAATGTCATGATTTCATAAAATAGTCATACAATGCATGAACTTAGAGAGTTGTATTGCTGATTCTAATGATTATAAATCTGTAAATCCATATTTGTTACGGTCGCAAATCATATTTAGATCAACATAAAACCTGATACTGACGTGAAAATTACAAAAAACGTAAGGAAATTTAAACACGGGCTACCTTAGCGCATCCACCTTAGTAAAAATGTAAACAATAATGTATTAAAAATCCATCCATCTATCTTTACATACCGAGACTCCTCCGTGCCTCGGAAAGCACGTTAAGCCGTTGGTCCTGTCATTCGTGGATCTTTGACAGTCGTTACGGGTCGTCAGAAGTACGAAAGTCTGACAACCAGTCTTACCAAGGGGTATCGTATTACCCAGTTACTGGGTTGTGGAGGTCAGATAGGCGGTCGCTACTTGTAAAATACTGGTATTCAGCTGCATCCGATTAGACTGGAAGCCGACCCCACTATAGTTGGGAAAAGACTAGGCAGGTTTAATGTATTAATAATTTATTAAAGGACATATTATTGTGTCCATTAAAGAATTAAGATACATTCGCACTTATAATAACACAAGTAGAGATCGAATTTCTTTTGCGATAATGATACTGAGGACAAGAAACGAGAAAATTCAGATCGACAAGGTCTCTCGTTCCCTTGACGACGCTGCCCCCGAGCTAGTGACGTAACTGACTCTAATTGTGTTAGCACAGCTTTACAAACAAGCCAACAAAAGATTTTCGGCCACAAAGTGACATGGAAACGACTTCAAAAGCATGGGAAGGAGAGGGAATAAAGAATTGAGGTTTTGTTCAGAGATTTTGGGCATTACAATGGTTTCAAAATCGGTTTTTAATCGACTTCAAAAAAGGACATTTTGTGTTTGAACAAAAACCAAACTAAGATAATTTTTATTAGGCAAGTGTGGAGGACACTTGATCCCTGCCAGCTAAATGGTTGGTTTTGGATATGTGAAAAAATTCACGCCAGTAGTTTAAATAACGAAATTAAAAGGAAAACTATTACAGCTAAGTAGGTTCTACAAGTTACCGAGTAATAATCGTCCAAATTACATTTGCAGTTGCAAAAAAATATGTTTTCCCATACATTCCGTATGAGAAGTTAAGTTTGTGCTTGGAATAAATTCATCCCAACTACGGAACCCTTTATTGTGCGTTTATTGTGTGCAAGTAAAAGTCGTAGTGTGATGTTAACCGCGAACCATCGCCCAGATCGGCGATGGGCCTACACCAGCCACATTAGCAATTATTCCTCTAAAAGCAGTTCATTTCCTGAATCCCAGCTGTCATTAGCAATTCCTCTAATTTGACACAAAAGCAATTCATAATTTGTGGACTATTTTACGAATCCCCATAGAAAACTGTCAAACAGATGAATTATTTCGTAATATGAATTACACGCAGATCATATTATGAATTGTCAGTTTGTGACATTTTACGATGATTCATAATATTTTCAATTAAGATTCTGCTAAAGTGACCGTTTTAAGCCCCCAGATCCGATCTGATTAGTCGGCGCCGATTCGCGCTTATTTGGCAAAAATTATGAAAACTGCCTGTTAAAAACCAGTGTTGACAAACAGCGCTTGTCGGTGCTAACAAGCGCTTGCATATCGGCGCCGCGCCGGTTACCAGCGTTCGACATGAATGCGGGCTTAACAAAACGTAACAATTCCTTTTGAAACAATCGAATACTGTTTTATCGACCAGTTTCCAAAGAGTTCGCATTCCGACAAAAATACTTTTATTTTCCAACTTTTTTTTACCGCTTTTGTTAGCAACACGGAATCAAACGAACTTCGGTGAGGTATTTCAATTGAAAACCAAAGGATTCATTTCTTTCTTTTTTGAGGTCAGGCACTAGAAATGTTTTCTGTTTTAATGCTTTTTGTGAAAATATGTATAGTGGATTTTAAAATGAGTTTCTTGTTTCTTTGCATTACGCGTAGGCGTTGATGTCGCATAGACGCCACGTAGACAGTGTTGAAATAAAGGAATATTAACTGCAAAAACGATTTAAAAATGAAAATTTTCCTAAGAAAACCGGTGGAATATGATGCAGAATATAAGGAGCTTAATGTCCCCTGTTAATTTGCGGAGGGCTATCCCCGATGTTCTATGTGACTCCGACACTGTTATTTAAATTATTCGAATTTGTGTGGAATTAAAGTGCAAAATAACAACTTCTAAAAAAACACAAAAATGTGAAAAATAACTTTAATTTCGGAAGTCTGTGGCAAAAAACGAAAATTGAAAAGCAAAGACACCGACTTCCGAAATTAAAGTTATTTTTCACTTTTTTCTGTTTTTTTTTGGAAGTCCGTTGATTTTTTTTTTCATTTAATTAATATCAGCATCAATAAAATAATCAGTAAAATATTTTATCTATCTCTTTTCAGTCTTCCACTAAAAACCAACTATCGTATTCCCCTATAAAGTATGTTGACCCCATTTCAAATCATTTCGGCTAGTAGGATGCCGATCATAAAGTTATAGAATATTCGCAAGCGTCAGAAAAGAGACGGGTTTCAATAAAATATACTTTTATACTAGTAATAAGAATCCGCAAAACTTCGAGACTAGCGTGTGAATGACACATACATGAACCGGCTTTTTCCCATGAGTGGTACGCGACGATTTTCACATACTCCTTCCGCTTTTAAGTATTCATTTCTATTTTATTTTATTTTATTTTATTTTATTTTATTTTATTTTATTTTATTTTATTTTATTTTATTTTATTTTATTTTATTTTATTTTATTTTATTTTATTTTATTTTATTTTATTTTATTTTATTTTATTTTATTTTATTTTATTTTATTTTATTTTATTTTATTTTATTTTATTTTATTTTATTTCATTGAACGTTATTTTAATTTTATTTCATTTTATTACATCAGGTCTGTGAAGTTTCGCCATCTTATTTAATTTGACGTTGCATTAATTGCACACGCGCAACACGCGTGCGTTTTGCTATGTATCCCGCACTAGTGAAACCGTGGGGCACAGCTAGCATACAATAATTGATAGCTCTAAGCGCACAATTCGAGTGTATAGGTACTAACCTTTCATTATCAACTGGAGACACACTCTAATAATTTACGATAATATTATTTTCAAGGTCCCTATCTCCGTGCCTTCAAAGACATTGAAAGTCTTATTTACACAACGAACTCCTGCATATTTTAACAATCCAAGAATCTTGAGTATTCGAGCATTTTGGCTTTTGAGAACATTACGCTTTGGATAGGCTGAGTATATACTAACTTCATTTTATTAGCACCCGGGCGTAGGGCCGGATTTAAGAACGTACCCTACCTCAAATTGCTTAGCATTATCCTCCGTTATGCCGAAAATACTGCAGCATTCATTTTGAAATAAATATATTATGTTAAAGTTAGGCTAGGTCCTATGTTTGGTGAAAACATAATCATCTGCCTAGCCTTTTCCCAACTATGTCGGGGTCGACTTCCAGTCTTACCGGATGCAGCTGAATACCAGTATTTTACATGGAGCGACTGCCTATCTGACCTCCACAACCCATTTTGGCGAAAACAAATGATTACATAAAATTTTCTCTATAGAAAATTAAACCAAAGTTACCTCTAAACCGAGCTATAAACCGCTGGTATTCAAAAAATACTTCAAATTAGATCATGAAACTCTGCATAATAACTGAACTAACTATAAAGCAGGTCTTATGTTTCATTATTTTCTCAGTAAAAAGCAATTACCTAAACTTTTCGAGGCTTGAGAGCAGCTAGCAACCCACTCTCGTCTTGCTCTCACTCAGGTCGCGAGTAGTATGGTGCGAGCGAGATAAAATCCGAGGTAGGGTACGGCCTTAAAGGTGAGGAGGTCTTGGAGCAACGACAAAGTGGAGGCCCCGAAAATACGGAACTGACGATAAAAATATTGATTTAATTTCATTATTTCTAAGACCATCAACCCAGGACACGAAAAATAAATAAAAAATGGTTCCTTGTGAATGTGAATTTTTTGTATCTAAAAAAAAATCCCTATTTTGTGGAGGCCTGGGACCCCGGCTCCTGTGGCCCTGCTTTAAATCCGGCCCAGTCTGGGCGACCGGCCGCTGCTCTGGTGAAGAAAGGGAATGCTCATTTAATAGTAGAGGATAGTTCATACTGTTCCTTTAGGGGTATGAGGAACAGGGTGTAAAGTTCACTCATAGTCCATAGAAAAGGGAGGATCCTCCGACCAGACGGGTGTTGTGTCTGGCGGGCAACTGCCCAACGATTGATGTTGGGTTCTCGTATATATGTCCACTGCACGGTAAACTTTAATTGCGCGATGCAGGATTTATGTGACGTCAGGATTTTTGACTGACGTCAGGTCTTTGATGCGTAGTTCGCATGTGGCGATGTAGATACCGCCACATTCCTATGTAGATAAAGTAATACTAATTCCATGCTGGATATTAAACTAACATAGCTGTTGCCCGTGACTTCGTGCGATCCAGGATGAAAAGTAACCTGTCCTTTTCCAGGTCAAGGTCATCATCATGTATCATCCAAATCCATTCATCCGTTTTAGCGTGAAAGCGTAACAAAAAAAAAACAAATAATCTCACTTTCGCATTTATAATACTAAAACTACCTGCGCCCCGCGGTTTCACCTGGGTAGACCATGACCTAGATAGGGCATACGATACTTTTTATCCCGATATTCCCACGGGATCGAGACTTACGCGGGTGAAACCGCGTGGCGCAGCTATTTTGAGATAAATGCTTTGAGTTTGAGTTTGAGATAACTCACTCTAATTCGTGCTGTCACGAGTGTAGAGGAGCTCGTGGCTAAGTAATGACAGCTGTCGGTCCATCGGTGGATGGGTGACCATCTTTATGTATCGAAACTCCTCCGTGCTTCGGAAAGCACGGTAAGCCGTTGGTCTCGGCTGTCATTTGTGTATCTTTGACAGTCGTTACAGGTCGTCAGAAGCCCGAAAGTCTGACAACCAGTCTACCAAGGGGTATCGTATTACCCAGTTACTGGGTTGTAGAGGTCAGGGGGCTTAAAACAACCTCTTTGGCAGAATTATAATAGGAAAATATTATGAATCATCCTAAAATGTCACAAACTGACAATTCATAATATGATCTGTGTGCGATTCATATTATGAAATAATTCATCTGTTTGACAGTTTTCTATGGAGGTTCGTAAAATGGTCCACACATTATGAAATGCTTTTGTGTCAAATTAGAGGAATTGCTAATGACAGATGGAAATTCAGGAAATGAATTGCTTTTAGAGGAATTGCTAATGTGACCGTTTTAGGTCCCCAGATAGGCAGTCACTCTATGTAAAATACTGGTATTCAGCTGCGTTCGGTTAGACTGGTAGTTGACCCCAACATAGTTGGGAAAAGGCTAGGCAGATGATGACGAGTATAGAGGTCAACAGCCGCTCGATAAAGTATAATAGCAGATATATGTTATATTTTTATTAGTTAACGAAATTATCGACACTTATTGATAGGAACAGCTAATCTTATCACTGTATCGAATATCGATTTGTTGCAGTTCATGGCACTTATTTTATCATTCTTTATCAGGCAATGTGAAGCCTCGCTGAGGGCCTAGACAAGTGACAATCGCTTCGAAAGCGTTTCGTATTTCTACAACGACTTTCAACAAGATTGACATAAGCTTTTCGATAGCTTATGTCAGTCCTATACATTTTTGCCTTTTCCATCATCGTTATCGCTGATAGAATGTCACTTTGTCTAGGGAGTCAGGTCATTCTGATACCGCTTGAACAATCAATTCTTCTGCCGTTTTACCAACAATGTTGAAATCGACTTCCAGTCTAACGGGATGCAGCTGAATACCAGTATTTTACATGGAACGACTGCCTATCTGACCTCCACAACCCAGTTATTGGGTAACACGATACCCCTTGGTAAGACTGGTTGTCAGACTTTTGGGGTTCTGTTATGCTATTCTGTAAAAATCTCACAGTGAAAAAGATGAAATGAGCTTGTAGTGAACTGTCAATGCCTTAGCATTTTGTGAATTACAAATGACTCAGAGGAAGGCGTGTTATTAGGCATTTAATTTTATTGTGTGATTTTAGTCAAGTTTTAATTTTATATTTTATTTTATGATTTTAGTCAAATTTTAATTTTATATGCTTAATTTTTTTTTTATATTATGTTTTTATTTATTGTGTTTTTTTTTTATGATCCTTAAATGGATTGAAATAAATGATTTTGAATTGAATTGAAGTAGCATCAGTAGGTATCGATGACAATGACAGCTTACTCCACGCTCACTTCACCTAAATTTTCACGGTGATATGCACCTGGTGAGATGGTTACAGAATAACAATGCTGATCACCCCGTAACGACTGTCAAAGATCTACGAAATCAACAGCTTAACACGAGGCATGGAGGCGACTCGATATGTAATGGATGGGTGACCCATCCACGCACTGACCGCTGCAAGCGTACCTTAACCTTCAATCGACCCGAGTGTTTGTTATTATTTAGCTATGAACCTTTCTGTTACATCATTCTAACTAATATTATATTGTAAATGTATGTGAATTTGTTTGTTAGGCTTTTACGTTAAAACGGCTGAACGGATTTGAATGAAATTTAGCGCATGGGTTGACCATGACCTGGGTTAGGATACAGAATAATTTATATCCCGATATTCCTACGGGATCGAGACTTATGCGAGTGAAACCGCGGGGCGCAGCCAGTAGTGTGAGAATAACAATACTCAATTTAGTAAAACACACAGTTGTTAATTAATATTTCATTACGTAATAATAGCATTAGTTAACGAGACCTAAGAGACGCGATGACCTTATTTTTTAATGGATACAGGTCATAGACACTAATAATGTTTCTAATCCCCAAGGACAAAGGAACAAAATACACTAATGAATGAAAAATTTAACTTAAACTTATTTGCTTGCATCGTGTGCGATATTTTCTTCACGAGATAATTGAATATGTAGGCTGCTTTTATATTGACGGGGTCCGCTATCCAATGCCTAATTTTGCGCCCTCATGCCCCGTCGCAGGAGACGCCCTGGGCGTCGGGAATCCCAGGCGGATTCCCGGCCACTGTAGGCTCGGGCTTGGGGACGGTGAGCAATGGGTAGCGTCCGATAAGGACCAGGCCCGGATCGACGGCGCGTTGTATTCCACGCGCGCCTCAAAGCCGATGCCTGCCGGGGTCGCGGGAAAGTCCGAAAGGGATACCGCGACCTCTGGCAACATAAAGGCAACTGAAGGAACACGGGTGGATTTTAGTCAGTAAGAGTCTGATACGCCCTCCCGCTCCAAACAGAGCAGCAGTCCACTGCTGGACATAGGCCTCTCAAATTGCACGCCATTCAGCTCGCTTCTCGGCAGCTCTCATCCAGTTGCTACCAGCTACCCTGCGAAGATCGTCGCTCCACCTAGCCTGAGGGCGTCCTACCTTACGTTTGCCGATTCGCGGCTCCACTCAAGAACACCTCTTCCCCAACGGTCATCGGTTTATTAGAGAAGCTACTTAATAAATTCCAACCAAAAAAAATGACTGCTTTTACACCAGGGATATGATAAGCAGCTATGCTACGAGGATGGAAAAGCTAAGCTAAAAATCTATGGTGACCGTTTCCAGTAATGCTAAGCTGTGTAGCGGAACGAGTAAGATTTCTTATGAAGATACACCGCCGCGCGCAGCTAGCTCGAGCTTTGCAATGCATCCACTGTAAGGAAGGCACTGCTCTGCACCTAGCTACACCACTCGCTCCGATTCATAGCATGCATCCTTCCATATAAAAATAAAAGTTATAAAACTAAAACCTAACTACGACAAAAAGCCAATCAACTAATAAAATCCAACTACGACAAGAAAGTCATTAACTAAAATTGTATAAATAAGACACCACAGACAGACAAATTAAAAATCCGGAGTCACATGTGTTGGGCATAAATCGAACAGATTACGTGTGACTCTGGATTTTTTATTTGTCTGTCTGTGGTGTCTTGTTTATACCATTTTAATTAATGACTTTCCTGTCGTAGTTGGGTTTTAGTTTTTATAACTTTTTTTTTTTTAATTTTTTTTGGGGTCATACTATATATATATTTGAAATGGCTAATTAAGCCCTTTCATTTGATACCTAACATGGTATGATTAAAAAATATTTGTTTTTTAGTTCATGACTTTATGTCCTCTAGAGGGCGCCTAATTTAATGTGACGTCATATACAGCGGACGATCAAGACGCTTCCAACGATACCTCATTTGTCAAATTGTGATGAGTCGTTTAGAAGATATGAGGGAACAGATGAACATACATACATACCGGTCCAAATCATAACCCTCCTTTTTTCTTCGCCCTAGTCGGGTAAAAAGGTATAAACAAGACATCAGACAAATTAAAAATCCGGAGTCACACTTGGGCATAAATCGTACAGATTACGTGTGACTCCGGATTTTTTATGTCTTCCGAAGGTTTATCGTACTCTCCGAGGCATGTAGAGGTCTGGATGTCACCCATCCAAAAACTGACCGCGGCTAGTGTAGCTTAACCTCACAAATCTCAACGTAGTTGTTCGAGGCACGAGCCCCACAAATATAGGGCACAGTTCCTAAGCAATTACGAGGCTAGTAAAATGCTCATAAAATATTTATAGTTCGATCGATCGTTGTTAATTGTATACAGCCATCAAGTGATCTAGTGCTGGGTTCCAGTAAACTACGGGGCGTTTTATTTACCGGTCGTAACTGGTTCACGAGTACTCTTGATACGCAAATATCGCAGTAGTCTTCATCAGAAGCCTTAGCACGAACGCGTGACGTAAACGTAGGAAATTCGAAAAGTAAAACCTATATAGGGTGTAAGGGACAGCTCTCCGGAGAGTGATGGAATGAATTCAGCATATACTAAGACGACCGGTACATGAAATTTTTTCAGGAACGTTAAGGGAATCCAATAAACCTGATTTGTTTTATTACCTCACGCGCAATGTATCGTTACCGTGGCAAAATCCACGTAGCCGCGCTCGCGACACGTGATTTATCAAAGTAAATTCCGAGCTTCACGCGTCGTTCGCTATAGTATTTTAACATACTGCTGGTTTTTTTCAATTTTAGCTGTTTTATTTACATAAATGGAGTGCTGCGGACAGAGAATGCAATTTTACATTGAAATAAGCGAATAGTAAGTAACTGAAAAAATACTTTAAAAAAATGAAAACTTTCCTGGGAAAATTTCCGGTGGAATATGATTCAAAATAAGGAGCTGAATGCCCCCTGTTAATTTGCGGAGGGCTGTCCCTTACACCCTGTATATTAGAGAGGATAAAAATATTTAGCACTGCATTTATTATATAGACTATGACAAACAGATAGACACTAATGGCCGATTCCTTTAATTTACGGTCCGTTATAGGTTAAAATTAAGACTCTTGTATCTTTATCAATAGAGGAGAGGAGCTCGTGGCTATGTTATAACAGCCGCACGGGTCGATCCATCAGGTTAAACTACCCTTGCCGGGGTAGGTCCGTGGATGGGTGATCATCTTTACATACTGAAACTCCACCGTGCCTCGGAAAGGATGTTAAGCCGTTGGTCCAGGCTGTCATTTGTGGATCTTTGACAGTCGTTACGGGTCGTCAGAAGCCCGAAAGTCTGACAACCAGTCTTACCAAGGGGTATCGTATTACAGTTACTGGGTTGTGGAGGTCAGATAGGCCGTCGCTCCATGTAAAATACTGGTTTTCAGCTGCATCCTGTTAGACTTGAAGCCGACCTCAACATAATTGGGAAATACGCGGATGAGTAGTATATCTTTATCAATAATGAAGCAAAAACCTCATAGCTTTGTAGACCCTAAGGAAATAGCTATCACAGGTAAAATTAGCTTACGAATCTATTCATATGAGTTTAGCAATAATAAAAAAAAATTACAAAAAAAAAAACAACCGACTTCCAAAAAAACCACTAAAAACGTGAAAAATAACTTTAATTTCGGAAGTCGGTGTCTTTGCTTTTCAATTTTTGTTTTTTGCCACCGACTTCCGAAATTAAAGTTATTTTTCACGTTTTTAGTGGTTTTTTTGGAAGTCAGTTGTTTTTTTTTTTTGTAAAAAGTTTTTATTTTTCACTTTTTAGTTGTGGTACCTACCCTACACACATTCGAATACCACTACCTGCTATATAAATAACAGTGACGGAGTCAAATAATATATCGTCTACATACACTAAGTGGGCAAAATACGTAATTATTGAAGCTAACTCAAAAACTACGCAAGCAAACTTAATAAAATTTATATGGGACCACCTCTAAAGCATGACCTACCAAACAAAAAAAGAATCATCAAAATCGATTAATAATTGACGGAGTAATCGCGTAACATACACACAAAAAAAAAAAAAAAAGCATACCGACGAATTGAGAACCTCCTCCTTTTTGAAGAAGTCGGTTAAAAACAGCTACTATTGAGTAAGAAAACGATTCGTTTTTGTTTACAGGAACCGAGCATTAGACAGTTCCACAGACGGTTCTTTCAATTTTATCACGGAACGCTAAGAAAAATTCGTTAATTGTATGGAAACCGGACATTCCGAAAAGCTAATAAAACATTCAGTACTTTATTGATCGTCATTTATTTACGTACTGTAGGTACCACCTGTAGTAGGTACACATCAAGCTATACATTTCCAGTTTATGCTGATCTCACATTGCATAGGATTTCCATACAATGCGAGGTCAGCTTATACTGGAAATTTATTGCTTGATGTGTAGCCGTGTGTACCGGCACAATAATTATTATTCCTTATCCGAATCCTGGTTTCCATTTGTTGCTATATTCAATTATCAACTTGTTATATTATGCCCTGTATATACATGGGACTTAATTGATAATTTTTTTTTTTTTTTTTAGTTCCTTTCTTTATGTCCTCTAGAGGGCGCCATAATTCATTTAATGTGACGTCACATAGCCTATAACCAGCGGACAATCAAGACGCTTCCAACGATACCTCACTTGTCAAATTGTGTTGAGGGGTTTAGAAGATATGAGGGAACAGATGAACATACATACATACATACATACATACCGGTCAAAATCATAACCCTCCTTTTTTCTTCACCGTAGTCGGGTAACTAAATTGGGGACGAAACGGACACTGACGTTTTATTGCACCTAATGCGTAGTTTAACTAAAGCCTTGCAGTGTTATTGGACTTTTCCATTAGGGAATTCTCAATGGCAACCCTGAGTCTGTATTAGTGACCGGCTAATGGCAACAGGCTCGCTCCCTATTACATAGGATTACACCTCTCTACCTAGCACCTTGGGGAGAACTGGCGTCAATGTATTGTTATGTTAAGTTTTTATTACATAACATGTGCCTAAAAGCTTGCTTATTTCAAATAGTACCAAGGGGTACTATAAAATGAAAGAAAATGAAAGTTTATTTTACCCGACTACGGCGAAGCAAAAAGGAGCGTTATTATTTTGACCGGTATGTATGTATGTTCATGTGTTCCCTCATATCTTCTAAACTACTTATCACAATTTAACAAATGAGGGATCGTTGGAATCGTATTGATTGTCCGCTGGTCATAGGCTATGTGACGTCACATTAAATTGGAAATGGCAACCTCTATAGGACATAAAGTCATGAACAAAAAACAAAAATAAAAATCATTGAAGCTATGTTGGGTATTGAATGAAAGGGCTTAATTAGCACATTTCAAAAAAATAATAATATGACCACAAAAAAAAAAGACAGACAAAATAAAAATCAAGAGTCACACGTAATCTGTTTGATTTATGCCCTCGTGACGTGTGACTCCGGATTTTTAATTTGTCTGTCTGTGATGTCTTGTTTATACCTTTTTAGTTAACTTTTATGTCGTAGTTGGGATTTAGTTCACAAAAAAAAAGATTTAAAAAATAAAAAACATTACACAGTTTCAAAGTACAAACCTTTTTGCTAGTAAAAGGACAGGACAGATCTGTGATATATGAATAAGCTATTATGGAGAATAGTTCGACAATCAAATGTATATTTAGGCGTAAAATTTCGAAAAAGGTCATCTTCACATAGATTTAGAATTTAAACTATTCACACCGGGTAGTTCATTCGCAACGTCAGGTTTCTGAAACCCTTTTGAAATATTAATCTCGAGGCTTTTTTTGACGGTTGGAATTCTTCAAATTACTTCTCCCACTCTGGGCGGAGCGGGAGGGCCCGTGTTCCTTCAGTCGCCTGTTGCCAAGGGTCCCGGTATCCCTTTCGGACTTTCTCGCAACCCTGGCAGGCATCGGTCCTAGCGGACCGTCAATTGTGCTGACATCTCTTTGAGGCGCAGGTGGAACACAATGCGCCTTCGACACGGGCAAGAGGCCCAAGACAAAGTGACATTCTATCAGCGTTAACGATGATGGAAAAGGCAAAAATATATAAGACTGACATAAGCTATCGAAAAGCATATGTCAATCCTGGTTGAAAGTCGTTGTAGAAATACGAAACGCTTTCGAAGCGATTGTCACTTGTCTAGGCCCTCTGGTCCTTATCCGGTCCGGCCACCATAGGCGCGGCCTTGCGGACGGCGAGCACGGTGGCCGGGAATCCGCCTGGGAATTTAGAGGCCTAGCACCACACTAGCAGAAAGCACGACTCTTCATCATAGTTTCGACAAACAACATAATATTCTGGCGCTTCTGTAGTATTTATAAGTATTTGTGATTCAAAAATGTTGTGTCAATTTATTACGTTTACTCCGCGCGTTCGTATTAGGCCTACTGTTGTTAAATCTCATGAAAAACGTTTTGGTTATTGATGTCATTTACACTTGGTTTTTGCAAGGCTTTGAACACAAAAATTAGCTGAAAAAGTAGGCGCCTTTAGGTTTTCCAACAGTAATTTCTCATTAGCAGCCAAAAGTGTAACTTTGAGCCGGTTAATGGCATTAGGGTCGCTTTCTTTATCGCCTTGGTGTATTTTACAGCCTCGCTTAGGAGGGTGCATTTTGTAAGTTGGCAACATCGCAAATAGTTGTCAAATATTTCGATGTTTTGATTAAAAAGTTTGATAATATTGACAAAGTAGTCAATGCAACAGTGTTACGATAATAAATTAAGAAATATCGCTACAAAGTGAATCACTGAATGACATTTTTGTAACATCGTGACAGTCGACAGTAAAAAAAATATTTTAAAAGATTCTAAATGCTTAAACACGTAACACTAAATATTCACTAATCCTTACTTATATAATATTACTAGCTTCCGCCCGCGACTTCGCCCGCGATAAAAAGTAGCCTATGTCGTTATTCAGGCTCTAGACTACTTGTGTACCAAATTTCATTTAAATCGGTTCAGTAGTTTTGGCGTGAAAGCGCGACAAGACAGACAGACAGAGTTACTTGTACAGTTACTAGTTCACTGTAACATAGGCTATAATAATTTATTAACATATGCTGGCGAAACCGCTGTCGGAAGCTAGTAATCAATATTTTAGTGCACTACTGATTAACACTTTTAGTGCCCAGAACCCGACTCACGAGTGCAACGATAATTCGTTCGTATGCCCACAACTCGCCTCGCGGGTCGTTCATATATTTAGCTATAGGCGGCGCGCCGATGGACTCAACTGACCGATTGTTATAGATATATGAGACACATTTTATGGTGGCATGCTAATTTGCATGCCTTCTATATACTTGGCAGTAAAAGTGTTAATCACAACATCTTCAGATCAAACAAGGGAGCGGAGGAGCTCGTAGCAAAAGCGTATATAGCGTGTATAGCGAGCTATATAAGCTCGTAGCTAAGTAATAACAACCGCACGGGTCGATCCATCAGGTTAAGCTACGCTTTCCGGGTTTAGTCTGTGGATGGGTGACCATCTTTACATACCGAGACTCCTCCCTGCCTCGGAAAGCACGTTAAGCCGTTGGTCCCGGCTGTCATTTGTGGATCTTTGACAGTCGTTACGAGTCGTCAGAAGCCCGAAAGTCTGACAACCAATCTAACCAAGGGGTATCGTATTACCCAGTTACGGGTTGTGGAGGTCAGATAGGCAGTCGCTCCATGCAAAATACTGATATTCAGCTGCATCCGGTTAGACTGGAAGCCGACTACAACGTAGTTGGGAAAAGGCTAGGCAGATAATGATGCTATCATAAAATACCCACATAAAATACACAAAAAACAATGTATTACCTCCATAAATCCCTCCTAACATGGTCTCCGATGCCTCGCAACATTCTACCCACTTTATGAGCAAATCAAGTTACCTGTGAGGGACGTATAGAACTAGTAACGGGGCTATATTGCTCGCATAGGGGTCCGTAATTGCATTATAGACGACAATCAGGGCTTGCATGGAGCTATATGGAGCTTTGTGTGTAGGTATGTAGAGGAGAAGATGTTTTTAATCTCATGTTGGTAAGTTTCAGGTTTTGGTTTCAATCTGCTCGCCTTTTCCCAACTATGTTGGGGTCGGCTTCCAGTCTAACCGGATGCAGCTGAAAACAGTGTTTTATATGGAGCGACTGCCTATCTGACCTCCACAACCCAGTAACTGGGTTATACGATACCCTTTGGCAAGACTGGTTGTGAGACTTTCGGGCTTCTGACGACTCGTAACGACTGTCAAAGATCCACAAATGAGAATGTGGGAATTCATCAAATGACTTCACCCGCTCTGGGCGGAGCGAGAGGGCGTTTCAGACTTTTACTGACTAAAACCCACCCGTGTTCCTTCAGTTGCCTGTTGCCAGGGTCCTGGTATCCCTTTCGGACTTTCCCGCAAGTCTTGAAAAGCCTAGCTTCACTTTCACAAATACCAATCAATACTTGTGGAGTTGTGAGTTGGAAAGTGAAAGAATAAAAGCTATTTTAACGTTCATGCAGCCGCACACTAAGCGACTTCTCTTAGCAACTAGCTCAGCGACTAAACAATAAAATCTCAATCTACCTAACCTTTGCTCAACCATGTTGGTGTCGGCTTCCAGTCTAACCGGATGACGCTGAATACCAGTATTTTACATGGAGCGACTGCCTATCTAACCTCCACAACCCAGTCACTGGATAATACGATACCTGAGTAAGACTGGTTGTCAGACTTTCAGGCATCTGAAGACCCGTAACGACTGTCAAAGATCCACAAATGACAGCCGGGACTAACGGCTTATCTACTGCGCAATAAAATCTACGGTCGAAATATTTCGAAAAAGTTTCTCAAAAGTAAATGCTAGTGTTGTGTGGTATGTGCACTAATCATTGAAAACTTTGGCATATATACTTATTGGCATTGCAATATTGATGATTAAATATGACTTCACGGTGAATAGACAAATAGAAAACTCTTTAACAATGACATACATCATACAAATGACAGATTGAATTTGGATTTTAACGATAATCCTAACTCTAACCATAATATTATAAATGCGAAAATGAGTTTGCTTGTTTCGCTTTCACGCTATAACGTCTGAACGGATTTAGATGAAATTAGCTGATTCCCTCGGCTTCGGCCGCGTGGATGTCGGATAATATATACTTAAACCTTCCTCGAGAACCACTCTATGCTTTGGCGAAAACAGCATGAAAATCGGTGCAGTCGTTTTTGAATTTATCGCGAATAGGACGACAGACAGACGCGGCGGAGGACTTTGTTTTATAATATGTAAGGATTTGGCACATGGGTAGACCACGACCTGGAATAGGACATAGGATACTTTTTATACCGATCTTCCCACGGGATCGAGACTTACGCGGGTGAAACCGCGGGGCGCAGCTAGAATAGTATCGTAACCTAACTAAAACTATTAACAAACTAACTAATATAGCTAAATATTGAATACAAATAAAAACGAAAACAAAAGAAAAGAACAAAAAAAAAAAACAAAAGAAGAAAAACGTATAATAATTCTGTAAGTACATTTATTATTTGTTACGGTCACGACTCAGACCAAATAAAAAACAAAAGAAGAAAAACGTATAATAATTCTGTAAGTACATTTATTATTTGTTACGGTCACGACTCAGACCAAATAAAAAACCAAGACGAAGTGAAGCATGCGAAAACTACACCACTCTGTGCATACACGCTCACACGCACATATTTACAATCAAACTACACCAAAATATGTGCACACATGTTTACGAAACCGGCCTCACGTCACTGTTGACAACGCTGTCTTGGTTTTTTATTTGGTCCGAGAGTCGCGACTCAAATTTTGATTAACATACAACTGAGCTCCAAATTGCAAAAAACGTAATAATATCGCGGGAAACCCTGGCGCTTTCGCCATAGCATGAATCTCATATTGGGTAAAGAAACAAACAACAAATGTCTCAAACTCAATAACACTTTGCCCGACCCGGAATACGAACCCAGGAACCCGCGCCCAGTCGTGCTTGAACCATTAGACCAAGTAGGTAATATCATTACCAAGTTCAGAATAAATACTTTTTGTTACTTTCTCAGTTGCCTAGTCTGCGCCGGCGCTTAACTTCGAATCAATTGCGAAACATAAAAGCTATTTAAACAAGAACAGAATCACTAGCTTCTGTGAACTTTTGTAATAGAATTTCATTGTGTTGGAGCTATGCTCGAAGGAATGCGAGCGAGGAATGAGCGGTGCTGTGCTAGGAATGAGATGAGCTAGTTCGGAGTTTGTAGTATTGGTTTTTATTGAAAGGCTATGACTTTCCTAACAGACTATAGTGCTACAATGGAATCTGTTTGTACTTTATACTTAGTACAAACTCCTTGCGTGCTTTGAGGATGTTTTAAACGCCTGAAAGAAATGTCATTGACACCCTGTCAACGGACAGGGGGTTGCACCAACTTGTCGATTTGTATCGGTTCATTCAACGTGCGACAATGGCGACATTACACACGGGTAGGGCTAGTGGCCAGTAATAATAAAAAACTTTTTACAAAAAAAAAAAACAACCGACTTCCAAAAAAAGCAAAAACGACAATTGAAAAGCAAAGAGACCGACTGTCGAAATTAAAGTTATTTTTCTCTCTTTTTGTGTTTTTTTTGTTGAAAGTCGGTATTTTTTTTTTTTGAATTTGTCTCATTCAGACAGACAGACACGGCAGAGGGTTTGTTTTCTAATAATTATGTAGAGAATATTTTGTACATAAGGAAATGTCGACGTTTGAGAGCCGTATTCTAAAGCGGTACTCAGAAATGGATCTTGTTTTTAACCGACTTCTTCAAAAAGGAGGAGGTTCTCAATTCGTCTGTATGTTTTTTTTTTTTTTTTGTATGTTTGTTACGCGATTACTCCGCCAATTATGAATCGATTTTGATAATTCTTTTTTTGTCTGGTAGGTCATGCTTCCGAGGTGTATAAAATTTGTATTAATTTTGCTTGCGTAGTTTTTGAGTTAGCTTAAATATTACGTATTTTTCCCACTTAGTTTATCTAGATGATGTTTTCATTTACTCCTTCACTGTTATTTACATCAGCTAGTGGTATTCGAATTTGTGTGGAGTAGGCACCACAACTAAAAAGTAAAAAATAAAAACATTTTACAAAAAAAAAACCGACTTCCAAAAAAAACACTCAAAACTGAAAAATAACTTTAATTTCGGAAGTCGGTGGCAAAAAACGAAAATTGAAAAGCAAAGACACCGACTTCCGAATTTAAAGTTATTTTTCAGTTTTGAGTGTTTTTTTTTGGAAGTCGGTTTTAAAACTTCAATTGAGTAGGAATTTATGTGAAAATTTCAAATTGTTTAGTTACAAAACTGAGTACTTGTTTATATTCTTAGAAAACTGGATTAAGCATAGTCTAAAGTAAAGAAAATGAATGATATTGTACTTAACAAAATATCATTGATGATTTTTTTGTTTCAGGCTCAATGGATATCTCCTGAAATCGGTGAGTACCTAACACAATCATCATTAAGCTTATAATGTTCCGACTGCTGGGACACAGGCCCCTTCTTTGTGAGAGGGAGTGCGCCGTAATCCACCACGCGGGCCCAGTGCGGGTTGGTAAATGTCACATGTCTTCGAAATGTTCGGTTCTAGGACATGCCGGTTTCGTCACGATGTTTTCCTTCACCGTTTTGGTGACAATAAAACAAAATATATATAATCAGCCTATAATGTTCCCACTGCTGGGACATAGGCCTCTCTGTGAGAGGGAGTGGGCCGTAATCGACCACGCGGGCCCAGTGCGGGTTGGTAGATGTCACATGTCTTCCAATTTTTGGTTCTAGGACATGACGGTTTCCTCACGATGTTTTCCTTCACCGTTTTGAGAGCAATGGCGATGAAATAATTTACACAAAGTAAAGCGCCTGTCAGGGTTCGAACCTACGACCTACAACTCGTAAGTCGTGGCCGTTACCACTGGACCACCACTGCTCTCAAACAAAATACTTATACTCAATTATTATTAACAGTTTACCTTTATTTACAGTCAAATATACTTAAATATACTATACAATACTAACACTAAAATATATAATAATTATTATGTAAAAATATAAAATAAAAGAAGAGCTGATTGGGGGTAGAAAAAATGTTTTTTTCTCGACACAATTTGCAACACAAATAAATAAAAAAATCGTCAATGCAATAAAAATCTCAATAACGGTAAATCGCACAAAAAATATAAAACTATTCTGAAACAATATCTATGACACTTCAATAACTTTTCATGAACACAAAATTATGTGCGATATGTGCATCCCACATTTACAAGAGACTTCATCATCTACCAGCGTTTTCCCAACCATGTTGGGGTCGGCTTCACGTCTAACCGGATGCAGCTCAACACCAGTAGTTTACATGGAGCGACTGCCTATCTGGCCTCCACAACCCAATATCTGGATATCACGATAATGATTGGCAACGCAATTTCTGAGAGACTAACAACATAAAGCAGAGCAGTGGTGGCCCAGTGGTAACGGCCGCAACTTACGAGTTGTAGGTCGTAGGTTCGAACCCTTTCAGGCGCTTTATTTTCTGTAAATTATTTCATCACCACTGCTCTCAAAACGGTGAAGGAAAACATCGTGAGGAAACCGGCATGTCCTAAACCAACAATTCAAAGACATGTGACATCTACTAACCCGCACTGGGCCCGCGTGGTGGATTACGGCCCACTCCCTCTCACAGAGAGGAGGCCTGTTTCCCAGCAGTGGGAACATTATAGGCTGATTATGCTATGTTATGCTAACAAAATAAAATCAGATCCGGATATAAAGCATACCAAAGTGAAATCTCTCATCTTTTTGTATACTTATGTGTGAAAATAATGTCAAACTTACGACATAAATGAATGATCGATGACATAGGTACGACATTTATCGATAAAGTGCTACCTTGAGGGAGAAAATTTATGGTTTGGACATATTGATATTCCAGTAAATACAGGGTGTAAGGGACAGCCCTCCGCAAACTGATGGGATGAATTCAGTATATCATACTAAGACGGTACATGAAATTATTTCAGGAACGTTATTGGAATCCAATAAACCTGATTTGTATTATTACCTCACACGCAATGTATCGTTACCGTGGCGCAACCCACATTTAGTTCTATAAATGAAACCAAACCACTGGTTGCAAGTAGAACGGTGTTTACCCTAACACCCTGTATACTCTTTTCTTACTTAACATTCTCATCTCCGCAACATTCTCCAAGCGTACCACGCTTGCATTTTGTATTCGGCATGTATATGACAGAACTGCGCTAATGGAATCATCTTGATATATACCTACACGCTTACGGTAGGATAGCAAACTAACCACAGTATTGGTCTGAATGTGCACTCAAGTTCCTCACCAAATTCTGCGGTTAGACCGATCGGATCCGTTTCGTCCGTTCAGATTGTTCCTTCCATGATCAGTAGACGTCTTGATCGTATATACCGTATTTAAGTTAATAATGAACACAAAAACGTTATTAAGTTAATTTTCAAATAACTTTATTTATCTTAAAGAACGATTAAAGTTACATTTACACTAGTACTTGAGGCCCTTGAAAAAGTGACATTCTATCAGCGATAACGATGATGGAAAAGCTCAAAATGTATAGGACTGACATAAGCTATCGAAAAGCTTATGTCAATCCTGTTGAAAGTCGTTGTAGAAATACGAAACGCTTTCGAAGCGATTGTCACTTGTCTAGGCCCTGATCGATCGTGTTTTTTTTTCTTCGAATTTTCCCTTATGTGAAACCTAAATCAAATCAAATCAAATCAAAAGTCATTTATTCAAACTAGGCAGAGAATCAGCACTTTTCGAACGTCAAAATTACATAAGAAATTCCCCCAAAACGCCCACCCGCCACAGTGGCGCAACAAACTCCCCAGCAGCACAGCTGTCTATTTAGGAAAAATAATTTGATTCTTTATGCAAAATCATACACATTACGGAACACAAAAACATAAATCTAATTATTAGCCATATGTCAGCTAGCACACGCCATCAATTTTTAAAAATATATATTATTTTATTATTAAAATCAAGAATTATATGTACTCAAGCAGAAATAAAAAGTAAATATAAACATACAATTATATCTAAATAAAAGCCTCCAGGCACAAAGGGCGTGCCCACTTACATATAGCTATTTATAACTTTTTTTTTTTTTTGCGTGAGAATTCATCAGCGGAATGGCGTGCCAGACTCTTACTGACTAAAACCCACCCGTGTTCCTTCAGTTGCCTGTTGCCAGGGTCCCGGTATCCCTTTCGGACTATTCCGCAACCCTGGCAGGCATCGGTCCTAACGGACCCCGTCAGGTGTGCTGACATCTCTTTGAGGCGCCCGTGGAACACGATGCGCTATCGACCCGGGCCTGGTCCTTATCGGACGGCGAGCTACCCATTGCTCGCCGTCCGCAAGCCCGCGCCTATGGTGGCCGGGAATCCGCCTGGGATTCCCGACGCCCAGGGTGTCTCCAGCGGCGGCAGTTAGGGGCGTGAGGGCGCAAGCTTTGCCTCTCCCTCACGCGTTCCGCCTCCTCCTAGCTATTTATAGCTGTAACTGGAAGTTATAAATGATAAACTAGGACCATCGAAGTAAAATAAATAAAAAGTTAATTACTAGATACATCGATTTTTCCCCCCTTGAAACTCCGATACTTGCAACTTTCATCGAAATCGTTAAAGCAGTTTTCGGGAACGTAAATAATATATATATCGCAATGCCGCTCATTTATTATACCGAGCGTTTCGACCCCAAAAGGTTCAAAACTGTAGTTACCCATAAGGTAACAGTATTTGCGCCGCTTGATGGTCTCAGCAGTTGGAGAAGCGGCGCCAGCACAGCCCGCCGTGCTAGGAACATGAAATGGTCATAGTCAAAGTCAAAGTCAAATAATTTATTTCAATTAGACACATAAAAGGCACTTTTAAACGTCAAAAACAAAGAAATAGAACTGATTCTAGTTGCCCCTTCCAAAAGGTAGTTTTCATATGGGCAAGAAACTCCACCGTTACTCTTTTAAAAATGTTTTACCATATTTTGTGTTTTTTTGATGGCGCAAGGGTGTCGACACAGATTGCGTCCCACACCAGAGGCCTACCCAAGGCAACAACATCGAACAACTAAACAACTTATTTTTATTGAAAATTTGAAAAGTCCATAACTAATTTAAATCAAAAGAATCTTCGCCATTAGTCTACCGTTTAAAATAATCTCAAGATTATCAAAAATAGATACTCCATGATCGTTTTTTCTTATAAATCCTTACTTAGTTCACTCTTTTCACATCCGGTCGTCGGAAACCGTCAGCGCCAGGAGGGGCAATCGGAAATCATCTTTAGAAGTATGATTAACGATATTTTTTCCTCTTTTCGTGGTAAACGAGGAGTGAAAGGTATGTAATTACTAGGTTTGACATTGAGAAAAATTAGGAGCTCGTGGCTAACAGCCACACGGGTCAATCAAAGGTTAAGCTACACTTACCGCTGTTGTTTCGTGGATGGGTAACCATACATTACATAGGTATCGAGACCTCTCGGTGTCTCGGAAGCGTTAAGTCAAAAAGTCTGACAACCAGTCTTGCCAAGGGGTATCGTGTTACCCAGTAACTGGGATAAGGAGGTCGAGATAGGCAGTCGCTCCATGTATACTATTGGTATTCAGCCAAATCCGGTTAGACTGGAAGCTGACCTCAACAAAGTTGGGAAAAGGCTAGGCAGATTGATATTGTAAAGATAATGCGGCTTGAATGACTAACTTATTCACTCAAGCTATAACTTTTTCATCATTCACCACCCTTTTGCTGTTTTCTTTTCACAATCTGTATTTGTAGCTCCATATACTGTAATCAGCCTATAATATTCCCACTGCTGGGACACAGGCCTCCTCTCTGAGACATGCACTTACAACACAACATATTTTTGAAGGACTTCTTCAAAACGGAGGTTCTCAATTCGTCTGTATGTTTTTTTTTTGTTTTTGTATGTTTGTTACGCGATTACTCCGCCAATTATGAATCGATTTTGACGATTCTCTTTTTGTTTGGTAGGATATGCTTCATAGGTGGTCCCTTAGAAATTTTATTAACTTAGCTTGCGTAGTTTTTGAGTTAGCTTCAATATTACATATTTAGTATATGTATACGATGTTCTAAGTGACTCCGTCACAGCTATTTACTTATCAGGTAGTGGTATTCGAATTTGTGTGGGGTAGGTACCACAACTAAAAACTTTTTACAAAAAATAACAAACGGCTTCCAAAAAAAACACTAGAAAAGTGAAAAATAACTTTAATTTCGGAATTCGGTGGCAAAAAACGAAAATCGAGAAGCAAAGACAGCGAGTTCCGAAATTAAATTAATTTTTCACTTTTTCTGTTTTTTTTTTGAAGTCGGTTGTTAGGGTAAACTCACCAGTAACTGGCCACTTAAGCTCATCGGCTAGTTCATGTCAGTGTTATGCCAAAATGTGTAAAGAAATTAATATTCTTATACTACCTTTGGTTAAAGCGTCTTTTCGTTTATCGATATTGATGGGTAAATTATTAAATAAAACAAGATTACATAGAAATATTTTAATTAGTTGAAAAAGTAGTTATTTCAAGTAGTAATTAGCCATAAAATTTTGATAATAGCCATCATAAAACTAATTACTGGCCATGTAGAAATAATCATAAAAAAAAACAAAATAAAGAAAAAAGTATATTGGAAATACACTGTACCAATCCCGCAACATCTTTTTCCATCCAGCTTTTATTGGACGAAAAGCTGCAACGTCTGCTGGTTATGGAATCGTTCCGAAATGGATTAGGTCTTGGATTTTTCTTCAAAAAGTCTTGAACACAAACCTGTATATCCTCTTTTTTTTCTGGGAAATCCTCGTTTAGCTTGTTGTATAGGTAATGAAGTCACCCAACTCATTTTCTTCAGTTTCAGTAAGCACTGGATCAGGTCCAGACTGAAACTTAGTGTTAGGATTTCGTATTTTAAATTGGATCTACTTCTGGGCACTCCAAATTTTTTAGCGGTTTGACGTATCGTACCTTCATCGTTTACAATAAATTTGATAGCCTCTTCTATTGCCTGTTTGCAGTATTGGCGTTCTTTTAATACATTAAAAAGGGGTGGCCAGTAAGTGATAAGCCATAGTATCAGTTAATGGCCACCCCTGGCCAGTTACTAGTAAAAGTGTGTATTTTTTTTTTGATTTTTTTGTATGATATAGAACACCTTATGCGCCTCCTTAATACGTTTCATTTTTAATAAAATTCGAATATTAGGTTATAACCCAGTAACTGGCATGGGTGGCCAATAATTGAAAATATGCAAAAATGTCGATCAAATACTAGCCACCCTCCTAACCTCGGTTTACAATTGATTCCAATACAATAAAACTATTAAAAAGGATCACTTACCATCTATACAACACACCAAATACAATCGACTCCCGTTTACTACACAAAATATCACAAAATTTAATAAAGACCTAGAGCGTTACGTTAAGATTTTTGTAAGAATTAACCATTCATGTCAGAACATGTACATCGACTGTCACAAAATGGTCGTTATTTTTGGCGCTAATATCTTAAATGGAAAAAAAAATTACTAGAATGAAATCTATTTGAGTAAGTGATATCAAAGACAAATCATAGATGGCGTACTGTAAGGATAACTCTTACTTTATGCAGTTGAAGTGGGTAGTGGCCAATTAATGAAAGCGGCCAGTTATACCTCTGTTTACCCTATATTTTTTTATAATTACAAAATAAATGACTTTTGACAGTATTTTCGGGTAGTCAGAACTTCAGAGAGCCGAAAGTCTGACAGCTGGTGTAACCTTTAAATTATGCGCACTTTAGACCGTGGAGATCATTTAAAAAAGTCGCTTTATGTAAACAACCTTTCATTCAATTCTCGCAGGTAAAAAAACGGCTAGATATCTATCAAACAATACCCATCCTAGGCTTCAGTCTGGATACTTTTCTGATTAATTCCATTGTTCTTATATTGCTCAACTATTGTATGTCTGTGAATAGGATTTTAATTAGTTTCTAAGCTATAGGGTAGTCAATAAAGGTAATTTGGTAAATTCAAATTCAAAGCATTTATTTCAATTAAACCATTTACAGGAACTTTTGAATTGTCAAGGGGTCGGTCAGTCAGAATTATGAAGCTAGTTGCCCATTCCAAAGCGTAGTACGTACCTATGGAGAAGAACGGGCAAGAAATTCCACGGACCTCTTTTAAGTCAAAAAATTGTTACAAAATATTTGTTCTAACATCTTTCAGTCATTGGTATTTTAATGAGGATATACAGGGTGTTAGGGTAGCCACCGTTATTCTTGAAACTAGTGGTTTGGTGTCATTTATAATATACTTTTTCTATGGGAACAACCTTGAAATCGCAAAAAAAAAAACAGCTGTTCCATACATTTGGCGATTTAAGTGAACACAAATGTATGGAACGGCTGATTTTTTTTTCGCAATTTCGAGGTTGGTGTTATAGAAAAAGTATATTATAAATGACATCAAACCACTAGTTTCAAGGATATCGGTGTCTACCCTAACACCCTGTATAGAGCGGTCACCCAGCCTTGAAAAAGCCGTGGTTAATGTTAGAGTTAGATGCTGGCTGTCATTAATCCACGAACTACACTGGCCTTCAAAACTATGTACCACTCTTTTAAAATTGCAATTTCTCCTAAACTGTAGAAGCCAGAGTTTTGTAATAAAAAATGTTTTATAGCAAATTTCATCAGCTTTCTTGTAAATAGTTTAATATACATAAGAAACGTTTTTAACATAAACCAAAAAATATAATATACTCATCATCATATCATCATAATCAGCCTATAATGTTCCCACAGCTGGGACACAGGCCTCCTCTCTGTGAGAGGGAGCGGGCCGTAATCTACCACGCGGGCCCAGTGCGGGATGGTAGATGTCACATGTCTTCGATTTTTTGGTTCTAGGACATGCCGGTTTCCTCACGATGTTTTCCTTCACCGTTTTGAGAGCAGTGGCGATTAAATAATGTATACAAAGGAAAGCGTCTGTCAGGGTTCGAACCTACGACCTACAAGTCATAAGTCGTGGCCGTTACCACTGGGCCACCACTGCTCAATATATAATAAAAAAAATATTCTTAACTTACTGGCAAAACACTCAAACAGCTTTATTTTATAACTACAGTTTTACGCCTTATTTACATTTTTTTTGACACCTTGGCTTTTGAATCGAAATTCATTGATCAAGAAAAAAATGTTGTGAAAACAAAAACAGAAACAAAGAGTCAAAAGTTGCAACAATTTGAAAAGGAGTGTTTTTGTTTATAAGGTTATTTTAGCCATTCCTTAAAAGCCTTTTTGTAATCCTTTTTATGTCGAAAATATATCTTGAGTAATTTAAAAGTTATTGCAATTTTAGAAGTTTTGACGGCCAAGTGTGTTTACCTCTTAAATGTGTAGCGCAGCCGCGGCGCTGCGCGCGCAAGTAATCTGACCCCGCGTGAACCACCTGAGATTTGTAACGACGATAAGTGTTAAGTTTTGTATCGGAGATGTTTACAAAACATGCCGTAGGAATCTGAATCAGATAAGCTAGCTTCGTACAGCTTCGTGCAGCTAAACACAGGTGGGTGGCGCGGGACGTAACCTGACCAGCCGCGAGCGCGACCCCTCCCTCAGTCAGTCAGCTGTTTCGCTATCGAGATGTCGGATAGGAATTTTTTTAAATCTTTTACTGAAAATAACGTTTTTTTTTTATTGTTACTCGGTAATTTATTTATATATTTAGTTAACTACCCATGGTTTGGGTGACAACTGTGACCTTACACTCTGTAGTTCCAATGATGATAATTTCTACCGTTCCACCCGGATCATAACTAAATTAATAGTTGAAGATTACGATTATTTACCTAAAACAATAGTGGTCGCAAGCGCTCTTACGGAGCATGAAGGTTCGCTTCCCGGATCGAACAAATTGTTATTGAATTTTTCCATCTGGAATTTCTCAGTCGTAGCCCAAAGTCAGGAGGTGCCGGGTTGACGGCAATAGGCTCGCTCCCTATTACATGGGACTTAAAGATAACTGTTGAAATGTGGGTGTACTATAGGTACACCTCTGCTAAACCCTTTGGGGATTTCAGGCGTGATGTGTGAAGAACTCTGAGAGTCACGAAACATCATTAATTACTTATTTGTACAGTTGCAAGTCGAAAAGTCCCCCACAGGCATTTCCAATGGACATATGCCAAGCTCGAGCATAAAATACCTTATCGCGAAATATTTTATGCTCGAGTTCCGAGCTATACAAGTGCCTGAGTGAGTCAGCAGCTCGAGCCGAATACAGCGTGATTTTTAAAATGAGACTGTGATAACAGCGAAACTATGATAGATAGAGTTAAGTTGTCTATGAAACCATAACCTTCATTTTGAAGAAAGTTGGTTAAGGTGGATGCGCAAGGGTGGCCCGCGAAATTCAAATTTTCTTACGTTTTTTGCAATTTTCAGGTCAGTATCAGGTTGTATGTTGATCTAAATATTATTAGCGGCCGTAACAAATATGGATTTACAGAATTATAAACATTAGAATCAGCAATACAACTCTCTAAGTTCATGTAAGTGTATTGACTGACGATTTCATGAAATTATCATTCAATGCACTCACATGAACTTAGAGAGTTGTATTGCTGATTCTAATGTTTGACTGACCTGCAAATTGCAAAAAACGTAAGAAAATTTGAATTTCGCGGGCCACCCTAGCGCATCCACCTTAATTTAGTTACACCTCTGCTACTAACCCTTCACGGAAGACATGCGTGATATTTGTGTATTAATACAAATAAATTTCAAGTCACCCTGAATACATGAAATACAGGGTGACTTGTGTTTCATAAGGCTCTTGATAAAGGAATTCGTTACTCATCATGATCTCATAGGACACGATTGAGGCGTCTGACTGGCGAACGAGGTCGTGACTTGCATTGTTGAAGTGGACTAGCATAATTGGCTAAGTTTGAAGGGTTATAAAACCCAACTACGACTATAAAGGTATAAACAAGACACCACAGACAGACAAATTAAAAAAACCGGAGTCACACGAAATCTGTTCGATTTATGCCCTAACACGTGTGACTCCGGATTTTTAATTTGTCTGTCTGTGGTGTCTTGTTTATACCTTTTTAGTGGTAGTTGGGTTTTAGTTTATATTACTTTTTTTTTTTTTATTCTTTTGGGGTTATAATATATATATTTTTGAAATGTTCTCATTAAGCCCTTTCGTTTGATACCCACCATAGTACGATAAAACAATTTTTTTTTTAGTTCCTGTCTTTATTTCCTCTAGAGGGCGCCATTTTTAATTTAATGTGACGTCACATAGCCTATAACCAGCGGACGATCATGAAGCTTCCAACGATACCTCACTTGTCAAATTGTCAGGATTGGTTTAGATTTTTAGAAGATATGAGGGAACAGATGAACATACATACAAACATAAATACATACATACATACATACATACATACATACCGGTCAAAATCATAACCCTACTTTTTTTTTCGCCGTAGTCGAGTAAAAAGTAATACTAGATTTGAATCATCAAAAATTATTAGTGGCTTTTGTGGACATGATAATTATTCAGATTTGTAACAGTTGTAATGGCAATCATTGTCATTTGGTTTAAATAGCTTTTTATTTTTTATTATCTTATTTATATTTTTATTTAAGCTTTTTATTTTTTATTATCTTATTTATATTTTTATTTTTTATTATCTTATTTATATTTTTATAGATTCTTTTCTATCTTGTGAATGTGAGAACGTTTTATGGTTAGTGGACTGTAGATTTGTTGAACATTTTCTATTGCCCGTACCTCTGTAGGCCTTTCAACAAGTACCTGGTACTTGTTGAAAGGCCTACACTGTCCTCCCATACCTATTAACACCATAATTCGAAAATATTGTAACAGCCAATTATTTTTAAAAGAGTAACCGTGGTGTTTCTTGCCGGCTCTTCTCCATAGGAAACGACCAATTGGAACCGTGCACTTAGCTTCTGACGTTTCGGTGCCCATGTAGGTTTATGTGAAATAAAATATTTTGATTTTGATTTGAATCATTCTTTTGAGGTGTTACTGGCTAAGTAATAACAGCCGCCTGGGTCGATCCATCAGGTTAAGCTACGCTTACCGGGGTTGGTCCGTGAAAGGGTGACCATCTTTACATACCGAGAATCCTCCGTGCCTCGGAAAGCACGATAAGCCGTTGGTCCCGGCTGTCACTTGTAGATTTTTGACAGTCGTTACGGATCGTCAGAAGCCCGAAAGTTTGACAACCAGTCTTACCAAGGGGTATCGTGTTACCCAGTTACTGGCTTGTGGAGGTCAGATAGGCAGTCGCTCCATGTAAAATACTGGTATTCAGCTGCATCCGGTTAGACTGGAAGCCGACCCCAACATAGTTGGGAAAAGGCCAGGCAGATGATGATTAAAGCATTTTTCCAAAGCACATGTTTGTTTACATATTCGGAAACTTTATCGCAAACGCAGCATAGCTGGCGGTTACGCAGTTACGACTACTTTACCCACAAACTCCGCACTTACTGAGTAATCTACAAAGTGATTAACTCCGTACATATTGTAGTTGACGGCTGCTGTCGCTCCAATCAGCCGTCTCCGGCGCCGGACGACCGGACGTCCGGTGTATCCGGCTGCCGGGTACCAGGTTCCGGGGCGAGCATATCTTGTTACCTTTTGATTAATGTTGTAGATTTTACGCCGCGCGGTATTTTAGGCTTCGCTGTATTTCGAGGGTTTTTTTAATGGTCGCATTTGTTTTCGTGTAGATCATAAAATGTTGCTTTTTTTAATCAAAGACCTCGTGGCTAAGTAATAACAACCGCACGGGTCGATCCATCAGGTTAAACTACGCTTGCCGGGGTTGGTCCGTGGATGAGTGACCATCATAGCATTGTATAGTTCCAGTAACCATTTACGAACCAATTTCTTGACAATATAACAAAAATCTATCGGAACGTAATCTAGTTATGATCCGGGTGGAACGGTAGAAATTATCATTATTGGAACTACTAGTTGTCACTCAAACCATGGGTAGTTGACTAAATATAAATATAAATGACCAAGTAACAATAAAAAAAAACGTTATTTTCATTAAAAGATTTTAAAAAGTTTCTATCCGACAGCTCGCTAGGGAAACAACTGACAGAGGGGTCGCGCTCGCGGCCGGTCAGGGGGCCAAGTCAAGTGACAGATATGCCATACAAAATCTGACAAAACCTGATCATTGTGAGACCACTGACACGTTTCTAAATTAGTAGACTTGGCCCCCTGGTCACGTACCGCGCCACCCACCCGTGTTGAGACGCAAGTTCGTTGCACTACCTATCTACCTATCGACCTAGCCTTTTCCCAACTATGTTGGGGTCGGCTTCCAGTCTAACTGGATGCAGCTGAATACCAGTATTTTAAGTAAGTTCGTTGCACTAGCGCCCTTTTTAGGGTTCCGTACCTAAAGGGTAAAACGGGACCCTATTACTAAGGCTCCGCTGTCTATCTGTCCGTCTGTCACCAAACTGTATCTCATGAACCGTGATAGTTAGACAGTTGACATTTTCACAGGTGATGTATTTCTGTTGCCGCTATAACAACAAATACTAAAAAACAGAATAAAATAAATATTTAAGGGGGCTCCCATACAACAAACGTGATTTTTTTGCTCGTTTTATAGATAATGGTACGAACCCTTCGTGCGCGAGTCCGACTCGCAGTTGGCCGGGTTTTTTTTTTTTTGATGGTGTATTTTCATCAAATTACTTCTCCCTTTCCCACCCGTGTTCCTTCAGTTGCCTTTTGCCAAGGTCCCAGTATCCCTTTCGGATTTTCCCGAAGCCCTGGCAGGTGCCCTAGCGCCCTAGGGTGAAAGGGTGAAAATAAATACTATCGTGGAAAAAGGTAGATTTTCTTTTAAAAAAAAGTTGTCATTTTCCATTGATTTTACGTTCTATAAATGAAACCAAACCACTGGTTTCAAGTATAACGGTGTTTACCCTAACACCGTATATATACCTAACACATATATATTATACACATATAATATATATGTGTCTAAGTTACACTATTTTAACACTAGCTGCGTCCCGCGGTTTCACCCGCTTAAGGCACGATCCCGTGGGAATATCGGGATAAAAGTATCCTTTGTGTTAATCCAGATTATAATCTAACTGTGTGCCAAATTTCATCCAAATCCGTTCAGTAGTTTTTGCGTGAAAGAGTAACAAACATCCATCCATCCATCCATACTTACAAACTTTCGCGTTTATAATATTAGTAAGGATTTTTTCATAAAGTTTCAAGTCCCTGCTAGAATTTGACCTCTACATAGTTGGGAAAAGTCAGCTTGGAAGCTGAATAAGTGATTTACACAGAGACTAGCCTCCGGGGTAATTAAACACAGCCTTCCAATGTTACAACAACGTTTAAAATGTTATATAAATTAACATCTAGCGATGAGGGCTCTACTTTGAACTAAAACAAGCGGTCCGGAATGCCTGAAGGCTAATTTGTGGTTAACTGGATGCATGGTAGCGTTAAACTAAGTTGTCTGAACTATAACGGGTATAAAATAACCTTAAGAAAGCAGTGTCAACCAATACAAAAAAAAAAACTTATATCCTAACCATCTGCCTAGCCTTTTCCCAAATATGTTGGGGTCGGCTTCCAGTCTAACCGGTTGCAGCTGAATACCAGTATTTTACATGGAGCGACTGCCTATCTGACCTCCACAACCCAACTGGGTAATACGATACCCCTTGGTAAGACTGGTTGTCAGACTTTCGGGCTTCAGACGACCCGTAACGACTGTCAAAGATCCACGAATGACAACCGGGACCAACGGCTTAACGTGCTTTCCGTCCACGTACCAACCCCGGCAAGCGAAGCTTAACCTGATGGATCGACCCGTGCGGCTGTTATTACTTAGCCGTCTCCTCTTATATCCTAACCTAATATTATACTTAAATACGAAAGTGATTTGTGTGTTTGTTTATTTCGCTTTCTCGCTAAAACGGCTGAACGGATTTGATAGACCATAACCTGGAGAAGGACTTAGGATACCTTTTATCCCGATATTCCCACGAGACGGGGGTGAAACCGCGAGGCGCAGCTAGTAATAAAATATGTTTAGTTTACGGCTTGTCACATTATAACCCTAGTAACTTTCAATAAGCAGTCTAAATTATCAATTTATTCATTTATACAGGATGTCCGGTAAAGAATGGATAACCTTGAAATAGCATATAATAGATATAAAGATAATATTCTAACTAGCTAATATTATAAATGCAAAAATGAGTTTGTTTGTTACGCTTTCACGCTAAAACGGCTGAACGGATTTGTATTAAATTTGGCACAGGAGTAGACCACGACCTGGAATAGGACATATGATACTTTTTATCCCGATCCTTTATATCCTGATATTCCCACGGCATCGAGACTTACGCGGGTGAAACCGCGGGGCGCAGCTAGTACTAAATATAATTTAAAAAATGACGACCATAGATTAATACAGCTAATAACGAGAACAAAATCACAACAACAAGGCAATGTTCCTTGTAAAACTAAACTACGAAATCCGCATTTTTATTTAAATTACTTAATAAAAAAATCCATGCACGCTATCTCGATTTATTTTTAAACTCATAAATGTTATATTTTCTTGTTTACGGCCACGCCACGTCCGGTCTACCGCACTTTGTGGGATGTAAAATGTTTCATAAGCGGCTGTGGTAGAACAAGCTGAATTGAAAACAGATTTTGCTTAAACTGTCCATTAATTTTAGCTTAGATATTATTATTAGGTAAATAATATATTATTATAAGATTATTTTTAGATAATATATTATTTAAGCTTAGATATTATTATTAGAATATTCTTCTATTGTTCCAATTTTATTTTTAGTGTTTATCAGTGTAAACTTGTAAATGGCCTTCAATTTTATATAATTATATTGTTTAAGAACACTGTTTAAGATAATTAATTGATTCAGGCGTGACTTAATAGAAATCCATAATAAATAAAATAAAATATACGTAGATATATTTAGTAATTTAGGGGTATGAGAAACAGGGTGTAAAGTTCTCTCATCTTCTATAGAAAAGGAAGGATCCTCCGACCAGGCGTTTCTTGTGTCTGGCGGGCAACTGCCCAACGATTGATGTTGGGTTCTTATTAATATGTCCATTGCAGGTAAACTCTATTTGCACGATGCAGGATTTATGTGTCGTCAAGATTTTTGTGTGACGTCAAGGCTTTGATGCGTAGTTCACATGTGGCGATGTAGATACCGCCACAGTAACACCGAGCGCTGGCCGCAGAGACAAGAGCGTCCATGGCTCAGTGTAGCAACACATCGTGTTCTGGTTTGCGACTGGTCAATCGTCATCCTGAGGATACCTCGTTGAGAGGTGAAACACGTGTCAATTTCTTACAGGGTCTTTTATGACTCTTGAAGAATAGTTAAACGGAATAGGTTACTAAATATATCTACGTCTATTGTATTTTAACACTGTATGTGCTGTAAGTTTCCAAATTTATCTAAAAGTAACAAAATTGATACATTTTCAGGACAGGTGCTGTTTAATCAAGCACTCAATCTGCCTAGCTATTTCCCAACTATGTTGGAGTCAGCTTCTAGTCTAACCAGATGCAGCTAAATACCCGTATTTTACATAGAGTGACTGCTTATCTGACCTCCACGACCCAGTTTGTTGTTGTGTAATAAAGCACTATATAATGAAGACAAACTGCCTGCCAGACTGTTGGTTTATAATAAACTAGCTGTTCCCCGCGACTTCATCTGCGATCCAGGATGAAAAGTATCCTATGTCCTATTCCAGGTCATGGTCTACCCATGTGCCAAATTTCATCCAAATCCGTTCAGCCGTTTTAGCGTGAAAGCGTAACAAACAAACAAACTTACTTTCACATTAATATACTAACTTCCGCCCGCGGCTTCGCCCGCATGGTATGTCGATAAAAAATACCCTATGTCCTTCCCCAGGATGCCATCTATCTCCTTGCCAAATTTTATCGAAATTCGTTCAGTTGTTTAGCCGTGAAAAGGTAACATACAGACAGAGTTACTTTCGAATTTATAATATTAGTATGGAAGTATAGATAGTATGGATAATATTAGTATGGATGGAAGTATGGATATGGATTAGGATTACGATACCAGCTACTATCACCTCATCATGTAAAGTTCAGTCTCCATTTTGTAGGGATTGCTGACTTCAGACAAGCTTTAATACTCAATTAAAACTATCTCTGCAACTAAACCTTTAATAGTGATAATAAATGTCATCCAATCTAACTTCACAAGTTTTAGATTCCACAGTTAACAACATGACGAGTCTCCAGGGCTTATTGCGGCTAGCTCATGTATATTTTAGAGATGTTCAGGGGGCTACCACCACCGCATAGCAGTATTATTTTAGTCTTACTTTGTGGGGGAAAGAGATGGAGCTATACGTCAGAATGACGCTTTCTATCTCTACGAAGAATAGACATAGCTTTTTCTATACAAAATGACATTTCGTTTCTTCATTTTTGACATCGCACCGTAGAAATCCTTCTACAATCTGTGACTTTGTCTTTCGTTTCTAACGATCTTTGTCTAGAGAAAGAAAGTTTTCTACTCAAACTGTCAAAATCACACTGACAACTGACATTTGTCTAAGGTAGTGAATACAATTTGATTTTGGAATCGCCAGTAGAAAACTTTCTACTCGACGGCCACAAAGTATAAACGGTTATCTACAAAATCATGATTTTACAAGGGAGCGTTTTGAACGCAAAACTGTGATAATTAATAGAAGAACAAAGCTATCTTCTCCTATTTTACATAATTTAGTTAATAGGGCATAAGTACCAAGGAAATAGTTAAGGCCAATATTACTGTAAAATTGTTTGATCCAAAATACGGTACATCGACACTTTGAAAAAAAAATATTGAAAATCAAGCAGAAAAAAATCCTATGACAAAACAAAGAATTCTGAGTCGAATTATGTAAAAAAGTGAATTTCGTAAAAAGTGCAGTTGACTTTTTCTACTTTGCTGCCGTCGTACTGTCTACACGAAACGTCATTTTTGTCTACTCTTCCGTCGACAAAACGGTGTTCATGCTACGCCTGCTGTAGAGCTTCATCTCTTTCCTACACTGAAGTAATATTAAAATAATACTGCTGTAAACGGTGGTGGTAGGCCCCCAGAGCTCCGACGAGAAACCAACCCTTTCAAAGTCATCTTGAACACTATTTTACCGGACTACGTTAAAACCAAAACTGTGTTAAAATAAACCCAAAAAACATATCATAACATACCGCCTGTATCCCCGACGGGTTAGGCAGAGGTGTACCCTGCCAGGGTTGCGGGAAAATGCGAAAGGGATACCGGGACCTTGGCAACAGGCAACTGAAGGAACACGGGTGGGTTTTAGTCAGTAAAAGTCTGACGGCCTGCCGCTCTGCCCAGCGGGCCTAGACAAGTGACAATCGCTTCCAAAGCGTTTCGTATTTCTACGACGACTTTCAAGAGGATTGACATAAGCTTTTCGGTAGCTTATGTCAGTCCTATACATTTTTGCCTTTTCCATCATCGTTATCGCTGATAGAATGTCACTTGTATAGGGCCTCTGACCGGGATAAGTCAAATGATGATTTCCCACCCTCAAAAAAAAAAAAAAAATGGCAGAGGTAGTAAACCCAAATCTCTCCAGTTATGTTTATGTCCCATGCAACAGGCACAATAATCGAAACTCCAGGTTTTTTCATTAGGAAAACTTAAATACCAATTATCCTAACCTGAGAATCGAGCCCAAAACCTCATGTTGACTAGGAGATCTTGCGACCACTAGCCGAACGTGCAGTAAAACTAAAGATGAGACCTTAAGGTCGACTGTCCACTGAAGAGCGGAGCGGAGCTATGCCAATATTAACCGATGGAATTTCATAAAATCTCCGCTCCACTTAAGTGGACAGGGATTTTCGAACTAAGGCGACCGTGAACTGCTATGTAGGATGTGCAAGGAGAGATTTGACATCTTAGCTCCGCAGTTCATTTGTTTACTAGTCACGCATTCGTGCGAATTGTGGCCGTGGGTCGCAGTTGACGATCCCGCTTACATTTTGATACAAAGCGAAGCTAACACGTGCATAGTTTAGCCGTGGGCTGCTGTGGAGCCGTACCTTTACAAGTGTAATAGACTGAACGAGCGAAGCGTCTCTGCTTCAAGAATGATATTCACTTTGTAAATTATTATAATATTATTTTAATTATTGGGAATGTGAAGACTATGTGGATCATTCTTTTCTTTTTTAACCGACTTCTTAAAAAAGGAGGAGGTTCTCAATTCGTCTGTATGTTTTTTTTTTTGTGTGTGTGTTACTCGATCCTCCGCCAATTATGAATCGATTTTGATAATTCTTTTTTTTTTGGTAGGTCATGCTTCCGAGGTGGTCTCATATTAATTTTATTAACTTTGCTTGCGTAGTTTTTGAGTTAGCTTCAATATTACGTATTTTTCCCACTTAGTTTATCTAGACGATTTCCTTATTTACTCCTTCACTGTTATTTACATAGCAGGTAGTGGTATTCGGATTTGTGTGGAATAGGTACCACAACTAAAAAGTGAAAAATAAAAACATTTTACAAAAAAAAAACAACCGACTTCCAAAAAAGACACTAAAACAGTGAAAAATAACTTTAATTTCGGAAGTCGGTGGCATTTATTATTTATTTTTCCTTAGTTTTATTTACCTCCGTCAGTTTTTTGGTACTCCTCTACAGGTCGTATTTTACAACCGATCTGGATGAAACTTGATAAACAAATTTTATGACTTTATAAAAAAAAATTGTTGTTGGGGATTTTTGATTGGAGGGGTAGTTCCTTCAAAAAGGGGGCTACTAGTTATCGTCGCCTTATGAGATCCGATTTCGAAGGTTTTTTATTTTATTTGAAAGCTTAGTTGGTCTCTTAAAAAAATGGTTATGATATGATGAAGATCTTCGGGTGGAGGAGCAGAATAGCTCCACAAAATGCAGTAAATTGCTCACTTTTAAATGTTTACCAGTAGAATGAATTGGCTCATTATTTACTACTAGTTAGTGCCCGCGAAGGCTACTGTTCGCTGAGCTACCTTTACTCCATTTGAAATAAGATTAGACATTTAAATAAGCCTTTTTTACAGTCCGTTCAACCGATTTTGACTTCTATTGCGTTGGTGGCATGACAAATGGCAGCTGCAGTAGACAGTTGGTATTGTGTAACCTTTTTTTTCTTTTAATGCCATCCTTAATCCTACGGTATAGAAGTCAAAATCGGTTGAACGGACTGTAAAAAGGTTTGTTTAAATGTCTAATCTTATTTCAAATGGAGTATAGTGTAGGTAGACCTAACTCGTTCAACTATGTAAAACCCTACGGAGTAGTGGACAGTCAACTTTATATTTAACTTCACGAATCGATAAATTCACATGGCTCTAACATTTTATTAATAAAAAAGAATATGTTTGTAAAACTGACCATAAAAAAGTAATGGCTTCTTATAACACCATAAAATAATAATACCCTTTTAAATATTTAAGCCACGACATTATTTTTAATAATACTGGGGTCAAGTGCAAACAATTTGTGAGGGTTATATTCTTGTGCCACTGGACGCGTGAAGGGTATATTGTGTGGGTCGCTTTCGACCCACGAAAGGGGCCACAGTGCTAAGGGGTTTAAGTGGTAGGATGTGTAAAGGGTCACAATTTTTTGACCTTTGAGGAAGGTTACTTGAAAAGAGACCATTGTTCTTTGAAGCCCTTTTTTTAATTAATATTTTGTACTGCATAAGTGTTTTTTCCGTGGAGCTCGTGGCTAATTAATAACAGCCGCACGGGTCGATCCATCAGGTTAAACTACGCTTACCGGGGTTGGTCGGTGGATATGTGACCATCTTTACATATCGAGACCTCCGTGCCTCGGAAAGCACGTTAAGCAGTTAGTCCCGGCTGTCATTCGTAGATCTTTGGCAGTCGTTACGAGTCATCAGAAGCCCGAAAGTCTGACAACCAGTCATAACAAGGGGTATTATTGTGTTACCCAGTAACCGGGTTGCGAAGGTCAGATAGGCAGTCGATCCATGTAAAATACTGGTAGTCAACTGCATCCTGTTAAACTGGAAGCCGATTCCAACATAGTTTGGAAACGGCTAAGCTATCATTATGTCCATGATGATCTCATAAACATGAGTTCAGCTCCGCTAGAACTATGCTGACTGGCTAATATTTTAATAACGGCATCAGGTATCCTAAAACACAATAGACGAGCGCCGCAACACGCCTCTGCGTCCGGCGCTCTGATTGGCAATACGCCGTGTTCGGTTTCGCGACAGGTCAATCGTCATTCTGAGGATGCCTCGTTGAGAGGTCAAACACGTGTCGATTTCTTACAAGGTTTATGACTCTTGAGGAATAGTTAGTTATTGTAATGTATAATGGATTCCCGCAAAGTCACGCCTGAATTAATTAACTAAGAGGTATCCTTATATAGTTCGTAAATAGGACAGAAAAAAACTTTTAAAGCCTGGAGACTAGAAATATGTTATCCCGCAACATGACGCGCAACACTCAATATACGTGACGCTGCAACGTTGCATAGTGTCCCGCAACATGCCCCGTAACATTGTACGTGACCCGGTACATATAGCTTGCTCCCGCCTAGAGAGCGAGCGCACGTGTCCCGCGTCAGTACCGCGCCATTTGTCACCGAGAGTAGTCGCATACGCAACGTGCGTGCGTCTTAATATGTCTTTAGTATGGGGAAATGATACCGTGCTGTCTCAATGTAATGGCAAGTCTGATATGAGCTGCCAAAAAAAACCACCCAAAAAAAAAAAAAAAACCCACCCAAAAAAAAAAAAAAAAAAAAAAGGGTTGCGGAATAGTCCGAAAGGGATACCGGGACCTGGCAACAGGCAACTGAAGGAACACGGGTGAGTTTTAGTCAATAAGAGTCTGACACGCCCTTCCGCTCCGCCCAGAGTGGTAGAAGTCATTTGATGGTTTCACACCCAAAAAAAAAAAAAAAAAAACTGATATGAGGACTGAAACTGAGATGTTCCGTAGTATTGTATCCTGTTTGGCTATGGAAGGTCCGATCATTTGCAATAAAGTTTCAAAATCAGATGATGACATTCGAGTAAAATTCACAAACGGTCCACCACCTTCATCGCATCCACCACCTTCTATTTCTCTTACGTTTCAACACACTCGATATTACTACTATGTGCGCAGCTCTAATAGCCACAACCTCCTCGGGTGACATTTCTATGAGCACTGACAAGTTGGCTGGCAAAATGTTCCGCGACAATTGTTGAGGGACAATTGTTGAGGGACATGTTCCGCAACATGTTTCTTCATTTGCCCCCTAGTGTATCCCAGGCTTAAATATCTTCCAGATACCGAGGACAGTGCAATATTTATGTTTTGTAATATTGAGGAAAAGTATTTAATTAAGGATCTTTTTCGACCTTTCCTGTTTGCTCACTCCCATAATTGTTGCGTATATTTTCTGGGTTATGTCATTCACGACTGCCAAAAATACACACATGTTGCTACCCAATTCATTCACGGCACAATAATTGGTAACACACAACGTTTTTCTTACGTACTTTAAGTAATACGTAAGGGAACAGTTTTCAAGATTTTATAATTCTATCTATCTGCCTAGCCTCTTACCAACTATGTTGGGGTCAGCTTCCAGCCTAACCGGATGCAGCTGAATACCAGTATTTTACATGGAGCGACAGCCTATCTAACCTCCACAACCCAGTAACTGGGTAATACGATACCCCTTGGTAAGACTGGTTGTCAGACTTTCGGGCTTCTGACGGCCCGTAACAACTGTCAAAGATCCACGAATGAACTCAAACTCAAACTCAACTCAAACTCAAAGCATTTATTTCAATTAAACCATTTACAGGCACTTTTGAATTGTCAAGGAGTCAGTCAGTCAGAAATATGAAGCTAGTTGCCCATTCTAAAGCGTAGTAGGTACCTATGGAGAAGAACGGGCAAGAAACTCCATGGACACTCTTTTAAATCAAAATATTGTTACAATATAATGGTTACATCATTCATGTCGAAATTATACATGTGAGAACAATATAGAAAGCACGTTAAAAGCGTCCGCAATTATAAAATAAGCACAATTCAAAAATTAAAATAAGCCATGGCAGCTAAGAAATGACCAGTCACAACTGACGGCGCCCGTTCACGAACATGACGCATGGATCAGCATCATTCAGCTCAACCATTTTGAAGGGAGCTAAATGATCCAACACATACGCCACCATCAGCGAGACATTTGAGTGAGCATGACATTCCCAGCCGCCAGGACACATTCAAGTCAATGAAAGACAAAATACCCGGTAAATGGCAGCTCTATAGTACATAGTACTCACACCTGTGCAATTATATAATACAAAGGAGAGATTGAGTTTATGCAATGCAAAGATAGTCTTACAATCTTCAGCAGCTCCAACAGCATTTTCGAATGTTAATTAGTTAGTTGTGGTTGTGGAGCAGGACCAGCATTAAGCCAAGCATTTTTATCAGAGATGTAATCCTCCAACTTATAATATGCCTGCCTACCATAGTGTGCGTTTTATAAAAGTTTTGAATTTCGTCTCTTTCAGTTGAAGTATGTGGGGAGGGATATACAGCACAGAGGGAATGACAGCCGGGACCAACGGCATCGTGCTTTCCGAGGCACGGAGGAGTCTCGGTATGTCATTCGTAGATCCGGCTGTCATTCGTAGATCTTTGACAGTCTTTACGGGTAATTTTGGGCTTCTGCCCAAAACTCTGACAACCAGTCTTACCAAGGAGTATCGTGTTACCTAGTAACTGGGTTGTGGATGTCGGTCCATGTAAAATACTGGTATTACTACTAGTAAAATACCGGTTAGACTGGAAGCCGACCCCAACATATTTGGTAAAAGGCAAGGCAGATTGATTTATATTTTATCACACATCATAAATGTCAAACACATATTTATGAGAACATGAAACAAGACATTTTCCCAGATGCAGACGATCCTAAAAATTTGAAACCAAGAAATATTCATACGCCGAAAGGAAATGATTTTATCACACAAGTAACACAATTTCAGACAGTTTTACAAAATTATTGCTCGTAAAAGCCGGAGCGTGGCGGCGTAACTGAATTTACAAACGGCGCACACTTAATTTATGATATTCTCACAAGTGTTTATTGAATACGTTTTCTGAAATGCTACAATCAGAAGTTTTTTACAATATTATATATGTCGGAGATCGTCAGGATTTATTCCATTAGAATCAGATATCATGTGGGCAGAAGATGGGTTTCGTGCAATGAAAACACACTGGGTGCGATACACGGCGTTTATTAAAAATCACAAATTAACACTATAGCCTAAGGATGAATGAAAGGCAATTGCATGCAGCTGAGATGAGAATGTTAAGAGGGATGTGTGGTGTTACACGAATGGATAGAATAAGAAATGAGTACATAAAAGGAAGTCTGAAAGTGGCACCGGTGACAGAAAAGTTGTGTGGAAATCGGTTGTCATGGTATGGGCATGTGATGCGGAGGAATGAGCAAAATGTGGTGAGGAAAGTTTTGGGTATGAATGTCGATGGCTATAAGAGTAGGGGAAGACCAAAGAAACGATGGATGAACTGTGTGAAAGATGATATGGCTAGAAAGGGGGTGACTAACGAGTAACGAGATGACGGCTGATAGAGAAGTATGGAAGAAAGGGACATGTTGCGCCGACCACTAATAAATTGGGATAAGGGCAGGAGAATGATATGAAATTAGCACTATAGCCACAAATTACAATAAACCACAGTAACCTAAAGCCGAACGAAACGTAGGACAGTTCCTAGACTGGAGGTTCTGAGGGCCTAGACAAAGTGACATTTTATCAGCGATAACGATGATGGAAAAGGCAAAAATGTATTTGTTTTTATTTACTTTCGAAGCGATTGTCACTTGTCTAGGCCCTCTGTTCTCCTGCCAGGGTTGCAGAATAGTCCGAAAGGGATACCGGGACCCTGGCAACAGGCAACTGAAGGAACACGGGTGGGTTTTAGTCAGTAAAAGTCTGACACGCCCTTCCGCTCCGCCCAGAGCGGGAAGAGTCATTTGAAGATTTTCCACCCAGGAAGTTTCTACAGGACGGTCAGAAGGCAAGAGAGCTCGCTCTGGCGCACCTCCAACAGCTAGGCTCCGTCGTAGCACGAAGTTAGCCGGGTGTTAGTGCTGCCACCACTCACGTCACGTGCTGCGCTTCATTTAGCGACCGTACTGATGACCGTCTCCGATTTAAACATCTTGTAGGGAGGCATTTTTTTCGCACCATTTTGGTAAGATAGGGTTCCGTAGGGGTGCCAAGCAGAACCCTATTACTAAGCCTCCGCTGACAGACAGACGGGCGGAATATTTTCGCAGATTGTGTATTTCTATTACCGCTTTAACAAATAAGTCAAAATCAAAATATTTTATTTCACATAAACCTACATGGGCACTTATGAAACGTCAGAAGCTAGGTGCACGGTTCCAATTGGTTGTTTCCTATGGAGAAGAGCCGGCAAGAAACTCAACGGTTACAGTTCGAATTGCAGTGTTATTAGGTATGGGAGGACAGTGTAGGCCTTTCAACAAGTACCAGGTAAGTACTTAGCTAAATAGAAAATGTTCAACAAATCTACTACAGTCCACTAAGCCTACATCGTTCTCACATTCACAAGATGAAAAAGAATCTATACAAGAGATAAGTAAGATAATAAAAATAAAGACCTATTCAAACCAAATGACATGTTTGCTATTACAACTGTAACAAATCTAAACAATTATCATGTCCACAAAAGCCACTATTATAGACTTGAAACCAAATTGTAGGTATATGTCAAATAATAAGATAATTATGTCAAGGTGAAGTAAAAAAAAAAAAAACTTAAATTACAAAGTTTTTTTAGGGAGCAGTTAATAGACTCGTACATAGTTAAATAATTTCAAAAAACTAAAAACCCGACTGCGAAAACACATAACCAGCAATTATTTTTGTGCTATATTACTTAATTAGATGTACAGAATGCGTAGTTGACGGCTATGTGATGGGTCTTTTTACACCCTGTATAAAGGGTATTAGGGTAGACATCGTTATCCTTGAAACTAGTGGTTTGGTGTCATCTATAATATACTTTTTCAATGGGACCAAGTTTTAAATCGCAAAAAACAAATCAGCTGTTGCATACATTTTGTCGATTTAAGTGAACACAAATGTATGGAACAGCTGATTTTTTTTCGCGATTTCAAGTTTCGTCCCATAGAAAAAGTATATTATAGATGACACCAAACTACTAGTTTCAAGGATAACAGTGTCTACCCTAACACCCAGTATAGGTTTTTTTATTTTATTATAAAGATCGTATTTTGTTTAAAAATAAAACCTTAAAAACCAACAAACTTACTTACTTTATAATAGTATAATAATCTGTTATTTTTAAACTAGCTGACAGTTTGATGGACAGACAAAATACAAATAAAGCTAAAGAGAATGATATCAATTTCATAATTTAACATAATAAATTAAGAACTCGCCGAGAGGTACTTTTAAGAGGAAATAGGGTCGGTCTTTTCACCAAATAAAAAGTCATAATTCGAGGTTCGGCTCTCGTCTATTTCCTCCTCCAATATTAGACCAATTTAGAAGACATTTTATAAATTGAATAAGAAGGATATTGCCCCTATTACAATCAACTTTGGATCATACAAGAAAAGTTACAAATTAATTAATGACAAACAAAATGTTTCTGTTATGTCCTATGTTTTTCTTTATTCATTAATAGTTGTCAAATTTGTACAATAGGCCTCTGATGACAGCGGTCTAAACTGTAGTTTTAAGCATTCTAGTGCTTCTACAGATAATGTATCATCTAAACGGTAAACATAGCGGCATAGAACTAGTTGATATTTATTTTACTGTAAAAAATCATTGCTCTAAGGTCATAATCCAGAGAGAAAACAGGCGAGAGCGTTTGTATGGAGAGGGAACCGACCCGTACCCCTCTTAAGGCAAATCGCAGATTTCAAACCCAAAAGGTAAAATGCTTTATTTATTTCCACACAAAAAATGGCTGACATAACTTCCTACTTCGGCATTCCTTCTCCCAAAGGAATGAATGAAATTGAGGAATCATTCGGAAAAATACTTGAAGATAGCAGATTTTCTTGTATTATAAGATCCTGTTGAATATTAAAATAATAGGGGCGTATCATTTTGCGGAGGAGCTCGTGGCTAAGTAATAACAGGCGCACGGATCGATCCATCAGGTTAAGCTATGCTTGCCGAGGTTGGTCCGTGGATGAGTGACCATCTTTACATACGGAGACTCCTCCGTGCCTCGGAAAGCACGTTAATCCGTTGGTCACAGCTGTCATGCGTAGATCTTTGACAGTCGTTACAGGTCGTCAGAAGCCCGAAAGTCTGACAACCAGTCTTACCAAGGGGTAAATTACGTAATTAGATAGCTGATTCCTAAAACAATATTAATAGGTGAAACGGAATAAATATTCGTAATTAAATTAAACAATACTCCCGACATAATTGAATTCTATTCCTAATTGTACAGTGAATATTAAATAATTTTATTTTCACCCTTCCTAATTAATTATTATCTCCTGAGAGGCAAAAATGCTATAATATAAAGCCTTATATTTCGGAGCTCGTGGCTAAGTAATAATAGCCGCGCGGGTCGATACATCAGGTTAATCTACGCTTGCCAGGATTGGTCTGTGGATGGGTGACCATCTTTACATACCGAGACTCCTACGTATCTCGGAAAGCACGTTAAGCCGTTGGTCCCGGCTGTCATTTGTAGATCTTTGACAGTTGTTACGGGACGTCAGAAGCCCGAAAGTCTTACAACCAGTCTTACTAAGGGGTATTACCCAGTTACTGGGTTGTGGAGGTCTGATAGGCAGTCGCTCCTTGTAAAATACTGGTATTCAGCTGCATCCGGTTAGACTGGAAGCCGACCCCAACATAGTTGGGAAAAGGCTAGGCAGATTGATAAAGCCTTATATTTTGTCTCCGAGTACTTATAAAGAAGGTCGGTAGAGCCAAGGGGTATCATGTTACCCAGTACCCCGGGTTGTGGAGTTCTGAGGGACAGTCGCTAATATCTATCCAACCTTTCTCAGTTCCGCAACAAAACACTACCGTATCAAATTTCTTTCAATAAAAGATCTCTACGTGGTCTCTACGTAGAGTCGCGTCTACAAAGGCTCTACGTGCCGCCATTACCTGAGGTTTTAAATAAAAACTTTATGTACTGTTTTCTTTACGGAATTGATTATTAGCTCTACATCGCACATAGAGGGATTGATTTAGAGCGAACGAGTCGGCTGTTTTGAGAATTCCTTTGAATTCCGTTACAAAAAAAGTGTTTCTACAGCTTATAGGAATTTTTACAACATAAAAATATTTGATTTGAGTTTTAATGAATTTGTAAATTAATTAAGGACATTTCTATGTAATAATAATGCGTGATAATAATGTAATCATAATGTAATCATAATGTAATAATAAGATAATAATAATGTAATAATAATGTACTAATAATGTTATTTTTAACCCCCGACTGGAAAATAGGGTGTTATAAGTTTAACGTGTGTATCTGTGTGTCTGTCTGTTCCATCGTAGCTGCCAAACGGCTGAACCAATTTTGTTTTTTTTTTGTTTTGTTTTAAAGGTGACTTGATCGAGAGTGTTCTTAGCTATTATTCAAGAAAATCGGTTCAGCCATTTGAAAATTATCAGCTCTTTTCTAGTTGATGAATGGATGTGAGCATCTTTCACAGGTCTAATCGATTGGAAATTTAGAATTCTGTTACTTCAATGATATTAGAAGAATATAGTAACCTTGAACTGATGCTGCAGCATCACCTGGATGCAGGATACCCAACGCCCTCACCAACTTACAGCAGAGGTATCGTGTTTGGGCTCATTGGAAAGGTCTCAAAAAATAGGTTACAGATGGATGGTGATCAGGGTCTAATGATGGAGTAGGAAAGAGATGAGACTAAATTAGAAACTAGCTTCACTGTGGCAAAAGTACGTACAGCTACGCAGATTTCGGCGAGCCGCGGGGTGATCATAGCGTTTCTACTAGTAATATAATATGAAATGTAAAAAGCTGGAAATAAAAGTTAAATTAAAAAATTTAAAAACCCTCGACAAAAACAAAGCATTTAAAAAGTAAAAAAATAATATGTATTGGCCCTTTAAGTTTAATATTATATAAAAGTTGTAGGTAATATTTTGATCCAAGCGTCGTCGCGTCGGGGGACGGCTAATGAAAACGCCAACATACACTAGGAATAATGAATATATGCTATTGTAGAAAGGATAGCTGCTGTTAATGTCCTATTTTCATGAGCCTTCCCCCGACGCGACGACGCTTGGATCAAAATATTACCTACAACTTTTATATTAAACTTAAAGGGCCAATACATATTATTGAAATACAATCTGTGTCAAAATGTTGTAATTATGAAATACAATCTTGAATAATTTGCACGCTAGCTTGCAGGCAGAATATAAAAACTGTAAGGCTTTAAGATCTTCCCTTGTAACAATGTATTTTCTTGCAAATAAACAAATTTGAATTTTTGAATTTGAATTTGAAACGGAAATATGAGAAACAAAATTTCATGGTGCTTGAAGCGACCGTTCGCCGCGTCTTGTGTATCACTGTATTCACTGTATTGTAACAATCCTCGCCTCAAATGATACATTACAAATGTTACAGTCAGACTCCTCCTATACAATTCTCTATCTACACAAATAAAAACTTAAAAAAAAAAAAAACAACTGACTTCCAAAAAAACAAAGCTAAAAAGTGAAAGGAAGTATATTTCGAACTACAAAAGAATTTTTTAAATCGGTTCAGAATTGGCGAAAATATCGATGAACATAAACAAAAACATAAAAATACATACAGACGAACAGAACCAGAGGAGGTTCGGTTCGTCTGTATGTATTTTAATTTTTTTGGATGTCCTTTAAAAACAAGAGCTAATCACAACATTTTAGATTCGATTTGGCAACAAATTGCATATTCAAATTATAAAAAATACCATCCGGGTATCAATCAATCGTTTTTTAACCAAAAAATTCAAATCAAAGATCTCTAAATTAGCATCCCGAAACTAATATGGAAAGGGCTCGATTCGACAAAAAAAATTCATTCAGTAATTTTTAAGCCCCCAGGGAAACACCGGCTTTAATGGAATTTTTGCTAAAAAAAAAAACATCACAAAGTAAATGAATACCAGGAAAATTCCCGAGGGTATTGTGAGAATTTTTATCGGTTAAACTCGGGTAGTTTGCTTAGAATATCACATGACAAAAGCCTGGGGTAAACAGAGATGATGTTTATAAGGTTTCAAAGATTTGAAGATAGTAGTTTTCCGGTGAAATATTTTATACTAGGCGCAGCTAGTATAAAATATTTCACCAAGGTTTCACCCGCGTAAGTCTCGATCCCGTGGGAATATCGGGATAAAAAGTATCCTATGTGTTAATCCAGGTTATAAACTATCTGTTTGCCAAATTTTATTCAAATTCATTCAGTAGTTTTTTCGTGAAAGAGTAACAAACATCCATCCATCCATACTAACAAATTTTCGCGTTTGTAATATTAGTTAGATTACTAAAATGATAAAATAATTTATGTAAATTGGTTAAAAACACTTTTACATCTCAGATCAAATAGAAAATCAAGTCAGAGCGCTGCGAATAATACAGTGAAGCATGCCAAAACTACACCTCCGCTCTGTGCATAAACGCTCATTTACAATTAACCTACACCTCACTATGTGCACACATGTTTACGAAACCGGCCTCACGTCACTGTTGACAGCGCACTGTCTTGGTTTTATATTTGTTCTCAGTTTTACACAATCACTCAACCTAGCCTTTTCCCAACTATGTTAGAGTCGACTTCCAGTCTAACCTGATGCAGCTGAATAACAATATTTTACATGGAGCGACTGCCTATCTGACCTCCACAACCCAGGAACTGGGTAATACGATACCCCTTGGTTAGACTGGTTGTCAGACTTTCGGACAACCCGTAACGACTCGATCCACGAATGATAGCCAGGTCCAACGGATTAACGTGCTTTCCGAGGAACGGAGGAGTCTCGGCATGTAAAGATGGTCACCCATCCACGGACCAACCCGGGCAAGCGTAGCTTAACCTGACGGATCGACCCGTGCGGCTGTTATTACTTGGCCACGAGCTCCTCTAGAATAAGATTTTATATTTTATTTAAAACTAGCTGTGCCCCGCGGTTCCGCGTAGATGTCGATCCCGTGGGAATATAGGGATAAAACGTATCCTATGTCCTATTCCAGGACATGTCTACCCGTGTGCTCATCCTCTCCTCTCTAAAGTAGGGAACGTCGCGGAGGCGCGGCGCCGGCGTCGAACGGTTCGCGTATTGCATTTTTATATCGTGATATCTTCGAAATTAAATGTCCGATTCGAATGAATTAAAAAGTATTTTACTGCTACATAAATACCCTTGATGTTAAAACTATTTATTGGAATAAGAATTAATATTATGTCGATAAAACTCCTTCGCAAATAATCCGTTAACTTAAAAAAAAAAAAAATACCATAAAAAAGGTTATAGTGAGTCAATCTTAAAAGATATGCTTAAAAGATATGCACATATGCTGTCGCGGACTTTTTTTAGAACTTTTAAAGAGGAACAATTTCATCATACATGATATTTGCTTAACTTAAACCGTTTACGCAGCGCACGCAACGGAAGCTCTCAAAAAGGAATAATTTTTCCCGTTTTTGCAACATTTTTCATTTATGCTCCGCTCCTATTGGTCGTAGCGTGATGTTATATAGCATATAGCCTTCCTCGATAAATAGACTATCCAACACAAAAAGAATTTTTCAATTTCAACCAGTAGTTCCTGAGATTAGTGCGTTCAAACAAACAAACAAACTCTTCAGCTTTATAATAATAGTATAGATTTAAAATTAAGTTATAATATAATATGAATTTTTCAAAATTTAAATCCGTGTTATCTACGCATAAAACACAATAGAAAATCTCTACTGAAAAGATATTTTCCGGGGCAATACACACATCATTACCTTTTTATAAACAACACTGCTTATCGGTAGAAATAAATAGATTCAGCTTTACTACTTTCCCAAATAAACTCCTACAAGGAGTTCTAGTACAAGATTGTCTTTGAACAAAGCGGGTATCGATTTTAACTTCATTAAAGTCAGCATCGCATAGCGGGTCACGCATGGCCGGAATAGTAATGATCGAAGAGTCGTGAATATGTGTCGAAGTTATAAAAAGATCGGAAGCAATGCGTATAAATAAACTAGTAGGTAGTGTTTGGTTTTCATTCATGAAATATAATATAGTAAGTACTTTTATCTACACCCATGCTATAAATCCTCTATAAAAGTTTCCGAAACAGTTAGCTTATTGCCAACATTAAAACACTGGTTGTTTTAATGTTGTCATAGTAACCATAATATCATCCAAACGGGTGTTATAATGTTGTACTATATTCCATAATGAAACTCATTTCAAAAAAAAGAACATTGTCATGCAGGCGAGTTTCACTAACAAAGCACCGTAATTAAAAAAAAAAACTTATAGCTTAATCAAATTCTAAAAATTCGAATTCACGTGCGTCGTATCCCTCCATTTTTGTTCGATATTAGTATTGCAAAGAAACTTTTATAGAAGATTCTTATCATGGGTGTAGATAAAGTCTTGTATGCAACTGTTAATAATTAGGTATTAAAAACCCCTTATTATATAACAGTTGTATCAATAACTATTTTAACCCCCGACGGAAGAAGAGGAGTGTTACAAGTTTAACGTGTGTATCTGTGTGTTTCTTATGCGGTTACTCCGCCAATTATGAATCGATTTTGATGATTCTTTTTTTTTTTTGGTAGGTCATGCTTCCGAGGTGGTCCCATATAAATTATATTAACTTTGCTTGCGTATTTTTTGAGTTAGCTTCAATATTACGTATTTTTTCCACTTAATGTATGTAGACTATGTTCTAAGTGACTTCCGTCACTGTTCTTTACATCAGGTAGTGGTATTCGAATTTGTGTGGGGTAAGTACCACAACTAAAAAGTGAAAACAAAAAATTTTTACAAAAAAATAAACAACCGACTTCCAAACACTAAAAAAATTTGTTTTTGCCGCCGATTTTGAACCACGAATTGAGAACCTCCTCCTTTTTGAAGAAGTCGGTTAAAAATAAATGCTGGTGTACAATAAAGTATATATAAATTTATTTATTTTATTATTATAAATAAATAAAAAATAAAAAAAAAATTGAACTACATCACAACAGCAAGTAATGTTCCCTCACAAGTCTCTTAAATACAGGTACCGATTGCGCGCGTTTTATTTGAACTGGCAATGCATTCCACAAACGAGCGGCCTGAACAGAAAAGGATTTGTCGAAGAAAGTTGTGGAATGCATTGGCATTTTAAGCTTCAAGTTATCTGATGACCTCAAAAACTTTGTATGGGAGTCGCAAAGATACTCGAAACGTTTCTTAAGATAGAGAGGGGTGGAAGGGGAGAAGAGCACATTATACAAAAGAGAAAGAATATGAACTGTAACGAAGCAATTGGAGTATATAAAGGTCATAGCAGATAGCGTTATGTAGTTTCTGCCTACCCCTTGGGAAAAGGCGTCCGCAAATTAACAGGAGGCATTCAGCTCCATAATTTTGAAAATCTTTTTTCAGTTACTAGGTATTCCTTTATTGCAATGTAAAATTCTGTACACAGCACCCAATTTATGTAAAAATATAAGCTAAGAAGAGCAGTGGTGGCCCAGTAGAGCAGTGATGGCCCAGTAGAGCAGTGGTGGCCCAGTAGAGCAATGATGGCCCAGTAGAGCAGTGGTGGCCCAGTAGAGCAGTGGTGGCCCAGTAGAGCAGTGGTGGCCCAGTAGAGCAGTGGTGGCCCAGTAGAGCAGTGGTGGCCCAGTAGAGCAGTGGTGGCCCAGTAGAGCAGTGGTGGCCCAGTAGAGCAGTGGTGGCCCAGTAGAGCAGTGGTGGCCCAGTAGAGCAGTGGTGGCCCAGTAGAGCAGTGGTGGCCCAGTAGAGCAGTGGTGGCCCAGTAGAGCAGTGGTGGCCCAGTAGAGCAGTGATGGCCCAGTAGAGCAGTGGTGGCCCAGTAGAGCAGTGGTGGCCCAGTAGAGCAGTGGTGGCCCAGTAGAGCAGTGGTGGCCCAGTAGAGCAGTGATGGCCCAGTAGAGCAGTGGTGGCCCAGTAGAGCAGTGGTGGCCCAGTGGAGCAGTGGTGGCCTAGTGGTAACGGCCATGACTTACGAGTCGTAGGTCGTAGGTTCGAACCCTGACAGGCGCTTTACTTTGTGTAAATTATTTCATCGCCACTGCTCTCAAAAACGGTGAAGGAAGACATCGTGAGGAAACCGGCATGTCCTAGAACCAAAAATTCGAAGACATGTGACATCTACCAACTAGCACTGGGCCCGCGTGCTGGATTACGGCCCACTCCCTCTCACAGAGAGGAGGCCTGTGTCCCAGCAGTGGGGACATTTTAGGCTGATTATGCTTTATGCTATAAGCTAAAATAAAAATTTCAACATTGGATAATAAAATAAAAAGTGTTTATTTCTCATCACAAGCCAAAAAGTACAAACAATGTTACACACAAGTAGCCAACGATTTTTTGTTGTGGAGCGCTGGTGCCTGTGGTCGGTAGTAACACCTAGGCCCAAGGCCGAAACAAACTCAGAGGTCACAGTCTCTTTTAAAGTCCAGACATAATCTTGGTCAAGCCATATGAGGATCATGTAAATTCGAGTCTGAAATGGTCTTTTGAGGAAAGAACCACACAGATTTGAGTGGACCTGTCCAGTCAGTGCAAGCATTTGTCAGTAATGGTGGAGCTCAACTCAGAACTTAAGGAGCTCAACGACTCGACGAACAATACCAAAGAAAGGACATTTGGGTAGGCCGCATAAAATTCTCAAATTGCCAGACCATCGATAAAATGAACTGAGAACGAAAAAAAAAAAAATTCACGTAGTCCTCACATTCACAACAATTAAAATACTTTACAAAGTAATCATCTCATTTTTTATAGAATATTCAATAATGTCAATTTGTAAATGAAACTGGTAGATATACTTTGATGATTTTCCATATTATTCAAAATGTTACAATGCTTAGCACAGCGAGCAGCTCAATCCCATGCTTTTTTGTCTTCTAAATAATCTGAAATTGTTGATAGCTTACATCCGGTATCACAGCAAATAAGAAAAGTTTCAAACAATTAGTGAGCTTATTAAAAAAAAGAGACACATGTAATAAAGGTAGAACAAATTAAAAGTTAAAGTATGTTTGAATGGTTTTTATGAGCGAACTATAGCGAACGACGCGTAAAGCTCAGAATTTACCTTGATAAATTACGCGGCGCCCCCCCCCCCCCCCACGGGGAGTGCGGCTATGTCGCACGCTGAGAACGAAAGTGACCTATCTCAAAATTTTAGTAAAATGAGTTAAATATACAAAATGACTCAAAAAAGTACACTTTATCACACTTATAATAAAAAACAGACCAGTCATGGTCAGAAAGGGATACAGGGCTTTTCAGTCTCTTTGTTTTCGAGCGCTTCACACTACCTGCACCAGAGTGAAAGGGACGCAATCAGTACTGCACCGCGAGTGGATGTAGCTGAACGTGTCAAGTTTAGTACCGAAGCGACCGATTACACTTTTCGTCAGTTTTGTGCCGATTTGTGAGCGTAAGTTTTGATAAAATTTATAATCATAAAGTGACCAATTTATGGTATAGGTCACTTTCTTATTTCTAATATTAACAACCTAGGTGACATAAATCAAATTCGGTCACTTATTTATTAAGGCATAAGTTAAACTCCTGAACTCATTTCTAATAATAAAGTGACCTATTCTTTTCAAAAGTTATTTTATATAGAAAAAATAATATTTTTATATTTTTATATACGTATATTTAAAGTGATAAAGCCAAATAATATTATACAAAAGAAATTCGTAATTTTCGTTTTCATATTAAAAAGTTATTCTAGAAAGAATATTAAATGTTCAATCAGTCGAATACATTTTATTCAATTCCCAAAAATCGAAAATTTTGACTTGAGTCACTTTCGTTCTCAGCGTGCGATGTGGGTTGTGCCACGGTAACGATACATTGCGCGTGAGGTAATAAAACAAAGGATTATTGGATTCCCATTACGTTCCTAAAATAATTTCATATACCGGTCGTCTTAGTATGATAATATATTATTGAATAATTCATCCTATCACCTTGGGCGGGTTGTCCCTTACACCCTGTATAAGTACTTTTTAAAATCATTCATAAAATTCATGCAGACTATGTAAAACCGTAATATTATAAAGTCATCAGAACTACATGGCTGTGCGAAATTTCAACTCAATCCGATTACGAAAATGGGATGAAAAATCGATCACAAGATTCAACCGTAAGTTAGGCGGGCGTGAAACTCGATAAAATCGTTTTAGAGTATTATAATGAGGGTAGGAATAGAACATAAATTATGTCAAACTGCTGTTGCTCGCGACTTCGGGTCGACGCCGGGTGACAATTACTGGAAATCAGGGCTGTGCTGTGGGTCTAGCACAGCATAATGCTGAGTGGAAGCGATTAAAGTTTAGGAACGTGCCGCCTTGATGATAGGGGAGGAGGGAGGGGGAGAGCGGGAAGCGTTAGTAAACACCCCACTCCCCCTCTGCCAGAGACACATAGTTTTTTTTTAACAATTTTTTTGTATGATGTTTATCTCATAAAACGGTTGATAAATAAAATGTTGAGGTAGGTGGACGGTAGAGAGGAAGATGCTGAAGGGTTTAAAAGAAAAATATGAGCTGTTCCCCACATTTAAATTCGCATAGCTCGTCAAAATGTAGCGAACAGCTGATTTTTTTTCGCGATTCTTTTTGGTTGTGGGAATTCATCAAATGACTTCTCCCGCTCTTCGTGTCAGACTTTTACTGACCACCCGTGTTCCTTCAGTTGCCTGTTGCCAATGGTCCTGGTATCCCTTTCGGACTTTCCCGCAACCCCTGTCAGGCATCGGTCTTAGCGGACCCCGTCAAGTGTGCTGACATCTCTTTGAGGCGCGCGTGGAACACAACGCGCCATCGACCCGGGCCAGAGGCAATAGACAAAGTGACATTCTATCAGCGATAACGATGATGGAAAAGGCAAAAATGTATAGGACTGACATAAGCTATCGAAAAGCTTATGTCAATCCTGTTGAAAGTCGTTGTAGAAATACGAAACGCTATCGAAGCGATTGTCACTTGTCTAGGGCCTCTTGTCCTTATCGGACGGCGAGCTACCCATTGCTCGCCATCCGCCCACGTTTTCTGCCTGTATATCAAACGGCTTGTTCGACTGTTCAGCATGCAAAGCGTTAAGTCAACCATCTCTGCTCTATATGGTGAGCACGGAGAGGTTACCCACGTTAGCTGTGTAGATCATTTGTTTACCAGGCACTCATTCGTGCGTAGCGTGGCCGAGGGTCGCTGTGGGCAATCCCGTTTACGTTCATTACAAAGCTTACTTATACGTGCGTAGCTTAGCGGACTCCTGACGAGCGGTGCCTTTATGTAGAATTAGCTGCGCCCCGCGGTTTCACCCGCGTAAGTCTCGATCCCGTGGGAATATCGAGATAAAAAGTATCCTATGTGTTAATCCAGGTTATAAACTATCTGATTGCCAAATTTCATCTAAATTTCATTCAGTAGTTTTTACGTGAAAGAGTAACAAACATCCATCCATCCATACGTACAAACTTTAGTTAGATTGCATTGTGACGACACTTAGGTCATAGCGCGTCATTCAAACTCAAACTCAAAGCATTTATTTCAATTCAAACATTTACAGGCACTTTTGAATTGTGAAGGAGTCGAAACGAGAGTATCGTGTTACCCAGTAACTGGGTTGTGCGTATGTTTATCTAGCTGCCCGCCGCGACTTCACACGGGTAGCACTAAGTACTTATCTATGGTGCACCTACCTACCTACCTGCGTATGTACAATTATCACTTGGTTCAAAAACGGTGAAGGAAAAAATCGAGATGAAACCGGCATGCCTGACAGATATTTCTCGACGGCACGTGAAGCCAAGTCCCCTACGGGCAGCATAAAAATTTTGACACCAGGGTAGTCGCTAACCATCCGAAAATAAAAAGAATGGGTTGTAGAAGTCAGATAGGCAGTCGCTCCATGTAAAATACTGGTATTCAGCTGCATCCGGTTAGACTGGAAGCCGACCACAACATAGTTGGGAAAAGGCTAGACAGATTGTTGTCAGCAAGAAAACTTAGAACTTAGTGTTCCCACTGCTGGGACACAGGCCTCCTCTTTTGAGAGGGAGTGGCCCGTAATCCACCACGCGGGCCCAGTGCGGGTTGGTAGATGTCACATGTCTTCGATTTTTTTGTTTTAGGACATGCCGGTTTCCTCACAATGTTTTCCTTCACCGTTTTGAAAGCAGTGGTGATGAAATAATTTACACAAAGTAAACCGCATGTCAGGGTTCGAACCTGCGACCTACAACTCGTAAGTCGTGACCGTTACCACTGGGCCACCACTGCTCAAGCGTCAGCAAGAAACATGAAGCTATTTCATTCCCGCTACCAACTTGTCAGCCCAACCTCACCACCACAGCACGATCTCGTATCTCGTACAATTCGTGCCGACAGAATAAAATAACAGTACTCAAAATGCAATTTGTCGAGTCTAAAGTCTGAACAACAGCTTCGTTAATTTTGGACCAGACTCCAGCGGAATACTAATCTGGGAGAGAGAACTGAGAGAGGCACATATATGTCGATGTTTGAGGTCGCATTACGCATGCTAATATAGGCATATTAAAAGGGATTTATTTTTATGTGGGATGCTTTGAGAGTTCATCTGATCCATGCGTCATGTTCGTGAACGGGCGCCGTCAGTTGGGACTGGTCATCTCTTAGCTGCCATGGCTTATTTTAATTTAAGATTGTTTTTTATATTTTTATTACGGTGACTTTTAACGTGCTTTCTATATTGTTCTCACATGTATAATTTCAACATGAATGATGTAACCAATTTGTTGTAACAATTTTTTTAAATTTAAAAGTGTGTCCGTAGAGTTTCTTGCCCGTTCTTCTCCATTGGTACCTACTACGCTTTGGAATGGGCAACGACTGACCGACTCCTTGGTAATTCAAAAGTGCCTGTAAATGGTTTTATTGAAATAAATGCTTTGAGTTTGTGTTTAGATAAATAATTATTAAACAGTAGCTGTTGGCAGCGGTTACCTAGATAATTTCCTACTTTATGTCAAAATCCAAATCAAAAGTAATTTATTCAAACTAGGCTGAGAATCAGTACTTTTCGAACGTCAAAATTACATAAGACAGTCCCCCAAAACGCCCACCCCACCACTTCCTAGTGCTTTAGCTGGGAAGAAGGAGTGGCGCAACAAACTCCCCAGCAGCACAGCTGTCTGTTCAATTAGAAAAAAATGATACTTATTTATGCAAAATCATTTAAATTACGCAACACAAACATAAATCTAATTATTAGTCATATTTCAGGTAAGTAATAAAGGAATGAGGCTTTGTTGCATCGCTGGCCAAAGGTTCGTCCGTGTATGGTTGACTATCCATTGCATACCAAGACTCCTCCACACCTCAGAAAACACGCTATTGGTCTGAGATGATCCATTACGTATGATGAATTTTGGGTATCTACAAGAAATTGTTTCCTCAAGATACAAGTGAACCACCGTAGGCGCAGGCTTGCGGACGGTGAGCAATGGGTAGCTCGCCGTTCGATAAGGACCAGGCCCGGGTCAACGGCGCGTTGTGATCCACGCGCGCCTCAAAGAGATGTCAGCACACTTGACGGGGTCCGCTAAGACCGATGCCTGACAGGGGCTGCGGGAAAGTCCGAAAGGGATACCGTGGCCTCTGGCAACTTACAGGCAGCTGAAGGAACACGGGTGGGTTTTAGTCAGTAAGAGTCTGACAGACCCCCCCGCTCCGCCCAGAGCGGGAGAAGTTATTTGATAATTTCCGACCCAAAAAAAAAATTATATACAGCGTGCCGCTTTAATGGTGACATTAATTTAACACACGTATACGATTTCGTGTATTCGTTATAGGAAAATATTTTATTTTAGTTAAACGTTATTATTTATTGATTTATTTACAATTTTCTAAACTAGCATCTTGGAGTAACCTGTACTTAAAGAACTGTAGCGCAGAGGTCATTTGCCGGGATCACGGAACATAAGTAGGCGAATTGAAGGAATGCCGCGCAATTTCTTAAGAAAGTTGGCATAATTTCTAAGAAATTGCGCGGCATTCCTGCAGCTAAGGGTATCGGATCGATAGAACGTAAGCCAGCTGGTAGGTAGCTTTATGAATGAATCTTTTGCACAGAGTGATCTCAATCTCAATGTTGGTTATGTTTTTATTACTTAGTTTGTCAGTACGAATTATTTTATTTTATTATAATTTTTATGATTACTGGCCACTAGCCCTACCCGTGTGTTAAATTAATGTCGCCATTGTAGCGGCACGTTGTATATTCGTTGCGGCACGTTCTGTCAGAAAACAAACCACTCTCGCACTTGGCCACAATAAATTTACTACATTTTAAACTACAAAATAGTGGACTTCATTGCTCCCCGGGGTTCATAATTTAAAAGTCAAAGAACTCTCTTTACGATGTTTCAGAGCATAAAATGGTAGCTTTAAGGCTCTCAGTATTCGCAGACTAATATAACCTGTTCCTATAAATTACCGAACGTTACTGGTTATTTGAATTACGACTTGTATGTAGCTTTTGAGGGTTCCGTACCAGAAGGTTATTATCATACTGCCATATTTGTCTCTGCATCACCCTAAGGTTGACTGGTAGAAAATGCCTCAGGCATTAAGTCCGCCTTTGTACAGTATTTTTTTTTTTTTTACTTGTGCATATAGTTTTAATAAAATAATAAGGTTGCCAACCGGAACTCTTAATAAGCATCCGCTATCCGTCCGTCCGTCTGTCAGCGGCCTGTATCTCATGAACCGTAATAGGTAGATAGATTATGTATTTCTATTGCCGCTATATCAACGATTATTATAAAAAAATTAAAGGAGACACCCAATGACTAAAAAATTCGCATAAATGAAATTCAAATTCAAATAATTTATTGTTCAATTAGGATTTTACAAGTCGATTGTATCGATATCGATATTATTGTTGCAAAAATGACTTGTGCATCAAGTGACTCTTATGTTTTATTTATTGCTTTTAACAAATTAAATTAACAAGAAATACTAGATAATATATACATAACACAACTAACTATTTACATAAAACACTAAAACTTAAAGAACTAACTAACTATAACTAAAGTAAGGCGTCGAAAAATTCCTCCGCATCGCTGTCGGCTGGTAACGTACCCAAGAGACTGGCGGCATTGCCACGTTGAATGGCAATGCTTAGCCTCTGACCAAGGTAAAAGCCAGCCCTTGGGTCACGGGAAGTGTCAAGCAGCCGTTTGGAGATTTCACTGAACAGACTATGAGCACTCGGACCCCACGGCCCTAGGGTTTCAACCCCAAACGGCTCGAAAATATAATTGCCTATAAGGCTATTATACTTTCGCCGCTTGAGGTTTTCCGCTGCCGCAGCGGCAGCGCCAGCACAGCACGCCGAGCCAGGAAGATGGGATGGCGCAAGAGTATCGACACACGTTGCGTCCCACACTAAAGGCCTACCCATCTTCCATGGGAATAAGGACATGCCGTCCGGTCTTTTGCCATCGTCGCGTGCCAAGCCATTGGGTTCTAATACAGCTGGAACGCCGACGGTGACAAGAGCTCGTCGGATGATGTCATTAATATTAGCGTGCCGCGCTAAGCGACCCGCACTTCGGCTGCAAGACAGGCCGTGGTGTCCGAGGCTGTTGACAACTTCGCCACAGTGACAGCGATGAGGAGTACAACATGGGGCTCCTAGGCGCAGGGAAGCAGCGATGCGGAACGTAGTGTCGTCGAACAAAGTTCCTAGGTTCGATGACGGCAGTGCATGAAGCCACAGACCCGACTCCCACTTACCCACAGCCAGCAGGCGCGCGCGCTCCGCAGTAGTGGCAGACGTGTCAAGCAAGTTGTTCTGTACTACTCTGCAGAGCGGCTCATCCCACCGTCTCTGGGAAGATGGATTGTCGGGCGGATCTGAATTCGGGCAAGCGAGTCTCCAGGCATCCATAGCCTCGGTGAGGCACGGCACGTCAAAATTAATCAGTGTGGAGGCTAGGATTTTCCTGATTAATTTCTCAGTACCGTGGACCGAGGATATGAATGCCGGTAAACTAATACTAGAAATTTTGCGGACGCCGAGGCCTCCCATACGGATGGGAAGAGTAGCTTGTGCCCAAGCTCGGTCGTCCATGGCCACATTTAGGATCAAAGTTAATGTATGACGGATAATTTGGTCCATTTTGTCTAAAAGATTAGTGTGCTTCCATAAATGCGAAGCGCGAAGGAAATATGTTAATTTAGGGCCGAAACAGCAGTAACGGATTAGGGTTATGGCCGAATGCATGTTAATTTGGAACAATCTTTCCGAAACGTCATTGAAATTTTGTATTTTTTCCTCAATGAAGATGGGAAAGGAATCCTCAAAGATTGGAGACCCAAGGAGACGAAGAGAGCTTTTTTCAATAATTTTGATTTCTGGGGCTATTGCGTTAAATTTGGGAAGTGTCAGATGTCTGTCAGTACTGTCCGCTAAGTATAGTTCACATTTTGAAAGGTTGAGATCAAGACCAATGGAATGAAGTTCATTTTTTAGGAATCGGAGGTCATTTATAACAGTTTCTACGTCGCCTCCCAAGGTTCCATCATCGAGGTACCAAACATTAAATTTGGAATTTAGCTGCCGAATAATTGGGTGAATGGCTAAACTAAAAATCACTGGCCCGAGGGGGTCACCTTGTTGACAGCCAACAGCAGATTCCAGAAGGTTGTCCCGAAACAGTAATTTAGAGGGGTGTCTGTAACATTGCCAAAGGAAACTATAAATTTGAGGTATCTCTTTTTTAGTTTCTGTCAGCAAGGTGTCCCTATTAACAGAATTAAAGGCATTCTTTATGTCAACCTTCAGGATAACCTCTCCTTTCTCGGAATTTAGATAGGTCGACAATGCGTGTACAGCAGCCTCACAGCCCCCTTTGGAGCCGTAACCTAGCTGTAGGGGCTGAAATTTTTTCGAAACATCCTCACCATAAAATTTACAACAAATCTTGGCTGCCATACGACGATAGGTGGTTCCCACGGCAATGGGACGAATACCGCCATCCCTCTTACGTAGGGCGCATAGATTGGCCCCATAAAGAACGTCTATGACGGACTCATTCACCTTGCCGGAGAGCATAAGATTGATCAGAGCCGTAAGCTCCTTCACAAGCGACTCACCAGCTGTCCCGGCACCTGAACAAATGAGGTCCTTAAGGTGCTGAGGACTCAGGCCGTCGAGGCCGCCAGCGGAGCCGCTCCGAAAGGAGCAGACGGCTGTGACCAACTCTCGACCTGTAATGGTGAGGGAGTGATTATCCGGATCAGGGGGGTCGGGAAAGGAAAGACCATCCGCTGGGGCAGGGTGTTTGTTCTCCAGAGCTGCGAGTGTTTCTGGAGAACATGGTGCCACTACATCACTACTAAAGAGAATCCTGGCTGCTCCACTAATGTCACCTTCCCCTAACTTAGATTCTACCAGATGGGATATACCTCTTGAAGAGGTATATTTCTGTGTCGAGAATTTTGAATCTAAATTAAGAGCCGAAATATTACAGTTTTCTTTAATTTGTGCGGTTAAGGTCTTTTTGGTTGCCAAATTCTTTTGCACATGTAGAATCCTGTAAGGAAAGGTGAGTAGCTGTTCCCAAGCACTTTGCGAGTTCTCCCGGGCGGCAAGACGAACGCAGCTTGCTAGCTGTTGTGCCACTAGAGGTCTTGCGCCGCGGGGAACTCGCTTCAAAACAGGAACTGAGTTTTTGAATTTTGAAAGGGTTTTCCAAAACGGTTCAAAAGTGGGTGTACCTGGTGTTATAGGTGTGGCTGGTGGGACAGGGTCTGAGGAGAGTGCATTTGATGGTCTGTGCACCTTTCCAATATGCACATTCAGACCCCGCTTACCTTTAAAAAACCGGGCTTGGGAACACAACGGACATCTCTCCAGGATGCTCAGTGATGTCGAAGGTTGACAAGCACTACCACCAACATCCGCAACATCGCTGCTGCCACTAAGCATTAATTTTATTTTTTTTAAACTTATAAATTAACTTATGAGAAAATAATAACAATACAAAATAAAATACTACGAAAACACTAAAACGTCTTGTATGTGACACTGCACTGGTGACAGCTGTGACGGGAGCGACGCAGTCGCGCTCTGGCGGCCTAGGGCGCCGCGCCTCCGATGCATTGCGACGCAGCCCTGGCAACCGATGCCGGCTGGCGTCGCCGTCGCGTCCTCAGAGCGTCCGCGTCGCTATGATTTTATCCTTTACGCAGACTGTGAAAATTTTCACGACTGGTCCCGTCTGACAAGGAATAGATTAAGATACGCTCGAAACTCACACAATAAACACTTTACTAGTGTAGCGATGCGTTAACTAAAATTATTTTAGTTTTGCGAAGGCGCGAGCGACGTCCTTCAGCATTTGCCGCGACACGTCACAAATATCATAATTATATCCATAATATTGGCAATCTTAAACCGGTTGGGATACGACATCTTCAAGATCTTGATCTGCATCAAGTTGTTACACTATGTTTGGAACATTTTGTCCACTTCGTTCCCCGGTCTATCAGTTCTCAAGTGGTTTAATTCTCTTTGGGGACATCCTTTCATTCTTTATTAACGTTTTTCTTACCTACTCATAGAATAAATACAGGGTGTTAGGGTAAACACCGTTATCCTTGAAACCTTGTTTTGGTTTCATTTATAGAACGTAAAATCAATGGAAAATTAGAACTGGTTTTTTTTTAAAGAAAATCGACCTTTTACCACAAGAGTATTTCACCCTTTCACCCTAGGGCGCTAGGGCAACGAACTTGCGTCTCAACACGGGTGGATGGCGCGGGACGTGACCTGACCGGCCGCGAGCGCGACCCCTCCGTCAGTCGGTCAGGTGTTTCGCTAGCGAGCACGGTGTCGCATAGAAACTTTTTTAAATCTTTTATTGAAAGTATTTTTTTTTTTATTGTTACTCGATCATTTATTTTTATAATTTAAGTCAACTACCCATGGTTTGAGTGACTACGGTGTTTACCCTTACACCCTGTATGTTTTTTTCGGCGTTTTTTCTCCATCTTAATACTGTACCAAGAACAACTGAAAGCAACAATTTAATAAGCTTAACCATAGACTAAAACTTGTTCCAGAGATTGATTCGGGGATTCCACTCAGTAATTAATTACTTATTATTAGTTTAAGCTTTATTGTTCAAGTAATAAAGCTTAAACTTGCTTGTATTATTAATTAGGACTAACGGCTAATTCAACCACTCAAATCGTTAGTGAGTTCAATTTTCAGGTAATTTCCAATCTATAGATACAGGCTGTTGGTTTCGTCACATGCGTCCTTATAGAGGGTGATTCTACATATATAACACATAACAACACGCCTGTAATCCCCGTAGGGTTAGACAGAGGTGTACCTATAGTACACCCACATTTCGCCAGTCATGTTTAAGTCCCATGTAATAGGGGGCGAGCCTATTGTTATCAACCGGGACAAGTCCAGACTCCGGGCTGCTACTGAGAAGTTCCTGATAGAAAAACTCGAAAGCACTTTGTCTGACCCGGCATTCTACGAGGCATAAACTCAAACTCAAACTCAAAGCATTTATTTCAATTAAACCATTTACAGGCACTTTTGAATTATCAAAGCTAGTTGCCCATTCCAAAACGTAGATCTCTATAGAGAAGAACGGGCACGAAACTCCAAGGACACTCTTTTAAAAATGGATATATAGATATTACAAAATCCTGGGTACAGTATATTTACTCGTAAGCATGATCAGCTTATAATGATCCCACTGCATAAGGCACCATCCCACTGCACTGAAGAAGGCTTCCTCTCTGTGAGAAGAGTGGGCCGTAATCCACCATGCGGGCCGCCCAGTGCGGGTTGATGGATGTCTAATGTCTTCGAATGTCTGGTTCTAGATTATTCCGGTTACCTCACGATGTTTTGAGAGCAGAGGTGATGAAATAAATTATATAAAGTAAAGTGCCTGTCTGCTTTCGAAACCACAATCTTACAACTCGAAGATTCTACTTGTTATTAGGGCAGAACGGGTGTAAAAAGATGCTTAACGAAGCCGAAATTCACTTGTTATTCCCATCATTGTGATCATTTTTTAGGGTTCCGTACCGAAAGAGTAAAACGGGACCTTATTACTAAGGCTCCACTGTCCGTCCGTCCGTCTGTCACCAGGCTGTATCTCATGAAGTAAGACAGTTGAAAACATAGATGACTTTCGGGCTTCTGATGACCCGTAACGACTGTCAAAGATCACGAATGACAGCCGGGACCAACGGCTTAACGTGCTTTCCGAGGCACGGAGGAGTCTCGGTATGTAAAGATGGTCACCCATCCACAGACCAACCCCGGCAAGCGTATCTTAACCTTATGCATCGACTCGTGCGGTTGTTATTACTTAGCCACGAGCTCCTCGAAATGATAACCAGTAACCGTAAAGAAAATCGTTCGATATAAAAGAGGCGAACCGTTATAACCTCTGTGAAATATTATGAGGAAAAAAAAAGAAAATAGGAATAAAAGAATACCTTCACAATAGGCACGTTTATTTATTGTTGTGCGGCGAAACGACAGATACAGGGGGTTCTTGAGATATACAGGTTGGAGAAACAATTGTTAGGAAAAGTACCTTAATGTTTCAGACAGGTAATTTTAGTCGAAAGAAACTCCATTTTATTTTCAAATGTAAGGAGTATAAACGGTATCTCGTGCATGACATAAAAGTTGGAAAATACTGAGGAAAAAAAAGAGGGTGAACACACGATAGAAGTGATAACGGTGTCCACAAGTGAAAACTTATGACTCGAGCCGAGTATACGCGATTCAGCGTCACTGACCGACTTGAGCCGAGTATACGCGATTCAGCGTCACCGACCGACTGGAGCCGAGTGCACCCGATTCAGCGTCACCGACCGACTGGAGCCGAGTGCACCCGATTCAGCGTCACCGACCGACTTGAGCCGAGTATACGCGATTCAGCGTCACCGACCGACTTGAGCCGAGTATACCCGATTCTGCGTCACCAACCGACTGGAGCCGAGTGCACCCGATTCAGCGTCACCGACCGACTTGAGCCGAGTATACCCGATTCGGCGTCACCGACCGACTTGAGCCGAGTATACGCGATTCAGCGTCACCGACCGACTTGAGCCGAGTATACGCGATTCAGCGTCACCGACCCACTTGAGCCGAGTATACGCGATTCAGCGTCACCGACCGACTTGAGCCGAGCATACCCGATTCAGCGTCACCGACCGACTGGAGCCGAGTGCACCCGATTCAGCGTCACCGACCGACTTGAGCCGAGTATACCCGATTCGGCGTCACCGACCGACTTGAGCCGAGTATACGCGATTCAGCGTCACCGACCGACTTGAGCCGAGTATACGCGATTCAGCGTCACCGACCCACTTGAGCCGAGTATACGCGATTCAGCGTCACCGACCGACTTGAGCCGAGCATACCCGATTCAGCGTCACCGACCGACTGGAGCCGAGTGCACCCGATTCAGCGTCACCGACCGACTTGAGCCGAGTATAACCGATTCAGCGTCACCGACCGGAGCGTGACGCAGTTTCGTCCACTGTTCAGAAAGAGCACAAAGTGCGCCTAAAAAAGTTTTCACTTTAAAAAGTCAATCAATCTGCCCGCCTTTACCCAATTATATTGGGGTCGGCTTCCAGTCTAACCGGATGCAGCTGAATACCATTATGTTACATGGAGTGACTGCCTATCTGATGTCCACAACCCAGATACTGGGTAATACGATACTCTCGACTCGACTCCTTGGCAATTCAAAAGTGGTGGTTAAATGGTTTACTAGATACTAGGTAACACTATACCCTTGGTAAGACTGGCTGTCAGACATTCGGGCTTCTGACTACCCATAACGACTGTCAAAGATCCACGAATGACAGCCGGGAGGCGTACCGTGTCATGGATGGCCTTGGTCAACCATCCACGAACTGACCGTGGCAAGCGTAGCTTAACCTTTGATGAAAAAAATAGCTAAAATTACAAGGATAAAAAAAAACCAATAAAAATTGTGTCCTCAATCAAATCAAGTTTTTCTACATGCAGCGTTCGAATCAGCCTGTATATATCATGTAATACACACGCTACGGAAGAGACCTCACGTTTAAAAAGGCTTCAGTTACAGGCTTCTAGGATAATATACAGGGTGTATTGTGGTCATCCGGAGGTATGTAGGTCGGGTAAATGGGTATGAAAATATTGTCTATATGTCAGAAGGAGGTTGTGAAAGGGATTTATGAGGACTTGTTTTTATTTACGTACCTAACTTAAAGTTATTTTCACCCTACGTATATAAATAATAGTGAGAGGAATTTAAAACATCATCCATATAGGCTAAGTAGGAAAAATACGTATTATTGAAGCTAACTCAAAAACTACACAAGCAAAATTAATACAATTCCAACTCTAATACCTAATTGGTTTATTTGAAAAGCATTTATTGCAAATAAACCAATTACCTACAGGTATTGAATTGTCAAGGGGTCGGTTAGGCAGATAGATGAAGCTAGTTGCCCATTCCAAAGCGTAGTAGGTTCCTATAGAGAAGAACGGGCACGAAACTCCACGGACACTCTTTTAAATCGGAATATTGTTACAATTTATTGGTAACATCATTCATGTTGAAATTATAAATGTGAGAACAATGTAAAAAAAAAGACGTGCACGTTAAAAGCATCCGTAATTAAAATGTAAAAACAAACAATTCAAAAATTAAAATAAATTAAATGTATATGGGATTTATACTATTTATACGGGACCACCTCTGAAGCAAGGCCAAACAAAAAAAAAAAACATCAAAATCAATTCATAATTGGCGGAGTAATTACGTAACAAACATACAAAAAAAAACACAGACGAATTGAGAACCATCCTTTTTGAAGTCGGTTAACGTTCATGTAGTCTGAGATTTTATAGGCGTCCTTTATTCACCCCCGTTGACGTTCAAATGTAAACGACAAATCATAATGTTTCATTCATAAAATTCCAACTTAAAATTTAATTAAAATGTTTTTAGCGAATTGGGGTCTTAAAAACTCATTATGAGGGTGCTTTATTATTAGGGTTAATTTGTTTTATGAGCTTGCTTAGTACTGTTACAGCTTACCCCCGATTTCTTAAAACCCTAAGTTCTTGGCCGGGGAGCGGTGCGGGTGTGGGAACGCGCGCGATTTGCCTGTCGGCTGTCGGGCGCGGCTTCATTCCGCGGTCAGCTCGAACTAGTTTGAGATCCCCCGGATCCCCGGATTCTCGCTTGCCGCCCGCGCACTCACTGCGGCCACTTGTACGAGCTATGGCGTGAGTTGCCCGCGCGCTTTTTTTTTTTTTGTTTCCGTGTTTGGAAATCCTCATGGATGTCCTCCGCCCTGGGGCGGGCGGAGGGGTCTGTCAGACTCTTTACTGACTAAAAACCAGATCGGTGTTCCTTTCCCACACTTGCACCGGGGATCATGGGAACTAGTGCGCCTTCCACGATCCCCGGCTAGTGCCGGCCCGCTCTGCCGGCCTCCTCAAGTCTGCGGGGGGAGTGAGGTGTACTCCCCCCGCAACGCCAATAGGGGGCGCGCGCGGAACACTACGCGCCACCGCCTCGGGTCCAGTTATACGGGGGGGCGGCGGAAGTCCCCAAGTCCACCGTCCCTCTGGACTCGTTTAGGGGGTCTGGAAGAGGGCGTTGTCCGCCCTCCGCCAACGCCCGGTACGTCTGCTGCGGGTCGGGACAGTGGTCTCGACCTCCCTCAACCTCTCCGAAGCCTCCTTCTGTGAGATGACCGTTTCACAGAAGGAGATCATCGCATCCCACGACTCTGCGCTCCCCACCATCGCGTGAGCGACGGCCGGCAGCGACAGGTCGGTTCCCAATTCTGTCACGAAGGCACGGCGCGGCTCCTCCCATGCGGCACACTCTGCCAGCGTGTGCCGTGCCGTGTCCTCCAGACAATGGACGCAGTGATGACACCGAGCGTCCGGCTCCCTGTTTATGCGACCCGCGCGTTCCCTGCACCAAGCAGCCCACCCCGGATGCTCAAATGCATATGTTTGAATATATTCATATGTTTGAATACGTAGCGCCGCGCTTGCTGTCTGGCCAAGCACTAAGCATCAAAATCGGAATTGCTAATCTATAATGTTCACTTGGAACTTCACAAGTGAACGCACACAATTCGACAGAGAACTCATTTGTTTTTAAAGTAAATCATTGCGAATTCAAAAGGAGGCCGTTCGTATTTCGAAGTGATGTTTAAAGAACTTGACAGCTGTCAAATATCATGTCAATCAAAAGAACAACAGTTAATGTCAGTTCAAAAAATAATGGATGAAGTGTAAATGTGTGACCAAGTGATTATTAGGCATTCTAAAAAATGCCCGGGCAGTTTGAAAAATGCCCAATATGAGAGGGCAGTATGATAACAACTATTGAAATAATCAAAACGGCCGGGCATTTTTTATTATGCTAGTCACCTATGGGGCAGCACAATTAAAACCAGGTTTATTACTATTATTTTGATTTCTAACGTAGAATCAATATTTAAAATCAAATAAAATCTTTCCATAGACACTCTGCTGACCTATGATGACTTTACCATAATTAAATACCCGTGTATCTATTAGATTGCCGAAAGACTACACAGCAATATTTTATAATGACGAGGCAATGTGATAAATAAGGAAGTTCAAATTATAATTAATTATTTTGCCCTAAGTAGCTTGTCATTATTCATAATGCGCGGGCATTATGAAAAATGCCCGTATTTATTACTTGGTCCATTACATAAACATACCCGGTGTAGGTAAAATTGTTACTACATCACTCTTTATAACAAACTCGCTGCGCCCCGCGGTTTCACCCGCGTAAGACTCGATCCCGTAGGAATATCGAGATAAAAGTATCCTATGTCCTATTCCAGGTCATGGTCTACCTATGTGCCAAATTTCATCCAAACCCGTTCAGACGTTTTAACGTAAAAGCGTAACAAACAAACAAACTCACTCATCTGCATTTAAAAACTAAAACCCAACTACGACTAAAAAGGTATAAACAAGACCCCACAGACAGACAAATTAAAAATCCGGTGTCACACGTGTTAGGGCATAAATCGAACAGATTACGTGTGACTCCGGATTTTTAATTTGTCTGTCTGTGGTGTCTTGTTTATACCTTTTTAGTCGTAGTTGGGTTTTAGTTTTTATTACTTTAATTTATTTTAAATTATTTTGGTGTTATAATATTTATATTTTTGAAATGTGCTCATTAAGCCCTTTCATTTGATACACAACATGGTACGATTAAACAATATTTTTTTTTAGTTCCTGACTTTATGTCCTCTAGAGGGCGCCATTTTTAATTCAATGTAACGTCACATAAGGCTATGTGACGTTACATTGAATTAAAAATGTTTGTTTTTTTAACGTTGGAAGCGCGAAGACGCTTCCAGCGATACCTCATTTGTCAAACTGTGATGAGTGGTTTAGAAGATAGGAGGTAACAGATGAACATACATACATACATACAAACATACCGGTCAAAATCATAACCCTCCTTTTTTCTTCGCCGTAGTCGGGTAAAAAGATTTCAAATTTATATCTCACCAGTTTTTCGAACAATATATTGTTTGAATAGCATTATTAAATTGAAATTTAAAAAATATTGCCGAAAACATAAGTTATAAAATTAACCTCATTTGCCACCAAAAGAAAAACATATTTATGGTGATTTAAAATTAGAATTTCGGATTAAAGCACTCAATTTGAAAGTGACACTACACATTGTCATCCACAGGTACGATTTCTAATCCATTTGTTTACATTTTCATTCAATAATTTTGGAACAGATCATACCCATCATAGATAGACAGAAGATATTGATAACCAGCTGACATGCTTTCAGAAACTGGGGACAAGATTATGCTACCCCATTTTCCAATGAATTTATAATAATACACTTATGTCCCTTCGAGAGATTGTTACATATTTGATAGCAGTGCGAAGTTATGGATCTAAGACAGGGGTTCCCAAACTTATTTTGTCTCAAAGTGGGCAGTAGACAAGCTGCACACAAAAAAATTTTTTTTAGCGCCCCCATTTTTTCACCTACTTAAAAACCACTATAATTTCAAATTAAATTAATTATTGTGAGCTATATTAGCCGAGATTTAGCTCATTCAACACTCGATCGTACTCAACAAGTAAGAACAAGTATTCAAGTAAACTTGTTAAAACATGATTGCCCCCGGTCTTTTTTCTACGAAAATGACATATCTAGGAATACTAATCTATACTAATATTATAAAGCTGAAGAGTTTGTTTGTTTGTTTGAACGCGCTAATCTCAGGAACTACTGATTGGAATCGAAAAATTATTTTTGTGTTGGATAGTCCATTTATCGAGGAAGGTTATAGGCTATAAAACATCACGCTATGACCACTAGGAGCGGAGCATAAATGAAAAATATTGCAAAAACGGGAAAAAATATTCCTCTTTGACAGCTTCCGTTGCGTGCGCTGCGTAAACGGTTTAAGTTACGCAAATATCATGTATCACGGAATTGTTTCTCTTTAAAAGTTCTAAAAAAAAGTCCGCGACAGCATATGTCTATCTTTTAAGATTATCACACTATAACCTTTTTTTAGGTAATCAAATTTGTTCGAAATTAATGCATTATTTGTGAAGGAGTTTTATCAACATTATAATAATTATTATTCAAATAAATAGTTTTAACATCAAGGGTATTTATGTAGCAGTAAAATACTTTTTAATTCATTCGAATCGGACAATTAATTTCGAAGTTATCACGAGTATAAAAATGCAATACGCGAACCGTTCGACGCCGTCGCCGCGCTGCCGCGACTTTTCCTTCTCTAGAGAGGAGAGGATGGGCAGTTAGGCACACGGGTAGACTATGACCTGGAATAGGACATAGGATACGTTTATCCCTATATTCCCACGGGATCGAGACATACGCAGGTGAAACCGCGGGGCACAGCTAGTAACTACTAAAATGCGAAAATGTGTCTGTTGCCTTTTTATTTCTTTGTGTCTACTTTCATTGCAAAACAGAGCGACCGATTAACATGTTTTTCTTTTATTTATTGAATAAAACAGGACAGTTATTTGAACTATACTCCATTTTTTTTCCATTTTTCCATTTGCATGCCAAAATATGGCGAAATGTGTCATCGCTCAAGAATACTATTTTATCTATCACCTTTGTATTACCACATTTAAAGCAAATAAATGATAATGACTTGTTCAGTTTTAACTATACAAAAAAATATCATGTTATCTATACTCCATTTGAAATAAGATTAGACATTTAAATAAGCCTTTTTTACAGTCCGTTCAACCGATTTTGACTTCTATTGCGTTGGTCGCACGACAAATGGCAGCTGCAGTAGACAGTTGGTATTGTGTTTTTTTTTTTGCTTTTAATGCCATCCTTATGCCTACGGTATAGAAGTCAAAATCGGTTGAACGGACTGTAAAAAGGTTTGTTTAAATGTCTAATCTTATTTCAAATAGAGTATAGGTAGGTACGCAGAGAGAAATATCGACCCGAGTTAGTTTGAGCAATCTCTTAATTAATATTAGTTGATGTTCACAAGTTATAGTCGAGAGTCGAGAGCGCAGTCGGTGTCTAAGAGTCCTCCTAGATGAAATTACAAAACCACCCCTAAGCCTCTACGCCCCCATTTTTTTTATAGGTCTCTTACCCTTTAGGCCTGCAGCGCCCACAAGGGGGCGTTATCGCCCACTTTGGGAAAGGCTGGTCTAAGATGATAAAACGATATTCTTTTCTGACCCTCTTGAGATTATCCTACAATTCTAGTAAAGTATAAAAGCGTAGCCAATTCTTAGACAGACCACCTGAAAAGATTCAATATCGCGATGTCACAGTTTGTTTGTTACGCTTTTACGCTAAAACGACTGAACGTATTAGGATGAAATTTGGCACAAGGGTAGACCATGATCAGTAGGCGTAGCATGACGGTTTCTATCTCTACGAAGAATAGACATAACTTTTTCTATACAAACTGACATTTCGTTTCTTCATTTTTGATATCGCACCGTAGAAATCTTTCTACAATCTGTCATTTTGTCTTTCATTTCTAACGATCTTTGTCTAGGTCTTTTTTTACGTAGACTATTTCGGAAGAAAGTTTTCTACTCAAACTGTCAAAATCACACTGACAACTGACATTTGTCTATGGTAGTGAAGACAATTTGATTTTGGAATCGCCAGTAGAAAACTTTCTACTCGACGGCCACAAAGTATAAACGGTTATCTACAAAATCATGATTTTACAAGGGAGCGTTTTGAACGCAAAATTGTGATAATTAATAGAAGGACAAAGCTATCTTCTCCTATTTTACATCATATAGTTAATAATAAGTAGTTATAAGTACTAAGAAAATAGTTAAGGCCAATATTACTGTGATATTGTTTGATCCAAAATACGGTACTTCGACACATTGAGAATTTTTTTTGTAGTTTAAACAGAAAAAAAAATCCTATGACAAAACAAAGAATTCTGAGTCGAATTTTATTATGAAAAAGAGTGAATTTCGTAAAAAGTGCAGTTGACCCTTTCTACTTTGCTGCCGACGTACTGTCTACACGAAACGTCATTTTTGTCTACTCTTCCGTCGACAAAACGGTGCTCATACTACGCCTGCTGGAAAAGTACATAGGATACTTTTTAATCCGATATTCCCATGGGATAGACATATAATTGAGTTAAACCGCAGGCGCAGCGAGTAATATTATTAATAAAAATGCGAAAGTGAGTTTGTTTGTTTATTACGCTTTCACGCTAAAACGGCTGAACGGATTTGGATGAAATTTGGCACATGGGTAGATCATGACTTGGAAAAGGATACTTTTTATCCGATATTCCGATGGGGTTGATATTTATGCGGGTAAAACCGCGGGGCTCAGCTAGTTGAAATTAAAAAGAAATTAAAAACACTATGTTCCTTGTGACTTTAATTTCCTACAACTACAAAATCTAAAAACCACGGAAAACATCGCACTAAGATCAATCAATCTGCCTAGCCTTTTCCCAACTATGTTGGAGTCGGCTTCCAGTCTAACCGGATGCAGCTGAATACCAGTATTTTACATAGAGCGACTGCCTATCTGACCTCCACAACCCAGTATCTGGGTAATACGATACCCCTTGGTAAGACTAGTTGTCAGGCTTTCGGACTTCTGACGACCCGTAGCGACTGCCAAAGATCCACGAATGACAGCCGGGACCAACGGCATAACGTGCTTTCCGAGGCACGGAGGTGTCTCGGTATGTAAAGATAGTCACTCATCCACGGACCAACCCCGGCAAGCGTAGCTTAACTTGATCGACCCGTGCGGCTGTTATGACTTAGAACAATAAATTTTAATCATACGACAATAAAAGGCTGTTTATAATTGGAGCTCTTTAATAAACAAGTGCTAATTGGGGCTCTCCGGCAGAAGGGTTCTTCAAGAGGGTAAACAAAGAAATAAGCATTGTTTACCCTTGAGCCAAGAGCTCAATTTCCTCCTTACACACTTCTAACCCAAACTTATTACGGCTCAAGACTCGGATACCGGTTAAATTTTCAAGCCGGTATGATGTACTTGACGTTACGAAAACGTTGGATAGACATAGGGGCACACAATACTTACTGTTATACAGGATGTGGCGTAAATAATGGATAACCCTGAAACTGTCGATTGGCCAGATTATCATCTATCATTTACCCCACTTATATCGCCATATGCCCATGGATGACCAAATTTTTGATATTTTTGATATATCTTATAAAAAAAAGTCGGGTTTGTTCAAGTACTTATTATATAACTCGAGAACGGCTGAACCGATTCTGATGATCTTTAATTTGTCTCCGCCCAGAATAGCAGAATAACAATTTTAAAAAAATGCAGAAAATACAATATGGGGCTTATGGCGATATAAGTGGGGTAAATGATAGATGATAATCTGGCCAAACGACAGTTTCAGGATTATCCATTATTTACGCCACACCCTGTATATTAGAGTACTGAAATATTTATGAATGAAAGAAAGAAACTCGTGCATACTAAAAGATAACAGTAATCAGCAATAGATCTAAGTACAGTTATGCTAGTACTAGCTGCGCCCCGCGGTTTTTCCCGCGTAAAGCACGATCCCGTGGGAATATCGGGATAAAAAATGTCCTATGTGTTAATCAAGGTTATAATCTATCTGTGTGCCAAATTTCATCCAAATCCGTTCAGTAGTTTTTGCGTGAAAGAGTAACAAACATCCATCCATCCATACTAAGAAACTTTCGCGTTTATAATATTAGTTAGATTAGAAGTTAGATTAGATCATATAAAATCATTCATCATAATTATTCTCTGGCATGGAGCTTAAATGTAACCGGTGAAAAGTTTTTTTTTTGAAGTCGGTAGTTTTTTTTTACCCGACTACGGCGAAGAAAACAAGAGGGTTATGATTTTGACCGGTAGGTATGTATGTATGTTCATCTGTTCCCTCCTATCTTCTAAAGCACTCATCACAATTTGACAAATGAGGTATCGTTGGAAGCGTCTTGATTTTCCGCTGGTTATAGGCTATGTGACGTCACATTAAAAATGGCGCCCTCTAGAGGACATAAAGTCAGGAACTTAAAAAAATATATTGTTTAATCGTACCATGTTGGGTATCAAATGAAAGGGCTTAATGAGCACATTTCAAAAATATATATATTATAACCCCAAAAGAATTTAAAAAAATCCGGAGTCACACGTAATCTGTTCGATTTATGCCCTAACACGTGTGACTCCGGATTTTTAATTTGTCTGTCTGTTGGGTCTTGTTTATATCTTTTTAGTCGTAGTTGGGTTTTAGTTTTTATTACTTTTTTTTTTTTTTGTAAAAAGTTTTTATCTCATTAATAAAAGTATAGGTGAAATGCCATTCATTCTGCGCAAAAATAAACTTACTACTAACACCATGATTGATTATCCGTCCACACGTTAAGAAACTCCATCAAAAGAAAAACCTATTCATCTTTCTTTCCCTCCCCTTAATTACTAGCCTAACATCTCAGGTAAAGTTACTAAACTGAATTAGTAATTAGTAAGTAATTAGAAACATTAGCGGAACTTGATTAAGGAGGTCCATTCGAGCGGAGCGTTGCAGAGTTAAAGATAAACAGTGCGCCAGTAACTAGGTTGTGGAGGTCAGATAGGCAGTCACTCCATGTAAAATACTGGTATTCAGCTGCATCTGGTTAGACTGGAAGCCGACCCCAAAATAATTGGGAAGAGGCTAGGCAGATTTGACCAATCTGCAATCTGCCCTAGCCTTTTTCCCAACTATGTTGGGGCCGGCAAGAAACTCCACGGTCACTCTTTTAAAAATAATTGGCTGTTACAATATTTTCGAATTACAGTGTTATTAGGTATGGGAGGACAGTGTAGGCCTTTCAACAAGTACCAGGTAAGTACTTAGCAAAATAGAAAATGTTCAACAAATCTACTACAGTCCACTAATCCTACATCGTTCTCAAATTCACAAAATGGAAAAGAATCTATACAAGAGAGTGTATTTTAGTGTTTTATGTAAATAGTTAGTTGTGTTATATATATATTGTCTAAAAATTTAGTTGTTGAATAAAATAAAAAATAATACATACAAGAGATAAGTAAGAAAATAAAAACCTATTCAAACCAAATGACATGATTGCCATTACAACTGTAATAAATCTAATCAATTATCATGTCCACAAAAGCCACTAAGAGTTGAAACCAAATTTTAGGTATACAATGTCAAATAATAAGATAAATATGTCAAGGTGAATGTAAAAAATTAAAGTAATAAAAACTAAAACCCAACTACGACTAAAAAGGTATAAACAAGACACCACAGACAGACAAATTAAAAATCCGGAGTCACACGTGTTAGGGCATAAATCGAACAGATTACGTGTGACTCCGGATTTTTAATTAGTCTGTCTGTGGTGTTTTGTTTATACCTTTTTAGTCGTAGTCGGGTTTTAGTTTTTATTACTTTTTTTTTTTTTTAATTTTTTTAATATTTATATTTTTGAAATGTGCTCATTAAGCCCTTTCATTTGATACCCAACATGGTACGATTAAACAATATTTTTTTTTTAGTTCCTGACTTTATGTCCTCTAGAGGGCGCCATTTTTATTATTTTATTTTTTATTTAATGTGACGTCACATAGCTTATAACCAGCAGACGATCAAGACGCTTCCAACGATACCTCATTTGTCAAATTGTGATGAGTCTTTTAGAAGATATGAGGGAACAGATGAACATACGTACATACATACATACATACATACCGGTGAAAATCATAACCATCCTTTTTTCTTCGCCGTAGTCGGGTAAAAAATAAGATAAACATGGTAATTCGTTCATAGACTCTTACATAATTATGCCGTTAATGAGGTACCAGGGAAACCACATGTGCAGAAGGAATTATTGCCAAACTTCCTTGTCTTCAACGTACCGTCTTTAATCTTATAATATGCTCTTTAAAAAGGAGTCTCGATATGTAAAGATAGTCACCCATCCACCGACTAACCCCGGCAAGCGCAGCTTAACCTGATCGATCGACCCGGTGCGGCTGTTATTACTTAGCCACGAGCTCCTCGGGCTTGACCAAAGAACGTTAAACAAACATGTCCTAAGCAAAAACCATAGATTATACTATCAACTCGATGTCAACAGAGTTGCCCAATCAAGATCTAACACCCCAAACCGCCCTTAACTTTGAAAGCCATGACGAATCGTAAAGTTACAACACATGAATACTTAATCACTTACTCGTATTTAAGGTCCTACCCTACCTCAAATTTTATCTCGCTTACACTCGCGTATACTACTCGCGACCTGACTGAGAGCGAGTCGGAGTAGTAGGCGGAATTCAAGCTTCGAATAGTTTAGGGAATTGCTTGTTAAGGTGAAAATAATGGTAATAAAAAAAAAAAGACATTAGACCAGCTTTTTAATTAGTTCAGTTATTGTGCAAAGTTTCATGATCTAATTTGTAGTATTTTTTTAATTCCAGCGGTTTATAGTTCGGTTTAGAGGTATTTTTTTTGTATAGAGAAAATTTTATGTAGTCATGTTTTCGCCAAACATAGGACCTAGCATCAATCCTCAACTTTAACATATATTTATTTCAAAATTGATGCTGCAGTATTTTGGACATAACGGAGGATCATGCTAAGCAATTTGAGGTAGGGTATGGCCTTAAAAGCTTATTTACACGGGGCAAGTTTGTGGTGGGTGCTCATGGCTAAATGATAACATCCGATAACGCGTCGATCGAAGGTTAAGCGATGTTTCCCGCGGTCGTTTCGTGGATGGTGAGCATCGATTACATAACTGGACCCCGCCGTGCCTCGGAAAGCACGTTAAGGCCGTTGGTCTCGGCTGTCATTCGTAGATCTTTGACAGTCGTTACGGGTCGTCAGAAGCCTGAAAGTAAGGCAACCAGTCTTACCAAAGGGGTATCCTATTACCCAGTATCTGGGTTGTGGAGGTTAGATAAGTTGTCTTGTCACTCGACGAAGCCGACCCCTACATAGTTGGGAAAAGGCTAGTCAGATTGATTGATTTATAACACGAGCAAAGTTTTTAATCCGTCGAAATGATCACCAATGGTGTCCATGCAGTTTCTTGCCCATTCTTCTCCATACGAAAACTACCTTTTGGAAGGGGCAACTAGAATCAGTTTTATTTCTTTGTTTTTGACGTTCAAAACTGCCTTTTATGTGCATATTTGAAATAAATTATTTGACTTTGACTTTGAATTGGCAAAGGAGTCGATCATTCAGAAATACGAAGCTGGCTGCCCATTCCAAACCGTAGTAGGTTCTGGAGAAGAACGGGCAAGAAACTAAAAGACACAAATTAAAAATCCGGAGTCACACGTAATCTGTTCGATTTATGCCCTAACACGTGTGACTCCGGATTTTTTATTTGTCTGTCTGTGGTGTCTTGTTTATACCTTTTTAGTCGTAGTTGGGTTTTAGTTTTTATTTCTGGTATGGCGTGTAAAAGTGATTCCGATATCCTATTTACAGAATAAACAATTTCATTTCATTTCATTTCAAAAGTGCCTGTAAATGGTTTAATTGAAATACTTAACTTTAAGTTTGAGTTTGTCAAATTTCCTAAATTGTGATTTAACAACTCGAAGGAAAAAGTATCAGTAGAGGGCTGTCGATAAAACATAATGGAGTTTTTGACACAGACTGCCAAGTATGTCATGTAAGAATGGCAGAGATGATGCTCCACAAAGCCGAACTTTTTCAAAAATTCCGTGTGTCATTTCAAAGTTGCTACAGAACAATTTTGGCTGCCCGAACGCTGACAGTTTTGAAAGGCGAGGCAATTGATGCCTTTTGACACGCGAGTATCGTCCGTACTGTTTAGGCATCTGCCCCACGGTCGGCGCTTACAAATAAAAACGAGTTGGTGAGCACCAATTCCGCCAATTATGTCATCTTAGTGTCTTGTTTTCTTATTTTATTGTTCTTTTTGTATACTGGCACCTTGTAGCTATTATTTTATTAATGTAATTGGGTGGCCCAATTCAAGAAATCACTAAGTCCTAAAAGTGACATTTGAGATAATTCTAATTTTATGTTTTAATGTCAGCTGAAATAACATACGTTGGTTAAAAAAAACAATTTAAATACATATTATAGCGCAAACTAAGTAGTTTTATTTATTGAAATAATCAAAACGATATATGTAACGATATATGTATGTGTGTAGGAGCCTCTTGATAAAATAACAAAAAAATTGGACTTATTTGTAATCCCTGGACTTAGGAACATTATAGTGTTAAATGGTGGACCTAGATATATTTTTTCAGTACCCAGTACAACATCTATGCAAAATCAGCTTATCATTCCACTTTTTCTTCAGAATCGAATTCTGCAGTTATGGGGTCCCGAGTTCCATTAAATAAATCCTCATAAAAATACCTTTCCGATTCAGGAACAGATTGTAGCAACCGCTTTAAATCTTGCAATTTAGCAGCCTTTATAGTTAAGGGTGCGTCGTAGCTGCGTTTTGGTGTAATGCAAGATCATATTCTTGCATTACACCAAAACGCAGCTACGACGCACCCTTAACTAGTAGGGTAGTTGTCGAGAATTTATTGGCAGTGGCTGTTCGTTATTCAAAGCGGGTACATTATTTTTTAAAGCATGAGTTATTTTGGGTGTCCATTCGTCCTTAGATTGAGCAGAATAATCCCCAATATTACTGGTGGTACTTTTAACTTAACTACTCACGTACACATAAGATTTTAAACAAAATCGCAACAAAACCTTCTCGGTGACAAATTATAAAAACCGTTATGAAAAAATTCTGTCCTGTAATTTGAAGTAATGACGTGGGTTGCCATTAAGACTTCAAACAAAAATCAATGGACTTAGCGATTTCTTCCAAAAAAACTGACGAATGATTTTATGAATGGAAGATCCAACTTTTTTTTTTTTTTATACTTTCGGAAATGGGACTTAGAGATTTTTCCCAAGAACATTAAATATACCATTCGAAAGGGAACGAAAAAATTAACAAGCCAGTGTTGCTAGCTCAAAAGCGTTAAAAATGGACTTAGTGATTTCATGAATTGGATCACCCAATTAGTTATTATTTGAGCGTGCTTTTGTATGTTGTGTTATGTCTTTTGTGTGCACCAAATAAACGTTCTATCTATCTACTTATCAATAAGCAGCGAGTCGGCGACGAGCGATTACTCGCAGGTTGGTTTGAGTATGAAAAAGTTTTTACAAAAAAAAACAACCGACTTCCAAAAAAAACCCCAAAGTCTGTTTTATTTTTTTGCACCTACTATTTTGTACTTTCCTTGAGCAACAAAATCGTTGATAGCTAGTTGATTCCTCGTGGTGGGACAGGCGCCTTATGCGAGTCAACTTTTTTATCTCCTTCCGATATAGCCTATTCGAAGCGAGAATTTCTCCGTGTGTAAATGAACCATTATTAAACTCGTAACAACTTCGTTGAGATGTCGAACTTAAAGTACAAAACTTTTTGAACTTGCTGAGTGACGCGTGATATGACTGATTAACACCTCGTTACGAGCGGGGGGTGAAAAGTGGGAGTTTAAATGTCAGTAGGGCATTTTAATTCCCACTTTTCACCCCCCGCTAGCTTGTATGGATGGGAATTTGCAGTAATATTGTTTGTTGTTACGACTTTTGAGCCATAAAAAGCGCAAATAAATAAAAGGTAGACTTCCTGTACTTGACAGGTTGTTGAAAATGATCTTAGGTTGTTTGTTTTTTTTTTATTGCCAAATAGGCCTCTCTCTCGACCTCCTTTTCACTTCGATTATTCAACAAACAACAACAAAAACATCAAAACCAATAATAACAATAATAACAACAAACAATAACAACAAAAAACAACAACAATACATTTTTTTTCTTATTCTTTATTATTTTAAGTGCCTTAAATTTAGATCGCTGTTTGCCATTCATAGTTTGCACCGGAGCTGCGGAGTCTTATTTGTGCCCGTTTAGCGCAAATACTCTTTTCCGTTTTTCAACTTGCCTAGCCTTTTCTCAACTATGTTGGGATCGGCTTCCAGTCTAACCGGATGCAGCTGAATATCAGTACATGGAGTGACTGCACAACCCAGTAACTGGGTAATACAATACTTTGGTAAGACTGGTTGTCAGACTTTCGGGCTTCTGACGACCCGTAACGACTGTCATAGGTTCACGAATGACAGCCGGGACTAACGGCTTAACGTGCTTTCCGAGCCACGGAGGTGTCGCGGTACGTAAAAATGGTCACCCATCCACCGACTAACCCCGGCAAGTGTAGGTTAACCTGATGGATCGATGCATGTGGCTGTTAGCTTAGTTACGAGCTCCTCACTCTTTTCCGCTGTTACATGGGAAAAAATACAGGGGCAAATATTGGTGTATTACAAACCTTTGCCTAGTGTTTGCTTACTTCTTCGGGAATCACAGACGTAATCTTATTTTCTAATATTTCTTTTTTCTTTTGTTACAGACAAGAAAAACAGCCTACAAAAATGGCAGTAAAGCAAGAGTTGTTACTACCAAACCAAAAGATGGCGCTGTTACAACCATCATGAAACTCCGCTAGATGTCGCTACGAACATTGTTATGTGAAGTGTTAGAGTGGGATATAAATATTATTTTGTGATAAGTGCGAGTGAGATGCGAGACGGATCTAAACCTAAGCCTAGTGGCTCAGCGACTGGCCAGGGTTTTGATGATGAAGGTGAGTTTTTTTTATTTTATTAATTTTCACTCTTAATAATGTTCCAAGAAAACAAGAAACGGTAGTAGTACGTCGTCCATTTTGGTTTATTTTGGTGACGGATCATTTCCAGTGTGACTGTAATTTTTATAATTTTTGGGGTAAAAAATTACCTATACTTAACAACTACAGAAATCGATTCAGTAACAATTCTGAACAAAACACATAATGTTCATTAATTCAGTTACACATTGTATAAAAATAGGAATTATCAAAAACAATAAAACTCTAACCTACCTCAAATTATACTGAAGTTATTTTATCCTCAAATAAAGCGTTTTGTTCAATTATTTACAAAAAAAGGGACATTCACTATTTACAAATGGTGCTTAAAATGTTTGATCGGTATTTAAGTTATAACAGCCACTTTTGTAACTTGATCCCATTAATGCAACATTTTATGCCGACGTGTCGAACTAGCTTGAAAGCAGCATTTTAGAGACAAATGTCAAATCAGAGCTATCATTTGACATGAGTCACTAAAATGCTGATTTATAGCAAAACTAATATAGAGTGCGTTTCATCAAATAGTTCCTATGCCGTAATTTTGGCTACACTGTTGTGTCCTACAACAGTGTAGCTAAAATTACGGGTCATCTCAGACCGCGACGTGAAGCGACGCGACGCTGGACGTACTTTTTAACAATTATCGAACTTATTTTCTTCACGAAAAGGTATAATTTCAGTGTGAGTGTTGACACGTGTCAAAGTAAGCCGAGATGCGCAGCGCGTGTAACTTATTGTGTAGTAAATAAATTCGATATTGTATCGGATCATAAAAAAGTGCGCGTCGCGTCGAGTCTCGGTGTGAACTGACCCTAATACGAATACGCTACGCCACTAGGGCGCTACTTAATAGGTCCGTTTTTAAAGAACCATGACCATCACCCTATACATGCATACCCAAACCAAAACGATTATGACCAAAAGCTACATATGGTGCATTTAAAAGCACCGTAAACCTAGATTCTGAAATAATTCCTCTATATTAATTTAAACTACAGGTTTTTGTATATTTCAGAACAAAAAAAATACTTGTCCTGGCAAATAGCTCATTTATTTCACTTCAAAAAACGATTGATTGCTAATTGTTTTCTGTCAGGCGTTTTATACCTTACACAATACCTTCCATAAACTGTATATGATTTCTATTTGTGTATGTTTTAGTGCGTTAATAGTTGAAGTGCCATATCAATAAATAATATCGTGGCCTCCATGGTTATCTCATGTACCTCAAAAATAAGGTATACTCCTACCACTAATCTGATCACATTGACCGAATGAACGAAATGAACTGTAATCTTTCATATTGTCGCCATTAAATCGAAAATGTTACCGGAACTACAAATAATATTTATTTTTATTCAATTTTAAACATTGGCGTTGATTGACTCTAGACTATTATCTTAAATCTAGTTTTAATAAATGAAGGATACTTGAAAAGATGAATTGACTGTAATCGATTAGGGCAAAAATGGTCATGGTCATTTAACAGTGGAGCCAACATTATCCTATTTACAGAATAAATAATTTCATTTCATTTCATTTCAATTTCAATTTCAATTTCAATTTCAATTTCAATTTCAATTTCAATTTCAATTTCAATTTCAATTTCAATTTCAATTTCAATTTCAATTTCAATTTCAATTTCAATTTCAATTTCAGTTTCAGTTTCAATTTCAATTTCAATTTCAATTTCAATTTCCATTTCAATTTCAATTTCATTTCAATTTCATTTTATTTCAATTTCATTTCAATTTCATTTCAATTTCATTTCAATTTCATTTCAATTTCATTTCAATTTCATTTCTATTTCATTTCAATTTCATTTCAATTTCATTTCAATTTCAATTTCATTTCAATTTCATTTAATTTAACTTTGATGAAACGCACTCTAGCCCTATAGTAATTTTGCTGTTTAATCGAGTCAAACTCAGGAGTCAAGTAGGATATAATGTACATTGACGTAAACATGTATAAAATTAATGTCAGTGCCAGTGTTATCCAATGTTAGCCAATTTCGGTGCCAGTGTTAGCCAATTAATAAGTAATATTAGATTGACAAAAAAAAACCCAGTTCCACTGTTATTTTATTGTATGGGGATAGTTCTGTCAGAAAAAAGGACATCATTGAATGTGTCCATTTAATGTTACATCTCAATGAGATGAATAATTGTAATTAAATTCTGTGCCTTGCCATATTCTAAATATTTGTCTGATGAGCAAAATAGGCACATTTATAATTTAAATATGTTAATTTATAATAGGACATGTCGTCACAGTGACGCTATTTTATATTTTGATTGTAATCAATCTATTACTGATTACAAATTGACAAATTATAGAATTTATTTGCCACCTAGTAGTAGGAGACAAATTGCTAATCTTTTAGCATACAATATACACAGTGACACCGGTACCTGTAGGGTACCATCGATTACTGTTAGTAGTGGTACTAACACTCACTTTGCCTTGTAGTTTAAACTATTAGGTGCGACAACGGGTGAGCCGCATATATTGAATGTTGTACATCAAAATATGCAGGGTTTGTCCGGCAAAGAGCTAGAGTTAAGTTTATTTATGGAGAACTATGATGTGTTATGTTTGACTGAACACTGGTTAAAAGAACATGAATTAATGTTTATCAATGATGATAATTTTACTGTACAAAGTGCGTTTGTAAGGAAAAGCGCTATTCGCGGTGGATCTTTAGTTCTTGTTTCAAACAAGTTGAAATGTAAACAACGTTTAGATTTAGTTAATCTGTCTATCGAGCGCACTATTGAGTTGTCTTATGTTGAACTCGAGCGATACATTATAATTTGTGTTTATAGACCCCCCTCTGCTGATTTTATTCGCTTCGAATCTGTAATGGAGGATTCACTCAATAGGTTAAAAGCAAGTAATAAAAGTATTATTGTATGTGGAGATTTTAATATTAATATTTTAGAATATTTTTAGATAATATATACATAACACAACTAACTATTTACATAAAACACTAAAACTTAAAGAACTAACTAACTATAACTAAAGTAAGGCGTCGAAAAATTCCTCCGCATCGCTGTCGGCTGGTAATGTACCCAAGAGACTGGCGGCATTGCCACGTTGAATGGCAATGCTTAGCCTCTGACCAAGGTAAAAGCCAGCCCTTGGGTCACGGGAAGTGTCAAGCAGCCGTTTGGAGATTTCACTGAACAGACTATGATATCGAAAATATAATTGTCTATAAGGCTATTATACTTTCGCCGCTTGAGGTTTTTCGCAGCCGCAGCGGCAGCGCCAGCACAGCACGCCGAGCCAGGAAGATGGGATGGCGCAAGAGTATCTACACACGTTGCGTCCCACACTAAAGGCCTACCCATCTTCCATGGGAATAAGGACATTCCATCCGGTCTTTTGCCATCGTCGCGTGCCAAGCCATTGGGTTCTAATATTTTAGATGTTACTCCATTAAGTATTAGACTTCTTAATCTGTTTAGGTCTTATAATTTAATTAACTTGTTTTTTGAACCTACTAGGATAATATGTTTAGTGATTGTGATGCCAAAAATAAATTAGTGTTAAGTAACTTAACGTCTGACCACTGTGGTTTATTAGCTAGCTTCCCCATGCCATTACATAAAAAACGGCATAAAATTGAATGCAGGCCTTATACAGCTAGTCGTTGCAATAAGTTTAAAAATAATATAGCTCATAAAATTACACCATCTATCGTAGAACACGAGAATCCTAATGAAATATATGGGGCCCTTTTTGATGTTGTGCAAAAGGAGTACCTATCAACTTTCAAGACTAAAACTATTAACATTCATGGCACCTTCGTTGGCTTCAACCAATGGGCCACTCCAGGTATTTATAAAAGTAGAGCGAGACTATACGAGTTATATGGTTTGCAAAAATACAGGTTTGATACTCCATTCCTAGAGTATGTCAAAAATTATTCTCTATCTAAAAGTAGTCTGTATCTAAAAGTAGTCGCTTATTTAGCTTCGAACATGTAACACCTCGTGATGTAATTAATGTTTTTAACACACTGAACTCTAAAAACACTGGGGATTACTGGGGCATCTCCATTAAACTTTTAGGTAATACAATAGACATCGTGGCCCCCTATCTAGCTGTTACTTTTAATAAATGTGTTGATCTAGGAAATTTTCCTGACCTCATGAAGAGTAGTAAAGTCATACCATTATTTAAATCAGGTAATAAAAATGACGTTGGCAATTTCAGACCTATTTCTATCTTACCTGCATTTAGCAAAATATTTGAAAAGTTCATCCTCAAGCAGCTGCTAAGACATTTTAATTTAAATAGCCTCCTTCATAATGAACAATATGGCTTTACAAAAGGTCGTTCGACTACAAATGCGGGTATTGCTCTGCTGAAACACATATTTAACACATGGGAGAACTCGCAAAATGCTATTGGGGTTTTCTGTGATCTCTCCAAAGCCTTTTATTGCGTGCACCATGACGTAGTTTACGTAAAAGCGTGTGCTTTTACGTAAACTACGTCATTACGGTGTGCAAAACGAAGCTCTCAACGTTATAAATTCTTATTTACAGATTAGGTTCCAATGTGTAGATGTTAATGGTGTAAAATCTTCCGGGCTACCAATTCAGTTAGGTGTACCTCAAGGCTCCATACTGGGTCCATTCTTATTCTTAGTGTATATAAATGACTTACCATTCTATTTAAAGGGTGTCTGTGAGGTTGTACTGTTTGCAGATGATACCTCTCTTATTTTTAAAGTAGACTGGAATAGGCAAGATTTTGACGATGTAAACAGTGCACTCTCAATGGTTACGGATTGGTTTACGATAAATAACCTGGTTCTCAATACAAAGAAAACAAAATGTGTAAAGTTCGCCTTACCGAATGTTAGAAATCTAGGACCTAACATCGTCTTAGATAAAGAGGTGCTTGAAACTGTAAACTCGGCAGTTTTTCTGGGGATAACAGTAGATGCCAAACTTCAGTGGGGCCCACATATATCGAGCCTAGCGGGGAGGCTCAGTTCGGCCGCTTACGCCGCCGCCGTCAGGAAAGTAAGACAATACACTGACGTTGATACTGCTCGGTTAGTCTACTTTAGTTATTTTCATAGCGTTATGTCATACTTATTTATTTATTTATAAACTAAAAAAATCCAGAGTCACACGTGTTAAGGCATAAATTGAACAGATTACGTGTGACTCCGGATTTTTAATTTATCTGTCTGTGGTGTCTTGTTTATACCTTTTTAGTCGTAGTTGGTTTTTTTTGGTAAAACGGGACCCTATTACTAATAAGCTCCTCTGTCCGTTTGTCCGTCCGTCTGTCACCAGGCTGTATCTCATACTGTGATACTGTGATATTTAGACAGTTGAAATTTTCACAGATGATGTATTTCTGTTGCCGCTATAACAACAAAAAACTAAAAAACAAAATAAAATAAATATTTAAGGGGGCTCCCATACAACAAACGTGATTTTTTTGCCGTTTTTATAGATAATTGTACGGAACCCTTCGTGCAAGAGTCCGATTCGCACTTGGCCGGTTTTAATTTTTCGTATGGAGATGAACGGGCAATAAAATGACTGAAAAAAATAATTGGTTATTTTACCCATGTTTGGATTAAACATATAGATGTAGTCAACAATGAAGAAAAATAGCAAAAAAAGGAGACAAAAAAAAAAAAAAACCATGGCGGCCAAGGGCTCTATCACACGTACCATAACCACACCACGTGGACGGGCGCTAATGTATATTAAGTATTCATACAAATCAACGCCCGTAGTCTGCGGCAGCGCCACGCGCGCCGCGCCCGGCTCACAACAACGCAGTACGTCATCACGCGCATAGACGCAATAGGGGAATGCCACAGAGTAAATTATACTATGGGAATGCATGCAACTATGCTTTTTATATTAAGTTGTGAGCGCGTGCGCTGGTGATGGCGACGACGCGAAGGTAAGGGTGGGAGCGAGACAGAACACTATTATTCTCATGTAGAATAATGTAGATACCCTCATTATTTATTTATTTTCGTTACCTATTTAATAATATTTATTCATTTAATTCGTTTAGCTTAAAGTTATATTATTTTCTAAGTATTGTATATGTTTATTTTATTCTTTACCTATTTAATATGTACAAATCTTTTGAACCTGATTTCCGTACGTTTTTTTCGGGTGACCACTGAAAATCAGCGCTGAGCTGTGGGTCCCCCATAGCGCAGCATCATGCTGAGTGGAAGCCTTCTTGTCACAGTCATGACGCGCCAATGATTTATATTTATACTCGTGTTCTCATATTTGTACTTAGACCAATTTTGTTTTTGTTTTTTTTGTTTAATATTGTTGATTACTGTTATCTCTTTTTAAGCACGTGTTTCTGTGAAAAATAAACCTATTTTTCTTTCTTTCTTTCTTTCTAACGCAACCACAACGCAACTCTGCAAAAAAGTGCTGCGACACTTATCATCACGCATAACTACTGCTTGAGTACTTGCCCACATGTTATCGCTGCAATGTTTTAGGTGTATGAGGAACAGGGTGTAAAGTTCACTCATCCACCATAGAAAAGTGAAGATCCTCCGACCAGACGGGTGTTGTGTCTGGAGGGCAACTGCCCAACGAAAGATGTTGGATTCTTGTATATATGTCCATCGCGCGGTAAACTCTAATTGCGCGATGCAGGATTTATGTGATGTCAGGTCTTTGATGCGTAGTTCGCATTTGTGGCGATGTAGATACCGCCACAATGTGGTTTAGTTGTGATACATATGACTAGTCCCAACTGTCGTCTCCCTTTCACAAGCATTGCGTTATTTACGTTGTCGCTCAGACGGCATTTTCAAACATAAATATAAAACAATAAATTCCGAATTCCCTTTAAATTCAAGGGTATTGTAATTTTGAGTACGTCCCGAGATTGGGGGGCCGAGGTCCTTCAACAGATCAGTCAGAGAGAGAGACCTTGTAAAACCCTTTGAAGATGGAGCTCATTTTCGATTTTTATAGAGAGCCTTTTATAAAGTTCATCTTACCATCGAATATTAATAAGGTGACAAACAGTAAGGCCCTTTGTACACGGCGCGGTTTCTTTACGATACGGAGTATAAACCGCGCCGTAGAAAAAACGTGTCTGACAACAAGGTGCCATAGTGAATCATACGACACAGTCGACCTTGCCTACACACGGCGTACAAACCGCGCCGTAGAAGAAACGTGTCTGTCAACAAGCTACCATAGTGATCAGACGACCGTGCCTACACACGGCGAATAAACCGCGCCGTAGAAAAAACGCGTCTGACAACATAAGCTACCATAGTGATCAGACGATCGTGTCTACACACGGCGTATAAACCGCGCCGTAAAAGAAATGTGTCTGTCAACAGCTACCATAGTAATCCATACAACACTGTCGACCGTGTCTACACACGGTGTATAAACCGCGCTGTAGAAAAAACGCGTCTGACATCAAGCTACCATAGTGATTCGACGACCGTGCCTACACACGGCGTATAAACCGCGCCGTAAAAGAAATGTGTCTGTCAACAGCTACCATAGTAATCCATACAACACTGTCGACCGTGTCTACACACGGTGTATAAACCGCGCTGTAGAAAAAACGCGTCTGACATCAAGCTACCATAGTGATTCGACGACCGTGCCTACACACGGCGTATAAACCGCGCCGTAAAAGAAATGTGTCTGTCAACAGCTACCATAGTAATCCATACAACACTGTCGACCGTGCCTACACACGGTGTATAAACCGCGCCGTAGAAAAAACGCGTCTGACAACAAGCTACCATAGTAATCCATACAATACTGTCAACCGTGCCTACACACGGCATATAAACCGCGCCGTAGAAAAAACGTTTCTGTCAACAAGTTCTGAGTTCTGAGTTGAGCTACACGATAACTGACAAATGCGTGCACTGACTGGACAGGTCCACTCAAATCTGTATGGTTCTTTCCTCAAAAGACCATCTCAGACAAATCTACATGGTCCTCAAATGATCTACCAAGATTATTTCTGGATTTTATATTCACATTGACATTTTATGTATACCTACAATGACATGAATTATGTACTTTGTAAAGTATTACATTATTTTAATTATTGTGAATGTGAAGACTATGTGGACCATTCTTTTATTTTATTATTTATTTTTCCTTAGTTTTAATTAATCATGGTCTGGCAGTTTGAGTAATTTATGCGGCCTACCCAAATGTCCTGTTTTTGGTATTGTTCGTCAAATCGCTGAGCTCCTTAAATTCTGAGTTGAGCTGCACGATCAATGACAAATGCGTGCACTGACTGGACAGGTCCACTCAATCTGTGTGGTTCTTTCCTCAAAAGACCATTTCAGACACCAATCTACATGGTCTTCACATGATCTGACCAAGATTATGTCTGGACTTTAAAAGAGACTGTGATCTCTGAGTTTGTTTCGGCCTTTCTTCTCAGAGTAGTCAGATACGAAACGCCGACCTCATCTAGTTTTAAAAATGTGTTTGACGTGTAAAAGTGTTTGTACAAACCTACTTACAGAAATAAATCATTTATCATTTAACAAGCTACCATAGTGATCCATACAACTCTGACACGGCGAATAAACAGTAGTTTTTCACGGCAAGAAAATCGTGTTTGTACAAAGGGCCTGACGATCCCTCTCCAAGGCACTTGGCTCCACTAGAAGGAATGAATAATTCGAAACGTAAATTCAAACAAAATTAAAATTGTTCGAATTTACGTCACGATTACTTTGAACGGTCGTGTGGGTTCCACAGTGCGTCCCCACTTTGTATGCAAAGAAGCATTTGCCCTTCACTGAAAAAATTCTCAATTATTAGTAGGTACTTATCAGATCTGAACTTGGGACTCGAGAAACGAATCCTTCAAGTTTCCGGTCCGCCAGTTTCTTGAATTTTGAATCTTCTTATTCGGAGGCCGAGACGTATTGAGAGCCCACTTTTCTTTTCGGCAATCCAGCAGTGACTGGCTGAAAATGTATTTTTCATTTTAGTTGCAAAACGATCCGAATTTTCGCCTACATTTTTGGCCGAAAGCTGAAAAAGTCGAATAAAAACCAAACGTGTATTTAATGCTCCAGTTTTGTAGGTATACGAGATAGAGGAGTTCGTGGCTAAGTAATAACAGCCGCACGGGTCGATCCGTCAGGTTAAGCTACGCTTGCCGGGGTTGGTCCGTGGATGGGTGACCATCTTTGCATACCGAGACTCCTCCGTGCCTCGGAAAGCACGTTATTTAAAATTATGTAAAAACACTTAAAACTTGCTTTCTTTAAAAACGTCTGAAAATGTTTGAACTTTAACCTTCAATATCTCCGTAACCAGATGGTTCCCAGGTATGGCCCGGAACAAAAAAAATGATCACAATGACGGGAATAACAAGTGACTATCGGCTTCGTTTAGCGTCTTTTTACACCCGCTATAGAATAGAATAGAATAGATTTTCTTTATACCATTCCCCCTCAAAAAAGCTTATTTTATTCACTGACAACAGTGAATAAAAAGCTCACTGTTTTGGTGTTTGAATTTATAACACATCAATATTATTTATTTATTAATTAAAACTTTATGCACAAGTAAAAAAAAAAATATACTGTACAAAGGCGGACTTAATGCCTGAGGCATTTTCTACCAGTCAACCTTAGGGTGATGCAGAGACAAACATGGCAGGTGCAACATTCGACCTCCATCTCAATGCTGTGCAACCTCCTTGCGAAAAAATACTCGATAAAAACTCCGCTGTGATTGGTTGACATTTTCAACAAGGCGTTTGGCATGTTTTGTGTTCTCTGCTGTCATTAGTAAATTGGCGCTATTTTAAACACTGTAAGTTGTATGAACACAAAGTTTAGTGTTACTTCATAATAAATCGATTGAGAATGCATTCAAGTGATGAAGAAGATGTGTTAACACCCGAGTTTATGAAAGAGATTGTAGAAAACTTGCTACCCAACCAATCACGGCTGGTTTGCATCAAAGCCTACGATGAGTTTTGCAAATGGAAAAATGAAAATCAAACTTCTGGAACATTTTCAGAGTCTGTTTTCCTAACAATGACTAAAAAGATATAAACAAGACACCACGGACAGACAAATTAAAAATCCGGAGTCACACGTAATCTGTTCGATTTATTCCCTAACACGTGTGACTCCGGATTTTTAATATATCTGTCTGTGGTCTCTTGTTTATACCTTTTTAGTCGTAGTTGGGTTTTAGTATTTATTACTTACTTTACCATTTTTAATTTAGTGTGACGTCACATAGCCTATAACCAGCGGACGATCAAGACGCTTCCAACGATACCTCATTTGTGAAATTGTGATGAGTCGTTTAGAAGATATGAGGGAACAGATGAACATACATACATACATACCGGTCAAAATCATAACCCTCCTTTTTTCTTCGCCGTAGTCGGGTAAAAATACTATCTGATTTCCGCTTCCGAAAACAAAAACTGCCTTTGGCCGAAACACGAAAACAAAATTCAGTCGGACCCTCCAAGCCGGGTTGGTTTGACCCCGAAATACTTTGAAACATCGATCCGAACTCAAAGAAAAGGTTCGGCCCAGAGTCTTGTTACTTTCAAACTTTATAACTTGAAATTGTATTCCGTAAACGGATAGACTTCAAAGACTTTTTTTTCAGATCTTGAGTTTGGCAAAAGTTTGAGTAGTAAAGTGTTGTGTAGCACCTCTATTTTTAACCGACTTCGAAAAAGGAGAGGAGGTTCTCAATTCGTTTATAAGCTTTTATTCCCCAAAACGTAATTTTATTCAATAACTTAATTTTTAGACAATATATACATAACACAACTAACTATTTACATAAAACACTAAAACTTAAAGAACTAACTAAGTATAACTAAAGTAAGGCGTCGAAAAATTCCTCCGCATCGCTGTCGGCTGGTAATGTACCCAAGAGACTGGCGGCATTGCCACGTTGAATGGCAATGCTTAGCCTCTGACCAAGGTAAAAGCCAGTCCTTGGGTCACGGGAAGTGTCAAGCAGCCGTTTGGAGATTTCATTAAACGTTTTTTTTGTGTGTATGTTACGCGATTACTCCGCCAAATTGAGTGAATTATGAATCGATTTTGATGATTCCTTTTTTGTTTGGTAGGCCATGCTTCAGAGGTAGCCTCATATAAATTTTATTTACTTTGCTTGCGTAGTTTTTGAGTTAACTTCAATATTACTTATTTTTTTCCCACTTACTATGATGTAGATGATTTTGTATGTGACTCCGTCACTGTTATTTACCAGGTGCCAAAACTAAAAATATAAAAATAAATACTTTTTATAAAAAAAGAAAACGACTTCCAAAAAAAAACACTATAAAGTGAAAACTAACTTTAAATATAATTTCGGAAGTCGTTGGCAAAAAACGTTATACGAAAACATTAAAAAAGCAAAGACACCGACTTTCGAAATTAAAGTTATTTTTCACTTTTGAGTGTTTTTTTTTTGGATTTTGTATGTTTTTTTTTTTAATGAAAATTCATCATCTGCCTAGCCTTTTCCCAACTATGTTGGGGTCGGCTTCCAGTCTAACCGGATGCAGCTGACTACCAGTATTTTACATGGAGCGACTGTCTATCTGACCTCCACAACCCAGTAACTGGGTAATACGATACCCCTTGGTAAAACTGGATGTCAGACTTTCGGGCTTCTGACGACCTGTAATGACTGTCAAAGATCCACGAATGACAGCCGGGACCACCGGCTTAACGTGCTTTCCGAGGCACGGAGGAGTCTCGATATGTAAAGGTGGTCACCCATCCACGGACCAACCCCCTAGCTTAACCTAATGGATCGACCCTTGCGGCTGTTATTACTTAGCCACGAGCTCCTCACAACAAACTCTTTATAACAATTAACTTGCTAAAATAATGTTACTTAATTTGTGCTCAAAAATCTAACTAAACAATTTTGAAAACTAGAGACCCTCAGAAATTCTGTAAGCCTACTCAATTTAATCTTCTCGTGCTCAAAATCTGGTATTAAGTTATTATTTATCTAAAATGGCTACGTTTATTTTGTAACAAAATCTTCTATAATTTTAATACCAACCAACCGCAATTAACCAAGAATTAAAATCAGTTTTACCAATCAAATTCTCGGATTCAGAACTGGAAATATTTTTTTACCAATCAGCTTCTAATACCACGTTTTTTCCCAGGTTCTTCAGCACCAGAGGAGACGACTAATGACGAAGAGTTGGCATCTTTGAAGAATATTCTCCGTTTTCCTGAGGAAGTGGCTCTCAGGTTGACCGATACTGAATACCAACTCTTTTATCAGGTAAGACATAATGAATTAATTTAATAAACATCTTGCGACTGAGAAACGTTGGTGGCCCAGTGGAAACGGCTGTGAATTATAGATCGTAGCTTAAAACCTATTTTTAACCGACTTCTTCAAAAAGGAGGGGGTTCTCAATTCGTCTGTATGTTTTTTTTGGTAGGTCATGCTTCAGAGGTGGTTCCATATAAATTTTAGTAACTTTGCTTGCGTAGTTTTTGAGTTAGCTTCAATATTACGTATTTTCCCCACGGGCATCAGGTCACCTCACTCTTTTGACCATATTAAAAAAAAAAACGAATTTAAATGTTTATTGCGGTACTAAGCACGACACTTGTAAACTTGTAAGACGGAATAGAGAGTCGCCGGAGACTCTCAGGATTTGTTATGATTTTCTACAAGTTGTAACTTACAAATAATTTTTTGATAAACAAAATCACGAATAAAAGTGTCAAAATATAAGTACTTGTGAACTAAATATTTATTTATTTAACCATTTATGTACACACATAATAAACAGAGAGAAAAGAACGTACAAAGGTGATGCTTATTTCTAAAGAAATGTCTTCCAGCACACCTGCGATAGGAAAGTAGATAAGAGATGTAGACACCGTGTATAAAATTCGTGAGAAAGTAAAATACATAATAATCAAAACAATTCACTTAATAAACTAACACAAATAATATGATCATACACTTACATACAAATATACATACATACCTACTTCATAAATATATATCTCTATAATAAATATATACATACGCAACTATGACGAAGTGGAATGATAGTGTTCTTCCACTCTTTTTGACACTCACTCACTCACACTCACTCTTCTTTGTTTTTAATGACATTTGATAATACAAGTCTTGTAAGTTTTGATAAATAGGGCATAGGTCTTAAGGCATACTTAGGCCCAACGCTAGATGGATGAAACACCATTTTTCTCTTGTGACATCTACCGACCAGAATAAATCTTTAAATGTCAATTCGTCTCACGCCAAAAGATTCACGGCCGGTATTAGGTAAGCTGACACTTCGGTTGAAGTTTGAATATTTTATTCGACTGCCTAGAGCGGTGTTACTCAAAGTGTGCTCCGCGGAGCCCCTGGGCTCCACAAAGACTCTATGGGGCTCCGCCAAATTACTGGTCACAATGAACCAGTATTTTCGCGGAGGCTTTGAGGAGCCCAGTTTCCTCAAGAACTAATTTTAGATTGGGCGGCATTAGCTTAATCACGTGTCTATGCAGGATACAATGGAACTATAACTATACTCCATAGGTTTAGGTAGTTAAAAAAGGGTAAACAAAAAAAACCACGTGACTCATAGATGCTACACCTTTTATTTCAAATGTTAAAATCATATTATATAGATTCACATCTGAATCTGAATCTGATGAACTATCTGTTACATTAATAATAAAGCGTTCAGTGGTATCATCAAGTATTTTGTCTAATTTAAACATTTTCTGTTCTGCTTTTAGCGCTGTCAACAAAGGCGCCTGATTAACCGAGTAAACGTAATACCTGCCCCTTCAGGTGCCAAACTACGTCACAGTTGTACTCTTCAATTTAGCAACGTTATCTAATTCGTTGTATTTTCTAAAAGGTTTGGGGAACCTGTCTTTTTGGGCTCTTTACAATAGACAGATTACAAAATATTATATCATTATAATAAATCTAACTAAAAAATAATGCACAAGCAGTTACATCTACGAATAGTAGTTTAAGAATAAATGATAAAGTTTAGCATTCTATAATAAAAGAGGAAACTATCCTGTGATCGAAAATAAATTTAATTTTGTTATAACGTATTTTTAAACAAGAAAGTGTCAACTATAAAAAACCCTTTTTACGATTTGTTTACCTTTTTTTAACTACCTAAACCTTTAGAGTATAGGCGCTTTACTTTTTATACGCGATACTGCTACTATGTCAAAAAAAAATGAATCTTGGACCCTGTGAAACAAGTTTTGTAACATCTGAAAAAAACAACGATTAAACAAATGCCGCCAAATTTAAAATGAGTTTTTGAAGAAACTTCAAAAATTAACGCAATATTAACGCATCATGTAAATGTTAATATTATGATTAATGAAGTATATTCTTCATGGTTTATATTTCATATTATATTTTTGATGGTTCTTCAAGAACTCATTTTAGATTTGGTGTGGCAACACGTCGTGTTCTGGTTTGTGACTGGTCAATCGTCATCCTGAGGATGCCTCGTTGAGAGGTGAAACACGTGTCGATTTTTTACAGAGTTTTTTAGGACTCTTGAAGAATAGTAAAGCGGAATAGGTTACTAAATATATCTACGTCTATTGTATTTTATAATGGATTTCCGCAAAGTCACGCCTGAATCAATTAACTATAACAGGTTTTGTTTATTCTAGGGTTCCGTCAAATATTTCGTTTTAAAAAAGGGTTCCGTCGCCAAAAAAGTTTGAGAACTGCTGGCCTAGAAGATATTTAAGAAAATTGGCAAACTAAATAAAATGGATAATGTAAGGTATATGATGTCGGAGATCGTCAGGATTTGTTCCATTAGAATCAAACTCAAACTCAAAGCATTTATTTCAATTAAACCATTTACAGGCACTTTTGAATTGTCAAAGAGTCGGTCAGTTAGAGAGTTGAAGCTAGTTGCCCATTCCAAAACGTAGATCTCTATGGAGAAGAACGGGCAAGAAACTCCAAGGACACTCTTTTAAAAATGGATATAAATATTACAAAATCCTGGGTACAGTATTCATATATCATCAATCAGATATCATGTGGGCAGAAAATGGTTTTATGCAATGAAAACACACTGGGTGCGATACACGGCGTTTATTCAAATCACAAATTAACACGTAATCTTCCTAGTCTTTTCCCAACTATGTTAGGATCGGCTTCCAGTCTAATCGGATGCAGCAGAATACCAGTATTTTACATGGAGAGAGTGCCTATCTGACCTCTACAACCCAGTTACTGGGTCTTACCCCTTAATAAGACTGGTTGTCAGACTTTCGGGCTTCAGACGACCCGTAACGACTGTCAAAGATCCACGAATGACAGCCGGGACCAACGGCTTAACGTGCTTTCCGAAGCACGCCGGACTCTTGGTACGTAAGTCCTGAAGAAGAAAGTACCTACAGATGCAAAAAAAAAACAATTAAGAATTTCTCAATCCCGGATTTGATCCCGGTTAGTAATCTCGGTGATAATAAATTAGTATGTTTTTAATTACTAAAGAATGAAATCCTTTGTAACAAAAAAATTGTGAGTAACTCACGTCTCCACTTTGTGTACGGACGGGACGTGTCGTGGTTCCGGATTTTCAAAGGAACTGGGGCATGAAGATATCGTACAAGTTACCTACATTTTAGAACGACGACGAATATATACACAGACTTACTTAAATCTATATGATAACTAACGTTCCCTGCAACAGTATAGCGCCTATACATGCAAAAAAAAATATTACCACAAAAAAAAGTCTTTGTTATTTTTTTATAGTTAAATAACAAAAAAGACACACTCTGTACACGCACACTTGTCTTTAGTAATGGCAATTAATGCGATTTTGCATTATTTTCATTAGCATGTGTATTCCTGAGTCTTAGCATGATAATTGCTTGTGCTATGTTAATTGCTAATTGCTAATATGTAGATAATTGATAATAATGAAGTATGTGAATTTTGTTAATATGCGAATTAAAAAGTGCGTTCGCCTTAGGACGTCTCCTGGCGTGTATTTATTGCGTACATATTGGCGTGTATTATCTATTTAAGATTATCTACCGCTGCGTGTGTCGACGCTCTGACGTATAATAGTATGAAAAATTACGAATAAATTCACTTAGCATTTCACTGCATTTCGCAACTACATCTCATTAGCTAAATGCTAAATGAGAATTCACTTGCTAACAATGAATGCGAATGCTAAATAATCCATCATTATTTGTCTTTCTACGTTGAAATACAAGTGTGCGTGTACAGAGTGTTTCTTTTACGTATCAATTTAATAGTTTTGTGAATATATCACAACTTTTTTTTTAATGTTTTTTTTTTTGCATATAAGGATGTTTTAAACTCAACTCAAACTCAAAGCATTTATTTCAATTAAACCATTTACAGGCACTTTTGAATTGTCAAGGAATCAGTCAGTCAGAAATATGAAACTAGTTGCCCATTCCAAAGCGTAGTAGGTACCTATGGAGAAGAACGGGCAAGAAACTCCATGGACACTCCTTTAAATCAAAATATTGTTACAATATAATGGTTACATCATTCATGTTGAAATTATACATGTGAGAACAATGTAGAAAGCACGTTAAAAGCGTCCGCAATTATAAAATAAGAACAATTCAAAAATTAAAATAAGCCATGGCAGCTAAGAAATGACCAGTCACAACTGACGGCGCCCGTTCACGAACATGACGCATGGATCAGCACCATTCAGCTCAACCATTTTGAAGGGAGTTAAATGATCCAACACATACGCCACCATCAGCGAGACATTTGAGTGAGCATGACATTCCCAGCCGCCAGGGCACATTCAAGTCAATGAAAGACAAAATACCCGGTAAATGGTAGCTCTATAGTACATAGTACTCATACCTGTGCAATTATATAATACAAAGGAGATTGAGTTTATACAATGCAAAGATGGTCTTACAATCTTCAGCTGCTCCAACAGCATTTTCGAATGTTAATTAGTTAGTTGTGGTTGTGGAGCAGGACCAGCATTAAGCCAAGCATTTTTATCAGAGATGTAATCCTCCAACTTATAATATGCCTGCCTACATAGTGTGCGTTTTATACAAGTTTTGAATTTCGTCTCATTCAGTTGAAGTATGTGGGGAGGGGTTTTATTGTAACATTTTAAACAGTACCCCATGAAAGATGAGTCTACTTTAGCCTGTCTGAAACCTGGTTGAACTAATAAGTCCCTATTTCTAGTACTATAACGATGTCTATCGCCTCTTTTACTAAAAAGATGTAAATTTTTTCTTACGTGCAAGATGTTTTCATATATATAATTATGATGTTAATATCCTTAAACAGTTCCCTTAAAGAATCGCGCCTGCGTAGATTATAAATGGCTCTGATCGCTCTTTTCTGCAGAATAAAGATAGACTCGATGTCTGCAGCCCGTCCCCATGGTAAAATACCGTAAGACATTATGCTATGAAAGTAACTAAAATAGACTAGCCTCGCGGTATCTACATCAGTAAATTGACGGATTTTTCTGACAGCATATGCTGCTGAACTCAGCCGTCCTGCAAGAAATGTTAAATGAGGACCCCATTGTAGCCTTGAGTCGAGCGTGATCCCCAGGAAAACAGTTTTATCGACGAATTCTAGTTTCTCTTGATTCAATATAATCTCACAATCCCTACTTTTGACATTTGGTAAAGAAAATTTTATGCACTTAGTCTTTTTTCCATTTAATACTAAATTATTAGCAGTGAACCAATTTTGGACCTGCAGTAGGGCGTTATTTACTTCGTCAAAATTTGTAGCACGTCTATCTACCTTAAAAATTAAGGAAGTATCGTCAGCAAATAACACCATGTGTGGCTGATTTTTTAATAAATGGAGTAGATCATTAATGTACACTAAAAAGAGGAAAGGACCCAAAATCGAGCCTTGTGGAACACCCATTTTTACTTTTAAATCTAGTTTACTATTGCAGGTTAACAGGAACGCCCTTCTTTAAATAACACACTGTATATACATAAATGAATCCCTATTTTCTTTGGTCACAACATAAATTGAGAACGACTTTACCGATTCCATTCATCTTTTTTTTTTAAGTTTTCTAATACTTTGTAGGAGGAGCTCGTGGCTAAGTAATAACAGCCGCACGGGTCGATCCATCAAGTTAAGCTACGCTTGCTGGGGTTGGTCCGTGGATGGGTGACCATTTTCACATATCGAGACTCCGCCGTGCCTCGGAAAGCATGTTAAGCCGTTGGTCCCGGCTGCCATTTGTGGATCTTTGACAGTCGTTACGAGTCATCAGAAGCCCGAAAGTCTGAAAACTAGTCTAACCAAGGGGTATCGTATTACCCAGTTACTGGGTTGTGGAGGTCAGATAGGCAGTCGCTTCAAGTAAAATTAGACTGGAAGCCGACCTGAACCTAGTTGGGAAAAGGCTAGGCAGATTGATAGGAAAAAATGCGAGTCTAATATTTTTTTATTCAATGACTGACGGACTAAATAGAATTTAAGTAAATTCTATTTAAATAAATTCTATTTAGAAATAAATATAAATAAAATAACTTCTCTTTATTTATCACCCAGGCATCTGCCTTATTGACTCAATAATCTTTTGCCGGCAGAGAGCGCTAAAAATGTGCCTTCCTTATTTTCCTTTTACGGAAATAAAATGCAAATATGGTTTATTTATTCCTGTTTTGTCTGATGCAATAAATTATTATGGGGATGTTGGTAGCAGAATAAAGGCAGGAGCGCAACGCAACGCAACGCATTGCGAAAATGCTCCTGCTTTTACTTTAGTACATCCTTACTAATCCTAACTATACATACTAATTTTATAAATTCGTAAGTAACTCTGTCTGTATGTTACCTTTTCACGCTTAAACCACTGAACGGAATTCGACAAAATTTGGCAAGGAGATAGATGGCACCCTGGAGAAGTACATAGGCTACTTTTTATCGACATACCGCCCGGGTGAAGCCGCGGGCGGAAGCTAGTCCTACTAATATTATAAATGTGAAAGTTTGTGTGTTTGGATGTTTGTTACTCAATCACGCAAAAACGGCTGAATGGATTTGCATGAAATTTGGCAAACAGATAGTTTATAACCTGGATTAACACATAGGATACTTTTTATCCAGATATTCCCACTGGATCGAGACTTACGCGGTCGAAACCGCGGGGCGCAGCTAGTAAATTATATTACGGTGATGTTGGTGGCAGCATAAAGAGTAATGCAGACTGGGGCGCAACGCAACGCATTGCAAAAATGCTTCTTCATAACTTTAAAACATCCTTACTAATATTATAAATGCGAAAGTGAGTTTGTTTGTTACGCTTTCACGCTTAAACGACTGAACGGATTTAGACGAAATTTCGCACAATTTTTTCCTTTTGAGGCACTGAACCCTAAAAACCGAAGAGCCCTAAAGGTAACCTATATATGCTTAATTATAGCAAAACATAATAATTAATAAAAGCCTCTATTTGCCGGTAGATATTACATAACAAAACAATCACGAAGTTATAATAACAGTGGCTCGACTGGGTATAAATTTAGACCGGATCGATATTTTAGGGACCTCGCGCACTACACGAGCCCGACCACAGCCAGTGGTCGCGTACAAACAATAATACGCATTGTGCACCTGGCCGCAACGACCAACTGGGGGCTTAAAACGACCACATTAGCCAAGTCAAATTCAAATAATTTATTTCAAGTAGGCACAAAGGCACTTTTGATCGTCGAAAACAAAGAAATAGAACTGATTCTAGTTGCGCCTTCCAAAAGGTAGTTTTTGTATGGAGAAGAATTTAGCAATTCCTCTAAAAGCATTTCATTTCCTGAATTCCCAGCTGTCATTAACAATTCCTCTAATTTGACACAAGCGATTCATAATTTATGGACCATTTTACGAATCTCCATAGAAAACTGTCAAACAGATGAATTATTTCGTAATATGAATTGCACGCAGATCATAATTATTATGAATTGTCAGTTTGTGACATTTTACGATGATTCGTAATATTTTCCAATTATGATGCTGCCAAAGTGACCGTTTCAAGCCCCATGAACACGTAGTGAGTGAGGTCCCTTATACTAGGCGGCTTACTGAGTCGGTCACAATCACAATGTGTTATAAATCTATTCTGGTCGCATATTGTTGTGCGATGGCAAAATTTTCTAGTTTTCAGGAGAATTTACGGCTGTTTTTGTGAATAATGTATTCGGATTACACCAACATTGTTATTATTTGAGAGAAATATGCTTGTATTAATTTAATTTTTATTCATACATTTTACAACAATAAATGTAAGTTGTGTTGTGTTTTTCATAGATAGTTCCCCAAAACGCCCGCCATTCAACACTTCCTACCTGCTTTAGCTGGGAAGAAGAAGTGGCGCAACAAACTCCTCAGCAGCACAGCTAGCACATTAGAAATTCCTCTAAAATCAATTCATTTCCTGAATTCCCAGCTGTCATTAGCAAGTCCTCTAATTTTGACACAAAAGCAATTCATAATTTGTGGACCATTTTACGAATCTTCATAGAAAACTGTCAATCAGATGAATTATTTCGTAAGCAGATGATATTATGAATTGTCAATTTGTGACATTTTACGATGATTCATAATATTTTACTATTATGTTTCTGCCAAAGTGGTCGTTTTAATCCCCCTGTTCATTTTTTTTTTTTTTTTTTTGCCTTGCCATTTCTTTATCTTGTCTCGCCTGGAAAGAGACTACTTGGCCCAACTAAAGGTATTCAGTTACAGAAACTTTATTCTATAAAATAGTGTGCAAAGTGGTTAACATTACGAAACACAAAATTAAATTCAATTATTGGCCATATGTTAGCTAGCACACGCCAATATACCAACAAAAACATTGAAAACTATAATCAACAAGCTGAAAAGAGCGTTAATCCATCAATGCTTGTCAAAATGTCACCGATGCAGCTTTGTATCAAATAAAGGGTGCTATTCGAAGCGGATTTAATTTGCATACGGGTGGATATTGGTTCTATAAAAGGTGGTGTATAAAAACTTTTATACAAAAAATATACAACCAATCAATCTGCCTAGCCTTTTCCCAACTATGTTGAGGTCGGCTTCCAGTGTAATCGGTTGCAGCTGAGTAACTGGGCAATACGATACCCCTTGGTAAGACTGGTTGTCAGACTTTCGGGCTTCTGATGACCCGTAACGACTGTCAAAGATCCACGAATGACAGCCGGGACCAACGGCTTAACGTGCTTTCCGAGGCACGAGTCTCGGTATGTAAAGATCTGTCATACGTACATTTTTGACAGTCGTTACGGTTAGTCAGAACCTCGACAGTCTGACAACCGGTCTTACCAAGGAGAATTGTTTTACCCAGTAACTGGGTTGTTGAGGTCAAATAGATAGTCGCTCCATGTAAAATATTAATATTCAGCTGCATCCAGGCATTCACTTCGGTATCCACGTTCAATTCAAACTCCGGCAACATTATAGCCATAAATAATAATTTACGACCCAAACTTCGAATGGCTTATTAAAGTTATCCTACTGAATTTCCTGCTCTGTGGTTCTACCACCGTAATCCTATTTTCTAAGTTCAAAAGGTCGACAATTCACAATCGATTCAATGCGTAAACGATAAATAAGACTTACTTCACACGCTTATCTCGGATAGTAAAAAAGGAAAAGAAATGTTGGGACTCTTGGCTGAACAATAACAGCCGCACGGGTCGATCAAAGGTTAAGCAACTCTTGCTGCGGTCGGTTCATGGATGGGTGACCGTCCATTACACATCGAGAATAAATAATGATGAGTCCATGAGGATGTCAATGTTTTTAATTTCTCCCTTTATTAATATACTAGGCCGCGGCTTCGCCCGCGTGGTATGTTGATAATAACTTGACAAATTATATTCTAAAACCTTTCTCGAGAACCACTTTATGCATTGGTGAAAACAGCTTGATAATCGGTGCAGTAGTTTTTGAGTTTAGACGCGGCAGAGGACTTTGTCTTTAACCGACTTGTTAAAAAAGGAGGAGGTTCTCAATAATTCGTCTGTATGTTTTTTGTTTTTGTATTTATGTTACTCGATTACCTAGTCCGCTAATTATGAATCGATTTTGATGGTTCTTTTTGATGGTCCCATATAAATTTTATTAACTTTGCTTGCGTAGTTTTTGAGTTAGCTTCAATATTACTTATTTTTTCCCATTTAGACTATGTAGACGATATATTATTTGACTCCGTCACTGTTATTTACATAGCAGATAGTGGTATTCGAATTTGTGTGGGGTAGGTACACAGCTAAAAAGTGAAAAATAAAAACTTTTTACAAAAAAAAAAACATAAAAGAAGTGAAAAATAACGTTAATGAAGTTGGTGGCAAAAAACGAAAATTGAAAAGCAAAGACACCGACTTCCGAAATTAAAGTAATTTTTTCGAAGCCGGTTGTTTTTTTTTTTTTTGTAAAGAGTATGTATATAATATGTAGTGATGTGTTATTTTGCTATAGACGCGCTGTGAAGAACAAGTTGGGAAAAAGCTAGACAGATTGATAGATTCTGAAAAGTTAGTATACTGTATGTTTTGCACTGTTGCCATTTTCGCGGCAAGCCATTTTCGATTTACTTTTTTGCTGTGAGTTCTTAGCTGTATGAAGTTTCTTGTTGGTTTTCAAGGTTTTAGGTAGAATTCAGAGTTCTGGCAAAGTGTAAAATAATTGCTTTTGAACCAACTAGATTTTAGGTATACAAGGTGGATGTTAGTAGAAACGCCGGGAGGGGGCGCTCTAGGACGACATATACAGGGTGTAAGAGACAGCCCTCCGCAAGTTAACAGGGGGCATTCAGCTCTTTATTTTGAATCATAGTCCACAGGAAATTTTCCCAGGAATGTTTTCATTTTTTTATCGTTTTTTCAGTTAGTATTCCTTTATTTCAATGTTAAATTACATTCTCTGTACGCAGCACTCCATGTAAAATAAACCAGCTAAAATAAAAAACCAGCAATGGATGTTAAAATACAAAACAAAAAAAAACCAGCAATGGATGTTAAAATACGCACGTGTCAAAAACAAAATCAAAATATTTTATTTCACATAAACCTACATGGGCACTTATGAAACGTCAGAAGCTAGATGCACGGTTCCAATTGGTCGTTTCCTATGGAGAAGAGCAGACAAGAAACTCCACGGTCGGAGGGGGCCCTCCGACACGGGGAGTGCGGCTACGCGGGTTTTGCCACGGAACCAAACGACACATTGCGTGTGAGGTAATAATACAAATCAGGTTTATTGGATTCCCATAACGTTCCTGAAATAATTTCATGTACCGATCGTCTTAGTATGATATGCTGAATTCATCCCATCAGTCTGCGGAGGGCTGCCCCCTACACCCTGTATAGTATCAGATGCGTAATACTTGCAACCGTACGCCAGAGGGAATTATCGCTTGCACGCTATTTACAACTCTATTCTAGTTGAGATTCAGTTCATTTTCAATGAAACTGCTGCCCAGTCTGCTTTGAATCTTATTCTCTAAGCATCACTTCGAAATATACCTTATTGGTGAGGTGGAGGAGCTCGTGGCTAAGTAATAACAGCCGGATCGATGAGGTTAAGCTACGCTTGCCAGGGTTGGTCTGTGGATGGGTGACCATCTTTACATACCGAGACTCCTCCATGCCTCGGAAAGCACGTTATACGTCATTCGTGGAGCTTTGACAGTCATTACGGGTCGTCCGAAGCCCGAAAGTCTGACAACCAGTCTTACCAAGGGGTATCGTATTACAGTTACTGGGTTGTGGAGGTCAGATAGGCAATCGCTCCATGTAAAATACTGGTATCCAGCTGCATCTAATTAGACTGGAAGCCGACCCCAACATAGTTGAGAAAAGGCTAGGCAGATTGATTGATCATAATACTTATAAATTGCAATCCTATTTACTACAATCATTATTTTCATCAATCGATAAATATAGTTATATAATGCCAAAGTGCTTAGACGAGAACTTTTGTGTTCATCTCATAATAAAAGGTAAAAAGGCAAATATTCCTTTATAATGATATTTTTCCTTTCTGCATTGAGACATTTTACGGCTGAGTAACGCAATGCCCATACCTTCTTATGATCAAAACAATTTTTATTGTAACCATAGATATACAATAATCAGCCTTTAACGTTCCCACTGCTGGGACACAGGCCTCCTCTCTGTGAGAGGGAGTGGGCCGTAATCCACCACGCGGGCCCAGTGCGGGTTGGTAGATGTCACGTCTTCGATTTTTTGGTTCTAGGACATGACGGTTTCCTCACGATGTTTTCCTTCACCGTTTTGAGGGCAGTGGTGATGAAATAATTTACCTACACAAAGTAAAGCGCCTGCCAAGGTTCGAACTTGCGACCCTACTCGTAAGTCGATATACAATACAACACTAAATTAAATTAATTACTAACTAATGAAACAAATAAGTACAAAAACAAAAGAACACTAAGACGCGAGACATACACAAGAGGCGTGGTGCGGGCGTTGCGCCACTTCTCTCATATTTCACTTGCACTACGCCCGCGCTCTGTGTTCCACGTCTCGTCGTTGCCATACATTTTAAAATATGAAAAGGGTGGCGCAACGCCTGCGCCAAACCGTCGCCACGCCCGCGCCCCCTTGTGTATGCCTTGAAACATGAAACTGTAGCATCACATTTTGTAGTGCTACTTACAAATTGTGATAAACAGTAACCACTGTCATTATGACAACCAATGGTTGACGTGCTAATCGAACTACAGAGTAATTACAGCGTACATACAAAGCAAGGTCACGCATCTGATTGACCGCAGCCAGCAATGAATCGATTGAATTTTGCGGTTGCAAGCAACCACGACCACAGAGTACGAAGACGCCTCGGCAGCCGCTTCTAAAGGCGGCATTGTCAAAACTTTATATACACTAACCGTCAAAACTTAGTACCACACTTATTGCAATAACTTTTAAATTACACAAGATTTATATTTTCGAGTAAAAAAGGATTGCAAAAAGATTTTTTTTTTTTTTGTTATATATTCACTTTAAAAATAAATAATTAAATCTAGCAATATGTACAAAGGGAAAAGAAAATATATAAAGGATCATAGGGCGTCAAAAAATTCTTCCCCATCGCTGTCAGTGGGAAAAGTGCCCAAAAGACTGGCAGCATTGCCACGTTGGATGGCAATGCTGATTGTTTGACCTAGAAATTGGCCAGCCCTCTGGTCACGTGAAGAGTCGACCAACCGCTGGGCGATGTCCCGAAATACTCGATGAGCACTGGGACCCCACGGCCCTAGTGTTTCAACCCCAAACGGCTCAAAAATATAGCTACCAATAAGGTTGCACCTGCAGCAGCCGCCCCAGCACAGCCCGCCGTGCTAGGAAGATGGGATGGCGCGCGGGTGTCGACACAGGTTGCATCCCACACCAAAGGCCTACCCATCTTCCAAGGCATTATGGTCATTCCGTCTGGTCTCTTCCCATCGTCGCGTGCCAAGCCATTGGGTTCTAAAACAGCTGGCACCCCGGCGGTGACAAGAGCCCGACGGATGATGTCATTAATGCTTGCGTGCCGTGCCAGCCGACCAGCGCTCTTGCTGCAGGCAAGGCCATGGTGTCCGAGGCGGTCGACTGCTTCACCGCACTGACAGCGATGTGGTGCCCCACATCACTGTCAGATTTAAGCTGACACCACAGACAGACAAATTAAAAACCCGGAGTCACACGTAATCTGTTTGATTTATGCCCTAACACGTGTGACTCCGGATTTTTGATTTGTCTGTCTGTGGTGTCTTGTTTATCCTACCTTTTTAGTCGTAGTTGGGTTTTAGTTTTTATTACTTTAATTCCCTTTTTAGTGCTCTTTCGGTTGTTTTTTTTTTGTAATTTTTTTTTACTCTTTATCACTTCGGACTTCGGGCCCCGAAAACATTGCGCAGACATTTTTATGTTCTACAACGGTTTTGCAATTGCGTTGTCTGTCAGTCAATCAGATATCGCCAGTTACATTTAAACCTCATATAGGAGAAATAAACTAGTAGTCTCTAAACGCAGGATCAAAGCATTAAACTTTATTTCACATCTGAAACAATGGTTATTCTGAAACAATAAACGGGAGCCTGAAAAAAAATATTTGAGCGGCCTACATACGACTCTGAATGTTTGCCGAACAGATTTGTAAATGTAATGTCACAGGAATTCAATGATGTGTATATTCTTTCAAGTTGAATGAGGATGAATCAGAGCCGTTTAGCAGCTTACGTCGCCGTCGTGGCAAAGAAAAATAAATATATCATTATTATTTCTCATTTCTCCTTTCGCAGGTCTGCTGGAAGAAATTTCTTAAGAAATAAGCAGTACCTTTGTACTCATATCATAATTATGTTGTATCTCTTTATATTCTACTGTATGTACATAAATAATAAATAAATAAATAAATTCTTGTTAGAAAAGCAAAAATGAACTTATCATAAATTCCTTATATAAGCTGTTAGTTCCAGCTGTCATTCGTAGATCTTTGACAGACGTTACGGAGAGTCAGAAGCCCACAATTCTGACAGCCAGTCTTACCATGGGGTGTCAGTTACCCAGTAGCTGGGTTGTGGAGGTCAGATAGACAGTCGATTCATGTTAAATATTGGTATTTAGCTGGGATGTGTGTTGTAGGTGCCAAATTTTTGTGTGCCGCATAAAAATTGAGAGGTTTAATTTAAACCCAAAATTCTATTTTTTAAATCACCATGAAGATATTGTTTTTTGACAATTGAGGATTATTTTTTACTAGCAGTGCCTCGCGGTTTCACCCACTTAAGTCTCGTCGATCCTGTAGGACTATCGGGATGAAAAGTATCTAAACCACCATCTTACCTTATTCTGTCGCCATATAAACAATGTTATAGCATTGTTGTGTTTCGGCAGTTAGAGGTAAGATAGCCAGTTCCTCTGTGTTTGAGGATTCCGGGTGAAGCTCGCTTCCACCTTCGGCCTGATCATCACTTACCATCAGGTGAGATGCAGGCGAAGAGATACCCCGTCGAGGTTAAAAAAAAAAACAGTCTTTAGGGACTGCCGTTAGAAGTGATAACTAAGCAACAATGCGTAACCTCAACGTAATTCAAACGGTAGACGGTAGATGGCGCTAAAAACATTTCTTCAAACGTGACGGTAACGATGACGCGAGTTCCATGATTTTTTATCACCCAGAAAGTGCTCAACGCGCCTAAAGAAGTTTTCACTTCATAAAACCTATAATTGTACTTTCTAACTCTCCATTTTGTTCCCAGGTTCCTCCAATCGACTACCTGCGACAAGTGACGCTAGATCTTGGCGGAGAAGGTGTCCTGGGCGCCGTGAGTGAGCGTCACATGGTCAGGAGAACACCTCCTACCCATACCACCTCCAGGAGTTCTGTCAGAGCTCTTATTAGGAGATTTAACGCGGTAAGTTTAAATACTTCACTTACTTTTTTACCCGACTACGGCGAAGCAAAAAGGAGGGTTATGATTTGGACCGGTATGTATGTTTCATCTGTTCCCTTATTAGAAAACCAGCGTCAGACAGTATTTGTCTGGCATTAATGCTTAAATGAACCTTTTTGGCGCAGCCGTGAGGCACACATTATTGTTAAAACATTACTTTCTCTTTTTATTTTTCATTTTTTTGTATATTGTGTTTCACGAACTGTGTCCAAATAAATGTTCTTCTTTCTTTCTTTCTTATTACTTCTAAACTACTCATCAGCATTTCACAAATGGAGCGTCTTGATCATCCACTGGTTATAAAGGTTGTGACGTCACATTAAATTCAATATGGCGCCCTCTAGAGCACATAAAGTTTTGAACAGTATTTTTTTTTTATATTGCCATGTTTATTATCAAATGGAAGGGTTTAATTAGCACATTTCAAATATATATAATTATGTGTATATATTATAACCCAAAAATAATTAAAATTAAAATAAAATTTATAAAAACTAAAACTCAACTACGACAAAAAAGTAAATCAACTAAAAAGGTATAAACAAGACATCACAGACAGACAAATTAAAAATCCGGAGTCACACGTAATCTTTTTGATTTATGCCCTAACACGTGTGACTATCTGTGATGCCTTAATACCTTTTTAGTTGATTGACTTTTTTGTCGTAGGTGGGTTTTATAAAGTTTCCTTATTAAAAACGTGCCAACAGGACTTATCCCATGGGAACATATTACACCGACCAAAATCTGTCGTTAGAACAAGTTTGAGCTACGATTTTCATACTGAACATACATATAAAGCGTCTCATCTCGTCATAAATGCAAAAAAAAAATAACCATAAAAAAAAATTGTTTTTTTATAGTAAAATATTCTAAAAAAAATAATATAAGTATATTAAATTGATACGGAAAAGAAACACTCTAAAATACAATAGACGTAGATATATTTAGTAACCAATTCCGCTTGACTATTCTTCAAGAGTCCTAAAAAAAAGCGCTGGACGCAAAGTGAATCAAATCGCCCGTCACTTTTCACTTTGCGTCCAGCGCTCGGTGTGGTAACACGTCGCGTTCTGGTTTGCAATTGGTCAATCGTCATCCTGAGGATGCCTCGTTGAGAGGTGAAACACGTCGATTTCTTACAGGGTTTTTTAGGACTCTTGAAGAATAGTCAACCGGAATTGGTTACTAAATATATCTACGTCTATTGTATTTTATAATGGATTTCCGCAAAGTCACGCCTGAATCAATTAACTAAGAAACACTCTGTACACGCACACTTGTCTTTCTACGTTGAAATACAATTGTGCGTGTACAGAGTGTGTCTTTTACGTATCAATTTAATAGTTTTGTGAATATTTCAATACATATAATAAAAAAAGTTTTGTTGAGTTGTTTTTTTTTTTTTAGCTTGTATGAACGCTGTACTATTGTTAACCCGCAATAGGGAACGCCCTTTAACATACTATATATCCAAGTGTGCAGTGAAACTCGAGCTAAATTATCTTGTCCGAAGTAGGTGATGTGTGCCCCTAGGCGTAGCTGCTCGCCACGAAGTCTCATCTACTAGTATGGGTAGTAGGTATGTGTTTGTAGGTACCTAAGTTATAATGGGCAGAATCCACTCGAGAAACAAGCTACCAACATGTGTGATTATGTTTAACGGGAAGGAGGAACTTTGAATTGTATGTTTGCACAAGAATTATGTTCATAATTTTAGAGTTTAGGGAAAACAAGCATAACAGAGGTATTTACAGTAATTATTTACATATACAGCGTGTGAGGGTAGACACCGTTATCCTTGAAACTAGTGGTTTGGTGTCATCTATAATATACTTTTTCTACGGGACCAACATTGAAATCGCGAAAAAAAAATCAGTTGTTCCATACATTTGTGTTCACTTAAATCGATAAAATGTATGGAACAGCAGATTTTTGTTTTGCGATTTTAAAGTTGGTCCTGTAGAAAAAGTGTATTATAGATGACACTAAACCACTAGTTTCAAGGATAACGGTGTCTACCCTAACACCCTGTATACTTACCCTCCCGCCTTCTCCCCATGGGGGTAGGCAGACACTGCAGAACACCAGCTGCTACGATCCTTACATACTCCTTTTTTGCTTCGTTTACGTTCATACATCTGCTGGCTTAATATGACTCTTTCTATTTCTACGAAGATCAACATAGCTTTTTAACCGACTTCTTCAAAAAGGAGGAGGTTCTCAATTCGTCTGTATGTTTTTTTTAGGTAGTCCCATATAAATTTTATTAACTTTGCTTGCTAGTTTTTGATTTAACTTCAATATTACGTATTTTTCCCACTTAGTTTATCTGGAAGATGTTTTAATTTACTCTGTTACTGTTATTCACTTAGCAGGTAGTGGTATTCGAATTTGTGTGGGATAGGTACCACAACTAAAAAGTGACATTTTTTTAAAGCAAAGACACCGACTTCCGAAATTAAAGTAATTTTTCACTTCTAAGTTTTTTTTTTGCAAAACGTCTTAATTTTTTTTTTCTCTACAAATTGACATTTCGTTTCTCCATTTTTGACATCGCACCGTAGAAATCATTCTACAATCTGTCATTTTGTCTTTCGTTTCTAACGATCTTTGTCTAGATTCATAAAAATGTAGACTATTTCAGAAGAAATTTTTATATCCCAAACTGTGAAAATCACACTGACACCTGACAGTTTTCAAGACAATTTGATTTTGTAATCGCCATGCTAAAGACAGTAGAAAACTTTCTACTCGACGGCCTCAAAGTATTTATACAAAATCAAAACTTTATAGGAGAGCGTTTTGAACGCAAAACTGTGATAATTAATAGAAGAACAAAGCTATCTTCTCCTATTTTACATCATTTAGTTAATAGGACATGACATTACCAAAGAAATGGAGGCAACACACCTTGAGAAAAATTGTTGTAGTTGACGTGTCTTAATATTAGGTCTTTACCTATGAAATTGCCGTTCTGCAGTACTGGCCATTTCAAATCAAAATAATTTTTGTTTGGCTAAGAATTCTAATTTCAAATTAATTTTATTTTAAAAACATGGATTTTTTTTTCCAAAAGTAGTCATTTCTTTATTGATTAGTGTTACATTTTCATCGCATTTCAATCTGTTTCGTCATCATGGATACGTTAAAAATTCGAGTAATTATGGAATATGAGTACCGTCGTGGCAGCAACGCGGCACAAGCGGCACGCAACATCAACGACGTTTACGGAGCTAACACTACAAACCAACGCACCACCTGTTATTGGTTTGCTCGCTTCCGTTCTGGAAATTTCGACCTGAAAAATGAACCTCGCGGTCGTCCGAAGACTTTGGTCGACAATGACGAATTAAAGGCGATTGTGGAAGCTGATGATACACAATCTACGGCTGAATTAGCAGCAGCTTTCGACGTTAGCGTCAAAACAATATTGGTCCATTTGCGTCAAATTGGCAACGTAAAAAAGCTTGACAAATGGGTGCCCCACGAACTCAATGATCGCCAGCGCGAAGTACGCGTCGAGACGTGCCTTGCACTGCTCAACAGACACACAAATGAAGGAATTTTGAACCGCATTGTTACCTGCGATGAAAAATGGATTCTGTTTGATAACCGCAAGCGCTCAGCAAGTTGGTTGGATCCTGGTTCAGCACCTAAACGATGCCCTAAACGAAAACTTACCCCTAGAAAAGTGATGGTCACTGTTTGGTGGTCTAGCTCCGGTGTGATTCATCACAGCTTCTTACCGAACGGGGTGAGCATTACTGCAGATGTGTACTGTGAAGAACTGAACACAATGATGGAGAAGCTGGCGCATCTCCAACCAGCATTGGTCAATCGCTCGTCTCCACTGCTCCTGCACGACAACGCGCGACCTCATACTGCACAGCAGACGGTCTCCAAGTTGCAAGAACTGGGGTTGGAAGCTCTCCGTCATCCGCCCTACTCACCAGACCTTGCGCCTACAGACTACTACTTTTTCCAGAATTTGGATAACTTCTTGGCGGGAAAAAAATTCAATACCCGAGAGGCAGTACAAAATGCCTTTGAAGAATTTGTTGCCTCCCGTCCAGCTGATTTCTTTAAGAAGGGCATCAATAAACTGCCACTGCGATGGCAAAGATGCATTGATTGCATGGGTGATTACTTCGATTAATACAAATAAAAAATTCATGAAAAAAATTCGTTTAAATTTTTTCATACAAAACGGCAATTTCATAGGTCAAAGACCTATTATCAGTAAAAAATTAGAAACGAACAGAAAAAAAAATCTATGACGAAACAAAGAATTCTGAGCCGGATCATTTAAAAGAGTGCATTTCGTAAAAAGTGCAGTTGACTCTTTCTACTTTGCTACCGTCAACACAAAACGTCATTTTTGTCTACTCTTCCGTCAACAAAACGGTGCTCATGCTAAGCCTGCTGGTGATACACGCACGCCAGTTGCGAGTTCTAACCACCGAACCTTTCTGAAGAACATCACCTTTCGTTACGTTAGTTACTGGGTTGTGGAGGACAGATAGGCAGTCATCCGGTTACATTGGAAGCCGACCCCAGCATAGTTGGAAAAAGGCTGTACCTTCTATACTCCATTTGAAATAAGATTAGACGTATAGATAAGCCTTTTTTACATTCCGTTCAACCGATTTTGAATTCTATTGCGTTGGTGGCATGACACATGGCAGCCGCAGTAGATAGTTGGTATTGTGTAACTTTTTTTGCTTTTAATGCTACCCTTATGCCTACGGTATAGAAGTTAAAATCGGTTGAACGAACTGTAAAAGGGTTTGTTTTTATGTCTAATCTTATTTCAAATGGAGTATAGAAGGTACAGCCTTTTTCCAACTATGCTGGGGTCGGCTTCCAATGTAACCGGATGACTGCCTATCTGTCCTCCACAACCCAGTAACTGGGTAATACGATACCCCTTGGTAAGACTGGTTGTCAGACTTACGGGCTTCTGACGACCCGTGACGACTGTCAAAGATCCACGAATGACAGACGGGAGCAACGGCTTAACGTGCTTTTTGAGGCACAAGGGGGTCTCGGTATGTTAAGATAGTCATCCATCCCAGGACCACCCGCGGCAAGCGTAGCTTATCCTGATGTATCAACCCGTGCGGCTGTTATTACTTAGCCACGAGCCACTCTGTAACATGTTCAATGTTAATTTCAGCAGTTTCAGAAGCTTATCGTCACCTTTTTCTGGAATTAAACACACAAATTCCCAACGAAACATTACCAAAACCTATTTGAACAAAAACAAACAACAAATTCAGTAAATTACACTGTGATAAAAAAACAAATCGACCTAAGTGGGGAGAGTACGGAAAAATATCTAATTACCGGTACAATTCTCATGTCCCTAAGTGTAAGGCCACGTGCCCACGTGACATTACAGGCACGAAAGTGTACTAGTGATGTGCCGTGCAATATTATCGATGTATTTTTTTTTTGTTTCCTTTTTTTTTTAATGTTTTGCTTGCGTAAATTCACGCCGTTTTTTTCTCATGAGAGTAGGCTGCTTTTAATTATTTTTTTTCGTAACTTAATACACAGTATGTTAACTAGGGGCGTTCCCGTTAACCCGCAAAAGTATAAATTTCACACATGCTAAAAAAAAATTAAAACTCAATTTTTTTTTTTTTTTTATGTAGTGAAATATTCACAAATCTATTAAATTGATAGCTACGTAAAAGAAACACTCTGTACACGCACACTCGTATTTCAACGTAGAAAGACAAGTTGTGGCAAGTGTGCGTGTACAGAGTGTTTCTTTTCCGTATCAATTTAATATTTTTTGGGAATATTTTACTATAAAAATAAACTTTTTTTTTATTTGGTTCTGTCCCTTAAACAATGGGACAGTTAGTATCATGTCCAGCGTGTCCTTGCACAATGCAGGATTTGATGAACGCAAGCGCTGAGAGGGTTCGATTCCCGGGTCGGGCAAAGTCATACTAAGTTTTTCCACATTTTTCTCAGTAGCAGCCCGGAGTCTAGATTCGTGCCCGGTTGATGGCAATAGGCTCGCCCCCTATTACATTGGACTAAGACTGCCAACAGACGAACTGCATTTCAACTGCACTCCAACTGCAAATTTGCAGTTTGAATGCAAATACATTACGAGTATTGCAGTCGTACTAAACTGCATTCAAATGGCAATAATGCAGCCCGTGTTTTGGCAGCCTTAAACATAACTGGTAAAACGTGGATTTAATATATGTACAACTCTGCCCAATCCTTCGGGGAATGTAGTTTTGTAATTACACACAGTAATAAGCCAAAACTAGTCGGCAATTTAATGAATACCAAACTTGTGTAGTTATCTACTACGCCGCGAACGTCCACACGATGAAATATCTAACTATATTTATTACCCAACTACGGCGAAGCAAAAAGGAGGGTTATGATATTGACCTGTATGTATGTATGTATGTTCATCTGTTCCCTCATATCTCCTAAACGACTCATCACAATTTGACAAATAAGGTATCGTTGGAAGCGTCTTTGTTGTCCGCTGGTTAAAGGCGTCATGTCTATTATGTATTTTTTTTTTCAATTCAATGTCGTCACATTAAATTGAAAAAAAAAATATCATACTATGTTGGGTATCAAAGAAAGGGCATAATAAGCACATTTCAAAAAAAAAAATTATAACCCCACAATTTTTTTAATGAAAATAACAGTTATAAAACTAAAACCCTACTACGACAAAAATATCAATAATCTAAAAATCAATAAACTAAAAAGTATAAACAAGACATCACAGACAAACAAATAAAAAATCCGGAGTCACACGTGATAGGGGCATAAATCGAACAGATTACGTGTGGCTCCGGAGTTTTAATTTGTCTATCTGTGATGTCTCATCCCATTTAATCCAAATCCGTCCAGCCATTTTAGCGTGAAAACCTAACAAACACGCAAACAAACTCACTTTCGCTTTTATAATATTAAAGTCAGGACTACGTATGTTTCTGCCAAGGTTGCGGAATAGTCCGAAAGGGATACCGGGACGTTGGCAACAGGCAACTGAAGGAACACGGGTGGGTTTTAGTCAGTAAGAGTCTGACACGCCCTTCCGCTCCGCCCAGAGCGGGAGTAGTCATATGATGATTTCCTACACAAAAAAAAAAAAAAAATACTACGTATGTTTTAACGATTGGAAATAATACAACTAAAAGTATATGTGAGTGCGTGTTCAAATTTATCTACCTATACAATTTATTTTACACAATTCTTTTGTAAAAGCACGTTTTCCTCATTATGTTGGTAATAAAAAGATATGAGTTATTTTTTGCGACTGAAAATAATTTCAGACATTTCTGTTTACAGACGAGCTTTATGCTCGATTCCTATAAACAAAAGAACGTTTGGTAAAACAAACGAATCGTTTGTCTTACCAATCAATCTGCCTAGCCTTTTCCCAACTATGTTGGGGTCGGCTTCCAGTCTAACCGGATGCAGTTGAATACCAGTATTTTACATGAAGTGACTGCCTATCTGACCTCCACAACCCAGTAACTGGGTAATACGATACCCCTTGGTTAGACTGGTTGTTAGACTTTCGGGCTTCTGACGACTCGTAACGACTGTCAAAGATCCACAAATAACAGCCGGGACCAACGGCTTAACGTGCTTTCCGAGGCACGGAGGAGTCTCGATATGTGAAAATGGTCACCCATCCACGAACCAACCCCGGCAAGCGTAGCTTAACCTGATGGATCGACCCGAGCGGCTGTTATTACTTAGCCACGAGCTCCTCGTCGTTTGTCGTTTGTCTTACCAGTGGTAACTTTTTTTATTGCCAAACTGTTTATAGATAGATTCATAAGCTAATTTTACCTGTGATAGCTACTTCCATATGAGAGAATTACTATGCCAAGCTATGAGGTCTTTGCTTAATTATTGGTAAAGATACAAGAGTCTAAATATTAACCAATAACAGTCCGTAAATTATAGGAATCGACCAATCGAATTTTTTTTCAGCTTACTTCTTTTATTACATGGTAACCTATTGCGATAGTTTACTTATCTAACTCTTTTCCTAATTTATTATTAACTTTCAAACTCAAACTCTAAGCATTTATTTCAAATAAACCATTTATAGGCACTTTTGAATTGTCAAGGAGTCAGTCAGTCAGAAATATGAAGCTAGTTGCCCATTCCAAAGCGTAGTAGGTACCTATGGAGAAAAACGGGCAAGAAACTCCATGGACACTCTTTTAAATTAAAATATTGTTACAATATATTGGTTACATCATTCATGTTGAAATTATACATGTGAGAACAATGTAGAAAGCACGTTAAAAGCGTCCGCAATTTATAACATAAGAACAATTCAAAAATTAAAATAAGCCATGGCAGCTAAGAGATGACCAGTCACAACTGACGGCGCCCGTTCACGAAAATGACGATATTAAATTATTATTAAATTTTGTAACTCACTTTACCAATTAAATGTAAATAATGATGTAGAATATAATAGAATAGAATAATATTGCTTAAAAACATGGTATAAAAATATGGTAAAATACAAAAAAAAAAATAACAATAAATAATTAATGTAGAATAGATTATAATAGAATAGAATACATTTATTTGTCAGAATATTGTACAAAGTTGTTATGTCCATTATGTATTATGATCATAATATTCTGCCGTTTCCGGCGTACAAATATGGTTTGTAAAATTATGGGTCATCATTACATTAAAAATAAATTATTAATTATTACAATTAGAATATTACAAATAATTTGATTTAATGTAGAATATAATAGAATAGAATAATATTAAGTTACTTAAAACATGGTATAAAAAGATGGTAAAATACAAAAAAAAAACATGTTTTTGCTTATCAGTGATAAGCATATTACAATTTCATTCTTCTTTTCATATTCAGTCCATTCTTCTTAGGAATGCGCTTCCTCTTGATATCAGGACGGCCACCAGTCGGTATGCATTTAAGCGGAAACTGCAGAGATTTTTTCAAAATAAATAGAGTAGAGTCATATACACCTCTCTGCCTTGAATTTGTATATTATGTATACATATATATATATATATATATATTATAGTAAATATGTATGTAAGTATTTATGTATCATAAGTTGATTGCGTATTTATGTACTGTAAAAACTGTTTTATCTATAATGCATTATGATATATATATATATATATATATATTTTCTCTTTATTCCTCTCAATCAGAGCACCCGCCATCTAATCTCTTCACCATCCTTGGTTGACTGGTAGAGAATGCCTAAGGCATTAAGTCCGCCTTTGTACCTTTTTTGTGTGCGAAAAGTTTAAATAAATAAATTTTACAATTTATTTTAATAGCATTTGACACATTGGTACATAGACCTCGCTCGGACCCGGCGCGGTCTTAAACAAATCATCCTTTAATGTGCTCTCCGAGGCACGACGGAGGCTTGATGTGTAAATAATGATCACTCATTTACGGAACGACTGCGAAAAACGCAGCTTCATTCGAAAAAAAAAAACAAACAAGGTACGGTGTGAGAAAAAGAGGGAATGAACGACGTATACAGGGTGTAAGGGACAGCCGTCTGCAAACTGATGGGATGAATTCAGTATATCATGCTAAGACAATCATCCCAAAACCCGGATTAGAAAATGGTGAAAAGAATTCTGCTGAATCCATCTTTATTTTACAAAAAAAGAGCTGTCAGAGCCATTTATAATCTATGTCGCCGCGAATCTCTCAGGGAACTATTTAAAAGGATTAATATTATGACGGTACCTTGCCAATTCATTTATGAGAATATTATGTATGTTAGAAAAAATCGAAATCTTTTTAATAAAATAAGTGATAGACACAATTTTAATACTAGAAATAAAGACAAAATAGATCAACCATTTTTCAGATTAGCTAAAGAAAGTACAAACATCTTTTATGGGGTACTGCGTTAAATGCTATAACAAATTACCTTGTGATATATTGTAATTAAATTTAATTTGTCTGTCTGTGGTGTCTTGTTTATACCTTTTTAGTCGTACTTGGGTTTTATTTTTTATTACTTAATTTTTTTTTTAATTCTTTTTGCGTAATAATATTTTTTTTTTTGAAATGTGCTCATTAAACCCTTTCATTTGATACCTAATATGGTACGATTAAACAATATTTTTTTTCAAGTTCCTGACTTTATGTCCTCTAGAGGGCGTTTATTTAATGTGACGTCACATAGCCTATAACCAGCGGACGATCAAGAGGCTTCCAACGATACCTCACTTGTCAAATTGTGATGAGTGGTTTAGAAGATATGAGGGAACAGATGAACATACATACATACATACATACATACCGGTCAAAATCATAACCCTCCTTTTTGCTTCGCCGTAGTCGGGTAATGAAAGAAAATGTAAAACCTTTAACCTATTTCCCCCAGTTTTTCACCTCTGCACCCGAATGCAACTACCGGTAGGTAGTTATTTTCATTAAAATTGAGAGTATTCGTTATCCAATAGTATAAATTAAGCTGGTTTTTATAGAACTTAAGAAAACGATTATTTTAGCAGAACACAACATGTTTTCGGAAACTTCGTATTTTTTTTGGAAGTTTGGTATTTTTTTCGGTAATTCAATTGAACACAGCTTAGATAGTATTACAGTCAACCACAGATGGCTGGAAGTTAATTTGTTTTTCGGAAGTTTTATTATTTTCCATTTCTTTGTACCAGCCCGGAGTTTGGAAGTTGGCGGTGTGATACCCGGGGGGGACCAAGGATTTAACGTGGTTTCCAAGGCACGGAGAGGTCTCGATATACAAACGTGCCGTTACAATGGCGACATTAATTTAACACACGGGTAGGGCTAGTGGCCAGTAATCATAAAAATTATAATAAAATAAAATAATTCGTAAATATTATTTTATTTTCAAACAAACTAAATAATAAAAACATAACCAACATGGAGATCACTCTGTGCAAAAGATTCATTCATAAAGCTACCTACCAGCTGGCTTACGTTCTATCGGTCCGATACCCTTTGATGCAGGAATGCCGCGCAATTTCTTAGAAATTATGCCAAATTTCTAAGAAATTGCGTGGCATTCCTTCAATTCGCCTACTTATAATCCGTGACCCCGGCAAATGACCTCTGCGCTACAGTTCTTTAAGTACAGGTTACTCCAAGATGCTAGTTTAGAAAATTGTTAATAAATCAATAAATAATAACGTTTAAGTAAAATTAAATATTTTCCTATAACGAATACATGAAATCTTATACGTGTGTTAAATTAATGTCACCATTAAAGCGGCACGCTGTATAATGGATGGTCACCCATCCGCGAACCAACCGCGGCAAGTGTTGCTTAACCTTCGATGAATCCGTGCGGTTATCATTGAGCCATGAGTCCCTGAATGATAACCATATTATCCCGAAAGCTAATTGTTAAAATCGCGCTAAGTTAATAATTCTATCAGATTGTTTTTAAACTTTCAAGTTGAATTCAATAGACTTCGTCCTTTGTTCAGATGTGAAGCTGAACGGCTTTGTTCTATTAGAAAGACTTAATTTCCTAAAGGTAAGAATTTAAAGTTACTTGTTCAAGAATTTGTATGGCATCTTGAATGAGCTCGTAATTTTCCAATAGTTGTTCATAACATGTTTTTGTATGGAGATGGATTTAATATTGAGGAGCTCGTGGCTAAGTAATAACAGCCGCACGGGTCGATCTATCAGGTTAAGCTACGCTTGCCGGGGTTGGTCTGTGGATGGGTGACCATCTTACATATCAAGACGTCTCCGTGCCTCGGAAAGCACGTTAAGCCGTTGATCCCGGCTGTCATTCACGGATCTTTGACAGTCGTTACGGGTCGTCAGAAGCCCGAAAGCTTGACAACCAGTCTTACCAAGCGGTATCGTATTACCCAGTTATTTGGTTGTGGAGCTTTCGGTTAGACTGGAAGCCGACCCCAACATAGTTGGCAAAAGGCTAGGCAGATTGATTGATGTATTGAATATTGGTTATTACATACCACAGTTTGGAAGACTGTATGTTTGCAATTTTTTACTATAATTATGTCCAGATTACCTCACTATGTTTTTTCTTCAACATTTTTTTTTGGGAGTTTGTAACAATATTAACTTAAAAAATATACCTAATCTAGCACTAAATTAAAAGACTAACTTTATTTTATTAAAATATCTAAACAAAAAATTAATTATATCGATAGTCGATAAATTCTTCTCGCACAGTCACATCTCTAAACCGGCTATAATTTAGCCCCACAGCTTTCTGTATAATTAAACCACATCTTCCTATTAATTGTTATTTACTTTCACGACTTCCAAGTATTGTAGTAGATAAACAGCGATAAGTATTTAGAAAACCTATAAATATGTTATTACTAGCTGCGCCCCGCGGTTTCTCCCGCATAATGCTCGTGAACGGGTGCTGCTTGTGGTGACTGGTCGTCTTGCTGATCTCGGTTTTGTTAATGTTATTAGTAATTAACTTTTTATTTATTTTACTTCGATGGTCCTAGTTTATCATTTATAACTTCCAGTTACAGCTATATGTAAGCGGGCACGCCCTTTGTGCCTGGAGGCTTTTATTTAGGTAATTTATGTTTAACTCTTTTTTTTTTTATCATATTTTTTTGTGGCTGGTATTATGTAAATGAATTTGTATACTTTTGTATAGAATCAATTTTTCTCTAACTGAACAGACAACTGTGCTGCTGGGGAGTTTGTTCCGCCACTTCTTCTTCCCAGCTAAAGCACTAGGAAGTGGTGAAGGGTGGGAGTTTTGGGGTACTGTCTTATGTAATTTTGATGTTCGAAAAGTGCTGATTCTCTAATTTGAATAAATGACTTTTGAGTGTCATTGGGTTCCGTTTTTTAATATTAGGTCTTTACCTATGAAATTGCCGTTCTGCAGTACTGGCCATTTCAAATCAAAATAATTTTTGTTAGGCTAAGAATTCTAATTTCAAATTAATTTTATTTTAAAAACATGGATATTTTTTTCCAAAAGTAGTCATTTCTTTATTGATTAGTGTTACATTTTCATCGCATTTCAATCTTTTTCGTCATCATGGATACGTTAAAAATTCGAGTAATTATGGAATATGAGTACCGTCGTGGCAGCAACGCGGCACAAGCGGCACGCAACATCAACGACGTTTACGGAGCTAACACTACAAACCAACGCACCACCTGTTATTGGTTTGCTCGCTTCCGTTCTGGAAATTTCGACCTGAAAAATGAACCTCGCGGTCGTCCGAAGACTTTGGTCGACAATGACGAATTAAAGGCGATTGTGGAAGCTGATGATACACAATCTACGGCTGAATTAGCAGCAGCTTTCGACGTTAGCGTCAAAACAATATTGGTCCATTTGCGTCAAATTGGCAAGGTAAAAAAGCTTGACAAATGGGTGCCCCACGAACTCAATGATCGCCAGCGCGAAGTACGCGTCGAGACGCGCCTTGCACTGCTCAACAGACACACAAATGAAGGAATTTTGAACCGCATTGTTACCTGCGATGAAAAATGGATTCTGTTTGATAACCGCAAGCGCTCAGCAAGTTGGTTGGATCCTGGTTCAGCACCTAAACAATGCCCTAAACGAAAACTTACCCCTAGAAAAGTGATAGTCACTGTTTGGTGGTCTAGCGCCGGTGTGATTCATCACAGCTTCTTACCAAACGGGGTGAGCATTACTGCAGATGTGTACTGTGAAGAACTGAACACAATGATGGAGAAGCTGGCGCATCTCCAACCAGCATTGGTCAATCGCTCGTCTCCGCTGCTCCTGCACGACAACGCGCGACCTCATACTGCACAGCAGACGGTCTCCAAGTTGCAAGAACTGGGGTTGGAAGCTCTACGTCATCCGCCCTACTCACCAGACCTTGCGCCTACAGACTACAACTTTTTCCAGAATTTGGATAATTTCTTGGCGGGAAAAAAATTCAATACCCGAGAGGCAGTACAAAATACCTTTGAAGAATTTGTTGCCTCCCGTCCAGCTGATTTCTTTAAGAAGGGCATCAATAAACTGCCACTGCGATGGCAAAGATGCATTGATTGCATGGGTGATTACTTCGATTAATACAAATAAAAAATTCATGAAAAAAATTCGTTTAAATTTTTTCATACAAAACGGCAATTTCATAGGTCCTATTATTAGTGTAGATAAGTTAGGATTACTGAAATGAAATGAAATGAAATGAAATGAAATGAAATGAAATGAAATGAAATGAAATGAAATGAAATGAAATTGTTTATTCTGTAAATAGGATATTGGAATCACTTTTACACGTCATATTATAAAAAAAATATTAAAAATAAGCTAGATGAGGTCGGCGTTTCCTATCTGACTACTCTGAGAAGAAAGGCCGAAACAAACTCAGAGGTCACAGTCTCTTTTAAAGTCCAGACATAATCTTGGTCAAGCCATACTACCTACTTAAGAATAGTAAAAATACAAATAGTTTATTTTCTTTAACAAGCTTTGTGCTACATTACTATACTCCATTTGAAATAAGATTAGACATTTAAACAAACCTTTTTACAGTCCGTTCAACCAATTTTGACTTCTCTACCGTAGGCATAAGGATGGCATTAAAAGCAAAAAAAGCTACACAATACCAACTGTCTACTGCAGCTGCCATTTGTCGTGCCACCAACGCAATAGAAGTCAAAATCGGTTGAACGGACTGTAAAAAAGGCTTATTTAAATGTCTAATCTTATTTCAAATGGAGTATAGTGATAAAAGTGTCCTTTTATGCAAATAAATGCCTGTATTTCGTAGTGGTGGCCCAGTCGCTTAACGGCCCTGAATTACGAATTCTTAAAATACAATAGACGTAGATATATTTAGTAATCTATTCCGCTTAACTATTCTTCAAGAGTCATAAAAAACCCTGTACGAAATCGACACGTGTTTCACCCCTCAACGAGGCATCCTCAGGATGACGATTGACCAATCGCAAACCAGAACCCGGGAGTTAAGCGAAATAGGTTAATAAATATATCTACGTCTATTGTATTTTATAATGAATTTCCGTAAAGACACGCCTGAATCAATTAACTATTATCTTACGAGTTCTTGGTTGTGGATTCGAACCCAAGCAGAGGCGCTTTACTTTGTGTAAATAATTTCATCACCACTGCTCTCAAACGTTCAAGGAAAATATAGTGAGGAAACCGGTATGTCCTAGAACCAAAAATAAAGATTTGAGAAGTACATTAATTTAAAAAAATGTTCGTAAAAAGGTCGATAAGTTTTAAAAGTAATTTTTTTCCCATTCAAAAATTATGCCAATAAACGTATTTATTTTTTTAAACATTTTACCGTTTTCTTTAGCTGAATAGTAAGATTTGGTTCAACTCTTCAATCGACGGAAAAGTTTTAAAAAATGTTCGTAAAAGGGTCTATAAGTTTTAAAAGAGCCAGTATTTTTTTTTCCATTCAAAAATTATGCCAATAAACTTATTTTCTTACTTAAAACCTTCGTTTCAGCTTGCACAAAAGCCTTAATAAGCTCTCCAAGGCACGGAATAGTTGCTTTGAATAATGCAACACTTGTCTCTTTAGATCTCATTATAAAAACTTAGAAAAACCTTCCATCTTGTTTGTGTTATAAAATATGTAAATCCTTTTACATTTACTACGCACATAGAGTCTCAAATATTATAAAGTAAAACTGGTCTGGAATTGAAATTAGGGTGACTGTGGTTTTGGGAAATCGATGGAAGTTACCAGAGGAGCAATTGTGGTGCTGTCCTGCTGGGGAGTTTGTTGCACCACTTCTTCTTCAAAAACCTCTAACTGAAAAGACAAGCATTGAACTTTTTTTTCACCTCACAAGCTCGGAAAAATTCTGTTTGTCATTCGAAATCTGCGTGGACAAGTGCATTTTCAACGCTAGCGTGGAAAGAGTTTTTAAAATTCGAACCTTTCTATTCAACAATTTTCTATACCGGTCGACTGATAATGCATCAATACTTATTACAAGTCAGAGCGCCAACCTCATTTTTAGAATAATCGCACTGGCCAACACGAAAAAAAATCGCTCAACGCGCCTAAAGAAGTTTTCACATAAAAAAACTTTATATAATTTTCTTCTGTATATTCAATTCAATTACTACCATTTGGGTTTGTTTAGCAGTGCAGAGTTAGTGCAAGCGGTACATAATGCCGAATTGAGCTTTCTTGCGCGAAAAGTACATAAAAGCTTAGGTACAATATTTTTGTTCAATGCATAGAGACACCTAGCATTTGACTCGCTCTAGTGAGGTGAAAAGTTGTGTGTTTCGCTTGGCAGCAAAGTTTTTCTGGGTCTCGTACCTTTGAAACCCTCGCAACGCTCAGGATTATATATTTGAGCCATTCGCTTGATGGTTCAATCCTAGAATCCTTCGCTTACTCAGATTTCAATACAGGTACTCACACGAAAAAACAACTTTGCAGCCTTGCATAACAAATAACTATTTTTATTACCCGACTACGGTGAAGAAAAAAGGAGGGTTATGATTTTGACCGGTATGTATGTATGTATGTTCATCTGTTCCCTCGTATCTTCTAAACCACTAACACAGTTTAACAAATGAGGTATCGTTGGAAGCGTCTTGATCGTCCGCTGGTTATAGGCTATGTGACGTCACATTGAATTAAAAATGGCGCCCTCTAGAGGACATAAAGTCAGGAACTAATAAAAAAAAAATTGTTTAATCGAACCATGTTGGGTATCAAACGAAAGGGCTTAATGAGCACATTTCAAAAATATATATATTATAAACCCAAAAAAATTAAAGTAATAAAAACGAAAACCCAACTACGACTAAAAAGGTATAAACAAGACACCACAGACAGACAAATTAAAAATCCGGAGTCACACGTAATCTGTTCGATTTATGCCCTAACACGTGTGACTCCGGATTTTTAATTTGTCTGTCTGTGGTGATTATACCTTTTTAGTCGTAGTTGGGTTTTAGTTTTTTCATAATTTGTTTTATTCTCTTTCCGATTATAAGTTTTTACAGTCGGGTTTTTTGTTTAATAATAATGTTTAACCTGACTGTCTCAGGTTCCCCCAAAAACACAGTCCCCCTATACTAAGGGTGGGCTTATTCCGGTCCCGGTGTTCCAATACTGATTATCATCCTTGTGCTACATAATTTAAACGTACCCAAGTTGGTTTAAGTAAGAAATTCTCTCTGTCAGCTTTCAGTGTCAAAAACAATGGTATTTTTAACCTACTTCTTCAAAAAGGAGGAGGTACTCAATTCGTCTATGTTTTTTTAAATGTTTGTTACGCGATTACTCCGACAATAATTATGAAGCGATTTTGATGATTCTTTTTTGTTTGATAGGTCATGCTTCAGAGGTGGTCCTATATACATTTTATTAACTCTGCTTGCGTAGTTTCTGAGTTAGCTTCAATATTAGGTTTTTTTCACACTTAGTATTCGTAGACGATGTTCTAAGTGACTCTGTCACTGTTATTTATGTAGTGGTATTGGAATTTATTGGGGGTAGGTACCACAACTAAAAAGTGAATTAAAATAAAAACTTTTTACAAAAAAAAAAAACTGATTTCCAAAAAATAACACTATAAAATAACTTAAATTTCGGAAGTCGGTGGCTAAAAACGAAAATTGAAAAGCAACAACACGAAAACGACAACGACTTCCGAAGTTTTTTTTTGGAAGTCGGTTGTTTTTTTTTTTGTAAAAAGTTTTTGTTAAAAACATTGTGTTAATGAGACTCTTGGTGTTATTTTTTTTTCTCAAACATGCTTGAACATTCGAGCACTATTTTGACAATCTTGTGACAAACAGACGGATATACAGATCGGAGGCGTAGGCATAGTAATAGGACTCCACATATTAGGCCGCATGGTATGTTAAAAATGTTCCGAATCGTAGTGGAATTAACTACGGTATTGTCGTTACACTTTTATAAAAATTCTTAGATAGGTAGGTATGTCACAAACTTTCAAACAACTTTTTTTTTCAGTTTGACTTGCCCTAATGAATTTTTGTCTATGAAGTCCTAATCTCTATGCATATACCTATGAAAGGTACGAAAGGCTTCTAAAATACAGGTACATAAACCTAGTTTAGAAGTCAGGGTTTTTCACTCTGTAGAACTAATTTAAGCCATTTTAGATTACAAAATATAAATGGAATTATGGAGAAATAAAGATTTATTATTAGAAACTTTAAGACAGTCGGTAAAAGTGTACCTATCGTGTAAAACTTGGCAAAAAAGTAATTTTTCTATAATATTTGCTACTTAAAGATGGCGTCACTTAGACATGGGGTCACAGTTTTTACCCGACTGCCCCAGAAGGAGCGTAATGTTTTTCGAGAGTATGTATGTATGTTTGTATGTCTATTTCTTTGGCTCTGTAGCCAAAACGGCTGGATGGATTTTAACATACGAAGTGTCGTTAGGTTCTTCTTAATTGTGGGAGTGACATAGGCTATATTTTTTTGATATATTTCATCTGCGAATAGAAAAAAAACGGAGTGGAAGGTTTTTTTTAAAATAAATATTGGTATCAAATAAAAGCTAGTAATGAGTTTATTCTAAATATAATAAAACTAAAAAGCTTGAAAAAAAAAAAATGTTGCTTTTTTCTTTTAGGTTATAGGTTTTTGCAGTCGGGTTTTTTGTTTTTACCCGACTACGGCGAAGAAAAAAGGAGGGTTATGATTTTGACCGGTATGTATGTATGTATAATCGGAACAGATGAACATTCATCTGTTCCCTCATATCTTCCAAACCACTCATCACAATTTGACAAGTGAGGTCAATCAAAAGTCAATTTGGCAAAAATGGCGCCCTCTAGAGGACATAAAGTCAGGAACTAAACAAATTTCTTTGTTTAATCGTACCATGTTGGGTATCAAATGAAAGGGCTTAATGAGCACATTTCAAAAATATATATATATTATAACCCCAAAAGAATTAAACAAAAATTAAAGTAATAAAAACTAAAACCCAACTACAAAAAACTCAAACTAAAACTCACACGTGTTAGGGCATAAATCGAACAGATTACGTGTGACTCCGGATTTTTAATTTGTCTGTCTGTGGTGTCTTGTTTATACCTTTTTAGTCGTAGTTGGGTTTTAGTTTTTATTACTTTAATTTTTTTTTAATAATCTGTTTTATTCTATAACATTTCTTCTATTCTTATCTTAAATCTCTTTGCCCCCAGGTATCAGCGTGGGTGACAGAGCTGGTGCTCTCCCATCCATCACTCGAGGATCGGAAGGCTGCTCTCGCGTGTGTACTCCGAGTGGCCCTGACTTGTTGGAATATCGGCAACTTCAACGGTGCGATGGAGATTGTCGCTGGGTTGAAGTAAGTGGTGTTATTTTAATCATTTAAGGTGTAGAGGAACAGGGTGTAAAGTTCACTCATTCTCTATAGAAAAGGGAGGATCCTCCGACCAGACGGGTGTCGTGTCGGCGGGCAACTGCCCAACGATTGATGTTGGTATCTTGTATACAGGGTGTTAGGGTAAACATCGTTATCCTTGCAACCAGTGATTTGGTTTCATTTAAGGCTCGTGCAAACAGGCGTGATATCGCAGGCGCGACAGGCAGCGGTACCTTTGTCGACAAAGGTACCGCTGCCGTGTGACGTCAGATCTTTGATGCGTAACTCGCATGTGGCGATGTAGATGCCGCCACAATAAAATTTATGTTTTTGAGATGGAATATATAATATGTACAATCAATCAACTATGATGAGGTCGGCTCCCAGTCCGGATGCAGCTGAATACCAGTATTTTACACGGAACGACTGCCTGTTTGACCTCCACAACCCAGTTACTGGGTAACACGATACCCCATGGTAAGACTGGTTGTCAGACTTTCGGGCTTCTGACGACCCGTAACAACTGTCAAAGATCTACAAATGACAGCGGGACCAACGGCTTAACGTGCTTTCCGAGGCACGGTGGGGCCTTGGTATGTAAAGATGGGAGCAGCGATGGCAAAATGCCTATGGTATTAAGTCCGCCTCTCTACATTAAAGGAGACGGATAACGCTCTCATACAAGCTTGGCTCAGAAATGGACACAAACGAAACAAAATGTAATAAGAAGCTTCAATAGTGTTTCATAGCCCTGTATATTTTTGTTAGCCGTAAAACTTTGTGAAGGGACGTAAAGATCCTTCTCAAATCTCATATAAATAAAAATGTCAAATCTGATGACTTAAAAAAATCAATTCAAACCTGTTGATTGCAGACTTATCCACTGTCTTCCAGCAGGTTTAATTTTACTCAAATCTAACGACTATTCCAAAATATGATTAATTTGTTATGTCCCAGTTTATAGAACGTTTGATCTTCGTTAGAAACCAGGGAAAATCAGAGTGATCCGAGATGTGAGTATGAGGTATTGTTATTGTAGCCCAAGTAAACTGTAATGCGAATATCCATAGTTCAAGAAACGCGAAGTCACTCATGTGTGCTTGAAGTATTAAATAAATAAATAAAAGCAACGATTGGTATGCAAAACTATTCGATATCGAACACCAGTCGGGTAAATCGGTTTACTGATGGGAATCGTTTAATTGTGGTAGTAGCCACCTGCGGTTCTTCGTCGACCCGACGCGATACCATCGGTTTGTGGTCACCGATTTTAAATTAATTCGAGTTGGAATACTCAATATGTGGGTAATTTAAGAGTAACGATTATATTATTGATAGTCTCAGTAACGTTTAAAACTGATTTTACCATCTTTAGAAATGAGTAGCTGGTGTTGCTGGTGACTTTTTCAACTCAACTCAAAGCATTTATTTCAAATAAACCAATTAAAGGTACTTTTGAAACGTCAAAGTGTCGGTTAGTCAAAAGGATGAAGCTGGTTACCCATTCCAAAGCGTAGTAGGTTCCTATGGAGAAGAACGGGCAAGAAACTCCACGGACACTCTTTTAAATCAAAATATTGTTACAATATTTCATATTTCACAGTTGATTCCATAGTATGTAGTATCGCGGTCTAAAAATGTTTATCAGTTTTCAAATTAGTTTCTTTACCACACTGTGTGCAGTAAAGTCTAAAACGCTGTATCTAATTTTAATGTTGATACTTTACCATACTGACATTTAAAAAAGAAAATAGGTTTGAATTTTTAACCGACTTCTTCAAAAAGGAGGAGGTTCTCAATTCGTCTGAATGTGTTTTTTTTTTTTTTTTATATGTTTGTTACGCGATTACTCCGCCAATTATGAATCGATTTTGATGATTCTTTTTTGTTTGGTAGGTCATGCTTCCGAGGTGGTCCCATATAAATTTTATTAACTTTGCTTGCGTAATTTTTGAGTTAGCTTCAATATTACGTATTTTTCCCACTTAGTTTATCTAGACGATATCCTGTTTGACTCCATCACTGTTATTTACATAGCAGGTAGTGGTATTCGGATTTGTGTGGGGTAGGTACCACAACTAAAAAGTGAAAAATAAAAACTTTTTACAAAAAAAAACCGACTTCCAAAAAAAAACACACAAAACTGAAAAATAACTTTAATTTCGGAAGTCGGTGGCAAAAAACGGAAATTGTAAAGCAAAGACACCGATTTCCGAAATTAAAGTTATTTTTCAGTTTTGAGTGTTTTTTTTTGGAAGTCGTTTTTTTTTTTAATTTTTAATCTTCGACCGTATGACATAGACTTGTGCATGCAATTATAAGCCTTAAGGTGGTAAACATTCTCAGACCGCGACCATCATTGGCGGATTTACAAGGGCTGTAAAGTTTTTACCGCCCTTGCTTCTACAATTGTCATGTCTTAGATTATTTTTAAAATCCAACAATTTCGTTGAAATTTCACGTAAAATAAAATTTTACTCTAGAATATAGAAGTTTTCTACATGGAAAGTACAATGACAAGGTAGAGGGGAAAGTCATCGGCAAAATTTGTTGCAGAATTCCATCTATAAAACATCAGAAAACAGAAAACCGTCATGCAGAAATCTTTTTGATTTCTAAGAGTTAGCAAAAAAAAAAAAACGGTACCCAAAGCCGCTCCAAACATCTGTCACCTAGGCTCAAGACTACTCAGCCTGCTAGTAAATCCGCCACTGGCGACCGTACCTATACGCCCGGACTTATACATTGCTGTATAAACATGAACTTCGTTAGTTTATAATCTATCGGTATTAATTATATTTCCAAGAAAGAAAATACATCAAGAAAAGAAGACAGAAGAACTCGGTACAGTCAGCAGGGGTTTCTTTCGGCCTTCAGCTGTTAAGAGACTGTAGGCCGGCGGAAACTACTTGCTGACTGTACTTATATACAACATTGAAGAGCAGGAGATTAAGAGAAGATAACAGAACATAATGTACTGCCACTTCCCAGCTGCGTTATTTTTGGGTGCCGGCGCCGGAAGCGAAGGCAGTCCCTAATACTAATCCGAACTAATATTGTATATGCTAAAGTGAGTTTGTTTGTTACGCTTTCACGCTAAAACGGCTGAACGGATTTAGATCAAATTTGGCACAGGGGTAGACCATGACCTGGAATAGGACATAGAATACTTTTTATCACGATATTCCCACGAACAAAAAAAAAAAATATAACAGACAGACAGAGTTACTTTCGAATTAATAATATTAGTATGGATATAGAGTTAGGATAATTATGTTATGGACCAAGTGATTACTAGGGCATTATAAAAAATGCCCGGGCAGTTTGAAAAATGCCCAATATGAGAGGGCAGTATTTATTTATTTATTTAAACTTTTCGCACACAAAAAAGGTACAAAGGCGGACTTAATGCCTTAGGCATTCTCTACCAGTCAACCAAGGGTGGTGAAGAGATTCGATGGCGGGTGCTCTGATTGACAGGAACAAAGAGAAAAAAAAAAAAAAAAAATAAGTACAGTATGATAACAACTATTGAAATAATCAAATCGACCGGGCATTTTTTGTTATGCTAGTCACCTCTGGGGCAGCACAATTAAAACCAAGTTTTATTACTATTATTTTGATTTCAAACGTAGAATCAATATTTAAAATCAAATAAAATATTTCCATTCATAGACACTTTTCTGACCTATGATGACTTTACCATAATTAAATACCTGTGTACTATTAGATTATTATGAATATTTATAATGACGAGGCAATGTGATAAATAATTATTCATAACGCGCGGGCATTATGAAAAATGCCCGTATTTATTACTTGGTCCATAACATATATAATAACATAGAAATATCGATGTTCTGACATGTCGTCACATTAGTACGTAGCTTGTACCACAAGAGTGGCACACTAATAGGTAAATTATAGAACACAATTTTCCGCACAACTTTGAAAACTATTCACCCTTATTACTGCGTACAACCCGAACCCATTTCAACCTATCCGTCGAGATTTTCCTTGAAGCTCCGCCTCATGTTTCCATGTCATATCATATCTCCTTTATCTCAAAGGATAGCAAGAGGATCTATCTGCCTAGACGAGTCGATACTCTTTTGTTTTTAACCGACTTCTACAAAAAGGAGGAGGTTCTCAATTCGTCTGTAGGTTTTTTTTTTGTTTTGTGTGTTTGTTACGCGATTACTCCGCTAATTATGAATCGATTTTGATGATTCTTGTTTTGTTTGGTAGGTCATGCTCCAGAGGTGGTCCCATATAAATTTTATTAACTTTGCTTCTGTAGTTTTTGAGTTAGCTTCAATATTACGTATTTTTCCCACTTAGTTTATCTAGACGATGTTTTAATTTACTCCATCACTGTTATTTACATAGCAGGTAGGGGTATTCGAATTTGTGTGGGGTAGGTACCATAACTAAAAACTGAAAAATAAAAACTTTTTACAAAAAAATAGCTGTCTTTGCTTTTGTGTTTTTTTGGAAGTCGTTTTTTTTTTTTATTCAAGGAGATTTATAGAATGGCTATAATGTTTAGTTCATATTATTAGGCACTAGTTAAAACATGATGCCCGGTTGATGGCAATAGGCTCGCCCCCTATTACACGTGACTTAAACATAACTGGCGAAATGTGACTGTACTATAGGTACACCTGCCTAACCCTACGGGGATTACAGGCGTGATCATAAATATCATTATAATAACTGGCAAAATAAATAAATAAAATGTGGGTATTATTAATTACTAGCTGCGCCCCGCAGTTCTACGCGTGTAAGTCTCGTTTCCTTAGGAATATCGGGATAAAAGTATCCTATGTCCTATTTCAGGTCATGGTCTACCCATGTGCCAAATTTCATCTAAATCCGTTCAGCCGTTTAGCGTGAAAGCGTAACAAACTCATTTTCGCATTTATAATATAATTATTATATATGTCACCGGAAAATAACAAGAACCGCCAATTTATAAATTTTCTAGCAAATTTATAAACTTTCGTAGGATTCTAAACGAGAGATAATTTGTGTTATTTTACGGCCACATTTTCGTAAATTTATCAATTTGCGACGTCTTGTGGTAAATTTATAAACTAACGGATATCCATTCGTAAGGTTCTAAACGGTTCGACCAATCACAGAAGAGCTTTTAATTTTACGCTTCTTTAAAATACGGCAAATAACACACTGCTCTCTTATTGGTCGATGTTGACAGTGGCAATGCCTGTGTCCATAGACTTGGGTACAATCAGACAGAAGACGCAGCTTCTAGGTCGCTCATTATGGGTCTAATTTAGTAACCTTAGCAAAATAAAACTATTTTCACAGTTCCAACACAGTAACAACATTAAAAACTTTACAAAAACACACGAACAACAACTTTGTTTACGTTCCGTGGCGAACAATGACGGTGGAGAGGAAGCAGAAGGAACACGTGACTTTTTCAACCAATCAGAGCGCATTTGGCGTTTGGTTATTGCTTACTTATTATTTTACGCGTGACTTCGGTAATTTTATCAATTTGCCAAAATGTGGCCGTAAAATAATACAATTTATCTCTCGTTTAGAATCCTACGAAAGTTTATAAATTTGCTAGAAAATGTATAAATTGGCGGTTCTTGTTATTTTCCGGTGACATATATATATTATAAAATACTAGCCCGCGGCTTCACCCGCGTAGGGGTATGAAAAATAGATTACGACCGATTCTCAGACCTACCGAATATACATATAAAATTTCATAAAAATTGGTCAAGCCGTTTCGGAGGAGTATAGCAACTAACACTGTGACACGAGAATTTTATATAATAGATAACATCCTAACTAATATTATAAATGCGAAAGCGAGTTTGTTTGTTTGTTTGTTACGCTTTCACACTGAAACGGCTGAACGGATTTGGATGAAATTTGGCACTGGGGTAGATCATTACCTGGAATAGGACTTATGATACTTTTTATCCCGATATTCCCGAGGGATCGAGACTTACGCGGGTGAAAGCGCGAGGCGCAGCTAGTTATAATATAAAGTTAGGATACACCCTCAGCAATCCGTTTGTGGAATACAGATATATTATAATATCAAATCACAGGCTACATTCAGTTAAATAAATAACAAACATTATGTTGCTTGGTAACAAAAAAGGCCGTTAATTATGATTATTTTTGGTTTAACATCTGTATTAGAAATGTGAGCCGTTTTTTATGTTTTCAGAATTTGTACACAGAATTATTGCCGGCATTTTAACTGACCCAAATTATGTAGGCGTAGGTATGGATAACACAATATCAGGTCTAAACCTCACGACTGTATCGCCGAAAGGTTTACGGAGAGGTGTATCTATAGTACACCCACATTTTTACCCGACTACGGCGAAGCAAATAGGAGGGTTATGATTTTGACCGTTATGTATGTATATTCATGTGTTCTTCCCTCATAACTTCTAAATTCCTCAACACAATTTGACAAATGAGGTATCGTTGGAAGCGTCTTGATCGTCCGCTGGTTATAGGCTATGTGACGTCACATTAAATGAATGAATATGGCACCCTCTAGAGGACATGAAGTCATGTACTATGCATATATTTATAATATTATTTTTTGTTTATCTTTTATGTATAACTTGTTTCTATGTTTTTTTATTGTAGCTGTTTGTTGTTACTTTTGAATAAAAATAAAAATAAAGTTCATGAATGAGTAGAGTATATTTAATAAAAATATTGTCAACAAAATGAATCGTTCAAAACCGGAGAGTAAGCCAATCTTATTACTTTAAGACGCCTCAATAATCCCCACCCCATAACATACACAGGACAAAATCTAAATAAAACAACTTTCCCCGCTAACTCAATTTGTATGAGGAACGGGGGAAAAAGGGTTCAATAGAGATTCCCCAAGTTTTAGGGTTAGTAATAATAACGTTATGAATCGCTCCAGTTTTCGTAAATTGGGGTAGCATGTCATGCTCACGAAACAAGTGACGACACAAAAGGGTTCTGTTGTTAAATACGGGGTTTATAATATAACTAGCGACCCGCTCGAGTACCATGGAGCCGTTTAGTACGGTATGATGTATGTTGACCTGAAATAGCATGGCAGATAAGAGTATGTCATGCTCACTTAAATGTCTCGCTGATGGTGGCGCGTGTGTTGGATCATTCGGTTCCCTACAAAATGGTTGACCTGGATGGTGCTGATCCACATGTCATGTTCGTGAACGGGCGTCGTCAGTTGAGACTGGTCACCTCTTATTTGCCAGAGCTTATTTTTTAATCTTAAATTTTGAATTGCTTTTGATTATTTTTTGTTTTACATTGTTCTCACATATAGAAGCAACATGAATACTGTGTACCCAGGATTTTGTAATATCTATATCCATTATTAAAAGAGTGTCCTTGGAGTTTCTTGCCCGTTCTTCTTCATAGAGATCTACGTTTTGGAATGGGCAACTAGCGTCAACTCTCTGACTAACTGACCGACTCTTTGACAATTCAAAAGTGCCTGTAAATGGTTTAATTGAAATAAATGCTTTGAGTTTGAGTTGAGTTTGTGTTTGCTCCTTCTTCGCACGGTTTTTACGAGTTGACATTAGTTACATGTAACTTTAATATTAACGTATTAAACACATAAACCTTCCGGAATAAATTCTCTAAAAGATGGTGAAAAACGCAGAAAAAAACACGTCTCTTTTATGGGGGCCCCCTTTAATTTTTAACTTTATTTTATTTTTATTCTTTTTCGGTATAGCGGTAATAGATATACACAATCTGCGAAAATTTCAATTGTCTACCGATTACGGTTCATGAGATACAACCCGCTAAGAGACAGACGACCAGCGGAGGCTTAGTAATAATGTTCTGTTTGTCACCCTTCGAGTACATCTGCCTAGCCTTTTCCCAACTATGTTAGGGTCGGCTTCCAGTATAACGGGATGCAGCTGAATACTCATCACAGCTGTCACCCCTCGAGTACGGAACCCTAAACAAAAAGATTGATTACCAAATTACTCAAAAACAAAACAACGCTATCAGAAGTCATCGGACCCTAAATTCCAATTAAAAATATTGTTGATTGAGTCCAACTTAATTATCTTTTCGATTAAAAAAAACGAATAATTTAAAAAAAAAACTGATTTTATTTGTATTGGATTTGTATTTAGTTTAACTTTAAAGAATTATTGTCACATAAAATGTTATTTATGGTTAAGTTCAATTTATCGTAACTTAATTCAAATAAATCTTAATTTAAAAAATCCTATGTTTTAATATAAGTATTTTTCTGTACCTTATTAAAATAAGTAGGCATCTACTAGGTATTAATGTAAAATTAATTTGCATGCAATTTCTTTTATTTTATATTAATATAACTTATAGAGAATATAGAGATTTCTTTAGAAATAAGCATCACCTTTGTACGTTCTTTTTTCTGTTCTTTTCTACTTCTCTGTTTATTATGTGTGTACATAAATAGTTAAATAAATAAATAAAATAATCACAAAAAAAAAGTTAAATTGATACATAATGAAACACTCCGTACACGGCCGCGCAGTTGTCGCACATGCTTCTACGTTGAAAGACAAAATCAAACTAGGCTGAGAATCAGCACTTTTCGAACGTCAAAGTTACATAAGACAGTCCCCCAAAACGCCCACCCTTCACCACTTCCTAGTGCTTTGGTTTTCATGGTTACTATAATGCTTGTACGCACGAGCGGCATGCGTCAACAACGGCAGAGGCCATTGCAGCTGTCGACACCCGTAGACGCGTCGGCGGCGCCGTCGACAACGTGCCGTACGTGTATATAAGCATTTAGGGTTCATTCACACGAGGACGATTCGTTATTTGACGAATCGTCTTTTATCGCGATTCGTCTTTTTCGTGCGATAGTAAAAAATTACAGACACGTCTTAAATCAAGTCAATCAAGCAATCAATCAACTCAGCCTATCGAGAGTCCACTGCTGGACATAGAAATCTTCCAGGCTGCGCCACAACACCAGACTTCCACATCCAGTCTGTCCCAGTCAACTTTTTAAAGCCCACTTGTTAAACGTAGTGTGGGACGCCCCCCAGTATGGATAATTATATACGCTTAAATATCGTGTTTTAATAAAAATCATGTAAAAAAAACACGATAAGCATTTTTTTGTGACGGATCCGCTGAAACGCTCGCCCAAGACTGAGTTCTGAATCATGAAGCAAGTGTGAACATCTCTTCGGATATTTTGACGAATCGCGAAAAAACTCGTTTCCTTATGTAATGTGAACATCAGTCATGACGTATCGTGTTTTTGGACGAATCGTAAATGACGTATCCCATGTGAATGCGGCCTTAGATACCCAACGAGTATCTCATATACGTCCGACCTCGCAGCTTTATTTACGGTCACAATAAAGAAAGAAAGACGTAACTCCGCTCATAATAAATTTCCTGACTCAACATATTAGATGTGAAGCCAGTGGAGCTCAAAGTTAGTTAAAATGGGGTTCAAAAAGGAAGTAGAGAGAATTAATGCATTTGCACAAAAAATACTTGCTGAATTAATGCATTTGGGTGCAAGCACACCTACTGTGAGTGGCTTTACTATTACGAAATTCTTATGCCGTGGGACATTTATAATTATTATTATCCGCTCAACTGTTAATTGGCCTTTTAAAGGCCGATAACAATTAAAATTCTATTGTGTCTCTGTAGTGACAGTTGGAGGTTTATTAATCAGTTTATTTCAGATAAAATTAATCCATAGAATGATAAAATACAGTGAAAAATACTATAGTACTTGTTACGAATAAAACAAAATATTAATATTGAAAAATGTTATTACAATTTACGACTTCCTTACGTGTGAATCTCTGACTGACTGATTGACATGCTACACTATGGAGATAGTGTTTTTGACATTATTTTTTTATTTTTTATTACTGCAAGCTTTGATACCATTTGACATTTTTATATTAATATGACATGTAATGAGCAGTGGTGGCCCAGTGGTAACGGCCACGACTTACGAGTTGTAGGTTGTAGGTTCGAACCCTGACAGGCGCTTTACTTTGTGTAAATTATTTCACCGCCACTGCTCTCAAAACGGTGAAGGAAAACATTGCGAGGAAACCGGCATGTCCTAGAACCAAAAAATCGAAGACATGTGACATCTACCAACCCGCACTGGGCCAGCGTGGTAGATTACGGCCCGCTCCCTCTCACAGAGAGGAGGCCTGTGTCCCAGCAGTGGGAACATTATAGGCTGATTATGTATGACATGTAATGTAAATGTAATATGACAATGTAATTCTAAGGATTTGGCATTTAATATTGTATTATTATAATTTCTTAAATAATTGTTATTTAAAATTAAAATGTCCTAAAAACCCTACCTACCTAATGTAAAATATATTTTTTAAGCTGCACTTTTCACTCAAATATAATAAAACTAGCTGTTACCCGCGACTTTTCTGCGATCTAGGATGAAAGGTAGCCTATTTTTTTCTCCTCCAGGTCATAGTCTACCCATGAGGCAAATTACATCCAAATCCGTTCAGCCGTTTTAGCGTGAAAGCGTATCAAACAAACTCACTTTCACATTTATAATATTTATTAGGATAATATAATATAAATATAATATATAATAATACATATATAGTTAGGATAGTTAGGATTATATAATTAGAAAAAACGCAAATATCTGTCGCCTGTCCAGCACAACTTTTCCAATTCATACATTGTTGTTTATTGTTTGTTTATTGAGTGGAACTCGTGACTAAGTAATAACAGCCGCACGGGTCGATCCATCAGGTTAAGCTACGCTTGCCGGGGTCGATCCGTGGATGGGTGACCATCTTTACATACCGAGACTCCTCCGTGCCTCGGAAAGCACGTTAAGCCGCTTGTCCCGGTTGTCATCTTTGACAGTTGTTACGGGTCGTCAGAAGCCCGAAAGTCTGACAACCAGTCTTACCAAGGGGTGTCGTATTACCTAGTTACTGGGTTGCGGAGGTCAGATAGGCAGTCGCTCCATGTAAATTACTGTTATTCAGCTGCATCCAGTTAGCCTGGAAGCCGACCCCAACATAGTTGGGAAAAGGCAATAATATTACATTTAAACACATAGCATTACTATTATGTTCCACTGTTTAAGTAAATATTCCCCATGGCCAAAGCCGTAAGCAACATCTCCTATTTCATAAACAAACAATGAGATGTTTGTAGTCATAATAATTACATCCCCGTCCCAACTCAAAGTCAAGTAAAGTCAGTGAAATCAACAGTAAGCCTGAAAATTTAAGTTCAAAGTAGTGACAAGTTGACTGGCGTGTAGGTAGACAGTGGCAGACGAGCCTGTCTTGTGGTTTCTTAAGGCTGTACCCTAACTCAGATTTTATCTCGTTCGCACCACACTACTCGCGACCTGAGTGAGAGCGAGACGGAGTGGGGCGCTAGCGGCTCTCAATCCTCGAAAAGTTTAGGTAATTTCTTTTTACGGTGAACATATTGGTAATTAAAAAAAAAAAAACATAAAACCTGCTTTATAGATAGTTCAGTTAATATGGAAAGTTTTATGATCTAATTTGAAGTGTTTTTTTAATAACAGCGGTTTAAAGTTTTGTTTAGAGGTAACTTTGTTTTTTTTTTCTATAGCGAAAAAGTTTAATCGTGCTTTCGCCAAACATAAGACTTACGATCAAATTGTTGGTAGTACCAATAGATTTATAATGAAAACAATGTACTACGGAATAAAAATATTGTTTACCGGGATTAACAAATAGGATACTTTTAATCCCGGTAGTACGTTCCCGTGGGATATTTTCCGACATCCACGTGGGCGAAGGCGCGGGCAAAAGCTAGTACAAAATAAATCTACCCTCTTTAAAAACACATTATAATGAATGGGATAGCCCATAGGCTTTTCTAAACACCATAGGGATAATACTGTTATCCCATCATTTATCATCACTACCTTTAGGTAAAAACCTTTTCCTGTAGAAGATATTACGTAGATACTAGCCTAGCCTTTTCAGAGGAGCAGTGGTGGCTCAGTGGTACCGGCTCCGACTTACCTGCCGTAGGTCGTGGGTTCGTACCCAGTCAGGGGTTTTACTTTATATATTATTGAGATTTGTTTTAATAGCAATCACGACATTTGAATTAAATAGGTTTTTTATTATTATCTTATTTGTTTTTATACTATAGATTCTTTTTTATTTTGTGAATGTGAGAACGTTGTAGGCTTAGTGGATTGTAGATTTATTGAACATCTTCTATTTTGTTAAGTACCTGGTACTTGTTGAAAGGCCTACATTGGCCTCCCATGCTTATTAACACTGTAATTTGAAAATATTGTAAAAGCCAATTATTTTTAAAAGAGTATCCGTGGAGTTTCTTGCCGGCTCTTCTCTATATGAAACGACCTATTGGAACCGTACACCTAGCTTCTGACGTTTCATAAGTGCCCATGTAGGTTTATGTGGAATAAAATATTTTAATTTTGATGTAAATAATTTTATCACTGCTCTCAAAACGGTGAATGAAAACATCGTAAGGAAACGGGCATATCCTAGAACCAAACATTCGAAGACATGTGACATCTACCAACCCGCACTGGGCCGCTCTGGGTGAGTCGTAGTAGCAACTGAATACCAGTATTTTACATGAAGCGACTGCCTATCTGACTTCCGAAACCCAGTAACTGGGTAATACGATACCCCATAGTAAGACTGGTTGTCAGACTTTTGGGCTTCTGACGACCCGTAAGACTGTCAAAGATCTAAGAATGACAGCCGGGACCAACGGATTAACGTGCTTTCCGAGGCACGAAGGAGTTTCGGTATATAAAGATGGTCACACACCCACGGACCAACCACAGCAAGCGTAGATTAACCTTGAATCGACTACTGCTCTCCCTATAATTACTTTATCAACACAATATCGAATCGCAATCTTCCAAAAAAAACCAATATGTGTTTTTCCTGTACAAAGGTTAAGTAATAAAATCGAACGGCCAGCGGTGCTCAAAGTTAACGCTAATAGAACCCCAGGGGGCGTTCTAATGACCCCCTAGAAACTTAATGGGGACAAAATCGTTAGACACTTACCCTTAAATATGTTTTTGTGAGGTTTTTCCTCGTCGAACGATTGGCCTCTTGAATAAAATATCATGTTCGTCTGTTTTTAGATAATTGGACTTCTATTTGATGGCTATGTAAGCCTGGTGGGAGGAAGTGTGACGGGCTTTAAGGCCCTATCCTACCTCAAATTTTACCTCGCTCGCACCATAGTACTCGCGGCCTGAGTGAGAGCGAGACGGAGAGGGGTGCTGGCGGCTCTCAAGCCTCGAACAGTTTAGGTAATTTCTTTTTACGGTGAAAATATAGGTAATAAAAAAAAACTAAAAACTTAGGACCTGCTCTACAGTTAGTTCAGTTATTACGCAAAGTTTCATGATCTAATTTGAAGTATTTTTTTAATACCAGCGGCTTATAGTTCGGTTTAGAGGTAACTTTGGTTTTTTTTTTATGTAGTCGTGTTTTCGCCAAACATCAATCCTCACCTTTAACATATATTTATTTCAAAATTAATGCAGCACTGTTTTCGGCATAACGCAGGATGCGGTGGTAGCTCACGTTTTTTTTTTTTTAATTAAGTTTTTTGCAAATTGCGGGTCAGTTTCAGGTTGTATTTTGATTTCGTATTTATTATAATATTTTACTGTTTATTTTATATGTATTACTTTTATTCCTCAGTGGGATTTATTTTATGTCTGTAGGCGTGTCGGTGGCATCACAGCGGGCCCTATCTGAATGCGGTACTTGTATTTTTTTTTATTATTTAACCAGCGCTGCGGTATTTGTTTATTTTTTTTTTCAAATATCGTAGCATTATGCTGAGATAGGAGCCTTTTTGACCACATGTCTTCTTTTTTACCTTTTACACTTTGTTTTATTTTATGTTCTATTACTTGTTTTATTGATGGTTTTAGTTTAAATGTTTGTTTATATTTTTTTATTTCCAGTGCGTATCCTAAATAACATATTTTTCTTTATTTCTTTACAATTATGATGCCCATTATATTCTTGAACCTATAGCCCTTTAAGTACTTAGAAAAAGATCTCGTAAAATGTCAGTTCAAAGGATCTTGTTTGAAATACATTCTGACATTTATAAAAGCAGTCTGCTTTGGTAGAGGATACCAAAACGATTCGTGACAAAGGGCGGGAAATCCGAGAGACTCCGGCTGTCAAAATGTATTGCGCTCACTAAAGAAATACGTCCTGTGTTAACGGGAATATAAGGATGCTAGATGTTACCTTTAGATTTGTTTTTTTTTTGTATCAACATCAAAATATTTTATTTCACATAAACCTACATGGACACTTATGAAACGTCAGAAGCTAGGTGCACGGTTCCAATTAGTCGTTTCCTATGGTGAAGAGCCGGCAAAAAACTCCACGCTTACTTACCACTCTTTAAAAAAATAATTGGTGTTTACAATATTTTCGAATTACAGTGTAAATAGTTACGGGAGGACAGTAGTAGGCCTTTCAAAAAGTTTCAGGTAGGTTAGGCTAAGCCTACAACGTTCTCACATTCACAAGGTAGAAAATAATCTATATAAAAGATAAATAATATACTAAAAATAAATCCTATTTAAACCAAATGACATGATTGCCATTACAACTGTAACAAATGTTAGTAATTATCATGTCCACAAAAGTTACTAATAATGAGTTGAAGTTAAATTTATGGAGGAGCTCGTGGCTACGTAATAACAGCCGTAGTGGTTGATCCATCAGGTTAAGCTACGCTTGCCGGGATGGGTGATGTTAACATAAAGTCAAAGTCAAAGTCAAAACGTTTATTGCGAACTAAGTGTAGTAAGTAGTGTGTAAGTGCTTAGCAGCATTTTAAAAGCATTGCAATTATCATTTGCATACCGAGACTCCTCCATGAAAGCATTTGTTAAGCCGTTGGTCCCGGCTGCCATTCGTGGATCTCTGACAGTCGGTACGGGTCGACAGAAGCCCGAAAGCCTGACAACTAGTCTTACCAAGGGGTATCGTATTACCCAGGTACTGGGCTGTGGAGTTCAGATTGGCAGTCACTTCAAGTAAAATACTGGTATTCAGCTACATCCGTTTAGACTGGTAGCCGATCCCAACATAGTTGGGGAAAAGGCTAGACAGATTGATTTGATTATATCTATGATGGTTAAAATAAGACTTATCCAGAAAGAAATTATGTACAAGTTAGCTATGTAAAGGGTATATCGACTAAACGCCAGGAGATACTTTCTGTGACATATTTACTCTCTAGCTATCATTGCCACAGAAGTTAATAGGCGTCTGTCAGCTTGACGCCGTCGAGCGACCGACGTGATATGACGGCACTGGGATTTCCAATTTAGTTTTTTTTTTATATGAATCGAGTGTTCTTTTTAGGGTTCCGTACTCAAAGGGTAAAACGGGACCCTATTCCTAAGGCTCCGCTGTCTGTCCGTCTGTCACCAGGCTGTATCTCATGAACCGTGATAGTTAGACAGTTGTTTTCACAGATGATGTATTTCTGTTGCCGCTACAACAACAAATACTAAAAAACAGAATAAAATTAAACAAATTATTTGAAAAACAAAAAGAGAAAAACAAGCATTGAACTTTGTTTTTTATAAGGGGGACAAACCAATAACCTAAAATATGGTGTAACTTCTGCTTGTCCCCGCCTGCAATACCTTACAAAAAACAAAGTTCAATGCTTGTTTTTCTCTTTTCGGTTATAAGTTTTTGCAGTCGGGTTTTTTGTTTTCAAATAAATGGTTTTATTTCAAGCTTTTTATTTTTATTACTATATATATTTGGAATTAACTCATTACTAGCTTTTATTTGATACCAATATTGTTGTAATTTATTTTTTAAAAAACCTTCCCCTCCGTTTTTTTTTGTATTTGCAGATGAAATATATTTTAAAAAAATATAGCCTATGTCACTCCCACTATTAAGACGAACCTAACGACTCCTCGTATGTTAAAATCCATCAAGCCGTTTAGGCTACAGAGCGTGCCAAAGAAATAGACATACATTCATACAAACATACATACATACTCTCGAAAAACATTACCTTCCTTCTGGGGCAGTTGGGCAATAAATATTTAAGGGGGCTCCTAATCTCCTATACAACAAACGTGATTTTTTTACTCGTTTTTGCTCGATATTGATAACGGCAACAGGTAGACGCTTGAAATATTCACAGGATATTTAGTTATTATATTCACTTTAAAAATAAATAATTAAAATAAAATAAAACAAATATTTAAAGGGGGCTCCCATACAACAGACATGATTTTTTTGCCGTTTTTATAGATAATGGTACGGAACCCTTCGTGCGCCAGTCCGACTCGCACTTGGCCGGTTTTTTATTTGTAACAATAGTGTATTTTTAATATGAGAGGTTTTGAGTGTGCTCGTGACGATCTGAATTCCCTGAAGTGGGTGGCAGTAGTGATGAACACTTATAAGACATGTCCAGAATTGAAATGAAATGAGAGTGTATATTCTGTAAATAGGATATTGGAATCACTTTTACACGTCATATTAAAAAATATTAAAAATAAGCTAGATGAGGTCGGCGTTTCCTATCTGACTACTCTGAGAAGAAAGGCCGAAACAAACTCAGAGGCCACAGTCTCTTTTAAAGTCCAGACATAATCTTAGTCAGGCCATATGAGACCATGTAGATTGGCGTCTGAAATGGTCTTTTGAAGCTTTCGTCAAACACAACGATTTGAGTGGACCTGTCCAGTCAGTGCAAGCATTTGTCAGTAATAGTGGAGCTCAACTCAGAACTTAAGGATCTCAACTACTCGATGAACAATACCAGAGAAAGGACATTTAGGTAGGCCGCATAAAATACTCAAAATTGCCAGACCATTGTTAAAACTAACAGAGAACGAAAAAAAAAAGAATACCACGTAGTACTCACATAAACAATAATTAAAATAATACAATACTTTATAAAATCCACATATATTTCATCTCGAGTCTTCAAACCATCATAGCATGACGATTTCTATCTCTACGAAGAATAGACATAGCTCTATCTATACAATATGACATTTCGTTTCTTCATTTTTGACATCGCACCGTAGAAATCCTTCTACAATCTGTCATTTTGTCTTTCATTTCTAACGATCTTTGTCTAGGTCTTTTTATACGTAGACTATTTCGGAAGAAAGTTTTCTACTCAAACTGTCAAAATCACACTGACAAGTAACATTTGTCTAAGGTAGTGAAGACAATTTGATTTTGGAATCGCCAGTAGATAACTTTCTACTCGACGGCCACAAAGTATAAACGGTTATCTACAAAATCATGATTTTACAAGGGAGCGTTTTGAACGCAAAACTGTGATAATTCATGGAAGAATCTATCTATATAAGGCTATCTTCTCCTATTTTACATCTTTTATTTAATAGGGCATAAGTACCAAGGAAATAGTTAAGGCCAATATTACTGTAAAATTGTTTAATCCAAAATACGGTACTTCGACACTTTGAGAAAAAATGTTGTAATTGACGTGACTTAAAATCAGTAAAAATTGAGAATGAAACAGAAAAAAAAAATCCTATGACAAAACAAAGAATTCTGAGTCGAATTAAGGCTCGTGCAAACAGACGCGAAATCGCGGGCGCGACAGGCAGCGGTACCTTTGTCGACAAAGGTACCGCTGCCTGTCGCGCCCGCGATTTCGCGTCTGTTTGTACGAGCCTTTATGTAAAAGAGTTAATTTCGTAAAAAGTGTAGTGGATTCTTTGTACTTTGCTGCCGTCATACTGTCTACACGAAACGTCATTTTTGTCTACTCTTCCGTCGACAAAACGGTGCTCATGCTATTCCTGCTGTAGTATGTCCATCTCGCGTCTTCAACTTTCAATACATTATACAGTTGACCGAGCGGTCAACCGTATTGACGTGCGTCAATGATAACAAAACCAGTATAGCTAGTTGGCCTCGTATTCTATTGAAATTCCGTATAAGTTTGAGCTAGCTTTTTCCCAACTATATTGGGTCAGCATCCAGTCTTACCAGATGCAACTGAATACCAGTATTTTACATGGAGCGTCTGCCTACCTGACCTGCATAACCCAGTAACTGGGTAACACGATACCCCTTGGTAAGACTGGTTGGCAGACTTGGACTTCTAACTATCCGTAGCGACTGTCTACTAATCCACGAATGACAGCCGGGACCGACGGGTTAACGTGCTTTCCGAGTCTTGTAGGGGTCTCCTTAAGTTATGACTGGTCACTCATCCACGAACCGGCCGGCTAGCGGACAGATTTCTAACACGAGGGAAGATATTTTTATAATTAAGATAGTTAATTGATTCAGGCGTGACTTTTCGGAAATCCATTATAAAATACAATAGCATACGATAATAATAGAATACACTCTGCTTCCAGCGCTCGGTGTGGCAACATGTCGTGTTCTGGTTTGCGATTGGTCAATCGTCTTGATGATGCCTCGTTGAGAGGTGAAACACGTGTCGATTTCTTACAGGTTTTTTATGACTCTTTTACGACTAGAAGAATAGTTAAGCGGAAAAGGTTACTAAATACAAAGTGAAACAAAAACCCTGTTCGATCCGTTAGGGTGTTGTTAAGAATCATACTGAGAGTATATACCCGTGGTTTTTTTTTTTTTTAAAGAAAAAAATATATATATTATCACCACATTTTTTTTCAATCAGGAATTTTACCGTGTTATGGGGCGCGGGCGGCAATTGTCTATCGGGTGTCTACAAGTCATAATACATGATCTCTGTAAAAAATTTGGTACAAAAAATGTGAATTTCAAATTGCAATTTTTTTTTTATTTTCAATAAAAATACTATTTCTTATTTTTTTCTGATAATTTTATTGCAGTGCCTATGTGCCTCTTTCGGATTGAACAGGGTTTTTGTTACATTTTTTTTTTTGTACAGGGTTATTTTTTATATCTACGTCTATTGTAATTTACTGGATGTTAGGGTAGACACCGTTATCCTTGAAAGTAGTGGTTTGGTCTCATCTATAATATACTTTTTCAATGGGACCAACATTGAAATCGCGAAAAAAAAATAAGCTGTTCCATAAATTTGTGTTCACTTAAATCGACAAAATGTATGGAACAGCAGATTTTTTTTTTTGCGATTTCAAAGTTGGTCCCATTGAAAAGTATATTATAGATGAGACCAAACCACTAGTTTCAAGGATAACGGTGTCTACCCTAACACCCTGTATAATTAAATTACACAGTTTCTCAGAATCTTGTAAACCCAAAACGGCCTTACAAAGTGGATGGGTCGGCATGGTAAACAAAACGGATTATAATAGCCAGAAAAACGCTGAACTGAGTAGATACAGATGTAATTAATTAATAGGATTAACAAAGGCTTCTTATCTCGGAGTTTCACGCAGGCAGAGGTCAACATACAGAATCATTCGAAAAGGTTTAATTATTAAGAGGAAATAGGGTCGGTCTTTTCTCCATACAAAAAGTCATAATTCGAGGTTCAGCTGTCGTCTATTTCCTCTTCCAATATTGGACCAATTTGAAAGATATTTTATAAATTGAATAAGAAGGATATTTACTCTGCCCCTGTTTTTATTTTTTCATTAAGAGTTGTCAAATTTGTACAATAGGCCTCTGATGACAGCGGTCTAAACAAGCAATTTTAAGCATTTTCTGAGGGTTCTAGTGCTACTACAGATAATGTATCAACAAAACGGAAAACATAGGGGCATAGAACTAGTTGATATTTATTTTACTGTAAAAAATCATTGGTCTAAGGTCATCAACCAGAGAGAAAACAGGCGAGGGCGTTTGTATGAGGAGGGGACCAACACTATTTCCTCTTAAAGGGCGCGCGGCCAAATACGGGTTGTAGATCGTAGAACCCTGACAGGCTCTTTACTTTGTGTAAATTATTTCATCGCCACTGCTCTCAAAACGGTGAAGGAAAACATCGTGAGGAAACCGTCATGTCCTACAACCAAAATATTCGAAGACATATTTTATATTATGACATCTACCAAAACTGGGTCTCAGCCGCTTGGTCGATTACAGCTCACTCGCTCTCACCGAGAGGTATATTTTCCAACAGTGGGAACGTTACCTAGCTTATTTTCAAGGTGAACTATCTTAATCCTAACTAATCATCATCTGCATAGCCTTTTCCCATTGGGGTCGGCTTCCGGTCTAACCGGATGCAGCAGAATACCAGTATTTTACATGGAGCGACTGCCTATCTGATCCAGTTATATAGTGATACCCTTTGGCAAGACTGGTTGTCAGATTTTCGGGCTTCAGACGACCCGTAACGACTGTCAAAGATCCACAAATGACAGCCAGGAACAACGGCTTAACGTGCGTTTCGAGGCACGGAGGAGTCTCGATGTGTGAAGATCATCACCCATCCTCGGACCAACTCCTGGAAGCGTAGCTTATCCTGATGGATCGACCCGTGCGGCTGTTATCACCTAATCCTAACTAATATTAATTTATAATATTAGTTAGGATTAGGATAGTTCTAGTGCGAAAGTGAGTTTCCTTATTTGTTTGTTACGCTTCCTCGCTAAAACGGCTGAACGGATTTGGACGAAATTTGGCACAGGGGTAGACCATGACCTGGAATAGGACATAGGACACATTTTTATCCCGATATTCCCACGGAATCGACACTTATGCGGGTGAAACCGCGGGGCGCAGCTAGTAAAAGATATTTTCAAAAAGCATATTTATAGATAGATATTTTAGCATTACACCGTTATGGAAAACGTGCATTTTCTGCAATTTTACAAGAAATTTGCAGTAACTGCAATGGACGTACAAAGTGCTATTCCGGTTTCCCATTTGCAATTTCTCACAGTAGCAGCTCGAGTAATGACATGCCCCCAATTACATGGGACTTGAACATAACTGCCATAGGTATCCTTTGAGAAGTTTTTAATCTTATATTTTGAATGTTTATTATTGAACTTTTGATTACTATACACAATATTTATATAACACTACTAACTATTTACATAAAAAACTAAAACTAAAGGAACTAACTAAATAAATATAAAAACAAAGGGACCTTTAGGCGTCGAAGTATTCGTCCGCATCGCTGTCATCCGGAAACGTGCCCAGAAGACTGGCAGCATTGCCACGTTGAATGGCAATGTTAATTCTTTGGCCAAAGAACAAGCCAGCCCTCTGGTCACGTGAAGTGTCGACCAGTCGGTGGGAGATTTCGCGCACTCGGGCCTCATGACCCGAGCGTTTCGACCCCAAACGGCTCAAAAGTTTGAATTGTTTAAAATTATTTTTTGTTTTACATTGTTCTCACATATAGAAGCAACGAGGATAATGTACCTATAATTTTGTAATATTTAATATCCAAACTAATATTATAAATGCGAAAGTGAGTTTGTTTATTTGTTTGTTACGCTTCCACGCTAAAACGGCTGAAAGGATTTGGACGAAATTTGGCACAGGGGTAGACCATGACCTGAAATAGGACATAGAATACTTTTTATCGACATACCACGCGGGCAAAGCCGCGGGCGGAAGCTAGTATTTAATAAAAGAGTCTCAAATCCGATGTTTTCACAAATATATGTTGCAATATATTTGATTTATGAAATACTAGCTTCCGCTGGCGGCTTCGCCCGTGTGGTATGTCGATAAAAAGTACCCTATGTCCTTCCCCAGGATGCCATTTATCTCCTTGCCAATTTTTTTCGAAATCCGTTCAGTGGTTTAGGCGTGAAAAGATAACATACAGACAGACAGAGTTACTTTCGAATTTATAATATTACTAGCTTCCGCCCGCGGTTTCACCCGCGTAAGTCTCAATCCCGTGGGAATATCGGGATAAAAATCTTATGTCCTATTGTACCCATGTGCCAAATTTCATCTAAATCTGTGCAGCTGTTACAGCAATTAGCGTGAAAGCGTCACAAACAAACAAACTCACTTTCGCATTTATAATATTAGTTTGGAAGTTAGGATAGTAAAGTATAGATTTATTGTTTTCTCACAAGTTTGTTGAAGATCGTCGTTCGATTTCTGCATCAAAATGTACTTATTTTCGCAAACCCAGTACAAGTTTCGAAAGTTTGGAGAAATTATACTAACGACACAACTTCTGAATGTTCTATAAAGTGGTCAAAGTTGTTAGATTTAAGTAACAAAGCCGATATGTCATTGTACTCAATTAAGTCGAGTTCCAATTTTAACAGTTCTACTTAGAGATGCTGCTTTCACACTTAAGTAGCTTTAAGTTAATCTGCCGATTCTGTAGTCCTGGTTCTTATTATTACAAGAGGCAAGTTTAAGAGCTTTCATTAAAAGAGTTTGTCCAGAGAAGTTGTTTTAGCAAAAAATATATATAAGATAGATTTTATGTCGCAGATTATAAAAGTTGACCGATCGAAAAGTCAACTAAAAAGGTTAAACAAGAAATCACAGACAGACAAATAAAAAATCCGGAGTTACACGTGTTAGGGCATATAAATCGAATAGATTATGTGTGACACCATATTTTTAATTTGTCTGTCTGTGATGACTTTGTTTATACCTTTATTGCAGACTTTTTTGTCGTAGTTAAGATGAAGTTTTACAAAAAAACATTTTTTGGGTATTTATTTTTGAAATGTGCTACTAGTTAAGCCCTTTCATTTCATAACCAACACTGGCCACATTTTCTTTTTTTAGATGTTATTTAATATTGGATTCTACAAGTGAAAGCATTTTTAAAATCTGTGCAGTCATTTTTAAGTTAAACAAAAATATAAGATAGTTAATTGATTCAGGCTTGACTTTGCAGAAATCCATTGTAAAATACAATAGACGTAGATAAACGACGTAGACGTTTCTCTGCGTCCAGCATTCGGTGTGACAACTCGTCGTTCTGGTTTGCGACTGGTCAATCGTCATGCTGAGCATGCCTCGTTAGAGGTGAAACACGTGTCGATTTATTTTTTATGACTCTTGAGGAATAGTTAAGCGGAAAAGTTTACTAAATATATCTACGTCTATTGTATTTTACATAAATACAAATCTTTTCTTTTTATAATATTCAATCAATCTGCCCAGCCTTTTCCCAACTATGTTGGGGTCAGCTTTCAGTCTAACCGGATGCAGCTGAATACCAGTATTTAACATGAAGCGACTGCCTATCTGACCTCCACAACCCAGTAACTGGTTAATACGATATCCCTTGGTAGAGTTCCGGGCTTCTGACGACCCGTAACGACTGTCAAAGATCCACGAATGACAGCCGGGACCAACGGCTTAACGTGCTTTCCGAGGCACGGAGGAATCTTGTTATGTAAAGATGGTCAACCATCCACGGACCAACCCCGACAAGCGTAGCTTAACCTTATGGATCGACCCGTGCGTCTATTATTACTTAGCCACGAGCTCTTAGCTCGGCTGCTCTCTTTTCTCTATATAATATTAGTGCAGACTATACTAAAATACAAAACAATATACCATCGCCAATCTTTAATAAAGCAGGGAAAGTAGCTTTTTAGCTAAATTGCTAAATAAATCAAATCACTTTGTGATTTCGCCCTTTTCGCCTTGTATTAATGTCTTGCGTGCCCTTCGATCTATCGAGACGAAATGTAACAGTAAATGTATTCGAAAGTAGAAAGAAAGGGATCGTGTTTCGAGGGAAAAAATCTCGCTATGAAATATAATATTCCAACTGTTTTTAGGGTTTTGTATCTCAAAAGGAAAAAATGGAACCCAATGACACTCAAAAGTCATTTATTCAAATTAAAGAATCAGCACTTTTCGAACGTCAAAATTACATAAGACAGTCCCCCAAAACGCCCACCCTTCACCACTTCCTAGTGCTTTAGCTGGGAAGAAGAAGTGGCGCAACAAACTCTACTAACAGCACTGTCTTTTCAATTAAAAGATCTTGACCTTCAATAAAAAAAAAGTTTTTAACAAAAAAAAAAAACAACTGACATCCAAAAAACACTACAAAGTGAAACATTACTTTTTTCGGAAGTCGGTGCCTTTGGATTTGTATTTTTGGTTTTTGCCACCGACTTCCAAAATTTTAGTAATTTTTCACTTTGTTGTGTTTTTTTGGACGTCAATTGTTTGATTTTCCCTCGATTTCTCCAAGATCCCCTGATCCCATCATCAGATGACCTGACAATGGGACTATCTCGGAAGTATACCCTTTAAAACAAAAAAAGATTTTTTCAGATCCGTCTATGTACGACGGAGTTATGCCCAAACAAAAAATCACATCTGCCCAGCCTTTTCCCAACCAAGTTGGGGTCGACTTCCAGTCTAACCGCAAGCAGCTGAATACCAGTATTTTACATGGAGTGACTGTTTATCTGACCTCCACAACCCAGTAACTGGGTAACACGTACAAACAGAAAAAAAACGAATTTACAACCTCCTCCTTTTAGAAGTCGGTTAAAAACCGTTCGAATTTACATTTGGTACTTTCATTTTGTGCATTCGTGCTACATATTCCTACAGTATCATTGTCTACAGTACTGTAGAATTCCGAGGTGATCCTACGATACCGGTATTAATAAAACACCGTATTAGGATAGCAAGGGGTAATTATTCCTATATAAGTAGCTACGTATTTCATATTATATTACTTATATCTTCTAGTTCCCGCCGTGACAGCTCGCGGATCCCCAGCCGTCTGTTTTTACCTATTCTTAATACAAATCTAACGTATGCCTCCGAAACAAGCCATCAACTTGAGAGCACTAAAGTTTTATTCTATAACCATGCAGAAGTAAAGCCTTTACAGTACACACATAAAACGAACATTAATTTGGTCGTTCCTTCTTACTTCGGATGTAGGGGGATGTTATCTAACACTTAGTATCCCCATAACTACCTTTTAAGTATGTAATTAAAAACCTATTATAAGTTATACTAGCGACTCGCTATAGCTTGACACGGGTGCAATGGCGACATGTCAATACTTCAAGATTTCCGTGCTTTAATTAAGTTAAATATTAATGTATTATACACAGAAACTAGAAAAAAAAAAAAACCGGCCTAGTGCGAGTCGAACTGGCGCACGAAGGGTTCCGTACCATTATCTATAACACGGGAAAAAAATCATGTCTGTTAAATATTTAAGAACCATACGGTTCTTAAATATTTGTTTTATTTTAATTTAGTTATTTATTTTTAAAGTGAATATATTACTAAACTAGCTGCGCCCCGCGGTTTCACCCGCGTAGGTCTCGATCCCGTGGGAATATCGGGATAAAATGTATCCTATGTCCTATTCCAGGTCATGGTCTACCCGTGTGCCCATCCTCTCCTCTAGAGTAGCGAACGTGGCGGGAGCGCGGCGCCGGCGTCGAATGGTTCGCGTATTGCATTGTTATACTCGTGATAACTTCGAAATTAAATGTCCGATTCGAATGAATTAAAAAACATTTTACTGCTACAGAAATACCGTTTATGTTAAAACAGTTTTATTATATTCATTGAATAAGAATTAAAATTATGTTGATAAAACTCCTTCGCAAATAATGCATCAATTTCGAACAAATTTGATTACCATAAAAAAAGGTTATAGTGAGTCAATCTTAAAAGATAGACATATGCTGTTGCGGACTTTTTTTTAGAATTTTTAAAGAGGAACAATTCCATCATACGTGGTATTTACATAACTTAAACCGTTTACGCAGCGCACGCAACGGTAGCTCACAAAAAGGAACATTTTTCACTTACTCAAAAAGTTAAGGACAGTCTTTTAATAACGTTTTCCCGTAACTACAACGGTTAAGGTACCTAACCTTTCGTCCCGTCACAAAAAACCACCCTGTATAGTAAAACACGAGTAAATACAAAAAGCTGTCAAATTAGGTTGAAATACAAACTTAGATAATTCCTCGAAAAATAGCGCCTTTAAAACTCGCTGAACTTTATCATGTTAACCATTTTAAAAGGTCTAAACAGAGGAAACAGCTACGACTAGACTACGGCGTAGGCGCTTGACTACGCCGTAGGCATAGGCGTAGACGTTGGCGTAGGCGGAACGCGCAGACTACGGCGTAGGCGTATAGCGTAGGCTTGTTACGCGATCGTAGCCGATGGCCGCTACGAGACCCAAATATAATATTTGATATATTTTAGGCTCGTATTGTAACAATTTGTTTAGTCTATTTCATGTAGCATTTTAGGTAATTGAGAAACAACATATTCAGCCTATAATGTTCCCACTAATGGGACACAGGCCTCTTCTCTGTGAGAGGGAGTGGGCCGTAATCCACAACGTAGGCACAGCACGGGTTGGTAGATGTAACATATCTTACTTTTTGTTTTGTTTTCTAGGACGTTTTCTTTCACCGTTTTGCAGCGGTGCAGCAGTGTTGATGAATAGACCCTGCACGAGTTAAAACCCACGACCTCAGAATCAGAATCAGAATCAGAATTTTTTATTTGTGATACATAGGTTGGTACAGCAATAGATAGAAATAAATTATAAAACATGTGCGCTATGATCAGCCAATTGAAGGCATACAAAAATATAAGAACAATAACAGTTAAAGTAATTATAAGGCAGACATTAAAAAAACAAAATAAAAATTAATTAACTAAATAATACGATCAAAGTCATGTAAAAGTCAATTCATTATAACGATATTAGTCAATACAATAATACAATACAAAAAATTAAATTTATAAGGCAGACATTAAAAAACAAAATAAAATTTAATTAACTAAATAATAATTTAACTTAATAATACAATACAGTCAAGATATTAAGACGTCGAATATTAAAATAAAAGTTATTTTAAAAGTCAATTCATTATAACAGTAATAATCAATACAATAAATACAATTAATGAGTGAACATGTCAAAATTTATCTGCCAAAAAGTCAGAGATGCTATAATAGCATTTCTGACACAACATATTATTTAGCTTTTTTTTAAATAAAATAACATTTAACTGTTTTAAATCTTTGGGCAATTTATTGAAAATCACCGGTGCCATGTAAAAAACACTTTTTTGCATTAAGGCAGTATTTGTTTTATGTACATAAATACGAGTTTCATCTCTTTGAGTGCGGTTAGAAATGTCAGATGCCAATCTAAACAAAGAAGGATTTTGCTTAACGAAAACAGCGATTTCAAAAATATAGAGTGAAGGTAGTGGTAGGATATTGTACCTTCTAAAAAAAGGCACACAGCTCTCAATAGATTGTAAGCCAAACATAGCCCTAATGCACCGTTTCTGTGCTTTAAAAGCTTGATCCTTGTTGGTAGAGTTTCCCCAAAAAATTATACCATAACGAAGAACCGATGCTACCAGCCCATGATATGCAGTTATAAGAGTGCTTGGGTTTAGTTTGTAGGCAAGTTCATGCAAGGCATAGGCCGATCTGCTAACACGCTTGCATAATTGTTCAATGTGTGGTTTCCATGTCAATTTTTGGTCAATATTTAATCCTAGAAATTTAGTTATGTCAGTTTCTTCAATAAGTTGGTTATTAAAATGGATGTCAAAGTTATTTAAAGTTGGCACACGCTGCCTGAAGTTAATTAATTTCGTTTTTTTTAGATTTGCTTTTAAATTATTTACGTTGAGCCAATTCATAATAACACTCAAGGTTTTATTTATGTCCTCTCGATAAGTACGATTGTCTTTGCATTTGATAGTAACTGTACTGTCATCTGCAAAAAGACATATGGGATTGTCAGTTGCATTAGGTAGGTCATTTATATATATTATAAAAAAGAGCGGGCCTAAGACGGTGCCTTGTGGTACACCGAAATTTGTTTTACGACTATGAGATGTATAGTTTTCTTCCTTTTTCGTAAGTAGATTCACCTTAGTTACTTCAGTGAACTGATTTCGGTTTTCAAGATATGATTTAAACAGTTCAAGAACGTTGCCTCTTATTCCGTAAGCATTCAGTTTACCAAGCAGTATATCATGATCAACGTAATCAAAAGCCTGCGTCATATCCATAAAAATAGAGCAGACAGGTATTCTCTTGTCAACGTTATCCATTACAAAGTACAGAAAGTCATAAATAGCCATATTTATTGTTTTATTACGTCTGAAACCTTTTTGTTCATTTGCAATAATATTGTTGCTCTCTAAATAGCTATTAAGTTGCTTATAAATATGCTTTTCAAATATTTTTGAGATGACTGAAACCAAAGCAATAGGTCTGTAGTTCTCTACACATTCTGTATCACCTTTCTTGAAGATTGGTTTTATGATCGATGTTTTTAATCTGTCAGGGTAGGCTCCTGCTGTAATGCACAGATTAAGAATAAAGCTTAAGTGGCTTGAGATATCAATGGCAATGTGTTTCATAACCTTAGTTGATATTCCATCATGGCCCACACTATTAGTATTTTTTAAATTTTGGATTATTTGTATTATGTCAGGCGGCAGGCACGGTTTCATAAACATCGACTTTTGTTGAGTAGTAATATATGAATAATACCGCATTTTATAAGAATCGTCCGTTGGAACAATTTTATCAATAAAGTAATTATTAAAGGTATTAGATATTTCCTGAGGGTCAGTTGTAGATTTATTGTCAGTTCTAATGCTATTTAAAGTATCTTTTGGTAAATTTTGTTTGGTTTCGTTTATAATTTTCCACGATGTTTTAGTTTTATTTTCCGACATGCTAATTAAGTGATTATTTTGGGCGCGATGAGTTAGTTTTACAATTTTTTTAAATCTTATTGAATACTCAGTCAATTTCGTTTTGTTGATTTGGTTAGGCTGTTTCCTGTATTGCCACAGAAGCCCACGCTTTTTTACACTGCAGGCTTTCAGCCCTCGTGTGATCCAGCGAGGTCTTCTATGACTATGAATGGTAATAATTTTGTAGGGAAAGCAAAGATCATAAAACAATTTAAATAAATCAATGAAAGCATTATAGGCTACGTCAGGATCACAAGCTGCGTACATTTCCGAAAAGGACAAACTACCCAAACAAGTTTTAAATTTTCTAAGATTTTCATCGCTATAATCTCTACGTTTGATTCTCCAGCTATTAATCAGGCATACCTTTTTTACAAGACATCTCAATATCTGCGCTGTATGATCCGATAAACCAAGATCTACAACTTCTGCTTTGCATTTATTGTGAAAATTCTGAGCAAAGTTATCAATACATGTATTGCTAATTTTCCTGGTAGGTTCGGTTATCGAAAGCCTTAAATTATAATTATACAATAAACATTCGAACTCAGATGTGATGCTATTCTGTTTAGAAATATTAATGTTAAAATCACCAGCTATCACAACATTATGCTTTTTGTAGGTTTTATTTATAAAATTGAGAAGTTTTCCCAGTCTTTCAAAGAAATTGGTTAAATTCTCACCTCATAAGTCAGGGCCATTACCAATAAAGTAACCCTCACACTTTGATTCAAGATTCTACCAGATGTAGCTGCTACGCCGTAGTAGTCGTAGCTGCTACGCCGTAGTAGTCGTAGCTGCTACGTCGTAGTAGTCGTATCTGCTACGCCGTAGTAGTCGTAGCTGCGACGCCGTAGTAGTCGTAGCTGCTACGCCGTAGTAGTCGTAGCTGCTACGCCGTAGTAGTCGTAGCTGCTACGCCATAGTAGGCGTAGCTGCCACACCGTAGTAATCGTTGCTGCTACATCTTAGTAGTCGTAGTTGCAATGCCATATTAGTCGTTGCTGCTACGCCGAATTAAAAGAAGCAGCTATGCCGTAGTAGTCGTAGCTGCTACACCATAGTAATCGTAGCTGCTACGCCGTTGTAATCGTAGTACCTACGCCGTAGTAGTCGTAGCTGCTACGCCGTAGTAATCGTAGCTGCTATGCCGTAGTAATCGTAGCTGCTACGCCGTAGCAGTCGCAAATTTTGCTGTTGCATCTTATTTATTACTTTGATAGTTGTTACGGCTCGTCAGAAGCCCAAAAGTCTGACAACCAATCTTACCAAGGGGTATCGTGTTACCTAGGACCAACGTTACCAACGGAGTTACGTTGCGGAGTTCAGCTAGGCAGTCGCTCCAAGAAATACTGGTATTCAGCTGCAATTGGTAAGACTGGAAGCCGACCGATTTAATTGCTCGTCTAAACTTATTGACCTTCGCTTCTTTAATAAATGCGCATCTAAAAACTGTTTATCCTTCTAATGATGTACACCTTATTTAATAAATGAGGCTCTTTCTTTCTGGCCATTTCTCAAAGTAGGTTGCAGTAACTAAGCGAGGGCACCCTGACCAATGTGTTAGGTTAGAACTGTGACCAACCGCTACATCCTACTACGACTATTTTAGAATTCTAGGACAACAAAATGGAAATTATTTGAGAATACCAAAAAGAGGCACATCTATCCTAACTAATATGCGAAAATGCGAACGTGAGTTTGTTTGTTACGCTTTCACGCTAAAACGGCTATACAGATTTGAATGAAATTTAGCATATGGGTAGACCATGACCTGGAAAAGGATATAGGATAGTCGTCGCGCAGCTAGTCTCAAACAAACTAACACGTAAAAGGATAACAAACATACTAACTCACTTTAGCATTTATAATATTGGTTAGGATAATCCTTATAAATGCGAAAGTAACTCTCTCTGTCTGTCGCGCTTTAACGCCAAAACTACTTAACCGATTTAAATGAAATTTGGTACACATATAGTCTAGAGCCTGATGAAGGACATAGGCTACTTTTTATCGACATACCACGTGGACGAAGCCGCGGGCGGAAGCGAATATTTAATACATGGCCGAGCTTATTAATAAATTTTTCTTATTTCCATCTTTGCAGGTCTAACAAATTAAAATCCTTCTGGTTCAGTATATCAGATGAGTCGCTCCCAGCGTTGGACTTTCTGTCGGCAGCCTTATTATCGGCTGAGTATGAGCGAGCGTTGGGCAGAGCGCTGGCCATGCCCGAATGCCGGCTTATACCGTTTTTTGGAGCCTTTCTTAGAGAATTAAGGTAAGTTTTTTATAGTATTTAAATATGTGGATATTGTATCTTTAAGATCTCATTGTAATTTCAGTTTTTATTATTATTATTTTTTATGTCTTAGTTAAGTCGCAAAATTGCATTATTGTTCGTTGTGTAATTTTATTTTTATTTTCCTTTGTTATTAATTTTAACTTTTAGTAATATTTCGCCATAATGCTCTTAATTATTTAGTTTTAGTACCTATTAATATGTGTTACCAACTTGATCACCTATTTCTGAGATTGCTGGTTATCCTGTAATTGGCGACTGTGTAAGTCCGAGGCTATTGTTAACTATAGTACGTAAGCTATATTATACACAGAAGCTGTTGGTGTACCTTTATAAATAAATAAATAAATAAAATACACCCCCCCCCACTTCTTCTCCTCCTTCAAATCCTTCGAGGAATATACAGCGTGCCGCTACAATGGTGACATTAATTTAACACACGGGTAGGGCTAGTGGCCAGTAATCATAAAAATTATAATAAAATAAAATAATTCGTAAATAGAAAAAAAATCATTTTCAAACAAACTAAATAATAAAAACATAACCAACATGGAGATCACTCTGTGCAAAAGATTCATTCATAAAGCTACCTACCAGCTGGCTTACGTTCTATCGGTCCGATACCCTTTGATGCAGGAATGCCGCGCAATTTCTTAGAAATTATGCAAAATTTCTAAGAAATTGCGCGGCATTCCTTCAATTCGCCTACTTATGATCCGTGACCCCGGCAAATGACCTCTGCGCTACAGTTCTTTAAGTACAGGCTGCTCCAAGATGCTAGTTTAGAATTTATGTAAAATTAAATATTTTCCTATAACGAATACATGAAATCTTATACGTGTGTTAAATTAATGTCACCATTAAAGCGGCACGCTGTAGATGTAACTTTTTGTTATTTTTTAACATAACGGCTACAATCCGCGAAAGGGTAAGCAACGCCGGTAGCACACCTCCGCCGCGAAACCGCAGTGGTTCAATTCAACTGACTCGCGTCATGTTCCGCTACTCTCATCCGATTCGAGTATCGTCGCAAATATTATTAAAAACATAAGTAATTTTTGTGGTCAGACGATATTATCAGAAATCGATTATTAACAAAATTCGCTTGATTTAACCCATTCATTGAAGTACCTTTTATACGCTGAAAAACTGAAAGTATTTATGAGTTACAGATTAAATATTTGTATAGAGATGATAACACCACAAAAATAACGCCGCTGTAGGCTACTTTTCTCGATTTCATTATAGACATTATTGTTCACAATTTTTGGGTTGTGGAAGTCAGATGGGCAGTCGCTCCATGTAAAATACTGGTATTCAGCTGCATCCGGTTAGACTGGAATCCGACCCCAACATAGTTGGGAAAAGGCTAGGCAGATTGATTGATTCCACTAATATATTTTAAGGAATTTTTCGGCGGGTGGTATTACCAACTCTATAAAAATATCAATCATCTCTACATTTTCGCTTCATTGGTTGACTCGACATGTTGTTTTTTAATTACTCGAGTACCCGAAACGAGTTTAACGTGTGCTAGAAAAATACTTGACTACGAGTGATGTTGTTATTACGATCTCTACTTATTGGTTTACGTTGGGTTTAATTGGTCTTACAAATGGGCGAGTACTCAGCACCAACAGCGTCTATCAAACTTTAGTACAGTCTCGAATACTGATAAATGATTTTATTTCCGTAAGTAGACGCTTTTGAAAAATCGTGCAATCCTTCATCAATCACAGAATAGTTTATTACCCTTCTCTTACGACAATAGATTACCTCTTATTTATAAAATGTTTTGACATCCTACTAATATTATAAACGCAAAAAAAAATATCGGATGTTTAATTTTAAAGTCTAGATTAAGTAAATTAAGTTTAAAATTTGCATGCCTAATAGGCAGAATGTACAAGGCCCTGTAAATAATATTCTAACACCAAATTGTAAATACCTGCATTCAAAGCAAATAAATGTATTTCATTTCATTTCAAAAGTTTGTGAGGATGGGTGGATGTTTGTTACTCTTTCACACAAAAACTACTCAACGGATTTGAGTTTATAATAAACAGTTTTTTTTTTTAAACTTTGCCCTACACTAGGAATTTCTTCCTGTATCGTGGGTGCTTTTACAAACATAGAAACTCACATACACTAACACCCAGACCCGGAACAACTACTTGCAGATCATACAAATATTAGTTCCGTGCGGGGATCGAACCCGCGACACGTTGCGCAGCCGTCCACCGCTCAGCCACTGCGCCAACCGTGTCGTCAAATTTACTTTTCTGGTGAATGTATTAAGACCGAAATTATACATTTAGGCCTGAATTCCTCTTACGCTGACGTCGGTCGCGTACGCATAGCAACGTAGTACGTCAGCGTCGCAGTATGGTGGTATACATAATGTATATACGTACGCGCGACCGACGTACGCGACCGACATCAGCCTTAAGAGGAATTAAGGCCTAAATATTAAAATTACTACAGACAATATACACAAAACACAATCTCTTGGGTACATTATCAGCCGACTGCGATGCGGAGGAATTTTTCGACGCCATATTTTAGAAAATTGTTTATATAGTTTTAATCAGTACCTAGTTAGCTGAATTCTGTACTTATATATTGTATGTGTGGAGTTTCTTGCCCATTCTTCTCCATACGAAAACTACCATTTAGAAGGGGCAACTAAAATCAGTTCTATTTCTTAGTTTTTTTGACGTTCAAAAGTGCCTTTTATGTGTCTAATTGAAATAAATTATTTGACTTTGACTTTGTTTATAACCAGGATTAACACATAGAATACTTTTTATCCCGATATTCCCACGAGATCGAGACTTATGCGGGTGAAACCACGGGGCGCAGCTATATATAATATTTATAAAATGTTATGTTTTTATGCAACCCGTTCTAGATTGTTACTCGTGTAGGTATTTAATAATATCATAACGTATGTCTTTCTTTCATAGAGAAATCCTGGCGGCATCTCCGTCTCTCACGGGCAGTCACTCAGTGGGAGCCACGCCTACACACAGGAGAGAGTTCAAGAAGGACTCTCTCAAAGATGACAGGTAAGAACAAGAGATCTTTTGGTACGGTACATACCTACGTACTCTTATCTTATAGTAACTACTAATAAGTAATTATTATTTATATCACTCAAGTTACAAGACTCATCCTAATCCTAACTATCCATACTAATATTATAAATTCGAAAGTAACTCTGTCTGTCTGTCTGTATGATACTTTTTCACGCCTAAACCACTGACCGGATTTCGACATTTGACAAGGAGATAAATGGTATCCTGGGGAAGGACATAGGCTACTTTTTATCGACATGCCGTGGGCCACGGGCGGAAGCTAGTATTATAACTCTATGCTGAATAATGTAAACTATAATTCATATACAAAAAAAAAATATATATATATATATTTTACTTCAAAACTGTGTTTTATATCAAACTAGAATAGATTAGACTATCTTTTTATCAAAACTCACCTTAAATTATAATGCAACTTTAGAGGTATGAGGAACGGTGTAAAGTTCACTCATCCTCTATAGAAAAGGGAGGATCCTCCGACCAGATAGGTGTTTTGAACAATTAATGTCGGGTTCTTGTACCTATATATATGTCCATCGGAAAACTCTAATTGCGCGATGCAGAATTTTGTGTGACGTCAGGTCTTTGATGCGTAGTTCGCATGTGGCAATGTAGATGCCGCCACACAACTCACACTAAAAGGTATCACATTATTTTAACACTATGTATCTTCTCTCTCTTTCTACAGAGGATCATTAAAGCGGGACACAAGAAGAGAAAGCGGTAAACGGATGGACCAGAGCACGACTACTAGCCCCCTAAGAGATAGTTGCAAGCGAGACTCCAGACTCACAGACTCAAATAAACAAGTGGTAAGTTATCCCACTGCTGGGAATCAAGCTTATTTGTAACCGACTTCTAAAACGAGGAGGTTCATATGTTTTTTTTTTAATGTTTTCTACGCGATTACTCCGCCAATATTATGAAATCATTTTGAAGATTCCTTTCTTTGTTAACTTTTTACAAAAAAATATAACTTTAATTTTTTTCTGTTTTTATTTTAAACTTTCAAATACCACTACCTGCTATGCATACATATAACAGTGACAGGAACTTATGTCACTGAAAAATTAAAGTTATTTTTTTTGTAAAAAGTTTTTCATGGAACAATTTTCATCAAAAATCTCCACAATCTATTTTCTGGACAATACCATATGTTACTGCAATATTCTATTATTAGGAGGATAGATCTCCAGTTACCTGTATCGGGAGTATTCGGGAGGGACAGATATTGAAAAAGACCAGTATCATAATCAGCCTGTAATATACCCACTGCTGGTACACAGTCCTCCTCTCTGTGGGAGTGGACCGCAATCCACCACGCGGGCCCAGTGCGGGTTGGTAGATGTCACATGTCTTCGAATGTTTAGTTCTAGGACACGCCGGTTTCCTCACGATGTTTTCCTTCACAGTTTTGAGAGCAATGTTAATGAAATAATTTACACAAAGTAAAGCGCCTCGACCCTACGAACCTACACTAGGGCTACCACTACGGCGGATATTTGACAGTCGTTACTGATCGTCTGAAGCCCGAAAGTCTGACAACCAGTCTTACCAAGAGGTATCGTATTACCCAGTTACTGGCTTGTGGAGATCAGGTATGCAGGCTACATGTAAAATACTGGTATTCAGCTACGTTTGGTTAGACTGGAAGCTGACACTAACATAGTTGGGAAAAGGGTGGACAGATTGATATGTTATTTTCCTCATATCTGTAGCTATTTCTTTCTTCTACGAATCCCTTTTTTTTACAACCATCTTTTCTCAAAGATTCAAGATTTTTTCTCAAAGAGACAAGAAAATCATTATTTTCGAGATTATCTTTCTCAAAGATAATCTCGAAAATAATGATTACAACAATAACAACCCTAGGGCCGTGGGGTCCGAGTGCTCATAGTTTGTTCAACGGAATCTCCAAACGGCTGTTTGACACTTCCCGTGACCCAAGGGCTGGCTTTTACCTTGACCACAGGCTAAGCATTGCCATACAACGTGGCAATGCCGCCAGTCTCTTGGGTACATTACCAGCCGACAGCGGTGCGGAGGAATTTTTCGACGCCATATTTTAGATATTAATTGTTTAGTTAGTTTTAATTAATATTAGTTAGGATTCCATTCGTTAGTTAATAGTTAGTTGTATAATATAAATTGTCTACACCAGTGTTACTCAGTGTGCTCCGCGGAGCCCCTGGGCTCCACAAAGATACTGTGGGGGCTCCGCGAAATTGTATTTTCGCGGGATCCCATTAGATGCAATTGTTAATGTCAAGTATTATGATTATTAATGAAGAATACACATATAACGGGTTTTGATTATTCTAGGGTTCCGTCAAATATTTCGTTTTCCAAAAGGGTTCCGTCGTCTAAAAAGTTTGAGAACCGCTGGTCTACACACTAACTTTAAAAAAATTAAAGTAATAAAAACTAAAACCCAACTACGACTAAAAAGGTATAAACAAGACACCACAGACAGACCCCACAGACAGACAAATCACGTGTTAGGGCACGTGATTTGTCTACGTGTGACTCCGGATTTTTAATTTGTCTGTCTGTGGGGTCTTGTTTATACCTTTTTAGTCGTAGTTGGGTTTTAGTTTTTATTACTTTAATTTTTTTAAAGTTATTGTGTAAACCAGCGGTTCTCAAACTTTTTGGTGATTTGTTTTTTATTCTTTTGGGGTTATAATATTATATATATTTGAAATGTGCTCATTAAGCCCTTTCATTTGATACCCAACATGGTACTATTAAACAATATTTTTTTTTAGTTCCTAACTATGTCCTCTAGATGTCGCCATTTTTAATTTAATGTGACGTCACATAGCCTTTAACCAGCGGACAATCAAGACGCTTCCAACAATACCTCATTTGTAAAATTGTGATGAGTGGTTTAGAAGATAGGAGGGAACAGATGAACATACATACATTCATACCGGTCAAAATCATAACCCTCCTTTTTTCTTCGCCGTAGTCGGGTAATAAAACTTATCTTTCAATTTCCAGTACATAGCATCATTTGACGAGGAAGGCGAGCAGCCGCCAGGCTGGCGTCGCGTCGGTCCCGAAGGTCTCATTAACCTGGAGAAGGTGTACAGAACCCAAGCTGTCATGGACCATATAGCGAGCTTCCACCAACACCACTACGCGTTGGCGAGGAGCAACGCCCCAATATTTGGGGATTTCTTAAGGTGATATTTTTGGTTGGGGCACAGATGAATACAGACAGTTCACTCCGCATTTTAGGTATGAAGCTACAAGTACGCGGCGGGCTCGTCTTGTCGGGCCAATTCAGTGAGCGTCACGTAGTCAGAAGATATAAGAGTTACGCGATAGAAAGAGAGGCAACGAATATAACTGTAGGTAATTAGTGTTGTGTGACCTGGGGGCTTAAAACGGCCACCTCGGCAGAATCTTAATAGGAAAATATTATTAATCATCGTAAAAAATCACAAACTGACAAGTCATAATATGATCTGCGTGTAATTTTACGAAATAATTCATCTGTTTGACAGTTTTCTATGGAGATTCGTAAAATGGTCCTCAAATTATTAATTGCTTTTGTGTCAAATTAGGGGAATTGCTAATGAAAGTTGGGAATTCATGAAATGAATTACTTTTAGAGGAATTGCTAATGTGGCCGGTTTAGGCCCCCTAAATTGCACTTTATTGTGTCGTAACAAGAGTCGCTTTTTATTTAAACATTTACGGAGTGAACCATCTGCGGAATATTCATCTGTTATTGGGTTTAAAAATCTTTAGTCTATTTAATGAATGAAACTTCATATAAAAATGAACATTAAGTTAAAAGAGTATTAACAACTCTATATACTTCCAAGTCGATTGAGAGCGTCCGGTCTGCACCAAGTGCTAAGGGCAACTGATAGAAACCCGACGACAAACGAAACACGAACTTTGCCGAGGTGTTAAAAAGTTGTACTGCAATATTACAATGTCTTTTGTTTTTGTAACCTTAAAATGTCTTCTGAAGGTCAGTTACACCGAGACCCGTCGCGACGCCGACGCGCACTTTTGATGATCCGATACAATATCGAATTTATTTACTACACAATAAGGTTCACGCGCTGCGCATCTCAGCGTACTTTGACACGTGTGAACCCTGCACTGAAATTATACCTTTTCTTGAAGAAAATAAGTTCGATAATTGTTAAAAAGTGCGCGCAACATCGCGTCGAACTGACTCTTAGGGCTTGTACACAAAACTGCCAATCGGCGTGATGCGAATTCGCAAAGCAGAAGCTTTCTTAAGAAAATCTCGGGGTACCGTCGCAGAGTTTTGCGATGCGATGTCGCAACGCAATTTTGTGTACAATATCTACAATATCTTTTGTTCATGTAACCTAAGGCTTATAACTCACGGAGCGGTTTTCAACCGCGCCCGCCGCGGTGTTGGAACTACGGTTTTATTTCTAAACTCACGAGACCGGTGATTTGCGCGGTCACGCAGCCGTCGCGGTTGAGATCATCGCTCGCAAACTTGGCGGGCAATGATCGCAAGACGGGGGCGGTTGTGCAAAATGGCTTCGGATTTCTGTACCCCCCGCCCCGCCGGCTACTGCGGTCGCCCGCCAAGCGATCGCTGAGCGTGCGGGTGAAACCCACCGAGGCGGCGGGTGAATGCCGCCCGCAGTTGCCCGCGGTTGCCCGCTGGTGCCGCGGGACCCGCAAACGACCGCGCGCGCCGCGGGTGTAAAACACGTCGCGAAATGTGCTCTTACTTTTTGCATATAAATCAACATCCTATAGAAGCTGCGGGCGCGGGTGAAAACCGCTCCGTGAGTTCTTAGCCTTAAAATGTCCTCAAAACCTAATCACTAGTTTCTCCCTCAGAGCAGCAATGTTAACATGCGAGGAGCCTGTCTTCTCACATTCGACCTCAAAAATTAACGGAGAGTTCGAGAACGAAGCGCTTTACGAGCTCGAAGGCACGGGGTACTGTCCTGTGCAGCCACTGCCCCATGATCATGGGGTCACCATGTTTCCCCTAGCCCCACAGAATGGGGAGAGGATGGATAGGCATATTTTACAGGTGAGAATTTGAATCGATTCACCACTGATTTCTGAAAGCATTTTAAGTACCTACACATAAGCGTTTTGTAAATATTAGGTCTTTACCTATGAAATTGCCGTTCTGCAGTACTGGCCATTTCAAATCAAAATAATTTTTGTTTGGCTAAGAATTCTAATTTCAAATTAATTTTATTTTAAAAACATGGATTTTTTTTTCCAAAAGTAGTCATTTCTTTATTGATTAGTGTTACATTTTCTTCGCATTTCAATCTTTTTCGTCATCATGGATACGTTAAAAATTCGAGTAATTATGGAATATGAGTACCGTCGTGGCAGCAACGCGGCACAAGCGGCACGCAACATCAACGACGTTTACGGAGCTAACACTACAAACCAACGCACCACCTGTTATTGGTTTGCTCGCTTCCGTTCTGGAAATTTCGACCTGAAAAATGAACCTCGCGGTCGTCCGAAGACTTTGGTCGACAATGACGAATTAAAGGCGACCTCATACTGCACAGCAGACGGTCTCCAAGTTGCAAGAACTGGGGTTGGAAGCTCTCCGTCATCCGCCCTACTCACCAGACCTTGCGCCTACAGACTACTACTTTTTCCGGAATTTGGATAACTTCTTGGCGGGAAAAAAATTCAATACCCGAGAGGCAGTACAAAATGCCTTTGAAGAATTTGTTGCCTCCCGTCCAGCTGATTTCTTTAAGAAGGGCATCAATAAACTGCCACTGCGATGGCAAAGATGCATTGATTGCATGGGTGATTACTTCGATTAATACAAATAAAAAATTCATGAAAAAAATTCGTTTAAATTTTTTCATACAAAACGGCAATTTCATAGGTAAAGACCTATTATAATTGTTTTATTTATTTTATGGCCAAAGAATCAGCATTGCCATATAACGTGGCAATGCGGCCAGCCTTTTGGGCACTTTTCCTGTTGACAGCGATGCGGACGAATTTTTTTATGCCCTTTGATAATTTCCCCTGGTACATAATTATTATTATTAAGTAGATATTACAAATTAGTTAGTAGTTATACCTTAAATTATACCTTAAATAAGTAAAGTATACCTTAAGTTATACCTTTAATTATGTGAGTACTAATAAATTATGCCTCCATTTATTTAATAACAATTATAGAATTATGTGGTCCTGCACCCATAACCTATTATATTTAATAAATAAAGCAAGAGAAAATAATTTGCCACGTATTTGAGAGATTACCACAGACTACAGAGTTTACAAAACCGTTACTAGTGAAGTTTTAGTAATACTCATAGTAGTGATGTAGAAGAAAGGTCTTTAATTTATACCTACAACAATAATAATTTTATTTTATATGATTTTTTTACATTTACCATTCATTTGATTACTGAACAAAATACTCAAAGATATTTTTTTTGTTTTTCCTTTTTTTTTATAACTAATCTTTTTTTCTTTTTTTCTACTTATTGATTTGGTTTTTAGAAACCTAGCTGTGTTAATTATTACAGTTTCACATTCGTCCAAGTACAGTCGAATCCTGTTATTGCTTATTCACCCACTTGACACTCACGACATTGGCATTTTACACTTCTTATGTTTTTTTTTTTTCTATATCTTGTATATTATGTTGACTTTTAATCTATGCTAAATATTTATTTATTTTCTTAAATAAACAAAAATGTACCTACCTGTCCAACTGTAGGGAAAGGGGTTCAAAGAAGAAACCAAAATTATAACTTTAATATTTTGTTCATTGTGTTATGTTTTTCAGATAATGCATCACGGCACAACCTGTGTAGTAACAGAAGCGGAGTGGGGCGGAACGCTCGCTCAGCTCAGACTAGAGCGAGCGTGCGCTCTGCTCGCGTGGTGTAGAACTGCGCATCAGCCGCATGCTCAACATGGTAATTATAATGCGTAGTAACTGAAGCGAAGTGGGGCGGAATGCTCGCTCAGCTCAGACTAGAGCGAGCGTGGGCTCTGCTCGCTTGGTCTTGAACTCCATATTCCAAAAAAGACTGCGTTCTTAAATAATTCTATTTTAAACACTTTTGCAGTTTACTTGGTTTTCGCATCCTGTATATACCGGAACGTAGATCCACGCGAGACACAATGACTTTTTAATTGTGTCTGTAATTCAAACTCAAACTCAAAGCATTTATTTCAATTGAACCATTTACAGGCACTTTTGAATTGTCAAAGAGTCGGTCAGTTAGTTAGAAAGTTGAAGCTAGTTGCCCATTCCAAAACTTAGATCTCTATGGAGAAGAACGGACAAGAAACTCCAAGGACACTCTTTTAAATATAGATATAGATTATTACAAAATCCTGGGTAATTACGACATACGAAAGGTTAAACAAAACCGTTTTTGTTTTTCAGGAGAAACCCCATCAGAAAACATGGCGCAACCTGAAGTCAGTTTATCATATAATCCTGAAGAAGTCATACCTTTGAAGTACACCGCGAACCTAGCACATGAAAACGAAGCGGGGATCGTTGGAGAAGAAGGGTAATTAACTACGAAACGTTTCTATGAATACAAATTCCCAAAAAACATAGTATGTATATGTATTCATAGATACTGCCATCTATTTTAAATCTACTGTTATTATATTTTCCTTATTTCCTCACAAGTAATTATAGTTGTTTACTTTCGTAGTGATCTAATGCTCGTAACACTTCAACATTTGACCTGTGACGTCACAGCCACTAATACCTCAGTTATCAACATGTTTACATTTATCTTGTTCCAAACACTCGCTGTTTATGTCTCACTGTTTTGTCTATTTGTTTAATAGAAAGTTGTGTTCATATATCTTCGAATTAATTAATTACACTGTCACATTCGTTGATGTTCTATTGTATATTGAATATAATAGTTTCTATGAATACAAATTCCCAAAAAACATTTGCCCAATTTTTACTACTACCTACGAATGATTTTTAATTTATTCGTTTTAATTTCAATTGTAAATAAATCAATAAATAATTATGTTTAATGAAAGGAGAAAAATCATTTTGGGCTTATGAAATTGCCGGCCAAACCAAAAAAGATATATATATTCCTTTAGAACATGTTATTCTCTTCACTTTTCACTATCAGATCAAATCTGTAGGGCAATTCCCTGCGCTGTTATACGATTTTGAAAAATAATGTTTTCAGCATGTTTTCGTTAAAATAAATTAATAGTAATCTCATTAAAGTCGTAGCTTGTAGTAATAAAAAATGAAGAGAAAACCGTACTCTTTCGGATTATAGCATTTTTTTTTGTTTGGCCTGCACTTTCACAATTATAGCCCAAAAATGTATGGACGGCGAATTATGTCCTTTAAATGTCTTCATAAAACGAATATGCGAAAACGTATATATAGCGGCACGCTGTAGATTTTGAATTCCCAAAATATTCCCATAATCTTCTCATTCCAGCTTCATAGATCTCCAATGCGTAAAGGACATGCGACTCGGCGGCAAACTCCTCGAACCGCGCGACATTGCGGAACTGACTGCTTGTGCAAGACGGCACGGCTTGGAGACGTGTGCGCACGGCCCGCACATCATCTCACTCGTGTATGGACGCACGTTGAGTGATAACAGGACCGTGCACTTTGTGTTGCCGGCTTATTCTTATAGGTAAGGTGGATAAGGCATACAAAGAAAGAAATAATTTATTTTATATTTCTTTCTTTCTTTCTTTCTTTCTTTCTTTTTTTCTTTCTTTCTTTCTTTCTTTCTTTTTTTCTTTCTTTATTTATATCTTTCTTTCTTACTTTCTGTAAGGTGTTTAAAGAATAATTGACGATTAAAATGCCACGTTTTCGTTATGTGTAACATGATTTGACTAGGAAGGAATTGAACATGGAGATGATGACTGGTATAAATACCGTATGAAAGAAAAATGATGCTGATAAACTGCCTCGTAGGCGGTCTCTGCCTTGTAGTCGGAAGCGCGACTGTCGAGCCGAGGGTCTTGGGTTCGAAACCCGGGTCAGGCAATGTGTTACTGAATTTTTTATCAAACAGAACTCTTAATTCAAAGAAAGAAAGAATAAAGTTTATTTGGACACAGTTCATGAAACACATAACACAAATATCAAAATAAAGAATAAATAATTTTTTTAAAACGATAATGTGTGCCTCACGGCTGCGCCAAAAAGGCTCATTTCAGCATTAATGCCAGACAGAATATACTGCCTCACGCTGGTTTTCTAATGAACCCTTAAGATACCTTTATAAACGCAGGAAAGAAGGGAACAGTTTAAAAAATAGAATTCACACAACTCTTGTGCAATCAATTTCATCGTCCGTCATTTTTATTCTTTTTGAATCTCTCTACTTCCAGGGTATGGGCAGTAGGCCTCCACTCCGTGATCAGAGCACTGATGAGCCAAGCCAAGCTGGCAGATCGGAGTTTAGCTTGGCTTAAGAATAAGTACACAGCTTTATATTATGAAGATGGATGCTGCTGCGAGCCGCTGGTTTCTGATGCTATTCGAGTGAGTATTTTGTACTATACCGGGTTGGTGGGAGGAGCTCGTGGCTATGTAATAACAGCCTCACGAGTTGATCCATCAGGTTAAGCTACGCTTGCCGGGCTCTTACAATTCTCAATGTTAGTAACGACGGTCCCTACGTACATAAAGACATGTCAAAAACCGAGGTTTACAGGAAAGCGTTATTTATGTTCAAACTGCTCTAGAAATAATTCTATGTAAAATTATAAATATTTTTTTTCTATAATGTTTTATTAGCTTTAGGAACTTTATTCTTTTTTTATATTTTCTTTTAAAAACTGATAGATGACTGTTTCTACGCTGATATTAAAATAAAAGCATATCAGAAATGTATAAGATACCTTTATAAACGCAGGAAAGAAGGGAACAGTTTAAAAAATAGAATTGAATGCTGCACATGTTTTATGAAAACGTAGAATTTAAAGGATGTTTTTAACATATCTGTTTGAATTTGTTTTCAAACGGGCAAAAACAAAATATGTAAACATCCCCACCCAGGGATATAAAACATATTTGGATGTCACCAATATTAATATTATTTACTTTATATTACTACTTTGTGTAATGTCTGATTTAAATGTGTTCCACTAATTTGTGTTGAGGGCGCAGGTTTAATAGAAACGACTAATTACGATTGCGGTTTATTTGCGACTAAACATCTTTGTATCACGGGCGCAGTCGTGCGTCACTAGTAGGTACTATATTCGCTGAGTAAGCTTTTACATACGGTGTGTCCCTACAAATACTTTAACAATTTTTGTTTAAGCATGAGCCTCAGCTTAGTTATGTAGGTATCTAACTAATTAGTAATATTTAATAATCATCACAGCTTTATTCAGACTGATTCATCTTATTACTATTAACTCCCGCCGTGAATGAAGTTATGTCAGACAAGACCGCGTTCGCACCGAGTGGCGCGCATTTTAAAACACCGTACAAAACGATACGTCTTACTAAACCGCATCTACGACACTTATTCGTTGTAAATATAATACTTGTTCTCATATACGATTTGTAAATGACGTTAAATACGTAACATTAAAAAAATATAAATATACTGGTATGTGCATATGGAAAATCTAAACACAATTGTGCAATAAAAAAATAAAGTAATAAAAACTAAAACCCAACTACGACTAAAAAGGTATAAACAAGACACCGTAGACAGACAAATAAAAAATCCGGAGTCACACGTGTTAAGGCATAAATCGAACAGATTACGTGCTACTCCGGATTTTTAATTTGTCTGTCTGCGGTATCTCGTTTATACCTTTTTAGTCGTAGTTGGGTTTTAGTTTTTATTACTTTATTTTTATTTAAATTCTTTTGGAGTTATAATATATATATATATATTTGAAATGTTCTCATTAAGCCCTGTCATTTGATACCCAACATGGTACGATTAAACAATATTTGTTTTTTCGTTCATGACTTTATGTCCTTAAGAGGGCGCCATTTTTAATTTAATGTGACGTCACATAGCCTATAACCAGCGGACGATCAAAACGCTTCCAACGATACGTCATTTGTCAAATTGTGATGAGTGGTTTAGAAGATAGAAGGGAACAGATGAACATACATACATACATACATACCGGTCAAAATCATAACCCTCCTTTTTTCTTCGCCATAGTCGGGTAAAAGATGGAATTTTTAACATAGGGACATTTTGTACGTAGGGACCGTCGAAACAATTTAAATTATTTGCTGTTATTAAATTCTACTACCGACAGGGTGGGTCTTTATAAGTTGCCTCAATAGGGGGCTTTCGTCAGGCCCACCAGCCAATAGCTTTCAGGAGGCTGTTGCGACTGCTCCGCAACCTTGTGAGAAGAGCCGCATTCCTGAGAGGCTATCTTCTCTGGCTTGAGCAGAAGCACTGCAATAAAACGCCGTAAAAGCATTGTTGTATTGAAGACGCAACGCTTTGACGGCGCGTTTTGTGCAGCTGATCCATAAAGCGCTCGCGTACAGGGATATGTCCAGTATGCTTTAAAAAGCGTGATTTTTACCGCATCTGTGCATCGCGCGAACCTACGAACCAGCATATAGGAACCCGGTCATCTGCCCAGCCTTTTCCCAATTATGTTGGGTCGGCTTCCAGTCTAATCGGATGCATCTGAATACCAGTATTTTACATGGAGCAACTGCCTATCTGGGTACGATACCCTTTGGTAAGACTGGTTGTCAGACTTTCGGGCTTCAGACGACCCATAACGACTGTCAAAGTTCCACGAATGACAGCCGGGACCAACGGCTTAACGTGCTTTCCGAGGCACGGAGGAGTCTCGGTATGTAAAGATGGTCACCCATCCATGGACTAACCCTGGCAAGCGTAGCTTAACCTGCTGGATCGACCCCTGCGGCTGTTTTTACTTAGCCACGAGCTCCTTACTTTTTGAACATCTAGGTCCCTTCCTGAACTTTAACTTTGGGCATAAGAAGATTACACAAAAGAGTGGACAATAAACCATGTTCCTCTTATCCCCAGGTCTTTGGTGGCCGAGAGTCGACCTGCGGCAGTTCCTCACACTCTACACCAGTCAAGGGATACACTGATTCTCATTGTGACTCGCTTAGGAGTTCGGGGATCAAGTTCAAGGTAAGATGGCTCAGTGTCTAAATATTTCAATCGCCGCTCAATTGTCAATTAGCCTTTAGAAGGCGACAACAATTAAAATTCTATTGTGTCTTGTTAGTGGCAGTTGGAGGTGTACACACCTAATATTATACAGGGTGTAAGGGACAGCCCTCCGCAAATTAACAGGGGGCATTCAGCTCCTTATTTTGAATCCTATTCCACCGAAAATTCTCTCAGGAAAATGTTTTTCTTTGGTCTGTTATTTTTTTTTATTTCAATTATATTTTTTTTTTATATTATCTGTAGGCAGCAGTCCATTTATGTAAATAAAACAGCTGAAATAAAAAAAAACCAGCAATGGATGCTGAAATACTATAGCGAACGACGCGTGAAATTCCAAATTTACATTGATAAATAACGCGCGAGCGCGCCACGTAACGATACATTGCGTGTCAGGTAGTAAAACAAATCAGGTTTATTGGATTCCCATAACGTTCCTGAAATAATTTCATGTACCGTCTTAGTATGATATACTGAATTCATCCCATCAGTTTGAGGAGGGCTGTCCCTTACACCCTGTATGTTTTCGTTCTTCCAGAAAAACAAATCAACTTCGGAGCTAAAAACGAGCTCACCGAAGAGTTTTGTATCTACACACACGTCAGGGACAAGAAGCGAAGATGAAGTTATACAAGGATCACCACGACATAGGTAAATAATACAGAAATATATTTCTGTCTCTCTGATAAATTCAACTGCTGTCCTTACAAGATATACAGTATGTTATCTAACGTAGGTCGTTCCAGTTAACCTGCAATAGATATATATTTTTTTAGCATGTATAGACGCTATACTATTGCGGGTTAATAGGCATGTTGTTAGAATAACGAATTACGCCGCATATATTTTAAAAAGCAATTAAGTAAGTGAACGACTTTTATTCAAGGCAACGTAAAATTTGGATAGGAGAAAAAAAAAATGTTTTGCCCCCCATATCTCCGCCCATGTCCATTTTGGTTCCATTCGGTCGGTGTGGCACATTTCTGAATAGACTAAAAATGTCAAGAAAACACCTTAGATTTGAATTGTTATAGAAAGATTATTTGGAAGAAGGTAAGTTATTAATTACTATAAATATTTGATTCTTATTCTTCATCTCTGCAGTTCCTATTCATCATCAATGATGAGTCATCATCACTCGTATGGACCTCGGCACAGCAGTCTGACTGCTGCTGCCACCAGCATCATGGCCGGATCACCCAACAGGAGTAGGTAAGGATGACCTATGACCTTGATCTTTTGAGATGATGACCTTGGGATTTTGGTGGTTGAACAATTTGAAACTAAACTGAAAAGCGTTTCAAAATTAGAGGAATCACACAAAAATATCTTGAAATTAAATGCTAAATTATTAAAATCTCTAGTATTAAACAATTTTTTTTTTTTTTTTTTTAATTGTATTTTTAATTTAATTCCATTTCTATTAATTTTCAATTTCTAACTACTTCATCTTAGTCAAATTAATCATAGTCAAATTAATGACCTTGATTCTTGATAAATAGCATGCTTCAGTTGGGTTGAAATGACCTTGACTTTTGACATGCTGACCTTAGAATAGACTGTGACCTAGTTTTCTAGGTGACCTTGACCTTTACTATGCGTAAATATTTTGATGTTTTACTGACAACTACAGTGTTTTTGTTTTGGTCTTCACTTGTTTAGGAATTTAAAACATGTCAACAATAGGATTTTTTGTAAAGTTTATTTTGACAAATTTTAAATAAAATATACAATGTAACATTAGCATTATGTACAATAGGAAAATTAGGTTTATGTGAAACATTAGTATATATTTGGATTAAACTTATTACACGACTGCCCAAAGAGGAGCATAATGTTTTTTTTACCTACTGCCGAAGTATCAAATTGTTTATTAATTATTTACAATTTCTTTATTGCGAAATTTCTAATGATTAATTACCAAAAAACAACATAATACGTTAATACGTTTTCAAATACCTATTTGCATAAGATAAGATTTCTTTATTTGTTTAAATATTGTATACAAGAGCATGCAAGATATTATATCGTTTGAGTCCAACTAACCGCCGCCGCTGGAGACACCCTGGGCGTCGGGAATCCCAGGCGGATTCCCGGCCACCATAGGCGCGGGCTTGCGGAATAGTCCGAAAGGGACACCGGGACCCTGGCAACAGGCAACCGAAGGAACACGGGTGGGTTTTAGTCAGTAAGAGTCTGACACGCCCTTCCGCTCCGCCCAGAGCGGGAGAAGTCATATGATGATTTCCCACCCAAAAAAAAAAAAAAAAAGGTATCGGCGTACAAATATTTCCATAACATTGAAAAGAATTAACAATAAGAAAAATAAAGTATCTACAGTATGCACTTCCAAAGTCTATATAATTTTGAAACGTTATATAGAAATTATTTCTATGTTACGTAATTACAAAAAACAACCCTTGCTTTCTAGAATATAATTATTATTATTTATTTTATTTCAGACATTATTCTATTCCATAGACGTATACAACTCATACATTTCGATTACAAATTATTATAAATTCAAAAACGGAAAAAAACGCAGAATAAAATTGTGATTAATAAAATTTCAATAAACAACAACTCATAAAAAAATAGTATTTACAATTGTCAAAAAATAAAATGTCTAAGTTAAAATTTCAAATTGTAAAATGTTATAAAAATGTCAAATTATTAAAAATAAAACTTATCTAAATTGCAAACACATTTCTCGTCTACATTTCTACCTGTCCCAAGCTCGATATACGGGTGCATGTTATGTTTCTTTAAAAACATTTTTTTTTAAATAAGTTTTATTACTCTTTCCCAGTCTAAGAAGACTAGAAACCAGCGAACGTTTTTGGGAGAACCTGAAACATTTAAGAACCGGCTCCGTCGGGTATGACACACAACTGGACTTCATGGATTTTGTCACACTGTTCAGGAGTTTCAGGTACCTAACTTTTCCGCAGAGATTTCTTTTATCAACTCTCAACTCACTGCACGGCAACAGGCCTCCTCTCATACAAACATTATAATAGTTATTTATGATATAAGTGCGGAAAGTAGGTTATTTTCGACGAGTGGCATTTTGGATTTTAGCCGACACAAGTCGGAAATCATCTTACGCACGTGTACCATACAACGGTTTACTATGCATTGTGCGAGAAAATAAAATAAAATATATTGTTCAAAATCTAAATCTAGAGTAGTAGGTAATTAATAATATATTTAATGAAGTATTAGTTTTATTGCAAAGGCACTTTGTTTCTGAAGGGAGTCGACCGCACACGGCGCCGACCCCCGCCAGCCCCTCGTCCCTTCTCATATATGATATCAAACAAAAACAACGTCGGGCTGACAACGAAAAAATAACTGAAAAGTAAAAAGCTCTAGTGCGAAAAAGTGCCACTTTCCTCACGATTTGGCCGCTTTGAAAACGGTCTTTTGGAGCACATGCATTGTAAAATAATAATGATCATTGTTCCCAGCCTAGTAATGCGATCTGAACTCCGAGACATCTTCGAACAGTTAGCAGTCCCAAGAAACCGGTCACCACTGCTTGGAGCCGAGAAGAGCCGAAGTTCACCCGAACTCTTCCGGAGCAGAGCAATTTTTCGGACAGGTTAGTTACACACAGCCTTTTTCGTTCCCTCTACTGGGAGATAGCCACAGGCCTCCTCTCTGTGGCAGGGACAGGGCTGTAGGTAATCGAGCACGCGGGTTGGTGGACGTCACATGTCTATTTGGTACTGGGACATGCCGGTTTAAAAATTTCAAAAAAATTCGCAGAATTTACATTTTGACCTCACTATCGGCTTTTGCACCCTCTAAAACCAGACGTATTCCACATTGGGCATCCGCTTAAATGGCACCTGAGGTATTCCACATACGGCACCTATTAATATTTTTCGCAGGTGCCATTAGTGGAATAATTTGTTATTTAAAATTGTATTCCACTTATGGCACCTACGGATCAGTACGAAGGTACTAGTGTACCTCAAAATAAAAAATTCCATTAAAATCAGTGGAGAGTTTAATAACATGATAAAAACATAACTTCTTTTTTTTTTATTCATTATAATAATAGGTCTTTACCTATGAAATTGCCGTTTTGTATGAAAAAATTTAAACGATTTTTTTTCATGAATTTTTTATTTGTATTAATCGAAGTAATCACCCATGCAATCAATGCATCTTCGCCATCGCAGTGGCAGTTTATTGATGCCCTTCTTAAAGAAATCAGCTGGACGGGAGGCAACAAATTCTTCAAAGGCATTTTGTACTGCCTCTCGGGTATTGAATTTTTTTCCCGCCAAGAAGTTATCCAAATTCTGGAAAAAGTAGTAGTCTGTAGGCGCAAGGTCTGGTGAGTAGGGCGGATGACGGAGAGCTTCCAACCCCAGTTCTTGCAACTTGGAGACCGTCTGCTGTGCAGTATGAGGTCGCGCGTTGTCGTGCAGGAGCAGCGGAGACGAGCGATTGACCAATGCTGGTTGGAGATGCGCCAGCTTCTCCATCATTGTGTTCAGTTCTTCACAGTACACATCTGCAGTAATGCTCACCCCGTTTGGTAAGAAGCTGTGATGAATCACACCGGCGCTAGACCACCAAACAGTGACCATCACTTTTCTAGGGGTAAGTTTTCGTTTAGGGCATTGTTTAGGTGCTGAACCAGGATCCAACCAACTTGCTGAGCGCTTGCGGTTATCAAACAGAATCCATTTTTCATCGCAGGTTGCGATTGTTGCAACAATGCGGTTCAAAATTCCTTCATTTGTGTGTCTGTTGAGCAGTGCAAGGCACGTCTCGACGCGTACTTCGCGCTGGCGATCATTGAGTTCGTGGGGCACCCATTTGTCAAGCTTTTTTACCTTGCCAATTTGACGCAAATGGACCAATATTGTTTTGACGCTAACGTCGAAAGCTGCTGCTAATTCAGCCGTAGATTGTGTATCATCAGCTTCCACAATCGCCTTTAATTCGTCATTGTCGACCAAAGTCTTCGGACGACCGCGAGGTTCATTTTTCAGGTCGAAATTTCCAGAACGGAAGCGAGCAAACCAATAACAGGTGGTGCGTTGGTTTGTAGTGTTAGCTCCGTAAACGTCGTTGATGTTGCGTGCCGCTTGTGCCGCGTTGCTGCCACGACGGTACTCATATTCCATAATTACTCGAATTTTTAACGTATCCATGATGACGAAAAAGATTGAAATGCGATGAAAATGTAACACTAATCAATAAAGAAATGACTACTTTTGGAAAAAAAAATCCATGTTTTTAAAATAAAATTAATTTGAAATTAGAATTCTTAGCCAAACAAAAATTATTTTGATTTGAAATGGCCAGTACTGCAGAACGGCAATTTCATAGGTAAAGACCTAATATTACAATCAATTTTCTTAATCACATGAATTGCAAAATCAGCCTCGAGTACCAATAGAATTTAGAAACAAATACTTTTAGGTTTAATTAGGATTAGGATTTAGGTAATAATATCTTGCATGCTCTTGTATGTATACAATGTTTAAACAAATAAAGAAATCTTATCTTCGCAGTATTTGAAAACGTATTATGGTAAACTTTATCATCTTATATTTGTTTGTGACGTCCAAAAATTTGACGAAAATCGTGAAAATTTTCGCAGCCGCCATCTTGGTTTTTCATTTTGACCAAATTCAAACTTGCTCACTATCTTTCCTTATCGAATTCGAAGAATACAGTCACAAGTATGAACGGCTTTTCGCGTAACGATTTATACCTGAAGCCGTGTTATGGTACTTCGTTCCAAAAACAAGCAGCTAAAATAATTAATGATGATATTGTCTTTCCATGCAGGTCTACTAACAAGAAACGGGTCTTTAGACCTGGAACCTCCTAGCGACAAGGTGGGAAGGAAGAAAGCATTCGATCTTCTTGCAGCTGCTGCGTTACCAGGTAAGGGTCAGCGCATACCAAGAGCAGCAGCAAAGCAGAGCATTTTCTGAGATTACTGAAAAATGAATCTTATGACAATTCCATACATTCCAAAATTAAATACACGAACACGCAAGCTCGAGCACGGTCGAGCATCAAGTTGGACGCTCAACGTGTATTTAATTTTGCAATGGTGCCGATTCTGTTGTTCACAAACCAAACTTTTAAGTTCAGTGCATCTTTTTTTTCTATTTCATTATGAAAAGGACAGAAGATAAATTTTAGTTTAGTCCTGTCAAATTAATCAGCGCCTGACGTAAATTCACGTAATTTTTGTAGCCGAACAGCAATCGCATATAAGTGGGGGTGACGGGCGATTTGATTCCCTTTGCGTCCAGCGCTCGGTAACACGTCGCGTTCTGGTTTGCAATTGGTCAATCGTCATCCTGAGGATGCCTCGTTGAGAGGTGTCGTGAAACATGTGTCGATTTCTTACAGGGTTTTTTAGGACTCTTGAAGAATAGTCAAGCGGAATAGGTTACTAAATATATCTACGTCTATTGTATTTTATAATGGATTTTCGCAAAGTAAGTAGTCTGAATCAATTAACTATCTTAATTTTAGTAAGCAAATTTTTAATCGCGTCTAAACTTGTATGGTGTAGTGACAGTTTGACAGGACTAAACTAAAATTTATCTTCTGTCCTTTTCTTAATGAAATAGAAAGAAAAAAATGAACTGAACTAAAATTTGGTTTAGTTTCTGACCAACAGAGACGCACTTATGTATGTAATTGTCATAAGATTCATTTTTCAGTACCTAGTCTCAGAAAATGCACTACTCTGCTCTTGGTGTATGCTTATCTATAGTTTCGAAAGCCTTATGCCTAAGCCTTTGTTTTTTTGTTGGTTTGTGTAATCAGTTGTGATTCTCGTGATCCCTCACACCAAACTCTCGCTCAGAGTCAGCCGCTGAATGTGAGCTGGAGTTACGCGGTATTCCGGTTTTATAAAACTAACTGCGCCCCGCGGATTTACCCGCGTAAGTCTCGATCCCGTGGGAATATCGGGATAAAAAGTATCCTATGTCCTATTCCAGGTCATGGTCTACCCCTGTGCCAAATTTCATTCAAATCCGTTCAGCCGTTTTAGCGTGAAAGCGTAACAAACAAACTCAATTGCGCATTTATAATACTAGTTAGGATTTTCAATATGTGAGCATGCTCACAAAGAGCAGGTCAGTTTACACCGAGACGCGAATCGACCCGCACTGGTACACGCGCTGCGCAGCACCGCGCATCTCTGCGTACTTTGACACGTGACAACTCTCGCACTGAAATTATACCTTTTCGTGAAGAAAATAAGTTCGATAATTGTTAAAAAGTGCGCGCAACATCGCGTCGCTTCACTTCGCGGTCTGAGCTGATCCTAGGTTAAAATTTATCATTATTTATCTTCTTTTAACAGGAGCCTGTCCAGATGTTAGCGGGAGAGTACTTTCCCTACCTACACTCGGCAAGTTCTGTGAGACGAGACAGAATGAGCCGAAAACGGAGCAACAACTAAAAGACATCATACAGGTAAACAACTAAAAAAAATTAAAAAAATAAACCCAACTACGACAAAAAAGTCAATCAACTAAAAAGGTATAAACAAGACAGACAAATTAAAAATCCGGATTCACATGTGTTAGGGCATAAACCAAACAGATTACGTGTGACTCCGGATTTTTATTTTGTCTCTCTCTTCGCCCTACTGATAAACGAATCCAAGATCTTACTCACGATTACGAGAAGTCGATCTTACGGCTTATTAGATAAAAGAGGCAGTTGTGTGACTTTTTAAGAATAAAACTAGTTTTTTCTGCTTTTGTCCTTAGAGACACGAACCGGACCCAACTCTTCGCGCTGACAACTCCCTCTCGTTCGAGGGTTTTGTTAGATTTCTCACGGATAAGGATAACTATGCCTTTGTTCCTGAGCAGATGCGTGCCAATTTTATCACGTAAGTTATTAAATAAATTATTTCATACTAGCTGTGCCCCGCGGTTTCACCTGCGTAGATGTCGATCCCGTGGGAATATAGGGATAAAACGTATCCTATGTCCCATTCCAGGTCATGCCTACCCGTGTGGTCATCCTCTCCTCTCTAAAGTAGGGTACGTCGCGGAGGCGCGGCGCCGGCGTCGAACGGTTCGCGTATTGCATTTTTATACTCGTGATATCTTCGAAATTTAAAGTGCGATTCGAATGAATTAAAAAGTATTTTACTGCTACGTAAATACCCTTGATGTTAAAACTATTTATTTGCTTAAGAATCAATATTATGTCGATAAAACTCCTTCGCAAATAATGCATTAACTTCGAAAAAATTTGATTACTATAAAAAAGGTTATAGTGAATCAATCTTAAAAGATAGACATATGCTGTCGCGGACTTTTTTTAGAACTTTTAAAGAGGAACAATTCCATCATTCATGATATTTGCGTAACTTAAACCGTTTACGCAGCGCACGCAACGGAAGCTCTCAAAAAGGAATACTTTTTCCCGATTTTGCAACATTTTTCATTTATGCTCCGCTCCTATTGGTCGTAGCGTGATGTTATATAGCCTATAACCTTCCTCGATAAATGGACTATCTAACACAAAAAGATTTTTTCAATTCCAACCAGTAGTTCCTGAGATTAGCGCATTCAAACAAACAAACAAACCTCTTCAGCTTTATAATATTAGTATAGATTAATTCCTCGTGTGACTATAGATCACTTGAATCTTTTTTGGTACGCTACTTAATGAAGTGCTCAACCCTATAATCCTATACTCCTATAATCCGGGTTCGATTCTCAGTGAGCGCAAAATTTTCTGCTCGGTTTGGTTAGTGGTAGGGCTTGTTCTAAGTCCGCCTGGCTAGCTACCACCATCTTATCTAAGTCTGCCGCATTGTTGTGTTTCGGCAGTTAGAGGTAAGATAGCCAGTTCCTCTGTGTTTGAAGATTCCGGATGAAGCTCGCTTCCACCTTCGGCCTGATCATCACTTACCATCAGGTGAGACGCAGACCAGAAGCTTCCCATTGTGGAATAAAATAAACCTACCGTGAGTAGGTAGCCCGCTACAATCCTTGCCAATTACCTACAGTTATATTCATCTAGAAGTTGCCTATATCTTCTGTCTACGTAACGCTCACTGAATTGGCCCGACAAGACGAGCCCGCCACGTATTTGTAGCTGCATACCTAAAATGCGGAGTGCACCTTCTGTACTATTCTATGATACTGCAAGCTGCTGTAAACTGTGTAAATGCTGCTTAAAGCCGTATACAGAAAGAAAGCTGGCAGCCTACCAGCGCTTATAGAAACCGGTCCACACAGGTAACCGGTGCAGGCATTTATATGAACAAGCGCCGAACGTCGCCGACAAGTTCCGACAATCTTCGACACGCGCTGGTCAGCGCAGGCGCCGCCCGCCATTTAACTAACTAACCTTAACGCTTGCTTTATGTAACTGTTACCAGAATGGACCAGCGCCGATAAGCGCTGGTAGATCGGCGCCGGCTACCAGCTTTCTTTCTGTATACGGCCTTAGCTTGCAAAAGGCACGAATAATTAAACAAATCCTTATTCCACAGTAAATCCTCCACATCAGAAGAAGAGGAAGTTCACAAATTAATCTCCAAGGATATGACGGGTCCCCTCAGTCAGTACTATATCGCGAGCAGTCATAATACGTACCTCACTGGACATCAGCTGAAGGGCGAGTCTTCGGTGGAATTGTATAGCCAGGTTAGTGGAATTTTGTGTTAGTTCACTTAGAATTTCGAACCCCGCTCCCGCTGGAGACCTGTGGGGCTAAAACGGTCACATAAGCAATTCCTTTAAAATCATTTAATTTCCTGAATTTCCAGCTGTCATTAGCAATTCCTCCCTAATAAGATTAGACATTTATATAACCCTTTTTTACAGTCCGTTCAACCGATATTGACTTCTATACCGAAGGCATAAGGATGGCAATAAAAGCAAAAAAGGTTACACAATACCAACTGTCTACTGCAGCTGCCATTTGTCATGCCACCAACGCAATAGAATTCAAAATCGGTTGAACGGACTGTAAAAAAGGGTAATCTTATTAGGGAGGAATTGCTAATGACAGCTGGAAATTCAGGAAATGAAATGATTTTAAAGGAATTGCTTATGTGACCGTTTCTTATTTCAAATGGAGTATAGGTTCTTCTGGACGTTTCTGATTTTTATGGCGATCACAAATATAAAAAAGTTCGAAGGAAGTTCGTTCATAACTCAGAAACGACTAATGCGGTTTGAATATATGAATCGTCGTTTAATTTGAATCTCTTTGTCTTCAAAGTTTTTTGAGACCTTGCCAGTGAAATGAATACAATAAAATTAAAGTAATAAAAAACTAAAACCCAACTACGACTAAAAAGGTATAAACAAGACACCACAGACAGACCAATTAAAAACCCGGAGTCACACGTAATCTGTTCGATTTATGCCCTAAAGGCTCGTGCAAACAGACGCGAAATCGCGGGCGCGAGCCTTAACACGTGTGACTTTTAATTGTGTGGGTTTTTAATTTGTCTGTCTGTGGGGTCTTGTTTATACCTTTTTAGTCGTAGTTGGGTTTTAGTTTTTTATTACTTTAATTTTTTTTTTATTCTTTTGGGGTTATAATATTTATATTTTTGAAATGTGCTCATTAAGCCTTTTCTTTTGATTGCCAACATGGTGCGAATAAACAATTTTTTTTTTTAGTTACTGACTTTATGTCCTCTAGAGGGCGCCATTTTTAATTTAATATGACGTCACATAGCCTATAACCAGCGGACGCTTCCAACGATACCTCACTTGTCAAATTGTCATGAGTGGTTTAGAAGATATGAGGGAACAGATGAACATACATACATACATACATACCGGTCAAAATCATAACCCTCCTTTTTTCTTCGCCGTAGTCGGGTAAAAACACACGTTTTATTATTTCAGACATTTTATTATTATTTCACTATTGAATAACGCCGGCTTTACATAACATAGAAACAGATTTAAAATATTTCTGTTGAATATATTTTCGCTTACGAATTTACTGTTATGTTACTTGTATCATAAACATTTCTGAGCATATAACTACAGAAGTATGGGAAAAAAAGATATGTTGTAAAGATATAATAATATAAATATGCTTAGATACACAATCAAAGCTGTAAACTCGTCGAAAAAAAATTGCGTCCAACAGTTGCCCGCCAAATGCGTTCCAGTTGAGAGCGTTTATTCTGAAAGTTGGCAACGTCGCAAATAGATGTCAAATATTTCGCTGTTTTGATAAATTTGGCAATATTACTGTGTGGAACTATGAAACTAACCGCTAACTAACTGACTAGAATATTAATAATAAATTGCTATTATAACACTGAGTTTAAGTTGTAACCGGTTTTAGGTGTAAAAAAGGCATTTGGAAAGTTTCCAAATCCTTTTTTTACAACTTAAATATTCGGTGTTACGATATTATTTATTGCATTTCATAATCAATACGTTAGACAACTATACTCCATTTGAAATAAGATTAGACATTTAAATAAACCTTTTTACAGTCCGTTCAACCGATTTTGACTTGTATACTGGCATAAGGATGGCATTAAAAGCCGTATACCGTGTAGGCATTAGGATGCCATTTTTCATGCTACCAACGCAATAGAAGTTTAAATCGTTTGAGCGGACTGTAAAAAAGGTTTATTCAAATATCTAATCTTATTTCAAATGGAGTATAGTTGTCTAACGTATTGATTATGAAATGCAATAAATAATATCGTAACACCGAATATTTAGTTTTAGTTGTAAAAAAAGGATTTGGAAACTTTCCTATAATTTCAACAGGAATGATGTAACCAATATATTGTAACAATATTTTGATTTAAAAGAGTGTCCATGGAGTTTCTTGCGCGTTCTTCTCCATAGGTACCTACTACGCTTTGGAATGGGCAACTAGCTTCATATTTCTGACAGACTGACTCCTTGACAATTCAAAAGTGCCTGTAAATGGTTTAATTGAAATAAATGCTTTGAGTTTGAGTTTGAGTTTTCCAAATGCCTTTTTTACACCTAAAACCGGTTACAACATAAATTCAGTGTTATAATTGCAATTCATTATTAATATTCTAGTAAGTTAGTTAGCGGTTAGTTTCATAGTTCATTCATAAAACAGTTAATAACGTCACTAAACTGTCAAATGATTATTTAACGTTTGACAACTTTTAGAATCAACGCTCTTAATGAGTGTTCCGTCTATACCAGAACCGTGCTCGATAGTCATCACTACAGGTTAGGAAGGCTGGAGCAGTACCAGAATGTACTATGAACCTGAAAATGAGAAATAAAATTTATTTAAATTATTTTAACACTGTGTCTCCATGTTTTATGAGATGAGCGTGTGGTATGCGAACTACGCATCAAACTAACGTCACGCAAAATCCTGCATCGCGCAAGCAGAGTTTACCGCGCGACTGGCATATATACAAAGTCCCGACATCAGGTTTCCTATGTTGTCCTTCACCGTTTTTGAAGCAAGTGATTATTATACAACGTGGAGACGACAATACAACAATAAATGAAAACACTGGCAATACTAATGCATAAGAGTATTTTGGAACTATCAAATAAATCCTAACATCGAAATTAAAAAGTCATTTTTTCAAACAAACTAAATAGTAGTGATGGGCCGACTATGGGGTTTGCCGATCTTTGACTAGCTATCGTAACTAAACTATTGGATATATTTGATTAATTTTTTGTATGTAGACCAAGAACGTCATTAGATATACGGAGTTTTATTTTTTGTCGTATTGTCGTCTCCTCCTTGTATAATACGCACATGAATTCGAAAGTCAGAGGTGATTTACTGAATAATAGCTTACCTCACAGCGCCATTATGTCCCAGGGACATCAGTTGGCACCTGCTAGCACTTCTAGAATGCCAGGTGCACAGAGAGGTGGTCGCCTCATCAGGGAACATTACGTAGTCTTCAGTATGATTGAACGCAGCTTGGGCGAGGTGCTCTTGTTTGCCTAGAAATTAAAAAATGTGTGCTAATTGAGGTGATTAGATGTAGATGAGCTCGTGACTACGTAATAACAGCCGCACGGGTCGATACATCAGGTTAAGCTACGCTTGCCACGATTGGTCCGTCAATGGGTAACCATCTTTACATACCGAGACTCCTCTGTACCTCGGAAATCACGTTAAGCTGTTGGTCCCGGCTGTCTTTTGTAGATCTTTGACAGTCGTTACGGGTCGTCAGAAGCCCGAAAGTCTGACAACCAGTCTTACCAAGGGGTATCGTATTACCCAGTGTGTAGGCCAGATAGGCAGTCGCTCCATGTAAAATACTGGTATTCAGCTGCATCCGGTTTGACTGGAAGCCGACCCCAATATAAAGGCTAGGCATTGATTGAGGTGGGTAGAGTTTAAGACGTATTTATCTTGAGACTAGCATCTGCTCGCGACTTCGTACGCGTGAAATTTCGGTCCGCGACATATCGCCTCGCATCGCATAGCCCACCCGCGCTATTACTTCGTTTTTGCTTAGTGTTTGGTCCGCTTTTTTTTCCTTTTCTCAAATCAATCAATCTGCCTAGCCTTTTCCCAACTATGTTTCCCTTTTCTCAAAGTCAAAGTCAAATAATTTAATTCAAATAGGTACTTTTGAACGTCAAAAAGAAAGAAATAGAACTGATTCTAGTTGCTCCTTCCAAAAGGTAGTTTTCGTATGGAGAAGAATGGGCAAGAAACTCCACCGTTACTCTTTTAAAAAATGTTTTACAATATTTTGTGTACATCAATCATCATCTAGAATAATTAAAAATGGAGCAATGACAAATAAATGAATTAAGTATGTGATAGATACATGGTGCTCACATATTTACAAACATTGTAAATGTATACGATATCACAATATTCCTAACATTTTTACAAGTAATACTAATAAACAGTGCGTGAGTTTAAGTAATCACAAAATGTATAAATCTGTGGCGGTATCTACATCGCCACATGCGAACTACGCATCAAAGACCTGACGTCACACAAAAATCCTGACGTCACATAAATCCTGCATCGCGCAATTAAAGTTTACCGTGCAGTGGACATATATACAAGAATCCAACATCAATCGTTGAGCAGTTGCCCGCCAGACACAACACCCGTTCAGTTTCAGTTTCTGTTGATCATTTTTATTAATGGACATGTCTTCTAACTAGATACATTAAAAAAACCGACTCTAGGAGCTTTAATCCCAAAGAAAACGACTAAAAACCCAAAAATAAAGGATTTTAAAACATAATCTTTAAAATTTAATATCTCCATAACGGTTAAGTTTCGGACATTTTATTTCAGAATCAAATTCATCAGAATTGACCTGAATAATAAAATCCTTTGATGTTCAGTACGACTTTCCCTGTTACCCTGTATATAGTAGTGGCAGATACCATATTGGGCCACCACTGCTCGTAAACAGTAATATAAGTTACATTACCTGTGGTTCCAGCACCAGTGTATTGAATGAGACATCTGCTGCTGGCTAGCTCCCATAGCTTGATGGACGAGTCCAATCCCGATGTCAGCAAATACTATTAAAAAAAAAGATAGTGTTGCCAGTTAATTATTTCTATTTTCTATGTACCAATGACAAATGAGTGCACTGACTGGACAAATCTGTGTGGTTCTTTCCTCAAAAGACCATTTCAGACTCTAATCTACATGGTCTCATATGGCCTGACTAAGATTATGTCTGGACTTTAAAAGAGACTGTGACTTCTGAGTTTGTTTTGGCCTTTCTTCTCAGAGTAGTCAGATGGGAGGTTATTTGAGGAAGGAAGCACACGGATTTGAGTGGACCTGTCCAGTCAGTGCACGCATTTGTCAGTCATCGTGTAGCTCAACTCAGAACTTAAGGAGCTCAACGACTCGACGAACAATACCAGAGAAAGGACATTTGGGTAGGCCGCATAAAGTACTCAAACTACCAGACCATCGATAAAAGAGAGAAAAAGAAAAAAAAAACCTGAAATCAAGGCTCGGACACCGGTTAAATTTTCAAACCGGTATGATGTACTTGACGCAAAAACCTTTACTTTCCGCTTCGTTTCGGATTTACCGGTTTAGAGCAGTAAAACCGGTTAATACTTCAGTTTTTATTCAGCGCGGCATCCTCACAATTAGTCACAAGTTGCAACGTTTTACCGACAAGCCGGTTGTCGAATAAACCGGTTAATTTTGGTTAAAATAAAGTTCTCTAAACGTTCGCGTTCTTTAGAAAAGTTCGGAGGAAAACCTAAATAAACAGCACCTTTGTACTCATATTATAATTATGTCGTATATCTATGTATTTTACTGTGTGTACTTTATAATATAATAAATAAACCGGTTTTTAAACCGGTTCCGAACCTTGCCTGAAATCACCAAAAATTGTCACTAGACCTAGGATTACCTTGCTATTTCTAGTAAATGCAACAGAGCACACTTCGGAGCCGTCATGAGCATTTATAAACGTGTTAAAGCATCTATTGGACACCGTATCCCACAGCTTCACTGACCCGTCTGCGCTGCCGCTTGCAAAGTATTTACCGTTAGGAGAGAATCTGAAAAGAAACATGACATTTGAAAGGAGTATGTGTATATGTCCCAGAATTGCCATTGGCCGCAGTGTCTTAAAGACTCCAGGAGTCTTATGACCTCTGAGTGATCTAAGGACTCTTATGAAATCCAATTTTTCTTATAGTACCCAATTTTTCTTACGGCCCCAATTTTTCTTAATTTTTCTTGCTGTCCCCAATTTTTCTTGCGGTCCCCAATTTTTCTTACAGTCCCCAATTTCTTTTATGGTCCCTATTACTCTTGTGGCGGTATCTACATCGCCACATGCGAACTACGCATCGAAGACTTGACGTCACATAAATCCTGCATCGCGCAATTAAAGTTTGCCGTGCAGTGGACATATATACAAGAATCCAACATCAGTCGTTGGGCAATTGCCCGCCAGACACAACACCCGTCTGGTCGGAGGATCCTCCCTTTTCTATGGTGGATGAGTGAACTTTTCACCCCGTTCCTCATACCCCTAAATTGGTGACCCCGACGTGATTTGGACACGCAACCTTCTGATGTTCCTCATACCCCTAAAAGTTTGTGTATATGTCCCAGAATTTCCTTTGCCCGCAGTGTCTTAAAGACTCCAGGAGTCTTATGACCTCAGAGTGATCAAATGACTTCTAAGTAATCTTATGATCCCCAATTTTTCTTATGGTAACCAATTTTTCCTACGGTCCCCAATTTTTCTTTCGGTCCCCAATTTTTCTTATGGTAACCAATTTTTATTACGGTCCCCAATTTTTCTTACTTACTAATTAATTCTTATAGTCTTATAGTCCTTAACTTTTTATAAATTGAGGACTTTAGGAGCAATCAAAAATTATATTATTATTAATTATATTTTATATTTAAAGGCCAACTTTGACTGTTTTCACTTACTGAATCGAGTTAACTTGTTTGGTGTGGTGATGCGAGGGTATTGGGCAGACGAAGCAGGCGCTGGTCGTGACGTCATACAGACGGATCACTGGTTGTGTACTGGAAGCTATTATGTGGTCGCCCAGAGGGTGGAAAGCTACGCATAGAACTTGTTCGGCGTCCTGGGAACAAAATGGTGCCAATAAAATAATAATTTGAACAGAATTCAATGCTGCCTCAGCCGTGTATTTTAAATACTTATACAAGGTGACTGGTTTTTGCACCCGCCACAGCAAATTCGCATATAGAGGAGGTCATTTGCTAATTATTAGAGCTTACTTTCCCTAACTAAAGTTTTATAGCTTAGGAGATGATAAGCCAATATTGATTTATTGATTTTTTTCCAATATTTCACATTCATTCATTATTTTCGTAAGTATTTTTTTGATATTTGTTGGTAGTCATAAAATTCGTCCCGTTTCGTCGTTCGTACTTAAAAATAAGATATTGCTCTCAAATAATACAAACACTTAAAAAAAACTTTTGGTCTAGTAATTAGCAAACCTTTTCTATATGCGAATTTGCTATAGCGGATCCAGATCCAGTCATCCTGTATATTTTTTAACATTTCATTATGAATAAATCAAATAAATACTGCTACAGCCGTTGAAAGGCATTTTCTACTCGATGTTTTTTGTGTTAAATAAGTTGTAAAAAGATTAGCGATTTTTAGAATAACTTTACAATACAAATTTAATGTAATTTGACCGCGAAAACCCAGTTACTGAGGTTCATTTTTAGTCAACTAATATATGTATATGGTGCAAGGAAACACTGTATAGGAATATGAGCAAGCATGGTAGTTATTTCTCAATTTGAAATGAGGCGTTTTTCATTTTTATTTTACTTGTAAACTTAAATCTTACCGTAATAGACTTATACGCTTTTTTAGCGGAAGCCTTAGTGATGTCAAAGAGTTTGATGCAACAGTCCCGTGATGCGGACACCAGGATCTGTTCCCGGGGGTGGAAATCTAGGGCTGTGATCTCATCTGTGTGATCGTACCTGGGTTCAAAGACATTGAATTGTTATTTATTGATAACGGCACAAAATAATGATCATCATCATCTGCTTGCCTTTTCCCAACTATGTTGAGGTCGGCTTCCAGTCTAACCGGATGCAGCTGAATACCAGTATTTTACATGGAGCGACTGCCTATCTGACCTCCACAATCCAGTAACTGAGTAATACGATACCCCTTGGTAAGACTGGTTGTCAGACTTTCGGGCTTCTGACGACCCGTAATGACTGTCAAAGATCTACAAATGACAGCCGGGACCAACGGCTTAACGCGCTTTCCGAGGCACGGAGGAGCTTTGTTATGTAAAGATGGTCACCCATCCACGGACCAACCCAAGCGTAGCTTAACCTGATGGATCGACCCGTGCGGCTGTTATTATTTAGCCACGAGCTCCTCTTATTAAACATGTAACACTAAAATAATAATAATATGTACAAGTATATTAAAAAGGGGGGGTGGAATTAATCACTATAGTGCATCAAAAAATTGGACCCCAACATAGTTGGGAAAAGGCTAGGCAGATGTTACATGTATACAGGGTGTTAGGGTAGACACCGTTATCCTTGAAACTAGTGGTTTGGTGTCATCTATAATATACTTTTTATACGGGACCAACATTGAAATCGCAAAAAAAAAATCAGCTGTTCCATACATTTTGTCGATTTAAGCGAACACAAATGTAGGGAACAGCTGATTTTTTTTTTGCGATTTCAATGTTGGTCCCTAACCCTAACACCCAGTATAATTGAATTATTGTAAAAAAAAAAATTGCTTAAAAAGATAAGACAATAAAAGTTACTTACAAAGTCCTGATGACAGGATGTCCTTGTTGTTCTCTGCCTGGATCCACCTCTTCCGGAGCAGACTTAGCCAGCATACGCTCCACATCCAGAATCTAAAATAAAATAAAAATAGGTTGTATTTTCTTAAGTCAAGCTGCTTTCATCATTAAGGTCCTACCCTACCTCAAATTGCTTAGCATGATCCTCCGTTATGCCGAAAATACTGCAGCATTCATTTTGAAATAAATATTATTATGTTATAGTTGAGGATTGATGCTAGGTCCTATGTTTGGCGAAAACACGATTACATAAAATATTCACGATAGAAAAGAATTCCAAAGTTACCTCTAAACCAAACTATAAACCACTGAATTCAAGAAAATACTTCAAATTAGCTCATGAAACTTTGCACAATAACTGAACTGACTATAAAGCAGGCTTCATGTTTTTTTATTTTTTCTAAATTACCATTATTTTCACCGTAAAAAGAAATTACCTAAACTATTCGAGGCTTGAGAGCCGCCAGCACCCCACGCAACATTACAAAAATTTCAATAAATCTTCGGGTGAAACCCCTGCTATAATGTAGCTGCGTGACAAAGAATATATTTTTAAATATTTAATAAAGATTTCTATTCTTTACAAGTTTATTTTATGAAATAATTTTGAGGGGATTTTGTGGGGAATCGGAATTTTGCTCTCCCCAAATTCGGGGATTTTCACCAATGATTTTGGGGAATCTGGAAAATAGGCAATGGCAACCCTGCTAGTGGTCCATATTACCCACACACCATACCTTAATAGAAGCATCAACAGAACCAGTAGCAACAAGCTGCCCGCACGCACTGAACGCACCCGCTCGACACGCCATCTTGTGAGAAGTGACGTAAGCAGTCTCGTAGGTCGCCGGTTCTGGGGCGAGAGAGGAGGCATCCATCTCGTATTCCAAGTCTGTGGGGATAAGAGTATGATTAAACAAGTTGTAATTGAAACTACTGAAAATCAGAAAATGGGTCATTGAACGCATTATTACAACCTTTTACCATAAAAAAAGTTATAATAAAAATTGTAAGTAATAAAAATGTTAATTAAGTAGTTATGTGGGTACATAAATGGTTAATAATAATTATGTAGTTGATTTCCAAATGTCAAAAAATACATTAATTGATGCTGACAATAAAATGAAAGGTATTTAGAGATATTTATTTTTTTACTGTGGCATATTTTTTTGTAGGTTTCAAGACAATCAATCTGCCTAGCCTTTTCCCAACTATGTTGGGGCGGCTTCCAGTCTAACCGGATGCAGCTGAATACCAGTATTTTACATGGAGCGACTGCCTATCTGACCTCCACAACCCAGCAACTGGATAATACGATACCCCTTGGTTAGACTGGTTGTCAGACTTTCGGGCTTCTGACGACGCGTAACGACTGTTTTTTGTAGGTTTCAAGACATCTTTTATAAATAATAGGTATTTGGTTTTAATATTTTCAATATTATTAATTGAATAAAACATCTAAAAAGTGTACATTTAGGCAACAGTTATATTTTCCACACAATCATAGTAGGTACACAAAAATAAACTTTTTTGTTTACGGCGCAAGTAATGAAATGGAATTTAAAAAATTTGGTAGCGACCCACCCGATCTAGGTTAATTCAAACCTGTGTTTCAGGCCTAATAAAGACATGTTATTAGCAGACCCAGTTATTACACAGAGCATTAAGCAAATTTCGCGGCCAATGCGTAGAACCGAAACATTACCGGTTAAAGTCAACTTTCATTCAAATCAAAATATTTTATTTCACATAAACCTACATGGGCACTTATGAAATGTCAGAAGCTAGGTGCACGGTTCCAACTGGTTGTTTTCTGTGGAGAAGAGCCGGCAAGAAACTCCACGGTTACTCTTTTAAAAATAATTGTTTTTTACAATATTTTCAAATTACCGCCTTTTTAGGCCTTTCAATAAGTAAGTACCAGGTACGTAACAAAATAGAAGATGTTCAATAAACTCACATTATTAATTCAACATTACTTACCAAACCCAGTGGTACCAAGCAGATGCTCAGCACCACTAGACGCAGCCAGACGGTCCTTGCGATCCGGCTCATGTTGTAGGCCCACCATCATTAGGTTTTGGAGCCTGTAGAATATACAAACTTATTAGTAAACTAGCTGCGCCCCGCAGTTTCTTCGCGTAAGTCTCGATCCCGTGGGAATATCGGGTTAAAAAGTATCCTATGTCCTATTCCAGGTCATGGTCTACTCCAGTGCCAAATTTCATGCAAATCCGTTCAGCCATTTTAGCGTCAAAGTGTAGCAAACAAACTCACTTTCGCATTTATAATATTAATAGTTAGGATGCTAGTAATCTCACTAGTGTTATAAATCTAAGTTTGTGAATATGTTTAGAAAGAAAGAAAAATTGTTTATTCTGCACAACCTAAACGCACAATACAAAATAAAGAGTGACATTCACTATATGTACAAATTAGCCAAAAACCTCATATTTAAAACAAGAAATTATAAAAGTTTGATAATTTTGTTTATTATTTAATCACACATAAGTGGCTAAAGACTTGAAATTCACATGATTTTAAAAGGTAATTCTAAAAATTCAAATACCCAATTGCGTAAAAAGTGAACTTTATAAAGTCGAAGGCTTTCTCATAAATTTTACAATAAACACCGCATAGACTCGGAGTGTTTTTGGAGAAACACTTGTACTTTTGTTATGTGACTATTCAGACCAAATAAAAAACCAATACAGTGCGCTGCAAACAATAAAGTAAAGCATGCCAAAACTACACCACCACTCTGTGCATACACGCTCAAACGCACACATTTACAACCATTTACAATCAAACTACACCAAAATATTATTATGTGCACACATATTTACGAAACCGGCCTCACGTCACTGTTGACAGTGCTCTGTCTTGGTTTTTTATTTGGTCTGGCTGTGACTGACTTAAACTGTGGAAAACAGTAGATAAAGGTTTAATTTTGTAGTTGCATGTCATAGTTGCAACAATGATCATGAAACGGTAGTATAAACTAGCCTAGTTCATAGTCACAATAAACATAGATGATGAATTTGCAGGAATGGTTTGTATTGTAAAACAATATTTAACTGACCTGTCGCTCGGTGGACAAGGAGGATCGGCATGTACAGCTGATGCTAATGTCGCAGCTATGGGTTGAAAGCCATCGTAGTACAACTGACTGAAAAAAAACACGATGTTAGTTTAGTAATTTACCAAGTGACCTATTACGCCTTTTTTCGTCATTAACCGTGAAAATGTTGACGTATTGAGGTTTTATTAGAAAGAATAGAACTTTAGTTGGTGTAAATTGATACAGGAATTGAGGTTATTTACTCAAATTACGATAATTCATTAACATTTTACGAACCTAATGATGCACGATAGAAAATAGACATTACATACCTTATAATCATGCGATAAAGCAACTCCCGGTTTTTCACGACATTCCTAGTATCGACATCACCAGTGTTTTCCTTCATTTCGTCAATTTTGGAAGATTTTACGTAAATTATTCAATATCAAAACCGGCAAAACAACAAACGCTTAGGTTATGTTTGACAACAACTTGACAGTTCTTGCTTCTTGCAGTTTCCTTTTGTCTATGGTTCGCGCGGCTCACATACGCGATTTATAGTAACAATAATTTTTCACGAAAAGTCGACTAAAATGTAGCGAGTGTGTTGAAAGACTAAGCTTAGTAAGCTCGCTAGGGTGAATATGCTTAAGTTTTCAAGGGAAGGGGAGCACTAATCAATAAGGGCGCGCTTGCGCGGTAGGTTTTAGCCTCGATTGAATGAACTTCAAAGACTTGAACATTATCTACATGACGGCACACTTGCGAAGTAGGCACAGGAGTCAGTGAAATGTAAAAAACATGATGCATAAAGCGCGTCGAACTTATCTGTGCAGGCGACAAAACACAGAACTAAAACTTAATGTCACGAAGCTGTCATGCTGTTGCATTTTTCCTTGACAAGCAGCGCCACCGTGAACTGCAAACTTAAACTGGTCAGGCTGTACCTGTGCTTTATGTACAGAAACGACATTTTATGAACTAAACGCTTTTGATGTTTATTTAGAAACTTTTTAGATATGTACTTTATTGATTTTCTTCCCTACGGAATAATTATCTTGCTTCATTGACTTTTTTTTACTTGCGGTGATGAACTGATATGATATGATAAAATATTAACTTCATTAACACGCTTCTTACCTTTTCATGGTTGACACAATCGTAGTAGTTATGGGTACAGTAAACGGCACGTCAGTGTCAACATTTTAACCTTGAGTTGACTAAGCGGAGCACGGAGTTTCAATAGAAAAAAACTTTTTTTTGTAAAAAGTTTTTATTTTTTAACTTTTTGGTTGTGGTACCGACCTGCTATGTAAATAACAGTGACAGAGTAACTTAAAACATCGTCCAGATAAACTAATTGGGAATAATTGGGAAAAAACGTAATATTGAAGCTAACTCAAAAACTACGCAAGTAAAGTTAATAAAATTTCTACGGGACCACCTCTGAAGCATGACCTACCAAACAAAAAAAAGAATCATCAAAATCAATTCAAAATTGGCGGAGTAATTGCGTAAAAAACATCCAGACGAATTGAGAACCTCCTCCTTTTTGAAGTCGGTTAAAAAGAGGTCAGCTCATTCATATTGATTTGTTACCACTAAACTACTACCGGCTTACATTAGATAGCACTAAGCATTTAACACGTTGTGTTCTGGTTCGCGACTGGTCAATCGTCATCCTGAGGATGCCTTGTTAAGAGGAAATAAGGTCGGTCTTTTCTCCATACAAAAAGTCATAATTCGAAGTTCGACTCTCGTCTATTTCCTCCTCCAATATTGGACCAATTTGAAAGATATTTTACAAATTGATTATGAAGGATTTTTACTGTGCCCCTATGTTTTCTTTTTTCACTATTAGTTGTCAATATACAATAGACCTCTGATGACAGCGGTCACAGGCAATTTTGAGCATTTTCTGAGGGTTCTAGCACATATGTGAGCACTATGTACTTACCTACTTTAAAGCTACCATTTACTAGGTAGGTACGTCTTTCATTGACTTGAATGTGCCCTGGCGGCTGAGAGTATGTCATGCTCACTTAAATGTCTCGCTGGTGGTGGCGTGTGTGTTGGATCATTAAATTCCCTTCAAAATGGTTGAGCTGAATGGTGCTGATCCATGCGTCATGTTCGTGAACGGGCGCCGCCAGTACGGGGACTGGTCATCTCTAAGCTGCCACGGCTTCTTTTTAATTTATTTTAATTTTTAAATTGTTTTTGATCTTTAATTACGGACGCTTCTAACGTGCACACTTCTTTTTTTTTTTTTTTTTTACATTGTTCTCACATGTTTATTGCCCGTTCTTCTCCATAGGAACCTACTACGCTTTGGAATGGGCAACTAGCTTCATTTTTTTGACTGACCGACCCCTTGACAATTCAAATTCTTAATTGGTTTATTTGAAATAAATGCTTTGAGTTTGAGTATCATCAAAACGGAAAACATAGGGGCATAGAACTAGTTGATATTTATTTTTAACCGACTTATTCAAAACAAAAGTAAAAAAAAAAAAGACAGAATTGAGAACCTCCTCCAGGTTCTCAATTCATTTTTTTTTTTTTTTTTTTACTGTAAACAATCATTGCTCTAAGGTCATAAACTAGAGAGAAAACAGGCGAGAGCGTTTATATGAGGTGGGGACCGACCCTATTTCCTCGAGGTGTGAAACACGTGTCGATTTCTTACAGGGTTTTTTCACACCTCAAAATATTGCCCATTTTTCTCTAGGTGCTGCTCACAGGGTGCCGCTGTGTGGAACTTGATTGCTGGGACGGAGACGATGGCAGTCCCGTCATCTACCACGGACATACCTTCACGACGAAAATACCCTTCAGAAGAGTGGTCGAGACTATTGCTAGGTAGGTATAGTCCTGACTTTTTTCTTTTATGAACCTACCGTGTCGTGGTCATTTCCTGGAACACCATAGTTAGTACTGTAGTCTGACCAACGAAACTGCTGTCCAAGAGCTTGCTACACTGCTTAAACGGAGTCGATACTATTTATTATTCAAGATATATTATGCGATACTTACATCAGTATTTCATATTTATATAATAACTAGCTGTCCGCCCCGGCTTCGCACGGGTAGCACTAAGTACTTATCTACGGCGCATCTACCCTACCTACACCTACCAAGATACCCTACGTACCCAACCAACTTACCCTCCAACCCTACCTACCTACCCTATCTACCTACCCTACCTACCTTCCCTACCTACCTACTAACTATTTGTCTATTATTTTTTTTTTTTTTCAAAAGCTTTTCGTGCCACTATCTTTACCAACATACATGAGTACTGTCTTTACCAACGTACCTACATAGACGAATTTACGAGTTTAGTACGTTTTTTTTTACATTCCCCTATTGCCCCAGACCGCTACCATACCTTAACGCTACGTGTAATAATGTACAGTTCTATTAAACATAATGGCTTTTCAGAATATGAGGCGAGTCGCTACGCAGTAACAACTTCATGTATCAGCGGGGCTGAGGGGTGGGGTAGGTACTGCGCAGCGAGTATCTAACTTCCGAGCCGCCATTAAGTTTGAATCGAACTTTACGTACACGCCTGACCACATCTAATTTGAAAATAATAAAATTATTGTTCTTAAAGCGATTTGTAGAACCAATTTACAACAAAAAAATATCTATAATTTAAAAACCTATCATGTAAGATAGGATATTTTTAATCGATTTTAATTTTGAATAGTGTGACTTTACTAGAAAATCGGGCAACTATTTAGCTTCAATTTTCTGACTTACAGATCCTATACAATTTAAAAATGCCTTGTGGTGGCATCTACATCGCCACATGCGAACTATACCCCATTTGAAATAAGATTAGACATTAAAACAAACCCTTTTACAGTCCGTTCAACCGATTTTAACTTCTATACCGTAGGCATAAGGATAGCATTAAAAGCAAAAAAAGTTACTCAATACCAACTATCTACTGCGGCTGCCATTTGTCATGCCACCAACGCAATAGAATTCAAATTCGGTTGAACGGAATGTAAAAAAGGCTTATCTATACGTCTAATCTTATTTCAAATGGAGTATAGGTACGCATCACACTGATGTCACGCAAAATTCTGCATTGCGCAAGCAGAGTTTACCGCGAGTTTACCTAGTTTACAATCGGGCAGTAGCCCACCAGACAACACCCGTATGGTCAGAGAATCCTCCCTTTTCTATGGAGGACGAGTGAACTTTACACCCTGTTGTTCTTCATACCATAGCCTGAAATGGTAATAACTTGAAATAACTGCTTTCAGTTTGAAATCTAATATGTTTTTTGTTTATTTTACCGCACAGGAGCGCATTCGTGGCGTCTCCGTACCCCCTGATCCTGAGTATCGAGAACCATTGCAGCCTGCCGCAGCAGCAAGTCATGGCCAGCACTTTTGAGGTCAGTTGTTCACAAACATTTTTTTTTTCTTAGCCTATTGTATGTCCCAAAGCCTCCCCTTTTTCCTTCCAAATCTCTCTGTTTTGTGCGATTTCTGGCCATGATGGCCCCGCAAACATGATTAGATCGTCACACCACCTTCGCCGCGTTCTACCTCGACGGTGATGTCCTCCTTCAGGCATGCAGTGAGTGACGATCTCTGCCCATCTCTCCGGGTGCATTCGTGTGACGTGGCCGGCCCACTCCCACTTCAGCCAGGCTGTTTTTTCTCCAACATCCGCTACTTGAGTTATGGAGCGCAGGGTGGTGTTTCTAACGCGGTGACACCTAATATGCTGCGCTCCATTGGCCGCTGACAAATCTTGAGTTTCTTCTGTTGTTCAGTAAGTGACCAACTTTGTGCACCATACCAAACATTGAATTCAGAAAACCACTTGACAGCTGCAAAGACAGATTTTGTCATTTTGAGGCTTATTTCCAGCAGTGGTAGATTCTGGTCTGAAATGTAGGCTATGGAGAAACTGCCTCGTTGGTCAAGCGGTCGGAAACGCGACTTCTGAGCCTGGCTTCCATCTCCGGGTCTTATAAGCTAACCGGTGAAATATGTGTATAATAGGCATACATAGTACGCCCACATTTTGCCAGGTGGTAATCAGAGTACCCATTTAGAGGAGAGGAGTACCTGGGTACTCCTTCGCAGGATAGAGGTGTGATTTTGTCTTATACTCTAAAATTTTACTAGTTTTCGGTCTTTATTACTGAAACCCTGTTTTTTGGGCTTGGGGAATTATCAATATACTTCTCTCGCTCTGGGCTTTTACTGACTAAAACCCACCCGTGTTCCTTCAGTTGCCTGTTGCCAAGGGCACCGGTATCCCTTTCGGACTTTCCCGCAACCCTGGCAGGCATCGGTCCTAGCGGACCCCGTCAATTGTGCTGACATCTCTTTGAGGCGCGCGTGGAATGCGACTCGCCGTCAACCCGGGCCTGGTCCTTATCGGACGGCGAGCTACCCATTGCTCGCCTTTCGCCCAACAGCTGGAAATTCAGGAAATGAATCGCTTTTAGAGGAATTGCTAATGTGGCTGTTTTAGGCACCCTGGTCACACAAGCACGCCGGTTGCGAGTACCTACTACTAACTTTATTATGCTAAACAAAATAATGCTGGTCCTCTATTGATGTTGTCTTCATCCAGGCAGTGTTTGGAGACAAACTGGTGACATCGTTCCTTTTCGAAGTCGATTACACGGACGAGCCGCGGCTTCCGAGTCCAGAGCAGCTGAAATATAAGGTAAAAATTTTCAATTTTCGTAAATAACAACCTTGGAGCGTATTGGCGCCGCTTTAGAAAGAAAAAAAAGAAAGAAAATATGTATTTAGCATAGACAGGGCACACAACACAACGTAACTACAAGTAAATAAAAACTTTTTACAAAAATAAACAACCGACTTCCAAATAAAACACAAAAAAATGAATAATAACTTTTATTTCGGAAGTCGGTGACAAAAACCAAAAAAAATAAAAGTAAAGACACAGACTTCCGAAATTAAAGTTATTTTTCACTTGTTTTGTGTTTTTTTTTGGAAGTCGGTTGTTTTTTTTTTTAAGTTTTTTTTTACTTGTAGTCGATTGTTTTTTTTTTGTAACATATTTTTATTTTTCACTTTTAATTGTGGTACCTACCCCACACAAATTCGAATACTTACCACTACCTGCTACTATGTAAATAACTGCATATTACTAAGTGGCAAAAATACGTAAAGTGAGTTTGTTTATGTATGTGTTTGTTTTTTACGCTTTCACGCTAAAACGGCTGAACAGATTTGGATGCAATTTGGCACAGGGGTAGACCATAACCTGGATTAGGACATAGGATACTTTTTATCCCGACATTCCCACGGGATCGAGATATATGCGGGTGAAACCGTGGGGCGCAGCTAGTAGTTAAATATTCCTAATAAGTTTGGTGGTCTAAACTTCTATATTGCATACCAGTGCCGTAACTAGCCTTTTATGCGCTCGGTGCGAGCTGCTATAACCGCACCCTTGAAATATTTTCTAATCTTAGCCGGTTCTGACAATAAAATGAATTGTCTATAATAATAAATCTATCATCCAAAAACTAAGTTTTTGTAAACTTAATTTTAAGTACTTGGTAAAGTTTTGAATAAGGAAGTTCAAATAAATTGCGGTCTGGTCAGTGGCACCCCTCCAGGGCCTGTGCCTGGGCACCACTGGCACCGCCCTAGTTACGGCACTGGTGCATACATTCATGCTTTTTATTCTTACAGGTCTTAGTAAAGAATAAGAAGCTGCTCCCGATTGAGTCGAGTCCAACGATGGGTCTAACTGGGGCGAGCTCAGCGCAAGGTTATAGTGGAGTCCTATCAACTGCCTTCAGGTAATCCTCCACCCAATCATTAAGGCCATACCTTATCTCAAATTGCTTAGCATGATCCTCCGTTATGCCGAAAATACTGCAGCATTCATTTTGAAATTAATATATGTAGTTGAGGTTTGATGCTAAGTCCTAGTTTAAAAAAAAGTGGAGCGGAGCGTATGTAAGTGGAAACCCTAAGGAAAATAAAAAGAGGTCGTGGGTTCAATGCTCAGGTCGAGCAAAGTGTTATTATTAGTTATTTTCCTATAAACATTTCTCAGACTGTGCACTGCAAGATCCTAACAATATTATTAATGCAACAGTGAGTTTGTTTGTTACGCTTACACGCTAAAACGGCTGAACGGATTTCAATGTAATTTGGCAAACAGGTAGACCATGAACTGGAGAATAGCATAGGCTACTTTTCATCTTGGATCGCAGGGGAAGTCGCGAGCAACAGCCAGTTATATTATGATAGTCGACAAAATGAATTTTTGGAGAAGGTTAAATCGATGAATTTTATTCAACTATCATTTGATAATGTTAATCTTTCTTTTTAGATCCAACGGCATCCGTCACACGAGCAACTCACTGCCCGAACAGAGCAACCGCACAAGCTCCATCATGTCCAACCAGTCGGCGGGCAGCTCTCTCACGGAGTACTTCTCTGATGAAGACTATGATGAGGATGACGAGGAGTTGGACGGTAAGGAGATAGGATCATCATCTACCTAACCTTTTCCCATCTATGTTGGGGTCGGCTTCCAGTCTAACCGGATGCAACTGAATATACCAGTATTTTACATGGAGCGACTGCCTATCGGACCTCCACAACCCAATAACTGGGTAATACGATACCTGAGTAAGGCTGGTTGTCAGATTTTCGGGCTTCTGACGACTCGTAATGACTGTCAAAGATCCACGAATGACAGCCGGGACCAACGGCTTGTGGCGGCATTTACATCGCCACATCGAACTACGCGTCAAAGACCTGACTTCACGCAAAAACCCTGACGTCACACAAAATCCTGCATCGCGCAATTAGAGTTTATCTCGCGGTCGACATAATTTTATACAAGATCCCGACATCAATCGTTGGGCAGTTTTCCGTCAGATACAACACACATTAGGGAGGATACTCCAACCAGATGGTCGGAGTCGGAGGATCCTCCCTAACGTGCTTTCCGAGGCACGGAGGAATCTCAGTATGTAAAGATGGTCACTCATCCACGGCCCAACCACGGCAAGCTTAACTTAACCTGATCGATCGACCCATGCGGATGTTATTAGTTAGCCATAAGCCCCTCCCCAAGAACTAGGATGGTCTTCGTAAATCTGCTTTACCTATCCAGGGTGGACTTTTGAGATGGGGCAGTAAAGGACTGGTACCTAAGCCGTTGTAGCTACACGAAGACGGTCCTAAGAAACTGTCTTTAATAATAATAATATTTTTCTAATAAATAAAAAGTTCTGGAGTGGCGACCGCGTACCGGAAGACGTAGCGTTAGAAGGTTCCCCACAAGCTGGACCGATGACGGCAGGTGAAGGCAGCTGAAATCCGCTGGATGCGAGAAGCACAGAACCGGTCGAAGTGGGGGTGCTTGGGAGAGGCCGATGTCCAGCAGTGGACGTGTTTCAGCTGAAATGATGATGAATAAATATACCTAAATATAGGCTGCCCCCTTCGTTTTTTGTCGTAAAGAACATACTTTTATTTTTCAGAAAAAGAACTTCACAAAATCCTAAACTCGATGGAAGACAAATGCGGCCGGACCTCTCTTTCGCTCTACCAGAGCTTCAGAAGGAGTGAGGGAGATGCAGAGACTACCTCCGGGAGCGTGAAGCATGCCCCTACTCGGAAGAGAAGTAATCAGATCGCGAGGGAGCTTAGTGATATGGTTACTTACGTTCAGGTAGGTTCAATCTGACTAGCCTTTTCCCACACACACTCACACACTGACCCTGCCTATCTGACCTCCTCTGAATGTTGTTGAACTGTCAAAATGAAAGATGTGCTGAGATCTCGCTGACAGGCTAATCCTAACCAATATTATAAATGCGAAAGTGAGTTTGTTTGTTACGCTTTCACGCTAAAACGGCTAAACGGATTTTGATGAAATTTGGCACATGGGTAGACCATGACAGGAGGAGCAGTGGTGGCCCAGTTGTAACAGCCGCGACTTACATATTGTAGGTCGTAGGTTCGAACCCTGACAGGCATTTTACTTTGTGTAAATTATTTCATCACCACTGCTCTCAAAACGGTGAAGGAAAACGTCGTGTGGAAACCGCCATGTCCTAGAACCAAAAATTTCAAAGACATGTGACATCTACCAACCCGCACTGGTCCCGCGTGGTGAATTACGGCCCACTCCCTCTCACAGAGAGGAGGCCTATTTCCCAGCAGTGGGAACATTATAGGCTGATTATGTAGACCATGACATAGAATAGAACATAGGATACTTTTTATCCCGATATTCCCACGGGATTGAGACTTATGCGGGTTAAATGGCGGGGCGCAGCTAGTACTTACATAAGTTTTGTATAGATACTTCTGCCATGATCTTCAAAAATAACTTGGTACCTTCCTGGTAAAAACCTCAAAGAAAATCTTCTTTCCACAGGCAATCAAATTCCGTGGTTTGAACCCTCTATCTCCACGAAGCTCCGTGAAGCAGCCGAGCAACGCGCCCAAGGATACCGCGCCGGGGAGCAGCTTCGAGTCTTCTGAGAGTAGTGATAGTACAAGCACGGTAAGAGATGTAGAAGAAAGGAGTTTTTTTTTTTTGGAAGCACATCGTGGAAGCTCTTGGCCTGCATCTCACCTGATGGTAAGTGATGATCAGGTCGAAGGTGGAAGCGAGCTTCACCCGGAATCCTCAAACACAGAGGAACTGGATATCTTAACTACTGCCGAAACACAACAACTAGACAACAGAGGCGGTTAAAAAATAATGTTGTATTTAAAGATTGTGGTAGCACAAGTAGCGTTCTGCAGTTTCTGCCCAGCACATTAAAAAAAGAGTGCTGAAGTATACTCTCCAAAGTAAACTACCTGCACTAATAAAAAAAGAACAGAAAATTAACATATTTAAAAAAAAACTTAGACAATTTTTGCTAAATAAAAGCTACTACTCAGTAAGCGAATATCTAAATGATAGTCTTATAAAATCATAACTTAAACCTATTATTATTACATCACTAAATGACCCCACCTCACCTCATCTCACCTATTTATATTTTGCACTAGCTGCCCGCCCCGGCCTCGCACGGGTAGCACTAAGTACCTACCCTACCTACCCTACCTACCCTACCTACCCTACCTACCCTACCTACCCTACCTACCCTACCTACCCTACCTACCCTACCTACCCTACCTACCCTACCTACCCTACCTACCCTACCTACCCTACCTACCCTACCTACCCTACCTACCCTACCTACCCTACCTACCCTACCTACCCTACCTACCCTACCTACCCTACCTACCCTACCTACCCTACCTACCCTACCTACCCTACCTACCCTACCTACCCTACCTACCCTACCTACCCTACCTACCCTACCTACCCTACCTACCCTACCTACCCTACCTACCCTACCTACCCTACCTACCCTACCTACCCTACCTACCCTACCTACCCTACCTACCCTACCTACCCTACCTACCCTACCTACCCTACCTACCCTACCTACCCTACCTACCCTACCTACCCTACCTACCCTACCTACCCTACCTACCCTACCTACCCTACCTACCCTACCTACCCTACCTAACCTACCTAATACCTAACTTTTCCTGAATTTTCTTTGCTATAAACCTCACGGAGCCCGAGACCTTTCCAACGAATGCAAAACCGTGGAAATCGGTTCGTGCGTTCTGGAGTTATAGCGTATTCGTATATCAGTCTATCTCAGAAAATACGTACATCTTTATTGTACATCTTTATGTACATCATTATATTATTAGTAGTTTGATAAGTAATTTTAAATAAATAACAAATGCTTCCTCTCTCCTAACTCACTTATTTTGCTGTGCCCGACAGTGTCCATATGATCTAATTATAAGTTTACCACCTAATACCTACATGTGGAATGAAATAAAGTATTGAGTATAATTTTCTGCTCAGGGGGCCTAGACAAAATCCCTTTTCTGTAAGCGTTAACGCCAACGGAAAAATCGAATTGTATGGAGTTGACATTAGACTGCTGCTAAATTGTTAGACAAAGTCAATATTCCTCATGCGGAAAGGAACGATGAAGTGAGCGTGACGTGAAAACGCCAAAAATATTAATCAAAATGGTAGACAAGTGCCACTTTTGACAAACGTAAATGCTATTTTGGCGGTTCCGCAACACGCTACATTAGCGGGAGCTCGGACCCTGACGCTAACAGTAAATAGTGTCATTTTTGTGTGTTTTTATTTCAAATTAATCAATTTAAATACATAGTTTGAGATTAATACGGGCAGCTAATAATGAAGGAGCATTGCAAGACGGCAAACAAGACAAAAATTATATAAACATAAAAGAATACAATTTTCATCGTTTTAGGCCAAATAAAAAAAGCTTTTGGCGTCTTCGTCATGAACGTTCGATGATGATCGTATAACTTCTTAAAAATCATTCAGGAAATTTGTTTACAAATCTTGAAGCACAGCTTGTGGCTTTGAAATATCACCATGGCTAAAATTACTATTCATTAAGTATATCATTATTGTACAATAAGAATAGGAGTCTGTAAACATGAATTTTGGCACTCTAACACCCTACATAATATGCAATAAGTTTAAGGTAATTGGAGTTTATCTATAGAAGAATAACATATGTAAGAACCACAATCATATATAACCACAAGCACCAAGCGCTGTTTAATATTATGTAGATACTCTTTGTTTGGACCTCAGAGAAAAAATACCAAATATGCGGTTTCCATAGTAATTATTTAGTTGATTGTCAAACCATCATCTATCAAAAAAATGTTTTATACAATTTTTGATGTTATTTTAAATGATTTCAAGAATAGAATATTGCCATTTGATGTAGAAAAATCCGGAATTTTATTTACATAATATAATGTCGAACAAAACATTCCATAATCTCAAATTTGACAACTGCTACACACTATTCCAATAGAGTGTTTCGTGTGACGCTGCGGAATAGGCGTATCGCAATCTCTGTGTAACTTGTCTACCATTATCTTCACGCTAACGTCAATTCCTTAGCGTGAAAGGAAAAAAGCGTGAGCAGAAAACGCATGGATTTTGTTTAGGCCCCCTGTATGCTAGTAGCGCTTGTTCTAAATCCGCCTGGCTAGCTTCATCATAGCTAAGTCTGTCGCCAAAACAACAATGTTTACAGCATTGTTGTGTTTCGGCAGTTACACTTAATTCCAAAAGACGCAGAGACAACCAGCGTCCAGTGCTCGGTGTGGCAACACGTCGTGTTCTGGTTTGCGACTGGTCAATCGTCATCCTGAGGATGCCTCGTTGAGAGGTGAAACACGTGTCGATTACTTACAGGGTTTTATATGACCCTTGAAGAATAGTTAAGCTGAATAGATTACTAAATATATCTACGTCTATTGTATTTTATCATTGATTTGCGCAAAGTCACCCCTGAATCAATTAACTGTCACAAAATAAAAAATAAAATTATTTAAGGAAAATGTATACTGCATATTGATTATTATTTACAATCATTTACCAAATCGTTTTCAAGACTTACCGCTGACAATGTTAAAAATCAATCTTTTCAAACTGGGTACTACTATTTAAAAGGTATTATACAATTCAGGACTATTTAGACGAGAGATCAATAAAAGCTGCAATTTGTAAGTTAGACTAATTTACATCGCTGTTTGTAAATACATTTGCACGCCATGTTGTGGCAGGATATGCTAAAATAAACCTATTGTAACACCTTATGTACCATTTTCTAGGAAATAAATATCTTTGATTTGATTTGATTCAAATTGCTTTAACACCTTCACAGCAAATAGCTCAGCAGCCTCGCCCCCGTTGCCTGAACGCGCCGGCAGTGCACCACCCCTGCTACCGCTGCTCCTCAGTCAATGAAGCCATCGGAAAGAAGATCTGCAGGAAACACCCCATGGCTCTGATAGCCCACACGGAGACGCAGCTTGTTAGGACTTATCCCGCCGGGTAAGCCAACACCAGCCTATTGCCAGGGCTGCGGGAAAGTCCGAAAGGGATACCGGGGCCCTTGGCAACAGACAACTGATGGAACACGGGTGGGTTTTAGTCAGTAAAAGCCCAGAGCGGGAGAAGTATGTTTGATAATTACCCATACCAAAAAAAGGTTTCAGTAATAAAGACCGAAAACTAGTAAAATTTTAGAGTATAAGACAAAATCACACCTCTATCCTGCGAAGGAGTACCCAGGTACTCCTCTCCTCTGAATGGGTACTCTCATTACCACCTGGCAAAATGTGGGCGTACTATGTATGCCTATTACACACACATTTCACCGGTTAGCTTATAAGACCCGGAGATCGAAGCCAGGCTCAGAAGTCGCGTTTCCAACCGCTTGACCAACGAGGCAGTTTCTCCATGGCCTAAACGAACTAAAACCCACCCGTGTTGGGTGGGTTTTAGTCAGCAAAAGTCTGACACGCCATCTAGCTCCGCCCAGAGCGGGAGAAGTCATTGGATGATTTCGAACACAAAAAAAAAAAAAATTGCCTGTAACCTTAGCAGCAGTGATAGCCTAGTGGTGTGACCGTCGTACTGCCAAGTCATAGGTCTCGAGTTCGAACCCAAGCCACGCACCTCTGCCTTTTCTGATTCATGTGCGTATTATATTGTATAATTATCACTTGCTTCAAAAAAGGTGAAGGAAAACATTGTGAGGAAACCGGCATGCCTGAGTGATTTCTCGACGGCATGCGAAGCCAAGTCAGCCCATCGGCTTTAAAACTCTGACCGTTAGTCAATAAACACGCGAAAAAAAGAAGCCTAGCCTTTTTCCAAGGTGTTGGCTTATTTTACATGGAGCTACTGCCTATCTGACCTCCACAATTCACTGGGTAACACCATACTCCTTGGTAAGACTGACTGGTAGGCAGACTTTCAGATTTCTGCATGACTGTAGAAGATCTAAGAATGACAGCCTTGACCGAGGGGCATTGGTTTTTAAATGTAGAGATACCCATCCAAAGACCAACCGCAGCAAGAGTAGCTTAAGGCCACACCCTACCTACCCACCCTACTATGATCCTCCGTTATGCCGAAAATACTGCAGCATTAATTTGGAAATAAATATATGTTAAAGTTGAGGATTAATGCTATGTCCTATGTTTGGCGAAAACACGATTACCTACATAAAATTTTCTCAAGAAAAAAAAACCAAGTTGCCTCTAAATCGAACTATAAACCGCTGGTATTCAAAAATTACTTCAAATTAGATCATAAAACTTTGCATAATAACTGAACTAACTATAAAGCAGGTCTTATGTTTTTATATTTTTTAAATTACCATTATTTTCACCTTAAATCATTATTTTCACATATCGGGACTCTTCCGTGCCTCGAAGCACGTTAAGCCGTTGGTCCCGGCTGTCATTTGTGGATCTTTGACAGTCGTTACGAGTCGTCAGAAGCCCGAAAGTCTGACAACCAGTCTAACCAAGGGGTATCGTATTACCCAGTTACTGGGTTGTGGAGGTCAGATAGGCAGTCGCTCCATGTAAAATACTGGTATTCATTCAGCTGCATCCGGTTAGACTGGAAGCCGACCCCAACATAGTTGGGAAAAGGCTAGGCAGATTGATTTCACCTTAAATCAGCAATTACCTAAAGTATTCGAGGTTTGAGAGCCGCCAGCACCCCACTCCGTCACGCTCTCCTCCCACCCAGGCCGTGAGTAGTATAAAGGTGCGAGCGAGATAAAATTTGAGGTAGGGTAGGGCCTTAACCATGATTATATTTTTGATGATCATCTATCCTTCTTCCACCGACAAAAATCTCATCTTTTTCACAGCCTAAGAATAGACTCGTCGAACTTTGATCCTGTTACCTTCTGGTCTTGCGGCGTTCAACTAGTGGCGCTGAACTATCAAACAGAAGATGCCGCGATGGCCGTGAATGCAGCGATGTATGAGAGCAACGGTTCTGCTGGGTACGTGAGGAAGCCTAGCGTGATGTGGGATCCAGGACACATTGCTTATAGAAGGTGAGATGTTTTTAATTTTGTTTTAACTAGTTCTTTTTTAGTGTTTTGTACTTCAACAGTCCCGCCTGGCCTGCGCAGACGCGGGATTTTTGTCCGCGGACTTTTTATCCGCTAAAAATAGATCCCTTACAACTGTATCGAGTAACGCAAACGAGGGATTAAAAGTACCGCGTACAAAAAGTCCCCCGAATAACCGATGCAGAGAGCGGACCGGACAAAAGTACGGTGGAGACCCCGAAAAAAATAGAACTCGTGTGACTAGGCGAAGCAACGCACATGGCGGACTTCCATAGCGTGCACTCAACATTTCCGGGCAACAAATGATCGCACCGTGTGCGTTGAGTTCGCGGTAAATCCGCGGCGGACTTTTTATTCGCGGAGCGTACTTTTTTCTCCGCCGCGGAGAAACGTCCGTCGTCTGCGGAGGCCTTTATAGTTTCGCCATGTCCGTCTGTCTGTCCGTCTGTCCGCGGCTTATCTCAGAGACTGTTTATACTATAAAGCTGTTATTTGGTATGGGTATACATATAAATCACGCCGAAAAAGAGGAAAAAAAAATCGATCATTTTTTTTAGGGTAGGTACCTTCCCTACACTTAAAATGGGAACTTTTTTTTTCGGCTGTCCCATGGTGTGGGATGTCGTTGGAGAGGTCATTCAAAAATATTGAGAGTTCGTGACGTGATAAATTCATGTTTATTTTCAGATTCAACCCAATGGACAAAGAATTCGACGGCATCCACGCAGCCCACCTCACTCTAGCGGTGATATCGGGACAATATGTCGCCGAAAACGTGTATTCTTTCTACAACGCCTTCGTCGAAGTAGAGATACTGGGCGTCCCTGCTGATTGTAAGAAGATTAGGACAAAAGTCGCGCGGAAGAACGCGCTGAATCCTATTTGGAATGAGACTTTTAATTTTAAGGTAAGTTAGTCTACCAAAAGCATTATCAGTTCCCACTGCTGGGATTGTTCCCACTGCTGGGACACAGGCCTTCTCTCTGTGAGAGGACAACAGGAGGTATACAGCGTGTATAAAAACCCTGTACAATCCGTGAGGGTGTTGTTAAAAATCATACTGAGTCTATACAGGGTGTAAGGGTAAACACCGTTGTCCCTCAAACCATGGGTAGTTGACTTAAATAATTATAAAAATAAATAACCGAGTAACAATAAAAAAATACGATATTTTCATTAAAAGATTTTAAAAAGTTTCTATCCGACACCTTGCTCGCTAGCGAAACAGATGACTGACTGAGGGAGGGTAGATTGGTATAAAGAAATGGGGTAATTTTGGTACTAGAAACGTGAATTTCAAATTGCAATAACTTTTTATTTTCAATTATATATATTTTTTAAATTATTTTCTGGTAATATTATTGTCGTACCTATGTGCACCTTTTAGATCGGACATGTTTTTTTTTGCATATTGTATACAACGTCCCGACATCAATCGTCGGGCCACCCCGAACCTTGCTCGAGCCAGCCAGATAGCTCGAGGCAGATTGATCACATCTACCTACCCCTACGAGAATTACAGGCTTGATATTATGTTACAGGTGTTATGTTATTCTGTTTCCAGATCAGCTTCCCCGAGCTAGCGTTCCTAAGATTCGACATATTCGACGCTGATACTAACTACATGTTGTCACAACGTGTCATACCGCTGCAGTGCCTTAGACCTGGGTACAGGCACGTCAGACTTAGGTAGGTGTTAATTGATTCAGGCGTGACTTTGCGAAAATCCATTATAAAATACAACACACGTAGATATACAGGGTGTTAGGGTAGACACCGTTATCCTTGAAACTAGTGGTTTGATGTCATCTGTAATATCCTTTTTTCAATGGGACCAACTTTGAAATCGCAAAAAAAAATCTGCTATTCCATACATTTTGTCGATTTAAGTGCACACAAATGGAACAGCAGATTATTTTTTCACGATTTCAAGGTTGGTCCTATAGAAAAAGTATATTATAGATGACACCAAACCACTAGTTTCAAGGATAACGGTGTCTACCCTAACACCCAGTATTTAGTAACCTATTCCGCTTTACTATTCCTCAAGAGTCTTAAAAAAACGTTTTTTTTAAGACTCTTGAAGAATAGTAAAGCGGAATAGGTTACTAAATATATCTACGTCTATTGTATTTTATAATGGATTTCCGCAAAGTCACGCCTGTAAGTAAAACTAATAACAAATAAGAAATCGACACGACTGTGAGAAATTGAACGCTCTACGTCCAGCGCTCATCGTGGCAATACGCCGTGTTCGGTTTCGCGACTGGTCAATCGTCATCCTGAGGATGCCTCGTTGAGAGGTGAACATGACGTGTTGATTTCTTACAGGGTTTTTTATGACCCTTGAGAAATTAAGCGGAATAGGTTACTAAATATATCTACGTCTGTTGTATTTTCTTAGGTAAGTACTCATGATGGACTTTTTTGTTAGTACCCTTCATAAAGGGAAATCTGAGTCTCAGTATGTAAAGATCCACGGACCAACCCCGGCAAGCGTAACTTAACCTGATTGATCGAACCGTGCGGCTGTTATTACTTAGCCACGAGCTCCTCCCCTCCCCTCTACTCCCCTCTTTATTAACTTTCTGACTACCTCAACATGGCTTCCAGATCACCAACAAACCAGCCTCTAAACATGGCCTCTCTCCTCATCTTCTCTCGCTGCTGCGAGGAGTTGGCCGGAGAGAGCTGTCGAGGAGACCTGGAGCCTTCCTCTCCTCACGAGCGGAGGAAGATACATTTCCTAGTGGTGTATGCTGTGGCGAGGCACGAGGCGTATTCTATACTTAAGGTGACGCAGGATACCACTGCTAATGAGGTTGGTATTGTGTAGTATAAAAAATAAAAGTTATGTATAAAAAAACTTCAAAAAACAACCGACTTCCAAAAAGTGAAAAATAACTTTAATTTCGGAATTCGGTGTCTTTTCTTCTTAGTTTTCGTTTTTTGCCACCGACTTCCGAAATTAAAGTAATTTTTCACTTCTTTGTGTTTTTTTTTTGGAAGTCGGTTGTTTTTTTTTTTTTGTAAAAACTTTAGTTTTAGTACCTACCCCACACAAATTCGAATACCACCATCTGCTATGTAAATAATAGTGACGGAGTCACATAGAACATCGTCGACATACAAGGTGGAGACGATAATACGACAAAAAATAAAACTCCGTATAACTAATAACGTTCGGTCTACATACAAAAAATTAATCAAATATATCCAATAGTTCCAAAATACTCTTATGCATTAGTATTGCCAGTGTTTTCATTTATTGTTGTACATTCACATTGTATACTAAGTGGGAAAAATACGTATATTGAAGCTAACTCAAAAACGAATACCACTACCTGCTATGTAAATAACAGTGACGGAGTCAAATAATATTATCGTCTTTATAGGAGTCAAACAATATACCTATCGTCTACATACACTAAGTGGGAAAAAATACGTAATATTGAAGCTAACTCAAAAACTACGCAATTTATATGGGACCACCTCTGAAGCATGACCTACCAAACAAAAAAGAATCATCAAAATCGACTCATATTTGGCGGAATAATAGCGTAACACAAAAAAAAAAAACATACAGTCGAATTGAGAACCACTCCTTTTTGAAGAAGTCGGTTAAAAACTAAAACCCAACTACGACAAAAACGGCACAACTACATCTCAAAAACAAACGACTTTGCGTTAAAAGCCAATTATTTTTAAAAGAGTAACCGTGGAGTTTCTTGCCGGCTCTTCTCCATAGGAAACGACCAATTGGAAACGTGCACCTAGCTTCTGACGTTTTATAAGTGTCCATGTAGGTTTATGTGAAATCAAATATTTTGATTTTGAAAGCTAACAGTTTTTTTTTCAAGATCGTAATTATGCCAATTTAATTCTTCCTCCGCAGGCTATTGCCCAATGCCTTACAAAAGCCGGTGTTTGCCGCTCAGCCCGGGGCTCCTACGTCATGGTCGAAGAGGTGCCGTCCCGGGCCCCCACGCAGAGGGTCCTGGCTCCTCATGAGAGAGTCCTCAGGGCTGCATCAGCGAGGCCAGGAGCCAGGCTGCTGTTGAAAAGAGTGGGTGATGATCCAAGCAGTAGGGCTTGGTTAACGAGCATCAGGTAGGTTTACCAGGTTTTTTAGTATGCAGCTGAATACCAGTATTTTACATGGAGCGACTGCCTATTTGAACTCCACAACCCAGTAACTGGGTAACACGATACCCCTTGGTAAGAAGACTGGTTGTCAGACTTTCGGACTGACGACCTGTAACGACTGCTTTGAGGTTTATTAAATAATAAAAGCAAGAATAAAGTTAATTTGGCAACAGAAGGACTGCCCCACTCTGGGATAAACCCAGGTCCCTACGCTGGGTTGTGGGAAAGTCCGAAAGGGATACCGGGACCTTGGCAACGGGCAACTAAAAGAACACGGGTGGGTTTTAGTCAGTAAAAGTCTGACACGCCCTTCCGCTCCGCCCAGAGAGGTAGAAGTCATTTGAGGATTCCTCAAACTAAAAAAAAAAAAATCCCCTACGCTCAACAGTAATTTTAGAGCTCACATAGCGCAGGGGATCTGGGGGCCTAAAACGGTCACTTTAGCAGAATAATATTATGAAAATATTATGAATCATCGTAAAATGTCACCAACTGACAATTCATAACATGATCTGCGTATAAGTAATTCATATTACGAAGTAACTCATCTGTTTGCCAGTTTTCTATGGAGATTCGTAAAATGGTCTACAAAATGATGCAGCAATTCCCCTAATTTGACATACTAATGCACAGCTGGAATTCAGAAAACGAACTGCTTTTAGAGGAATTGCTAATGTGGCCGGTTTAGGCCCCCTGTTCTACTCTAAAACCAGATAGCCCCGAAAAAAATCATCTTCTCTTTCAGATCAGCATCATCATCCGACCGCCACAGAGATAGGTCTGTTCCTTCTGATGAGGAGTCCAGCACTCAGGATGAGGAGCCTCGGAAACCTCCTGACAGCTTCCTTGTCTGTGTTCATAATGTGTCTCATGAGATACCTTATGCTATACTGAAGGTAAGTCCTCGTTATGGGTCGGACCAAATAAATAACTAAGTCAGCGCAAGGCTGTGTGGGCAAAGGCTCTACTTATAGGCTGAGTCCTGAGTGACGGCGCACCGCGTAGGTGGAATGAACGGCGGATAAAACAAATGTTCGAGACGTTCGAACTTGTCCGGAGTGCGTGCGAGCGCGTTCCACGGCGCATATGACGTTTCTCATCATACATGCCTTGATACGTTTGTATGAACGTTATGAGGTATGAGGTTAGTTATATTATAACTAACCTTGACCTAGCGTAACCCTTTATCATTAATTTGACAGTTTTTTAAATCTTGTAACGTATTTTTATTAAATATGGGCCCACAACCCTTCAATATACCACGATAATGGGACTTCCATTCGACTTTCATCGTCCTACATAAAAGGCAGGCTTCCAAAAATATAGGTCGCCACCACCATCACCATTTGAAAGAAAGAAGAAAGAAAATACATTTATTCAGCACAGACTAAAAGGCACACAATATACATAATATACAGCAGATAACAAAATAAAAACAAAGAAACAAATAAGAAGGTAAAGTAGGACATCATCAGGGGAGTGTGTCTCACGGCTGCGCCAAAAAGGCCTAGTTCAGCAAAAATGCCAGACAACTAGTGCCTGACGCTGGTTTTCAACCGGACCCGAAAGTGTGAAGTGAAGCATTTCAGCCGAAGGAACCCCCACTTGAAATATCTCAAATTTTTCCAGGTCCCCCTTAGCGCGTCAGCATCATACGTGGTCTACCAGGCACTGACAAAAGCCAGGTGTCATGATGATCCGAAGAGATTCGTGCTGGTTGAGGAGTTGGAGTGGGGCGGCAGAGCTGGCACAGGACCACAGCAGAGAGCGTTAGCTGACGATGAAGTGGTTTATGCAGCTCAGGTACGAACACAGTAAAAATATAAACGTGTTATAGAGCCTGATAGGAAACCCTGATGTGATTGGATTAGCATAATCAATCAGCCTATAATGTTCCCACCGCTGGGACACAGCTAGGCCTTCTCTCAGTGAGAGGGTAATCCACCACGCGGGCCCAGTGCGAGTTGGTAGATGTCACATGTCTTAGATTTTTTGGTTCTAGGATATGCCGGTTTCCTCACGATGTTTCCCTTCACCGTTAAAGATAGTGGATGTGCCAAAAAAATGCCAAAATTCGTACATACATACCATTGAAAAGCATTACCCTCCTTCTTGAGCAGTCGGGTAAATAAACAAAGGCAATCTATCAAGATTCCATCACTACATAAACAAAGTCCTCCGCCGCGTCTGTCTGTCTGTTCGCGATAAACTCAAAAACTACTGCACAGATTTTCATGCTGTTTTCACCAATGGATAGAATGGTTCTCGAGGAAGCGGGCGAAGCCGTGGGCATCAGCTAGTTACATATAAAAGTTTATGGATATCGTTATCCACTTCGTGATTTCGTGAAAAACCAGTTTTGATTACATTTTCTCACCCTTTCTTCGTATCCCTATTCATTTGTTCTTCTCCCATGTTCCAGGCTGGCTGGAAGACCTTGGGGCGTTTTGTGCTGCAAGAGAAGGGCAGCACTGCTCCCCTGCCTCGACACAGAGCTGCCATTGCCAGGATACAGCGAGGACTCAGCATGACACGAGGGGCTATTGCGGGTAAAGATACTTTGAAACATTATCTGGGGGCCTAAAACGGCCACATTCGCATTAATTCCTCTAAAAGCAATTCATTTCTTGAATTTCCAGCTGTCATTAGCAATTCCTTCTAATTTGACACAAAAGCAATTCATAATGTGTGGACCTGTGTTGACCATTTTACGAATCTCCATAGAAAACTGTCAAACAGATGAATTATTTCGTAATATGAATCGCACGCAGATCATATTATAAATTGTCAGTTTGTGACATTTTACGATGATTCATAATATTTTCCTATTATGATTCTCCCAGAGTGGCTATTTTAAGCCCCGAAATCTCGCGCACTAGACGGCCACGACCAAGAGCAGTGACCAGTGCCCTGTTTATCAAAACTTACAAGATTTTATTTTTTTGTTGTTGAATCATATGACTTCTCCCGCTCTGGGCGGAGCGGGAGGGCGTGTCAGACTTTTACTGACTAAAACCCACCCGTGTTCCTTCAGTTGTCTGTTGCCAAGGTCCCGGTATCCCTTTCGGACTTTCCCGTAACCCTGGCAGGAAACTTACAAGCCTTGTATTACAAGCATTTCTCCTGTAAAAAAAATAATTATTATAAAGAAACTACGGGTGTAAATTACATGTTACAAGTGTCATTGTCTAGTTCAAATGTACTTATATTTTTACACTTTTATTAGTGACTGTGTTTATCCAAAAATTCTTTGTAAGTTACAACTTGTAGACAATCATAGCAAATCCTGAGAGTGTTCGGCGACTCTCTATTCCGTCTTACAAGTTTACAAGTGTCGTGCTTAGTACCGCAATCAATTTTAAAATTCGATTTTCTCTTATCCCAGCAGTGGGAACATTAAGGCTGATTATGAATATGGAGATGAGCTATGAATTTAACGAAAAATTAACATACTAGGTAACGTTGATGGCCAAAAAAAAATGTATGTCCCTCGTGTCGTGGGGTATCCGAATCACCCCCTTATATGTTCCACGATTTTTCATGGTTTTCAAAATTTTTGAGAATTTTTTCATTGCAAGAACTTCTTCGCACTTGAAAAGTTTTTTTTTATCTAGATCCTGTTTTACAGGTACCACAGGTTTTCCACTTGGAGGGTTTGGTGTAGGCGATACTATATCTGAAGGGAAGGCGCCAGTGCAAACTGCTTACAGCGATCCTACACATTGCAGGTAATAGAATTAGGCACCAGTAGAGTTCAAAAGCTATAGGACACTATTGCCTTTGAACTCTATCAATCAATCTGCCTAGCCTTATCCCAACTATGTTGGGATCGGCTTCCAGTCTACCCGGATGCAGCTGAATACCAGTATTTTACATGGAGCGACTGCCTATCTGACCTCCACAACCCAGCAACTGGGTAATACGACACCCCTTGGTAAAACTGGTGGTCAGCCTTTCGGGCTGCTGACGACCCGTAACGATTTTAAGAGATCCACGAATGACAGCCGGGACCAACGGCTTAACGTGCTTTCCGAGGCACTGAGTCTCGATATGTAAAGATGGTCACCCATCCACGGATCAACCCCGGCAAGCGTAGCTTAACCTGATAGATCGACCGGTGCGGCTGTTATTACTTAGCCACGAGCTGCTCCTATGCCTTTGAACTCGACTGGTGCCTATAGTGCCTGTAATATATGATACATGGTGCAAGATGGCAGATTCTTACAGGGCCGGATTTAAAGTGGTTGCGGCCCTGGCTAGGGGCAACCAAGAAGTGGAGGCCCTCAAAATTTTATGGAACACACGAAAAAAACAGTTTTAAATCGGCTTTCGGTATCAAAGTAATTCAACGTATCATTTTTAAGACCATCAACCCAGGACATGAAAAGCAAAATTTAAAAAAGTTCCTTGTTTTGAACTTTTTTTTTTATCTAAAAAAAATCCAATTGTGGAGGCCTATATTTTGTGGAGGCCCGAGGGCTATGCCCCCTATCGGCCCGCCTTAAATCCGGCCCCGGCTTCTTACTCTGATTTTGAGCTTTTAATAGAATAGAATACTCTTTATTATGTACAGTCACGAGCAATAATATGTATACATTGTCACATTTTCTAAAATATCTTAACTTCTACCATTCCAAAAATATGTGTACGACATTTTTTACTAAATTACCTAACCGTCAAACTGTGTCAAAACTGGGTATACATTGGTTTCGCAATAATATAAACGAAACAAAATCAGTAAAAAGCTGACACTTGCAATGTAATTTTTAAGTATCCATGACAATTTCAATAATATGTATGTTATAGAAATTGTCATGGATACATTAAAATGAAATTGAAAGTGTACAACTACTTTTTCCCGAGTTTTTGCATTCAGCTTTTAAATTAAAGATTACATGGATACTTTTTCAAAATTAGAGAAAATTAATTTTTACCCGACTGACCGATTTTGACCGGTATGTATGTTGTATGTATGTATGTTCACCTGTTCCCTCATATCTTCTAAACGACTCATCACAATTTGACAAATGAGGTATCGTTGGAAGCGTTTTGATGTGACGACTAAATTAAAATGGCGCCCTCTAGAGGACAAAATCACGAACTAAAAAAAAATATTTTTGATTCATACCATGTTGGGTATCAAATTAAAGGGCTTAATTAGCACATTTCAAAAATATACATAATCCCAACAAAAAAAAAAAAAGTAATAAAAACTAAAACCCAACTACGACAAAAAAAAAAACAATCAATTTTAGAAAGGTATAAACATATACAATTATTATACAACTTGTCTGACTGTGGTGTCTCCACAGACAGACAAATTAAAAATCCGGAGTCACACGTAATCTGTTCGATTTATGCCCTAACGCGTATGTCTCCGGATTTTTATTTGCAGAGAGAAGCGCGCGTCGAAGCTTGCCTTACCTACCTTGTTGAACCTGTACAGATTTTCAGTACAAGACTGCAATTTCATATTTAAACCCCTAATATTTTCTCGCTGCTGAGGTGAAAAGTTGTATGTGTTACACGAGACGAGTTATTTGCATCTCGTGTCTTTGAATCCCTCGCTGTGCTCAGGATTCTAACGAACGAGATTACGACTTATTTCCGAGCTCAAGCTGCTTGAAACTGGTGCTTTGTAATTGTTTACGTAATTTCGAAACTGTACTATATACATGCTTTCGAAATTTCCTTGGGTACATAATTATGTAACTAAAAGTGAATATTATTTTTTGGTAATCTATTGTGAACGAATATTTAATAAAAATGTGTAGTTAATTTTGACACAATTTAACGTTTACTTATTTATTAGGCACAGTTAGCATACTTATTTTTGCGATTTAATGTTGCTTACATGAATTTGTATTTTAATGGCGTTTCTATGTTATTGCTCGCGACTGTACACCATAAAAAATACAGATATAAATGTAGAAATTTAACATTGGATGACACAATGGGCGGTCTTATCGCTAGAGGGTTCAACAACATTCATTGCCTTATTTACATTGTTGAGCAGATGTTTTTTTTTTTCAAATTTATGTAGCAACTAGCTGCGCCCAGCGGTTTCACCCGCGTAAGGCACGATCCCGGGGGAATATCGGGATGAAAACTATCCTATGTGTTAATCCAGGTTATAAACTATCTGTGTGCCAAATTTCATCCAAATCCGTTCAGTAGTTATTGCGTGAAAGAGTAACAAACATCCATCCATCCATACTTACAAACTTTCGCGTTTATAATATTAACTAGCTGCACCCCGCGGTTTCACCCGCGTAAGTCTCGATCCCGTGGAAATATCGGGATAAAAAGTATCGCCCGCGTGGATGTCGGAAATTATTCCACGGGAACGTACTACCGGGATAAAAAGCATCCTATATGGTAATCCAAGTTATAAATTATCTGTTTGCCAAATTTCATCCAAATCCATTCAGCCGTTTTTGCGTGATTGAGTAACAAACATCCAAACACACAAACTTTCACATTTATAATATTAGTAGGATTTAAACATTAATTTCAAACCGATTCTGATTTTGATGGATTGTGTATTACTCAATTAGGGTGCAATTGTGTTTTCAGGAGGGTTTCATCAGGAGCACCTCTCGGGAAGGGCATAGGACGAGCTAAAGGTCATTCAGACAAAGACATGAGGAGCTACATGCAAAAACGAACGAGCACGCGAGAGGTAAGAGTTGCTATCAGGGGGCTTAAAACGGTCACTCTAGCAGAATCATAATATGAAAATAATATGAATCATCGTAAAATGTCACAAACTGACAATTCATAATATGATCTGTGTGCGATTCATAATACGAAATAATTAATATGTTTGACAGTTTTCTATGGGGATTCGTAAAATGGTCCACAAATTATGAATTGCTTTTGTGTCAAACTTCACACACATTTATAATATTATATATATTATAGTAGGAAGTAGGATTAGAGGAATTGCTAATGATAGCTGGGATTCAGGAAATGAATAGCTTTTAGAGGAATTGCTAATGTGGCCGGTTTAGGCCCGCAGTACCTTGCAATTCCCAAGGCATCTGGGGGTCTAAAACGGCCACAATAAGCACAATTCCTCTAAAATTATTCATTTCCTGAATTCCCAGCAGATCATTAGCAATTCCTCTAACTTGACACAAATGGTGATACATAGTAGCTACTCAATTCGATTCATAATCGAATCATATTTTTGGTGTAAATATTGCTGCATGAAAATGACTTAATTAATAAAGTGACCGTTAACCTGATGGATGGACCCGTGCGGCTGTTATTTATTACTTAGCCACGAGCCCCAAATCAAATCAAATTGATCAACAATATATGCATCAAAAACTTGCCAAAGGTTTCGAAATGGCCTAAAAGTTTAGGATTCCTTACCGTTATAACACGTCAATCTTCAAGGTAATCTTCTGCTCATTCAAACGCAAATTCGATGTCTAGACTTGTCCCCCTGAGTGCTGAAACACATATTTTTCTTAATTAGTTAGCTGTTTAGTAAAGTACAATAGACGTTAATATTATCTATTCCACTTTACCGAGCGCTGGACGCAGAGAAACTCGAAAAACGCTGCGTCCAGCGCTCGGTTTTCTGTGTGGCAACTCGGTAAAGCAATGGTTCTTCTGGTTTGCAACAGGTCAATTGTCATTCTGAGAATTCCTCGTTGAGAGGTGAAACACGTGTCGATTTCTTACAGGGTTTTTTTATGACTCTTGAAGAATAGTAAAGCGGAATAGGTTACTAAATATAATTATCTACGTCTATTGTATTTTATAATGGATTTCCGCAAACTCACGCCTGTATCAATTAACTAGCTGTTCAGTAATACAAGCTCAAGCCTTTGTCTTCTCTCACCAGGTCCACTCCGAGGGTGAGACAGGAGGAGCAGGCATGTCAGCCGGGGCGGAGGCCCTCGCAGCTCAAGTGGCCAGGTTCAAGAGACTCTCGTTACGGAAGCTCAGGGCATGGCGCTCCTGAGTGTGGCAGGTAAATATTAACATAATAATGTAGCTATTTTGACCACTTTTGAAGAACATTGCCCTCTGTCCTGCATGGTTCTGAGATCAGAGATGATGATTATATATCATTATAAATCAGTAGGTGGAAAATCAATCAACCCCCATTTCTTTCGGTACCCTTAAAGCTATATACCTCACCGGGACGCCATGGCGAAGATACCATGAATGATGTAACCAATATATTGTAACAATATTTTGATTTAAAAGAGTGTCCGTGGACTTTCTTGCCCGTTCTTCTCCATAGGAACCTACTACGCTTTGGAATGGGCAACTACCTTCATATTTCTGACTGACCGACTCCTTGACAATTCAAAAGTGCCTGTAAATGGTTTAATTGAAATAAATGGCTTGAGTTTGAGTGGCGTCCTGGATATAGTTCCACTACTAACCCACCAGAGGCCCTAGACAAAGTGACATTCTATCAGCGACAACGATGATGGAAAAGGCAAAAATGTATAGGACTAACATAAGCTACCGATAAGCTTATGTTAATTCTGTTGAAAGTCGTTGTAGAAATACGAAACGCTTTCGAAGCGATTGTCACTTGTCTACGCACTCTGAGCAGAGAAAAATCTTACCTGCATGATAATCCTTTTCAAGTGCAATTATATTTTTATCAGCCTCTGTCTTCGTTCCAGGTCTTCCGGCGGCTAGGCACCCGCTTGGCCAACCACCGAGCCTCGCTCTCCTCCGAGCTGGGCTCTCTGTGGGACTTCATCAGGATCGACCGCGATCGCCGGCGCTCCGCACCTTCAGCCTCTACCTACGAGGCCATACACACCGACACACGATCACCTGTACGATTAGCTAGAGACTTACTCCAAGTGATTCAAGAAACAGTCTTCTCCAAAAAGTATGAAGAATCTCCGAGAAGATGTCCTTTAGTTAAGGAAGAATCTGATCTCAGTTCTGATGGAGAAGAAGGTACTGAACGAAGAATTGCTAACCTAATCGACTTCTTTTTTACTATAGTTAAAAGTCAAAGAGGTGAACGTAAGAACAGTACGGGTAGCTGTTTCAAAAGTGAAGTCACTCCTGAAGAAAATACTAAGCACTTTGTTCCAAGTAGAATGAATACTGAATTGGAAGCAAAAATGGAGACTTTAATGGACTTCTTAGCTACTACAGGATGTATGGAAAAGGAGAATGAAGTCGGTGATAATAAAATAACCCTGATGGAGTTCCTATTTGGACCGGAAGACCCGAAACCTAGTATAGAAATTATAGAAGCTGACACAGGTCTTAACGAAGCTAATATTAATGTCAAAGACCTATCATATATTGATGATACGCCCGAAGAAGAGGCGGAGACATTAGTTGAAATGCTAATAAAGTACATGGAAAATTATACTACGAAAGAGAAATTCCATTCAAAGTCTTTGACGCCATCGTTGTCAGAGAAATCTAAATCGGATATAACTATAAGTAAACTTGAAACTTTTAGCGATATTAGTAAAACGAAATCTGATTCGACACTAACACATACTCAAGATACAGTAATAGATAGAGGTGAAGATTTTTTAACAGATAGACGAATTTCTGAAACTGTTATTGATCTTAGTAACATAAAGAATGATCTAGAAATGATATTTGATGAAGCGGTTACTAGAGTTACTGAAATTAAAAAGCTAGAAGATGATACTATGACTGAAGCAGAGGATTCTGAGAATTACGAATCGTATACGAAACCTCCTATGTTACCGTACATACAATATCTACCCTATAGTGTTGAATTATCAGATATTATTGAAGAAGACGAACCGTCATCTAGAGATCTTGATAGAAAGTATTCGGATGATCGGAATTCTCAAATAAGAGCAGCCGCGGAGGATTTAGTTAACTACATAGAATATAAAGTTGCTAAACATTTTGATGAAGACTCCGATGATGAATTTGATATAAGTTCCAGTTTAAAACGATCATCGATTAGCCTAATCGATTTGAGGAACATCCCTGATTTACCACCAAGTATGATTATCAAACCTAAAGTCGTAAAAGTCGATAAATCGACTTCAACAACTGAGATATCAGATTCCTTATCAGATATGTCAAAGAGGATAGATTCAGCTTGCATGACAGAAGATACAACGTTATCATCTAGTTCAGAAAAAAGTGCAAGAGCTTTGGACAAATTAGAGTCTTTACATAAATTCTTTTCGAGGTCTCGTTTAGAGATTATTGATGAAAGTGAAGAGCAATTAGATAAACTTAAAAGTCCAAAGCCTAGGACTTCTGAAAGCGATAGTAACGGACATGACTATAAGGCTGGACAAGCTAGTTTAGATGACGTTGAGGACATACAAGATGACGAACGAGCCAATGTGGCCTGTGGCGATGGAGTCATTGACCGGTCAATTGACAAAGAAATAGCCAAATCTGGTGAAGAAAATGTCAAAGAAGTTGATGGTAAAATGAGTAAAAGCCTTGATGAAATTAACGACATTAGTGATGATGATGATGATAGTCAAGTTATTGACAGCGATCGTGATATGAAGAAATGGAGCCCATCACCTGAAGAAATTGAAGAAATTAGAGAACAATATAGATTAGCTGTAAGCGCAGAAGCAAGCAAAAATCAAACTGAATCTGAAGAGATTATAACCAAAATTGATAATTCAGTCGTGGAAATTCAAGGGAATCAATTACAAACTGTTTTATCTGAAGTTGATGAAACGGGTGAAGAAGCAGAAGTGACCACTAAAGTTAAAGTAAGACATACTTCGGTTTAAAGGAAAATTTTGAACCCGATACAAAAGTACAGAGATGATAAATAATAATGTCTTAAAACGGTTCTAAAACTGATGTACGAGTCGAGAAAATAGACTAAACGGATCAATCAAAGTAACCACAGTTTGAAGATGAAACATTGGAAGAATTGACCATCGATTAACTTCGTCAAAACACACAGACATTCAGAAAAAACACAAAATAGAAACAATATTTTTGCAAAACAGCGCAATGTAGCGGAAGAGTACTATTATTGTCCCACTGCGGGACAAAACACTCTTCTCATGCAAAGAGAGTATGAGCATTGATGACCACGCCTGCTCATCGTGTACCTTGAATACCATAAGCCCACATTTCGAGCTCTTTATCAGAAATGACAAAACATCTTTCAAAAGTGTCACTTTATCTGACATATTAGTACTTAAAGTGTTATTTAAAGCACTACACATTATTAATCGTTAGATTATCTATCACTTTTTAGTGATGCGCAACCAAATAGTGAGATTTTATAAAAAAATAAATAAATTTTATTATAAAATATTATAATATTAATAGGGTTTAATAGTTGTAATTATTATATTCTGTTTATTTATAATATGACTGGACTGTTTACGTACTTCCCAAGAATTTAAAAAGATTCATCAAGAATGTTCACTCTCTTTCACGACGACCAAAAGTTCGGAGTTCAGCAGTCTTTTTTTTTAAAGTTTACTATCTCAAACTTGAGAGGAAACGTGGTCACGTGTTTGATGGCGTGCATTCCATTACCTACTCCATAAAAGAAAACATAGGGACATGGTATGGAAGTGAGTGGCAGATATATATTATATGGTAAAAACATATTTGAACTAGTATCATTATTACTAGGGAAAAAACAAAGGTATACGTTAATATGGAATGAATGAATATGCAACCATCACGTGACCATGTTTCGTCTTCATTGTACAGTATTTCTTGGTTTGGCTTCAAATCTTACACATACTTTCTAGAACATTTCATTATAAAGTACAGTTATCAAATTCTCGCGTAGACATTTTTTAATAACCATTTCTAAATAAGAACACTTTTACGTCATCTTTGGAAAACTATTGAGTTTTATCAACTCAATAACGCCATTAAAATTGTTTTTGGAAAAGTTCCAGTCCCATAATAAACTTGTTACATATCCACAAAATATCATAAAATATACGAAATTTTAGTCCAGTTAAAATATAAATGAATAGAAGAATACTTTGCCAAGGATAATATTTTGAAGAAAGTGATAGAAGAGAGTTATTTCTAGAGTAGGATGTATCTGATATATACCAAAATGCTACCCTGGGGTATCCCATAGCACATAAGTTATTTCTGGAGTAGATAGTATCGGCCCAAATATGCTACCTTGAGGTATCCCATACTGAATATGATGTTCGTTTACTATTATTTATTCACGAAATAGTGAGGTTTAATAAAGATTGGAAACTGAATAATTAAAGTTAACAAATGCTTAATTCCTGTAACTTACAGACAGATATCAGTTAATATTTGAATGCAACACTGTCTCAAAAGCGTTACTTAGATCAAACGTTTGAACGTTGTTGTTGACACTAATACTACGTTTGTTATTTTAAAAATATTTTTTGTTGTCGGAATTAAGCATTTGCAAGTTAACAAAAAATGTGTTTCATTTTATGTAATTATTCTAATGTACAAACATTAATTCTATATAACATCCATTTATTTTTAGTACTTATGGTTATTTCTCATCTGTTTGCATTTTGACCTTTTACCACTTTCTCCAAAATAATGTATCTACAGACGTCTCAATGTTATATCTCATCTGAAAGACGAAACCAACGCAAGCTTAGCAACAAACTTCCATGTCCGTTAGACTCATCATCGATTTCTGGAAGCGTAAGCGTTTCAAAATTCACCTTTTCATCAGCCAAATTACATTTCTAGACTTAAGCTATTCCTGAAGGCTTTCACGAATACAGCATCCGAGAATGCCGGTAGACATTGCAAGTCCTAGAAGTTGGTTTATCAAATCAAGTTCAGATTGAATATAAAATTGGAACGTCTGTAATATTTCTAAAACAGCTCTAATTATTATAACGTGTTACATTAAAATTACTGTGTACTTATATCAAAAGTTGAATTTATATTATAAAAAATAAAATATAGAGTTTTATACCACTGTACTTACCCTTTTGTGTCATAAGTTGGACTAATGGGAGATGCGCTACGGTAGCCCGCGAAATTCAAATTTTCTTACGTTTTTTTGCTATTTGCAAGTCAGTGGTGCCGATTCCCTTGTACACAAACTAAACTAAATTTAAGTTCAGTGCATCTTTTTCTTTCTATTTCATTATGAAAAGGACAGAAGATAAATTTTAGTTTAGTCCTGTCAAATTAATCAGCGCCTGACGTAAATTGACGTAATTTTAGTAGGCAAGTTTTTAATCGCGTCTACACTTGTTTGGAGTAGTGACAGTTTGACAGGACTAAACTAAAATTGATCTTCTGTCCTTTTCTTAATGAAATAGAAAGAAAAAGATGCACTGAACTTAAATTTAGTTTAGTTTGTAAACAAGGGAATCGGCACCAGTGTCAGGTTGTATGTTGATTAAAATATGATTCGCGATCGTAACAAATATGGATTTACAGAATTATAACCATTAGATACAGGAATACAACTCCATAAGTTAGATTAATCCTCAAATGTCATGATTTCATGAAATTGTCATTCAATGGGATTATATGAACTCAGGAATTTCTATTATTGATGAGTTTTATTATTATGATACAAAAAACATAATGAAATTTTAATTTTGCGAGCTACCCTGACACTTTCGCCCTAATAACTTTTAAACGAGACTTATTCTACATCCACACTTAAGAATTATCTACAATTTTACTGTTACGAAAACTGGTAACTGGTTTGAGTTTAGACAAATCTGCACCTCTTCACCTGTTACGGAACATTTCTTTCGAACTTTAAACTTTCACAGTTTATTACATTACATTATTCTATAATCACGCCTACGGGATGTGTAACACTCATAAAATGACAACTGATCGCAATGGGTTTCATTTTGACAGTTCACCCACGTCAAACCCACGTTCATTACGTTATGAATAGATAAGTTTTTCAAACTTATGAAGCAATGAATTAGCAATATCCTCTGAAACATTCGGATTGTGATTGAAAGAGAGAGTGCTAGTTTCGGAAAGGCATTTACTTGCTAAGAGACTGTTAAACTCGCGTTAACTACTGTCAATACTGTCATTGTCTAACATCACACCAGCCAGTTTGACAGATTGGTTTTGACAGAAGCCGGGTGGTAGTGTCTCAACTAGAGAATCAGGCTTTGGTTGTCATTCAGTCAGTCACAAAATTAGTCTAGCTTATGACAACAAGAGAGATTTAAACCCTTGATGTATAAAAGTATGATCTAACTTATTTTTAATACGAATAACATAAGCATAAGTTATTTGAATACTTATGAAGCTACAGTACCAATTGAGACAGTGTTGCAACTAGGATAGAGAGAGAGAGATCGATCGACAGAGTAGGCAACTAGGGTCATCATTCGCCTCTACTTCAACACCGCCCGTCAAGATCGTCTGCTTGGCTTTTCTTAACTAGCTATGGTGGGGTCAGCTTCCTGTCTTACCAGATGCAGCTCAATTCCCCTTGTATATTTTACATGGAGCGGTGCTTTTCTTTAACGTCATTCATCTGTTATTTGCACTAATCTGGCCTAGGACTTTTCGATATGCTTCAAATAATGTCATGACATGACCCATCTTTATAAGATTTTTATAATCTTGGAAACCAGAAGTGCTTCTTTAATTTCAAAATAAATAAATTCTGATTATGTTGTTGTAATACTGTCTTTTTGATATACTGTGGCACTAACCAGATAACTGTTGAAACTTAAATAAGTTTTATTTAAAACATATTTTCAATAGATACTAGCGAATAAAAAGTTTACGAAACACATCTAAATAATTGTTGTTGTACCTGCCTACCTTATTTATTTTAACATAGTTTTGTAAACTATAACCTGTGCAAAAATAAGTGTTATTTTTTGTAAACAAACAATGGTTGGTAACGATCATAACTAACAATCAAAATTCTTTACATTTTTTAAAGTAGTTATTGTGTATAAACACATAAAACACTGTCTCATTCACACAAGTAGTGAGGTAGCTGCTGTCACTAATGTCATCTCGTCAGTCACCACCATAGTCACCACGAATGGCGGGAAATGGAACAAATGCAGTGGCACTGCACGAAAGACTTACCTGAGCCAGTGTAGTAATATAATCAACTTAAAAACGGAGTTCAAAGAATTCTAGAGTAGTGATCATTATTAACTAAAGACAATCAGATGAGGTGCCAACAAAATTTATCACCATTGTTTGTTTTACAAATCCTTTTCGGTACGAATATTTGGAACCACAAACTTATTTGTTAAATATACAAAATACAATTGTTTTAAACTCCTTCGTCACAAACAGTTGTAAAATGTTGATTTGTTTACATCTTTGGAACGTTTGATAAAAATCTACTATAACTACAGTTGATTTCGAAATGTTTTAATATAAGTCCTATTTAATGTTTGAAGACTCACAATATAATTAAAATAAAACTATCATGAAACGATGTATATTTTAGATTTAGTTGAACAGAATGTTTTTAAGCAATGTTTATATTTTACTAAAACAAATACAGGTTTATTTATGCGTATTCTGCGTTTTTTTTAACCCTTGTGGTTATATGAACCTGTAAAGTGGTGAACAGTTAAACCATCTATAAAAAAAAATACCATCCCGCGGAAAATAATAGGATGGCGATGATTGGTTCATCATAGTCTGACCAACGAAAGTTGTCCAAAAAAAAAGGCGGCAATTTAAAAAATCATGAGGTTGCTATACACTGCTCTATTTATTATTTAAGACATATTATGCGATATACTATAATAATTAGATAATAATAATAATTACATATGTAATAATGTTACTTAGAAGTGAAGAAAAATATTCAACACATAATTAATTCGTGGTCAGCTTTCGTTGGTCAGACTCTAGCAGTTTTTTATCTCTCAAGCCACTTTCAGAATGTTTCCTATACATATTATTTAAAACAGACTTACCTATTTAACATTAGCTGTGGTAGGTACTTTACAGTACAGCAGATTGTGGGTTTAGTTACACAAATAAACTCTGCAAACCAACTGGGGAATCGTCAGAGCGTGGAGTTTTTTAAATTGATAACAGCGCCATCTATGAAGCTCATTAGTTTCTAAACTGTAATAGTCTTCACATACTAACATAGATGGCGCTGATCGATCTCGATCTGAATTCTTCTCACATAGTGGAGGTAATTTTGCAAAATAGGAAAGCAGGTACTGATTGTTGTTCATAATGCGTATTTCCCTTTCCATGTTCAATTCGAGATACCAGTATCGTCAAATCACCACCCTTTAGTAACACGATACTTACCTACATACGATCAAACATCCCAGGTTGCCAATGGTGCCTTGTCAGGAGGGATTTTGACCTATGATGCCAGTCTTTGCGTTAATTAGGAAAAACTCGAAAAAAGGGATACCAAGTATATATATATTGTAACAACTTTTTATTTAAAAGGGTGTCCGTGGGGTTTTTTTGCCCGTTCTTCTCCATAGGAACATACTACGCTTTGGAATGGGCAACTAGCTTCATCCTTTTGACTGACCGACCCCTTGACAATTCAAAAGTATTAATTGGTTTATTTGAAATAAATGCTTTGAGTTTGAGTTTTGAGTTCAAGTTATCCATTTTAGTACTCAACTTACGATACGCGTCCATAATATCAAAGTATTTTCATAGCATTAGGATAGCATAGTAATTTTTGCCAATGGCGAAAGAATTAACTGACGCTCGATTTTATTGATTCAGAAATCTGAGTTTAAAATACTGATGGATGAGTAGGTATCATCATAACATCACGCCTGTATTCCCCGAAAGGTTGGGCAGAGTTGCACTTATAGTGCATCCATATTTCACCATTTATATTACACGAATTGAGAGTCCTGGCTGCTACTGAGAAATTCCACATGGAAACATCCAATAATGCTTTGCTCGACCCGGGAATCGAACCTAGGACTTCATGCTTACATTGCAATGTTCATTGTGCGATCATCGATCGGACTGCGAAGACGCTTCTAAAAAAAAAATTGTTCTTTTGTAAAATAAAAATAAAATAAAACAAAAATGTTATAATCAGTATTATTATATTATGAAAAAATATATTCTGTCATCCATGCTTCATTCTGAGTTTTATACAATTTTATACAAAAACAATAAAATTCAATAAACTCTTAATTTTAAACATTTATTACATAATAATCAGTTCTTTCATTAAAAATTCGTACAACCCTATTTTAGTAACTATTTGATTATAAAAAATAGAAAAATATTATTTGTTACTTACTTATACATTTATTTATCATTCAAAATAAATTACTTACATTCATCAATTCTATCTTAAAATAATAATATTTCTGAATAATTACAAATTAAAATGCCGTGTGATCTTATTTACAGATTCGCTGGTGACCATAATAAAATTCTAGTGCGGAAAGATCTAAAATAATTCTTAAAAATAAAATATAATCAGGTATAATAATTAAAATAAAAAAAAAATATTTACAATTAACACCAGACCCTTAGAAACAGCACTTTGAATAAGAAAAAAAATATTTTTTTCCGTCACCAGCATACCTGACACGGCCGTCGACACTATAAGTCATACAAACATACGATTTTTGTTTAAAACAAAATAAATTCAAGAATCGCAGTATGCAGCTATGTACTATGTTAATATAATAATGTACTTTTTACCGAAATAAACTTTTAATCAGCTGGTTTGTTTATCTCATTTAGCTACCCATTCTCATTTCAATGTTCTTAAAGATCTTTTTATTTTTTTCGAAATAAAAAAAACAAGTTTATAATAGTAAGTTTTAAAACCCCGGTTTTATTCGTATAGTAAAACCAATCGTTACTAGCGGTAAAAACCGCCTATTATAGACGATTATTTTTATACTCACTCCTAACCAGGGTTTTAAAACCTTCTACTGCATGTATTAGAAAGGTGTGGACAAAATTATCAACTGTCATAAAAAACATCCATCACCAACTCGTCCCAAAATGTATGGGATGGCTGATTATTTTTTCTCGATGTTGGTCCCATGTTGTTTAGTTTGTTGGTCTGAACCACACCTTACATGACCACACCTTTCTTATGACTGCTGTAAAGTCATCCAGACATTTATTGAGCAAATATTCTGAATACCATGATGTATCAACAAAAAAAAAAGTCATTTTACAAATATTTTATCAGAATAGTAGCATTATGACAAAACGTCATATTCACGCGACTATCAACTTCATTAAAAAAAAAACTAATGAACGATTTTGTATTGTTTTTCGCAAATATTTTATTTTTTATTTTTTCATGATGCTAAACACATTAGTGGTACGAGGAGTTTTGACGCCCGGTTTTTTCACAGATCAACTTTAGTGTCACCAGTTCCAGACAGCTGAATCTGCAGAAATCAGCTTTTTAGACCCAATTAAACTACTGACAACTAAAGCCATCACAGACATGGACTTTATAAAAAAATCACAAACAGATTGAAATATCATTAAAAGTTCATCCCTATAGGACATCCCGACTTTTTTTAATAAGAAACAAAAAAAATTAATTGTCAAAATATGATGTCACCATTGTTTAAACTTTTCACAGACTAAAAACGCTATTGAAAATTTTCCCCATTTGATTTTCTTGAGCCGGCTAAAAAGCAACTGGTATTCTAGTCTTTTTATCATTCATTGCTGGCCAGAATTTCAGTATTCTGCCAAACTAGGAATTAAAAAATATCAGTATACCAGTTGCTTATGAAAAATAAATTTAATAAAAACAATAAACCATCACGCTTCGGTCCCTTACGGAGAAAGCAGAGGTAGATTAATGAGGCTCAAGTTATAAAAAAAACTTGGTGCTTCATATAATTAATATTTTTTGAAAATCATTTGGTGAATGTTTATTTAGCGTTAGTAGATAGTACCTACGACTTTTTCCCCACTTATACGTTTATTATATTATAAATTGCGCGAATCAAAAATAAGTTCTACAAACCACATATTGAGAACCACTAGAGACAAAACATATGACTAAACTACTAAAATATTTGTAAAATGACTTAACAACAAAGCCTTGAAGGTTAAAATCTGTGAAATATGACAGATGTCATTCTGACTTATGTCAAAATGACCTTTCGAGAAAGTTTTAAATGAAAGAGTTTGATTGCAATAACTAAATGAATAATAATTTAAACAAAAATAATGAATCGATTAGATTGGGTTTTTATTAATAAAAAAGTAGGTATCACTGTGTTTATCACACTGGAATTCAAGATGGCGGAAAAATGTAGACAAAACAAGATTACAGTGTATGTTTGTAAACTTAAACTGTTTTGTGTTATTGAATTATTATTAATTACATTTTCTGTTTTATTTGAAATAAAAACGATTACTATCGATTCATAATAACAATCTTAATTAGGTAATTGCAATCAAACTTCACAAAGTCAAGTCCGAGTTTATTTTGACAGCTGTCAAAACTTTGGCACAATTATTTGGCCACACTTCATGACAAAAAAATGTGGACATTTTAGTTTTTATAGGAACACGAATTTGCAGCAACTAAAACATATAGGCTAAATTACACAAAAATAGCACTAACAATAAGTTTAGCTCTTACGGTTTTAAGTGTAATATTCGAAATTCAAATCAAGATATAGAAAAAATAGGGGTGTAGGGGTGAACCAGTATCAAAGATTTTGTACGATGATTCAATATAGTTTGTTGCCAGGACTCTCAATTGCTAACTAAATCATAATAAGAAGTCCTGTGACAAATTGAACTAATTCAAGATCATATTCAAATTTCAGTTACATTCACCCCTAAGTCCATAAAACCCATTTTTTAAGTATTAAAAAAAATTTGTAAGTGTAAGTGGTGCAAAGATTTTTTAAATCATAATGAATATTAAACACGGTTGAATATTCAACTTCCACGCAAAATCGACTAAAATACTTACTCATTTACATTCAAGCCAGTATTTGCTAAAACGGTACAATGGTTCTAGGTAGAAAAGTAAACTCGTAGCCGGAAAAACAAGTCTAAAATCACACCACAGCATAGTGACAAAGCAGCTGTTTTAATAATTAAATATGCAAATGTTTTTGCCGCTATTAAAATTAATTGAATAGTGGAATCTTTTGTATAAATTATTATAGGTTTTGGCGACTGCATAAAGTGTTACAGAAAAGGGAAAAATAATATGGGGGTGAAATGAAACCATGAAAAAAACAACTGTTTCCATGGCCACAACTCCGAATTCGACAAAAACATTGAAATGTATGGAATAGTCGTCTTTTTCTCGTATTCAAAGTTGTTCCATTACTAAAAGTTGTTTATAATCACGGTTTATTTTCAACCCTAAAGTATTTTTCACTTTTTGTCACATATTAACGATTGGACATAATAGTTTGGGGCTTTCGGCCTCAAAACCTCCTTTCTGACTTCACCCAAACGGTTTACACATGGATGGAGGTTCGCATAATATCTTATTCGAGACGAAAAACGAATCTTCAAGAGTTCTACTCTCGTATGACTTTCCTCCCTTCCTAAATACCTCATTCAGAAAGAGAGACTGTTGATCGAGACAGTCATTTACAAGTCTCGTTAAATCTAAGTCTAAATCATTTGCATGATGGCATTCAAGAATCATAGCTTTAAAATTACACTTAGGTATAAGGCAATTAGCTGAAATATCACCATATTCTTTTTTCTTAACATAGGGGAGGTAATAATCACCATTTGACCCATGGACTAAAATTGGCACTTGGGTACAGAAATGCTTAAACATTCAGCATATCTACTCTTTAGAATAAAGGTCGGAAATATAAGCTAATGGCTTGATCACCAATAATCTAAAATTGGCATTCGTTTATAGGAAATGCTATAACATTTCCTTATTTACCCTTTCTACAGCCATAGGGGCGGAATTAGGCATTTATAACTTCACCTACAGACAGCAATAACAAAAAAATATACAGACCTTCAAAATCACTAGGAACCAAATATGGCACATATCACCAGCCCGAAGGCTTTCGACACTAATTCATTTAAGGTCCAGTAACATATCACCAGTAAGGTACATTGCCATCCCCTTGTGACCTAGTAGTCCACGAGTTTCCGAATTTAATTCTGGCACAAGAAATTGCTGGGGTGCTCCTGACTGAGGCTTTTTCTATGCAGTAATTGAGGCCTCCGTTGTTGTCCCAGAATTCATCTCCTTTGCATCTGAAGGAGACACAGAATTCCAATCTTCTAGAGTGAATTGGTAGTTGCAGTCTGAACCCAAAAGTATCGTAGGTCGATACTCCATGCTGATTCAATGGTCCAGGTTCCACAAACGCGCAAGAAGTGTCTTCGCTCGTCAACCAACCATCAGAAGACGTTCGAACATAAACTTCTTTTGCAAAATCCAGATTTTTCACTTTCACAGTCCCGTCGACCGCACACTCACTCTGTTTTACTATAACATTCTCTAACGATACACAATCTTGGGTCACTCGTCGACGAAATTCCAAGTAGTTCGAAGCTGGTTGCACGAATCTTGTTTCCCATAAGTCTACCACGGGTTGTGGTGGTGATTTTCTCTCTGGAGGTGGGCTGGACTCAAACTTCAGCGTCCAATGAGGAGGCAGATGCGAAGGCTCTGTCATAAACTTAATCTGTTCCAACGCAAACCCCCTATCATCCGCAAACACCACTTTTTTCTTCTTCGTTTCATTTGGTATTCTTATACACGATCTTGGAGCCGATTTCAAAGTTAACTGCACTGGTTTCAAAGGGGTTAGACAAGGCGCTGAGAATCCTCTTGTTGTCAGCTTTATTGGTCTTCTAGGGGCTTGTATACTGTAATCGGAGAGGAAGCCGGCGGGCGGACTGTGCCCGTAGAACGACTCCGATGCTAACATGTCGATAGCCGCGCACATTTCTGTAACAACACACGTCTGTATTGAGCGAGCGTTCGTCGCAAACTGAAAGGCATTTATCGCGTAGAGCCGGTTTTGAGCATGCGCAAGCCACGCGAACGATACCACTGAGTGAGGGTGACAATGTTTGTTGTGGAATATTTTGGGAGACTATTTCTGTTATTGGGTCAGGGTATGTGTGTTCGTGGGTGTGTAGGATATTTTTGTTGTTTTTTATTATTTTTGGTGATAATAAAAGTGAGGGTAATGATTTTGAAATGACATTGAGTTCGGTTTGTGACCGTAAATTATACGTAAGTAGTATATTTACTGGAAGTTTCTTTAAAGATTTAGCAATTTCTTGGTTTATATCCAAGTTCTACTTTGTGTATTAAAAGAATTCACCTTATTATGGTTACAGTCATTTCGAAGTCAGATGGGAATTTTGGCTTTGTACCAAAAATCAACGACCGACGCAAAAATTAGGGAGGGGAAAATTGGTAAAATTACGTAATACAATAGTTTATCTAAAAATATTAAGGAAGGGGGAAAATATGAGATTTAACGTTAATGCATAATGCTGATAAGATTAAACAGTAACATCTCTTTTGGTTTTATCTACAAAAATTGGTTTTGTGTTTACATTATCGTAGTACATACTTTTTAAACTTTTTTTTTCGTAACACACATAAATAGCAATGCCTTTAATTTTGGCAGTAGCCACGTTCATTGCGTTACTTACGTTGTTGAGCAGACGAATTTTTTAAACATATACAGCATTGGATTTGGTATTTTCTTCAAAACCCTCAGATTGTGAATTATAGTGCGTTACACAATTAGGATTTAGGGCTGTAGCTGAATGACATCTCAATGACACGTATTTTCCACGGAACGAATACGTCTGACCCGGTCATTGTATTCGCATATATTTCACAACTTTATGATCTCATATGACTCTGTTCTGAAGCGTTAAGTGATCTGTATGAACACAAATTATGACCGCTCGTAAAATTAAATTAGTTTTGTTTGTTTTGAGAGTAATAATGTCGTCTGCCATTTATTAGAGTACCTACCTCTTTTTGTTAAGGGCGGAAAAATAATGTAAGCTATTTTAATTTTTATTTAATTCTTAATTGAAATTTTTACGTAAAACTATAATTTGGCGTCAAAAAAATCCTCCGCATCGGTGTCGGCTGGTAATGTCAAGAAACTGGCGGCATTGCCGCTTTGAATGGCAATGCTTAGCCTCTGGCAAAGGTAAGGCCAGGCCTTGGGTCACGGGAAGTGTCAATCAGCTGTTTGGAGATTCCAGGGACAGGTCCGAGGGTTTGAACCCAAATATATAAAATTTAAGGCTGGATTCGTTTTAATTCAACTCGACAAAAAGTATTCATTTCAATTAACTCATTTACAGGCACTTTTAAATTTTTCAGTGTCGATCGGTCAGAAACATGAAGCTATTTGCCCATTTCAAAGCGTAGTAGGTTCCTATAGAGAAGAACGGGCAAGAAACTCTATGGACACTCTTATACCTATTTATAAAATGATAATTTCTAGACAAAGCGTACACCATAGTCGACTGCATTATCTTTTAACATCAGAAACACATGAAACGTTAGCTACAATTTAAAAATGCACGAAAATGATTCAACCAAAAACAGAAAACTTAAAAAATCCAATCCAAAATTAAATAAGTTTAAATTTAAATAAAACATACATTTAAAAAAAAATGCAGATAAATTAAATTATTGTAGAAAAAGTATTAATCTCCGATTTCAGGACTGTCCCGCCTATCAACATACTACATGGCCACGCTGGATAACACGTCTCGCTCACACATGGCGCCTGCGCTTCTGCGTGATCGGTATTATTAAATACTGCTTGACAACGCCGCGGGCGCATGCGAGGTTAAGCAATCCCGCGGTCAGGTGTCGGATGGGTGATCAAAATGTTGATCCAAAAAGAAATAGGGGTTTTCCCCTGATTTGGTTTTCTTTAGGAACTAGTATTGGTTGTTAATGCTAGATAGCTTTAATTAGTACTTATTTTATTGGAGTAAGTAATATCGGTGCTAAATAATAACGTCGATCGAAAGTGAAGCTTCGGTCACGGCGGTCGGTTATTTGATGGGTGACCATCCAATGCATATGGTAATCTCTGCGTGTCTCGGAAAGCATGTTAAGCCGTTGGTCCCGGCTGTCATCCGTAGATCTATGATAGTCATTACGGGTAGTCAAGCTCAAAACTCTTACCAAGGGGTATCGTGTTACCCAGTAACTGGGTTGTGGAGGTCAGATAGGCAGTCGCTCCATGTAAAATACTGACATTCAGCTGCATCCGGTTATACTGGTAGCCGACCCCAATATAGTTGGGAAAAGGCTAGGCAGATTGACTGAGGTGACAAAATTTGGAAGAAGCTTGGAAAAAACCGTAAAAGGTTTTCCACCTTGAAAGGTTTTTATCGAAACTTTACGATAAAACAGGTTGTTGTTGTAGGTAACTATATTACTATAATTAAGATACGAGACCTCGGAAAAAAACGAAACAAAGATATATAGTTAGTTTGGGATTCAGAGGTTTCATATGATTCTGTAACCTCATATTATGTCAATAAAGATTATTATTATTGTATTGTTATATTACTAATAATATCTCTGGGGGCTTAAAACAGTCACTTTGGCAGAATCATATTATGAATCATCGTAAAATGTCACAAACTGACAATTCATAATATGATCTGCGTGCGATTCGTATTACGAAATAATTCATCTGTTTGACATACGTTTTCTATGGAGATTCGTAAAATGGTCCACTTATTATAAATTGCTTTTGTGTCAAATTAGAGGAATTGCTAATGACAGCTGGAAATTCAGGAAATCAAAATGCTTTTAGACGAATTGCTAATGTGACCGTTTTAGGCCCACTGACCACACGGTACAAAAAGTAATAAAAACTAAAACCCAACTACGACTAAAAAGGTATAAACAAGAAACCACAGACAGACAAATTAAAAATCCGGTGTCACACGTGTTAGGGCATAAATCGAACAGATTACGTGTGACTCCGGATTTTTAATTTGTCTGTCTGTGGTGTCTTGTTTATACCTTTTTTAGTTTTTATTACTTTTTTTTTTTTATTCTTTTGGGGTTATAATATAAATATATTTTAAATGTGCTCGTTAAGCCCTTTCATTTGATACCCAACATGGTACGATTAAACAATTTTTTTTTATTAGTTCCCGACTTTATGTCCTCTAGAGGGCGCCATTTTTAATTTAATGTGACGTCACATAGCATATAACCAGCGGACGATCAAAACGCTTCCAACGATACCTCATTTGTCAAATTGTGATGAGTCGTCTAGGAGATATGAGGAAACAGATGAACATACATACATACATACATACATACCGGTCAAAATCATAACCCTCCTTTTTTCTTCGCCGTAGTCGGGTAAAAAATGACTTTAATTTATTGCTTATGCATTTATTATCTACTGATAAACAATCAAGTATAAAATAAATATATAATAAAAAGCCGCTCCCCTTCTCATAACTAGTGATAGCATTGACGTGACTCAAACCTACCTACACTGTAATTTGAAAACATTGTAAAAAGCCATTTATTTTTAAAAGGGTAACCGTAGAGTTTCTTGCCGGCTCTTCTCCATAGAAAACTTCGAACATCATCATCTGCCTAGCCTTTTCCCAACTATGTTGGGGTCGGCTTCCAGTCTAACCAGATGCAGCTGAATACCAGTAACAGGAAACTTCGATTAACATTAACGAAATTGTTGATCGAAGTTAGGACACGACCAATTAAGAGCCTACCTTACCTCAAATTGATTAGCATGATCCGCCGAAAATACTGCAGCATTAATTTTGAAATAAATATTTGTTAAAGTTGAGGATTAATGCTATGTCCTATGTTTGGCGAAAACACGATTACCTGTATAATAGAAAAAAAAAAAAAAGTTACCTCTAAATCGAACTATAAACCGCTGGTATTAAAAAAAATACTTCAAATTAGATCATGAAACTTTGCATAATAACTGAACTGACTCAGGTCTTGTTTTTTATTGCTATTAAATTACCATTATTTTCACCGTAAAAAGCAATTACCTAAACTATTCGAGGCTTGAGAGCCGCCAGCACCCCACTGTCTCGCTCTCACTCAGGCCGCGAGTAGTATGGTGCGAGCGAGATAAAATCTGAGGTAGTTTACGGCCTAAAGTTGCCATCCATCCTAGAGTGACAAATTAAAAATGTTTTGTCTGTAGCTATGCCTGTAGGTACCTACAGACACCACAACACTCTACGGTTACTACGATGTGTCAATCTGCCTTGACATTCATGATGTTAATAATATTCTTGTTTTAAATTCATTAATGACATTGTTAAACTTCGTTTGTAAAGAATTTTACCTACGATTTATCAAGGAAAGTGTTGGTAATGCATGAAATATGTGTGGTTTAATTACTCATGATTATGAACCACACAACAAACATAATACAGAATTATATTTTTACTTTATTGATGATGTGAGAATTGTTTTGATTTAATGCTAGTCTCATTCATGAGTTATTTCGGACCTTCTTAGTTCGTAGTAAAAGGAAGATAATTATGTTTTAGGAGGTCAATAAAAGCACCGTATATTGTAACAATATTCGTATCCGTGGAGTTTCTTGCCGGTTCTTCTCCATAGGAACCTACTACGCTTTGGAATGGGAAACTAGCTTCATCTTTCTGACAGACCGACCCCTTGACAATTCAAAAGTGCCTGTAATTGGTTTATTTGAAATAGATGCTTTGAGATTGAGTTTTCACCCTTCAAAGAAATGTGACAATTACCAACCCGCACTGTGCATGCGTGGTGGATTGTGCTCAGCATCATGTCATAAAGAACCATAGATAGAACATGAGGAGCTACCGGTCTTTGTTGTGTAAATTCGTCGATAATATTCCCCATTTGAAATAAGATTAGACATTAAAACAAACCCTTTTACAGTCCGTTCAACCGATTTTGACTTCTATACCGTAGGCATAAGGATAGCATTAAAAGCAAAAAAAGTTACACAATACCAACTATCTACTGCGGCTGCCATTTATCATGCCACCAACGCAATAGAAATCAAAATCGGTTGAACGGACTGTAAAAAAGGCTTATCTATACGTCTAATCTTATTTCAAATGAAGTATAGTTGATGCATATTGATTGTCAATGGAGAAAAAATCAAGACATGTTGCGCAGATCCCAAATAAGGGGGGTGAGGACAAGTGAATGGTGTTTTTTTTTTTTATAAATTAAGAACGTACCCTACCCTCAGATTTTATCTCGCTCGCACCATACTACTCGCGGCCTGAGGGAGAGCGAGACGAGGGGTGCTGGCGGCTCTCAAGCCTCGAATAGTTTAGCTAATTGTTTTTTACGGTGAAAATAAAAAACATAAGACCTGCTTTATAGTTACTTAATTCAGTTGTCATGCAAAGTTTCACGATCTAATATTTTTTCTTTCAAAATTAATGCTTTTCGGCATAACGGAGGATCATGCGCTTCCCTCTCACAGAGAGGATGCCCGTGTCCCAGCAGTGGGAACATTATAGACTGATTATGCTTTAGAAAAGCAACAACTCTGGCAATACGCTAATGCATAACTTTGCATGACTAACTTTCTTTTTAATTTCCCTGAAATAAATTACAATATCGACTTCAGTCATTCAGCTGCCACTAAATTGTCTACTTACTCAAAAGAAACATGTATTATTATGCTAATTATAATAGTCCGCATGCACGGTTATCAACTTGCAATGCAAACCGCATTACCTAACACTACACACGGCTTCACATCAAGCTATACATTTCCAGCATACGCTGACCTCGCATTGTACGGAAATCCCACACAATACGGGATCAGCATAAACTGGAAATGTATAGCTTGATTTGTAGCCGTGTGTACCTACTTAATTAGGTATGTTTGTAAATGAAACACGTAAAATGTATTGTTAGTTTTTTATTATTATTGCTGGTAAGTAAGTGGTATAGGTGACGAAAGGAGACTCGAATATCATTCAATCTGCCTAGCTTTTTCCCAACTATGTTGGGGTCGGCTTCCAGTCTAACCGGATGCAGCTGAATACCAGTATTTGACATGGAGCGACTGCCTATCTGACCTCCACAACCCAGTAACTGGATAATACGATACCCCTTGGCAAGACTGGTTGTCAGACTTTCGGGCTTCTGACGACCCGTAACGACTGTCAAAGATCCACGAATGACAGTCGGGACCAACGGCTTAACGTGCTTTTCAAGCCACGGCCGAGGAGTCTCGGTATTGTAAAGATGGACCCATGCACGGACCAACCCCGGCAAGCGTAGCTTAACCTGATGGATCGACCCGGGCGGCTGTTATTACTTAACCACGAGCTCCTCGACCTCAAATCGAATAGAAACGGCCGCAACTTACGAGCTGTAGGTACTTTGTGTAAATTATTTCATCACCGCTGCTCTTAAAACGATGAAGGAAAACATCGTGAGGAAACCGGCGTGTCCTAGAACCAAAAATTCGAAGACATGTGACGTGACATCTACATACCCACACTGGGCCCGTTTGGTGGATTATAGCCCACTCCCTCTCATAGAGAGGAGACCTGTGACCCAGCAGTGGGAACATTATAGGCTGATTATGCTGTATGATGATGAGCAACGCTGCTTGCCGACAGAAATACAGTGGCAGGCGCGGGTTTGCGAGCAATGGGTAGCTCGCCGTCCGATAAGGACCAGACTCGAGTCGACGCGACGGCGCGTCGTGTTCCACGCGCGCTTCAAAGAGATGTCAGCACAATTGGCGGGGTCCGCTAGAACCGATGCCAGTCAGGGGTTGCGGGAAAGTCCGAAAGGGATACCGGTACCTTGACAACAGGCAACTGAAGGAACACGGGTGGGTTTTAGTCAGTAAAAGTCTGACACGCCCTCCCGCCCGATTGTACGGAAATCCAATTCAATGCGAGATCAGCATAAACTGTAAATGCATAAGCTTGACGTGTAGCCGTCTGTACGCTGTTTACAATCATAATTATTCATAACAAAATACGTTTGCAATTCTCGTAACAACGTGGTTGCCACCTGATAACATCACACTATGATAGTGATACCAACACTAGAACTTCATCTATTTACTATTAGTTAGGTACTATCACGCCGACACGCCCCAGAAACGTCAGAAACACTCTGATCAAGAAGACACGACATAAACAACAAGTGTAAAGGTTCTATATAGTGTGATAAGGTGATTAGGATTGCAATGATGATCATGATGATGTAATATTATGCTGATGTAACATAAGTTGTGTAATTTGAAGTGCATATTGGCAACATGTAATCATTAAAAGTTACTTTTTAAATTAAACATTGTATTGCATTAGCACCCTTATTGCGTAATACACGATCAATCACGATCTGAATTGGTTTGAAACAAATTGCTAATCCATAACTTCATAAACTTAAAAAAAAAAAGTAATAAAAACTAAAACCCAACTACGACTAAAAAGGTATAAACAAGACACCACAGACAGACAAATTAAAAATCCGGAGTCACACGTGTTAGGGCATAAATCGAACAGATTACGTGTGACTCCGGATTTTTAATTAAATTCTTTTGGGGTTATAATATTTTTTTTTTTTTTAATGTGCTCATTAAACCCTTTCATTTGATACCTAACATGTTACGATTAAACAATATTCTTTTTCAAGTTCCTGAATTTATTTCCTCTAGAGGGCGCCATTTTTAATTTAATGTGACGTCACATGGCCTATAACCAGCGGACGATCAAGAGGCTTCCAACGATACCTCACTTGTCAAATTGTGATGAGTGGTTTAGAAGATATGAGGGAACAGATGAACATACATACATACATATATACATACATACATACATACACACATACCGGTCAAAATCATAACCCTCCTTTTTGCTTCGCCGTAGTCGGGTAAAAAAACTGTTCACCAACGTAAATAACGCAATGAATGTTGATGAACTGTCAAAATGAAACAGATTAGGAAAATAAGTTACTCAATTAGTGCCCTGTTTATCAAAAGTTACAAGTCTACACGTTCACAAGTTACCTAGAATGTTAATTTTTCGTTAAATCATAGCTCGTCTCCATATTCATAATCAGCCTTAATGTTCCCACTGCTGGGACAAGGCCACTCGGGCATCAGGTCATCTCTCTCTTTTGACCACATTTTTAAAAAGAAAATCGAATTTAAAAATTGATTGCTCTACTAAGCACAAGCGCGACACTTGTAAACTTGTAAGACGGAATAGAGAGTCGCCGGACACTCTCAGGATTTGTTATGATATTCTAGAAGTTGTAACTTACAAAGAAATTTTTGATAGCCTAAATCACCAGTAAAAGTGTAAAAATATAAATACTTGTGAACTAAATGACACTTGTAAAATGTAATTTACACATGTAGTTTTTTTTTTATAAGTTACAATCGCTTCGAAAGCGTTTCGTATTTCTACAACGACTTTCAACAGGATTGACATAAACTTCTCGATAGCCATACTCCATTTGAAATAAGATTAGACGTATAGATAAGCCTTTTTTACATTCCGTTCAACCGACTTTGAATTCTATTGCGTTGGTGGACAAATGGCAGCCGCATAGATAGTTGGTATTGTGTAACTTTTTTTGCTTTTAATGCTATCCTTATGCCTACGGTATAGAAGTCAAAATCGGTTGAACGGACTGTAAAAGGGTTTGTTTTAATGTCTAATCTTATTTCAAATGGGGTATAGCTTCTCGATAGCTTATGTCAATCCTATAAATTCTTGCCTTTTCCATCATCGTTATCGCTGACAGAATGTCACTTTGTCTAGAGCCTCAGGTCTAACAATGGTCGTATTTCGGCTGCTAGACTATTAGAACAGCAACAGCCGTTTTTTTTACTAGTAACAAATCCAAATCATCTTTGTTTAATGAACAACAAGAACATCAGCTGATGAAAACGCAATCAGCTGATTGTCAACTTCGTATCAAAGATGGCTGCCAAGATGGCGGACCGCGGAACTGATGCTTTTACTATAACCACGAGGTTGGCAAAGGTATGCGAGTGTTATGCCAAGGGCCGACTATAGTTTACTATTTATAATGACGTTACAGTGTCATGGGTAAGGCGACCACGAGACTGGCTAATAAGAGGGCATGAGTTCGATTACCAGTCGTTGCACTTTTGACGTGCATCTACTCCTAGCACTAGCAATTTATTTTAGCTTAGTTGGAAGGGTTAACAGGGTATTCTGCCTCGTTGTCTAGTGGTTGCAAGAGCTTCTGCAGAGCACGAGGTCCTAGGTAGATTCCCAGGTCTGGCAAAGTCGCCTGTCAAGCCTTTTCCCAACTATGTTGGGGACGGCTTCCAGTCTGACCGGATGCAGCTGAATACCAGTATTTTACAAGGAGCGACTGCCTATCCGGGGTCGGTCCGTGGATGGGTGACCATCTTTACATACCGAGACTCTTCCGTGCCTCGGAATCGGAAAGCCTATCTAACCTCCACAACCCAGTAACTGGGTAATACGATACGCCTTGGTAAGACTGGTTGTCAGACTCTCGGGCTTCTGACGACCCGTAACGACTGTCAAAGATCCAGAAATGACAGCCGGGACCAACGGCTTAACGTGCTTTCCGAGGCACGGAGGAGTCTCGGTATGTAAACATGGTCACCCAACCACGGACCGACCCCGGCAAGCGTAGCTTAACCTGATGGATCGACCCGTGCGACTGTTATTACTTAGCCACGAGCTCCTCTCGGTCGGGCAAAGTGTTATAAAGTTTTTTCAGCAGGAATCTCTCAGTACCAGGAGTCTGGATTTGTGCCCGGTTAATCGCAATAGGCTCGCCCACACTTGCCATATGGGACTTAAACTGACGATATGTGGGTGTACTATAGATATACTTCAGCCTATTCCTTGGTGACAGGCGTGATGTTATGTTATGTATTTTTCCTAGTTTTACTGGTTAAAAACATTCTTGCCCATTACCCCTACGTCATAAAGAGACTGGGTTGACGAAAGAATGGGTGTTACCTACTCAGATAAAAATAATGGTATTACTTAAGTTACAGGAAAAAACGTAACTACTTTGCTTGGAAAGAAAAAAACTAACTATTCGTTTGCACCAGAAAATATTAAACATGCAGATGTTTCGAAACTTGTCACATGAAACAAATCTCATTACTTGTTTTGTTGAACTTGCGTTCGCACTGTAGAAAAATTAATAAGTCTTACGACAGATATCAAGATTTGTTGTGAACTGCGTTCGCACAAAAATACACAATAGACATGTTTTGTATAGAGATTTGTCACGTTTGCGTTCGCACTGTTGTTTGTTTACGTCAAATTATGTCTCGCAACTTGTCTATTGCTTGATATTTAGTGTTATCCGAATATGGTGGTAAACATCCCGTGTTTATATCGACACATAGAGCAGTCCAAAGTAGACACGATGAAGTTTATAGAGCTTTGGCAAGGTTTTCCACGTTTGTGAAATACTAAAGTGACCAAAGTGTCAAAACAAATCTTACAACATGTTACTAGATTCATAAAGATATGTGGCGAAACACGTCGAGTGATATGAAACGTCAAACATTTTTCGCGTCAACAAGATGCGTGACAATGTGAACGCGAGTCGATACATTGACAGAAAACAGAGATTTCAACATGTTTTTATGTGAATGTTTCGCCAGTGCAAACGCACGGTAAGAGCAACATAAAATCTCAGACCAAATAAAAAACCAAGACGGAGCGCTGCGAATAATACAGTGAAACATGCCAAATCTATACCTGCGCTCTGCGCTGACACGGTCAAACGCACACATTAACAATCAAACTACACATCACTAAGTACACACATGTAAACCGGCCTCACGTCACTGGATTGTCTTGGTTTTTTATTTGGTCTGAGCATAAAATGAGGAAAATTGTATAAAATTACTGTCACAAAACTGGAGTAAGCAAGCGCGGTGATAAAGTAATTTATTCAAACTAAAATTCAGGGGGAAGCCGCGGAAACCGTTTGCTATGTTTGCCGGTTTAATCTGATGATCAGAGGGCCAGCGACAATCGCTTCGAAAGCGTTTCGTATTTCTACAACGACTTTCAACAGCATTGACATAAGCTTTTCGATAGCTTATTCAGTCTTATACATTTTTGCCTTTTCCATCCTCGTTATCGCTGATAGAATGTCACTTTGTCTAGGGCCTTTGAATGGACTGGCTTGAATCCATATTTATCAATACATTGCTTCAATGATGAACGCTGAAGAAGTAGGCTTCTATCTTCATTGACAATAATGAATCCCAAAAACATCATAGTACTATACAAGATATGTGAGTCACTTCTTATCTGGCCCATGTGCCCCTCCCAGACGTAAATTTTGGATGATCCGCCCTTGTATTGGAGGCACCTCTATAATCCTCCAGGACACAGACGTGTTATGTTATGTTAATAAAAACTTTTTACAAAAAAAAAAACAACCGACTTCCAAAAAAACACTAAAAACGTGAAAAATAACTTTAATTTCGGAAGTCGGTGTCTTTGCTTTTCAATTTTCGGGTTTTGCCACCGACTTCCGAAATTAAAGTTATTTTTCACGTTTTTAGTGTTTTTTTGGAAGTCGGTTGTTTTTTTTTTTTAAACATTTTATTTTTCACTTTTTAGTTGTGGTACCTACCCTACATAAATTCGAATACACTATCTGCTATGTAAATAACAGTGACGGAGTCAAACAATATATCGTCTACATACACTAAGTGGGAAAAATACGTAATTATTGAAGCTAACTCAAAAACTACGCAAGCAAAATTAATAAAATTTATATGGGACCACCTCTGAAGTGTGACCTACCAAACAAAAAAACAATCATCAAAATCGATTCATAATTGGCGGAGTAATCGCGTAACATACAAAAAAAAAAAAAAAAAAAAACATACAGGCGAATTGAGAACCTCCTACTTTTTGAAGAAGTCGGTTAAAAATAATCTGGCTACCAAGTGCCGATCGTGTCACAGTCACAAATTAATTGTGTAGTACCAAATACCATATTTATGTATCTAGTCATTCAACCACAATGAGGCAAATTATTTATTATAAGGCTCTTCAACAATGAGTACCCTATTACTTAATAATTAGTACATTGCAAACTTACGTCTAAGCGCCTCATTACATTACATTCAGAAAAGTAAACAAATAATTTAAATACCTAACTAATCCATGGAAAAGACAAAAATAAAGAATAAATTATTAAAAGCTAAATTGATTACAATAAATTACATAGAGATTAGATATATTTTTTATAAAATTTATGTACTTAATTACAAATTATGTATTATATATTTATTAGGAATGTATTACTTAACACTCATTACGAAATACCCATATTACGTAGGTACACATTCGAGGAGCTCGTGGCTAAGTAAACAGCGGCACGGGTCGATCCATCAGGTTAAACTACGCTTACCGGGGTCGGTCCGTGAATGGGTGACCATCTTTACATACCGAGACCGATGGCCCCGGCTGTCATTCGTGGATCTTTGACAATCGTTACGGGTCGACAGACGCCCGAAAGTCTGACAACCAGTCTTACCAAGGGGTATCGTATTACTCAGTTACTGGGTTGTGGAGGTCAGTTATGCAGTCGCTCCATGTAAAATACTGGCTAGCTGCATCCGGTTAGACTGGAGGCCGACCCCAACATAGTTGGGAAAAGGCTAGGTAGATTTGACGCAGGTACACATACATAACATACGTATATGGGAAAGCAGCTTACTATACTATGACGTCACAAATACGTAGAGGGGAAATAATAATTATATTGTATTGTTATTTATTTCATTCATGTTTAGATGGGAAGGACAGCAGGTGATTTGTGCGGAAGTGCTTTTCAGAACGTACGGCACCAGCATATTAGGGAAATATTATAGAATATATAATATACACATATTTTTAGAACGTATACCTACGCCATTATATTACGGAAATATTGACGAAGGAGACTCGAATATACACAACTAAACACCAGTAGGTATAGCAGAGTGGCGCCCCGATTAACGAGTTTTAGGTCCACCAACCCGCACTGGGCTCGCGTGGTGGATTATGGCCCACTAGCACAGAGAGGAGGCCTGTGTCCCAGCAGTGGGAACATTAAAGGCATTATTACTAAGTATAGGCACAGTAAATAACTTTTTTTTAAACTGTTGCCTAAAATTTTCGTCTTTCAACGTGGAAAGACGTGTGCGTGTGTACAGAGTGTTTCTTTTAAGTACCAATTTAAGTAATATTTTTTTGTAAATCGGTATAATTTTTTTTTTTTTTTTTTGGTTTTTTTTTTTGCATGTATGGACGCTATTCTGTTACAGGTTAACGGGAAACGCCCTTAGTACATTAACATACTGTATATCACACCTAACTTTGTATTTGAGCATGATATAGTACGGATTAATTCTCCCTGCATGACTAACATACGCGAATATATTAGGTCTTTACCTATGAAATTGCCGTTCTGCAGTACTGGCCATTTCAAATCAAAATAATTTTTGTTTGGCTAAGAATTCTAATTTCAAATTAATTTTATTTTAAAAACATGGATTTTTTTTTCCAAAAGTAGTCATTTCTTTATTGATTAGTGTTACATTTTCATCGCATTTCAATCTTTTTCGTCATCATGGATACGTTAAAAATTCGAGTAATTATGGAATATGAGTACCGTCGTGGCAGCAACGCGGCACAAGCGGCACGCAACATCAACGACGTTTACGGAGCTAACACTACAAACCAACGCACCACCTGTTATTGGTTTGCTCGCTTCCGTTCTGGAAATTTCGACCTGAAAAATGAACCTCGCGGTCGTCCGAAGACTTTGGTCGACAATGACGAATTAAAGGCGATTGTGGAAGCTGATGATACACAATCTACGGCTGAATTAGCAGCAGCTTTCGACGTTAGCGTCAAAACAATATTGGTCCATTTGCGTCAAATTGGCAAGGTAAAAAATCTTGACAAATGGGTGCCCCACGAACTCAATGATCGCCAGCGCGAAGTACGCGTCGAGACGTGCCTTGCACTGCTCAACAGACACACAAATGAAGGAATTTTGAACCGCATTGTTACCTGCGATGAAAAATGGATTCTGTTTGATAACCGCAAGCGCTCAGCAAGTTGGTTGGATCCTGGTTCAGCACCTAAACAATGCCCTAAACGAAAACTTACCCCTAGAAAAGTGATGGTCACTGTTTGGTGGTCTAGCGCCGGTGTGATTCATCACAGCTTCTTACCAAACGGGGTGAGCATTACTGCAGATGTGTACTGTGAAGAACTGAACACAATGATGGAGAAGCTGGCGCATCTCCAACCAGCATTGGTCAATCGCTCGTCTCCGCTGCTCCTGCACGACAACGCGCGACCTCATACTGCACAGCAGACGGTCTCCAAGTTGCAAGAACTGGGGTTGGAAGCTCTCCGTCATCCGCCCTACTCACCAGACCTTGCGCCTACAGACTACTACTTTTTCCAGAATTTGGATAACTTCTTGGCGGGAAAAAAATTCAATACCCGGCAGTACAAAATGCCTTTGAAGAATTTGTTGCCTCCCGTCCAGCTGATTTCTTTAAGAAGGGCATCAATAAACTGCCACTGCGATGGCAAAGATGCATTGATTGCATGGGTGATTACTTCGATTAATACAAATAAAAAATTCATGAAAAAAATTCGTTTAAATTTTTTCATACAAAACGGCAATTTCATAGGTAAAGACCTATTATCTACAATACGACACAGCTGGTGTATGAATAAACCTATTCTGATGCGCGAGCGCAAGTAACCTTGCAATGACATTAATGTATTATTTACCATGCACGCTGCAGTTAAGCGTATGTAGATTGCTGCAGGATCTTTGTATTAGTGTTTTATGTCACAGGCACAATAAAGCACTTTTAAATGTCAAAATTTACAATAAAATAGATTTGATTCTACTTGTCCATTCCAAATTGTAGTTTTGTATGGAGAAGAATAGGCAAGAAACTCCATAGTTGCTCTTTTACATGTTTATGATGTAGGTTCTATAGTTTATGATCATGATTATTATAGTTGTAAATAAACCGTTTTAAACAAAAATCAATGGTTTAATTTTAAAACCACGAACACGTGGGCAGTAGATTGATTACGCATCACATTAACAATTAAGTTAGAAAGGCTAATTGTTTTATTTTTTATAGTTTTTATTAATAACATACTTAAACTACTTTTTTAGGATTAGACAGACTAAAAAAAAAACAAGCGACTTCAAAAAATGATAAAAAAAAAAGTGATAAATAACTTTAATTTCGGAAGTCGGTGTCTTTGCTATTCAATTTTCGTTTTTTGCCACCGAATTCCGAAATTAAAGTTATTTTTAACTTTTTTAGTTTTTATTTTTGAAGTTATTGTTTTTATTTTTCACTTTTTAGTTGTGGTACCTACCCCACACAAATTCGAATACCACTACATGCTATGTAAATAACAGTGACGGTGTCAAAGAATATATCGTCTACATACACTAAGTGCGACAAAATACGTAATATTGAAGTTAACTCAAAAACTACGCAAGCAAAGTTAATAAAATTTATATGGGACCACCTCTGAAGCATGACCTACCAAACAAAAAACATAATCTTCAAAATCGATTCATAATTGACGGAACAATCGCGTAACATACACACAAAAAAAAAAAAAAAACATTCAGACGAATTGAGAACCTCCTCCTTTTTGAAGAAGTCGGTTAAAAACAATCTTGTTAAGGTGGATGCGCTAGGGTAGCCCGCGAAATTCAAATTTTCTTATGTTTTTTGCAATTTGCAGGTCAGTGTCAGGTTAAAACTTTTACTATCAGGCTAAAATTTTGACCTAACTAGAGCGCGGCAGAAATGTGTAATGTGTTAATGTTTGGACACATTGGACACTTCAAAGCAGCCATACAACTTGTCACAGGCAATCAATTAAGTAAACAACTTCTGACGCATACAATATTGTTCCTCGTCCCTTGGATTCGTTGCCAGCAAATACCCGAACTCGTCATTGTAATTTTTTCCTCCTAGTTACAATACTGTTTAATATTTTATACTTACGTAATATTATTCAAGTGTCAACGATGTGGTGTTTGTATTGGCAAGCTTTTTTATTTATTCGGCCATATTTGTCACGTCGGGGCATCGTGGATTGAGCCGAATGTAGTCGTTGGTTAAGGTGAAATGGTTCCAAAGCAGATGTTTTGACGCGATTCGACTTCACGCAAAATTAATATTTCTCTCAAAAAAAACAACGCATTTGCGTTTTTTTTATGATTACGAAAATTGAAGAGTGTCTTTAGTGAAGTATGAGGCCCGAAACACGATTGACAAAACTTTCCACGATACAAAAAAAACCGCAAAGTTTCCTTAAAATCTGCTTTTTTAAAGAGAAAAACCTATTCCATTCGATTGTTATCAAAACAATTGTAACAAAATTTTGTTTACGTGTTCACTATTAACTACTTTAAGGGATTATGGACTTATTTTTTCTATATAAACGCAAATAAAATTTTAAAATTAAATATTCGTAAACATAGTGCACTAGAATTGCGCGCGGGCGGGGTCATACCACCCCTCGGCTCTCGTCAGTCCCATTTCGCCTTAAATACTTCTTTGACACGTAATACCTGTATGAAAGTGACAGAGGGCCTAGACAAGTGACAATCGCTTCGAAAGCGTTTCGTATTTCTACAACGACTTTCAACAGGATTGACATAGGCTTTTCGATAGCTTATGTCAGTCCTATACATTTTTGCCTTTTCCATCATCGTTGTCGCTGATAGAATGTCACTTTGTCTAAGGCCTCTGGTTACTTTTGATTAGCGTTGTAGACGAGACGTGTCTGACGTTGGCAAAAGATTATAATATATAGAAACACATGAACAACATAATTTCCATTTCCACAAAGAAACTAAGTGGAGATAGACATGCATTTTTCAAATTTATTTTTAACCAAATATGCATAAGAATATGATGGAGGTTCATTATTTACAAAACAAACAGCCAATGACGTATGATGTACACAAAGCACAGCGTGTGCTCACATCACCTATTTTAAGAACAGACGTTATTATCATATTCTCTGTCAATATGACGTGATGTTTAAGTAAGTAAATGGCAAGAGAAGAGAGCAGATTGGTTTTCAGACTGTCGGGTTTCTGACGACCCGTAACGACTGTCAAAGATCCCCGAATGACAGTCGGGACCAACGGGCCCGTGCTTTCCGAAGCACGGAGGAGTGTCGGTATGTAACGCAAAGATCAGCCATTACCCCCCTCCCTCAAATATGGCGAGGGGGGTAATGGATGATCTTTGTGTTATGCTCGTGAACGGGTGCTGCTTGTGGTGACTGGTCGTCTTGCTGATATTGGTTTTGTTATTGTTATCAGTAATTAACCTTTTATTTATTTTACGCCGATGGTCCTAGTTTATCATTCATAACTTCTAGTTACAGCTATATATAAGCGGGCACGCCCTTTGTGCCTGGAGGGTTTATTTTATGTTTAAATTTACTTTTTATTTCTGCTTGAGTACTCACAGTTCTCGAATATTTTTTTTTGTTGGTATATTGGCGTGTGCTACCTGACATATGGCTAATAATTACCCTCTTATTCATAAACGTTTCTTAAAGTTAAAGAGACGTATAAACGTCGAAAATGTATGGTTAAACAGTTGCTAATTTATAACTTAACTTTATGCAGCGTTTATGAATAAGGCGGTTAGATTTTTGTTTTTTTTTGTTCCGTAATGTGAATGATTTTGCATATAGAATCTTTTTTTTTTCTAACTAAACCGACAGCTGTACTGCTGGGGAGTTTGTCCCGCCACTTCTTCTTCCCAGCTAAAGCACTAGGAAGTGGTGAAGGGTGTGCGTTTTGGGGGACTGTCTTTTGTAATTTTGACGTTCGAAAAGTCCTGATTCTCAGCCTAGTTTGAATAAATGACTTTTGATTTTAAAGATGGTCACCCATCCACGGACCAACCCCGGCAAGCGTAGTTTATCCTGATGGATCGACCCGTGCGGCTGTTATTTCTTAGCCACGAGCTTATTTGTAAGACATATAGGCAAAAACTGATTTTTATCAGGAAAATACTGTAACTATTTTTGCCGCAATAAAAAAATCTAATGGTGACTTTACGAGCAACGTAAACGATCGAACCTCGGAACACGTATCCACATGATGTAATGTAGTGATTTAGTGATCTGAACTTCCGATGTCTGATGTAATTTTCGAGCGGCTTACAGAAGCAGCTAAAACAAACTGCGCATGCTATTCTGAGTCCGGAATAACCGAGTTAGATATCTCACCGAAATAACGGACTTAAAACATAATATCTCTGTTAGTAGATTTAGTAAATTAATACTAATATAAAACTTTTCTATAGATACAAAAAGGTTCTGTGGATGAGCTGACTGAGAACTAGTACATAACCTCAGTAACCCGACGGCCTAGACAAAGTGACATTCTATCAGCGGTAACGATGATGGTAAAGGCAAAAATGTATAGGACTGACATAAGCTATCGAAAAGCTATGTAAATCCTGTTGAAAGTCGTTGTAGAAATACGAAACGCTTTCGAAGCGATTGTCACTTGTCTAGGCCCTCTGAACCGCTAATAACTGAAAATATCTACATGAATTTGAATAGTAAAAGAATCATTTTCAAAATTCCAGATGGTAAACTTGGGGAAAAAACTTTGCGCGCTATAAATATTATGAATTATCGTAAAATGTCACAAACTGACAATTCATCAGTTTGACAGTTTTCTATGGAGATTCGTAAAATGGTCCACAAAATTATGAATTGCTTTTGTGTCAAATTAGAGGAATTGTTAATTATTGCATTAGGAAAATTGCTTTTAGAGGCATTGCTAATGTGGCCGATTTAGGCCCCCTGAATGACAGTGTGAAATTCAGTCGCATTTTGATATAGATTTAAGGACATTTCTTAGCTAGGGCTAAGAAATGTCCAATTCTAACGATCCTAGAGTGAATCACAGTCATTTATTTCAATTTCAAAGCTTTTTTGAAACCTATTGTTAACCCTAGTTACTTACTAAGCTTTGTAGAGCAATGCTCTTGCTCTGCTCTATTAATAAAGACTAAAGTCAATGTTTTAAAATAAATAAAAAAATTACATAAAATAATATTTAATTCGGAAAAAGTCAACCATAAGGGTTAGTAACAATAAGACAACTCGCGTATACGTTTACCTTAAGTTTTAGATTTCTCGTTATTATGTAGACTTAACCAGTGAGGTTCACACGATTTATAAATAACCATACGAAAGAATCAGCCACGCGACACGCGTACAACGCGTGGTAGACATTTTTATCGACCACTCGATTTATCTGTAATCTGGTCTAATTTTAATACCTTTCCAAAAGGGATGGTCACGTATGTAAATAATTGTTATACGTGTCTCGACTTATCAGTGTTTTGGTTGTAATAATTAAAAATATATACCTATTTATTATACAGTATGTTCTCTAACGAAGGGCGTTAACCTGCAATAGTATAGGGTGTATACATGCAAAAAAAAAAAAAATACCAGTAAAAAAATAAAAAAAAAGTAAAATATTCACAAAAAATATTAAATGGATACGGAAAAGAAACACTCTGTATACGAACACTTGTCACACTTGTCTTTCTACGTTGAAATAAAAGTGTGCATGTACAGAGTGTTTCTTTTACGTATCAATTTAATCGTTTAGGGAATATATCACAAGTCATATTTTTTATTTTATTTTATTGTTTTTTTTTCTTTCATTTATGGACTTTATACTATCGGGGGTTAACGGGGACGCCCTTGGTTAGTTAACATACTGTATGTATACCTAAACAAACATCCGAATTGATAACTTGCTCATTCTTGAAGTCGGTTAAAAAAAAAAAACCTATGCCTTAACTATACCCCATTTGAAATAAGATTAGAAATTAAAACAAACCCTTTTACAGTCCGTTCAACCGATTTTGACTTCTATACCGTAGGCATAAGGATAGCATTAAAAGCAAAAAAAGTTACACAATACCAACTATCTACTGCGGCTGCCATTTGTCATGCCACCAACGCAATAGAATTCAAAATCGGTTGAACGGAATGTAAAAAAGGCTTATCTATACGTCTAATCTTATTTCAAATGGAGTATAGAGTCAGACAAATTGAATATTTTTTAACCTTTGATTTATAAAATAAAGGAGCTCGTGGCTAAGTAATATCAGCCGCACGGGTCAATCCATCAGGTTAAGCTACGCTTACCGATATTGGTCCGTGGATGGGTGACCATCTTTACATATATATATACTCCACCGTGCCTCGGAAAGCACGTTAAGCCCCGGCTGTCATTCGTGGATCTTTGACAGTCGTTACGGGTCGTCAGAAGCCCGAAAGTCTGAAAACCAGTCTTACCAAGGGGTATCGTATTACCCAGTTACTAGGTTGTGGAGGTCAGATAGGCAGTCGCTCCTTGTAAAATACTGGTATTCAGCTGCATCCGGTTAGACTGGAAGCCGACCCCATAGTTGGGAAAAGGCTAGGCAGTTGTGACTTATGAAACGTCTGAATCTAGGTGCACGGTTCCATCTGGTCGTTTCCCATGGATATCTCTGAGTATTTTTATTCAGAAACAAACTTTATACACAAGCGTTGCAAAGAAGATTTTATGAATGAATTATATTAACAACATTTTGGTACTTTCTCACATCGTCAATGGTTTCAGGACTTATGCACCGAGCTCATCACTTTGGCAAAAGGACAAAATCCCGCCTACTCTATTTACAGATTTAGCGCCAAGAATGGTGAGAATCTAACCTTGGTTGATGGTTGACAATATTTGATTCGTGTGTACTGAGTATTGATAAGTCACATACAACCAGAGGGCCAATTCTCTTACTTAAAAAACGTTCACATTCGAGTCGCAATCATCAAACTTGACAAAAATATTGGTAAATTGATGGTTTTTTACCCAATTGCCCCAGAAGGCGGGTAAATGTTTTTCACAGATTGCGAATGAGATGCGAATGTAAGCGAATGTTCTTAAAAATAAGGGAATTGCCCGATACTGACCTGAAAACTGCAAAAAACTTAATAAAATTTGAATTTCGCGGTCTACAGACGCTCGACATTCAAATATTCTTACGTTTTTTGCAATTTGCAGGTCAGTATCAAGTTGTATGTTGATTAAAATATATGATTCGCGGCCGTAACAAATATGGATTTGCAGAATAATAAACATTAGAATCAGCAATACAACTCCTTAAGTTCATATTGAATGACTATTTCATGAAATCGTGACATTTGGGGATAACTTAAGGACCTGCAAATTGCAAAAAAACGTAAGGAAAGAATTTCCCGGCCTACCCTGACGTTTTCGCCTTAAGTAATCGTAGTGCTGCATAGTTCGTGTCGATGCGAGAGGATACGTGAACAAGATTAAATTAAGTACATGAAAGAAGTCTTAGGCTGCCATCAGACGGACTGTATCGCAGCCACCGCGCGCAGTCGATATATTCAACTGCATACAGTCGTGACTTCAACTTTACGCGGTCGGCTACAGTCGTGTAGTGTCGAGAAATATTCTCAGGCATAGCCGGTTTCCTCTCGATGTTTTCCTTCACCGTTTTTGAAGCAAGTGATAAATTATATAATACACACATGAATCCGAAAAGTCACGAGGTGCGTGCTTTGGGTTCGAACACGAGACCTATGACTTCGCAGTCCGACGGTCACACCACGAGGTTATCATTGCTATTTTGGCACTGATAAACTCCAATTTTTATAGTATTGCCAAAAAAAATGCGGTTAGCGATGAACAGCGTACGTCGACACTACACGACCGCGTAAAGTTGAAGTCACGACTGTATGCAGTTGAATATATCGACTGCGCGTGGTTGCTGAGATGCAGTCCGTCTGTTGGCAGCCTAAGACGTCTTTCATGCACTTAATTTAATCTTCTTCACGTATCCTCTCGCATCGACAAGAAATATGCAGCACTACGATTACTTAAGGCGAAAACGTCAGGGTAGGCCGGGAAATTCAAATTTTCTTACGTTTTTTGCAATTTGCAGGTCCTTAAGTTATAATTATCCCCAAATGTCACGATTTCATGAAATAGTCATTCAATATGAACTTAAGGAGTTGTATACAATCTAACACTGACCTGCAAATTCCAAAAAACGTAAGAATATTTGAATGTCGCGCTAAAGCGTCGGTAGATCGCGAAATTCAAATTTTCTTACGTTTTTTGCAGTTTTCAGGTCAGTATCGGGCAATTCCCTTATTTTTAAGAACATTCGCTTACATTCGCATCTCATTCGCAATCTGTGCGACGAGACACGCCACGCCTCGAGAAAAGACACCGACACTGTCCCCCCTTATTTCCTTTTATTTACATGACAAATATTTCTCTCGACGAGACTCAGAAAAATGTGACACACCCTTCTAGAGTACTATGCTTTCTTCAGTATTTTTAAAATGAGTACAACTTTTGGCAGCTTGCACTGTGTACAAATTGTCGTACTCATCAATCTATATATTTCCAGTTTAAGCTGACCTCGCATCATACGGAAATCCTATACAATGCGAGATCAGCTTGAAATGTATATTTTGATGTGTAGCCGTGTGTACGTCTTTAATAAAACCCAACTATGCTGGCAGCCAAACATAAAAACTATAAAAATGGGAGTTTATCAGTGCCAAAATAGCAATGATAGCCTCGTGGTGTGACTGTCGTACTGCAAAGTCATAGGTCTCGTGTTCGGACCAAAGGCACGCACCTTGTGACTTTTCGGATTCATATGCCTATTGTATACCTAATTAATCACTTGCTTCAAAAACGGTGACGGAGAACATCGTGAGGATGCCTGAGAGATATTTCTCGACGGTATGTGAAGCCACGTCAAAGGCTACGGGCGGCATAAAATCTCCGACACCAGGTTAATCACACGAAAAAGTAAGAAAAGAAAGTAAAAAGAGCCAAATGTCACTATGTGACATACACACTAATTCACTTTTCAATTTCAATTTCAAACTTTATTGCAATCCATAATGTACACATACAGGTGGTAATAATAAATAAATAAAAACAAGTATGGACCCTGTCGGGCACAGCAACATTTTAAATATTTAAGAGGGTGGAAGTTTTTTAGTACTAAATCCTACTATATAATATTATAAATGTGAAAGTTTGTGGGTTTGTTACTCAATCACGCAAAAACGGCTGAATGGATTTCGATGAAATTTAGCAAACAGATAGTTTATAACCTGGATTAACACAAAGGATACTTTTTATCCCCATATTCCCACGGGATTGAGACTTACGCGGGTGTACCATCGCAGACACTGTCAGTGAACCACTTTTCAACCTTATTGTAAAGGGCATAAGGGTGAAAAGTGGTCATCCGCAAATGTCCTCGGAAGTACCGCGGGGCGCAGCTAGTATTTAATATTTCCCATATCCGTTTTTTTATAATTAACATTTATTTATTATAATTATACTGTCACTCATTTATTATTCTCTGAATTATATATATGTAGGTCAGTCTTTTTATTTATTTTTATACAAAATTATATTATATATTGCTTATTTAATTATTTGCTTAGCGTATTTAATAAAATTATTTATTTTATTTTATTGAGATGATTGTTTCTTGAGGAGTTCGTGGCTAAGTAATAACAGCCGCTCGAGCCGATCCATAAGGTTAAGCTACGCTTGCCGGGGTTGGTCCGTGGATTGGTGACCATCTCTACATACCGAGAATCCTCCGTGTCTCCGAAAGCACGTTAAGCGGGTTAAGCCGTCGGCCCAGGCTGTCATTTGTGGATCTTTGACAGTCGTTTCGGGTCGTTAGAAGCCCGAAAGTCTGATAACCAGTCTTACCAAGGGGTATCGTATTATCCTGTTACTAGGTTGTGGAGGTCAGATAATCAATCAAAACTTTCCACGGTGTTTGACCGCCTATCTGCCTTTAAAGTGTGTTAGGGTAAACACCGTTATTCTTGTAACCAGTGGTTTGCTTTCATTTATAGAAAGTAAAATCAATGGAAAATGACAACTTTTTTATTTTTTTAATCTACATTTTACCACAAGAGACGCAAGTTCGTTGCCCTATGCGCTAGGGCAACAAACTTGCGTCTCAAGACGGGCGGGACGTAACCTGACCGGCCGCGAGCGCGACCTCTCCCTCAGTCAGTCAGCTGTTTCGCTAGCGAGTAGGATAGAAACATTTTAAAATCTTTTAATGAAAATAACGTTTTCTTTCATTTATTTTTATATTTAAGTCAACTACCCATGGTTTGAGTGACAACGGTGTTTACCCTTACACCCTGTATAAAAAAAGCGATTATTATTTAGTTCTATTCGGATTTTTCGATAAAGACATGATAAGGATGATTCTCGGAAACAGCTCGTTATATAAATTTCTGACAATACGGCGAAGGCTTAACTGTTATCGGTTAAAATCGTTTTGTGGTGACTTCGGTTCCTTTTTTTATGACACTGTAATCTCCTTTCAATACATGAGCGTTTTTGAAGAATCATAATAAAATCAATCTGCCTAGCCTTTTCCCAACTCTGTTGGGGTCGGGTTCCTGTCTAACTGGGTGCAGCTGAATACCAGTATTTTACATGGAGCGACTGCCTATCTGACCTCTACAACACAGCATGATTTATAATCTATGTTTCTGAAAAACACTCACTCGTGACACATATTTATATAACACACCCCGTTTTACAATAGATTATAAATTATTTTTAACAATTTTAGCGACTAATTTTCATCACTTACGTCGTTGACTCCGTTACGTAGTTACGTCTTTTTACGTCGAATTATTTACATAATATGAAACGTCAAAGTGACGTATCTCATTCGTATACGTTTTCGCACACATATTTTAACAACAAACTTATCGATAGTAATGATAATGGATGTCATAATCTGTCTTCAGTCACGCATTTTTGCGTTACATTCACGCATTCGTACTATCGACGCCATGTTACATGTCTTATTGCGTACATTTGCGTAACTTACCTACTAAAGGCCCGAACACACGTACCATGACCACACCACAACAACACCACGTGGACTGCCGCAAATAATTTATATGAAAATGATTAGTCTATACACACGGACCACATTTGGCCAACAAAATCAACCGTGAGAGTGATACCGACCACATCAAGGCAGCGCGTGGCAGCCACAACGTTGCGTCAACGCGACGACTGCAATCTGCAAACACAAGTCACAACGTAACCACATTGGAAATCTCAACTACTAGCGACAACGCAATCGAAAGAATGATGCCACGAAATGTATGGAAGCTGGTACCCGCTCCAATAGGAATAAATGATATATCCTCAAAGCATAATAAACATTGGTGTAAATGGACGTTTTACAGGACAATTACTGTTATTTTGCAGCCGTTAAGGTCATTTATAAGTCCAGCATCGGATCAGCACCACATCATCGACACGCCGCCAATCAGGCAGTACTTATGAATGAAGTTTCATGATGATGCCAATTCGGTGCCAAGCTGAAATGCTATGCAAGCTTTATTTGCCAACACCTCATACCGATAGAAATCCAGGATTAACCGCTAGGAGGAAAGGGAAGTGGTGAACCCATGATCGGTTACTGGGTAGCGTGTGATGTCGAAACCTCTCTAATGATGCTCAAAAGGGCAGTGAATAATGAAGTATCTAAAAAAATACCTTATTTTGGTATTACTATAACTGACATGTTTGGTACAGTATACCTCCAAACGGACAAGGATTTCGAATTAGGCGCCAGAGTAACTTCTATTCAGTTTAAAAAGGGCTATCCAACGATGTATTACACATGGCTATTGGAGCAGGGTACCAAAATAGGCATCATCCTTTTGTAGTTACCACAACGCAACTGCAAGAAATTGCAGCGACACTATTCACGCGTAGCCACGGCTTGCTCACATTTTGTCGCTGCGATGTGGTGTTGTTGTGGTACGTGTGAACGGGCCCTTAAAGATGTGTGAATTTTATGATAATTGATAAGCATGACCATTTCCCAAATTTTGATTTAAAAGAGTGTCCGTGGAGTTTCTTGCCCGTTCTTCTCCATAGGAACCTACTACGCTTTGGAATGGGCAACTAGCTTCATTTTTTTGACTGACCGACCCCTTGACAATCCAAAAGTACCTGTAATTGGTTTATTTGAAATAAATGCTTTGAGTTTGAGTAAATAAAATAAAATGACGATCGCTCTCTCTTCACCACTTCCTAATGCTTTAAACTGGGAAGAAGAATTGGCGGTATGGCGCAACAATCTCCCTAGCAGCACAACTGTCTGAAATCCCTGACTGGTAATCTGTTACTACCAGTCAGAGACCTTAAGTTCTGAGTTGAGCTCCTCGGTTACTAACAAATACTTGCACTGACTGGACAGGGTCCACTCAAATCTGTGGGGTTGTTTCATCAAAAGACCATTTCAAACACTAATCTACATGGTCCTCATGGGATCACACGTCTCTCATAATACTAGTAGAACACACCTTCCAATCTATAAAGAAAAGGATAATAAACGTATTATTGAAATCCTTAAAACGGTTTTTACTTTGGTGTCCAACCATTAACCCTAACAGGATTATGGCTTGACTAAGATTATGTCTGGACTTTAAAAGAGACTGTGACCTCTGAGTTTGTTTCGGCCTTTCTTCTCAGAGTAGTTAGATAGGAAACGCCAACCACATCAATTTTTTTTTATTTGGCCTTTAGAATTGATTCCGATATCCTATTTACAGAATAAACAATTTCATTTCATTTCACTAGGAGTCGACCACACGCGATGACGCGATTGTAAAAATTAGAAATATGTATAACAAGACCATTTCGTCGATAACCCTTGATCTTTGACTTTACTACAGATAAAGTCATTCAATTCACACATGAAATGATTCTCAGTTGTTTTTGTTTATTTTTAATGCTCGGTATCGTCCTACTTCCCAGTATCTGTTCGTGTTTGAATGGAATTTTTCCTATCGTTGAGCAAGTTCAAGTGTCAACCCAAGGATTTGGATTATTTATTTCTTATTTTAGACGAAGAAATAAATTTTATAATCGAATAATTCGACGAGTTTTTCCTCATTATAAATTTTTAGACACATGTAAATCACGGTTGTCTTCCCCGATGGACTAAGTAGAGGTTTACGGTGTACCTATTTTACAATTTTGGGGATGTGGATATAAATTTTACTGGAGAGTTTGTTGACAGCACACAATTTTGAGGGCCGTCTTTTCAAAATCGACATACGACTATTCTAGTTTATATTATTGTGGACGATAGAGCCACTATGGAATGGATGACGCGCCCCTCTGCCGCATTTACATACATACACGGTAATAGGGATTTCTATGAGTAAAGCGGTCATTTCATAGTGGACAAACTATACTGTTTTTTAATCTTGTAGATTTTTGACACTTCAAATGATTGCTGTTAGTTTTTTTCAATTTGGAGTTTGACATTTGCATCTGTCAAATTAGTCTACAGGATTGAAAAACGAACTTTAATCTATGTATTACCTTCCCATTCTCTACCAAAATGACCTCCACCAACACACCATAGAGAAACCAAACAGCGTAAATACAGATAATGAGACAAAAAATGTCTGACGAATCGTATGTTTCCTATTCCCTGATAAGATACGACTGTCTGGCATATCACGTGTTGTTGGCGTGTTGATAAGGACAGTCGAGACGTGGTAACTGAATGATATTAGAAACATAAGCCTTTTATCAAGTATTTTGGATCAGGTGATTCCGTGACAGTTGTTTTTAGTTACGACGTTTTTGACAAGATACGATTGTTTACACTTCGTTTCAAAAATCAAAATCAAAAGTCGTTTATTTAAAGTTTTTTTTTCGATCTATTAATGTTTATTTATTAAAGGTACACAATATCTTATACAACTAACTATTAACTAATTAAATCCTAATTAATATGAATTAAAACTAACTACATATACCATTAATAACTAAAATATGGCGTCGAAAAATTCCTCCGCATCGCTGTCGGGTGGCAATGAACCCAAGAGACTGGCGGAATTGCCACGTTGTATGGCAATTTAAAGTAGGTTAAGAATCAGACCTTTTTGAGCGTCAATATGACATAAGACAGTCCCCCAAAACGCCGGCCCTTCACCGCTTCCTAGTGCTTTAGCTGGGAAGAAGTGGCGCAATAAACTCCCCAGCATCACAGCTGGTCGCTTGCTAGCTTAGCTTAGCTTATCCTAGCTTAGAAACTAGCCTCGTGTATATCGGGCACAATCGCAGGCGGTGGGGGCTCTTATCAAATATTTGGATGAGTCATTTGTTAATCGATTTAAAAAAAAAGGAGGAGGCTATCAATACATCTGTGTTATTATTAATTAAGTGGAAACTTCTTTAGGCGCTTTTTGGTAGAGGGTAAACATAAGGATTCGCGTAGTGCTAAGCTATAGAATATAGATGGCGCTAATACCAGTTGTTTTTTTAATGTGTTCATCAATATTTTTTTGACTTACGACTTTTTTTTTGCAAGATACGATTGTTTACGTCGTTGGACCGTGTAGATAGTCGTATCTAGGTTTTAAGCTGGTGGGGTTTTTTTCACAGTGCCGGTGGCAATGCCGCCGGGTTTATGCCGAGCGGCTATGCCGGCTATAGCGGCTCCTTTTGTGTGGCAAAGCCGGCTGCTTTGAATGCCGCCGGGTGCACGGCGGCTTGGCCACTGTGTGTAGTAGCCTTTAGAAGAAAACCCCGCCAGCTTAAAATCTAGATACGACTATCTACACGGTCCAACGAAGTAAACAATCGAATCTTGCATAAAAAGTCGTAAGTCAAAAAAATATTGATGAACACATTAAAAAACAACTGGTATAACAGAGCCTTTATACTCGCAACAATCTAAGAAGTCCGTTTCGTTCTCGTACTTGTAATAAAACGTTATGCCTTGAGAATCAGTTTTAAGCAATGTAGATACTCGAAAATCAGTATACTGGGTGTTAGGGTAGACACCGTTATCCTTGAAACGCGAAAAAAAAATTAGCTATTCTATACGATTTAAGTGAACACAAATTATGTAGTTAGTATGGAACAGCTGATTTTTTTTTCGCAAAGGATTTTTATAGCTGTCAAAACGGACTTCTTAGGTCCGTATTACAGAACGTTCCTCAAGTCCAGTTTGATCTGCAATCAGTTGATCACTGTTTGAGTATAGAATCAGTACTTGAGCATCGGTCTTATTCCAGATCGTTAATCAATCTATACTTAACTGAATCGAAAGTCAAATCGAGCCTCAAGCAGAGATGTGTATTGTCTATGCATCAGCCTGTTTTCGTTTACGATTTATTATAATAAACAACTTTGATCCGATCTTCACTGGATTAGAAATATTAAAATACACCATAGAAGGCCAGTTATTTAGGAAATCAGCGTTATTATTTCATTCCTGAATAGTAAAATGCCCCATTTATTGAAGTAAAGCTCTTTGAAGTGAAGCAAAATTGTCAAGCTTAAAATACTCGTATTTGTGGCCTTAAATAAATAAGTATGCTATTTATAATGTCAGTATGTCAAAACATCAGTGTGAAAAACATTAGTTTGTTATTGTTTGTCTATTTTAATTATTTGTTTAGCTGATTTTATTCCTAATACTTAACGCTTTTAAAATGGCAGGACGGAAGAAAAATTTTAGTACTTTGGAAAAAAACCTACTAATAGAAATCTTAAAAGACTTCAAACATATGATAGAAAATAAAAAAACTGATAATGTCAGCACAGGAACCAAAAAGGCTGCTTAGATCCGTATTGCGGAGAAATTTAATAGTTCGCCTAGTTGAAGTTGAAGAAATATTGACAATTTGACATGACAATCTATGCTCAAGCGCGGTCTCGACCACACTTGGGTGATTACAGATTTGATCACTGCTTGGGTTCGATTGAGTAACTGAGTAGCGATCTAAAATAAAGCCAAACTCAGTTAAACTAAGATCAATGCATCTATGCTTGAGCAACGTTCTAAAATTAAAAGCGGACTTAAAACTAGTTTTAAACAGAGATCAATACTTGAGTTTCCTTCTGTAATACGGACCTTAGATTGTCGCGAGCTAGGGGTTTTAATATTTGTAGCCCACTTATGACATCCGACAGTCATATTTAATATTTCCTTCCTGTTTAGTCAGATGACATATTATGTAAGTATCATTTGTTACAACTAAATCAAGTAGGCATTCCGGTTGTCTAAAGGTTAGAATCGTTGTGATACTTCCGCATTTCCGTTGCCCCTGATATTAGCACGACAGACAGCTGAATTTATTCATATTATGTACGTCAGACAAAGTCATAGCTTATTGCTATTATTTAGTTTGAATTTGCCTTGAATTTCGCGGGCAACCTTTTTTTTTTTTTTTGACCGTGGGAAATCCTCAAATGACTTCTCCCGCTCTGGGCGGAGCGGAAGGGCGTGTCAGACTTTTATTGACTAAAACCCACCCGTGTTCCTTCAGTTGCCTGTTGCCAAGGTCCCGGTATCCCTTTCGGACATTCCCGCAACCCTGGCAGTCGCGGGCTACCCTAAAGGGCCTACTTAGCTCAAATTCACTTTCTATCTCGCTCACACCATACTACTCGCGGCCTGAGTGAGAGCGAGACGAAGCGGGGTGCTGGCGGCTCCAAGCCTCGAATAGTTTAGGTAACTGCTTTTTACGGTGAAAATATAATAACTCAAAAAAAAAACATAATACCTGCTTTATAATTAGTCCGGTTATTATACAAAGTTTCATGATCTAATTTGAAGTATTTTTTGAATACCGGTTTATAGTTCGGTGTATTTATTAATTTGTAGTAATTTTTTCTATAGAGAAAATTCGTCGTGTTTTCGCCACACATAGGACCTAGCATCAATCCTCAACTTTAACATATATTTATTTCAAAATTAATGCTGCAGTATTTTCGGCATAACGGAGGATCATGCTACGCAATTTGAGGTAGGGTGGGCCCTTAAGCAAAATAGCCTTCACTAGTGGTGATTCAAAAATGACGGTTCAAGTGAGAGAATGAAAGCTGTGCAGTTAGCCACACGACCACCTAGCTGATTGCCAACAACCAACTACGGCTGGAACGATTATGATGTTTTCGTGTCAATACGAGAGCAACATTATCAATAATGAGTCTGCAGCCATAAACATTCAACAACTGAGTGATAAAATACACCTCTGTCACATTATGTTTTCATTTTATCCACAAATAAACCAATGTACTATCTATGGAACATATGAATATGACATTATTATCAACATTTAAAACTTCAAAATAAGAACGTGATACGATAAGCGGTGTGAACGAACTCGTTATCGGGATTACACATTTAAAATTCGAATGTCAAGGCCTTTTTGTTATGAATTATTGAAAAAAATAATATGGTAATAGTTGTTTTTTTTTAATCTATTATAAGGTATCAGTGTTGCTAGAGTGGCCTAATTTTCACCCGACTGCAGCTGTGAAGCCAAACGTATGTAAGTAACTAGTTATAGTTACTATGCCCAGTACATTGTAAAATAAATATGGATATAGTAAGCAGGGATGTTGCGGATATCCGCGTCCGCATCCGTAATGATTCATGCGGATGCGGATGTAGCACAGGTCGCGACAAGAAATAAAATAGGCGGGGCCGGCAACTGGCGCGTGCCGTACGCACGTGCTCATTGACCAATAACAGCGAAGATTTCGTCCAGAGACAAGATCCGACGCGTTTGTTAATGTGCATTTGTTTCTTGTAAATCAGTCATAACGTGTTGTTACACGACTTATTGTATTAACATTTCAGTTTTCGAGTGTTATTGTGAAATTGTGAGCATTGTATTGTATGCTATACGAGATTACCGCAGCTGATAGATTAGATTATTTAAAAAGTGATTTTACAATGGCACCGGCACAAAGTGACATTTGGAAAAAAAATCTTAAGACGCGCATCCGCGGTTGTGAGACTTCAAAAATCCGCATCCGCATCTGCGAATGTGAAAAAATCTGCATCCGCAACATCCCTGGTAGTAAGTACTTCCAGGGGCGGGCGAACTCTTTCACAAAAAGTTCTACATGACTGCAATACTTTTCCAATTCTTATTAAGTTATTACACAGGCATGTTACAAATTACAAACACTTTCGAAAATTAAGACCGACTGCAATTAAAAAACATAATAACTAGTAATTACAGTAAGAAACGATTCCATTGAAGCGATAAACCATGACATAAGTACTTACGTAGAGATTACCGGTAAATTCTGTGAGCATGAAATTTCAGCGAAATAGTGTAGTCATCGCATCGTTATCGAATTTTGTAGGTAAGGGCAGCGTTGACGAATGAGCCGGACACCGTCAACGTTGACGAATGAGCGGCCTACACTGACCCGACTCGAAGCGCACATACCTAAGGCGCGGTAAAGCGTTATCGGTCAAACTATTTTACCTACATCAAGGTAAAGTTAACTTCTGTTTAAAGATCCCCTTGCACCATCATCATTTCAGCTGAAAGACGTCCACTGTTGGCCACAGGCTGTCCCCAAGCAGCAGAGAATTTCTCAGTAGCAGCCTGGGGGCCAAGTGTACTAATTTACAAACGTGTCAGTGGTCTCACAATGATCAGTTTTTGACAGATTTTGTATGGCATACCTGTCAAAAACGGATTATTGTGAGACCACTGACACGTTTGTAAATTAGTAGACTTGGCCCCCTGGAATCTGGAATTGTGTCCGGTTGATGGTAAGCTCACTCTATTGCATGGTATCTTAAGGGCCTATCCTACCTCAAATTGCTTAGCATGATCCTCCGTTATGTATGCCGAAAATACTGCAGCATTAATCTTGAAATAAATATATGTTAAAGTTGAGGATTGATGCTAGATGCTAGGTCATACGTTTGAAGAAAACAAGATAAAAAAAAAACTCGAAGTTTTGGTTCTAAGACATGCCGATTTCCTCACGATATTTACAGAGGCGTGTCATTAATTACTTAGTAAGGTATTTATTAAGTTTGAGTGCAGTAATTATTTAAGTACATGTGTACCGGCAATTAGCGATTACATACCGAGTAATGAGTGTATTTAACAACTTAAGTATTTATCTTTGAACACATTGAATGCCACGTGGAAACCGACCGCACGGTCGCATGAATTAATAAGTCTTCGTCTACGACAAAAATCCTAAAATACATGATGTATGCAACAAGAATAATGTACCCAGGTTTTGTAATATTTTTATTTAAAAGAGTGTCCTTGGAGTTTCCTGCCCGTTCTTCTCCATAGAGATCTACGTTTTTGAATGGGCAACTAGCTTCAACTTTATCTAGTAGAGAATCGGCGCCGTTTTGTATAACGTAGATATGTATGTATAGTAGAGAATCTGCGCCGTTTTGCGATCTTTGTCAGTTTATTGCCCGTCAAACTAGAAAAAAAATACGACATAATTATATCATCTAAGTAAACCTTAAAAAGGAGAAAAAAACTTACATCAGGAATCGAAATGGGACGTGTGACAACCTCTAAAATGAGGCTTATAATTACCAATTTTGAACGCGCGTGGGTAGCGTGCAAAAAGTTCAATCCCCCAGGATTATACGCGAAAGAATAAAAAGAATGTAGGGTCGCTAAGTAACTTAAGGGAGATTTTGAACGTGTCCGGGGTATTGATTTCGATTCTATACGAAGTGTTTTTATCTGGCAGTAATAACAATTCCCATGATCAATATGAACCCTTATTTAGTCATTTGGCCACCCAACATTTAAAATATGGCTGACATAACATAATTGGTCATCACTGGTCTGCTATCCGCGCGTCTCTCACTTGTATTGAACGGAAACGAATGATTCATCTTCTTTTATAATATCATTAATACGAATGTACAACATAATTGGCTGTATCTATTTCTGTCAATCGATTACAACAACAACAACATGTTGTTTATTAACAGCACATTACCGACTATAGAATTTCAGTGTTGGAAAGTTTCATAATTAGTGTGAAACGCCACAAGGTAGCATTTTAGGGCCTGTTTCAAATGCAATCATTTAGCATAATTACAATCACCATAGTGTTCCTAGTGCTGGGAGAAAAATAGTATTCTTTTAAATACTGCAACAGTTTTATCCTAGTCAGATCATAATTTCTATTTTATTGTAAAATCTGGGCAATTGTTAAATAATAATAGCCTTTTATTATTATTAGTCTTTTATTAATAAAAGCCTATTATTTCCCTTTTATTGTTAATAGCTTTTTATTAATAAAAGGCTATTATAATTTCCCTTTATTATATTTCCATTATTTACATATAAATTATATTTTTAAATATTAGAATAAGTATAAAAATACAAAAACATTTAAAAATATAAAATTATTTCCTTTTATTATTAACCTTTTATTAATAAAAGGCTATTAGTTCCAACATAACACGAGCTATTCTCCTACAAGTGATTACAAAATCGTACCATGAGGCGATGCGTTTATACCAATTAGTTAATCTGACAATTACATTAACTGTAGACCTCTCTGACATCTTGATAAAGACTGTCTTGTTGTTTACTTGTGTCCAAGATTAGCGCTGGAGTCAAAGATTAATACGTGCCTTTAGTAGTAGGTAAACTTAGCGGTGTGTGACCGATAAGAGATAACCCACAGTGTGTGACTGGGAGCGTATAGTCGGTTCCAAAAGTATCAGCTAAAAGAGTAAACATATCCTGTTCAGAGGCCCTAGACAAAGTGACATTCTATCAGCGATAACGATGATGGAAAAGGCAAAAATGTATAGGACTGACATATGCTATCGAAAAGCTTATGTCAATCCTGTTGAAAGTCGTTGTAGAAATACGAAACGCTTTCGAAGCGATTGTCACTTGTCTCTCTTGTACTCTCTTTTATAGATCTTGTCGCTGCGACAAACGAGTACTCGTCGGCGGGCGGTGTGAACATAAATAGTCGGTATGTTAAAAAACTTAAAAAAAAAAAATAGTTTAACTATAAATATTCACAAAAAATATTGATTGATACGTAAAAAAAAATCTGCTTCCAAAACTAGTTATATGTATAGCATGGTAAATAAAAATCGTTTTAAATAAATATTCACAAAAAATATTTAAAAAAACTCGCAAATAATGTTTGGTGAATATTTTATTATAAATAAAAAATAAAACTAAAACTTTTTTTTTATGGTAATATTTTTTTCATTTATTATTGCGGGCGTTCGGGAACGCCCTTGGTTAGTTAACATACTAATTGTATTTTGTAAGTTTCTATAGTGAAGAAATAGTTGATAGCTAGTAGATTCCTCGTCAGCGGTGGGGCAGATGCCTAAAGTGATAGAATGAAATGGAGATCTATAAAAAAAACCGGCCAAGTGTGAGTCGGACTCGCGCACGAAGGGTTCCTTACCATTATCTATAAAACGACAAAAAAATCATGTCTGTTGTATGGGAGCCCCCCTTAAATATTTGTTTTATTTTAAATTAATTATTTATTTTTAAAGTGAATATATAACTAAATATTCTGTGAATATTTCAAGCATCTACCTGTTGCCGTTATCAATAAGGAGCAAAAACGAGCAAAAAAACCACGATTGTTGTATGGGAGCCACTTAATATTTATTTTATTCTGTTTTTTAGTATTTGTTGTTATAGCGGCAACAGAAATATCGTCTGTGAAAATTTCAACTGCCTAACTATCACGGTTCATGAGATACAGCCTGGTGACAGACGGACCGACAGACAGACAGCGGAGCCTTAGTAATAGGGTCCCCGTTTTACCCATTGGGTACGGAACCCTAAAAATGCTGATCCAGCCCTGCGAGTCTGAATTCACCCTTAATGAACATAATATGTGTTATGTAACACTAGTAATTTAATCATCTTAGCATTGCATACCGGATTTCACGAGACAGACACGTTAATCTAATCACCAAAACATTAGAAAACAAGATGTTTTCCTGTCTACTAGTTATCTATTTACTAGAGAAAGGGTTACCTAGTATCGTGAATTCGTGATCTTAGATTGTAGCTAGCTAACACAGATTAATACAGATGGTTCACTCCGCAAAATCATTTAAATAAAAATAAATCTTGCTACGACACAATAAAGTGCAATACAGGTCGCACGGCGCTAATTACCTACAGTTATATTCACCTAGAAGTTGCTTCTCTTTCTATCGCGTAGCTCTTATATCTTCTGACTACGTCACGCTCACTGAATTGGCCCGACAAGACGAGCCGCGTACTTGTAGCTTCATACCTAAAAAGCGGAGTGCGTCTTCTGTACTATTTATTCTGTGCTAGTAATAGACACCAGGGATGTTGCGGACATTCGCATCCGCAACCGCGGAGCTTCCGCATCGATTTGGACATCCGCATCCGCAATAATTAATGCGGATGTTTATGCGGATGCGGATGTAGCACAGGTCGCGACAAGAAAGATGAGCGGGGCGACGTGCGCGTGCCGTATGCGAACGAAACGCTCCTATTGGTCAATGAGCACTTCTCATTGACCAATAGCACGCAGATTTTTATCAACACCACCAGCCAGTGTTCCTAGAGAACAATTATTGTTCAGTAGCGCGGGTTCAATATAATATGACCCGCTGCGTAACTTTTCTTTCTTTCTAACAGACTTGACTCCGAAAAGGCGGCAATATTACTTTTTATTAAATATAATTCTCATTTTTTTTACTTTACTTACTAAATTGTAATTAAAAAATATAGTATATATTTTGTTATTACTTCCCACCCATACAAATAAAAAAAAACTTTAAAATATCTAAACATCCGCATCCGCATCCGCGGATGTGAGCCTCAAAATATCCGCATCCGCGGATGTGAAAAAATCTGCATCCACGACATCCCTGATAGACACCTTCGGGAACTGACGAAAGAAAACGCATTTTAAAGGTAACATAACTTCATTTATCATCTGCCTAGCCTTTTCCCAAATATGTTGGGGTCGGCTTCCAGTGTAACTGGATGCAGCTGAATACCAGTATTTTACATGGAGAGACTGCCTATCTGACCTCCACAACCCAGTTACTGGGTAAGACGATAGGTAACCCCACGGGCTTCTAGTCAGAAGCCCAAAAATCTGACAACTAGTCTTACCAAGGGTCAGTCGTAAGCACGGCCGGATTTAAGGCAGGGCAACAGAGGCCATGGCCCCGGGCCTCCACAAAATAGGGCCCTCCACAATTTGATATTTTTTTGATAAAAAATGTTCAAATTTACAAGGAACCTTTTTTAATTTTCATTACATGTCCTGGGCTGATGGTCGTAAAAATGATGCGTATTAAATCTTTATTTTTTCGTTTGTTCCATAAAATTTTGGGGGGGCCCCACTTTTTGGTTGCCCCAGGGACTCCAACCCGGCCCTGCAGGCGTAGCATGAGCACCGTTTTGTCGACGGAAGAGTAGACAAAAATGACGTTTCGTGTAGACAGTACGACGGCAGCAAAGTAGAAAGGGTCAACTGCACTTTTTACGAAATTCACTCTTTTACATAATAAAATTCGACTCAGCATTCTTTGTTTTGTCATAGGATTTTTTTTGGTTTCAACTACAATAAAAAATCTCAAAGTGTCGAAGTACCGTATTTTTGATCAAACAATTTCACAGTAATATTGGCCTTAACTATTTTCTTGATACTTATAACTACTTATTATTAACTAAATGATGTAAAATAGGAGAAGATAGCTTTGTCCTTCTATTAATTATAACAATTTTGCGTTCAAAACGCTCCCTTGTAAAATCATGATTTTGTAGATAACCGTTTATACTTTGTGGCCGTCGAGTAGAAAGTTTTCTACTGGCGATTCCAAAATCAAATTGTCTTCACTACCATAGACAAATGTCAGTTGTCAGTGTGATTTTGACAGTTTGAGTAGAAAACTTTCTTCCGAAATAGTCTACATATAAAAAGACCTAGACAAAGATCGTTAGAAATGAAAGACAAAATGACAGATTGTAGAAAGATTTCTACGGTGGGATGTCAAAAATGAAGAAACGAAATGTCAGTTTGTATAGAAAAAGCTATGTCTATTCTTCGTAGAGATAGAAATCGTCATGCTACGCCTGCTGGTCGTAAGACTAGCTATCCGTAACGAGGTAACGACTGTCAAAGATTTACGAATGAAATCCGGGACTGACGGCATATAGTGTTTTCTCCGGCACAGTAAAATGGATGGTCCTTCATCCATGGACCAACCTCGGCAGGCGTTGCTTAGGCTGTCTGTCCTCTTGAGCGGAGCGAAGAGAGATGTGCCAATATTAAGAGGGGTACGGTAAGGTAGCCTGCAAAATTCAAATTTTCTTAAGTTTTTTGCAATTTGCAGATCAGTGTCAGGTTGTATGTTGATTAAAATATGTTTCGCGACCGTAACAAATATGGCTTTACAGAATTATTATTTAATTTTTAAATATTAGAATAAAAAATAAAAAAACCATTTTAAAATATAAAAAATAGTAGCCCACCGATATCGGGAACAGGGTCCAAGCTACCGGCGGTCAGGGCTCCAGAGAGAGGAACCTCCTAACGATACGGGCCGTGTCCAGGAGTACCGCTTTCTGAATCAAGCCCTTAATCCAGCTGCCCAACGAGAGCCTCCATAGATGTTGGTCGAGGCTCTTGGCAATTAAGCCATTGGCTGATACGACTATCGGCACAATGATCGCAGAGTCCACATCCCACATGTCGACAACCTCGCGAGCCAAATCCAGATACTTGATTTGTTTATCTTTCTCGGCCTACAGAATTATTATCATGAGAATCTGCAATACATAATCCACGCGGGCGAAGCCACGGGCAAAAGCTAGTTTACTATGAAGTTTTCCATAAGTTAGAAAGACTATCAGAAACTCAGTTTTTAAAACCCTATCAAGTCTCCATGCAATTACCAAAACTTGTTGCGTGTGAGGAAGCATCCTTTACTCTGACAAATCTGACCCCAACCTTGCGTCCATACAGTTCAAACATGCGCAAACGCACAAATAAGTACCACGATATGCCCACGCGGCGATCAGTTGTTGCGCAACAATCTAGTACAACGGGGAAACAGTTCAGGAGGTCAGAGAGTTATTAATAACAACATGGTTGAACAAACAGGTGATAATGTTGAGATTGTGAGTAATTACATCATGTAATTAGGGTTGGACTCGCTCGGGCACGTACTAGCACCATACCTACCTCTAATAGGGGGTACTATAGACTATAGAGGTATGAGGAACACGGTGGAAAGTTCTGCATCCTCCGTAGAAAAGGGAGGATCCTCCGACCAGACGGGTTGTGGCCAGGGACCGAATTACCGTTTTTGTTAGCAATTATCGTTATGTTAACGATAGAAAAAAAAACGGTATTTTTAACGAAACCCTATAGTCAGTTAACATTACCTAATATCTAATATGAATACCGGTAAAGGTAAAAATTCAAATACCGGTAATTGATACGCCTATCTCTTTCTAACGATGACGGTGGAGAGACTTCTGACTAGCATCTTTCAGTGTTAGTACGGTTTTTAGCCAAATAACGCTACTAGTAACTTATTTTTAACGTTAAATATTTAACATAACATAGCGAAATGTTTTGGTAATTTTACCGGTATTTTTTTTGTAACGGTAACCGTCCCTGATTGTGCCTCGTGGGCTACTGCCCGATGTGATGTTGCTTCTACATGCAATCGCGCGGATAACGCTGCTTGCGCGATGCAGGATTTTGCCCGCATCTATATGGAGCCGCTTCACAGCAGATCTCGCCTACATTTTATGAAAATGTAGGCGTTTAGATCCACTGCGCACACGCCCACGCTCACATGAATACGTAGCTGGTAAAGAAATGAATCGCGCAGCTAACGCGGCACTTACACATAAACATTAGAATCAGCAATACAACTCTCTACGTTCATGTAAGTGAATTGAATGAAAATTTCATGAAATCTTCAGTCAATACACTTACATGAACTTAGAGAGTTGTATTGCTGATTCTAATGTTTATAATTCTGTAAATTCATATTTGTTACGGCCGCTGATAATATTTAGATCAACATATAACCTGATACTGACCTGCAAATTGCAAAAAACGTAAGAAAATTTTAATTTCGCGGGCCACCCTCGCGCATCAACCTTAACCGTGCAGCTGTAGATCCTGCGTATGAGTGGATGGTTGACTTTAGTCAGACAGAAAATGTTGTACCGGAGCCGACTGGAAAAGATGCGCCGGATGGGAGCTACATAGAATGGGCGTTTTTGGACATTTGGACTACGTCACTATTATTTAACTAGCAGGTAGTGGTATTCGAATTTGTGTGGGGTCGTACCACAACCTAAAAACTTTGTACAAATAAAAACTTTCAAAAAAAAAAACAACCGACTTCCAAAAAAACACTAAAAACGTGAAAAATAACTTTAATTTCGGAAGTCGGTGTCTTTGCTTTTCAATTTTCGTTTTTTGCCACCGACTTCCGAAATGTCATGTGTGTGAATTCACGTTTTTTGTGTTTTTTTGGAAGTCAGTTGTTTTTTTTTTGTAAAAAGTGGGAAAAATACATATTTATTGAAGCTAACTCAAAAACTTCGCAAGCAAAGTTAATAAAATTTATATGGGACCACCTCTGAAGCATGACCTACAAAACAAAAAAAGAATCATCAAAATCGATTCATAATTGGCGGAGTAATCGCGTAACATACACACAAAAAACATACAGACGAATTGAGAATGTACTCCTTTTTGAAGAAGTCGGTTAAAAAAAAACAACCGTCTTCTAAAAAAAATAATGGAAAATCGGTTTGTTCCGATTATCGATACGATTAGATTTCTGACTGAAATCGGATTTTAGATTGGTTGTGATGGTTAACGCATAGAAAATGGACAGTGGCCTACGTGAGAACTGAGAGAACTAACTATTTATTTTACTCTTATAACCAAACGCAGTTATTTTTAAAGAAAAGTGTGACTTTCAGATAGTGTTTTATCTGTTTGTCCCACAGATACAGAGGTTACACAATTTAAGAGAAGTCAAAATAACTTTCTTTTTTATAAGCGGTTATCTGGCAAATATAATCTTGGCAAACGTTGCAATGTTGATATTTTTTATTGTTCTTTTTTTTGGCTTTTATCTCGTGGCAACTAAACATCGTTTGTTGACACAAAATGCATCACAGAGCCACACAGATCAAATCTGGCGAGGTGATCCTTCTTAGAACGAAATTATTCGAAACTGGCTTTGGCCCGCGCGGTATTTTGATAATAATAAAAACTAAAACCCAACTACGACTAAAAAGGTATAAACAAGACACCACAGACATTTAAAAATCCGGAGTCACACGTGTTAGGGCATAAATCGAACAGATTACGTGTGACTCCGGATTTTTTATTTGTCTGTCTGTGGTGTCTTGTTTATACCTTTTTAGTCGTAGTTGGGTTTTAATTTTTATTACTTTAATTTTTTTTAAATTTCTTTTGGGGTTATAATATTAGTTTTAGTACAGTGTCTTGTTTATACCTTTTTAGTCGTAGTTGGGTTTTAGTTTTTATTACTATTTTCTCTTTACCAAGCGTCAAGGCAATACATATCGATTACGAGACAACTACCTCATCATCTTAGACCAAATTAAAACCAAGACAAAGCGCTGCGGAACAATACAGTGAAGCATGCCAAAACTACACCTCCGCCCTATGCATGCGCTCACACACACACATTTACAATAAAACTACACCTCATTAAGTGCAGACATGTTTACGAAACCGGCCTCACGTCACTGTTGAGCGCTCAGTCTTGATTTTATACTTGGTCCGAGCTCATCATTTCGCTTCGTAGGATACCAGCCCATAGTTCTTCAGAGGGATCTCGAACATTCTCGATATCTAAAGAACTATCCCTCACTAGCTTCAAGTTCCTTAATATCTCAGGGTATCCGGAAACTCGTGTGCTTATCACACGTGACTTTGTTTACAAAATAATCATACCTATTTCTATGTGTTTACGGCTGATAATTGCTTGGTGTGGTCTGATAAGGTGGAATGCTTAAAATAGATATGTGTTTACTAGACAAGGGAGTCTAGACTGGTCTAATTAGTACGTTTGTTTGTTTGATAAATGATGTTATAACTTGGCAGGTCTAAAGTTAGGCGCATATAAATTTCGCATGTTTTCTACCTCTCATGTCTCCATTTGGTTTCTAAAAAACATTAAAAAAAAAAACAACCGACTTCCAAAAAAACACACAAAGTGAAAACCAAAGACACTTCCGAAATTAAACTTATTTTTCAGCGGCGCAAATACTGTTACAGATGCGCTAGGGTAGTTTAAAGTTTTATTTACTTTAAACTACCCTAGCGCATCTGTAACAGTATTTGCGCCGCTGAAAAATAAGTTTTAAATTAAAATTCTTACGTTTTTTGCAATTTGCAGGTCAGTATTAGGTTGTATGTTGATCTAAATATTATTTGCGGCCGCAACACATATATGGATTTACAGCATTATAAACATTAGAATCAGCAATACAACTCTAAGTTCATGTACGTGCATTGAATGAAAATTTCATGAAATCGTCATTCAATGCACTTACATGAACTTGGCAAGGCTTCTCGTATTATGAGATAGCTACATAAACATTGTTCAAAAAGTGTTTTGAGGGTAATATACAATACAGGGCGAAATAAAATTCGCTAGCAAAATTTCACCCACTGGTGGGAAAATAATCGATATCTATAACAAAATGACACAAAAATATAAACTAACCTAACCATGGGACTGCCGATAGAAGTGAAAACTTTAAACTTGTAATAGCGTCATCTATATTTTAGGTTACAGCATTAAGGCGCGCGGTGGTGCGAATCCGGGGACCAAAACGCGCCTAAAGAAGATTTCACTTCAAAAAAATTCAGTATTCGAAGTTCGTTCAAATTCTTTAAAAGACACAGTTTCATATTAGTTAACGGAACTAAACGTCTCATGTTATGGTTTGGAAATTCGAAAAAAAAAACTAAGTTGAACTACGTACGAAACAATATGTTCAAGACGAAATTCAAATGTATTACAGCCGAAGAGATAAGTGAATCCTATCAATCATTCAAAATTGTATTTCAATTCTATGTATTATTTGAGTATGTTATATGTATGAAATTCGTGTTTACAGTTTACACACACCCACGATACACGAACTGTAACTGGAGGATTCTAGTAGTAACGAAAGTGACAATGTAATTAAATTGATATAAAATTTACCTCAGCTTTGTAACCTCTGGACCAAATCTTCAGTTCCTGTGTTACTCCTAATATCTGTAACAAGAGAGATAATCCATTAGAATAAAGAAAAAAAGCCATTATGTTATAAAATCTTCAAAATCAAAAGTAATTTATTCGAATTAGGCTGAAAATCAGCACTTTTCGAACGTCAAAAGGACATGAGTCCCGCAAAACGTCCGCTCTTCATCACTTCCTAGTGCTTTAGCGTCATTAATTCAAATTAGGCTGAGAATCAGCACTTTTCGAACATCAAAATGACATAAGACAGTCCCCCAAAACGTCCGCTCTTCATCACTTCCTAGTGTTTTAGGGTCATTAATTCAAATTAGGCTGAGAATTAGCACTTTTCGAACGTCAAAATGACATAAGACAGTCCCCCGAAACGTCCGCCCTTCACCACTTCCTAGTGCTTTAGTGTCATTTATTCAAATTAGGCTGAGAATCAGCATTTTTCGAACGTCCAATTGACATAAGACAGTCCCCCAAAACGTACGCCCTTCACCACTTCCTAGTGATTTAGCTGGGAATAAGAAGTGGCGCAACAAATTCCCCAAATACTGGAAGATAACCAAGTGGTTTATTTTATTTTTATTTGGTCTGAGTCCTTTCCATAAAAAAGATGAGTAATTAAAGTAAAAGTTTTCAAAGTATGTCAGGGCTAGAATCCGCTTTCGTAACTTTATCTGCTATCAAAATAAATAAAATAATGTCACAGTCAATTTGGGTCATTGCCAGCTCGGGACGAATGTGAAATCAGTGGAATGCCCTGCATATAAAACTAAAGTTTGTCTCTCATTCTGTACCAATTACAATCTTCGTCTACGAGGTCCGTCTCGTCGTGGACCACACCACCTCAAACAGAGCTAAAGTAGCATAACAGATGTACGGAGCGTAGCAGATTACGTTCTGTACTTTCTGCCTAACTCCATGGGAAGAAGATGCAACTTGTGCCCAAGGATCAGAAACAGTCATTCACGTCAGTCAGCCACGTTTCAGATTGTCTAAAGTACATACTTCTTTTACTGTGTAAAATGTTGTAATAAAATTCCACTCGATATTCTTCAACTAAATGAGAAGAAATTTAAAACATGCATTAAACGCACACTATGTAGACAAACATATTATAAGTTGGATGATTATATCGTAGATAATAATGCTTGGCTTAACGCTGGTCCTACTCCACAGGCACTTGGGCTCACTAGTTAAAATTTCATAATTGGAAGTGTTGCTTCCCCCTTTTTCCAATTTATTTTCCTGACATTACGAACTTATTGTTTATTCTTATTTAACTTATCTGAAAATAATATTATATTAATTGCTCAATTTCTTTGCAAACTAGTTTTGTATAATTTAGAAGCATTTTTTGAATTTTTGTAAATGTGAGTACCATGGAGCCGTTTAGTATGATGTATGTTGACTTGAAATAGCATGGCAGGTGAGAGTATGTCATGCTCACTTAAATGTCTCGCTGATGGTGGCACGTGTGTTGGATCATTCAGTTCCCTACAAAATGGTTGAGCTGGATGGTGCTGATCCACATGTCATGTTCGTGAACGGGTGCCGTCAGTTGAGACTGGTCACCTCTTATTTGCCAGAGCTTATTTTTAATCTTAAATTGCTTTTGATTCTTTTTTGTTTTACATTGTTCTCACATATAGAAGCAACATGAATACTGTACCCAGGATTTTGTAATACCTATATCCATTTTTAAAAGAGTGTCCTTGGTGTTTCTTGCCCGTTCTTCTCCATAGAGATCTACGTTTTGGAATGGGCAACTAGCTTCAACTCTCTGACTAACTGACCGACTCTTTGACAATTCAAAAGTGCCTGTAAATGGTTTAATTGAAATAAATGCTTTGAGTTTGAGTTTTTGAGTTCATTCATAAATTCCTGACCTTGACCCATGTTACGTGGAGACTGGAGTCGGCGCAACACGGTTTCTTTCGTCTTCTTCCAGTCTCCCCTGCGTCACGCCATTATTCACTCCCTTTTCTTTTACAATACACTTCAGTAAATGTAGCTATAGCTTTCTCTAATCTTGATTTCTTCTTTCACTCTCCGCTGTCAACCGTCCCGCTATCATTCACTCCCTTCTCTTTCATATCATTCCTCACAATGTGACTTCTCAAACATCCCCTCCAGCTGACTGTTGAGTCCAGCGGGCCACCAGGTACCATTACCGTTCTGGAAATCTTTTAAGAACTCAGGTGGGCCGCTCCAGACACGACTTAGTCAGGTGCGGCGGTACTCCGATGAGCCGCAGTACGACTGTGGAGCGACAGCGCAAACCTTTTGTTATGCGACTTTGCACTAAGACCTGCACAATGAAAGACATTTGTGAGGCCAATAATATTACAATAGCCGTCGAAGTGGGCGAATCCTGTACGTCGGTTCTGTAAAATTCAAACAACAACTCGCATCTCACATCGCTATTCACTCTTACTTCGAATTTTGAATCGGGTTCGAGTGCGAAGTCACGGGGGAATTACCTTACTGAATGCCACTTCTTACGTCATCTCATACTTATAGGTAATTTAGTTCAATTCGCTGACACGCTCGCAAGGGTAGCGCTAGTGTATCAACCGAGTTTTTAGAATGCCAATCAAGAAACGCACAGCGGATTCAGATTCGAAGTTTAGAATGAGGTCTTACAAAATCACACCCCTGGTCGAAGCTTATACAAAATGGAATTATCTGTACAACGAAGAAGATAAACATTCCTCACAAAATCCATCTATCTTCTCTTCCGCCTTATATGAAGTAATTACTTCATCATCATTTCATTCGAAAGACTGCCTCTACTGACTGACTGACAAAGGCCTACCCCAAGCACCGCCACTTCGACCGGTTCTGTGCTTCTCGCATCCAGCGGATTCCTGTGGCCTTCACCAGGTCATCGATCCAGCTTGTGGGGGGCCTTCCAACGCTACGTCTTCCGGTACGCGGTCGCCACTCCAGAATCTTTCGGCCCCATCGGCCATAATTACTTAAGTGAAGTTAAATATAACATTAACCACTTGTAATTAACACAATACACTTCAGTAAATATATCGATAACTTTCTCTGACCTCGATTGTTGATAACCTATAATGTTAAAATAAATATTGTTCTTGCTCCTTATCTGGATGATAAGACAGTAGAGGATGACCCTGATTGGTGGTAGAGGTGGGTTAAGTATTGAGGTGGGGATAAAGATGGGTCAGTAGCAGCTGCATGTTGAAGTGGAGGATCAGTTAGGATGTAAGGGACAGCCCTCGGCAGACTGATAGGATGAATTCAGTATATCATACTAAGACGGCCGGTACATGAATTTATTTCAGGAACGTTATGAGAATCTAATAAATCTGATTTGTTTTATTACTCACACGCAATGTATCGTTAACGTGGCAAAACGCACGTAGCTGCAATCCCAGCGGCAGGGGGGCGCGGCAGGGGGGCGCGCCCGCGCCACGTGATTTATCAAAGTAAATTCTGAGTTTCACGCGTCGTTCGCTATAGTATTTTAACATCCATTGCAGATTTTTTTATTTTAGCTGTTTTATTTACATAAATGGAGTGCTGCGTACAGAGAATGTAATTTTACAAAGTAATAAAAGAATAGTAACTGGAAAAAACGATAAAAAAAAGAAAATTTTCCTGAGAAATTTTCCGGTGGAATATGATTCAAAATAAGGAGCTGAATGCCCACTGTTAATTTGCGGAGGGCTATCCCTTACACCCAGTAGACATGCTAATTGAAAACCAGGTGATGGGCCAAAAACTTAGGTACAGTGAAAAACGACTTCCAAAAAAAACACTCAAAACAGATTTTTTACTTTTTAGTTGTGGTACCTACCCCACACAAATTCGAATACCACTAGCTGATGTAAATAACAGTGAAGGAGTAAATTTTTCATTTACTCCTTCACTGTTATTTACATCGTCTAGATAAACTATGTGGGAAAAAATCGTAATATTGAAGCTAACTCAAAAACTACGCAAGCAAAGTTAATCAAATTTATATGGGACCACCTCGGAAGCATTATTCATAATTGGCGGAGCCCGATTCATAATTGGCGGAGTAATCTGGTAATAAACATACGAAAAAAAAAACAGACGAATTGAGAACCTCCTCCTTTTTGAAGAAGTCGGTTAAAAAAGACCCAGTCAACGAGGTTGATAGCTGACCCAACAACTGGGTAATACGATACCTCTTGGTAAGACTGGTTGTCAGACTTTCGGGCTTCTGAAGACCGGTAACAACTGTCAAAGATCCACGAATGACAGCCGGGACCAACGGCTTAACGTGCTTTCCGAGGCACGGAGGAGTCTCGGTATGTAAAAATGGCGGAGACCTGATAGATAGACCCGTGCTGCTGTTATGACTCAGCCACGAGCCATCATAGACTAATTATGCTTTTTCTTACACGTTTTGGTGTAGAATGTAACTGAAAGCTAGGTCCTGTTTATCAAAAGTTACAAGTCTACACGTTCGCAAGTTACCTAGAATGTTAATTTTCGTTATATTAATAGCTCATCTCCATATTCATAATCAGCCAGAATGTTCCCACTGCTGGGACATGGGTATCAGGTCATCTCTCTCCTTTGACCACATTCAAAAAAAGAAAACTAATTTAAAAATTTATTGCGATACTAAGCACGACACTTGTAAACTTGTAAGACGGAATAGAGAGTCGCCGGACACTCTCAGGATTTGTTACGATTTTCTACAAGAAAAATTATTTGTAATACAAATAATTTTATGCTAAACAAAATCACGAAGTGTCAAAATGTAAGTACTTGTGAACTAAATGATGACATTTGGTAATTCAAGGCTTATACGTTTTGATAAACAGGGTACTGGTCTATATAAGAATTACTCAATCCGTGGTGAAAAGATGAGATGGTCAGGGAAGTCTATAGCGTGGCTAACTTCACAGTTTAGGTTTACACAGAACGTCGGTAAGTAGTAGGTACTTAGGTACCTACGTATTATAATAACTAACCTTACCTAGGTAGGTAAAGCTAGGCTATTTTAATTGACTCAAAGTTTCCAGTACTACGATTAATCAAAACCCAAGTTTTCCCCAACATTTTCTTTAAAAGACTCATGCATTTTATATATAGCAGGGACAGAAATAAAATGACGCTTATAATGTGGGTTCCCGCCAAAATGACGTCATCAAAATGGCCGCCAGGCGCCATTACGTGTGTACGTCATTACATTAAGATTCTCAACTGTTTGTTATTGATAATGCGTAATATTTGAGGATAAATATAGGTTAAGTTTGTCATTCAGTGGGTGTGGACCGGAATGTCGACGTGTTCATCATAGCTAAGTGGCGGCATCTACATAACAACATGCGAACTACGCATCTCGGACCTGACGTCACACAAATCCTGCATCGCGCTAACAAGGTTTACCACGCAAAACTTCCCGACATCAATCGCCGGGCAGTAGCCCACCAGACACGACACCCTTATGGTCGGAGGTTCCTCCCTTTTCTTTAAAGGATGAGTGAACTTTACACCCTGTTCCTCATACCTCTAAAGCTAGAATGTACAGTAGATCTTTGTATTCTTGTTCTCATACTCACGAACCTGCACCTCATAAACGTACTCTAGTCTTAATTGGTACAAACAAACATAAAAATTGTCAGATCTAACTAAACAATTTTTTTTTTTTTTTTTTGTGTTTGGGAAATCATCAAACGCCTTCTTCCGCTCTGGGCGGAACGGGAGGGTGTGTCAGACTTTTACTTACTAAAACCCACCCGTGTTCCTTCAATTGCCTGTTGCCAAGGGTCCCGGTATACCTTTCGGAATTTCCCGCATATTATATCAATGCTGAGGCTACGGCAATCTCAGACAAAGATGGAACGACTATTGATCGCCATGTTTACGAATTCAGGCCATCAAAATGTCCATGTTTTATTAGATAATAGACTAGCCGCCTAATTGCGTAATACACGATCAATCAGTATTGGAATCGATTCGAGCATTGATACAACATTAGTTTTTGTTTACGCTAAACCCGAAAAGGGGTCATTGTACTCATCATTTTGAATAACTTTTTCTATGGGACCAACATTAAAATCCCAAAAAAATATCAGCTGTTTCATACATTTTGTCGATTTAAGTGAACAAAAATGTATGGAACAGCAGATTTATTTTTCTTTAGAATTAGAAAATGTTGTTCAAAATGATGAGTACAATGAATGACCCCTTTTCGGGTTTAGCATAAACAAAAACTAATGTCGTATAATAGCTACCCACCAACTCAGTCTGACCTAAATATTTTAATCCAGGACACCCATCCTTCCAATAGCAACAAAACAGTAGTCAGGTGATCTCACATACGAACACCCTGACCGCAGGCCATCCGATAGTCTTCCTGCAAAGTTATGATATTTCATACAAAACTTATGGCTCAGGGACATACGACCGCAGACAAGAGGCGCCATCTATGTTTAGAAATTGATAATGAACGTAGTTCGCGGAAATTGGCGATAGATGGCGCTGGGAAAGAGGTGTTATTTTTATACCCGTGACAGTACCCTGAAGCTGATTTTTGACGTTTCCGAGAAAGTTTCTGTTGTCTCAAACGCAGTTCCTCATTAGGAGGATTTTGATCAGGTACCTATCTTATGCATTAAGGCTCCCACAAACTGGCGCGATATCGCGGGCGCGACAAGCAGGCTAGCCTTGTCGCGCCCGTGATATCGCGTCAGTATGTACGAGCCTTTATTCTGGTGCTGTCGACGGTTAGTGATATCCGAGTCGAGCGTGATGGAGTTCTAGGTTCGAATCTAGAGTCCAACAAAGTGTTTTTAATTATGTTTTTTTGTTTGGGTCTATGGTGATACTGGAATGTTTACAATGAACGTAACAAAACTAATGTTAAGTATAGTAAGTGGCATGACAGATTTATCCGTGAAAACACTTAGGTACTAAGTGTAGGTGCCCCAGCAAGCGTAGCATGGCCACCGTAGAAACGGGTTTTGTCGACCGAAGAATACACAAAATGACAGATTGTGATTGTTTATCTGTAATTTTGTCTTTTTTACCCGTTTCTACGAACTATGTTCATTCTACGCGTGCTGTACCTTCGCGTAGAAATGATTATCTACTATACTTATGGCTTTATGGGCCATTGAGGTTCCAGGATCTAACCAAAAGACTCTTAGAATTATTGTCAACTATGAGAAGATGTTATACAGACATAAAAATAAGCAACGTCCTGCACGCGTAGCGTGAATAGAAAGGGGTTTTGTCGATGGAAGAATAGACAGAATGAGTGTCTGTTTATCTGTGTTTGTTTATCTGTCATTTTGTCTATTCATCGGTCGACAAAACCCGTTAGTATTATCGTCAAGCTAAGCGTGCTGCAGTGTATATTAACAGACATACAAGGGTACAAAAGTTAGATGTAATTAGATTAGACCCATAACTCGAAGCCGTATAAAGAAATCAATGAGCATCTAAACATAGGAAAATCTCAGACGTGTATAATAATAGGGGAACGCTCCTCAAATTCTGCCCCCGACTCTTGTTCGAGCCAACACGCCCCTGAGCTTGAGCTCGTCCCTAATTAATCTAAATTCGATCCAGCCTGAGTCCTGACCCATGTTGTCCTCCCTTAGCAATTCCCTAAGCCGAGGAACGCACCCCACAGGGGGTGTTAGCGTGTAGTCGCTTAGTTTATACGTTCTAGGTCCTCCTTCCTGAAGCCAAGTCAGAGGCCGTTGGGCGGCTTTAAAACTCTGACACCAGAGGGCCTATACTCCATTTGAAATAATATTAGACGTATAGATAAGCCTTTTTTACATTCCGTTCAACCGATTTTGAATTCTATTGCGTCGGTGGCATGACAAATGGCAGCCGCAGTAGATAGTTGGTATTGTGTAACTTTTTTTGCTTTTAATGCTATCCTTATGCCTACGGTATAGAAGTCAAAATCGGTTGAACGGACTGTAAAAGGGTTTGTTTTAATGTCTAATCTTATTTCAAATGGGGTATAGACAAGTGACAATCGCTTCGAAAGCGTTTCGTATTTCTACAACGACTTTCAACAAGATTGACATAAGCTTTTCGATAGCTTATGTCAGTCCTATACATTTTTGCCTTTTCCATCATCGTTATCGCTGATAGAAAGTCACTTTGTCTAGGGCCTCAGGTTAGTCACTACTCACACGAAAAAATAAAAGACCCTCCTTGGAGTTCGCTAAGGTGGATGCGCTAAGGTAGCCCGCGAAACTCAAATTTTCTTTAGTTGTAATTATAATCATTAGAATCAGCAATACAACTCCTTATGTCCATGTAACTGCATGGAATGGCTATTTCATGAAATCCTCATTCAATGCACTTACATGAACTTAGAGAGTTGTATTGCTGATTCTAATGTTTATCTAACTAATATTATAAACGCGAAAGTTTGTAAGTATGGATGGATGTTTGTTACTCTTTCACGTAAAAACTACTGAATGGATTTGGATGAAATTTAGCAAACAGATAGTTTATAACCTGGATTAACACATAGGATACTTTTTATCTCGATATTCCCACGGGATCGAGACTTACGCGGGTGAAACCGTGCGGCGCAGCTAGTAATTCCATAAATCCATATTGGTTACGGTCGCAAATAATATGTAGATCAACATGCAACCTGATACTGACCTGCAAATTGCAAAAAACGTAAGAATATTTGAATTTCGCGGGCCACCTTATCGCATCCCCCTTAAGTAGCCGACAACCTTCTAGGATGGCCAGGGAGAAAACAAAAAGAGGCCCAAAAAATTAAAAGCATAACCATAAGCATAATCAGCCTATAATGTTCCCACTGCTGGGACACAGGCCTCCTCTCTGTGAGAGGATGTGGGCCGTAATCCACCACACGGGCCCAGTGCGGGTTGGTAGATGTCACATGTCTTCGAGTTTTTAGTTCTAGGACATGCCGGTTTCCCCACGATGTTGTTGAAAAAAAAGAAATTGTAAATTGGTAGAAGTACCTATTATTTGTTAAAAAATCTAGTATTTTTAACACCTTTCCCTTTCGGGGCTACAGAAATTTTAACAGAGTATGTATTTACTGTTGCGGTCGCTGAAGTTGAAGTTTATCGGTTTCAAATAGAACAGCCGAAATAGCAGACAAAAGCTATATATTATACTAGCTTCGCCCGCGTGGTATGTCGATAAAAAGTATCTATCTCCTTGCCAAATTTTGTCGAAATCCGTTCAGTGGTTTAGGCGTGAAAAGGTAACAAGTTACTTTCGAACTTATAATATTAGTAACTGCACTCCACGGTTTCATCCACGTAAGTCCCCGAGGAAATATCGGGATAAAAACTACCGTAAGTCCTATTCCAGGTCATGGTCTACCCATGTGCCAAATTTCATGTAAATCCGGTCAGCCGTTTTAGCGCGAAAGCTTAATAAACAAACAAACTCACTTTCGCATTTATAATATTAGTTAGGATTAGGAAGTTAGGATAGTATCGATAGTTCTTCCTGCACATGAATATCCCCAACACAATAAATCTTTGACAAAAATCCAGGAAAGGAATAAAATCATCCAGACACACCACAGACAATCCTTATCGGTAGTTTGCGATAGTTAAAGCTCTATACTGGGTTGTCGACAACCCCGGTAAACGGGACAGGGTTATCACTCGACAACCAACTCATACCTATCTGTCAACTGATATTATTCACGTGGATGGCCATGTTGCAACCTTGCTCAGGCGCATGTATCGTGACCAAAAAAAGATTTTAATGATCATTAATTATACGAATTTGATAAAGTTTGGGGTTTTCTGAGATCGAAAAACAACTTAGGGTCGAGAGATCACTGTTTCTAATACATATTTTTTACTTGTTTGGATCCACTTTGATCCCTCTATCACCTGCTAGTAAGCTTTGGTAAAGTCAAAGTCAAATAATTTCTTTCAAATCCTAACTAATATTATAAATGCGAAAGTGAGATTGTTTGTTTGTTACGCTTTCACGCTAAAACTGCTGAACGGATTTACATGAAATTTGGCATATGGGTAGATCACTAGGACACTCTTTATCCCGATATTCCCACGGGATCGAGAATTACACGAGTGAAACCGCGGGGCGCAGCTAGTAGGCACATAAAAGGCATTTTGGAACATCAAGATTTTACAGGTACACAGTACAGGAAGATCTGGCAAGATCAACCCATATCAATCTAACTACCCTTTTCCCACCTTTGTTGAAGTCGGTTTTCAATCTAACCGGATGCAGCTGAATACCAGTATTTTACATGAAGTGACTGCGTATCCGACCTCCACAACCCAGTAACTAGGTAACACGATACCCCTTGGTAACACGGGTTGTCAGACTTTCGGGCTACTGACGACCTGTAACGACTGTCAAAGATCCACGAATGACAGCCGGGACCAACGGCGGCTTAACGTGCTTTCCGAGACACGGAGGAGTCTCGGTATGTAAGATGTTCACCCAACCACGGCAAACTCGACCCGTGCGGCTGTTATTACTTAGCCACGAGCTCCTCATCCCATTTAAAAATGAGTAAGTGTTATTCTCGTACAAATTGTACCTACAGGAGACGGGTCCAAAGTGCAGAAAGTGGGTGACAAGGACAAACAATTTAACGTACAATTTGTTCTTATAAGTGATAGCTAATAATTCACAATCAGCCTCAATAATCAAAGACCAATATATCGATGTAAATGATGTCACTGTTGATCAACGATGATCAATAGAATGCTTGTTTGTACTCGACATCCGTTTCGATAGAGAGAGAGGAAATGTACTGGAGATAAAAGCTTATAACGTGTAACGTTAAATGCGCAAAACCTGAAAATAGTTTTATCAGAATAACGAGCAGAATCAATTGAACCACTTCTTAAGAAAGGTCTCATTTTTCAATTGCCGTGTCTATTTATTAAAAGGTCAAGTCAAGCCATCACATGCGCAAACCTGTCAGAGCGGCGCAGCGGCCCTGTGACGACCTCTCCCTCGATAGAGCGTCGTCGCAGACGCAAGAAACGATCAGAATAATTGCCAGTAAAACTAAAATAGCACATAAAACCTTTACATTTTTTTATGTTTTTTTTTTCCATTCTGAAATAGGTCAATTGAATTAAAAATCAGTTGGGGTGGGTGGTTGAGGTTTTGCGCATTTAACGTTACAAGTTGTATTTTAATAGTTTTAAAGTGTCACTGGATTTTTCCGATAGGAATTTCTCAGCAGGGGTTGTTACCAAGAAGTATCCCAGTAGCTGGGTTGTGGAGATCAGATATGCAGTCGCTCCATATAAAATACTGGTATTCAGCTGCATCTGGTAAAACTGGAAGCCGACCTCAATCAATCTGCCTAGCCTTTTACTATGTTGGGGTCGGCTTCCAGTCTAACCGGATGCAGCTGAATACCAGTATTTTGTATGGAGCGACTGCCTATCTGACCTCCAAAACCCAGTAACTACGATACGATGCCCCTGGGTAAGACTGGTTGTCAGACTTTCGGGCTTCTGACGACCCGTAACGACTGTCAAAGATCCACAAATGGAAGCCGACCCCAACATAGGTGAAAAAAGGCTATGCAGATGGTGATGTAGAGTAAGCAAGCTGAAGTGACAGTGGGCTGGCCATTTTTATCGAAGTACCGATGACCGGTGGAGCAGACGAGTCCTAGAGTGGAGACCGCGTATCGGCAAGCGTAGTGTGGGACGCCCAGCTAGATGGACCGACGACCTTAAAAAGTTCGCTGGGACAGACTGGATGCAGAAGGCGGAGGACAGGGTGTTGTGGCGCAGCCTGGGAGAGGCCTATGTCCAGCAGTGGACTGCGATAGGCTGAGTTGATTGAGATGATGATGAGTAAAAATAGAATAGTACAGAAGGCGCACTCCGTATTTTAGGTACAAGTACGCGGCTCGTCTTGTCGGGCCAATTCAGTGAGCGTAACGTAAACAGAAGATATAAGAGCTACGCGATATTGAGGCAACTTCTAGGTGAATATAACTGTAGGTAATTAGCGCTGCGCGACCTGAGGGCCTAGACAAAGTGATATTCTATCAGCGATAACGATGATGGAAAAGGCAAAAATGTATAGGGTTGACTGACATAAGCTATCGAAAAGCTTATGTAAATTCTGTTGAAAGTCGTTGTAGAAATACGAAACGCTTTCGAAGCGATTGTCACTTGTCTAGGCTCTCTGATTTGCACATTAATGTGACGTAGCAAGAGTCGCTTTTTATTTAAATGTTTTTACGGATTGAATCATCTGTATTCGGTTTTGTTAATGTTATTAGTAATTAACTTTTTATTTATTTTACTTCGATGGTCCTAGTTTATCATTTATAACTTCCGGTTACAGCTAGAAAAAGCTATATGTAAGCGGGCACACCCTTTGTGCCTGGAGGCTTTTATTTTGTTAATTTATGTTTACTTTTTACCCGACTACGGCGAAGAAAAAAGGAGGGTTATGATTTTGACCGGTATGTATGTTTGTATGTATGTATGTTCATCTGTTCCCTCATATCTTCTAAACGAATCATCACAATTTCACAAATGAGGTATCGTTGGAAGCGTCTTGATCGTCCGCTGGTTAAAGGCTATGTGACGTCACACTAAATTAAAAATGGCGCCCTCTAGAGGACATAAAGCCAGGAACTAAAAAAAAAAATTGTTTAATCGTACCAGGTTGGGTATCAAATGAAAGAACTTAATGAGCACATTTCAAAAATATATATATTATAACCGCAAAAGAATTAAAAAAAAAAAAAGTAATAAAAAATATCGGGACACTAAATGTCCCGATAAATCGATACATGTCCAGCTCCCTAATTGCGTACCTAATACACGATCAATCACAATCTGAATTGGTTTCAAACAAATGTCTAATCCATTGCTTCATAACTTTTTTTTTATAATTAAGACTTACTAGTAATATTAGTTGCGAAACACAATAGAAACCTTAATTTAAAAAACCGGCCAAGTGCGTGTCGGACCACGCACAATGAAGTCTTCCGTAGTTGGGATGAATTTATTCCAAGAACAAACTTAACATTGGTGCCGATTCCCTTGTACACAAACTAAACTAAATTTAAGTTCAGTGCATCTTTTTCTTTCTATTTCATTATGAAAAGGACAGAAGATAAATTTTAGTTTAGTCCTGTCAAATTAATCAGCGCCTGACATAAATTGACGTAATTTTAGTAGGCAAGTTTTTAATCGCGTCTAAACTTGTTTGGAGTAGTGACAGTTTGACAGGACTAAACTAAAATTGATCTTCTGTCCTTATCTTAATGAAATAGAAAGAAAAAGATGCACTGAACTTAAATTTAGTTTAGTTTGTGAACAAGGGAATCGGCACCATTGTAGTTGAAAAACATATTCTCTTATACATTCCAACTGCAAATGTCAGTTTGTACGCGTAATAATGAGAGATCTACCATGTTATTTTCAGACTATAGGTTATAGGCCTGTACTGGCTGGCAAGTTTGGCTTATACTTAGGTTTTCCTGTAATCTATTGACCATTTTCTGTATATTTTTAAAAATTTTAGCCTAATATACTAAAATAAAAAATAAAAAAAAACTACTACTACTTATATCTAAAGATATAAGTTTCGGGGGAATGGTAAATTTTCAACTATTTTCTAAAATATATTTAAAAGTATTTATTTTAAAATTATAAAAAATATATTTGAGATCCTCGTAACCTTTCATTTGATACGTCGCACGGTACCTACAGTTTGCAAAACGCTTTCAACTGGAACCCTAAAAAACCTTGTTTTTTTTTATTGTCCCGATCTACAACCCTAAATCCCGATTTGATTTACCTTCAGCCCCGATTTAAATCATATCCGACCTGGCAATACTAGTCTATGCTCAGATTAATTGATAGATTTCCCAGTTCTATCGCTCCATCATATTTATTTTACCGTTGTACACAGAGGCACAATCTATCAATTATCTTACATACATACATACCAGATACAAACATTTCAAGTACGACTATTTATCATAATGTATTGCCTCAGATAAGTACACCGGATGCTGAGGGCTTAGCAACCGGTCTAGTAAGGCGAGGTGGTACTGTAAGCGGGAATAGAATCGCTTTGATTGATCTCACGCTGATCGCAACCTACAACCGTACCTATATTTTAAGTGGTCTACGTTAATTTAATATTATTATATTTTTTGATTAATTATACCTATACTCCATTTGAAATAAAAAAACAAACCTTTTTACAGTCCGTTCAACCGATTTTGACTTCTAAACCGTAGGGATAAGGGTGGCATTAAAAGCAAAAACGTTACACAATACCAACTGTCTACTGCAGCTGCCATTTGTCATGCCACCAACGCAATAGAAGTCAAAATAGGTTGAACGGACTGTAAAAGGTTCTAATCTTATTTCAAATGGGTTATTGATATAGGTTAATTTTAGTTTATATTTACCGGTAAAAAAAAAAATTCATTGTCTTGTTGTACCAGAACAGATTGGAAACCTGAAAAATGTCGCAAATCCGACCCCAAGATACAGGCAAATGCCTAGTTTGGGGGTCACCGTCCAATCTGTTCTTGTACAAGAAAATGTTATTTTTTTATTTTATTAGATGACATTACACTTGTACACGCGGCTGAATTAAATGGGTAGGTACCTTGCACGCATACTACACAGTTACAAGCACTTTAAACAGGCATTTATTCTAAACGCCCCCACTGAATATTTATCTCCATCTTGCATGCGTTTACAAAACACAAATGTATGTATAATGTAAAACTATGTCTTTCTGTAGATTATATCCTTGCGAAATAGAAGTCAATAACTCGCTCGCTCTATTTAATGTTATTTCAAAAGGAGTAAGTAAGAACCGTACTTAGCAGGTGGCGTTCCGTAGTTTCGGCTAACCCCCATTGGAAAAGGCTCAGGATGGAGTAAATATTTTGTGTGTAACGTGTTTTTGGAACCCTGTTTTTTTTTAACTATTCGATAACAACCCGACTCAATTTCAATTACTATGATAAAATTCCCATATTTCATCAACATAATTGATTTGTTTTTCGTCCGGTTTGAGGTCAATTTATAGACTGCATCAATAACGTTGCTAAGTTGTCAATTCGACGACTATTATGAATTTAAAAATAATATGAAAATGAATGGTGTCTAGCCATAGTAATATGTGGTGATCCACATAATTTCTCCTTTGTAAATACTCTTTTGTTATTTTTTTGTTTTTTGTTTTTGTTAATTTTAGAAAACTTTTTACTTATGATTTATGTCAATTCTATTAAAGTTCGTCGTCGTCCTCAGGCGTGGATCAAGAGTCGGTACGCCTCCCTCCCTCCATTTGCATGCATCTGTGAACGATATTGAATCCTATGATATCAAACGCCATCTATTGCCCAAATTGTGAAATCGAACTCGCGTAGAGTTATTTGATTAAAGTAATTTTGATGTTTTAGTTAAAGCTATAGTTAAAATTAAAAGGGAATATTTATTTTAGTCTTTAGGTTTTTAATCATATTAACAATTGGTCATTTGACATAATAAACTTGTTTATGTTAATAGCGCTATCTAATGTAACTAAGATATACTACAGACAGAATAACTGAATGTTATAATTTAATACAAGAACTAAATAAGTTTAAATAATAGGAAACAAACTATAAAGTAATAAGACTATTTTACACAGCAATTTACTAATGAATACCTGTTGTTTCATTAAAATTCCTTGAACTATTTGATAACACTTCCGGGTTATCAAATAGTAATAATGATGTCTTAGAATGTAATGAAACTTCTGATTTAAGTTTAATTTTAAAAAACCTTTGTATTTCGTGAATATTAGCATTGTTTAATTATAAAAGAATTAACTGATAAGCATTTTAGCATTATTTGTAAGTTTCATTGAACTAACTAAGTAATAAGATTTTGTATTGATACACGCGGTATGTCCGCCGACGCGGGGAGAAGGGTCGCACACACAATGGCGGTATAGAGTGTGTGGGTACTTGATCTATGCGTGGGTAGTCGAAATGAAATTGTAATTGTCGAATAAGTGAACAAGTAAACTCTGTAACAGAAATATTGATTTAAACTTCTCCGTAAGGAACCTACATCGTTTTGGAATAGGCGACTAGCGTCACCAACTAACTCAAACTGAAGGACTCCTGATAAGTGATAATTCAAAAGTGCTTGTAAATGTTCTAATTGAAATAAACGCTTGGAGTTTGAGTTAAGTGTTGTGTGTCATTGAAAACCAACTACCTCTAACTACCATCAACGAAGAATTACACCGGAGACTGATCACACACGAGAGAGGATGGATTTCCCTCCGTGTTATATATATGTCAATGTGTCTTGCGAATTGAGTAACAAATAATAATCCCACTTTGGATGTCACGAAAATAAATTCTCATAAAATTATTTATCCATCAAGATATTTTACTCCGCTTACAGTCGCACCAGGCCCTTATGGGCACCAAAATTATGATTTATACGCCCTACACAAAAGGGATATTGACACGAATGGACCAAATTAGCCCTATGCCATCAAAATTGAACCTTACAACACGCATGGAAGGGACAAAATCGTTTGATCACATTCATAATCTATTTGACAACTAAAAACGAACCTTATCCTACGCAGTTTAAGAATTCAAATCAATTGTATCCTAAAGAACAGCGCACAGTGTACTGTTTCAATTTACACTCGAGAATGAGCTTTAATATGTTGGATTAAGATTGAGAATAGTAAGTATTGAAATTATGTGAGACCTCTGGACCTACAGAATTGATTTAAAAATGATTAAGTAAGTATGTCACGGAAATCTCTGACTTCGATTGGTATATTATATATCATGTTTGTTGTCATATGCTAATAAGACCTATCGTAAAAGAAATCTTATCATATAGAGAAGCATTGGTTACCAATTCCTAAAGAAAAAAAAAACGGGCAGTTCAGCATTAGTTGATTCGACAGAGCAAATTGACACAGCTCACAGTAGGGATGCAAGAAGTGCCAAAAAGTTTCGATATTTAAAAAAAAAACAATATCGATATATCGAAAAAAAAATGTCCGTGAAATATTCAAAAAAATATGTTTACTTTATGAAGTTCAAAAAGTTTTTTATTCAATAGAGGAAAAAAAATGTGTACTTTTTACGGCTCTGAATTCCATCGGTTTTAGTCAGTGGCGACAACGGTGTTGCTATTGGAAATCGTATTTGATACATTTTCGATACTTACTTGATATTTTATATCGAAACTAGCACTTTGCCCGCGACTTCGACGAACGATCTGTTTGCCAAATTTCAGCCCAATCCGTTCAGTGGTTTGAGCTGTGATATAGATTACCCTTTTTAACCCCGATAGGGGATTTTTTTTCTAAAACTCTGATACACATTATTCTTTATTTTTGGTTTTAACTATAAAAACCGAGTTTCGAGCTAATCGGACCGCGCGTTAAAATTCTTCTATACAAACTTTGACACCCCCCAATCCCCGTTTAGGGGGTAGTTTAAAAAAACTAAAAATGGCAAGCTTTATTATTTACATAGATAAATATTCGTTCCAATTATCAAGTCTATTAACTCAAGGAGTAAGATTTTACATACAAACGAAATCCCCCCTTTTCACCCCCTTAAAGGTCGAATTTCCAAAAACCCGTTCTTAGTGCGCGCCTACGTCATAATAACTATCTGTGTGCCAAATTTCAGCCTAATCTGTCCAGTGGTTTGAGCTGTGCGTTGATAGATCAGTCAGTCACCCTTGTGTTTTATATAATTATATAGATAATAAATATCGCCTAAAAAAATCGATATTTCGAACAAAAAAATATTGATATTTCGATATATTGATATTTTTTCTCCACAGTATATTAGCAAGATGAAGTGGCAATGTGCCGGCCATATTGGTCTACGTATGTTCCTACAAATTGTTATACACTATACCCCATTTGAAATAAGATTAGACATTAAAACAAACCCTTTTACAGTCCGTTCAACCGATTTTGACTTCTATACCGTAGGCATAAGGATAGCATTTAAAGCAAAAAAAGTTACAAAATACCAGCTATCTACTGCAGCTGCCATTTGTCATTCCACCAACGCAATAGAATTCAAAATCGGTTGAACGGAATGTAAAAAAGGCTTATCTATACGTCTAATCTTATTTCAAATGGAGTATAAGTAGGAAAAGTGAAAGTGTCGTCTGTACAATCAATGCAACTCGCAATCATGTTTGAACTGTGTTTGGTCAAATATTGTCGGTACTATGTACTCTTTAGGTACTTGACACGTCTGCTAGCTTGTTATTTAATTACCCGACTACGGCGAAGAAAAAAGGAGGGTTATGATTTTGACCGGTATGTATGTATGTTCATCTGTTCCCTCATATCTTCTAAACGACTCATCACAATTTGACAAATGAGGTATCGTTGGAAGCGTCTTGATCGTCCGCGGTTATAGGCTAAAAATGGCGCCCTCTAGAGGACATAAAGTCAGGAACTAAAAAAAAAAATGTTTAATCGTACCATGTTGGGTATCAAATGAAAGGGCTTAATGTGCACATTTAAAAAAAAAATATATTATAACCCCAAAAGAATTTAAAAAAAATTAAAGTAATAAAAACTAAAACCCAACTACGACTAAAAAGGTATAAACAAGACACCACAGACAGACAAATTAAAAATCCGGAGTCACACGTAATCTGTTCGATTTATGCCCTAACACGTGTGACTCCGGATTTTTAATTTTTAGTCGTAGTTGGGTTTTAGTTTTTATTACTTTTTAAACATACCACCTTTCAACGTTCAAGGAGCTCGTGGCTAAGTAATAACAGCCGTACGGGTCGATCTATCAGGTTAAGCTACGCTTGCCGGGGGTGGTCCCTGGATGGGTGACCATCTTTACATACCGAGACTCCTCCGTGCCTGAAAAGACTAGGGCTTCTGAAAAGGCTAGGCAGAATCAAAATCAAAATATTTTATTTCACATAAACCTACATGGGCACTTATGAAACGTCAGAAGCTAGGTGCCCGGTTCCAATTGGTCGTTTCCTATGGAGAAGAGCCGGCAAGAAACTCCACGGTTAACCTTTTAAAAATAATTGGCTTTTACAATATTTTCGATTTACAGTGTTAATAGTTATGGGAGGACAGTGTAGGCCTTTCAAAAAGTTTCAGGTAGGTTAGGCTAAGCCTACAATGATCTATCAACGTTCCGACGAACTGTCTGTTTGGGTCACAGAACCTTATACCAAAGAACTGCGAACAATACAGTGAAGCATGCCAAAACTACACCTCCGCTCTGTGCATACACGCTCATACGCACAAATTTACAATCAAACTACACCTCACTAAGTGCATACATGTTCACGAAACCGGCCTCACGTCACTGTTGACAGCGCTCTGTCTTGTTGTTTAGGGTTCCGCGCCCAAAGGGTAAAACGGGACCCTATTACTAAGGCTCCGCTGTCTGTCCGTCTGTCACCAGGCTGTATCTCATGAACCGTGATAGTTAGACAGTTGAAATTTTTGTGTATTCCCGTTCGTCCCACCAGTGGGACGACGCCAGTGGGACGAACGGGAATACACGAAAATTTCAAATAGCATAATACTAATGATTGAAATACTTTCGTGAATTCATGCAAGCCTAGTACTTTTTGTTTGGTTATTGTGTAGAAATTGTGCACAAGGTGTTGAGCATAGAATATCGTACCGTACGTGTTTAATTAACTATCTGTCATTCAAATTCTATAAGTATCTGATTGAAATACTACCCTGAATTCATGCAAGCCTAGTACTTTTTGTTAGGTTATGTACTGTTCATAAATTGTGCACAAAGTGTTTTGCACAGAATACCGTCTTGTATGCACGCAACGTACTACAGAAATAAAAAGTATCCTATGTCGTAATCCAAGTCATGGTCTACCCATGTGCCAAATTGCATCTAAATCATTTTAGCCCTTTTAGCGTGAAAGTGTACCTAACAAATACACAAACAAACTTACTTTCGCATTAATAGTTATTAGTTAAGATAAATAAGTGTAAAATTGAACAACAACCAGACTCAAATTATTCAGTGGGACCAACGGGAATTAAAAATAAAATTATAAATCATTCCAATTCGTCCCACTGAGAAAGTCAGTGGGAGGAGCGGGAATAAATTTAATATAATTTATTAAATTTCCGTTCGTCCCACCAGTGGGACGACGCCAGTGGGACGAACGGGATACACGGAAATTTTCACAGATGATGTATTTCTGTTGCCGCTATAACAAAATACTAAAAAACAGAATAAAATAAATATTTAAGGGGGCTCCCATACAACAAACGTGATTTTTTTGCGTTTTTATAGATCCGTTTTTATAGATAATGGTACGGAACCCTTCGTGTGCGAGTCCGACTCGCACTTGGCCGGTTCTTTTTAATTGGTCTGAGCACAGAACTTTATCTCAATATTCTCAGTAACCAATTTTCAAACATAAAATAGTGGTGGGAGTAGATTATGAAATACATAGTTGAATGCCAGTGAGAATCTACGATGATAGCAGTCTCTGGCGAAAACAGACAAAACAGCTGTTTCAGACATTAAGGAAAAACACTCCAGTTTTTATCATAGTTACAAATATTTTCTTGGACTTTTGCCAAACACCCAAGCTATCATATCAATTGGGAAGACCAGTTACAGCCAGAAACATTGCTTTTATCATTTGAGTCATCCATATTTTTATTTTACGAAGAGCTCGTGGCTATGTAATAACAGCCGCGCGGGTCGATTCATTAGATTAACCTACGTTTGCCGGGGTTGGTCCGTGGATAAAGTTATTTTTCACTTTTTTGTTTTTTATCACTGTTCTTTCCAAGGTTGCCTGGAAGAGATCGCGGAAAGCGATAAGGCCGCCCATTGTATATTTTGTAGTGTTTGTTTTTATTTTTCGTTATATAATATATATTTTTTAAAGTATATATAAATGAATAAGTGCTGAGGGGCGGAGGAGCGGAGGGGCTTGGGGCTAAGAAATAACAGACGGGTCGATCAATCAGGTTAAGCTACGCTTGCCGCGTTTGGTCCGTGGATGGGTGAACATCTTTACATACCGAGACTTCTCCGTGCCTCGGAAAGCACGTTAAGCCGTTGGTCCCGGCTGTCATCCATGGATCTTTGACAGTCGATACGGGTCGTCAGAAACCCGAAACTCTGACAACCAGTCTTACCGAGGGGTATCGTATTACCCAGTTACTGGGTTGTGGAGGTTAGATAGACAGTCGCTCCATGTAAAATACTGGTAGTCAGCTGCATCCGGTTGACTGGAAGCCGACCCCGACATTGTTAAGAAAAGCCTAGGCAGATGATGCTATTCTGTATAGGACATGCTGGGTTCTTTATAGGATGATTTTTTTAATGGGCGAAAAGCAAAGACTTGCAGGGCGAAACTCTACAAACCTCCATTTTGGAGATAATTTAAAACAAGTGACTAAATAAATCAACATAGCAAATCCACGCGCCGGTTCAATGACTTTTGAAAAAAGAATGGTAGCTGAGTCTACACAAATATACCTATTTGAATTTCAAAATAGAATCATCACGGTTTAACCGCGTGATGCGTGCGCGTCGCTTCCACGACCGCGTAGACATTCTGTTCGATTTTTAAATTAATATGCATCTTTTGTATTGTTTTAGTCGAGTTTTGTCCAAAAACACTACAAAATATACAATGGGCGGCCTTATCGCTTTTCGCGATTTCTTCCAGGCAACCTTGGAATGGACAGTGATTTGCCTGGACATAAAAACTTTGTACAAAAAAAAAAACAACCGACTTCGAAAAAAACACTAAAAAAGTGAAAATTAACTTTAATTTAGGAAGTCGGTGTCTTTGCAATTTTCGTTTTTTGCCACCGACTTCCGAAATTAAAGAAATTTTTCATTTTTTTTGTGTTTTTTTTGGAAGTCGGTTGTTTTTTTTTGTAAAAAGTTTTTATTTTTCACTTTTTAGTTGTGGTTCCCACACAAATCCGAATACCACTACCTGCTATGTAAATAACAGTGAAGAAGTAAATAAGGATATCGTCTAGAATTCTAGATAAACTAAACGAAAAAAATACGTAATATTGAATAATCGATTCATAATTGGCGGAGTAATCGCGTAACAAATATACAAAAAAAAAAAACATACAGGCGAATTGAGAACCTCCTACTTTTTGAAGAAGTCGGTTAATAAAATGGGACTAAATGGTGTAGAATATGGGGAAAAAAAAATTTGGCTCCGAAAACTCCGAATCGAGATTATCAAATGTATACTACTTTGTTCTCACATAAAGAAGCGACAAGAATAATGTAACATAGGATTTTGTAATAATCATGAAGGGTATCATCAAGCACATTGATCTGGCGGATCTGGTGCTAAAGCGTCCGATGACGCCCGTTTCCGTAATAGAAAAGTAAATGTCCTTGCCACGTCCGTGCCAGACGCCAGACCAATATGCTTACTGCCTAAGACTTCTTCAGGGAGCCAAGTCTACTATTTTACAAACGTGTCAGTGGTCTCACAATGATCAGTTTTTGACAGATATGCCATACAAAATCTGTCAAAAACTGATCATTGTGAGACCACTGACACTTTTGTAAATTAGTAGACGAGGTCCCCAGTTGTGCTATTCTGTAAAAATCGCACCGTGAAATCTTAGGTGAAGTGAGCTTGGAGTGAACTGTCACTGCCTTAGCATCAGTAGGTATCGATGACACTGACAGCTCACTCCACCTAATTTTCACGATGAGATGGTTACAGAATAGCAATTCAGGTCTTATGACATCACGGGGGAATTACTGTCATAAGATCCACAAGTACTAACTTTTACGATAGTGTGAAACATATAAAAATGTGAAGTTTATAGATTGCAAGAACTGACGCTGTGACCTTGTCGGGCTCACGTGTGCATCCATGCATTGGCAGCCACGTTTTCAATAAAAATAAAACGTTGAGACATTCAAGACAAGTGGAGAAACATTTGTGTGTGTTGTGATGTGTCAGAATGCCTTCTGGGGACCTAAAACGGCCACATGATGACTGTTTTAAGCCCACTGGACTACAATGTTGAATTTGCAAAATGTTGAATTCGCAAAATGTTGAATTCTCAAAATGTTGAATTCACAAAAATGGTACCCCAGAGCTCAGAACAAATAAAAAACCAAGACGGAGCGCTGCTAACAATACAGTGAAGCATGCCAAACTACACCTCCGCTCTATGCATACACGCTCACACGCACACATTTACAACCACTTACAACTCAACTCAAAGCATTTATTTCAATTAAACCATTTACAGGCACTTTTGAATTGTCAAGGAGTCAGTCAGTCAGAAATATGAAGCTAGTTGTCCATTCCAAAGCGTAGTAGGTACCTATGGAGAAAAACGGGCAAGAAACTCCATGGACACTCTTTTAAATCAAAATATTGTTACAATATAATGGTTATATCATTCATGTTGAAATTATACATGTGAGAACAATGTAGAAAGCACGTTAAAAGCGTCCGCAATTATAAAATAAGAACAATTCAAAAATTAAAGTAAGCCATGGCAGCTAAGAAATGACCAGTCATAACTGACGGCGCCCGTTCACGAACATGACGCATGGATCAGCACCATTCAGCTCAACCATTTTGAAGGGAGCTAAATGATCCAACACACGCGCCACCATCAGCGAGACATTTGAGTGAGCATGACATATTCCCAGCCGCCAATAAGGCACATTCACGTCAATGAAAGACATATCACCCGGTAAATGATAGATCTATAGTACATAGTACTCACACCTGTGCTATGCAATTATACCAGGGATGCACAGACCAGGGCCCGCGGGCCGCATGCGGCCCGCCGGTCGAATAATGGTGGCCCGCCGACAGCAAAAATAATACTCTCGTACATTCGAAAAATATTGAATTCTATTCCAGAATAAAACCAAATAAAATATGTTCGAAAAGTAATTTGAATCTCGCGCGCGCGCTCTTAACTGCGCTTATCGGTGCGCCGTGCATGCGTCGGTAACAGCGGTCGGTAATGTTCGTGCCGATCTCGGTTAAATTCGTTTTCTTGAGGAAGCGCCGCGGCCGGCGGCGCGGCGACGACGGCAGCGCGGTGGCGGCTTATCCACGGGTTATATTTTTAGAGCAAGCGAGAAAGCAATAGTCCCGAATTCCCGATTGCTCGAGTAGGTAGATACACGAAGCTTCCAGAGTCGGTTTCGAGATTCCTCCAGACAGTTTTCGACTCTACACGCGCGGTATAAAAGCCACGCTAACCGCAGCGACCGACAGTTCGGTTTTAATTTGAGTGAAGTGTCAATAGTTCTAGTGTAGATTTTAACTCGACTAGCCGGTGTCATATATTTTGATCCACATTCAACGTAGATTTCCCGTCAAGTGGCGTGTATGTTGTGAAATCGTAAGTAAAACTCTGTTATTAATAATAAGGGTTTCCCTACATATTTAATCAATTATTTTTGGTAATTTAAAAAAGGATGGGTAATTTAAGTAGGTACTGTAATTGTTTTTAGGTGCTGTGTTAATCCTAGCTAGGATTAGAACGCAACATGGACAAGCCAGCGCCTAGTAAAAAACGTAAGGTTAAAGATGAAAAACGGCAGTTTCAAGAAATTTGGACTGAGAAATACTTTTTTGTATGGTCGCATAACAAAGTCGTTTGTTTAATTTGCAAGAATTCTGTTGCGATTGCAAGGGAATATAATGTAAAAAGGCACTATGAAACGCAGCATCCTACTTTTACCAAGTTTACAGGCGAATTAAGAAAGCAAAAAATGTTGTCTTTAAAACGGGAGCTTGTTGGTCAGCAAGCTATGTTTACAAAACCCATTCAAGATTCAGAAACAGCTACAGAAGTTAGTTATGAAATTTCTCGAATGATAGCAAAGCGAAGTCGCCCCTTCAATGATGGGGATTTTGTAAAAGAATGCATAGAAATTGCCGCTAAGAAAATGTGTCCAGAAGCAGCAAAAATGTTTGAGAAAATTCAACTGAATCGTATGACTATCCAAAGACGAATTATGTCTTTGTCAGGTAATATTGCGGAACAATTATATAAAAAAACTAAGATCATTGAATTTTTTTCATTAGCACTCGACGAATCCACTGATATTAGTTCCACAGCTCAACTTCTCATATTCATACGAGGTGTTACTCAAGATTTTGAAGTCTTAGAAGGGTTATTAGGAATGTGTTCATTGAAAGGTAAACCAGAGGAGTTGATATACTCAATGTACTTTTGGATGAGTGTTCAAAAACTGATTTGGATTTATCAAAATTATCGGGAGTTGCGACTGACGGTGCTCCTTCGATGATTGGTGTCAATTCTGGGCTAGTTACTTTGCTGAAAAAGCATCTGCAAGAAAAAAACATAATCGCTGAAGATCTCATGCAGTTTCACTGCATTATACACCAAGAAGCCCTCTGTTCTAAAAAAATTGAATTTCAAAATATCATGAAAGTGGTAGTTTCGACTGTAAATTTCATAAAATCACGAGGACTCAATCACAGGCAATTCAAACAATTCCTGGATGACATCGAAAGCGAATATGGAGATTTACTGTATTATACAGAAGTAAGGTGGCTAAGTCGTGGATTGACACTGGAACGATTTCTAAATTTAATAGAAGAAATTGGAATATTTCTGGCGGAAAAGCAAAGGTATGTCCCGGAACTTAAAAATCCTGATTGGTTGTGTGATTTGGCTTTTTTAGTTGACATTACAAATCATTTGAATGTCTTGAACACACGGCTTCAAGGCAAAAATCAACTGATATCCCAGCTCTACGCTCATGTATCATCCTTTCAATGCAAGCCGACACTTTTCAGATCGCAATTGAATTCTTGAAATTACAATCATTTTCCGAATTATAAGAAAATGGCTGAAAAATTCAACAAAACTGCGATTAATTTCAGTTATGTAGAAAAGCTAGATATTTTGATTCAATCTTTTCAAGACAGATTTTCGGAGTTTAAAAAAGTGAAACCTCTGTTGGACATATTCAGCAATCCTTTCACGATTTCAGTTGAAAATGCGCCAGAGTCAATGCAGTTAGAAATTATCGACATTCAAAACGACCAAGATTTACGCAACAAATTCAACGAAGGAGACTTGCTGAACTTTTACCGCTGCATTGATAAAAATACGTACAAAGAGTTGCGCATAAACGCTCTGAAATGTGCCAGCTTATTTGGTTCTACCTATACATATGTGAACAAACCTTTTCAATACTAAATAATAATAAAACAAAAAATCGAAACCGCCTTGCAAACGAAAGTTTGGAAGCAGTTGTACGTGTTGCTACAAGTAAATTTGAGCCAAATATAAAAAAGATTGTAAGCACTATGCAGTGCCACGCTTCAAATTAATAAATTCTTGTTCAATTTTAATACATTATTATCAATTCTTTATTGTCTTTAATTCTGGGCGGAGCGGAAGAGCGTGTCAGACTCTTACTGACTAAAACCCACCCGTGTTCCCTTCCCTTGTCTGCACATTTCGGGGCCATGGTTCCCCCTTAGGATATCCCGCAGCATTACCTATACTACTTCTGGCGGCCCGCCATCAGTTCATAATTTGCCCGAGTGGCCCCTAGTCTTAATAAGTCTGTCCATCCCTGAATTATACAATACAAAAGAGGTTGAGTTTATACAATCGAACTACATCACACTAAGTGCACACAAACCGCCTTCTCATGTCAAAACAGGCAAACACATCCACAAACAGGCACGATATCGCGGGCGTGACAGGCAGCGCTACCATTGTCGCGCCCGCGATATCGCGCCAGTAAAAATGGTACCCCAGAGCTCAGACCAAATAAAAAGCCAAGACAGAGCGTTGCGAACAATACAGTGAAGTATGACGTGAAGCAAACTACACCTCCGCTCTGTGCAGACACGCTCACACGCACACATTTACAATCAAAGTACACATAACTAAGTGCATTCCATTTTATGTCCAGGCAAATCACTGTCCTTTCGAAGGTTGCCTGGAAGAGATCGCGGAAAGCGATAAGGCCGCCCATTGTATATTTTGTAGTGTTTGTAAAAAAAAACACTACAAAATATACAAATTTTTCGGATCGATCAATCAGGTTAAGCTACGCTTGCCGCGTTTGGTCCGTGGATGGGTGACCATCTTTACATACCAAGACCCCTCCGCGCCTCGGAAAGCACGTTAAGCCGTTGGTCCTGGCTGTCATTTGTAGATCTTTGACAGTTGTTACGGGTCGTCAAAGCCCGAAAGTCTGACAACCCGTCTTACCAAGGGGTATCATGTTACCCAGTAACTGGGTTGTGGAGGTCAGATAGGCAGTTGCTCCATGTAAAATACTGGTATTCACCTGCCTCCGGTTAGACTGGAAGCCAACCCCAACATAGTTGGGAAAAGGCTAGGCTGATGATGATATATAAATAAGTGCACACATGTTTACGAAACCGGCCTCACGTTAGTGTTGACAGTGCCCTGTCTTTGTTTTTTATTTGGCCCAAGCCCCAGAGATGGCAAAAGGAACAGACGATGATGACGAGGATGACAATATAAATGACGAGAAGACGATTTAGAGCTTGGCTACTTTACAAGCACTAACAGACTCACCCACGCAAATAGCTGTGTCAAAATGTCTGAAGTATAAATATCAAATCAAGATCAACTTGTTAACAAAATCAAAACCCAAAGGCAATTATTCAAACTAGGCTGAGAATCAGCACTTTTCGAACGTCAAAACGCCCACCCTTCACCACTTCCTAGTGCTTTAGCTGGGAAGAAGAAGTGGCGGAACAAACTCCCCAGCAGCAAAGCTGTCTGTTCAGTTAGAAAAAAAATTGATTCTATACAAAAGTATGCACAATCATTTACATTACGCAACATAAAACATAAATCCAATTATTAGCCATATGTCAGCTGACAACTAGTCTAACCAAGGGGTATCGTATTACCCAGTTACTGGGTTGTGGAGGTCAGATAGGCAGTCCATGTAAAATACTGGTATTCAGCTGCATCCGGTTAGACTGGAAGCCGACCCCAACATAGTTGGGAAAAGGCTAGGCAGATTGTTTTTAGCCATATGTCAGCTAGCACACGCCAATATACGAAACAAAAAAATAAATATAATAAAACAAAAACGAGAAACAGCTGTTTAAACTAATATGAACACAGAATAAACATTTTATGATAAGACTAGCGACCCGCTCCCACTTCGCATGGTTTTACGACTTGATAAAACATCGATATTTCTTAGTGTACCTTTAATAGTAACATAAGTATTATACACATAAACCTTCCGGAATAAATTCTCTAAAGGATGGTGAAAATCTCATCAAAATCTGTTGTGTAGCTTAGAAGAACAACGCAGCCATACAGACAAACACGAAAAGCGACTTTAGTTTATAATATGTATAGATATAGAAGTTGGATATAAGCCAATTGATGGAACGGGATTACGGACACCAAAAGAGAGAGACGGTGATGTATCGGAATATCAGTCTTCAGAAATATAATCTTAATTATATTTCAGATCGCCGTTCGTAAAATCAGAATCAAGACTTCGCTTAACAGGTACGCTCGTTTGATTCCCAATTTTACATGGAGCGACTGGCTCGTGGAGGTCAGATAGGCAGTCGCTCCATGTAAAATACTGGTATTCAGCTGCATCTGGATGGACTGGAAGCCGACCCCAACATAGCTTGGAAAAGGAGGGAGATTGATTGAGGAATGAGGAAAATGTCGTGAGGAAAGTATTGAATATAAATGTGGATGACATAAAAGTAGGGAAAGACTCAGGAAGGCCAAAGAAACGATGGATGGACTGTGTGAAAGATGATATGGCTAGAAAGGGGGACACTACCGCGATGACGACTAATATACAGGATGTTAGGGTAGACACCGTTATCCGTGAAACTAGTGGTTTGGTGTCATCTATAATATACTTTTTTTAGGGGACCAACTATGAAATCGCAAAAAAGAACAGGTTTTCCATACATTTTGTTGATTTAAGTGAACACAAATGTATGGAACAGCTGATTTTTTTTCCGCGATTTCAAGTTTTGTCCCATAGAAGAAGTATATTATAGATGACACCAAACCACTAGTTTCAAGGATAACGGTGTCTACCCTAACACCCTGTAGATGTATGGAAGAAACAGATATGTTGCGCTTGCGCCGTACCCAAACAAATTGATCCAACAAAAGTCTTTAGAACCAAAATACTGACGTCCCGAGAAATGCAATCTGTTAATATGTGTTAGTTATTGTTGTATATTGTGTTTATTGTATTGTATCTTTAAGATCTCATTGTAATTTCAGTTTTTTAGGGTTCCGTACCCAAAGGGTAAAACGGGACCCTATTACTAAGACTCCGCTGTCTGTCTGTCTGTCCGTCTGTCACCAGGCTGTATCTCATGAACCGTGATAGTTAGATAGTTGAAATTTTCACAGATTAAGTATTTCTGTGCCGCTATAACAACAAATACAAAAAAATAGAATAAAATAAATATTTAAGTGGGCTCCCATACAACAAACGTGATTTTTTTTACCGTTTTTATAGATAATGGTACGGAACCCTTCGTGCGCGAGTCCGACTCGCACTTTGGTTTATTTAATTCGCAAAATTACAATATTGTTCGTTGTGTTATTTTATTTTCACTCGTTATTAATCTTATCTAATATAATATTATTTTCCTTTGTTAATAATCTTAACTTTTAGTAATATTTTGCCATAATTTTCTTAATTCTTTAGTTTAAGTATTAATATGTGTTACTAACTAGATCACCTATTTCTGAGATTGCTGGTTATCCTGTGATTGCTGGTTATCCTGTAGCTGTATAATTCCGAGGCTATTTTTAACTACAGGGTGTTAGGGTAGACACCATTATCCTTGAAACTAGTGGTTTGGTGGCATCTATAATCTATAATATACTTTTTCTATGGGACCAACCTTGAAATCGCAAAAAAAACAACAGCTGTTCCATACATTTTGTCGATTTAAGTGAACACAAATGTATGGAACAGCAGATTTTTTTTTCGCGATTTCAAGGTTGGTCCCATAGAAAAAGTATATTATAGATGACACCAAACCACTAGTTTCAAGGATAACGGTGTCTACCCTAACACCCAGTATGGTACGTAAGATATATCATACATAGAAGCTGTTGGTGTACCTTTATAAATAAATAAAGTAAGATTGTGGAACTCACTTCCGCCTAGCATTCGTGATCTAAAAACTGTTTCTTTATTTAAATTTCGTGTAAAAGAGCATTATCTTTCCTCTCAACTATGAGTATATAATTATATAGGTACCTATAGTGTATTTATGTTTATATATTTAAGCTTTATGTATTTATTTAAGTATATATGTTAATTTTCTTGCGTATATGTGTAGGTATATTTAATATTTTAGTTAAGACTTCTTATAATCATGTTTTTCTCTTCTTGTTCTCACACACTATTGTCTACATTTCTTTCTCATTTCTCCTTTCGCAGGTCTGCTGGAAGAAATTTCTTAAGAAATAAGCAGTACCTTTGTACTCATATCATAATAATGTCATATCTCTTTGTATTTTACTGTGTGTACATAAATAATAAATAAATAAAAAATTGGGATGAGGATATGTGGTTTTAACATCCTAATCGCCTGACCCGACACGCATGTGCTACATTGATCACATGCATATAGCCCATTGGCTATACAAATATCGCCTATAACAATATCAAGGCTATATCGACAATTTAGTACAAAACAATGGACAAGCCTGTAATTAAAATGGACTGCTTATCAGTAAATATGCCGTTATCAGTAAAGGGTGACAATAACTTGGCGTACATTCTTCTCTCGACATTTGCTATAATAATAGCCTCCACGATTGGCGATACTAGGGGGTCTTGTAGCCGAATAATAATAGCCGCACGATTCGAGCAACGCTTGCCGCGGTCGGGCCGCGGATGGGTTACCTTCTATTACATACCGACATCCCTCTGTTCGTCAGAAGGTACGTTAAGCCAATTTTAGGGTTTTGTACCCAAAGGGTAAAACGGGACCCTATTACTAGTATTATAGGTCGGTGGCAAAAAACGAAAATTGAAAAGCAAAGACACCGACTTCCGAAATTAAAGTTATTTTTCAGTTTTGAGTGTTTTTTTTTTTTGGAAGTCGTTTTTTTATTTTTGTAAAAAGTTTTTATCACCAATCGAGACTCCTCCGTGCCTCGGAAAGCACGTTAAGCTGTTGGTCCCGGCTGTCATTTGTGGATCTTTGACAGTCGTTACGACTCGTCAGAAGCCCGAAGGTCTGACAACCAGTCTAATCAAGGGGTATCGTATTACCCAGTTACTGGGTTGTGGAGGTCAGATAGCCAGTCGCTCCAAGTAAAATACTGATATTCAGCTGCATCCGGTTAAACTGGAAGCCGACCCCAACATAGTTGGGAAAGGCTAGGCAGATTGATTTTTGCCTCAATAAATTAAGAACTCCAGTCAGGGCATAGGGGTGCCCTTAGCGTGAAGTCGCTTAGTTTATAAGTTAACTAAGCGACTTCACTCTAAGGGCACCCCCTGTGGGGTACGGACGGAGCTCGGGATAGGGCCTCGCTGGGGAGGACAGCAAGGGCCAGGCTGGATCGGATCAAGGGTCCCTGGTAGTGTTGCCAGGTCCGATTTGTTTTAAATCGGGGCAGAAGGTAAAACAAATCGGGATTTAGGATTGTAGATCGGGACACAAAAAAAGACACTTTCATTGTCTTTGAAAATATTGTGCCATGTGCTTTACATACTTCTTCATAAAGGCGGTTCATGTCGAAGAATGTTTTAATTTTTAGATTTTCAATCACTTTGACCATTGACGCGTCTGTGATGAGTCATCCTGGGCATGTATCGATTGATATCGGGACATTTAGTGTCCCGATCAGGTGCAAATCGGGACGCGTCCCCAGACCCCTGAAAATCGGGACGTCACGCGCAAATCGGGACACCTGGCTACGCTAGTCCCGGGTCCCGGCAGTCAGAAGCCCGAAAGTCTGACAACCAGTGTTACCAAGGGGCGCCAAGGGGAATCGTGTCGTGTTGCCCAGTTACTGAGTTGTGGAGATCTGGGGGCCTAAACTGGCCACATTAGCAATTCACTGAATCCCAGCTGTCATTAGCAATTCCTCTAATATGACATAAAAGCAATTCATACTATGGTGGACCATTTTACGAATCTCCATAGAAAACTGTCAAACAGATGAATTACTTCGTAATATGAATTACACGCAGATCATATTATTATGAAGTGTCAATAGGTGACATTTTACGATGAATCATAATATTTTCATATTATGATTCTGCTAAAGTGACCGTTGTATTTTAAGTCCCCAGATAGGCAGTCGCTCCATGTAAAATACTGGTACTCAGCAGGATCCGGCTGCACTGGAAACTTTTTTTAAATCTGACTTTAATATTTATCTTCACGAACCCTGAGCGTGATACCAAATTAGGTTTGTTTTTTTTTAATTTTTATTGCTATGTAAGTCAAAAAAATTTACGATGTTGAAATTCTGGTTTTCGTATTAACAGTTCGGAGTATAAAACAAGTTCTTTCATAATAATAAGATTCGCGTTGCTAAGGACATGTTTTCAAATTCAGGTAAAAATATAGTAACCCAAGATTATTGCATCATCTGCTTGCCTTTTCTCAACTATGTTGGGGTCGGCTTCCAGTCTAACCGGATGCAGCTGAATACCAGTATTTTACATGGAGCGACTGCCTATCTGACCTCCACAACCCAGTTACTGGATTACGCAAGATTATTGCATAAATAGTTTAAATAAAGTGTAACAATATAATTTAATTATATTGTTACACTTTATTATAATAATTTGCTCGAAAAGAGAATTTTCAAAGCAGCCAAATCGTGCAGAAAGTAAAACTTTTTCGCACTAGTGTTTTTCACTTTTCAGTTTTTATTTTTTATTTCGCACAATTTATTGTAATTCCTGAAAGACACCGACTTCCAAAATTAAAAAGTTACTTTTCACATTGTAGTGGTTTTTTTTTTTTGTAAAATAGTTCTTTATTTAAATGCGAAAAGGAGTTTGTTTGTTGCGCTTTCACGCTAAAACGGCTGAACGGATTGGCACAGGGGTAGACCATGACCAGGAGAAGGACATAGGCTACTTTTCATCCTGGATCGTAGACGAAATCTTGGGCAACAGCTAGTAATAAAATAATAAGATAATTTATGACAAACCTCACTCAGTCTTTCAGTATTGAATGACTCTCTGTCCTTACTTATCTTGAAGTCAATGTACCAACAGCATCACAACAAAATTTATCTTAATTCAATTATTTAATGTATTCAATTGAAAGTTGAGATAAAAAGGTCACAACATTTTTAATTAAATCTTTGAGAGTTCGTTGACAGAGTCTTAAGAAAAGGGAGATTATATTAGTAGGTACCTATACCCCATTTGAAATAAGATTAGACATTAAAACAAACCCTTTTACAGTCCGTTCAACCGTAGGCATAAGGATACCATTAAAAGCAAAAAAAGTTACACAATACCAACTATCTACTGCGGCTGCCATTTGTCATGCCACCAACGCAATAGAATTCAAAATCGGTTGAACGGAATGTAAAAAGGCTTATCTATACGTCTAATCTTATTTCAAATGGAGTATAGAGGAGAGATTAGGCCGAAGGGTATATAGGTCGGCTTGACTTGTAGTGTCATAATGGATTACGTCAGGGGGATGGGCTGTATAACAACTTATCTAGTAATTAATTAATTCAGGCGTGGCTTTGTGGAAATCAAATAAAAAACTTAAAAAAAACCGGCTAAGTGCGAGTCGGACTCGCGCACGAAGGGTTCCGTACCATTATCTACTGGGTGTTAGGGTAGACACTGTTATCCTTGAAACTAGTGGTTTGGTGTCATCTATAATATACTTTTTCTATGGGACCATACATTTTGTCGATTTAAGTGAATACAAATGTATGGAACAGCAGATTTTTTTTTCACGATTTCAAGGTTGGTCCCATAGAAAAAGTATATTATAGATGACACCAAACCACTAGTTTCAAGGATAACGGTGTCTACCCTAACACCCAGTATAAAACGGCAAAAAAATCATGTCTGTTGTATGGGAGCCCCCCTTAAATATCTGTATAAATTCTCTAAGCGATGGGGAAAATCTCATCAAAATCTGTTGAGTGATTTAGAAGAACAACGAGGACATACAGACAAACACGAAAAGCGACTTTAATTTATAATAAATGTATAGATATAGATTTCACAAAATTGATACGTAGGTATCTTTCTAAACAAGAAAAAATTATGTTTTTTTTTTTTTTATAAATTGTTTTCTTTTTTTTTTTAAAGATACTACCCACGCGCAGTTGTATTTCAACGGGGAAAGAGTGCGCATATACAGAGTGTTTCTTTTACGTGTCAATTTTATATTTTTATTAGCAGTAGCGCTTGCGATTACTATACTAACGAATCAGTCACTGAACTGAATCACTTAACTTACCATGTATTTAGGACTTCATAACATAACGCCTCTTGTCCAAAGGTAATCTGAAATTAAAGAAAACGGCATTTAATTACACGATTATTACTCATAAACTGCAACAAAAAACAACACGGCATTAGCATGGAGGAGCTCGTGGCTAAGTAATCCACGCTTGCCGGGGTTGGTCCGTGGATGGGTGACCATCGTTTTACATAACGAGAGTCCTCCGTGCCTCGGAAAGCACGTTAAGCCGTTGGTCCCGACTGTCATTCGTGGATCTTTGACAGTCGTTACGAGTCTTCAGAAGCCCGAAAGTCTAACAACCCGTCTTACCAAGGGGCATCGTATTACCCAGTTACTGGGTTATGGTGGTGAGGGTCAGGTAGGCAGTCGCTCCATGTAAAATACTGGTACTCAGCTGGATCCGGTTAGACTGAATACCGACCCCAACATAGTTGGGAAAAGGCTAGGCAGATTGATTGGCATGTTTGCACTTGACTTCTAAGCAACCATGACAATCATAGTGGAAGTATTAGCAGACTCTGCCAAGGCCCCAGAAGCATAGAATAGTACAGAAGACGCACTCCGCATTTTAGGTATGAAGCTACAAGTACGCGGCTCGTCTTGTCGGGCCAATTCAGTGAGCGTAACGTAGACAGAAGATATGAGAGTTACGCGATAGAAAGAGAAGCAACTTCTAGGTGAATATAACTGTAGGTAATTAGCGCTGTGCGACCTGAATTGCACTTTATTGTGTCGTAGAAAGAGTCGCTTTTTATTTAAATGATTTTGCGGAGTGAACTATCTGTATTCATCTGTGGTATTAGACCCAGAAGTAAGCAGGCAGGGTCAAACGAAAAGAACAAGTAGACGCAATAGTCCTGCAGTGGAAGTCTATAGCTTAAATAAATTCAAATGATACAACTGTCAGTGGGATAATCCACAGTGCACTTTCATGTCCATCAGAGTGGAAATTGACGACATGGAATTGAGTTAAAGAGGCACAAAGTAGCACACACGAATGACGCGCAAAAAGTTTATAGCACACTCAATGTACGCCTCAGAGATTTTCTCCTCCGCGTAGACTCGGAAAAAGTCAGTTGCGATGTCTCTAAGACCTTATTAGATGGACTATAATTGCGTGGCACATTTTCAATAGCAGTGTGAGGGTTCTGGAGGAATTTCGTAATCCATGGCTTCTTAGGGTCTCCGGACACGGGCCACCGGCCACAACCACAAAACGCCGCCACAGGCATATTTCCTATAGTTTTCATACATTTTATATGGACTCACACGTCACATTCGCGTCCTTACAGTACTCCAAGGATCTCTTGGCCCTTGGATGACATTGACAGAAACAGGAGGGCGCTGCGCCGTTAGAAAATATTTGTAAACACACTTTTTTTATGTTTTGTTTATGAAGTCGGTTGTTTTTTTTTTTCCGCCTGTGGTTCCAGGGTAACCGTTATCAGACCAACGCGAACTTCCTATCGGTTCGATGATATATTATCTCATGTCACGTCATTATTTTTCGATAAAAGACCGATTTATCATAATGATTTATTTAAACCAATGAGTATAAAATTAGCTTAGTATTTTTTTGTTATTTGTAACTAAGGGCCATAACAGACAGATTAGGTACACAATAGTTTTAGCATCGCGGACGGCCATTTTCAATCTGCCTAGCCTTTTCCTAACTATGTTGGGGTCGGCTTCCAGTCTAAACGGATGCAGCTGAATAAAGGCTGGTGCAAACAGACGCGAAATCGCGGGCGCGACAGGCAGCGGTACCTTTGTCGGACAAAGGTACCGCTGCCTGTCGCGCCCGCGATTTCGCGTCTGTTTGCACGAGCCTTAACACTATACAATGTCGCTCATGGAAATTTAAAAGCGAAAACCTAATCGCCGATGCTAAAAGTATCGATAAGTCCCCTTTGTATGGCCCTAAATTGTTGTGTTTCTTGTTGTTATGCAATGCGTAGCGAAATCGGTTCAAAACAGTTGCAAAAGAACTATTTATTTTGTGTGGCGTTCCTTAGGCCGCGTTCACACTGGACATAATGCTCGCTCATAGATAGAAGGCATACAAACGTTTAAAATAATATAAATTTAATCTAACATCAGTGACAATGGTGCCGATTCTCTTGTCACAAAATTCTCTAAACTAAACTAAAAATCACTAAAATTTAGTTTAGTCCTGTCAAACGATCAAAGTCATTCTGAAATAGACTTTAAATGACACAACTTAACTATAATTTAGTTTGACAGCACTAAGATGGCACTGAGATTAGTTTAGTGAAAATGCTATTCTGAATTTGATGATTTAACCTAAAATTTTGTTCTATATCTAAAATCCTCCAACTAAATCTGTCTATATTTAATCGCGATTAAAAATGTGTGGAATAAAATTAGATGTCATGAACTAAAATTCAAACCAACACCTCGACTTCAGTTACAAAAAACAGTACTGTATTTTTTTATTTTCCCTTGCTTATATCTCGAAAACGGTGTGTCCTATCGCAAAAATAATGAAAATTTCGACACCCTTTAGGAAACTCTTAAACCCCTAATTCTCAACATGTTGGTAATTATTTTTAATTTTTTTTCGTTATTTTCCATACAAAAACTGAAAAATTCCATTAAAAACACGTCGAGGCTGCCGTGCATGCGCGCCTCTGGCTCTAAAAAAAAAACACGGTTTAGGGAAAAATACAAATTAAACTCAATACAAATTAAAAGACTTCTCAATGAATGACTACTGCCTGATCTTCATTGGAGAAAAAGATATAAAAAATGGTGACTATGCAAATATACTTCACAACCTAAACTGCTCGCTGAAAAATGTAACCCACACTAATATTGTCATCTGCACCCCGATCTACGTAAAAGGTGCATTAATACATAATTATAAAGTGGAGCTTTTCAATAACCTCCTCTTAACAGACATAAAAAATAACGAGTACGCATATTTTTTCGATAGCAATGCTACCCTTTCGCACGAAATGTTTTCCTACAACACTGGGAAAATAAATAAATATGGATGGAGAAACATATTTGACCAGATTATGTCTAGGATAAGTTTTGACTACAGATTGTTTGGTTATCAAGAACTTTTGCCAATCTCAAAGATCGACATGCCTGTCAACTCTGCCTCAAATAGTTCTACTGCGATTCCAAATGAGCAAGAGAATATTAAAACAACGAGTGATCAGTTTTTTCTATTATAAAAAAGAGACAACGAAGAAGGAAATAGATTTCGAAAACAAAGAACAACATCTTAATATTTTGTTTCAAAACATCCAAAGTCTCTTTAATAAGCTACACATAATGGAAGCGTTTGTCAACGAAAACCAGGCATATCAGGCTATATGTATTACTGAAACATGGCTTTCAAGAGATAAATTAAGCGTTATTGACTTTAGTGGCTATAGAGTCGCAGCATCCTACTGTCGAGAAAACCGTGGAGGCGGCGGAGTTTGCATCTTACTAGAAGAACACATAGACTACATAGAAAGATGCGATATAACTGAGATGTCGCTTGAATATATTTTGGAAGTTTGTGCGATTGAAATACCTAACGAAAACTTGTTATTAGTAACAATGTACTGGAACAGAAGAGAAGAAAATATATTTTATAACCAACTCAATCTAATACTAGCGTACATAAATAATAAATATAAGAAACTAAACACAGTCATCGGTGGTGACTTTAATATTGATATTCTGAAAAACAACTCCAAAGTTAACACATTCTTAGACCTTATGTCCGAATACAAATACACACAGCACATAAAACACCCCACACACATAACACAAACAGCGTCAACGTGTCTTGACCTAATATTTACAAACTTTAAAAATATAGATTTATATACATCTGTAGAAGAACTAGGTTTTTCAGATCATTGTGGTACAAATATAAAATTTAAAATACCGCAACGACCCAAACAAAACATTTGGTATACGGAAAAGCGACTGTACAACAAAAATAACATTGAAAATTTCAAATCTGCATTAAAGTCAGTAAATTGGAGAGATATCATTATAGAAACTAATGACGCAAATCAAAATTATAATGTTTTTAATGACTTATTAACTAATATACTAAACAAAACAATACCAAAACTAAAAACTAAATTAAAAACACATTATAAAAAATATTGGTTATCTAAAGGTATAAAGATCTCATGCACAAACAAAAGATTATTAAAAATTTTATGTAATAAGTCTGACAATGCAATTATCAAAAAATACTATAGAAAATACGAAAAAATACTAAAACAGTCGGTAATAACATCTAAAAAACAGCATTACATTAAAAAAATTAAAATGTCTCAAAACAAAGTCAAAGCTATGTGGAATATAGTGAACGAACGTACTAACAAAAAAACAGTTACAGATAAATATAATATACAATTACAAATTAATAATTCTTTAGTTTCAGACCCAAACCAAATAGTAAACACATTCAATAACTTTTTTGCATCAATTGGCGAAGAGACTGGCTGTAAGGCCAAAGGCCAGCCAGTACTCAACCCTTCTGAAAATACCCTATTTCTTAGACCTTTAGACTGTCAAGAAACGCATAGAATCATTAAAAAATTAAAAAACAAAAAAAGTCACGGAATAGATGAACTACCCCCATCTCTGATTAGACAATGTGCAGATGAACTTGCTGTACCTTTTTGTGTTTTAATAAATCAGTCCTTCGATGAAGGTACTTTTCCTGACCGCCTTAAAAAAGCGGTTGTAAAACCATTATTTAAGAAAAACTCGAAAACCGACCCAATAATTACCGACCCATAGCTCTCCTACCTACGGCTTCCAAAATTTTCGAAAAGGCTATGTGTGACCGTGTTTACAGTTTTTGCGAAAGATATAAAATCTTTGACGATGGTCAAAACGGGTTTCGTAAACATCGGTCAACCACCCTTGCTGTCTATAAATATATGCAAGAAGTCATTAATATTTTAAATGATAAAAAATATGCAGTTGGCATACTTTTAGACATGACAAAGGCATACGACAAAGTACAGTTTAACATTTTATTAGACAAATTATATGGAATAGGAATTCGTGGAACTACACATAAATGGTTTGCGTCCTATTTAAAAGATAGAGAGCAATATGTACAAATAGAACATTTTGACCATGACCAAAAACGAATCACACAAGTGAGGTCCGATAAGAAGATTATAAATGCATCAATTCCCCAGGGCAGTGTTATTGGATGTCTCCTATTCATCATCTACGTCAATGACCTTCCCAAAATCATGAAAGAACCATGTGTGCTATTCGCAGACGACATATCTCTGCTTACCACATGCCCCACTAATAGTAATATTAACGAACAACTAAGCACGATATTAAATAAAACAAAAAAATGGATGGATGACCACAATCTTGAGATTAATTATAAAAAAACCAAACTAATGACTTTTTATCCTCAGCAAAAATCCCCATTAACAGTTAATTTCACAACAAACGGCACAAAAATTGAAGTAGTTAATGAATTTACGCTATTAGGACTCACAATAGACACACACATTTCGTGGAAGCCCCATATAAAAAAAGTACGATCGAAACTCTCAAAATTCACCTACGCACTTCGAGAAGTCAAAAAAACTACCGATTTGCAAACTGCACTTACTACATACTACGCCTACGCTCATGCATGGCTCAGCTATGGCATTATAATGTGGGGAAATAGCACAGACGCGCCTACGCTTTTCATTCTCCAGAAGAAATTAACTCGGATTATAGTCAATATAAAACAAACCGATAGCTGTAAACCATTTTTCATAAAACATAAAATACTCACCTTACCATCCATCCATATCCTAGAAACATGCAAATTTGTTAGAAAAAACATGAACTTTTTCACAACCCGCGGCGATAAACATACAGACCGATCTGTTAGGTATAAAAATATGTTGATGTTACCCTCTTCGCGCATGAAACTGCATGCCAATAGCCCCTACGTAATGTCCATAAAAATATTTAATAAGTTACCAGATGCAGTAAAAGATGAAACCAGCGATACCAAATTTATAGATAAGATCAAGCAAATATTAATTAAAAAAGCATACTACACAATAAACGAATACATGCAAGACAAAACGATTGATTTAACACAAACAGACACCATACACAGTTAGTCGTACATTTCATACAATATTATAATAATATGATCTCAATTATTGTTAAGAACATAAATTTAAATATATTGTTTTCTAATTTTATTTTTATATAGAGAATTAATTTTATAGTTTTATACTTTTTGCTGTGCCCTACAGGGTCCGTAATTGTACCTTAGCTTTAAGCCATTGTAACACCTTAACTACATTATGGAATGCAAATAAAATATGAATATGAATATGAAAACAAGTACCAAGTGGAGGCGCGCGGTTGTCAAATTCGATTTTAGTTGTGTCAAAATAAGTTTTAAATTTAGAGAATTTATTTGGCAGAATAGCTCCAAGATTCCCATAGTCAAAAGTAAGGAATTTTAGAGATAGTTTAGTTAGTTTAGTTCGGTGTACAACAGAATCGGCACCATTGTCGAAAATTTTGGTAAATAAGAGTTATTTTTTATCGAGATTACACATTTAATAATACGTTGAGGAGACTGAAATTCGAATGCACACGTTCACACATACGGGATTTTTTCCTGCTAGGCATTCGATGCGGCAGTATTTTTTGAATAATAAAACCGACCCGATGCAATTTCTTTCGGCTTTCATTCAGCTCGTGCCAATAGGCAAACTTCGTTTGGCATCCACCTTAGCATGTTCGCATCGGCTCGGCAAAAGATGTTTCCCGAACTATGATTACTACATTAAATTCGAATTTTGCCGACCCGAACATTGTTCACAGTCAGTCGTAGACTCGTTGCAATCAGATTCAAACTCAAAGATGAAACTAGAAACGAAGTCGGCTGATTCATTGCTTTAGGTGTTTATAATATTAACAACAAATGCCAGAAAATAAATTAAGAATAATATTAATTACTTATTAACGGTTACTGGAGGTCAGATAGGCCGTCGCTCCATGTAAAATACTGGTATTCCGCTGCATCTGATTAGACTGGAAGCCGACCCCAATATATTTGGGAAAAGGCTAGGCAGATTGATTGATTAATTACTTAAGTACATAATAATTATAAGTACTTATTCTAAAAAAATAATGGGTTGTTACAACGCTTTTAAAATCGAACATGATAGGTACCTACATAAGTTATTCCGCCCACGAATCTCTGATAGGTATGGCGACATGATAACAGGCACGTAGGCGCTTTTTTTTTGTTTTGAATATAATTTTACCAGTGTAACAGGCCCCTTATGACCTCTGCCTGCACCTTCGCAGAACACTATCTACCTAATAAGCCTAGACTTGTTACAAATATTGTAATGCAGCCAGCATTCAATTAATTTTATTTATGACGGCTGTTTTTATGATAACAGTGCGGTCAATTTGAACGCATCAACTACCTCCTTTTACGAACAAGAAATTCATTATTTTAGACTTATTTCTTAAAGATACATTATTTAGAGTTAAAATAGGGAACATGCATACCTTGAATTCCTTGGGCAAGTCGTTTTTTTTTACAAGAACCGGTTCTTATCTGTAGAAAGGTTTATAGTTTTCACTTTTTTATTTACTCTTTCAGGTAACTAGCTTTTATTCAGTTTATTTCAATAAAACTAAGATTAAAACGAGTTATACGAACTTATATGACTACTTTTATGTTAGAGAACTGTGAACATGAATTTGAAGTATAATTTTAATGTTCTATAACTAACGATACAATTTAAAACTTAAAAATAAAGTGCAAGGTAACACATCCCTCCCCGATGGACGTTGTTACTGCACTATTTTTTTAGTAGAAACGGGAATGCATCGGTGTTGCTAAATAGTATGCTTGTATAATAGTATTCATGGAAACTAGAAAGCTAATCTTTAGCTTAGAGAGGGCATGTTGTAAGATTTCGTTTTTATAATTTGTAGTTTTTATTAGGTTTTTAATTGCAAGGCAACTCCAAAATAATTTTGATAGTCTTACATAATTTGAACCAGTCAAAAGTTACGTAACGCTACTAAATGGTAGAAATTTATTACACTGGAAACATTGAGTCTATGGTCTTCGTTTTATTATTGCTACAGCAAAACATTGCGTTGTTTGTTTATTTACAGAATTTTCTAAGGAAAACTCGATAACTGATGCTAGTAAGATAATTGACTTATTAACAAACACCAAAGTCCCAATAAAATAAAATTGCAAATTATTATTAAGGAGGAAATAATTTTTCCAAGCAGTAATATTGTCATCCTTTCACTTCATCACAGGATGAAACGCAAAAATCGAAGAGAAAGAGAAAGGTCAATGTATTGCTAAACAAAATGGCCGCTGAACGTAGAAAGGCGTGTCGCGGATACTCCTAGCGAATTACGCCTTCTCGGATACCATTGAACTTCAGTGAAAAGTTTACGTGTTTTATACTGGTTCGTAACTTTGTTTTGTGATTAATATAAGGTGAATATAGTATTTGATGTTGGATGTTCAGCCTGTCTTCGAGGAGCGTCGCCTCATCGCCTGCATTATGGAGGATGTTATGCTGCCGCGTACGGCCTGTACCGTGAGGCCTCGCCGCGTGTGCCCGGAGGCTGCATGTTCGCCTCGCGTGGGCCTGTGTCGATCGCGGTCGCTTCGCCCCTCGCGAAGCTCTCGTACGCCCGCGCGCCGCTTGCGTATTCTAAGTATGTCGGTTTTTACAGCGGCGCTGCCGGGCTTCGCGTCTGCCCGCCGCCAGGCACCGGGGCTACGCCCCCCGCGTCCCGCCGCGCGCGTTCGGAGCCCTCGCTCCATCCGATCCTTGAACGGAGTCGCTCAGGTAAGTTTTTCATGGTTTTAAATGCAGGTGAAGAAAATCGATTGAATACGAAGCAGCCATTTTGTTGAGTATTAATAGAATAAGGCCGGACAGTTATATTAGCGGTCAATAAAACGGTTTTAATTACGTGCAAATCAATTCTGTAACGAGATAAATCATAAACAATAACAAATCTACGCGTTAAAACGCCCTAGAATGACGTCAGCATACGTTTTCAGAGAGAAAAAGGCAAGACAATGAAAATACAACATACAAGGCAATACTTGAACAAAATCGCGTGAAAATGTGAAAGTCGAACTCATTTTCATTGAGGAATTTATCTTAGTAACCATGAATATGTTAAAAGCAGACAAAAGACAACAATTAAAAACACTTCGGGCCCACAATATTATAAATAAGTCAACAAGTATTATAAATGTCATTAGTTGGTTGGTTGATCATAAATTCATGAATATTATGCAGCGGACACAAAAGTAATTATATCTATTAGCGGATCCCTTCATTATCAAAATGTAATATTAAAACCGAATGTATATTCATGCAAATATCAAGGTCAATTAGGTATGTATAACAAAAAAAAAAACAAAACATTCAGAAATATCAGTCAAACAAAACAAGACATTATTATTATTCTCAATCATAATTAATTCGTGTAATTTCAGTCCTAAAAATGGAGGATTTAATATTGTAGGAGAACTTTTGTTTCGTGCCATTATTAAAGCCAGTTGCAGATCTAGAGTTAAGCTAAGGAGTTTTGTAATTTTTCACTCTTGTGTGCAGATGAACTTCGAGGCAGACCCTATCCATAAAAAAATCTTTAATATCGTACTACTCGGTAAAAAGTTATCCATTGTCATACAAAAAAAAAATACTAATAGATATAACCTCACCATCATCGTCAATTAAAAAACAAAGAGCAGATAGGTTTTCCAGCAGCATTGATTGGTTTTTGGAATAACCAGTTCTGACAGTTCACGGCAGTCATGTGTCCATTTTTCAAACCTACGTACCTCTTAAGGGCCTACCCTACCTCAAATTACTTGGCATGATCCTCCGTTGTGCCAAAGATACTGCAGCATTAATTTTGTAATAAATATGTTAAAGTTCTCGATAGAAAAAAATCCAAAGTTAAAACCTCTAACCAAACTATAAACCGCTGGTATTAAAAAAATACTTCAAAATAAATCATGAAACTTATAACTGAACTAACTATAAAGCAGGTCTTATGTTTTAATTTTTTTTAAATTACCGTTATTTTCACCGTAAAAAGCAATAAACACTATTCGAGGCGAGCTGCCAGCACCCCACTCCGTCTCGCTCTTAATCAGGCCGCGAGTAGTGTGGTGCGAGCGAGATGAAATTTGAGGTTCATGTGACCGACAAGTCAAGAAAGGCATCCAAAAATCCCGCGAAAATCAAGGAGACACCAGCAGTTTTTCTTTTCAGTGCAGCTGACCATGATAACAAGGTTTCCACCAGGTATCTTATCAGAGTATCACCATTTTGCAGGATGTCGTCCCGTCGCAACGGGTCGGTGTCCCGAGCTGCGGAGGCGGCTTCGAAGAACCGCCTGCATATGGATAGGAATCCTCAACATTCACGGATCAATGGTTAGTGAAAATTACCAATTTTTGACTTAACAAAATGTAAATACAAGGACACCCCAAGAAGGGTATACACTGACCTTAGTGACCTTATAGGTGATGTTTTTTTTCAAAAAGGTCAGGTGTGTAGTACTCCCATATAGACCTTATTTGCATTTTCAGCCTAAAACCGAAAAACCAGAAGAGAAATTAATGTTTTTGTTTTTCCTTAGTTTTATTTGGTAACAAAAAATTTTACCGACTAAAACAAAAACTTGAAAAGCGAAAAATAAAAAATAAACCTTTTAGTTTAACTAAGCTCCTAAACTAATTTAAGTAAATAATTTTGAGTCGGCGCCAAACAAACAAATTCACTTATAGCGTAAAATGGTAGCTTGATGGATCATCGTTGAATGTGTTTAGCGCCGTCTATCCGTCCGTCTGTTTGTCTGTCTGTCTGTCCGTCTGTCACCAGGCTATCTGTATAGCTAGCGGTATCTCATGAACCGTGATAGTTAGAGAGTTGAAATTTTCACAGATGATGTATTTCTGTTGCTGCTATAACAACAAATACTAAAAAACAGAATAAAATAAATATTTAAGGGGGCTCCCATACAACAAATGTGATGTTTGCTCGTTTTTGCTCGATATTGATAATGGCAACAGGTAGACAGCTTTAAATATTCACAGAATATTTAGTTATATATTCACTTTAAAAATAAATAATTAAATTAAAATTTAAAAAATTATTTAAGGGATACAACAGACATTTATAAATAATGGTACGGAACACTTCGTGCGCGAGTCGGACTCGCACTTGGCCGGTTTTTATAATAATTATATAATATATTATTTAACTGACTGTTGTCAGCGACTTCGTTTGCGATCCACGATGAAAAGTAGCCTATGTCCTTCTCCAGGTCAAAGTCTACCCATGTGCCAAATTTCATCCAAATACGTTTAGCCGTTTTAGCGTGAAAGCGTACCTAATAAATAAACGAACGAACTCACTTTCGCATTTATAATATTACTAGCTGCGCCCCGCGGTTTACCCGCGTGAGTCTCAATCCCGCGGGAATATCTCGATAAAAAGTGTCCTATGTCCTATACATAAGATTAGTTCGGGGCCCAAAAAAGTTATTTAATCGGGGAGTAACATTTTTTTTTTTTTGAGTGGGAAATCATCATGTGACTTGTCCCACTCTGGGCGGAGCGCAAGGGCGTGTCAGACTTTTACTGACTAAAACCCACCCGTGTTCCGTCAGTTGCCTGTTGCCAGGGTCCCGGTATCCCTTTCGGACATTCCCGCAACCCTGGCAGGCATCGGTCCTAACGGACCCCGTCAGGTGTGCTGACATCTCTTTGAGGCGCACGTGGAACACGACGCGCCATCGACCCGGGCCTGGTCCTTATCGGACGGCGAGCTACCCATTGCGCGCCTATGCTGGCCGGGAATCCGCCTGGGATTCCCGACACCCAGGGTGTCTCCAGCGGCGGCGGTTAGGTTGCGTGAGGGCGCAAACTTTGCCTCTCTCTCACGTGTTCCGCCTCCTCCTTCGCGAGCATTCCGATCCGAAGTTTCGAACTACTTTCAGACGAGTCTGTATCTTCGTTGACGAACTTCGAGAAGGCTTCGGGTTCAGAGCTCGCCTCCCAGAAAGTATCCCATGTCCTAACACAGGTTATGGTCTAACCATGTGCCAAATTTCGTTTAGCCGTTTTAGCGTGAAAGCGTACCTAACAAATAAACTGACTTTCGCATTTATTATATTAGTTAGGATGACGTGTCTGATCGACGACTTGAAGTTAACGTGACTGAGGGCCTAGACAAGTGACAATCGCTTCGAAAGCGTTTCGTATTTCTACAACGACTTTCAACAGGATTGACATAAGCTTTTCGATAGCTTATGTCAGTCCTATACATTTTTGCCTTTTCCATCATCGTTATCGCTGATAGAATGTCACTTTGTCTAGGGCCTCAGATGTGTCTGCATTAGGGTCAGCTCAAACCGCGACGCTGCGCGCACTTTTTAATAATTATCGAACTTGTTTTCTTCACGAAAAGGTATACTTAATTTCAGTGCGAGTGTTGACAGTTTGACACGTGTCAAAGTACACTGAGATGCGCGGTACTGCGCAGCGCGTGTACCTTATTGTGTAGTAAATAAATTCGATATTGTATCGGATCATAAAAAAAGTGCACGTCGCTTCGCGTCTTCGTGTGTACTATTAGCCGTCATCTCGGTAGTCACCCCCTTTCTAGCCATATCATCTTTCACACAGTCCATCCATTGTTTCTTTGGTCTTCCCCTACCTACTCAGTAAGCCATGTTGCACAATTGTTACAAAACATTTTATTTTTCAACTTATACAAGGCAAAAAGCGATCCCGTGACCTGATTTCTGCCGCGCTAAGTGCAGTAAGTTTGTTTTGCATAGTTTCGAGTAATTGGCGCTCAAAGTTTTTCTTCACAGTTTTTTACTTGTTTTATTAACTTATTTTATTTCTGATTTTTGAAATGTGTAGCCTAAGTAAAGTATTATTTCATTGTAATCAAAATCATTAATCAAGAATTTCTATTAGAATACTTTGAAATGACAAAAACTATTAACTATTTTGTATAGTTAAGTAGGTATTTCCGTACAATGCGAAGTAGGCTTATACTGGTAATGTATAGCTTGATGTGTAGCCGTGTGTACGAGTGTAACATACTGCTGTTGCTAAGGAATCCTTATCATAAAATCGACTAACTGCCGTTTTCCTTATTGAAAATTAAAGGTTCTAAGCTATTTAAATGGCAGTCAGATCAAATTGTAAAGGACATTCCGAATCTATGTTTAACTCTATTTGGATAAAAATGTACTTACTGTAGTTCTCGCAAGCGCGGCAGATTTCTGACATCAACGCCGCAACGCGGGTGAATCTAGATATCCTTCCTACCTAGGTATGCCAGCATGAATAAATCTAGCTAATATTATAAACGCGAAAGTTTGTATGATATAAGATGTTTGTTACTCTTTCACGTAAAAACTACTGAATGGATTTGGATGAAAGGACATCATTCGCCGTCCATACATTTTTGGGCTATAATTATGAAATTACCGGCCAAACAAATAAATGCTATATTCAGAAAGAGTACGTTTTTCTCTTCATTTTTTATTACTACAAGCTATTACTTTAATTAGATTACTATTAATTAATTTAACTAAAACATACTGACATACAGTATTTTTCAAAATCCTGTAACAGCGCAGGGAATTGCCCTACAGATTTGGTCCGATAGTGAAAAGTGAACAGAATAACATGTTCTAACGGAATATATATATTTTTTTTGTTTGTCCGGCAATTTCATAATTTAGCCCAAAATGATTTTTCTCCTGTGGCAAACAGATAGTTTATAACCTGGATTAACACATAGGATACTTTTTACCCCGGTAATCCCACGGGATCGAGACTTACGCGGGTGAAACCGCGGGGTGCAGCTAGTAGTCTATACAACAAGACTAATCAATAATGCGTTATGCAACGGGAGATATAATAGAGCGGCGCGCGCAGAGGCGGGGCAGAGCGCAATCTGCATTGCGGCCAAGGAAAATAACTATTACAGTATCCGCATCGGCGTAACATGGCTGCCTCGCGAAGGAAAAAAGGGAAAGATTCCAAGCAAAATGTTATATTATTCAAAATTGCTTGTAACACTGTTCTCATCTCCAACAGATCCATCAAATCCGGCCGGCCGCCGGAAAGAGATAGATAACGTTATGAAGAGAGCTCGCCAGGCTTCGCCGGGCAGCTGGGACCGGAAGCTACTGGAGGTCGAGGAAAAGGACCCGAATCGGTGAGCATTCATCCTAATTTATCATCATTCTCCAGATTCTCTACCACCACCGCTTACAGCAGTATTATTTTAAGGGAAATAATAAAGCTTCCGAATAAATAATTCACTTCCAGGTGATCAGTGGTTGACTTTAATACTATAAAATATTAGTTTTGGTTTATGCTTAACCCGAAAAGGGGTCATTGTAATCATCATTTTGAACAACTTTTTCTATCGGACCAGTCTTGAAATCGCGAAAAAAGAAATCTGCTGTTCCATACATTCTGTCGATTTAAGTGAACTCAAATGTATGGAACAGCTGATTTTTTTTTCGCGATTTCATGTTTGGTCCCATACAAAAAGTTGTTCAAAATGATGAGTACAATGACCCCTTTTCGAGTTTAGCGTAAACAAAAACTAATGTTTTATAAGCTGTGTTAAAATGAATTACCGAAAAAAATACCAAACTTCCGAAAAAAGTACTAAGTTTCCGAAAACTGCTAAAATAATCGGTTTCTTAAGTTCTATCGATACCAGCTTAATATCTACTATTGGATAAAGAATAACTTTTTTAACCGACTTCTTCAAAAAGGAGGAGGTTCTCAATTCGTCTGTATGTTTGAGTTAGCTTTAATATTACGTATTTTTTCCCACTTAGTTTATATAGACGATATCCTGTTTGACTCCTTCACTGTTATTTACATAGCAGGTAGTGGTATACGGATTTGTGTGGGGTAGGTACCACAACGAAAAAGTGAAAAATAAAAACTTTTTACAAAAAAAAAAACAACCGACTTCCAAAAAAAACACTAAAAAAGTGATCAATAAATTTAATTTCGGAAGTCGGTGGCAAAAAACGGAAATTGAAAAGCCAAGACACCGACTTCCGAAATTAAAGTTATTTTTCACTTTTTTAGTGTTTTTTTTGTTAAATCTCAATTTTAATTACTTTGTGGTGCAGAGGTGAAAAACTGGGTGAAATAGGTTAGTTTAGGTTAAAATTGTGACCTCGCGCGAGCCGAGGGAGCGAGCGGTTCCTCGGTAGCGGCGGCCACGGCTACTTCCAAATTGCTCGCAGAAATTTTTTCACCATTTTCTAATCCGGATTTTGGTATGAAAATGAATATCTGTAGTTTTCGTTAAAACGCAATTTAAGCTGGTGGAAAAATATTTCGTCAGCAAATATGCTGTATTGATTTTTCGGAATTTTCAGTATTTTATTCGGTCGTTCCTTTATATGTATTCGCATAAAAGTTGTCGGAAGATAAGTATTTAAAGGAGTCAATTTCATATTTTGAGTACGCTCACATTTTTTTAGGAGCTTTTGTTACTAACTACAATTTTAATCTAACTTCGTGGGGGAAAGAGATGGAGCTATACGTTCTGTAAAGCTTCATCTTTTTCCTACACTGAAAAAAATAATACTGCTGTAAGTGGTGGTGGTAGGGCCCCTGTCCTTATCCCAATTAATTTGGCCTATTAGGTCTCATGCGCATGTGTTTTTTTAAACCGACAATTTGCCATCGCGCACTGAATTTTCAGCTCACTTGCTTACTGCCGAGAGTTGGAAATCCAACAGTGAGGTTTTTTGACGCGCTCGAAAGCGCTTTGTTCGATTCTCAATGCTCGGTTCAAAACTGAGAGTTGAAAACCCAGTGCGTTATAAAAATCGTCGCGTTAAAAAATCGAACGTGCGTACGAGGGGTTAGGGTCAGTTTACACCAAGACGCGAAACGACGCGCACTTTTTTATGATCCGAAACAATATCGTATTTATTTACTACACAATAAGGTTCACGCGCTGCGCATCTCAGCGTACTTTGACACGTGTCAACACTCACACTGAAATTATACCTTATCGTGAAGAAAATAAGTTCGATAATTGTTAAAAAGTGCGCGCAGCGTGGCGTCGCTTCAGCTTTTGAGCTAACCCTTAATCGTCATCTCGGTAGTAAATTTATAATAATCTATATCTATATATAATATAAATTAAGTCGCACAAAACCACTGAACGGATTTCGATAAAATTTGGCAAGGAGATAGATGGCATCCCGGGGAAGGGCACAGGCTACTTTTTATGGACATACCACGCGGGCGGAAGCTAGGCACTTACTAAAGGAGACGCGCACCTTCCCACTATGGTCTTCAGAATGGAGACTTGGAGTTTAAAAACAATGTTCACTTTTTCATTAAGTTATGGCACCTTTCGGGTACAGGCCTCCTCCAATTTTAATGGTAAATATTTGAATTTAAGAGAAAATAGGGTTGGTCCCCTCTCCATACAAACGCTCTCGCTTGTTTTCTCTCTAGTTTATGACCTTAGAGCAATGAGTTTTTACAGTAAAATAAATATTAACTAGTTCTATGCCCCTATGTTTTCCGTTTTGATGATACATTATCTGTAGAAGCACTAGAACCCTCAGAAAATGCTCAAAATTGCCTGTTTAGACCGCTGTCATCAGAGGCCTATTGTACAAATTTGACATCTAATAATTAAAAAAGAAAAACATAGGGGCACAGTAATTAATATCCTTCTTATTCAATTTATAAAATGTCTTTCAAATTGGTCCAATATTGGAGGAGGAAATAGACGAGAGCCGAACCTCGAATTATGACTTTTTGTATGGAGAAAAGACCGACCTATTTCCTCTTAATCATCGCTTGCAATGATGCAACTTGACACTTCATTCTCCCATTCCTTCTTGTCTTGTCATACATCTGATAATCTTTGCTTCTGACGACCCTACAATACTATTCAGGTGGCCTTTTGTGGCCAATGATGTGAACATAATCGATAGGGTCGTTGACTACTTTTATTATTTAATTTTTCAGTAAAAAAAAAAGGTAACATTATAAAAAAAAAAAACTTTTTTAAATTTCTGAAGATGATTTTGAATAACACCAAAAGTATCTCAATTTCAAACATTTGCAATTTATTTATATATTTTAATTTTATTTTTCCTTATTTTTTTTTTTTTTTTTTATTTTTTTTTTTTTTTTTTTGTCATTTTTGCACTGACAGCAAGATAATGCAATCGTCATTTAAGTTTTATATATTTTCTGAGAAACAGCTGGTTACAGCAGTTTCGCCGAAGAGACTTAAGGTCGGCACATTTATGTTTTTTTTTTTATGACAAAGATTGTTGAAGGCGATTTGTAAAAAAAAAAAAAATGAATGATTGGCCTTATCAACAGAATATTGTTTTTTATCATTATTATTTTATGTAAAAAGAGCCTAAAATTGAAAGTGATTTAAAATTCAACTGAAGTTTCCCTCAAACAGGCGCCCCGCGACACCGGTAGAACAATTTCCGTGAAATTTTCATAGAAATTGTTCCACTAGAGTCGCGTCGCGCTTGTCTGGGAGCCTTGATGCGTGTGCGGACTGTCATCATGATCGCGGATGTGTCCACTCGTGTCAATTGCTTTTAAATCTCTTATAAAAAAGTAGTCAATAATCCTATAAGGGTCTCTCCCTATATTTATTAACGTGGAATCGGATTTAAACCATGTATCCACCAGAGGACAAATCGACATGAGACCTAGAGACATTACGCGATGTCCCGCGGCGTCTCTCAACATGTCTGATGACATTTTTGTCCCCTAATGAATACTTTATGTCTATCGCATAAGTGTAAAAACAGGGTTGTTCGGGACTGCCAGCACATTTTCACTCTTATTGCGCAGACATAAAGGTGTTTCTAACCGAGCCGATTCCGTGTTAATAAGTATGGTGAGACCTTTACTAAAATATGTCACACCGTTTGAACAGATGGCGTCACACTGGGTACAAACAGCTGTATCTAGATGGGTCGCGCTCGCCGTCACCGCGGCGGTCCAGGTCCCCGGCACTTAGACGGTCCAGGTGATTCTTGTCATAATATTGAGTAACTAGCTGCGACCCGCGGTTTCACCCGCGTATGTCTCGATCCCGTGGGAATATCGGGATAAAAAATATCCTATGTGTTAATCCAGGTTATAAACTATCTGTTTGCCAAATTTCATCCAAATACATTCTGTAGTTTTTACGTGAAAGAGTAAGAAACATCCATCCATCCATACTTACAAACTTTCGCGTTTATAATATTAGTTAGATGGTGATTAGGGGGACCATTTGGGGGCTTGGGGCATTCAAATTGGGCTGAATAACAGAACAGGGGGCCTAAAAGGGCCACATTAATAAATTCCTCTAAAAGCAGTTCATTTCCTGAATCCCAGTTGGCATTAGCAATTAGAGGAAATTTGACTTAAAAGAAATTCCTCCAGACTCTTTGAGTTACTAAATACAGAGTGTTTGGGTGAACACCGTTATCCTTGAAACAAGTGGTTTGGTTTCATTTATAGAACGTAAAATCAATGAAAAATTACAAAATTCTTTTTTTTTTTTTTAAGAAAATCTGGGTTTTACTACAAGACTATTTCACCCTATGCGCTAGGGCAACGAACTTGCGTCTCACGTTTGGGGGGTGCTGGACGTGACCTGACTGGAAATAAAATGAAATGGTTTATTCTGTAAATAGGATATCGGAACCACTTTTACACGTCATATTAAAAAAACAAAATTAGCTAGATGAGGCCGGCGTTTCCTATCTAACTACTCTAAGAAGAAAAGCCGACACAAGCTCAGAGGTCGCAGTCTCTTTTAAGGTCCAGACATAATCTTGGTCAGGCCATATGAGGACCATGTAGATTATTAATGTCTGAAATGGTCTTTTGAGGAAAGAACCACACAGATTTGAGTGGACCAGTCCAGTCAGTGCAAGCATTTGTCAGTAACCGAGGAGCTCAACTCAGAGCTTAAGGAGCTCAACGACTTGCCGCGAGCGTGACCCCTCCCTCAGTCAGTCAGCTGTTTCGCTTGCGAGCACGGTGTCGAATAGAAACTTTTCAAAATCTTTTAATGAAAATAACGTTTTTTTTTTGTTGTTGTTACTCGGTCATTTATTTTTATATTTAAGTCAACCCAAGGTTTAAGTGACAACACTGTTTACCCTTACACCCTGTATATCTACGTCTTATTGTATTTTATTATGAATTTCCGCAGTCATGCCTAACGTTTCAAAATATTGGGTCCCCACCTATGAAATTGGCGTTTTTTTCTCACAAATAGAGAACGTGGAGAGGTTCTCTATTTGTGAGAAAAAAACGCCTATTTAAAATATTCATCAATTGCTTGGTATTATATCGAATAATGACCATCATAGATAAATTGATTTCTAAACATAAAAAATACCTTAATAAAAATTACTCCTCATTTTGTAGCAGATATGACCACAATTTTTTTTACTTAGCCATATGTACCCTATTTTTGTCGCTTAATCTAAGTGGCATACGTTATCTTAGTTTTTAAACATTAGTCAATAAAAGTTTTAAAACATTAGTGTTCATGGTTGTTATATAAATTAAGAAAATGTTAGTATGAAAAATGCAACTTCTTTAAAATTCCTCATACAAAACGCTGATTTAATAGGTGGGGACCTAATATTTGACATATCTCTAGCATAGCTATCATAGCCATTTTCCGCTGGAGTTATTTCTTTTATAAATCATTGTAGCACAATTGTTTATAGGGTCAAATGAAATTATCTAGCGAAACTCCACATACGTGATGGGTATCGATATTAAACACGCAAAATAAAAAATAAATAAGAATTGATGATGTTTGGTTTGGGGTACCCGACCCCTGCATGTTTCGACTGAAGTATAGACAAAATGACAGATGCACGATCACAATCTGTCATTTTGTCTATACTTCCGTCGACAAAACCCGTTTCAATTGTGGTAATGCTATGCACAACCAATTTCTATGGTGGTTATTTCATCACCACTGCTCTCAAAACGGTGATGGAAAACATCGTGATAAACCGGCCGGCCCTAAGACCAAAAATTCGAAGACTTGTGACATCTACCAACTCGCACTAGTCACGCATGGTGGATTACGGTCCACTCCCTCTCACTGAGAGGAGGCCTGCGTCCCAACAGTGGGAAAATAATAAAACCCAACTACGACAAAAAAGTCAACTAATAAAAAGATGTAAACAAGACTCACAGACAGACAAATTAAAAAACTGGAGTCACACGTGTTAGGGCATAAATCATACAGATTACGTGTGACTCAGGATGAGTTTTTAAAAGAGTAACGGTGGAGTTTCTTGCCCATTCTTCTCCATACGAAAACTACCTTTTGGAAGGGGCAACTAGAATCAGTTCTATTTCTTTCTTTGTTTTGACGTTCAAAAGTGCCTTTAATGTGCCTATTTGAAATAAATGGTTTGACTTTGACTTTGATGGTTCCGGAGTTAAAACGAAATAAAAGAGAGAATTATTTTGGTTAACAAATCTATTACCATTTTCCCCAGAACTCCGCTCCCGAGTCGTCGCTCCCGCTCGCCAGTGGTGCGTCGCTCTCGCTCGCCGGTGGGGCGGCGCTCGCCACGCAAGTCGCGCTCGCGCTCCGCCCGCCGCAGCCCCCGGAGAAGCCCTCGGAGGAGCCCTGTTGCTAGGTATGTTAACTACTTATTATAGCGCGCGACTGCTAGTCACCCCCTGAGGTTTGTGAGCGGTGTGACGGGGGAGTGTTTATTGCAATTAAATAAAAAAGAAAATTTAAAACTCATATAAAAAGTACACTTTGTAAACAAGCATATTACAAACTAGAGGATTATATCCAAGATAAGAATGCTTGGAAACATGCTGTTCTTGCTCTATAGGACAAATTAGAGTCTGACAAAATCAAACTGGTTGCTAACTTAGTGGTATATTTTGTAATATTTGTGTGTCATAGATTTTCACACTCTGTGATTACTTAAACTCATGCACTGATCTATTAGTATTACTTGTTAATCAATGTAAGGAATATTGTAATATCGTTTACTTTTACAATGTTTGTAAATGTGTGAGCACCATGTATCTACCACATAATTAATTTACTTGTCATTGCTCCATTTATAATTCTTTTTACCTTTTGTGGTACAGTAATTCAGTAGTAGGTGCATCGTCTTCACATATAATTATATAATTCATGTATACAAAATAATATTATAAAACATTTTTAAAAGAGTAACGGTGGAGTTTCTTGCCCATTCTTTTCCATACGAAAACTACCTTTTGGAAGGGGCAATTAGAATCAGTTCTATTTCTCTGTTTTTGACGTTCAAAAGTGCCTGTTATGTGCCTATTTGAAAAAAAATTGACTTTGACTTTGACTTGACTTTGACTTTGAGGTAGAAAAACGCCAAGCTACCTTACTCCGCCAGTTTTGTTAATAGCGCCCTCACGTATGTGTCAGGCAGTGACTAGCAATTTCGCACGGATTATATATCCCTATAGTCCGTGCGAAATTGCTAGTCACTTGTAAAAATTGCAAAAATTAGATGATTATGAAAAGTGGACGAATATTCGTTTTATTTCGTAGCAGTAAGGACGATTTTCGTCGCTCAAGTGTCAACTACTGATATGCTACAGTCGGCTGTGCTATAGGACAATTCTTTCAAAAAATTAAAATATTACAATGTACGTAATGCTATTACGTGTCGGGTGTCATATTGATGGCGTGTGTGTGAATAACGTAAGTTTCGCCGATGACATGGTGCTGCTAAGCGCGTCAGTCTGCGGGCTTAGGACACTCGTGGCCACTTGCGAGCAATATGCCAGACTGCATGGTCTGGCATATAATGTTAAGAAGAGTGTGGTCATGGTCTTTGGGGCCAGGGGTAGGTACCCAGAAGTTGTACCTTCACTCAAGTTAAGCGGTATGCCCCTTGTGAGGGTGGACCAATTTAAGTATCTGGGTCACTTATTGACCACTGGTCTCAAGGATGATGAAGATATTGACAGGGAGCGGAGGGCGCTGTGTGTGAGAGCTAACATGATTGCCCGCAGATTCAGGCGTGCCTCTAAGGAGGTCAAGCGCACTATATTTAGTGCTTACTGCACGTCTTTTTACTGTTGCAGTCTGTGGGCTGTGGCTATGGTAGCAAGCAGGCTAGATTGTGTGTTTGTGAGCCACTGCTACAAGGTATCGGCTGGGCCTGTCACCTTGCAGCGGTGATGTCACAAATTATTTCTGTGTTTTATTGTCACTGTTTTACTAACAATATGGGTCTTGTTACTTGATCTAAATGAATAAATAAAATATTCCCCAGACGCAGCCCCGTGCGCAGCCCGCGGCGGCGCTCCCCGCGGCCCGCGGCGCGCGCGCGGCGCCCGCCCGCGCGCCCCGCGCGCCCCGCGCGCCCGCCCTCGCCGCCCTCTCCGCCCTCGCCGCCCGACCCCCGGAAGGTGAGCGTCTCGTTCTAAATCCTACTGAGAAGTCCGATATTAATAACGCGAGACTGTCCATATCGTATTCTTTTTTTTTTTCGTGTGGTTAGTTACTACCCTGGTGTCAGAGTTTTTATGCAGCCCATGGGCCTCCGACTTGGCTTCAAATGCCGTCGAGAAATCTCTCAGGCATCCTTACGATGTTTTCATAATTATTATACAGAGTGGCCAGAACAGTGACATCAAAAAATAAAAATTTGGTCCCTCATGTGGGTGGTATGCCGAATTGTGAACGAACATGTATGTTCCGCGATTTTTCATAATTTTCGAGTTATGAAATTTTTTCTGCATTTTTGAGAATATTCGACATGACCAACTTATCTGTCTATCAACCCATACTGAGTCCACTCCCTCTCGAAAAGAGGAAGCCTGTGTCCGTCCCAGCAGTGGGAGTATTATGGGCTGATTATGCTAATTATATGTAACTATACCCCATTTGAAATAAGATTAGACATTAAAACAAACCCTTTTACAGTCCGTTCACCCGATTTTGACTTATATCGTAGGCATAAGGATAGCATTAAAAGCAAAAAAAGTTACACAATACCAACTATCTACTGCAGCTGCCATTAGTCATGCCACCAACGCAATAGAATTCAAAATCGGTTGAACGGAATGTACAAAAGGCTTATCTATACGTCTAATCTTATTTCAAATGGAGTATCTATATCTAATCTTATTTAACTACTAGACAAAACATCGAGATTTCTTAGTTATATGTAACTTTAATACTAACATAATATAATATTACTCATAAATTTTCCGGACATACAGACAAACACGAAACGTTAACTAAGGTAGCTAGCTAACCTACCCTACCACTTATGGGTATGAAAAATAGCTTACGACCGTTTCTAAGACCTACTGAATAAACATACAGGGTGTTAGGGTAGACACCGTTATCCTTGAAACTAGTGGTTTGGTGTCATCTATAATATACTTTTTCTACGGGACCAACCTTGAAATCGCGAAAAAAATATCAGCTGTTCCATACATTTGTGTTCACTTACCTATAACATTGCATAGTTGCAATATTAACACCACAATCTATAATATACGTAATTAATTTTATAATTAATACACTTAGTACTTGAATAATTATACACTAATCAACAAAATGTATGGAATTGATCCCATAGAGAAAGTATGTTATAGATGACACCAAACCACTAGTTTCAAGGATAACGGTGTCTACCCTAACACCCTGTATATTAATTAAATAGATAGAAGACGATGCACCTAGAATAAAATTGCTGCTATTCATCTTTCACCATACTAACCAAACATGTCTCCTCCAGTCCTCAGGCTCTGGCTCATCAGGGAGCAGCTGTTCCGACTGTTCCGTTTGCTCTGCCAAGAACAAGAAGGCTGGGCCGCCGCAGCCGCCCAAGGGTGTTAAACCGGCGTAAGTAATTATTTGACTAACATTCCCTGTGACTTTATGCCCGGTTTTATGATTTATGCTGAAAAAGCTGTTCCCTAAATTTGTGTGTATGCATACCTCGTCAAAATTTAGGGAACAGCTGATTTTTTTTTTCACGATTTCAATGTTGTTGCTGTAGAGAAATTTGTTCATAATGATGATTGCAATGACCCCAATAACTCTGATCAACTGATCAACGTGCAGTCTTTAAAACGAGCGTATCCCCCCCAGCCCGCTGCCCCCCCCGCGCCCGGCCGCGCGCGCCGTGCAGCCCACGCGCGAGCTGCTGAAGGCGCGCGAGGCCAGCAAGCGGACCCGGGAGGAGAAGGTATGTGCGCCTAATGTATGTGCCCGAAGTGTTACTATTATTATTTTTACTGCAGTCTATTAAGGTACCTCTGTCTATCCCTTTGGGCTCATGGCTAAATAATAACACCCGCACAGGTCGATCTTCAAGGATAAGCAACACTTGCCGAGGTCGGTGAGTGGATAGGTGAACCTCTTTACATACCGAGGCTCCTCCGTGCCTCGGAAAGCACGTTAAGCCATTGATCCCGGCTATCATTTGTAGATCTTTGCAGCCCGAAATTCTGACAACCAGTCTTACCATGGGGTATGGTGTTAACTGGGTTGTGGAGATCAGATAGGCAGTCGCTACATGTAAAATACTGGTATTCAGCTGCATCATATTCAGTTCTACTGGAAGCCTACCCCAACATAGTTGAGAAAAATGCTCTCTCTCTCTCTATTATTTCTCTTTTGACTACGTTACACTTAATGCATTGACCCGACAAGACTGGCCCGCCGCGTATTAGCTTCATACCTAACACGTGGAGTGAACTATCTTGTCATGGGCACAATTTAGCAGTGCAAATAAAATACGTAAAATCACGTCTTATTTGAGTTTTCATTTGATAATTGTATCCCGCCAGGTGCTAGAATGGCAACGCTCTCAGATGGCCGTCCGGCCGCCCGTGCCCGCCGCGCACATCAAGCGCGAGGGCGAGCGCCGGCCCGCGGGCCCCGCGCCGCCGCCGGGCCCCGCGGCCCCGCGCCCCGCGCGCCGGGACCCCCGGGACCCGCGCGCCGTGTCGCCCGCGGCCATCGCGGCCGCGCTCAACGACAGCGACTCGGACTCTGAGTCCGATGCCAGTTCGGATCCGCAGCCGCAGAGGTAAACGTTGGAATCTTACCTTTATAAAAGGGAATACGAATGTATTGTTTTTTTATTCGATAGTTCACATCGACAAATAATAGTCGAAAAAAACTTCCACGCCAAAAAAGCAATTTCAAGTACTTATTTTTTTTTTTTAAATATGTAAACCAACCTGGGCTACTTAAACGCCTCCATTTGGAGCGCTTGCTGTGGTGACGTCACATTCTATGAAAACAAACAAACAAGTGTCAAGTCAATGTCAAACACTCCTACAAAATACATTGACATTTTGATTGTTGTCACAGATTGTTACGTCACATCCGCTCTGACCAATAGCGTCGCCTTTCAAGTTTATGAATTTCCCAAAGTTTTTTGGCACTTAAAAAAAAAAAACTCGCTCAAAAAGAAGTATTATTCAAAAATATCGATCGAGGCATAATTCTGAAGTAATATTTTATTTAAAAAAAATACTTATCCCTAAGACGGGTTTTAGAGTCACGCTGACCGTCGGCGCTCGACGTGACAACACGTCTTGTTCAGGTTCGCGACTGGTCAATCGTCTCGGATGTCTCGTTGGGAGGTGAAACACGTGCCGATTTCTTACAGGGTTTTTTTATGACTCTTGAAGAATAGTTAAGTGGAATAGGTTACTAAATATATCTACGTCTATTGTATTTCATGATTGATATGGACTGAGTAATTTCAAGCGCTATCGCTTGTAATTAAACTGTTATCTTGCAGGTATACGATAATCGTCTCGATAATTGTCACGGCACGTGTATATTCTCAATTATGCTGTAATTGAAATGTTACAGTAGTATAAATAATGATATCTCTAGATGGTTTTGTAATTCCATATCGTAAAAAAAAAATCGTACACATGCGAGTCGGACTCGCGCACGAAGGGTTCCATACCATTATTTGGAAAAACGCCAAATAAATATCACTTTTTTTTGTATGGGAGCCCCTTAAATATTTATCTTATTCTGTTTTTAGGGTTCCGTAGTAAACAAGGAACCCTTATAGTTTCGCCATGTCCGTCTGTCCGCGGCTGGTACTAGAAAGCTGTAATTTGGTATGAATATAGGTACATATAAACGACGCCGACAAAGTGGTAAAAAAAATCGTAAAAAAGAATATTTTTAGGGTACCTCCCCTACACTTAAAGTGGGGACGGTTTTTTTTTCTCGTCAATCCCATGGTGTCGTTGGAAAGGTCGTTAAAAAATAATGTGAGTTTGTGAAAACCATTTTTGGATTCAGGGATCCGTTTGCGGAATATTAAGCTTTAACCTTTGGTATGCCGGAACGTGGATCTCATTGAGAAACAATGGAATTTTAATTGTGTCTGTAATTACGTTAGAGCCAAGTGTCGTCCCCCCCCCCCCTGCCAGCTAAATGGTTGGGTTTGGATATGTGAAAAAATTCATAACAGTAGTATATATAACGAAATTAAAAGGAAAACTATCACCGCTACATAGGCTCCACAAGTTACCGAGTAATAATCGACCAACTTAAATTTGCAGTTGTAAAAACATGTTCTTCCATACATTCTGTATCGGAGAACAAGTTTTTCAACTACAATGTTAAGTTTGTTTTATAAATTCATCCCAACTACGGAACCCTTCATTGTGCATGGTACGACATGCACTTGGCCGGTTTTTTTTTATAGCGGCATCAACAGAAATACATAATCTGTGAAATTTTAAAATTTTAACTATCTAACTATCACGGTTCATGAGATACAGCCTGGTGACAGACGGATAGACAGACAGGCGGACGGACAGTGGAGCCTTAATAATAGGGTGCCGTTTTACCCTAAAAATAGCGTACAGGCAGAGATTACCTCATACAAGTAATTCAATAACATAATTACTATAATTTTGAATATTCGACAATAGACATTACAAAACTTGTCTTCATAGAATTATGTCTTCATCAAAATGAAAGACGTTTGATTTCTACTTTCTAGTATGCAATTTAGATACTGGTAGCCTATATTTCGACATACTACCACAGATTAGTGCAGATGGTTTGCTCTGCAAAATCATTTAAATAAAGAGCGACTCTTGCTACGACACAATAAAGTGCAATTCAGGTCGCACAGCGCTAATTACCTACAGTTATATTCACCTAGAAGTTACCTCTCTTTCTATCGCGTAACTCTTATATCTTCTGACTACGTAACGCTCACTGAATTGGCCCGACAAGACGAGCCGCGTACTTGTAGCTTCATACCTAAAATGCGGAGTGCGTCTTCTGTACTATTCTAGGATACTACACATTTATAATTATTTCACTCAGATCATAATTTCTTCCCCAGGCTAACCCTCTCGGAGCGCTTCGGCAAGATGGCGCAGTGGTCAGCGGACCGGTCCGCGCGGCTCGAGAACATGCGCATCACGCGGCGCGAGAGCACGCTACACGTGCGCATCGAGCGCGACGCCGCCGCGCCCGCGCCCGCCGCGCCCGAGCCCTACCCGTCAGTACCAGCTGTTACATACTTAATCCACTCATAGCGCTCCCACTGCTGGGACACAGGCCTCCTCTCTGTGAGGTGGGCGGACGCCCCGTACACATTATCGACGGCTTGACGCTTGCCAAACCACGACAAATAATCACAAATTCAAACGAGGACTTCATAACAAATGGGCGAACACGCATTTTTTTTTTGTTGCATTACATAGTACAAAACAAGCTCCATAACATAATAGTCTTATATTATTCTGTTTTTTATCCGGACTTTACAAAAATTACGTACTTAGAAAGATACATGTCCCAAATATCAGCCTGATCTATGAATTAGTTCTTTGTCCCTCCTGTAAAACTGCACTTTTGTCTATACGCCCATTTGTTATGAAGCCCTCGTTATGGAGTGTTGCCTTGGCTTGTGTAGACTTGCAAGCGTTTGCGATGTCCTGTGTCGGTTTTTGACGCCCAAATATAAGTTTGTGGCGAGCGCTTGGGATCCATCTACACGTTTGCACGTTTTTAGTATCGCTTGCGCACTGGTGACTGGATTTTTTTTTGTATATTATGCAATTAGTGAATAAAGGACGGATTTAAAGCAAGGGCCATAGATGAATCACGAGCAAGAGAAGGATTCTAATCACTCCCAACGGTCGTGATTCATGATGATTGAAGTGTTAGAATCCTGAGCGACGCGAGTGATTCATGGCCCTCGATATAAATCCGTTTTATTCAAAATTTGCATACTATACTTTATAGCGTTTTTTAGAGGGGGGATGGTATAACATACATTGTACGGTTTCTCTCTGATTTTTTATCATCCACCATCTTCTTTGCCGAATTTTCCGTTTACTAATTTTGCTTCTTTTTATAATAAAAATAGGTTAAACCAAAAGTATAAACCAAGTTATAGCCGACAAAAGCTCGACGTCCGTCATGCTTGCTTCCTACAAACACACTAGCAAACGTGTGGGTATCGCTGTTTCGATCAACTAATTCATCCAAGCGTTTGTATAAGTTTATGGCAAGTTGTGTAGCCACCATTAAACATTTAAGTTAATCATTATCTTACTAACATATCAACTGTTCTACAGGGCGTTGGAAGGTGCAGCGGCAGGTAGCTATCCCGAAGAACTTCTCCTCGCTGCACCGGCCGGCTTACCATCCTGGGACGATGTGCGCGTCAGATACGACTACTACAAGAAGCGAGGTTATCTACGAGGTAAAGAATACGGAAATTTTCCATTTATCTGTCTAGCCTTTTCCCAACACGTCGTGTTCTGGTTCGCGACTGGTCAATCGTCATCCTGAGGATGCCTCGTTGAGAGGTGAAACACGTGTCGATTTCTTACAGGATTTTTTATGACTCTTGAAGAATAGTTAAGCGGAATAGGTTACTAAATATATCTACGTCTATTGTATTTTATTATGGATTTCCGCAAAGTCACGCCTGAATCAATTAACTATCTTAGATTTCTACCTGTCGAGGAGCTCGTGGCTAAGTAATAACAGCCGCTCGGGTCGATCCATCAGGTTAAGCTACGCTTGCCGGGGTTGGTCCGTGGATGGGTGACCATTTTCACATATCGAGACTCCTCCGTGCCTCGGAATGCACGTTAAGCCGTTGGTCCCGGCTTTCATTCGTGGATCTTTGACAGTCGTTACGGGTCGTCAGAAGCCCGAAAGTCTGACAACCAGTCTAACCAAGGGGTATCGTATTACCCAGTTACTGGGTTGTGGAGGTCAGATAGGCAGTCGCTCCATGTAAAATACTGGTATTCAGCTGCATCCGGTTAGACTGGAAGCCGACCCCAACATAGTTGGGAAAAGGCTGGCAGATTGATTGATTTCTACCAGTCAACTCCTACCGTAAGCCGCGTTAAAAAACTTGTTCCTAAAAACCTTTTTTTGTTAACAGGTTTGACTCTCGGCGACTATGTGAAGTGGGAGGAGTGGTGGTACAAGTACCAAGAGTGGCTGAAGCACGAGCGTGCGTACGAACGGTGGGCTGAAGGAGAGGTTGGCACGGTAAGTCAATTATACAGGGTGTAAAGGTTGAACAGAAGAACACCGTTGTCACTCAAACCATGGGTAGTTGACTAAAATATGTATATAAATGACCGAGTAACAACAAAAAAAGACGACATTGGTGCCGATTCTCTTGTACACCGAACTAAACTAACTAAACGATCACTAAAATTCCTTACTTTTGACTATGGGAATCTTGGAGCTATTCTGCCAAATAATTTCTCTAAATTTAAAACTTATTTTGACACAACTAAAATCGAATTTGACAACCGCTTTGTTTTCCCTACCACGTGTTTTTTTTTTAGAGCCAGAGGCGCGCATGTACGGCAGCCTCGACGTGTTTTGAATTGAATTTTTCAGTTTTTGTATGGAAAATAACGAAAAAAAAAAAATAATTATTACCAACATGTTGAGAATTAGGGGTATAAGAGGTTTTTAAAGGGGGTCGAAATTTTCATTATTTTTGCGATAGGACACACCGTTCTCGAGATATAAGCAAAAGAAAATAAAAAAATACAGTACTGTTTTTTGTAACTGGAGTCGAGGTGTTGGTTTGAATTTTAGTTCATGACATCGTTATTTTATTCCACACATTTTTAATCGCGATTAAATATAGTCAGATTTAGTTAGAGGATTTTAGATATAGGACAAAATTTTAGTTTAAATCGTCAAATTCAGAATAGCAGTTTCACTAAACTAATCTCAGTGCCATCTTAGTGCTGTCAAACTAAATTATAGTTAAGTTGTGTCATTTAAAGTCTATTTCAAAATGAGTTTGATCGTTTGACAGGACTAAACTAAATTTTAGTGATTTTTAGTTTAGTTTAGAGAATTTTGTGACAAGAGAATCGGCACCATTTTCATTTTTTTTTAATTAAAAAGTTTCTATCCAAAACCGTGCTCGCAAATGAACAGCTGACTGACTGAGGGAGGGGTCGCGCTCGCGGCCGGTCAGGTCACGTCCCGCGACCCCCACCCGTGTTGAGACGCAAGTCCGTTGCCCTAGCGCATAGGGTGAAAGGGTGAAATACCTGAGAGGTAAAAACGTCGTCGTCAAACTGAGACGTAAAAAAAAAGAAATAAAAAATCGTAATTTTCCATTGATTTTACGTTCTATAAATGACACCAAACCAATGGTTTCAAGGATAACGGTGTTTACCCTAACATCCTGTATACCACGAGTATGTTACCGTTATAAAATGCCCATTTTTAGGGTTCCATACCCAAAGGGTAAAACGGGGGACCCTATTACTAAGACTCCGCTGTCCATCCGTCTGTCTGTCTGTCTGTTTGTTTGTCTTCTCACCAGGCTGCATCTCATGAACCGTGATAGTTCTCCCGCTCTGGGCGGAGCGTGTCAGACTTTTACTGACTAAAACCCACCCGTGTTCCTTCAGTTGCCTGTTGCCAAGGAATACAGAATGTCCTAGTTCGGGGGTCGAGCCCTTATTGATGTAACGTGTAATGAAGTTGGTAAATAAATGAGTGTTTCGTCGTGCCAGGTGCGCCGCGAGCGTCGCCGGCGCGGCGGGCGCCACCGCCGCAGCTGAGGGCGCGCCGCCCCCGCCGCCGTCCTGTCCGTGGACCTGGCGGCGGGGGCGCTCGCCGAGCGGTGAGCGGAGTTATATCCGGCAGTGTGGAGTGCTACAAACTTTGTACAGAATGAGACCTTCATGCAGGAAGAAATCTAACTCAAATGAACAAAAATATAACTTTCATGATACTTTTCCAGTCAATAACGAAAAAATTGTCATTAGGACACTATGCTGTGTGAATGTGTTAGAAAATGTGTGTGATGTGACATGCAAGGTTATACATGGGACGCTGTGCTGAGGAAATACCCAATTGCGGTGCCTTGTAGTAAGGAATATGTCGGAACGTCGAACAAAAACACTGTACAACAGCAAAAAACAGTTTCTAAGTATTCTCACACAATATAAATTTATATTTTTATACCTAAAGTGATTAGTATAGTGATAAAATTCAATTCTTTTGAACAGTGATGAATCTAACAATGGTTCTAATACACTATGTGCGTCCCGTGATTTTTTTTACGTGTTCGCGTAACTATCTACGCAAAGTGAAAAATTCCAACTAAAAATCACTACATAGTGTGAAAATAGTCCATAAGGAACACTATGGACGTTGGCTAAACGCGACTTTTATAGTGGTTAGAGGTAAAACGCAAAAAAAAAACATGCGGTGCAGTCTTTGGGGACTACCTATAGAAGTGAAAACTAAGTAACATTAATTCATTTCTTCAAGCGTGACGATGACGCGAGTTCCATCGTTTTTGTTCACCCAAAAAGTGCTCAACGCGCCTAAAGAAGTTTTCACTTCAAAAAGATAACTTTCAATGGCTAATCAAATACTTTAGAATCATCAACTGTCAAATATGGACACTATAAATTGTGAAACTTAGTTATCACTGCGCGTAACGACTTTGATGAGTTAGCTATATTCTATTTTTTAGAACGCAACTCATTTATCGAAGATGCGGCGCGAAACTTAGTTATTTGTGCCGCGACTCATCGACTGTCACTGCACAAATAAACCAGGGAGCGTTAAAATAGCGTTACGTTATGTTCCACTTAGATCGTAACTAAATTAATTGTTGCAGATTTCGTTCCGACAATATTACCAAGAAATTAGTTAGTAAATGGTTACTGGAACTATACATAATGTAACGTTATCGTACCTCTATTTGGAGTAACGTTTCAAGTCTCTGAAATAAACAAACGGACACTTTTAGTGTGAAACTTAGTGTTAATGTGCGAGTAACGACTGATGAGTAAGCTATATATAGAACGCGACTCTATCTTTGAAGTTACTTCGTAAAATGGCGAATAGCCATATGAGTGACGATACATACGTACGTCAGACGCACCCTGAGCAGTCAGCAACGCTGCTAACCACTGTGTACAATCATAGATGCTCTGTATATTATATAATTATTAAAAAAACTGTTTAATCAACAAAAATATATATCTTTCTGTGGAAAAAAAGGGAAAATAATATCTAAAAAAATCTAAACATATTAATAATTGTGAATAAATGTAATAATTAAGTACTATATCTATTAATCAATGTCTCGAAAGAAATCCAGAGGCCCTATACTCCATTTGAAATAAGATTAGACGTATAGATAAGCCTTTTTTACATTCCGTTCAACCGATTTTGAATTCTATTGCGTTGGTGGCATGACAAATGGCAGCCGCAGTAGATAGTTGGTATTGAGTAACTTTTTGTTGCTTTTAATGCTATCCTTATGCCTACGGTATAGAAGTTAAAATCGGTTGAATGGACTGTAAAAGGGTTTGTTTTAATGTTTAATCTTATTTCAAATGGGGTATAGACAAAGTGACATTCAATCAGCGATAACGATGATGGAAATGGAAAAAATGTATAGGACTGACATAAGCTACCGAAAAGCTTATGTCAATCCTGTTGAAAGTCGTTGTAGAAATACGAAATGCTTTCGAAGCGATTGTCACTTGTGTAGGCTCTCTGATAGTTTGAATTAAGTTCGAATACAGATTTTTGGCGCGATAATAGGCTCTATGAACAAAATAACCATAATATTGTGAAAATTTCGCGCGTGAACGGACGATTTTAAATAAATTGTGGTGATAAGGAATTAGTGGAAACAAAATACACGGCCTTCGTGTGAGATTAATTGTCTAATGTAATGAAAACATGGCGATCAGATTAAACAGCATATATGCTGTCAATATAGTGACCAACAAGATCAGTGTGTTATGATCTGCTCCAAATTGATGTAAGAATCAATGAGTTTAATATACAGACTGTATAGCGCTCTGAACAGAGGAGTAGAGCTCGTGGCTAAGTAATAACAGCTGCACGGGTCGATCCATCAGGTTATGCTACGCTTGCCGGGGTTGGTCCGTGAATGGGTGACAATCTTTACATAACCTCCTCCGTGCCTCAGAAGGTACGTTAAGCCATTGGTCCCGGCTGTCATTTGTGGATCTTTGACAGTCGTTAAGAAGCTCGAAAGTCAACAACCAGTCTTACCAAGGGGTATCGTATTACCCAGTTACTGGTTGTGGAGGTCAGATAGGCAGTCGCTCGATGTAAAATACTGGTATTCAGCTGCACCCGGTTTGATTGAAAGCCGACCACAACATAGTTGGGAAAAGGCTGGGCAGAGATTGATAGCGCTCAGAACAAAGTTGCAATCCCTCTTCCCTCATTGAGCTAGAGGGAGCCCGGTCGTGACAGTTGCAACATAACTGGGGAGAGATCAGGCGCAGGACTAACGGCTCCATCAGCTTACTAGATGTTAGAATACGATTATAATCGTATGTCTCCGTCGTAGGCGTTCGCCGAACGTATACGCTGCGCTAGCGCCGCGTCATCGCGATGTTAGTTCGAGGTCTAAATGCAGTCTGTATATTTGAACTCATACTTGTATTATGTAGATGTTTAAATGTAATTTAGTTATTAAAAATACTGATTAAATGTATAATACTTAATAAAAATTATTTATTAAAATTAAAAAGAAAATGAGTGATGAAATATTATACAGGAAAGAAGTTAGTTGTAAAATTTAAGGAAGGAGGTTGATAAAAAAAAAAAGTTTTGTCAAGTCGAAAAAATACTTTTTTCTTTTTACGCTATGCTATCGCGGACTTTTCTGTTGATCTTATTAAGATACAATATATATGTACAATTCTGTAGAACATTATTTTTATGTATTTCTTTGGGTCAGTTCACACCGAGACGCTAAGCGACGCGCACTCTTTTATAATCCGATACAATATCGAATTTATTTACTATGTGGCGGTATCGACATCGTCACATAAATCCTGCATCGCGCAATTAAAGTTTACCGTGCAGTGGACATATATACAAGAACCCAACATCAATCGTTGGGCAGTTGCCCGCCAGACACAACACCTATCTGATCGGAGGATCCTCCCTTTTCTATGGTGGATGAGTGAACTTTACACCCTGTTCCTCATACCCCTAAAACTACACAATAAGATTCACGCGCTGCGCATCTCAGCGTACTTTGACACGTGTCAACACTCGCATTGAAATTATACCTTTTCGTGAAGAAAATAAGTTCGATAATTGTTAAGCGTCGCGTCGCTTCACGTCACGATCTGAGCTGACCATTAGAGATACATAAAAATAATGTTCGGTTTAGTTAGCGCACGCCATGTAAGCTCTCAACAAAAAAAGGGTCTTTCGACTTGACAGGACGTCAAGATTTCTGTACTACGTTTGCGATTGGACTAAAAACAACTAGACTAACTTTGGTGAGTGTAGGCATATTTTAAAGTGACGTCACAGATGGCGGACTGTCGCTCATATTCTTATTTCAGTCGCATTATTGTTCTGCATTAAATCTTAGACATAATTTCATCTAGATGTAACTTTACAACACTTGTATGTTAAAATTATAATCATTATAAAAGTAGATTAATACTAATACGACATATACTAGTTCTTAAAATGTAGTTGTAGTCGATTTTAATATTATTATCTTAAATCAAGAACATTAAATCTGTCTAGCCATTTCACAACTATGTTTTGGTTTTATTGGTTAAGCTGCACTTGACGCGGTCAATTTGTGGATGGATGGCCACCACCGTCGGTGCAGAAGCCAGAAAGTCGGATCGGTATTCCCCAGTAATTGGGTTGTGGAGTCATCTGGGTAGAATAGAAGCTGACTCTCATAGTTGCGAAAAGGCTAGATAGAATTATGTAACTACAGTATTTTAAAACTGTACTATCGATCAAAATAATTAACTTAAAATGTAATTAATATAAGTTGGTAATTTTATTAAAATCTTCAAACAAAACTAACTCTTGGACTATTATTGTACATAGTCTAAGAGTTACTTTATCTGTACATTATTTTCTTTGGAGTATCATGGCTTATATTGTAAATAAAAAAAACTATAATTATGTTATTATGTATGTAGGTTACATACTTTTTTATTCAGAGAAAAAAAAAACGAAAAAATTAAGTTATATTTTTTATTTTACTAATCAATTTTGCCGATATTGGGATCTATTTAATAGGGCCTACCCTATCGCAATCACAGATATAAAATGCGTCCTCCAAACGCTGCTTCACTCGGGAAGCGTAGATCGACATTTCTAGATCATTAGATACATTAATGTAAATTGATGAGATTTCTCGAGAAATACAATGTTGTATCAATCTTATATTGTATAAACATTTATGTTGAAGTACAATATCTTTATTTAATACTTGTTAACATAATTATTTAATAGTTATTAACATAGTAGTGTGTTGTATGTGATTGTATGTATATTATTACACATTGTAGCTACAGTCATCTAGTTTCAGCGGCCATTTTGTGAATTTATCCACATTAAGGCTCCCGCAGACAGGCGGAACGCGACACTGGTAGAAAAAATCCGTGATTTTTTTATAGAAATTGTTCCACCAGAGGGGAGTCGCGCCTGTCTGCTTTAAAATAGCGATACTTACATATCAGTCACCAGTTTAAATATCTGACATTTACACAAGATTCTAAAGCCATTTTCTTCTAAAGTATTGATAGAAATTGTATGTTATCACGACCATGATATTCTCAAAACCGTATTATTATGAAATAGGTCTTTTTTCAACCATCTATCAATTATGGTTCTTGAGACACAGCCAGCCTCCCCCGACAGGGGAGACAAGCCTTACAGTTTTCGACTGTTCGTAAATGAAATGGCTAATGAAACTAGAAGACAACAATAATAGTTATTACCGCCACACCATCCGTCTCAAGGGATAGGCAGAGATGTAACATGTAAACTCAATCACGGTACTATAGTTTGATTGAGACCGCTGTACTGCGCCTTAGGTGTGTGCGCGTCGAGGCGAGGGGCAGTGCAGGCCGCTCATTCGTCAACGCTCACGGCGTCCCGCCGCCCATTCGTCAACGCCGCGCATTCCATGCGATTAAAGCCGCGTGCAAACTGATAGTCCCCTCCTCGCCGGCGGTGAGACAATTGCCTTTTTTTTTCTTGAGGGTGGGAAATCATCAAATGACTTCTCCCGCTCTGGGCAGAGCGGAAGGGCGTGTCAGACTTTTACTGACTAAAACCCACCCGTGTTCCTTCAGTTGCCTGTTGCCGGTATCCCTTTCGGACTTTTCAGCAAGTGAGACCAACTGGCTGAGGCGCGCTACAGGGGTCTCGATCAAACTATTATACTGAGCAATAGAGTTTATACTATCACAGCTGTAGACTTAGTGTACCGTTTATTGTTATGTGTATGTATGAATAAGAAGTAATTGTTGGTTGCGCGTAATTTATAGAGAGCTTGCAGTAGTAACAGAACATCACGCCTGACTCCCCAAAGGGTTGGGCAAAGGGCTTTAAAACATCCAGACACCCGCAAGTTTCGTGATAAAACAGGAATGGTAATATCCTAGGCCATATTGTACCTAGGGCAACCTAAATACGGTTTGTTTAACAGCTTACATAAGCATAATCAGCCTATAATATTCCCACTGCTGGGACACAGACCTCGCCTCTGTGAGAGGGAGTGGGCTGGGTTCTAGCACACGGGTACAGTGCGGATTGACAGGTAAAACAAGATGGCGCTCGATTATTCCTACTCCATTGCGCATGCGCAACCAACAGCTACAGTTTTTTTTTTTACATTAAATGTCAATGTAACTTGAATGTGTGGTAGATTCGTCAAATATTATGTAGTTTATTACATATTATTACTTTAATATAAACCTTATCATGCAACTAAATGTAAGGCGGGCGTTTTGCAAACAGTTTTTATCGTGGTCCTATATAATAGTATAAACGATTATTGGAGGGTCCAAAGCTTGTTTTACCTAGTTATGTTATAGTTTCTTCTAGCTGATACCCGCGTGGATGTCGGTTATTATGTACTAAAACCTTACTCGAGAACCACTCTATCCATTGGTGCAAACAGCATAAAAATCGGTGCAGTAGTTTTTGAGTTTATCGCGAACAGGACGACAGACAGACACGGCGGAGGACTTTGTTTTATAATATCTAAGGACGAATATAACGGGTGTAAAAAAACACTTAACGAAACCGAAAGTCACTTGTTATTCCCGTCATTGTGTTTTTTTTTTGTTCTGGACCATACCTGGGAACCTGCTGGTTACGGAGATATTGAAGGACAAAGTTCCAACTTTTTCAGACGTTTTTTTTAAAGAAAGCAATTTTTAATTGCTATAATTTAATTTTAAATACCTCCACGAACCCGTTGCATGCACCCATAGACACGTTTTGCGTTGCGAACTACCGTAAACAGCGATTTTTGTGCGGCTATGTGATGGGTCTTTTTACACCCTGTATTTACGGCCTATATACATCTTGATTTAATCACAGAAATCTAAGGACTTGAGATATCAGCTAACTGAACAACGGTTGGTATGTTGTAGGCATTAAAAGGATTTATGACTATTATAATATACAATAAAACATAACGTTTTACACCCTGTATTTACGGCCTATATACATCTTGATTTAATCACAGAAATCTAAGGACTTGAGATATCAGCTAACTGAACAACGGTTGGTATGTTGTAGGCATTAAAAGGATTTATGACTATTATAATATACAATAAAACATAAGATGACGCCTTTTTTTCCCCAAAAGGTTGGGCAGAGGTGTACCGTGTACCTATAGTACATCCACATTTCGCCAGTTAAAATGTTTAAGACCCATGTAATAGGGGGCGAGACTATTGTCATCAACCGGGCACAAATTCCAAACTCCGGGCTGCTACTGAGAAATTACAGATGCAAAATTCCAAAAAAACTGCTCAATCCGGGAATCGAAGCTAGGACCTCAAGCTCTGCGACCCCTAGACCTAGAATACACAATACTATCAGGAAAACTATATTTTACTGTTCATAAAGCGCTCTTATAACAAATGTCACGCACGTAAAATAAAAATCTGTGAACAATGCAAGATAATGTTTGCAAAGAAACAGTTTATAATAAGTCTATTCAGGCTAAGAGAGATAAAAAGTATAGTGGTTGCAACCAGAAGCGTGCGTCATGTAACTTATCTACATTAAAATAAGGTTTAACTTACAACAATCTGTGCGTGACTTTTAGGCCACTAGAATAGATGTCTCTTCGAATACTTTATCATTATTAGAAGATTAAACTTTTTAATGATAAATACGTTTTATTTCAATAAATTCAGCGATATCCTATTTTTGTTGGTTTTATTTTGTATCCTTTAACCCTTTCTGATGTTTTTAAAGGAAAGGGAGTATCCTCCGACTAGACTGGTGTCGTGTCTGACGGACTACTGCCCGTGTCATTGGCTCTGGGCCACCATCAGCGATTTTAATTTTGATTACACAAAAAAATTGTCGCTAATTAATACAATGCTAGTTAATAAAATGTACTGTTATATATGTATTGTCGTGAGAAAAACAAATCTTATCTTAATTTATTCGAACTTAGTCGCCAAATATCAGAGTTTGTCGGTCACTGGTTCAAAAGAGGTTTTATAGGTGGCCGATCTGGAGAGTCTCCCCAGCAGGGCCACATTTATATCTCAAAAACTAGGACATCTAGCGAAGATGTGTTTTCTCCCATAATTTGTCACCAATAAGTCGCAATTTGTCGCCAAGTCACATTTAATGGGATGGGGGCAGTGGTGGCCCAGTGGTAACGGCCACGACTTACCGAGTCGTAGGTCGTAGGTTCGAACCCTGACAGGCGCTTTACTTTGTGTAAATTATTTCAACATCGTGAGGAAACCGGCATGTCCTAGAACCAAAAATTCGAAGACATGTGACATCTACCAACCCGCACTGGGCCCGCGTGGTAGATTACGGCCCGCTCCGTCTCCGTGTCCGTGTCCCAGCAGTGGGAACGTTATAGGCTGATTATGCACAGATTTAATCGGGTAGGTATAAGGAGTTCAATTAGTAAGATATAGTCCAAAGAGCAGGTAAAGTAACATTTTTCGTGAACTTTTCGATCTAGCTCTTGGACTATACCTTACTAATTGAACTCATTATATCTCCTAAACTAAGACCCGATTAAATCGGTGACTTGGCGACAAATTATGGGTTACGCGTGTTCTGGGAACGTCATGTCCATACTTGCAGCTACGCGTTCCGCGCGAGCTAGCTTGCAGCGAGCTGCCTTCAGTAGGGTACGCTATATTTGGACGGGTATGTTTCTCGTCATGGCGAATGCGTAGCTATGGATCGATTGACCTCGCGTTCAGTTTCGCGGCGATCCGTACAGGAATTGTACGCGTTTCCCGACTAGGCATAAAGAACGCGCTATCCGTATGCAGCTGAAGGTGGATGCGCTAAGGTAGCCCGCTAAATTCACATTTTCATACGTTTTTTTTGCAATTAGCAGGTCAGTATCAGGCCAGGCGCGGTCCGAGGGGGGGGGGGGGGTCCTAGGGATCATGACCCCCCCAAAATAATTCAAGCTGTCGAGAGACTGAATGATTTACGTGCTTTACTAACTAAAAACTGTAGGTACTTAGGCCACAGTGACCCCGATGGGCACAAAAACAAGGTTTTAGAGTAGGTACTTAGTAATTATGTAACCATTTCCCTAAAAAATATTCCTCGGCACTAATGGTGACCCCCCCCCCCCAAAATCTTAGGCTGTGACCACGCCTCGATCAGGCTGTATGTTGATCTAAATATTATTTGCGGCCGTAACAAATATGGATTTATAAATAACGTAAGAAAATTCGAATTTCGGGGCTACCTTAGCGCATTCCCATGCTGTGCCGCGTTCCTGCATCTCAAAAACAATTGACGACCAGCTGTCAGTACGTTCATGCATTACAAAATTGCTCTGCGTGGACCTGCGTCACCTGCGGCTCAGGGTACGCTTAGCCTTATCAGTGAAGATGGACCTGAGATCCAGAGCAGATTGAAGAAATAGCAACAGAAACTGGAGAATGTTGGCTTGAAAGTCGAGGGCGTTTTGAACGTCAAAATTTACAAGAAAGAAAATATAATTAACACCCGCCTAAATCTCGATCCCGTGGGAATATTGGGATAAAAAAGTATCCTATGTCCCATTCCAGGTCATGGTCTACCCATGTGCCAAATTTCATCCAAATCCGTTCAGCCATTTTAGCGTGAAAGCGTAACAAATAAACAAACAAACTCACTTTCGCATTATAAATGCGAATTAGTTAAAAAAATTAGTAAAAATATTAGTTAGGATTCTAAGCGCCCCTTCCAAAATGTAGTTTCGTATGGAAAAGATATTTATAATTTTACAATATTGTCTTTATAAATTTACTTTATTCATCGTATTCATTTACGTTTTTTAATAAATGAATAAATACAATTATTCATTTATTAAAAAACGAACTTATATTACAGTTCATCATCTGCCTAGCCTCTTCCCAACATGTTGGGGTCGGCTTCCGGTCTAACCGATGCAGCTGAATACTAGTATTTTACATAGAGCGACTGCCTATCTGACCTCCGCAACCCAGTTACTGGCTTACACGATACCCCTTGGAAAGACTGGCTGTCACGACTTTCGGGCTTCTGACGACCCGTAAGATTATGTTGTTTTTCGCCAGTGCGTATAAGAATATGTTTTGTTAAATATCCCTTTAGACTATAGCTACGCTGTTAAACTTACATTTATGTTGTGTTAAATTACGCTTTTCACAAAAACTACGTAGACATACATCACACTTATAGGGTTTTTCACCAGTGTGTACACGAATATGTCTTGTTAAAATACCTTGTTGACTAAAACTACGTAGACATACATCACACTTATAAGGTTTTTCACCAGTGTGTATACGAATATGTTGAGTTAAATTAGCTTTTTGATTAAAACTATGTTGACATACATCACACTTATACTTATAATTTTCTCCAGTGTGTTTACGAATATGATTTCTTAAATTACCCTTTTGACTAAAACTACTTTGACATACATCACACTTATAAGGTTTACAAGTGTGTACACGAATATGCCTTCTAAAAGAACCCTTTTGTCTATAGCTACGCTGACATACATCACACTTATAAGGTTTTTCACCAGTGTGTATACGAATATGTTGAATTAAATTAGCTTTTTGACTAAAACTAAGTTGACATACATCACACTTATACTTACAATTTTCTCCAGTGTGTTTAAGAATATGATTTCTTAAATTACCCTTTTGACTAAAACTACTTTGACATACATCACACTTATAAGGATTTTCACCAGTGTGTACAAGAATATGTTTAGTTAAACCACTCTTTTGACTAAAACTACTTTGACTTATATCATACTTATAAGGTTTTTCGCCAGTGTGTATAAGAATATGTTTTGTTAAATGACCCATTAGACTAAAACTACGTTGACATACATCACATTCAAATTTTCCACCTGGGCGAGTTTTAGGGATAACTTTCAATTCTGATTTTTCTTTTTTCGATTGCTCGGCTGTTATTGCATCTTGTAGTTTTGTTCTTCGTGTGTCTAGTTCTGATTTCTTATCAGCAGTCGACCCTAGGATTAAAAATGTAACAGGTAAGTATAACATTGGAAAAAAATTGCCATACACACAAATCAAAATAACAGCGATTTGCATGATTCACACCACTGACCATGACACTGAATAATACACTCAATCACCAGAGATGACATAATACGGTTGATTCCAAAACTATCAAAGTTTAAACAAACCCTGTTCAAGGCAGTGGCGGATTTACAAATTTTCAAGGTCAAAGTCAAAACGTTTATTGCGAACTAAGTGTACAATGTTGGTGTTAGGTAGGTATAGGCTGTAAAGTTTTTGCCGCCCTTGCCTCTATTGTCATGTCCTAGATTATTTTTTAAATCCAACAATTTCGTTGAAATTGCACTTAAGGCGCTTGGTCCCGTTTAGTACCGTAACATGGTCAATTTAAAAAGCCTACTCGTCATTAACGGCTTGGATAAAAGATCTGAAATAAAAATATGTTTGCCATAGATTCATGTACAACATTTTATTCGAGCAGTTTGTTTTGTAAGACTAATACTTTTGCCTTAAAAAAATATCGACCAAGACGCAATTGTTGGCTAATATTTCCCTACTACTACTAAACGGCTTTGATGTTTGGAAATATTTTTATACTGAAAAATTGATGGTTAGAGGTACTACAGATTGTTCGTACCATAAATTTAAATTAATCAATATTTTTAAGAATATTACCCCACTTAGAGATAGAGGATCAGAGGTGCTCTGCGCGGGGCGCGGGCGGCAGTCGCGAGTTAGAATTGCTACGGGACGGCTGTGTCGCTCGCTGCTCCACCCCGGCTATCGACCGACTATGCACTTTTGCGTGTGTTAGTGCAAATATTTACGAACGAATTGTATCAATGTGCGTTTATAGACTAGCTCGCTGCAGAGAGCCCAATTCAATTGTGCGCGTAGGTGCTTTATTGTCGAGTTTTTTTTTTTAATTTGCGATTAATTATTAATACTTTTTTTATTTACATTCACATAATTTACATACAAATTTATAATATAAGTAGACCAAAAAAAAATGTTAATGTAACATAACATCACGCCTGTATTCCCCGAAGGGTTAGGCAGAGGTATACCTTTAGTTAGTAATTAAAATTTTAATTTCGTTATACATTATATACTACTGCCGTGAATTTTTTCACATATCCAAAATTGGACGATATTAAAAGGTATACACCTTTTATTTTCGTCCAATTTTCGTGTATAAAAAAATACCTTTTTATACACGAAATATTTTAAGTGGTCATTATGTACTCATCATTATGAACAGCTTTCACTATGGGACCAAGCCTGAAATCACTATACTTTATGTTCGCATAGCTCGTCAAAATGTAGAACAGCTAATTTTTTTTCGCGATTTCAGGGTTGATCCCATATACACACGGCTACACATCAAGCTATAAATTTCCAGTTTATACTAATCTCGCATTGTATAGAATTTCCGTACAACGCGAGATCAGCTTATACTGGAAATGTACCTATAGCTTGAAGTGTAGCCGTGTGTACAATGACCCCTTAAAATATTTCCTACATACATACCTAACTACATACCTACCTACATACTTACCTACATACATACCTACATACCTACCTACATACTTATCTACATACATATCTAGAATACCTACCTACATACCTACATATCTACCTACATACTATATACCTATACTCCATTTGAAATAAGATTAGACGTATAGATAAGCCTTTTTTACATTCCGTTCAACCGATTTTGAATTCTATTGCGTTGGTGGCATGACAAATGGCAGCCGCAGTAGATAGTTGGTATTGTGTAACTTTTTTTATGCCTACGGTATAGAAGTCAAAATCGGTTGAACGGACTGTAAAAGGGTTTGTTTTAATGTCAAATCTTATTTTAAACTAGCTGCCCGCCCCGGCTTCGCACGGGTAGCACTAAGTACTTATCTACGGCGCACCTACCCTACCTACCTACCTACCCTACCTACCTACCTACCCTACCTACCTACCTACCCTACCTACTCTACATACCTACCTACCCTACCTACTCTACATACCTACCTACCTACACCTACCTCCCTACACCCACCAAGATATCTACCTACCCAACCAACTTACCCTACCTACCTTAGCTACCTACTTACCCTACCTCCCAACCCTACCTACCTACCTTACCTACCTACCCTATCTACCTACCCTACCTATCCTACCTACCTACCCTACCTACCTACCTACCCTACCTACCTACCCTATCTACCGAGATATCATCAAAAAAGCCATTGTATACTGAATGTATGAGCCGGTATTTTTTCAGTTATACTTACATTTTTAAACTCGTGATATCTTTCGAACAGAATGTCCGAATTGAATAATTCAAAAAGTTATATAAAGGTATTGAAGCAGTCTTAATTATGAAGGCATTTATTTCGAACACCGTTGTCACTCAAACCATGGGTAGTTGACTTAAATATATAAATAAATGACCGAGTAACAACAAAAAAAACGTTACATTCTTTTTTTTTTTTAAGTTGCTATCCGACACCGTGCTCGAAATCGAAACAGCAGCGACTGTTCGTTCACCCTTACACCCTGTATTTTGCATAGTACGGCGACGTTATATTTTGCGTAGTACGACGACAGTTCATTATGTGTGTGTTATCTGTGGAATGTTGAGACACCACTCATACACGCTTTGGCTGTATCGTGCTCGACTTCAATGTGTTAATGCGTTACGTTACATTAATAAAAAAAACATGCATAAAGTCTAAATCATATTATTAGTTTTCAACAAAGTCTGCTGAATACTGATAAATAGTTAAATAATAATATAATAACAAATATTAAACTTAACTAAACAAAAAAAATAAGAATGTAATAAACATAAATAGTTAAAATAATAACTAACATTGTTGCTTAGAATACTTATAAATAATAATGATGGTTTCAACAAATTAAAAACACACCGGGGTTCGAACCCAGACCTCACTGATTGCGGATCCACTGCTTACTCCTTACAGCTATTAATACATAACATAATTACGTGAATTTTAGCAATGCAATGGTAAGAATAGGTTGCCATTATGACGCTTATTCTAAATAACAGAAAAACCTATGTTATGTAGGTGCTGGAGTTTTGAGCGTTTACTAAGTACAACATGTAGATATAAAAGTATGTAGGTAGGTAAGCATGTAGGTAGGTATGTAGGTAGATATGTAGTTAGGTATGTAGGTAGGAAATATTTTAAGGGGTCATTGTACACTCGGCTTCTCGCGTTGTACGGAAATTCTATACAATGCGAGATCAGCATAAACTGGAAATGTGTAGCTTGATGTGTAGCCGTGTGTATATGGGAGCAACCCTGAAATCGCGAAAAAATAATCAGCTGTTCTACATTTTGACGAGCTATGCGAACATAAAGTACCACGTGTAAGATACACCTTTTATTTTCATCCGAACACATGCTAAAAAATAATATCCAGTAAAAACTTAAAATATACGTAACTTATGTATCTATCTATACAAATAACAGCCTTGCATCTCCGCCATTCCTTTCTGGAATCGTAGGCAAAATAGGCGTCCTATGCGCGCAACTCTGCGCCCTTGCATTTTCTTTGATCGCCGTTTTAGTTTAGCGCGCCACCGCGCGCGTTTTACGTATTCAGGGAGTAGGGAGTTTAGCTCCGCCCACATGCTCAAGGTCAGTGAGGAAACTATGGCTCTTAAAATAATTTTTGGGTTGGAAGTTTCCTACACGGAAAGTACAATGACAAGGCAGAGGGGAAAGTCATCGCAAAATTTGTTGCAGACTTCTATCAGTAAAAACAGAAAACCATCATGCAGAAATCTTTTTGATTACAATGAGCTAGCAAAAAAAACCGCCCTAGCCCCAATTTGCCGCCCTAGGCTCAAGCCTACCTTATTTTTGTTCTTAAAAACATACCATTACTTTGATGTTCCTCCTTTGGCTCAATAATATCATCTGGTCCCTCACAAAGAGCTGGTAATTATTCTTTGATAGCAATGCTTTCTGTTTGAACAACATCAACTATACTTATGTTCTCTGTTGGAGATTTAGTAAACCCACCTAAATACTCTGAGTGGTCTTGGTTTATTAAAGGTTTGGGCTGTAAAAATATATTTATAGTATTAGGAAAATATGTCAGGCACAGTCCCACAAGCACAAACTTGTTTCATTAAACTAGTCACTAAAAAGAGCCCCACAAGTGAGGACACTTAAGTTCATTGGACTTAGGTCCAATGCACTCTGGACAGTCGGCCATGCTACCAGCCTCACAGACCAATGGTATGATTGGCGTGAACTGCAGACACAACAGGTATCAGCTTGACAGAAAACACTTCCATATTATACTGAAATTAGAAATTGTAAGAATAAATGTCCATTGAAGAATATCTCACCTCATAATCCTCATTCATCATCTGAGCGAACAGCTCTTCGGCTTCCACACATTTTCTCATAAGTTGGCAGCATTTTTCTAGTTTTGCGACGCAGAAGAAACAAGCAAGAAGCGGTCTCCTGTCCTCAGTTACAAACTGCAACAAAACTTGTCTTAAACTATTTTTAACACGTTTTTAATAGCTTGACCTGTATCTGTCTATGTAACGGATCCTTTCATCGTAATTTTCACGAACTAAAACGTTTTCGTTTTTTCACCTACACCACCTACATACTGTCCACTATTTTGTTTTTGGAGCGAAATCTTGAGCACTTTTTGGGTGTACAAAAATTAGGGAACTCGCGTCATCGTCACGCTTGCAATGATTAGCTTTTTTTAGCGCCATCTACCTTCCACCGTTTGAATTACGTTGAGGTTGAAGGGAAAACTTCTTTAGGCGAGTTGAGCACTTTTTGGGTGAACAAAAATTATGGAACTCGCGTCATCGTCACGCTTGAAGACAAAATGGCGGAACAGTACGTATGAAACAGATCTTCAAACGCCGTTGCACACGTATCAAGGGCCAATGACAATAAAATATTATGATTAAATCTAATAATTATTAAATCACAAATCGTGGAGTACTTTGTTTATATAAATTAAAAGTACACACGGTTAAAAGCGTGTTTTTTATTTTTTTTTATGTGAAGAAAATACTTCCAGTCTTACATTAAATTGTTGGGATTAACTTATCCCAAAATGACAAAACATTTTAGTTAGAAAACATGTTCTCCCATACATCGATAATACGTCACTTAAATCGTTGTTAAATGTTTAATCTTATTTCAAATGGAATATAGATCATCTTCAAAGTTTAACTGTAACTAGCTTTTTATTAAATACTCATTGTTACGAAGTCTTATTATATCTATCTGAGTGCCAAATTTCATCCAAATCCATTCAGCCGTTTTTGCGTGATTGAGTAAAAATCATCCAAAAACATCCAAAATTTCACATTTTAAGAGGGCCCGGAGTGGCACACATGTCGACCAGAAATTACAATACAAGTACATTGGCGATTTTTTGGTGGTTAATAGTATATATTATGTTTGTTCTTAAAAACATACCATCACTTTGATATTCCTCCTTTGGGTCAATAATATCTTCTGGTCCCTCACAAACAGCTGTTAATATTTCTTTGATAGCAATGCTCTCTGTTTGAACAACATCAACTATACTTATGTTTTGTATTGGAGATTTAATAAACCCACCTAAATACTCTGAACCTTGGTTTATTAAAGGTTTGGGCTGTAAAAAGATATTTATAGTATTAGGAAAATATGACAGTCACAGTCCCACAAGCACAAACTTGTTTCCTTATACTAAAGTCACTCAACAGAGCCCCACAAGTGAGGACAATTAAGTATGTCCAATGTACCCTGGAGAGTCGCCCATGTTACCTCCGAACCTTACCGAAGTCACAGACCAATGGTATTGATGGTGTGAAATCCAGACACAATCACTTTCACATATTTTAGTAGTTGAAGAATACCTCACCTCATAATCCTCGTTCCTCATCAGAGTGAACAGCTCTTCAGCTTTCAGACATTTTCTCAGTAACTGGCAGCATTGCTTTAGTTTAGCGCAGCAGAAGAAACAAGCAAGGATCGGTCTCCTGTCCTCAGTTACAAACTGCAACAAAACTTCTCTTAGACTATTGTTTTTATGAAGTAAATACTTCCAATCTATACTAATATTATGAAGCTGAAGAGTTTCTTTGTTTTTTTGTATGTTTGAACGCGCTAATCTAAGGAACTACTGGTTGTTATTAAAAAAATATTTTTGTGTTGGATAGTCCATTTCAGTCCAGGAAGGCTATGGGCTATATAACATCACGCTACGACCAATAGGAGCGGAGCATAAATGAAAAATGTTACAAAAACGGGAAAAATTATTCCTTTTTGTGAGCTTCTGTTGCGTGCGCTGCGTAAACGGTTTAAGTTACGCAAATATTATGGATGATGGAATTGTTCCTCTTTAAAAATTCAAAAATAAAGTCCGCGACAGCATATGTCTATCTTTTATCGAAGTAAATGCATTATTTGTGAAGGAGTTTTATCGACGTAATATTAATTCTTATTCAAATAAATAGTTTTAACATCAAGGGTATTTATGTAGCAGTAAAATACTTTTTAATTCATTCGAATCGGACATTTAATTTCGAAGATATCACGATATAAAAATGCAATACGCGAACCGTTCGACCCCGGGCGCCGCGCCTCCGCGACGTTCCCTACTTTAGAGAGGAGAGGATGAGCACACGGGTAGACATGACCTGGAATAGGACGTAGGATACGTTTTATCGCTATATTCCCACAGGATCGACATCTACGCGGGTGAAACCGCAGGGCACAGCTAGTATTACATAAAATTGTAAAGCCCACAGTTGGTGGACAGTAATGCTTTCAATATGCCTCATAAAGAACAGCAGAAGAAAGCATGAACATTGATTACCACTCTTGCTCAAGGCAGATTGTGTCCGAGTGACTTAAATATGTTATGAGTCCAGGTTCCCTCACATGGATTATCTTCCACTGTTGTCAATTATTTTAATCTGCTCCTAAAACCTCTCTGACCAAAATCTTGAATGAATTTATATCCTCCTGTTAGATTCATGCTACCTACCTACTTAATATATATATCTTACTAGCTTCGCCCCGCGGTTTCACCCGCGTATGTCTCAATCCCATGGGAATATCAGGATAAAAACTGTCCTATGTCCTATTCCAGGTAATGGTCTATCCATGTGCCAGATTTAATCTAAATCCATTCAGCAGTTTTAATGTGAAAGTGTAGCAAACAAATTAACAAACAAAGTCACTTTCGCATTTATAATATTAGTAAGGATTTATCAACTTACTGGAGTATCAGTCAGCTTCTCATAAAGTTCATGGAAGTTCCTGTTCACCATTAGATACATGTGAACATTCTGCACTGAACATATTCTACACATTGGTAGTTTTTCCATCTTCGAACTCAAAACACTGTGGCGTACAAATAACTGGCGCGACTTGTATAAAAATGCGACCTTAAAGTAATCACCGAATGCAATTAAAAGGTTTTAAAATAACGTGTGCACTTCTCTGATAGACCACGGTAAGACTACTGTGCACTTTAACACCCGCGCGTGCGAAGCTTCACAATTTTATAGCGTATAGAAGGATCCATGTAGAACGCTTTCTTAAAATTTCACCCTCCGCACGCCTAGATTTTGAGAAAAAAAATCGTATTATATATTGCTCTGTGAAAAAATCCTAGTTTCAGAAAAATCAACTTATTTACATTAATAATTTATACTAAAATTGACATTTTACCACAGATATTGTACAAATTTCCCTTCTAGGTTGTTCCGTTTTTGTTTAGACTAAGTGACAGCGGATTTTAATGGTTTTTAACCATTGTATTATTATTGTAAGTTTTTAACTTGTTTATTTTTAAATAACTGACACCTCAACGAACTCAATAATGAAGCAAATATATAATTAAGTAAATTAAAATATTAAGTTTTATTTGTACTCTTAAGAGATCGAAACGAAACGTAATTGGGCGGATTTTTTTAAATGTGTACCTACCCTATGTTTTCACGATGTCCCTTATGTTTAGATTTTATTTACTTAGGTACTTCATTGCAATACACTAATATTTTTAACGTCTCTTGATTGAGCATATGTTTGGTAGTATTTCTGTATTATTATTTTCAATTTTTTCCTGCTTTATGAGTAAGATAATAAATCGTTAATCAGTGGAACCCAAAATCCTTTAACTGAATTTCAATAACATATTGTGATTAATTTGTAGCAGCTATTCAAATATTCTATACATTTTCTTAAAGTTCAATTAATTAATAGATAATAAGAATTCAACTACACATATTGAAAACAAAACAAAAAAATTGAGGACATTCATTTTAACTAGGTACACTTTTTAAAAAATCCGCCCAATTTGATTTGTACACACAGTCGAGTGTATGTCTCGAGAATTAGTTTATAAGAAACCATTTTTTTTTTCATCGCTACACTAAGCATTTTTATAGCTGTCAAAACGGACTTCTTAGATTGTCGCGAGTCTAATAAGAATAAGAAGAATAAGAATATATTTATTTGCATAAAACATGGTACATTTTTAAGGTGTTATCATTTAAGGTGGTGATCTTACATGTTTCGCCATGGACTGGCATACAAATATCTAATACAAGTATAAATTATTTACAACACGTTTATTTTAACTTATAATTATAACATCATATATCATAGATCTAAATAAAAAATAAAATGACCGCAAGTGATAATGGACTAGTACGCGGTCTTTAAGTTCGCGACCTTACTCGGCTCGCTGTCGGTGACACACGTGAAGCTTGCTCAAAATTTCATTGTCAAATTGGCTCGCGGCTCGCGGCGGTGACAGACGGGCGAGTAAGCTCGCCGAGCCATAAGTACGCGTACTTGCTCGCACATCTATCACCCCTTTAAGAGAGTGTATAGAAATACGTGCGTTGACGATAATATCGCCTAAAGGCCCGCCTCCACGAGCGACAGAATCACACACTAAGTAGTACTGAAAGAATCGCGGCGATGCGACGAGTGCAAGCGAAACGTCATCGTATCGCCGCGCGCTCGTCGCTAGGAGTGAGGCATATTTATCGTCACAGATAGAAATCACAGATATTAAAAAATAGCAGATAACAGTTGCTCCCACGGATATCGAGGGATATGGCTTGGAGGCGTGGTACATGTCGCCTGACCTTGGCCAACCTGAGTGTATATGCGCCTGACGACATTGCGCACCGTGTATTCTGTTTCCATCGAAACGTGTCACTGTCGTTTCGTATTTTTACAAAATGCCGAATTGTTCCGTGCTTATTTGCAAAAATAGGACAGTTACAACAAACCTTAAGACAAGTGGTGTGTCCTACCACTGAAAAGTAAAAAATCAAAGCATTCATTATAATATTTAAGGATTTTATAAATATTTTATTGTGACATTTCAAAACGATGCATTAGTGGTGTGCAGCGCTGAGATACGGATATCGATAATTGTTAGTTGTTCTTACGGATTTATATAATATAGGTACTAACATTTGCTAATTAATCTAAATTAATTAATTTTATATATTATTATAAAGCTGAAGAGTTTGTTTGTTTGTTTGAACGCGCTAATCTCAGGAACTACTGGTTGGCATTGAAAAAATCTTTTTGTTGTTGGATAGTCCATTTAACGAGGAAGGTAATAGGCTATATAACAGCACGCTACCCTACGACTTATAGGAGCGTAGCATACATTAAAAAGATTTTGAGACCTGCCGTTGCGTGCGCTACGTAAACAGTTTAAGTTACGCAAATATTATGTATGATGGAATTGTTCCTCTTTAAAAGTTCTCAAAAAAAGTGCGCAACAGCACGTCTATCTTTTAAGATTGATTAACTAAGTATAAACTTTTTTATGCTAAACAAATTTGTTCGAAATTAATGCTTAGAATCGGTCATTTAATTTTGAAGTTATCACGAGTATAAAAATGCAATACGCGAACCGTTCGACGCGCGTCGGGCGCCGCCGCCGCGCCGCCGCGACTTTCCCTACTCTAGAGAGGAGAGGATGGGCACTCGAGTAGACCATGACCTGGAATAGGACATAGGATACGTTTTATCCCAATATTCCCACGGGACCGTGATCGACCTACGCGGGTGAAACTGCGGGGCACAGCTAGTATAAAGTAATATTATTGAGTTTGTTTACTCCTTAAGAATCGATTTTCATGTAAGTCCCCCGCTATGTAAATTTTATGAGGGGAGATTATGAACAAATTTCCGTTCTAGGTTGTTCCGTTTTAAGTTTAGACTAAGTGACAGCGGATTTTAATGGTTTTTAGTATTATTATTGTAAGTTTGTAACTTTAATTTATTTTTAAATAGCTGACACCGCAACGAACTCAATAATGAAGCAAAATATATAATTAAGTAAATTAAAAATATTATGTTTTATTTGTACTCATGAGAGATCATGAGTAACGAAACGTAATTTGATGTCGTATGTACTTACACACAGACTCGAGAGCGTTAAAAAATACGAGACGTTGAAAACCGCAAATAATAGGCGCGGAGAGAAAAAATCCCAAAACAAAAATCGTAACTAGTCTAAATTTGTTTCCAAGCAATATTGAGGTCAATTAAGTTCAAGGTCAATATCCAAAAAGTCAAGGTCGAACACCCCAAAAGTCAAGGTCAAACCAAAAAATACCAACATCTTGGAATTTGTTCAATGTGAAACTCGAAGGTAAAAAATAATAATTGTAAAGCGTTGTCGACGGAGCCCCGCTTAGGGGGGCTCCTACTTCTGTGTGGTTTAAAAAAAAATAACCACAAAGGGGATGGCGGGGTCTAGTGCAAGACCCCGCCATACCCTTTGTGGTTTTTTTTTTTCTTCCTTCTAACCTAACCTGTCCGAGTCGGGGTGCCCCAAGTCCCGAGCTCGCGTCGCTCGGTCTTGCATCCTAAGTTTTCGTAACTTTTGAACCAGTGACTCAGTGACTCAAATTCTGATATTTGGCGACTAATTATCGTCAATTGTTTTATCAAAATTAAAATTCCTGATGGTGGCGAATTGGCGACTCTTCAAAAAACTCCAAATAAACTGATATTTTGTCCAATCAAATCATTTATTTGCATAAAACATGTTAAAAAGGTGTTACAGGTATAACAGATACATTTTACTATTTTATAACATATTGAGGTGTGCAAATTAATATGTAAGGTACTTACCTACTTACTAATCGCAAACTTATATCGCCTCGATGACAAAAAATGATGGAAGAACCTGGTGTGACCACGAGTCCTCACCCGAAATGACAAGCCAGCATAAATAAGTCTTACATCTAATTACCAACCTAATAAATAAAAAATAAAATGACCGCAAGTGATAATGACTTGTTAATAGTTATAAATCTTGTGCAAAACTTCATCCATTACCTTTTCAAAGCTGTCATACAATCCTGCAGGTATGTAGTTCTGTACACACTTAATACAATAAACTTTTCCAATTCTATTCAGGCTATTTTAACTCTCCGCTCACATCGTGACGGTTCTTATTTAAGTTGCTTACTTACAATTTTATTCAAACTTAATAGCCGCTCGGAACATGAGGCGACTGATTCTCTCGCTCCTGGAGATGGCCCCTAAAGTAGGTAATAGTTGTGCGTACCTACTTAAAGTACGCGGTAATCTTACTCGGCTCGCCGTCGATGACACACGTGAAGCTTGCTCAAAATTTCATTGACAAATTGGCTCGCGGCTCACGGTTCGCGGCTCGCGGCGATGACAGACGGGCGAGTAAGCTCGCCGAGCCATAAATACGCGTACTTGCTCGCACGTCTATCACCCCTTTAAAAGAGTGTATAGAAATACGTGCCTCGCCTCGACGATAATATCGACTAAAGGGCCGCCTCCATGAGCGACAGAATCACAAAAAAAGGCTTATCACCAGTGTGTACCTACCTATTCGAATTTGATTTGTTTATCCACCCTTGAAACTAAAACTACGCTACATCACATTTATAAGGTTTTTCGCCAGTGTGTATAAGCATATGTTTTGTTAAACGACCCTTTAGACTAAAACTACGTTGACATACATCACACTTATAAGGTTTTTCACCAGTGTGTCTACGATTATGTCGTGTTAAAACACTCTTTTGACTAAAACTACTTTGACATACATCACACTTATAAGGTTTTTCACCAGTGTGTCTACGATTATGTCGTGTTAAATCACTCTTATGACTAAAACTACTTTGACATATATCACACTTAAAATTTTCTCCAGTGTGTTTACGAATATGATGTCTTAAATTACCCCTTTGACTAAAACTACTTTGACATACTTCACACTTATAAGGTTTTTCACCAGTGTGTATACGATTATGTTGTGTTAAATTATGCTTTTCACGAAAACTACGTAGACATACATCACATTTATAAGGTTTTTCGCCAGTGTGTATAAGCATATGTTTTGTTAAACGACTCTTTAGACTAAAACTACGTTGACATACATCACACTTATAAGGTTTTTCACCAGTGTGTATAAGAATATGTTTTGTTAAACTACCTTGTTGAATAAAACTACTTTGACATACATCACACTTATAAGGTTTTTCACCAGTGTGTATACGATTATGTTGTGTTAAATTATGCTTTTCACGAAAACTACGTAGACATACATCACATTTATAAGGTTTTTCGCCAGTGTGTATAAGCATATGTTTTGTTAAACGACTCTTTAGACTAAAACTACGTTGACATACATCACACTTATAAGGTTTTTCACCAGTGTGTATAAGAATATGTTTTGTTAAACTACCTTGTTGAATAAAACTACTTTGACATACATCACACTTATAAGGTTTTTCACCAGTGTGTATACGATTATGTTGTGTTAAATTATGCTTTTCACGAAAACTACGTAGACATACATCACATTTATAAGGTTTTTCGCCAGTGTGTATAAGCATATGTTTTGTTAAACGACTCTTTAGACTAAAACTACGTTGACATACATCACACTTATAAGGTTTTTCACCAGTGTGTATAAGAATATGTTTGGTTAAACTACCTTGTTGACTAAAACGACTTTGACATACATCACACTTATAAGGTTTTTCGCCAGTGTGTATAAGAATATGTTTTGTTAAATGACCCTTTAGACTAAAACTACGTTGACATACATCACATTCGAATTTTCCACCTGGGCGAGTTGTAGGGATAACTTTCAAGTCTGATTTTTCTTTTTTCGATTGCTCGACTGTTATTGCATCTTGTAGTTTTGTTCTTCGTGTGTCTAGTTCTGATTTCTTCTCAGCAGTCGCCCCTAGGATTAAAAATGTGGTAAGTAAGTACAACGTTGGAAAAAAATTGCCATGCGCGCAAATCAAAATAACAGCGCTTTGCATGATTCACACCACTGACGACACTCAATAATACACTTAATCACCAGAGATGACATAATACGGTTGATTCCAAAACTATCAAAGTTTAAACAAACCCTCTTCAAGGCAGTGGCGGGTAAACAAATTTTCAAGGTCAAAGTCAAAACGTTTATTGCGAACTAAGTGTACAATGTTGGTGTTAGGTAGGTAAAGGCTGTAAAGTTTTTGCCGCCCTTGCCTCTACAATTGTCGTGTCCTAGATTATTTTTACAATCCAACAATTTCGTTGAAATTGCACATAAATTACTTTTTTTGGGTTGGAAGTTTGCTACACGGAAAGTACAATGACAAGGCACAGGGGAAAGTCATCGCAAAATTTGTTGCAGACTTCTATCAGTAAAAACAGAAAACCATCATGCAGAAATCTTTATGACTACAATGAGGAAGCAAAAAAAAAAAATGGTCCCCAATTTGCCGCCCTAGGCTCAAGCCTACCTTATTGTCGTTCTTAAAAACATACCATCACTTTGATGTTCCTCCTTTGGCTCAATAATATCATCTGGTCCCTCACAAACAGCTTGTAATTCTTCTTTGATAGCAATGCTTTCTGTTTGAACAACATCAACTATACTTATGTTCTCTGTTGGAGATTTAGTAAACCCACCTAAATACTCTGAGTGGTCTTGGTTTATTAAAGGTTTGGGCTGTAAAAAGATATTTATAGTATTAGGAAAATATGTCAGGCACAGTCCCACAAGCACAAACTTGTTTAATTAAACTAGTCACTAGAAAGAGCCCCACAAGTGAGGACACTTAAGTTCATTGGACTTAGGTCCAATGGACTCTGGACAGTCGGCCATGCTACCAGCCTCACAGACCAATGGTATGATTGACGTGAACTGCAGACATAACAGGTATGAGCTTGACAGAAAACACTTCCATATTATACTGAAATTAGAAATTGTAAGAATAAATGTCCATTGAAGAATATCTCACCTCATAATCCTCATTCATCATCTGAGCGAACAGCTCTTCGGCTTCCAGACATTTTCTCATAAGTTGGCAGCATTTTTCTAGTTTAGCGCAGCAGAAGAAACAAGCAAGAACCGGTCTCCTGTCCTCAGTTACAAACTGCAACAAAACTTCTCTTACACTATTTTTAACAAGTTTTTAATAGCTTGACCTGTATCTGTCTATGTAACGGAACCTTTCAACGTAATTTTCACGAACTAAGACGTTTTCGTTTTTTCACCAATTTGAATTTTTTTCCCCCCATGGATTATCTTTAATTCTTATTTATCAACTTACTGGAATATCAGTCAGCTTCTCATATAGTTCATGGATGTTCCTGTTAACCACTAGATACATGCGAACATTCTGCACTAAACATATTCTACACATATGCATTTTTTCCATCTTCATTACATTTCTGTCATTAATACCTATAACAAACAATTAGACAGAAGTTTTACTGTTATTAGTAGGTACCTACTGTTTGAACGATAGAACACTGTTGGGCAGTCATTTATAATTACCGATTTCAGATGACCCCAAATTGAATGGTGAGGAAGCTGCGGCCACGAGTACCTTTGCACCAATGTCTGGAGAAATAAAAATCAGAATATGGTTTTTACCGGCTTTATTTAATAAAAACAAAACATCTGCCAGATGCGTGTCGGACCACGCACATTGAAGGGTTGGGATTAACTTATCCCAAAAAAAATTAACATTTTAGTTAGAAAACATGTTCTCCCGACCCCCCATAGATAAAACGTCACTTAAATCGTCGTTACTTGTTTAATCTTATTTCAAATGGAATATAGATCATCTTCAAAGTTTAACTGTTACTAACATTGTATTAAATACTCATTCTTACAAAGTCTTATTATATCTATCTGAGTGCCAAATTTCATCCAAATCCATTCAGCCGTTTTAAGAGGGCCCGGAGTGGCACACATGTCGACCAGAAATTACAATACAAGTACATTGGCGATTTTTTGGTGGTTAATAGTATATATTATGTTTGTTCTTAAAAACATACCATCACTTTGATATTCCTCCTTTGGCTCAATAATATCTTCTGGTCCCTCACAAACAGCTGTTAATATTTCTTTGATAGCAATGCTCTCTGTTTGAACAACATCAACTATACTTATGTTTTGTATTGGAGATTTAATAAACCCACCTAAATACTCTGAACCTTGGTTTATTAAAGGTTTGGGCTGTAAAAAGATATTTATAGTATTAGGAAAATATGACAGTCACAGTCCCACAAGCACAAACTTGTTTCCTTATACTAAAGTCACTCAACAGAGCCCCACAAGTGAGGACAATTAAGTATGTCCAATGTACCCTGGAGAGTCGCCCATGTTACCTCCGAACCTCACTGAAGTCACAGACCAATGGTATTGATGGTGTGAAATCCAGACACAATCACTTTCACATATTTTAGTAGTTGAAGAATACCTCACCTCATAATCCTCGTTCCTCATCAGAGTGAACAGCTCTTCAGCTTTCAGACATTTTCTCAGTAACTGGCAGCATTGCTTTAGTTTGGCGCAGCAGAAGAAACAAGCAAGGATCGGTCTCCTGTCCTCAGTTACAAACTGCAACAAAACTGCTCTTACACTATTGTTTTTATGAAGTCAATACTTCCAATCTATACTAATATTATAAAGCTGAAGAGTTTCTTTGTTTGTTTGTTTGTTTGTTTGAACGCGCTAATCTAAGGAACTACTGGTTTGAATTGAAAAATTATTTTTGTGTTGGATAGTCCATTTCAGTCCAGGAAGGCTATGGGCTATATAACATCACGCTACGACCAATAGGAGCGGAGCATAAATGAAAAATGTTGCAAAAACGGGAAAAATTATTCCTTTTTGTGAGCTTCTGTTGCGTGCGCTGCGTAAACGGTTTAAGTTACGCAAATATTATGTATGATGGAATTGTTCCTCTTTAAAAATTCAAAAAAAAAGTCCGCGACAGCATATGTCTATCTTTTAAGATTGACTCACTATAACCTTTTTTATGGTAATCAATTTTTATCGAAGTTAATGCATTATTTGTGAAGGAGTTTAATCAAAGTAATATTAATTCTTATTCAAATAAATAGTTTTAACATTAAGGGTATTTATGTAGCAGTAAAATACTTTTTAATTCATTCGAATCGGACATTTAATTTCGAAGATATCACGATATAAAAATGCAATACGCGAACCGTTCGACGCCGGGCGCCGCGCCTCCGCGACGTTCCCTACTTTTGGAGAGGAGAGGATGAGCACACGGGTAGACATGACCTGGAATAGGACGTAGGATACGTTTTATCCCTATATTCCCACGGGATCGACATCTACGCGGGTGAAACCGCGGGGCACAGCTAATATTACATAAAATTGTAAAGCCCACAGTTGGTGGACAGTAATTTATTTATTTATTTATTAGGATTTCCAACAAAAGATGTGTACACAGGACATGACAAAAAATTAAGTTACATAATTTGTTATGTAAGTGTACTCCCTCACTTACAGGAGACCACAGCATGCAAATGATTAATTATTAAAACTAAGCTAACAAAAGGTTATTAAAACATATAAAATATTAAAAAGATAAACAAATAGAGTTAAAATTAAAAAGTTGACAAATTTAAAAAGTGGAAATACCAATAACATTTTCATAGCATTAGGGCCTACATACTAATAAACTTTTTAGACATTTGTTATATCTAGACATACGTTGCGAGATATCTAAATCAGTCGTTTTAGCCAACATGTTATATTGCCTACAGATTCTTGGCACAGCGGCGTAATGACCCAGGTTTGTTTTTGAGCCAGGGATGTTAAATAGCTGAAATGTGTTATGCCTGGGTATCCGAGTTGGAATTTGGATGGGTAATGAGCTCAGAAGTTCACTGCAGTCCATCGTTCCGTTCAAAATCTTATGAAGGATAATGAAGTCCTGCTTCTTTCTACGACTGACTAGAGTGTCTATGTTATAGTGTCCTAGCCTATCGGAGTAGCTCGTAAGCTGTTTAGCCAAGTGATCACTATAGCTCAGGTGGTAAAGGAACCGCTTTTGGACATTCTCTATTCGTTTGACGTAGACCTCGTAATGCGGACACCATACCACTGAACTGTACTCTAAGATACTAGGACTAGTGTGTTGAACAGCTTTATTTTTGTTGATGGTTTTTTAAACTCTTTACTGTTCCGCAAGACAAAACCCAGTACTTTAAATGATCTTGAGACCGTATTAAGAATGTGGACGTCGAACTTCAGCGCGTGATCGAGTTGCACTCCAAGGTCGGGAACACTATCCAGTTTCTCAAGTTTAATTCCCTCTGTAGTAACTATTCTCTAATATTTTTTTATTACGTGTGAATTGTATGTAGTAACATTTACCGATATTTAGAAGCATTTTATTTTTTTTACACTAATTGACAAGCCGGTTGATGTCTTCTTGTAGCAATGTAATGCTTTCAATATGCCTCATAAAGAACAGCAGAAGAAAGCTTGAACATTGATTACCACTCTTGCTCAAGGCAGATTGTGTCGGAGTGACTTAAATATGTTATGAGTCCAGGTTCACATGGATTATCTTCCACTGTTGTCAATTATTTTAATCTGCTCCTAAAACCTCTCTGACCAAAAGCTTGAATGAATTTATATCCTCCTTTTAGATTCATGCTACCTACCTACTTAATATATATAATTATCTTACTAGCTTCGCCCCGCGGTTTCACCCGCGTATGTCTCAATCCCATGGGAATATCAGGATAAAAACTGTCCTATGTCCTATTCCAGGTAATGGTCTATCCATGTGCCAGATTTAATCTAAATCCATTCAGCAGTTTTAGTGTGAAAGTGTAGCAAACAAATTAACAAACAAAGTCACTTTCGCATTTATAATATTAGTAAGGATTTATCAACTTACTGGAGTATCAGTCAGCTTCTCATAAAGTTCATGGAAGATCCTGTTCACCATTAGATACATGTGAACATTCTGCACTGAACATATTCTACACATTGGCAGTTTTTCCATCTTCGAACTCAAAACACTGTGGCGTACAAATAACTGGCGCGACTTGTATAAAAATGCGACCTTAAAGTAATCACCGAATGCAATTAAAAGGTTTTAAAATAACGTGTGCACTTCTCTGATGGACCACGGTAAGACGGCAGCAGCTTAGCTATTATAGAGACTTATTATAATAATTATCTCGGCTACACTGTACTGTGTACTTTAACACCCGCGCGTGCGAAGCTTCACAATTTTATAGCGTATAGAAGGATCCATGTAGAACGCTTTCTTAAAATTTCACCCTCCGCACGCCTAGATTTTGAGAATATTATATATTGCTCTGTGAAAAAATCCTAGTTTCAGAAAAATCAACTTATTTACATTAATCATTTATACTAAAATTGACATTTTACCACAGATATTGTACAAATTTCCCTTCTAGGTTGTTCCGTTTTTGTTTAGACTAAGTGACAGCAGATTTTAATGGTTTTTAACCATTGTATTATTATTGTAAGTTTTTAACTTGTTTATTTTTAAATAACTGACACCTCAACGAACTCAATAATGAAGCATATATATAATTAAGTAAATTAAAATACTAAGTTTTATTTGTACTCTTAAGATATCATGAGTAACGAAACGTAATTGGGCGTGTGTTATATGTTTTCACGATGTCCCTTATGTTTAGATTTTTTTTACTTACTTCATTGCAATACACTAATATTTTTACGTCTCTTGATTGAGCATATGTTTGGTAGTATTTCTGTATTATTATTTTCTATTTTTTCGCGTTTATTTATAATTTTTCTGTACAATTAAATGACTAATAAGCAGGTTTTTGCCATGTCCCATCATCACATAGTTACTTAAAAAGTAGAATAACAGTTTAGTTGTCAGTATGTAGATTGATGTAATTACATTATTAGACGGCTTATCCTACTAATATTATAAATATGAAAGTTTGTGTGTTTGGATGTTTGTTACTCAATCACGCAAAAACGGTAGAATGGATTTGGATGAAATTTGGCAAACAGATAGTTTATAACCTGGATTAACACATAGGATACTTTTTATCCCGATATTCCCACGGGAACGAGACTAAAATTCATTAAAATAACAAACTGGTTTTAAATTATTTTTTAAATCATGGTTTAGGAATTTGACCGGGTGGAACTTTTCCGTGAGTAACGCGAGTTTTAGTGGTTTTAAGAAAATATTACTAAATTATAAATATGTTCCTTTGTTGGCAACATAACAAAGCCGTCTGATCGACTGCTGACAACTTGACAAAAAAAAAAACTGTCGTCGTGCACAACCGCTACATTGAGGACGAGTACAGTGTGTGCACAAACACAAAATATATCCAGTGACTAGCAGCACAATTGAACAATTTTTACATGTTTCCTACTTAATTTAAGAACTGATAGTTAATAGTTTTATAAATTGTTTCATTATTTCGTTGATATAACGGCAAATCATGGAAATAAAAATTCAAACATATCTTTTGTCGGAGTTTCGTTACATACCTCTGACTAATTCTGTCAAAAATGTTACTCAGTTGAGAAAATTATTACGCGGAACGCTAAAGTTGTATGATTAGCGTTCCGCTGTGTAACAATTTTCTCCACTGAGTTTTTCACTGACGTTTGAATTTCAACGTTCCGATGAGTAACTGTCCCTCTTAGAATAATTCATAATTTAGGGATTATTATTAGCTTTTTGTGTTCAGTTTTAGAAATTTTAGTATTGTAATGAAGATAACATATTTGTTTTACTTAAAAATTATTTAACAAAATGGTAATCAATGACAATTTGAATAGTTATAAAGAAAATCAAGCTACTGATTAATTAACAAGTTAGTCAGTGGATAGAAAGATACAATTATTTTATTGTAAAATTCATCTGTCCGAACTAAATGTTTATTATTTTCATTAATAATAACTACCCTAGATATTAATAAAAGTATAATTTTCATTATACCTGCTTTATGAGTAAGATAATAAATCGTTAATCAGTGGAACCCAAAATCCTTTAACTGAATTTCAATAACATTTATTATGATTAATTTGTAGCAGCTATTCAAATATTCTATACATTTTCTTAAAGTTCAATTAATTAATAGATAATAAGAATTCAACTACACATATTGAAAACAAAACAAAAAAATTGAGGACATTCATTTTAAACTAGGTACACTTTCAAAAAAATCCGCCCAATTTGATTTGTACACACAGTCGAGTGTATGTCTCGAGAAATAGGTAGTTTATAAGAAACCATTTTTTTTTTCATCGCTACACAAAGCATTTTTATAGCTGTCAAAACGGACTTCTTAGATTGTCGCGAGTCTAATAGATCTAAATAAAAAATAAAATGACCGCAAGTGATAATGGACTAGTACGCGGTCTTTAAGTTCGCCACCTTACTCGGCTCGCTGTCGGTGACACACGTGAAGCTTGCTCAAAATTTCATTGTCAAATTGGCTCGCGGCTCGCGGCGATGACAGACGGGCGAGTAAGCTCGCCGAGTCATAAGTACGCGTACTTGCTCGCACATCTATCACCCCTTTAAGAGAGTGTATAGAAATACGTGCGTTGACGATAATATCGCCTAAAGGCCCGCCTCCACGAGCGACAGAATCACACACTAAGTAGTACTGAAAGAATCGCGGCGATGCGACGAGTGTAAGCGAAACGTCATCGTATCGCCGCGCGCTCGTCGCTAGGAGTGAGGCATATTTATCGTCACAGATAGAAATCACAGATATTAAAAAATAGCAGATAACAGTTGCTCCCACGGATATCGAAGGATATGGCTTGGAGGCGTGGTACATGTCGCCTGACCTTGGCCAACCTGAGTGTATATGCGCCTGACGACATTGCGCACCGTGTATTCTGTTTCCATCGAAACGTGTCACTGTCATTTCGTATTTTTACAAAATGCCGAATTGTTCCGTGCTTATTTGCAAAAATAGGACAGTTACAACAAACCTTAAGACAAGTGGTGTGTCCTACCACTGATAAGTAAAAAATCAAAGCATTCATTATAATATTTAAGGATTTTATAAATATTTTATTGTGACATTTCAAAACGATGCATTAGTGGTGTGCAGCGCTGAGATATGGATATCGATGATTGTTAGTTGTTCTTACGGATTTATATAATATACTAACATTTGCTAATTAATCTAAATTAATTAATTTTATATATTATTATAAAGCTGAAGAGTTTGTTTGTTTGTTTGAACGCGCTAATCTCAGGAACTACTGGTTGGCATTGAAAAAATCTTTTTGTTGTTGGATAGTCCATTTAACGAGGAAGGTAATAGGCTATATAACAGCATGCTACCCTACGACTTATAGAAGCGTAGCATACATGAAAAAGATTTTGAGACCTGCCGTTGCGTGCGCTACGTAAACAGTTTAAGTTACGCAAATATTATGTATGATGGAATTGTTCCTCTTTAAAAGTTCTCAAAAAAAGTCCGCGACAGCACGTCTATCTTTTAAGATTGACTAACTAAGTATAAACTTTTTTATGCTAAACAAATTTGTTCGAAATTAATGCTTAGAATCGGTCATTTAATTTTGAAGTTATCACGAGTATAAAAATGCAATACGCGAACCGTTCGACGCAAGTCGGGCGCCGCCGCCGCGCCGCCGCGACTTTCCCTACTCTAGAGAGGAGAGGATGGGCACTCGAGTAGACCATGACCTGGAATAGGACATAGGATACGTTTTATCCCAATATTCCCACGGGACCGTGATCGACATACGCGGGTGAAACTGCGGGGCACAGCTATTATAAAGTAATATTATTGAGTTTGTTTACTCCTTAAGAATCGATTTTCATATAAATCCGCTATGTAAATTTTATGAGGGGAGATGATGTACAAATTTCCGTTCTAGGTTGTTCCGTTTTAAGTTTAGACTAAGTGACAGCGGATTTTAATGGTTTTTAGTATTATTATTGTAAGTTTGTAACTTTAATTTATTTTTAAATAGCTGACACCGCAACGAACTCAATAATGAAGCAAAATATATAATTAAGTAAATTAAAAATATTAAGTTTTATTTGTACTCATGAGAGATCATGAGTAACGAAACGGAATTTGATGTCGTATGTACTTACACACAGACTCGAGAGCGTTAAAAAATACGAGACGTTGAAAACCGCAAATAATAGGCGCGGAGAGAAAAAATCCCAAAACAAAAATCGTAACGAGTCTTTTGTTTCCAAGCAATATTGAGGTCAATTAAATCTTCAAGTTCAAGGTCAATATCCAAAAAGTCAAGGTCGAATACCCCAAAAGTCAAGGTCAAACCAAAAAATACCAACATCTTGGAATTTGTTCAATGTGAAGATAGAAAGGTAAAAATAATAATTGTAAAGCGTTGTCGACGGAGCCCCGCTTAGGGGGGCTCCTACTTCTGTGTGGTTTAAAAAAAAATAACCACTAAGGGGATGGCGGGGTCTTGCACTAGACCCCGCCATCCCCTTCTAACCTAACCTGTCCGAGTCGGGGTGCCCCAAGTCCCGAGCTCGCGTCGCTCGCTCTTGCATCCTAAGTTTTCGTAACTTTTGAACCAGTGACTCAGTGACTGTCAAATTCTGATATTTGGCGACTAATTATCGTCAATTGTTTTATCAAAATTAAAATTCCTGATGGTGGCGAATTGGCGACTCTTCAAAAAACTCCAAATAAACTATATTTTGTCAAATCAAATCATTTATTTGCATAAAACATGTTAAAAAGGTGTTACAGGTATAACAGATACATTTTATAACATATTGAGGTGTGTAAATTAATATGTATGTACTTACCTACTTACTAATCGCAAACTTATATCGCCTCGATGACAAAAAAAGATGGAAGAACCTGGTGTGACCACGAGTCCTCACCCGAAATGACAAGCCAGCATAAATAAGTCTTACATCTAATTACCAACCTAATAAATAAAAAATAAAATGACCGCAAGTGATAATGACTTGTTAATAGTTATAAATCTTGTGCAAAACTTCATCCATTACCTTTTCAAAGCTGTCATACAATCCTGCAGGTATGTAGTTCTGTACACACTTAATACAATAAACTTTTCCAATTCTATTCAGGCTATTTTAACTCTCCGCTCACATCGTGACGGTTCTTATTTAAGTTACTAGCTTACTTACAATTTTATTCAAACTTCATAGCCGCTCGGAACATGAGGCGACTGATTCTCTCGCTCCTGGAGATGGCCCCTAAAGTAGGTAATAGTTGTACCTACTTAAAGTAAGCGGTAATCTTACTCGGCTCGCCGTCGATGACACACGTGAAGCTTGCTCAAAATTTCATTGACAAATTGGCTCGCGGCTCACGGTTCGCGGCTCGCGGCGAGGACAGACGGGCGAGTAAGCTCGCCGAGCCATAAATACGCGTACTTGCTCGCACGTCTATCACCCCTTTAAAAGAGTGTATAGAAATATGTGCCTCGCCTCGACGATAATATCGACTAAAGGGCCGCCTCCATTAGCGACAGAATCACAAAAAAAAGGCTTATCACCAGTGTGTACCTACCTATTCGAATTTGATTTTTTTATCCACCCTTGAAACTAAAACTACGCTACATCACATTTATAAGGTTTTTCGCCAGTGTGTATAAGCATATGTTTTGTTAAACGACCCTTTAGACTAAAACTACGTTGACATACATCACACTTATAAGGTTTTTCACCAGTGTGTCTACGATTATGTCGTGTTAAAACACTCTTTTGACTAAAACTACTTTGACATACATCACACTTATAAGGTTTTTCACCAGTGTGTCTACGATTATGTCGTGTTAAATCACTCTTATGACTAAAACTACTTTGACATATATCACACTTAAAATTTTCTCCAGTGTGTTTACGAATATGATGTCTTAAATTACCCCTTTGACTAAAACTACTTTGACATACTTCACACTTATAAGGTTTTTCACCAGTGTGTATACGATTATGTTGTGTTAAATTATGCTTTTCACGAAAACTACGTAGACATACATCACATTTATAAGGTTTTTCGCCAGTGTGTATAAGCATATGTTTTGTTAAACGACTCTTTAGACTAAAACTACGTTGACATACATCACACTTATAAGGTTTTTCATCAGTGTGTATAAGAATATGTTTTGTTAAACTACCTTGTTGAATAAAACTACTTTGACATACATCACACTTATAAGGTTTTTCACCAGTGTGTATACGATTATGTTGTGTTAAATTATGCTTTTCACGAAAACTACGTAGACATACATCACATTTATAAGGTTTTTCGCCAGTGTGTATAAGCATATGTTTTGTTAAACGACTCTTTAGACTAAAACTACGTTGACATACATCACACTTATAAGGTTTTTCACCAGTGTGTATAAGAATATGTTTTGTTAAACTACCTTGTTGAATAAAACTACTTTGACATACATCACACTTATAAGGTTTTTCACCAGTGTGTATACGATTATGTTGTGTTAAATTATGCTTTTCACGAAAACTACGTAGACATACATCACATTTATAAGGTTTTTCGCCAGTGTGTATAAGCATATGTTTTGTTAAACGACTCTTTAGACTAAAACTACGTTGACATACATCACACTTATAAGGTTTTTCACCAGTGTGTATAAGAATATGTTTTGTTAAACTACCTTGTTGACTAAAACGACTTTGACATACATCACACTTATAAGGTTTTTCGCCAGTGTGTATAAGAATATGTTTTGTTAAATGACCCTTTAGACTAAAACTACGTTGACATACATCACATTCGAATTTTCCACCTGGGCGAGTTGTAGGGATAACTTTCAAGTCTGATTTTTCTTTTTTCGATTGCTCGACTGTTATTGCATCTTGTAGTTTTGTTCTTCGTGTGTCTAGTTCTGATTTCTTCTCAGCAGTCGCCCCTAGGATTAAAAATGTGGTAAGTAAGTACAACGTTGGAAAAAAATTGCCATGCGCGCAAATCAAAATAACAGCGCTTTGCATGATTCACACCACTGACGACACTCAATAATACACTTAATCTCCAGAGATGACATAATACGGTTGATTCCAAAACTATCAAAGTTTAAACAAACCCTCTTCAAGGCAGTGGCGGGTAAACAAATTTTCAAGGTCAAAGTCAAAACGTTTATTGCGAACTAAGTGTACAATGTTGGTGTTAGGTAGGTAAAGGCTGTAAAGTTTTTGCCGCACTTGCCTCTACAATTGTCGTGTCCTAGATTATTTTTACAATCCAACAATTTCGTTGAAATTGCACATAAATTACTTTTTTTGGGTTGGAAGTTTGCTACACGGAAAGTACAATGACAAGGCACAGGGGAAAGTCATCGCAAAATTTGTTGCAGACAGATCAGTAAAAACAGAAAACCATCATGCAGAAATCTTTATGACTACAATGAGGTAGCAAAAAAAAAAAATGGTCCCCAATTTGCCGCCCTAGGCTCAAGCCTACCTTATTGTCGTTCTTACAAACATACCATCACTTTGATGTTCCTCCTTTGGCTCAATAATATCATCTGGTCCCTCACAAACAGCTGGTAATTCTTCTTTGATAGCAATGCTTTCTGTTTGAACAACATCAACTATACTTATGTTTTCTGTTGGAGATTTAGTAAACCCACCTAAATACTCTGAGTGGTCTTGGTTTATTAAAGGTTTGGGCTGTAAAAAGATATTTATAGTATTAGGAAAATATGTCAGGCACAGTCCCACAAGCACAAACTTGTTTCATTAAACTAGTCACTAGAAAGAGCCCCACAAGTGAGGACACTTAAGTTCATTGGACTTAGGTCCAATGGACTCTGGACAGTCGGCCATGCTACCAGCCTCACAGACCAATGGTATGATTGACGTGAACTGCAGACATAACAGGTATGAGCTTGACAGAAAACACTTCCATATTATACTGAAATTAGAAATTGTAAGAATAAATGTCCATTGAAGAATATCTCACCTCATAATCCTCATTCATCATCTGAGCGAACAGCTCTTCGGCTTCCAGACATTTTCTCATAAGTTGGCAGCATTTTTCTAGTTTAGCGCAGCAGAAGAAACAAGCAAGAACCGGTCTCCTGTCCTCAGTTACAAACTGCAACAAAACTTCTCTTACACTATTTTTAACAAGTTTTTAATAGCTTGACCTGTATCTGTCTATGTAACGGAACCTTTCAACGTAATTTTCACGAACTAAGACGTTTTCGTTTTTTCACCAATTTGAATTTTTCCCCCCCATGGATTATCTTTAATTCTTATTTATCAACTTACTGGAATATCAGTCAGCTTCTCATATAGTTCATGGATGTTCCTGTTAACCACTAGATACATGCGAACATTCTGCACTAAACATATTCTACACATATGCAGTTTTTCCATCTTCATTACATTTCTGTCATTAATACCTATAACAAACAATTAGACAGAAGTTTTACTGTTATTAGTAGGTACCTACTGTTTGAACGATAGAACACTGTTGGGCAGTCATTTATAATTACCGATTTCAGATGACCCCAAATTGAATGGTGAGGAAGCTGCGGCCACGAGTACCTTTGCACCAATGTCTGGAGAAATAAAAATCAGAATATGATTTTTACCGGCTTTATTTAATAAAAACAAAACATCTGCCAGATGCGTGTCGGACCACGCACATTGAAGGGTTGGGATTAACTTATCCCAAAAAAAATTAACATTTTAGTTAGAAAACATGTTCTCCCGACCCCCCATAGATAAAACGTCACTTAAATCGTCGTTAAATGTTTAATCTTATTTCAAATGGAATATAGATCATCTTCAAAGTTTAACTGTTACTAACATTGTATTAAATACTCATTCTTACAAAGTCTTATTATATCTATCTGAGTGCCAAATTTCATCCAAATCCATTCAGCCGTTTTAAGAGGGCCCGGAGTGGCACACATGTCGACCAGAAATTACAATACAAGTACATTGGCGATTTTTTGGTGGTTACTAGTATATATTATGTTTGTTCTTAAAAACATACCATCACTTTGATATTCCTCCTTTGGCTCAATAATATCATCTACTCCCTCACAAACAGCTGGTAATTCTTGTTTGATAGCAATGCTCTCTGTTTGAACAACATCAACTATACTTATGTTTTGTATTGGAGATTTAATAAACCCACCTAAATACTCTGAACCTTGGTTTATTAAAGGTTTGGGCTGTAAAAAGATATTTATAGTATTAGGAAAATATGACAGTCACAGTCCCACAAGCACAAACTTGTTTCCTTATACTAAAGTCACTCAACAGAGCCCCACAAGTGAGGACAATTAAGTATGTCCAATGTACCCTGGAGAGTCGCCCATGTTACCTCCGAACCTCACTGAAGTCACAGACCAATGGTATTGATGGTGTGAAATCCAGACACAATCACTTTCACATATTTTAGTAGTTGAAGAATACCTCACCTCATAATCCTCGTTCCTCATCAGAGTGAACAGCTCTTCAGCTTTCAGACATTTTCTCAGTAACTGGCAGCATTGCTTTAGTTTAGCGCAGCAGAAGAAACAAGCAAGGATCGGTCTCCTGTCCTCAGTTACAAACTGCAACAAAACTGCTCTTACACTATTGTTTTTATGAAGTCAATACTTCCAATCTATACTAATATTATAAAGCTGAAGAGTTTCTTTGTTTGTTTGTTTGAACGCGCTAATCTAAGGAACTACTGGTTTGAATTGAAAAAATATTTTTGTGTTGGATAGTCCATTTCAGTCCAGGAAGGCTATGGGCTATATAACATCACGCTACGACCAATAGGAGCGGAGCATAAATGAAAAATGTTGCAAAAACGGGAAAAATTATTCCTTTTTGTGAGCTTCTGTTGCGTGCGCTGCGTAAACGGTTTAAGTTACGCAAATATTATGTATGATGGAATTGTTCCTCTTTAAAAATTCAAAAAAAAAGTCCGCGACAGCATATGTCTATCTTTTAAGATTGACTCACTATAACCTTTTTTATGGTAATCAATTTTTATCGAAGTTAATGCATTATTTGTGAAGGAGTTTTATCGAAGTAATATTAATTCTTATTAAAATAAATAATTTTAACATCAAGGGTATTTATGTAGCAGTAAAATACTTTTTAATTCATTCGAATCGGACATTTAATTTCGAAGATATCACGATATAAAAATGCAATACGCGAACCGTTCGACGCCGGGCGCCGCGCCTCCGCAACGTTCCCTACTTTAGAGAGGACAGGATGAGCACACGGGTAGACATGACCTGGAATAGGACGTAGGATACGTTTTATCCCTATATTCCCACGGGATCGACATCTACGCGGGTGAAACCGCGGGGCACAGCTAATATTACATAAAATTGTAAAGCCCACAGTTGGTGGACAGTAATTTATTTATTTATTTATTAGGATTTCCAACAAAAGATGTACACAGGACATGACAAAAAATTAAGTTACATAATGTGTTATGTAAGTGTACTCCCTCACTTACAGGAGACCACAGCATGCAAATGATTAATTATTAAAACTAAGCTAACAAAAGGTTATTAAAACATATAAAATATTAAAAAGATAAACAAATAGAGTTAAAATTAAAAAGTTGACAAATTTAAAAAGTGGAAATACCAATAACATTTTCATAGCATTAGGGCCTACATACTAATAAACTTTTTAGACATTTGTTATATCTAGACATACGTTGCGAGATATCTAAATCAGTCGTTTTAGCCAACATGTTATATTGCCTACAGATTCTTGGCACAGCGGCGTAATGACCCAGGTTTGTTTTTGAGCCGGGGATGTTAAATAGCTGAAATGTGTTATGCCTGGGTATCCGAGTTGGAATTTGGATGGGTAATGAGCTCAGAAGTTCACTGCAGTCCATCGTTCCGTTCAATATCATTCAATATAATGAAGTCCTGCTTCTTTCTATGACTGACTAGAGTGTCTATGTTATAGTGTCCTAGCCTATCGGAGTAGCTCGTAAGCTGTTTAGCCAAGTGATCACTATAGCTCAGGTGGTAAAGGAACCGCTTTTGGACATTCTATTATATTCTATTCGTTTGACGTAGACCTCGTAATGCGGACACCATACCACTGAACTGTACTCTAAGATACTAGGACTAGTGTGTTGAACAGCTTTATTTTTGTTGATGGTTTTTTAAACTCTTTACTGTTCCGCAAGACAAAACCCAGTACTTTAAATGATCTTGAGACCGTATTAAGAATGTGGACGTCGAAATTCAGCGCGTGATCGAGTTGCACTCCAAGGTCGGGAACACTATCCAGTTTCTCAAGTTTAATTCCCTCTGTAGTAACTATTCTCTAATATTTTTTTATTACGTGTGAATTGTATGTAGTAACATTTACCGATATTTAGAAGCATTTTGTTTTTTTTACACTAATTGACAAGCCGGTTGATGTCTTCTTGTAGCAATGTAATGCTTTCAATATGCCTCATAAAGAACAGCAGAAGAAAGCTTGAACATTGATTACCACTCTTGCTCAAGGCAGATTGTGTCGGAGTGACTTAAATATGTTATGAGTCCAGGTTCCCTCACATGGATTATCTTCCACTGTTGTCAATTATTTTAATCTGCTCCTAAAACCTCTCTGACCAAAATCTTGAATGAATTTATATCCTCCTGTTAGATTCATGCTACCTACCTACTTAATATATATATCTTACTAGCTTCGCCCCGCGGTTTCACCCGCGTATGTCTCAATCCCATGGGAATATCAGGATAAAAACTGTCCTATGTCCTATTCCAGGTAATGGTCTATCCATGTGCCAGATTTAATCTAAATCCATTCAGCAGTTTTAGTGTGAAAGTGTAGCAAACAAATTAACAAACAAAGTCACTTTCGCATTTATAATATTAGTAAGGATTTATCAACTTACTGGAGTATCAGTCAGCTTCTCATAAAGTTCATGGAAGATCCTGTTCACCATTAGATACATGTGAACATTCTGCACTGAACATATTCTACACATTGGCAGTTTTTCCATCTTCGAACTCAAAACACTGTGGCGTACAAATAACTGGCGCGACTTGTATAAAAATGCGACCTTTAAGGTCGCATTTTTATACAAGTCACTTTAGGTAATCACCGAATGCAATTAAAAGGTTTTAAAATAACGTGTGCACTTCTCTGATGGACCACGGTAAGACGGCAGCAGCTTAGCTATTATAGAGACTTATTATAATAATTATCTCGGCTCCACTGTACTGTGTAACACCCGCGCGTGCGAAGCTTCACAATTTTATAGCGTACAGAAGGATCCATGTAGAACGCTTTCTTAAAATTTCACCCTCCGCACGCCTAGATTTTGAGAATATTATATATTGCTCTGTGAAAAAATCCTAGTTTCAGAAAAATCAACTTATTTACATTAATAATTTATACTAAAATTGACATTTTACCACAGATATTGTACAAATTTCCCTTCTAGGTTTTTCCGTTTTTGTTTAGACTAAGTGACAGCAGATTTTAATGGTTTTTAACCATTGTATTATTATTGTAAGTTTTTAACTTGTTTATTTTTAAATAACTGACACCTCAACGAACTCAATAATGAAGCAAATATATAATTAAGTAAATTAAAATACTAAGTTTTATTTGTACTCTTAAGATATCATGAGTAACGAAACGTAATTGGGCGGATTTTTTTAAATGTGTACCCTATGTTTTCACGATGTCCCTTATGTTTAGATTTTTTTTACTTACTTCATTGCAATACACTAATATTTTTACGTCTCTTGATTGAGCATATGTTTGGTAGTATTTCTGTATTATTATTTTCTATTTTTTCGCGTTTATTTATAATTTTTCTGAACAATTAAATGACTAATAAGCAGGTTTTTGCCATGTCCCATCATCACATAGTAACTTAAAAAGTAGAATAACAGTTTAGTTGTCAGTATGTAGATTGATGTAATTACATTATTAGACGGCTTATCCTACTAATATTATAAATATGAAAGTTTGTGTGTTTGGATGTTTGTTACTCAATCACGCAAAAACGGTAGAATGGATTTGGATGAAATTTGGCAAACAGATAGTTTATAACCTGGATTAACACATAGGATACTTTTTATCCCGATATTCCCACGGGAACGAGACTAAAATTCATTAAAATAACAAACTGGTTTTAAATTATTTTTTAAATCATGGTTTAGGAATTTGACCGGGTGGAACTTTTCCGTGAGTAACGCGAGTTTTAGTGGTTTTAAGAAAATATTACTAAATTATAAATATGTTCCTTTGTTGGCAACATAACAAAGCCGTCTGATCGACTGCTGACAACTTGACAAAAAAAAAAATCTGTCGTCGTGCACAACCGCTACATTGAGGACGAGTACAGTGTGTGCACAAACACAAAATATATCCAGTGACTAGCAGCACTTTTAAGATAATTGAACAATTTTTACATGTTTCCTACTTAATTTAAGGACTGATAGTTAATAGTTTTATAAATTGTTTCATTATTTCGTTGATATAACGGCAAATCATGGAAATAAAAATTCAAACATATCTTTTGTCGGAGTTTCGTTACATACCTCTGACTAATTCTCAAAAATGTTACTCAGTTGAGAAAATTATTACACAGTGGAACGCTAAAGTTGTATGATTAGCGTTCCGCTGTGTAACAATTTTCTCCACTGAGTTTTTCACTGACGTTTGAATTTCAACGTTCCGATGAGTAACTGTCCCTCTTAGAATAATTCATAATTTAGGGATTATTATTAGCTTTTTGTGTTCAGTTTTAGAAATTTTAGTATTGTAATGAAGATAACATATTTGTTTTACTTAAAAATTATTTAACAAAATGGTAATCAATGACAATTTGAATAGTTATAAAGAAAATCATGCTACTGATTAATTAACAAGTTAGTCAGAGGATAGAAAGATACAATTATTTTATTGTAAAATTCATCTGTCCGAATTAAATGTTTATTATTTTCATTAATAATAACTACCCTAGATATTAATAAAAGTATAATTTTCATTATACCTGCTTTATGAGTAAGATAATAAATCGTTAATCAGTGGAACCCAAAATCCTTTAACTGAATTTCAATAACATTTATTATGATTAATTTGTAGCAGCTATTCAAATATTCTATACATTTTCTTAAAGTTCTATTAATTAATAGATAATAAGAATTCAACTACACATATTGAAAACAAAACAAAAAAATTGAGGACATTCATTTTAAATTAGGTACACTTTTTAAAAAATCCGCCCAATTTGATTTGTACACACAGTCGAGTGTATGTCTCGAGAAATAGGTAGTTTATAAGAAACCATTTTTTTTTTCATCGCTACACAAAGCATTTTTATAGCTGTCAAAACGGACTTCTTAGATTGTCGCGAGTCTAATAGATCTAAATAAAAAATAAAATGACCGCAAGTGATAATGGACTAGTACGCGGTCTTTAAGTTCGCCACCTTACTCGGCTCGCTGTCGGTGACACACGTGAAGCTTGCTCAAAATTTCATTGTCAAATTGGCTCGCGGCTCGCGGCGATGACAGACGGGCGAGTAAGCTCGCCGAGTCATAAGTACGCGTACTTGCTCGCACATCTATCACCCCTTTAAGAGAGTGTATAGAAATACGTGCGTTGACGATAATATCGCCTAAAGGCCCGCCTCCACGAGCGACAGAATCACACACTAAGTAGTACTGAAAGAATCGCGGCGATGCGACGAGTGTAAGCGAATCGTCATCGTATCGCCGCGCGCTCGTCGCTAGGAGTGAGGCATATTTATCGTCACAGATAGAAATCACAGATATTAAAAAATAGCAGATAACAGTTGCTCCCACGGATATCGAGGGATATGGCTTGGAGGCGTGGTACATGTCGCCTGACCTTGGCCAACCTGAGTGTATATGCGCCTGACGACATTGCGCACCGTGTATTCTGTTTCCATCGAAACGTGTCACTGTCATTTCGTATTTTTACAAAATGCCGAATTGTTCCGTGCTTATTTGCAAAAATAGGACAGTTACAACAAACCTTAAGACAAGTGGTGTGTCCTACCACTGATAAGTAAAAAATCAAAGCATTCATTATAATATTTAAGGATTTTATAAATATTTTATTGTGACATTTCAAAACGATGCATTAGTGGTGTGCAGCGCTGAGATATGGATATCGATAATTGTTAGTTGTTCTTACGGATTTATATAATATACTAACATTTGCTAATTAATCTAAATTAATTAATTTTATATATTATTATAAAGCTGAAGAGTTTGTTTGTTTGTTTGAACGCGCTAATCTCAGGAACTACTGGTTGGCATTGAAAAAATCTTTTTGTTGTTGGATAGTCCATTTAACGAGGAAGGTAATAGGCTATATAACAGCATGCTACCCTACGACTTATAGAAGCGTAGCATACATGAAAAAGATTTTGAGACCTGCCGTTGCGTGCGCTACGTAAACAGTTTAAGTTACGCAAATATTATGTATGATGGAATTGTTCCTCTTTAAAAGTTCTCAAAAAAAGTCCGCGACAGCACGTCTATCTTTTAAGATTGACTAACTAAGTATAAACTTTTTTATGCTAAACAAATTTGTTCGAAATTAATGCTTAGAATCGGTCATTTAATTTTGAAGTTATCACGAGTATAAAAATGCAATACGCGAACCGTTCGACGCGACTTTCCCTACTCTAGAGAGGAGAGGATGGGCACTCGAGTAGACCATGACCTGGAATAGGACATAGGATACGTTTTATCCCAATATTCCCACGGGACCGTGATCGACATACGCGGGTGAAACTGCGGGGCACAGCTAGTATAAAGTAATATTATTGAGTTTGTTTACTCCTTAAGAATCGATTTTCATATAAGTCCCCCGCTATGTAAATTTTATGAGGGGAGATGATGTACAAATTTCCGTTCTAGGTTGTTCCGTTTTAAGTTTAGACTAAGTGACAGCGGATTTTAATGGTTTTTAGTATTATTATTGTAAGTTTGTAACTTTAATTTATTTTTAAATAGCTGACACCGCAACGAACTCAATAATGAAGCAAAATATATAATTAAATAAATTAAAAATATTAAGTTTTATTTGTACTCATGAGAGATCATGAGTAACGAAACGGAATTTGATGTCGTATGTACTTACACACAGACTCGAGAGCGTTAAAAAATACGAGACGTTGAAAACCGCAAATAATAGGCGCGGAGAGAAAAAATCCCAAAACAAAAATCGTAACTAGTCTTTTGTTTCCAAGCAATATTGAGGTCAATTAAATCTTCAAGTTCAAGGTCAATATCCAAAAAGTCAAGGTCGAATACCCCAAAAGTCAAGGTCAAACCAAAAAGTACCAACATCTTGGAATTTGTTCAATGTGAAGATAGAAAGGTAAAAAATAATAATTGTAAAGCGTTGTCGACGGAGCCCCGCTTAGGGGGGCTCCTACTTCTGTGTGGTTTAAAAAAAAATAACCACTAAGGGGATGGCGGGGTCTTGCACTAGACCCCGCCATCCCCTTCTAACCTAACCTGTCCGAGTCGGGGTGCCCCAAGTCCCGAGCTCGCGTCGCTCGCTCTTGCATCCTAAGTTTTCGTAACTTTTGAACCAGTGACTCAGTGACTGTCAAATTCTGATATTTGGCGACTAATTATCGTCAATTGTTTTATCAAAATTAAAATTCCTGATGGTGGCGAATTGGCGACTCTTCAAAAAACTCCAAATAAACTGATATTTTGTCCAATCAAATCATTTATTTGCATAAAACATGTTAAAAAGGTGTTACAGGTATAACAGATACATTTTATAACATATTGAGGTGTGCAAATTAATATGTATGTACTTACCTACTTACTAATCGCAAACTTATATCGCCTCGATGACAAAAAAAGATGGAAGAACCTGGTGTGACCACGAGTCCTCACCCGAAATGACAAGCCAGCATAAATAAGTCTTACATCTTAATTACCAACCTAATAAATAAAAAATAAAATGACCGCAAGTGATAATGACTTGTTAAGAGTTATAAATCTTGTGCAAAACTTCATCCATTACCTTTTTCAAAGCAGTCATACAATCCTGCAGGTATGTAGTTCTGTACACACTTAATACAATAAACTTTTCCAATTCTATTCAGGCTATTTTAACTCTCCGCTCACATCGTGACGGTTCTTATTTAAGTTGCTTACTTACAATTTTATTCAAACTTAATAGCCGCTCGGAACATGAGGCGACTGATTCTCTCGCTCCTGGAGATGGCCCCTAAAGTAGGTAATAGTTGTGCGTACCTACTTAAAGTACGCGGTAATCTTACTCGGCTCGCCGTCGATGACACACGTGAAGCTTGCTCAAAATTTCATTGACAAATTGGCTCGCGGCTCACGGTTCGCGGCTCGCGGCGAGGACAGGCGGGCGAGTAAGCTCGCCGAGCCATAAATACGCGTACTTGCTCGCACGTCTATCACCCCTTTAAAAGAGTGTATAGAAATCCGTGCCTCGCCTCGACGATAATATCGACTAAAGGGCCGCCTCCATGAGCGACAGAATCACAAAAAAAGGCTTATCACCAGTGTGTACCTACCTATTCGAATTTGATTTGTTTATCCACCCTTGAAACTAAAACTACGCTGACATACATCAATTATAAATGAAAATACCCGAGAAAAATACACTTACCCTATCCTTACCTTATTGAAATTACCATTTTGAATAAAATTACGTAGATATATATCGCACTTATAAAGTTATTCACCAGTGTGTACACGAATAGGCTTTGTAAAAGAACCCTTTAGACTATAGCTACGCTGATACACATTTATGTTGTGTTAAATTACGCTTTTCACGAAAACTACGTAGACATACAGCACATTTATAAGGTTTTTCGCCAGTGTGTATAAGAATATGTCTTGTTAAACTACCTTGTTGACTAAAACTACGTAAACATACATCACACTTATAAGGTTTTTCGCCAGTGTGTATACGAATATGTTGTGTTAAAATATTTTTATGACTAAAACTACGTAGACATACATCACACTTATAAGGTTTTTCGCCAGTGTGTATACGAATATGTTGTGTTAAAATAACTTTATGACTAAAACTACATTGACATACATCACACTTATAATTTCTTCCAGTGTGTTTACGAATATGATTTCTTAAATTACCCTTTTGACTAAAACTACTTTGACATATATCACACTTAAAATTTTCTCCAGTGTGTTTACGAATATGATCTCTTAAATTACCCCTTTGACTAAAACTACTTTGACATACTTCACACTTGTAAGGTTTTTCACCAGTGTGTCTACGATTATGTTGTGTTAAATTATGCTTTTCACGAAAACTACGTAGACATACATCACATTTATAAGGTTTTTCGCCAGTGTGTATAAGCATATGTTTTGTTAAACGACCCTTTAGACTAAAACTACGTTGACATACATCACACTTATAAGGTTTTTCACCAGTGTGTCTACGATTATGTCGTATTAAAACACTCTTTTGACTAAAACTACTTTGACATACATCACACTTATAAGGTTTTTCACCAGTGTGTCTACGATTATGTCGTGTTAAATCACTCTTATGACTAAAACTACTTTGACATATATCACACTTAAAATTTTCTCCAGTGTGTTTACGAATATGATCTCTTAAATTACCCCTTTGACTAAAACTACTTTGACATACTTCACACTTATAAGGTTTTTCACCAGTGTGTCTACGATAATGTCGTGTTAAATCACTCTTTTGACTAAAACTACTTTGACATATATCACACTTAAAATTTTCTCCAGTGTGTTTACGAATATGATGTCTTAAATTACCCCTTTGACTAAAACTACTTTGACATACTTCACACTTATAAGGTTTTTCACCAGTGTGTATACGATTATGTTGTGTTAAATTATGCTTTTCACGAAAACTACGTAGACATACATCACATTTATAAGGTTTTTCGCCAGTGTGTATAAGCATATGTTTTGTTAAACGACTCTTTAGACTAAAACTACGTTGACATACATCACACTTATAAGGTTTTTCGCCAGTGTGTATAAGAATATGTTTTGTTAAATGACCCTTTAGACTAAAACTACGTTGACATACATCACATTCGAATTTTCCACCTGGGCGAGTTGTAGGGATAACTTTCAAGTCTGATTTTTCGTTTTTCGATTGCTCGACTGTTATTGCATCTTGTAGTTTTGTTCTTCGTGTGTCTAGTTCTGATTTCTTCTCAGCAGTCGCCCCTAGGATTAAAAATGTGGTAAGTAAGTACAACGTTGGAAAAAAATTGCCATGCGCGCAAATCAAAATAACAGCGCTTTGCATGAGTCACACCACTGACGACACTCAATAATACACTTAATCACCAGAGATGACATAATACGGTTGATTCCAAAAATATCAAAGTTTAAACAAACCCTCTTCAAGGCAGTGGCGGGTAAACAAATTTTCAAGGTCAAAGTCAAAACGTTTATTGCGAACTAAGTGTACAATGTTGGTGTTAGGTAGGTAAAGGCTGTAAAGTTTTTGCCGCCCATGCCTCTACAATCATCATGTCCTAGATTATTTTTACAATCCAACAATTTCGTTGAAATTGCACATAAATTACTTTTTTTGGGTTGGAAGTTTGCTACACGGAAAGTACAATGACAAGGCACAGGCGAAAGTCATCGCAAAATTTGTTGCAGACTTCTATCAGTAAAAACAGAAAACCATCATGCAGAAATCTTTATGATTACAATGAAGTAGCAAAAAAAGCGGTCCCCAATTTGCCGCCCTAGGCTCAAGCCTGCCTTATTTTTGTTCTTAAAAACATACCATCACTTTGATGTTCCTCCTTTGGCTCAATAATATCATCTGGTCCCTCACAAACAGCTGGTAATTCTTCTTTGATAGCAATGCTTTCTGTTTGAACAACATCAACTATACTTATGTTCTCTGTTGGAGATTTAGTAAACCCACCTAAATACTCTAAGTGGTCTTGGTTTATTAAAGGTTTGGGCTGTAAAAAGATATTTATAGTATTAGGAAAATATGTCAGGCACAGTCCCACAAGCACAAACTTGTTTCATTAAACTAGTCACTAGAAAGAGCCCCACAAGTGAGGACACTTAAGTTCATTGGACTTAGGTCCAATGGACTCTGGACAGTCGGCCATGCTACCAGCCTCACAGACCAATGGTATGATTGACGTGAACTGCAGACATAACAGGTATGAGCTTGACAGAAAACACTTCCATATTATACTGAAATTAGAAATTGTAAGAATAAATGTCCATTGAAGAATATCTCACCTCATAATCCTCATTCATCATCTGAGCGAACAGCTCTTCGGCTTCCAGACATTTTCTCATAAGTTGGCAGCATTTTTCTAGTTTAGCGCAGCAGAAGAAACAAGCAAGAACCGGTCTCCTGTCCTCAGTTACAAACTGCAACAAAACTTCTCTTACACTATTTTTAACAAGTTTTTAATAGCTTGACCTGTATCTGTCTATGTAACGGAACCTTTCAACGTAATTTTCACGAACTAAGACGTTTTCGTTTTTTCACCAATTTGAATTTTTTTCCCCCATGGATTATCTTTAATTCTTATTTATCAACTTACTGGAATATCAGTCAGCTTCTCATATAGTTCATGGATGTTCCTGTTAACCACTAGATACATGCGAACATTCTGCACTAAACATATTCTACACATATGCAGTTTTTCCATCTTCATTACATTTCTGTCATTAATACCTATAACAAACAATTAGACAGAAGTTTTACTGTTATTAGTAGGTACCTACTGTTTGAACGATAGAACACTGTTGGGCAGTCATTTATAATTACCGATTTCAGATGACCCCAAATTGAATGGTGAGGAAGCTGCGGCCACGAGTACCTTTGCACCAATGTCTGGAGAAATAAAAATCAGAATATGGTTTTTACCGGCTTTATTTAATAAAAACAAAACATCTGCCAGATGCGTGTCGGACCACGCACATTGAAGGGTTGGGATTAACTTATCCCAAAAAAAATTAACATTTTAGTTAGAAAACATGTTCTCCCGAACCCCGTAGATAAAACGTCACTTAAATCGTCGTTACTTGTTTAATCTTATTTCAAATGGAATATAGATCATCTTCAAAGTTTAACTGTAACTAACATTGTATTAAATACTCATTCTTACAAAGTCTTATTATATCTATCTGAGTGCCAAATTTCATCCAAATCCATTCAGCCGTTTTAAGAGGGCCCGGAGTGGCACACATGTCGACCAGAAATTACAATACAAGTACATTGGCGATTTTTTGGTGGTTAATAGTATATATTATGTTTGTTCTTAAAAACATACCATCACTTTGATATTCCTCCTTTGGCTCAATAATATCTTCTGGTCCCTCACAAACAGCTGTTAATATTTCTTTGATAGCAATGCTCTCTGTTTGAACACCATCAACTATACTTATGTTTTGTATTGGAGATTTAATAAACCCACCTAAATACTCTGAACCTTGGTTTATTAAAGGTTTGGGCTGTAAAAAGATATTTATAGTATTAGGACAGTCACAGTCCCACAAGCACAAACTTGTTTCCTTATACTAAAGTCACTCAACAGAGCCCCACAAGTGAGGACAATTAAGTATGTCCAATGTACCCTGGAGAGTCGCCCATGTTACCTCCGAACCTCACTGAAGTCACAGACCAATGGTATTGATGGTGTGAAATCCAGACACAATCACTTTCACATATTTTAGTAGTTGAAGAATACCTCACCTCATAATCCTCGTTCCTCATCAGAGTGAACAGCTCTTCAGCTTTCAGACATTTTCTCAGTAACTGGCAGCATTGCTTTAGTTTAGCGCAGCAGAAGAAACAAGCAAGGATCGGTCTCCTGTCCTCAGTTACAAACTGCAACAAAACTGCTCTTACACTATTGTTTTTATGAAGTCAATACTTCCAATCTATACTAATATTATAAAGCTGAAGAGTTTCTTTGTTTGTTTGTTTGAACGCGCTAATCTAAGGAACTACTGGTTTGAATTGAAAAATTATTTTTGTGTTGGATAGTCCATTTCAGTCCAGGAAGGCTATGGGCTATATAACATCACGCTACGACCAATAGGAGCGGAGCATAAATGAAAAATGTTGCAAAAACGGGAAAAATTATTCCTTTTTGTGAGCTTCTGTTGCGTGCGCTGCGTAAACGGTTTAAGTTACGCAAATATTATGTATGATGGAATTGTTCCTCTTTAAAAATTCAAAAAAAAAGTCCGCGACAGCATATGTCTATCTTTTAAGATTGACTCACTATAACCTTTTTTATGGTAATCAATTTTTATCGAAGTTAATGCATTATTTGTGAAGGAGTTTTATCGAAGTAATATTAATTCTTATTCAAATAAATAGTTTTAACATCAAGGGTATTTATGTAGCAGTAAAATACTTTTTAATTCATTCGAATCGGACATTTAATTTCGAAGATATCACGATATAAAAATGCAATACGCGAACCGTTCGACGCCGGGCGCCGCGCCTCCGCGACGTTCCCTACTTTAGAGAGGAGAGGATGAGCACACGGGTCTGTCACGGGTAGACATGACCTGGAATAGGACGTAGGATACGTTTTATCCCTATATTCCCACGGGATCGACATCTACGCGGGTGAAACCGCGGGGCACAGCTAATATTACATAAAATTGTAAAGCCCACAGTTGGTGGACAGTAATTTATTTATTTATTTATTTATTAGGATTTCCAACAAAAGATGTACACAGGACATGACAAAAAATTAAGTTACATAATGTGTTATGTAAGTGTACTCCCTCACTTACAGGAGACCACAGCATGCAAATGATTAATTATTAAAACTAAGCTAACAAAAGGTTATCAAAACATATAAAATATTAAAAAGATAAACAAATAGAGTTAAAATTAAAAAGTTGACAAATTTAAAAAGTGGAAATACCAATAACATTTTCATAGCATTAGGGCCTACATACTAATAAACTTTTTAGACATTTGTTATATCTAGACATACGTTGCGAGATATCTAAATCAGTCGTTTTAGCCAACATGTTATATTGCCTACAGATTCTTGGCACAGCGGCGTAATGACCCAGGTTTGTTTTTGAGCCGGGGATGTTAAATAGCTGAAATGTGTTATGCCTGGGTATCCGAGTTGGAATTTGGATGGGTAATGAGCTCAGAAGTTCACTGCAGTCCATCGTTCCGTTCAATATCATTCAATATAATGAAGTCCTGCTTCTTTCTACGACTGACTAGAGTGTCTATGTTATAGTGTCCTAGCCTATCGGAGTAGCTCGTAAGCTGTTTAGCCAAGTGATCACTATAGCTCAGGTGGTAAAGGAACCGCTTTTGGACATTCTCTATTCGTTTGACGTAGACCTCGTAATGCGGACACCATACCACTGAACTGTACTCTAAGATACTAGGACTAGTGTGTTGAACAGCTTTATTTTTGTTGATGGTTTTTTAAACTCTTTACTGTTCCGCAAGACAAAACCCAGTACTTTAAATGATCTTGAGACCGTATTAAGAATGTGGACGTCGAACTTCAGCGCGTGATCGAGTTGCACTCCAAGGTCGGGAACACTATCCAGTTTCTCAAGTTTAATTCCCTCTGTAGTAACTATTCTCTAATATTTTTTTATTACGTGTGAATTGTATGTAGTAACATTTACCGATATTTAGAAGCATTTTGTTTTTTTTACACTAATTGACAAGCCGGTTGATGTCTTCTTGTAGCAATGTAATGCTTTCAATATGCCTCATAAAGAACAGCAGAAGAAAGCATGAACATTGATTACCACTCTTGCTCAAGGCAGATTGTGTCGGAGTGACTTAAATATGTTATGAGTCCAGGTTCCCTCACATGGATTATCTTCCACTGTTGTCAATTATTTTAATCTGCTCCTAAAACCTCTCTGACCAAAATCTTGAATGAATTTATATCCTCCTGTTAGATTCATGCTACCTACCTACTTAATATATATAATTATCTTACTAGCTTCGCCCCGCGGTTTCACCCGCATATGTCTCAATCCCATGGGAATATCAGGATAAAAACTGTCCTATGTCCTATTCCAGGTAATGGTCTATCCATGTGCCAGATTTAATCTAAATCCATTCAGCAGTTTTAGTGTGAAAGTGTAGCAAACAAATTAACAAACAAAGTCACTTTCGCATTTATAATATTAGTAAGGATTTATCAACTTACTAGAGTATCAGTCAGCTTCTCATAAAGTTCATGGAAGATCCTGTTCACCATTAGATACATGTGAACATTCTGCACTGAACATATTCTACACATTGGCAGTTTTTCCATCTTCGAACTCAAAACACTGTGGACTGTGGCGTACAAATAACTTGCGCGACTTGTATAAAAATGCGACCTTAAAATAATCACCGAATGCAAAATAACATGTGTTAGTGCGCCCGACAACTGCCCAATAAACCAAATAAAACAAAGTTTTCCTTAGCGAGTACAATGTGTATTGAAAAATCGATTCCCTATATCACATTTACGGAAAATCTTAACAGCGAGATTTAGAAAATGGTACATCGCCATCTATCGAGCTTTGAGGAAGCTCTCACTCAAACATCCCGCCCACCATGGACAGAGTGTCCTTAACTGAAATTATTATAACAATACAAAAAGAACTTAAATTAAATCCGCCCACCATGAAACGACACACAAAATAGATGGGAGGACAAAAACATTAGTGGACTGTATAATGTATTAAAAAATATAAAACCATAGTTTGAAATCACATCTCAAATCTAAACATAAATTATAAATTAACAGCTATTCTTAGTTAATTATCAACAAAAATAAAAAACAACAAAATATACCATCAAGTAGTGACAGGAAGCAATATTAACTTTGACACAGGTCTTTTTATAATAGAACCCTTACAACGCAATGAAACAACTCTTGTGATATTGTCCGAGCCAGTATGCTTTTCAGTAATGAGACCATATAGCCATCTAGCAGGAGGCAAATCATCCTCTATCACCAATACCACGTCACCCAAGCTTGGTTCTGCGGTTTGATGAGACCATTTGTTCCTTTGATGAAACTGAACCAGATATTCACGGGACCATTTACGCCAAAAATCTTGGACCATGCGTTGAGTCAAATGCCACCTCTTTAAAGTGCTAATATTTGACGTTTCAAAGTTGGATTCCGGCGCGAGCAGCAAAGGCTCACCTATTAAAAAGTGTCCCGGTGTCAGAGGACATGGATCTTCCGCATTACTACTTATCATCGAGATTGGACTGGAATTCAGACAGGCTTCAATTTGAGCTAAAACTGTCGTTAACTCTTCAAAAGTTAGAGTGCTGTTGCCTATCACTCGTTTGAGGTGGTGTTTGCTGGACTTTACTCCAGCCTCCCATAACCCTCCAAAGTTTGGCGAATGAGGTGGAATAAAGTACCAACTTGTACCATTAGTTGCTAACCACTCAGCAATGTCTGGTGCTACACCAGACTTTTCGTGGGTGAACAATGTTCTTAACTCCCGGTTGGCTTCTACAAAGGTAGTGCCGTTGTCGCTCCACATTTCACCACAATGGCCCCTCCTCGCTGTAAAGCGTTTGAAGGTGGCTAAAAAGGCTTGTGATGTCATGTCGCTCACGACTTCTAAATGCAAAGCCCGAGTAGCCATGCAAACAAATAAACAAATGTAGCCTTTGGTGGAGTGATAACCGCGACCCCTTGTGGGTCGGATGCTAATAGGACCCGCATAGTCCACATCACTTTTAAAGAATGGTCGGTTAGCATTAACCCTAGCAGATGGCAACTGACCCATTAAAGGTGCTACAGGTCTAGCGGAATGACGGAGACAAGTCACACACTTGCGAACATATTGTCTTATGACACTCTTTGCACTGATGATCCAGTATTTGGATCTTAAATAGTTAAGAACTAATTGAGGTCCACCATGCAACGTACGTTCGTGAGCATCAGCTATCAAAAGGTGTGTCAAGTGTGATTTGTGTGGAATGATTATAGGATGTTTCATGTCTTCATGAATGTTAGCTCTATTTAACCTTCCGCCAACTCTCAAAATATCTTCCTGATCTAGGTAAGGATTGAGTGAGGTAAGTATCCCTTTTTGATCTATTTTTGCTTTTATTTTTAAACTATATATTTCTTCCTTGAAATGTTCCTTTTGACATAATTTAATGCATGTAAGTAACGCTTGATTAATTTCCGAAAAGTTTAAATAAATTGTAGTAGATTCATTACCTCTTGATTTTAAAAATCTTCTCCAATATGCAATGACTCTAGTTAGCTTCCTAAGAGATGAATATTTGACTATTATATTATTTTCTTCTCTTTCACTACAGTATTACAGACAAAATCTATCATCTTTCTTTCTTCTAGATTCGTTTTCTGAAATTCCTTTTTGCTATAATCTATAGTTTTGTTTTTCAGCCAACTAGGCCCCTGCACCCACAGTTCAAGCTCTGAACACTCGGAGGGGTTTATTCCTCGCGACGCACAATCTGCAGGATTGTCTTTAAATTGAACGTGCGACCATTGATTATTGTCCATGAAGGTAAGTATTTCAGAAACTCTGTTTACGACAAATTTCTTCTATCGACTTGGGTGGCTACTCAACCAAGCGAGTACCACTGAAGAGTCAGTCCATACATGTACATTCTCTTTCGCAATTTCTAAGGTGTCCGAGACTTCACAAAGAAGTTTTGAGAGAAGCACAGCACCACATAATTCCAAACGAGGTATGGAAACCTGTTTGACTGGGGCCACCTTAGTTTTGGATGCTACTAGACTATTGTGAACATGACCGTTGGAATCGACAGATCGAATATAGACAACAGCCGCGTAAGCGTTGTTCGAAGCATCGCAAAATCCTTGTAGTTCTCGAAGGGTATCGTGTCGACTTGTGTGAATCCATCGAGGTAATTGAAACTTACTGAGGTTATGAAGGTTGTTTCTATAATGAAGCCAATCTTTCAAAAGATGATCTGGAAGTTCGTCATCCCAATCGATGCCTGCAAGCCATAGACGTTGGATGAACATCTTAGCTGTAATAATAACTGGAGCAAGCCAACCAAGAGGATCGAACAAACGAGCTATGTCAGAAATCACCTTTCGTTTGGTCACTGAAACTTCAAGTGAAGGAAGATGGACGGTGTATTTAAAATGATCAGTATCTCTATCCCAGGTTAAACCCAAAATTTTCATAACTGTATCAGTTTTAAATTCCAAGTTTTCTTTTGATGAACTATCTTTGATTTTATTAAATAACTCTTCACTATTGCTGGACCATTTCTGAAGCTGAAAACCTCCTCGATTTAACAACTCGTTCATTTGCTGATAAATTTGCTTACCTTCATCAACAGACTCACAACCAGATAAGAAATCGTCGACGTAAAAATCCTTAAGAACACGATCGAACACTAAAGGAAAACAGCTTCCTTCATCACGAGCAACTTGCTGCAAAGAACGTACTGCCAGGTAAGGAGCAGAGGATGTACCAAAAGTGACACGCAACAACTGCAAATGTTGTAACTCCGAATCAGGGTTGTCGCGCCACAAAATGCGCTGAAAATCAATATCCTCGTCATTTACCTTTATCTGGCGGTACATCTTCACAATGTCCGCTACTATACTTATGGGGTGGCAGCGCCACCGCATAATAATCTGACGCAAATCTAATTGTAATCTCGGGCCAACCATTAAATCATCATTCAACGAAACTCCATTGCATCCCGAACAAGAAGCGTCGAAGACGACCCGAACCTTAGTAGTACTTCTATCATTGCGTACTACGGCATGATGTGGCAAGTAAACAGCATCCTTTCCTAAATCCTCCTGAGGAACCACCTTAGCATGTCCTAACTGAACGTACTCGTTGATAACAGCAGTATATTGCATTTTAAAGTCAGGATTGTTAATCAATCTTCTCTCCAACATGTGAAACCGTTTACGAGCGATGGCCTCTGATCCACCAAATTTACTACTAGGTTGATCAGACTTAAACGGCAATTTAACAATATATCGTCCTGTTTCATCTCTTTTGGTTGTGTTAGAGAAAAAGTCTTCACATTTCTGCTCTTCTTCTGTCAACATGGCCTTATGAGCTGACGGCTCTGACTCTAACTCCCAAAATTTCTTCAGTAGAGTGTTTATATCTGACTTTACTATGGCATTGTAACAACTTGGCCTAGAGATTTACGATGTGTGGATCTCACCAGAAAGAGTCCATCCTAGTTAAGTCTTCTGAGCGACTGGAGTTCCAGGCGGACCCTTGACTAGACCATCCATTAAAACTTCTCCGACCACACGCGTACTCAACAGCAACTCAATTTTCCCAGGCATATCAAAGGAAGGATCTGCTAATTCTAAAGACGAAAATAAAGGCAATACCTTTACGATCTTCCTCTCAGGAAGATGTGATGTGAGCCTATTCAATACAAAAGCATCGACATATAAAACAAAAGTGGGATTTAGGCGTGACTGCAATTTAAATCGAACTATCCACTTAGAGGGCATTGTATTTCCCTCATCATCGCCTAGTCGAAGTATGTCGGTGTGAGCAGGTGTTTTCTTCAATCCAAGCAACTGTACTGCAGCCTCGGTAATAAAAGAGACCTGAGAGCCCTGATCCATCAGAGCTCTTAAAACAAGAGCAGTCCCAGTTCTTGACTCAACGTTGACCAAGGCTGTGGCTAACAGACCCTGGTTGTGAACATCTGCAAAACAACAAATGGGTTTGGTAATCTCGCTTTGATTGGATGAAGTAGCTGCATTAACAGCCGCAACATCCTTGTCTGCTGAACTATCAACATTTTCAGCAGAATTGGCAGTTGTTTTTGGGTGAAGTAGTGAGTGGTGCTTCCTTTTGCAAAGGTGACATCTGGTAGACTGACGGCAAGAATATACAGAATGGTTGGTTCCAAGACAGTTATAACAAAGCTTACTGACTCGGGCAAATTCACGACGTTCGTCACAGTTTTTCTTTGAAAATTCTTTGCAGTGACACAATCTATGATCTCCAGAACATAATACACAATTTTGAGACGCGACATGAAGGATTTGGCATGATTTTCACGAGCATTATTCTGCTTATTAGCTTTAGGATCCAAATACTCTAAGGCTCTAAACCTAGACTCCATGAAAGTTTTAAACTCATCAAACGTAGGTAAATCCTCATTAGAACTTGAACTAATTCTTAGTTCCCACAATTTACGGGACTCGGGATCTAACTTTTCGGAGCTTAAGTATACAACAATTGCATCCCAGGAGCTGACATCAATACCTAGACTGCGTAATCCGTGCAAACAATCAACAGTCGTGTCTAACAGAGTCTTAACATTGGTTGATGATTCTTTATTAATCGACGATTGATGAACAAGCCGTTTGAGCATACAGTTTGCTAAAAACCTTTTATTGTCAAAACGTTTGTTTAGAATCGACCAACACTCATGATAGTTAGACGCAGTCACAGGGATATGTCGAAGCAACTGCTCTGCTTCGCCTGTGAGGTGACTCTTTAAATAGTGAAACTTTTGAACGTCATCCAGTGCATCATTTTTATGGATCAGTGACGTAAATAAATCACGGAACGTTACCCATTCAGAATAGAGACCCGAGAACTTAGGCAAACTAATTTGTGGCAATTTCACATTTGAACTACTTTCATTAGAATGTTTATTCTTACTGGCATTAGCACTTTCGCACGGACTAAGTTGAAATAAGCCCTCTTTTAATTCAGACTTGTAGTTGATATACAAATCTTCAGTCAAATCATAAACTTCTAATGTAAAATAAACATTTTTATTGAAGTCTTCGTCAGTTGCTTTCTCTACAATACGCCTATGAACTTCGACAAATTGTTCCCACTGTGACTCTAATGACTCTAGTCGTGTTTCTATGTAACTTTGTGTGATACGATCTTTAGATGATTTTTTAAAATTAATTCTAGCTTTTTCTACTATTGTTTTATTATTAAACTGAAGTTTACGTAAGGATTCCATTGTGTAATAAGCCTTTAATCACCCAATTTATAAATAAACTCAGTAAATAATGCAACTGGTGACAAATAAAATTCATAAAATTTTACAAGTCAATGAAAAAACCGAAAAAAATTAGAAGCGTTTGAAACACTTTTTGAACTTAGAAAAGACTTAGAAAGAATCGGACATAGCTTCCCCGTCACAACACTTTTTTTGTGATTATTCTAAGTCTAAAACTAATGTTAAAATTCTACAAGTCCCAAACACTTCTTAAATAAAATTTCACTTCACTGAAAAAATTACAAGTCTAGACTAAAAACTTTTTGGATCGTAACTCACAGTTTTGCTTGAACCAAACCTCTCCAAGTACGTCACTGATGACGTCGCTGTACCGTTAGGCCGTCCTTGACGTTACACTCGAAGATGTCACTGCTGACATGTCGTCACATGTATGGCCGACACCGTCTCCGAAGGGGCGAAGTCTTCACGACACTGGTGGTGCCTGTCCGCCAAACCTGGTCGCACCGCTGATCACCACATTGGTGATGAACTAGGCGTTTCAGGGTAATCGACCCTGTTTTCCGCGCCACACACTCAAAAAACACAAAATCCGACTCGAATTGACCAAAAATGTTAATGCGCCCGACAACTGCCCAATAAAACAAATAAAACAAAGTTTTCCTTAGCGAGTACAACGTGTATTGAAAAATCGATTCCCTATCACATTTACGGAAAATCTTAACAGCGAGATTTACAAAATGGTACATCGCCATTTATCGAGCTTTGAGGAAGCTCTCACTCAAACAACATGTGCACTCCTCTGATGGACCACGGTAAGACGGCAGCAGCTCAGCTATTGAATAGAGACTTATTATAAGAATTATCTCGGCTCCACTGTAGTGTACCTACTTTAACACCCGCGCGTGCGAAGCTTCACAATTTTATGGCGTATAGAAGTCTCCATGTAGAACGCTTTCTCACAATTTCACACTCCGCACGCCTAGATTTTGAGAAAAAAAATCGTATTATATAGTGCTCTGTGAAAAAATCCTAAAGTTTCAGCAGAGAAATCAACGTATATAAATAAATAATAAAATTGACATCTTACCACAGATATTGTACAAACCCTTCTAGGTTGTTCCGTTTTATGTTTAGACTAAGTGACAGCGGATTTTAATGGTTTTTAGTATTATTATTGTAAGTTTTTAACTTTAATTTATTTTTAAATAGCTGACACCGCAACGAACTCAATAATGAAGCAAAATATATAATTAAAAATATTAAGTTTTATTTGTACTCATATGAGATCATGAGTAACGAAACGTAATTTATTGTCATATGTAATTACACACAGTCGAGAGCGTTAAAAAATACGAGACGTTGAAACCCGTAAAGTGCGCAAAACCACAGGAGCGGAGAAAAAAAATCCCAAAAAAAAAGCAATATTGAGGTCAATGAAATCTTCAAGTTCAAGGTCAACACCCAAAAAGTCAAGGTCAAACACCCCAAAAGTCAAGGTCAAACCAAAAAATACTAACATCTTGGAATTTGTTCAATGTAAAACTCGAAGGTAAGAAATAATAATTGTAAAGCGTTGTCGACGGAGCCCCGCTTAGTGGAGCTCCTACTACTGTGTGGTTTTAAAAAAATAACCACGAAGGGGATGGCGGGGTGTTTCACTAGACCCCACCATCCCCTTCTAACCTTTCCTGTCCGATCCGGGGTGCCCCCAAGTCCCGAGCTCGCGTCACTCGCTCTTGCAATTGCATCCTAAGTTTTCCTAGCCTAGTTTTCCTAACTTTGAACCAGTGACTCAGTGACTGTCAAATTCTGATATTTGGCGACTAATTATCGTCAATTGTTTTATCAAAATTAAAATTCCTGATGGTGGCGAATTGGCGACTCTTCAAAGAAACTCCAAATAAACTGATATTTTGCCCAATCAAATCATTTATTTGCATAAAACATGTTAAAAAGGTGTAACAGGTATAACAGATACATTTTATTATTTTATAACATGTACTTGTATGGTAGGTACTTACCTACTTACTAATCGCAAACTTATATCGCCTCGATGACAAAAAAAGATGGAAGAACCTGGTGTGACCACGAGTCCTCACCCGAAATGACAAGCCAGCTGTAAAACTTGATGAATGCTGGCAGCGAACGGGTGGACTTGCTCTCGATGACGGGTCTTTTAATGAGACTCCAAGTACAAATATTGAGGTTTAATGTCTTCTCACATGTTTACAATAAAAATTAGAAAATTAAGTAACGCTGACGACACACACAGTAGCGACCGGTGTCTTCGAATTAGAAGTGTAACTAATACATTCATAATAGGTACAGGGATTATAATACAAGCATGTATATTCATATTAGGATATGACAATATAAATTATTAGGTTACCAGGTATTAGTCAAATATGAAATGATAAATGATTTATTTCTGTAAGTAGGTTTGTACAAACACTTTTACACGTCAAACACATTTTTAAAACTAGATGAGGTCGGCGTTTCCTATCTGACTACTCTGAGAAGAAAGGCCGAAACAAACTCAGAGGTCACAGTCTCTTTTAAAGTCCAGACATAATCTTGGTCAGATCATGTGAAGACCATGTAGATTGGTGTCTGAAATGGTCTTTTGAGGAAAGAACCACACAGATTGAGTGGACCTGTCCAGTCAGTGCACGCATTTGTCAGTGATCGTGCAGCTCAACTCAGAATTTAAGGAGCAAAGAAGTTTTAAATTTAAAAGCCAAAAACAGGACATTTGCCGCATAAATTACTCAAATTGCCAGACCATGATTAATTAAAACTAAGGAAAAATAAATAATAAAAAGAAAAGAATGATCCACATAGTCTTCACATTCACAATAATTTAAATAATATAATACTGTACAAAGTAAATAATTCATGTCATTGTAGGTATACATAAAATGTCAATGTGAATATAAAATCCAGAAATAATCTTGGTCAGATCATTAAAATTTGAGGACCATGTAGATAATATCTACATGGTCCTCAAATTATGTCTGAGATGGTCTTTTGAGGAAAGAACTTTACAGATTTGAGTGGACCTGTCCAGTCAGACCATGTCATGAACTAAAATTCAAACCTCGACTTCAGTTACAAAACGGAACTATCTATTTTTTTTTTTTTCTTTTGCTTATATCTCGAAAACGGTGTGTCCTATCGCAAAAATAATGAAAATTTCGACCCCATTTATAAAATCCTTAAACCCGTAATTGTCAACATGTTGTTTTTTTTTTTTTTTTCTTTATTTTCCATACAAAAACTGAAAAATTCCATTAAAAACACGTCGAGGCGGCCGTAATAATCAATCACTGCCATTCACTGCGTGCGTGCACATAATATGGAGTCGCCGAGTCGCTGTGAGCTTCGGTCACCACAAATATTAAACTAATATTCGTATTAGATCAGATTAGCTAATAGACAGTGCGGCAGAAGTGAGATACCGCGACGCGATCTCTCGTCGTCGTAGTGATTCAGTGATTCAGTGATCGCAGTCGGCAAATGGTGATCGTGATAGATTAGCGTGCCTAATATATATAGTATAGTATAATATTGGTATTATTTTAATTATTGTGAATTTGAGGACTATGTGGATTATATATTTTATTTATCTGGCAGTTTGAGTACTACAGGCGGCCTACCCAAATGTCCTTTCGTTGGTATTGTTCGTCGAGTCGTTGAGCTCCTTAAACCGTGTTCAACAATTTAAATATCTAGGCCATATTGTAGCGGCGGGCATCAAAGATGATCTGGACGTAGAAAGGGAGCGAAGAGCATTGGCGGTTCGATGCAACATGCTTGTCCGTATGTTTGCTCGTTGCATGTGTGTGGTGAAAGTGACGCTTTTTAAAGCATATTGTCAAACATTTTACACGTGTAGCCTCTGGACAAGTTGTACGCAGAAGGCCATCAATGCTGTTCGAGTTCAATACAACAATGCATTCAGGATGCTGTTGGGGCGGCCACGCTTCTGCAGTGCGTCAGGAATGTTTGCTGATGCGCACACAGATGGCTTCGCAGCGATCAGACGTAAGCGTGGCGCGTCGCTACTGCAGAGGGTCCGGGGCAGCGCGAACAGTCTCTTGAGTGTCATTGCGGGGAAATTTGATTGCCCGCTCGTTCATTACCTGTCAAATCTGCATGTATACTAACATAGTTATATAAGGTAAATTGTTTACTAACAAATTATGGATATTTGTTCATTATTATATAAAATGATTATTATTATTATTATTAATAATAGGATTACCTAAAAACGACCCTAATATAATAACTCTACTTCGAATGCATCTTGATTCTTGAATGATTGATGTTGTTGATCGAATGAACACTCACGTCGTGCCGTATGCGTGAGTGAGTCCTTGTGCGCGCACACATGCAAGGCGTCAACACCAGCACAAATAACTCTTACATCTAATTACCAACCTAATAAATAAAATGACCGCAAGTGATAATGACTTGTTAAGAGTTATAAATCTTGTGCAAAACTTCATCCATTACCTTTTCAAAGCAGTCATACAATCCTGCAGGTATGTAGTTCTGTACACACTTAAGGTGGATGCGCTGGGGTAGCCCGCGAAATTCAAATTTTCTTACGTATTAATGAAAATTTCATGAAATCGTCAGTCAATACACTTACATGAACTTGGAGAGTTGTATTGCTGATTCTAATGTTTATAATTTTGTAAATACATATTTGTTATGGCCGCTAATAATATTTAGATCAACATACAACCTGATACTGACCTGCAAATTGCAAAAAACGTAAGAAAATTTGAATTTCGCGGGCCACCCTAGCGCATCAACCTTAATACAATAAACTGCTCCAATTCTATTCAGGCTATTTTAACTCTCCGCTCAACAGATAGGCTCACATCGTGACGTTTCTTATTTAAGTTGCTTACTTTCAATTCAAACTTAATAGCCGCTCGGAACATGAGGCGACTGATTCTCTCGCTCGTGGTAATGGCCCCTAAAGTAGGTGATAGTTGTGCGTACCTACTTAAAGTACGCGATCTTTAAGTTCGCGACCTTACTCGGCTCGCCGTCGGTGACACACGTGAAGCTTGCTCAAAATTTCATTGACAAATTGGCTCGCGGCTCACGGTTCGCGGCTCGCGGCGATGACAGACTGGCGAGTAAGCTCGCCGAGCCATAAGTACGCGTACTTGCTCGCACGTCTATCACCCCTTTAAGAGAGTGTATAGAAATACGTGCCTCGCCTCACCTCGGTGAAGTTAGCCGCACGATTTCATTATTATGAAATTTTGGCAATCCTAATCGTTAGAGTGTTAGAGAGAAAAGAAAAATCGTTAGAGACTAATTAGTTTTTATGTAAAAGCAATTTTAATTTTTCGTGTGAAGTTGCCCCCCCTGCCCGCAAAAATGGACATAGACGTATTTTTTTTTTTTAAATCGTTTGAGAATCGTTAGAGAGAGATTGAGAGATACACAAATTCGTTACAGAGTTAATATTTTATTTGTTATTAAATCATTTCTAAGAGCGTGAAGTTAGCCCACCTCTGTGAATTTAGACCCTGATTTAATTATTCTGAATTTTTGTTAATGCTAATCGTTAGAGAGAGTTAGAGAGAAAAGAAAAATCGTTAGAGAGTAATTGTTTTATTTATCAAAGATTTTTTATTTTTTTGTGAAGTTGGCCCCCATTCCCGCAAAAATGGACTAAGACGTAATTTTTTTTTATATAGTTTGAGAATCGTTAGAGAGAGATTGACAGTTAAAAAAGATCATTAGAGAGTTAATATTTTAATTGATATTAAATTATTTCTGAGAGAACGCGTTTCTGCTAATCTTTAAGAGTGTCTAACGATTAGCATTATCAAAATTTCATAATAATGAAATCGTGCGGCTAACTTCACGGAGGTCACAAAAAATACACTTACCTTACCCTTACCTTATTGAAATTATCATTTTGAATAAAATTACGTAGACACGGCCGTAGCCAGGAATTCATTTCGGGGGAGGGGTTATTGCAAACTTTTTTTTTAAAGAAATGAAGTAGGGTAAACAGAGGTATAACTGGCCGCTTTCATTAATTGGCCACTACCCACTTCAACTGCATAAACGTTTTTTTCTATTAAGATATTAGCGCCAAAAATAACGACCATTTTGTGAGAGTCGGTGTTCATGTTCTGACATAAATGGTTATTTCTTACAAAAATCTTAACGTAACGCTCTAGGTCTTTATTAAATTTTGTGATATTTTGTGTAGTAAACGTGAGTCGATTGTATTTGGTGTGTTGTATAGAAGGTAAGTGATCCTTTTTTAAAGTTTTATTGTATGATTGGGAGGGTGGCTAGTATTTGATCGGCATTTTCACATATTTTCAATTATTGGCCACCCATGCCAGTTACTGGGTTATAACCTTATATTCGAATTTTATTAAAAATGAAACGTATTAAAGAGGCGCATAAGGTGTTCTATACCATACAAAAAAAAAAAAAACAAAAAATACACACTTTTACTAGTAACTGGCCAGGGGTGGCCAGTAAGTGATTGGATTATCACTTACTGGCCACCCCTTTATATTGTATTAAAAAAACGCCAATACTGCAAAGAGGCAATAGAAGAGGCTATCAAATTTATTGAAAACGATGAAGGTACGATACGTCAAGCCGCTAAAAAATTTGGAGTGCCCAGAAGTAGTATCCAATTTAAAATTCGAAATCCTAACACTAAGTTTAAGTCTGGACCTGATCCAGTGCTTACTGAATCTGAAGAAAATGAGTTGGGTGACTTCATTACCTAAACAACAAGCTAAACGAGGATTTCCCAGAAAAAAAAAGAGGATATACAGGTTGGTGTTCAAGACTTTTTGAAGAAAAATCCAAGACCTAATCCATTTCGGAACGATTGCATAACCAGCAGACGTTGCAGCTTTTCGTCCAATAAAAGCTGGATGGAAAAAGATGTTGCGGTATTGGTACAGTGTATTTCCAATATTCTTTTTTCTTTATTTTATTTTTTTGATGATTATTTCTACATGGCCAGTAATTAGTTTTATGATGGCTATTTTCTAAATTTTATGGCTAATTACTACTTGAAATAACTACTTTTTCAACTAATTAAAATATTTCTATGTAATCCTGTTTTATTTAATAATTTACCGATCAATATCGATAAACGAAAAGACGCTTTGAGCAAAGGTAGTATAAGAATATTAATTTCTTTACACATTTTGGCATAACACTGACATGAACTAGCCGATGACCTTAAGTGGCCAGTTACTGGTGAGTTTACCCTACCTATTTCTGATTTCAGAGAGGGTAGAAAAAATAGTAAATACAGATTTAAAGAAAAAAGAGTAAGTATTTCCTCTTTGTTGGGAATCTAAAAAAAATGACTGCGAGCGAAGCGAGCTCGAAATTTTTAGCATCCAGCTTCGAATAAGTAAGTTTTCTTTCTCTTTGACCGATCATACAGAAATAGAAGTAACTATATCGACTTAATATGCAGAAAAGTTTGAGAAGGATGATGCAAAAAAGATTCAAGAGCGAGCGAAGCGAGGTCGAAAATTTTAGCACCCCGCCTGGGAGAGGCTGGGGGAGGTTAGTGTATCTCAGAGAATGCTGAAGTTGCAGGAATTTATTCAATACAAAGTCAGAGTCGATAAAAATACAGTATTTTTAAGCATACTTTTACTGGTATTGTAGATTATAAAGTACGCCCATGCGAAATAGATTAAAATTATCTGTTTATGGAGGTACCCTAGGGGTACCTGATCTCTGGATTGAGATTCTGGTTTCTCGCATTTCGGGGGGGGGTTTGAACCCCTAAAATCCTCCACCTGCCTACGGCCCTGCGGTAGACATATATCGCACTTATAGTTATTCACTAGTGTGTACACCAATATGCTTTCTAAAAGAAGCCTTTTGACTATAGCTACGCTGATATACATTTTATGTTGTGTTCAATTACGCTTTTTACGAAAACTACGTAGACATACATCACATTTAAAATAAGATCTTTCGCCAGTGTGTATTCTTATACACACTGGCGAAAGACCTTATAAAGAATATGTCTTGTTAAACTACCTTGTTGACTAAAACTACGTAAACATACATCACACTTATAAGGTTTTGCGCCAGTGTGTATACGAATATGTTGTGTTAAACTAACTTTTTGACTAAAATACGGTGACATACATCACACTTATAATTTTCTCCAGTGTCTAAACACACTATGATTTCTTAAATGACCCTTTTGACTAAATCTACTTTGACATACATCACACTTATAAGGTTTACAAGTGTGTATACGAATATGGTTTCTAAAAGAACCCTTTTGACTATAGCTACGCTGACATACATCACACTAATAAAGTTTTTCACCAGTGTGTCTACGATTATGTCGTGTTAAATGACCCTTTAGACTAAAACTACGTTGACACACATCACATTTATAAGGTTTTTCACCAGTGTGTATACGAATATGTTGAGTTAAAAAACGCTTTTCACGAAAACTACGTAGACATACATCACACTTATAAGGTTTTTCACCAGTGTGTATACGAATATGTTGAGTTAAATTACGCTTTTCACGAAAACTACGTTGACATACATCACACTTATAATTTTCTCCAGTGTTTTTACGAATATGATTTCTTAAATGATCGCTTTGACTAAAACTACGTTGACATACATCACACTCATAAGGTTTTTCACCAGTGTGTACACGAATATGTCTTATTAAACTACCTTGTAGACTAAAACTATGTAGACATTCATCACACTTATAAGGTTTTTCACCAGTGTGTATACGAATATGTTTTATTAAATTATCTTTTTGCCAAAAACTACGTTGACATACATCACACTTATAGTTTTCTCCAGTGTGTTTTCGAATATGATTTTTTAAATTACACTTTTGACTAAAACTAATTTGACATACATCACACTTATAAGGTTTTTCGCCAGTGTGTATAAGCATATGTTTTGTTAAATGACCCTTTAGACTAAAACTACGTTGACACACATCACACTTATAAGGTTTTTCACCAGTGTGTACACGAATATGTTGTGTAAAATTAACTTTTTGACTAAAACTACATTGACATAAATCACACTTATAATTTTCTCCACGGGTGTGTACACGAATATGTCTTATTAAATGACCCCTTTGACTAAAACTACGTTGACATACATCACACTTATAAAGTTTTCCACGGGTGTGTACACGAATATGTCTTATTAAATTACCTTGTTGACTAAAACTACGTAGACATACATCACACTTATAAGGTTTTTGACCAGTGTGACTACGATTATGTCGTGTTAAATTACCCTTTTGATTAAAACTACTTTGACATACATCACACTTATAAGGTTTTTCGGCAGTATGTATAAGAATATGTTGTGTTAAATTAACTTTATGACTAAAACTACGTTCACATATAACACACTTATAATTTTCGCCAGTGTGTAAATGTAAATGAATATGTTTTGTTAAACTACCTCTTTGTTTAAAACTACGTTGACATACATCACATTCGAATTTTCCACCGGGGTGAGTTGTAGGGATAACTTTCAAGTCTGATTTTTCTTTTTTCGATTGCTCGGCTGTTATTGCATCTTCTAGTTTTGTTCTTCGTGTGTCTAGTTCTGATTTCTTATCAATAGTCGCCCCTAGGATTAAAAATGGTAAGTAAGTACAACGTTGGAAGAAAATTGCCATGCGCGCAAATCAAAATATTGGTTAGGTAGGTGGTATAGGCTGTAAAGTTTTTGCCGCCCATGCCTCTACAATCATCATGTCCTAGATTATTTTTACAATCCAACAATTTCGTTGAAATTGCACATAAATTACTTTTTTTGGGTTGGAAGTTTGCTACACGGAAAGTACAATGACAAGGCACAGGGGAAAGTCATCGCAAAATTTGTTGCAGACTTCTATCAGTAAAAACAGAAAACCATCATGCAGAAATCTTTATGACTACAATGAGGAAGCAAAAAAAAATAATGGTCCCCAATTTGCCGCCCTAGGCTCAAGCCTACCTTATTGTCGTTCTTAAAAACATACCATCACTTTGATGTTCCTCCTTTGGCTCAATAATATCATCTGGTCCCTCACAAACAGCTGGTAATTCTTCTTTGATAGCAATGCTTTCTGTTTGAACAACATCAACTATACTTATGTTCTCTGTTGGAGATTTAGTAAACCCACCGAAATACTCTGAGTGGTCTTGGTTTATTAAAGGTTTGGGCTGTAAAAAGATATTTATAGTATTAGGAAAATATGTCAGGCACAGTCCCACAAGCACAAACTTGTTTCATTAAACTAGTCACTAGAAAGAGACAAGTGAGGACACTTTAGTTCATTGGACTTAGGTCCAATGGACTCTGGACAGTCGGCCATGCTACCAGCCTCACAGACCAATGGTATGATTGACGTGAACTGCAGACATAACAGGTATGAGCTTGACAGAAAACACTTCCATATTATAAGAATAAATGTCCATTGAAGAATATCTCACCTCATAATCCTCATTCATCATCTGAGCGAATAGCTCTTCGGCTTCCACACATTTTCTCATAAGTTGGCAGCATTTTTCTAGTTTAGCGCAGCAGAAGAAACAAGCAAGAACCGGTCTCCTGTCCTCAGTTACAAACTGCAACAAAACTCTTCTTACACTATTTTTAACAAGTTTTTAATAGCTTGACCTGTATCTGTCTATGTAACGGAACCTTTCAACGTAATTTTCACGAACTAAGACGTTTTCGTTTTTTCACCAATTTGAATTTTTTCCCCCCATGGATTATCTTAATTCTTATTTATCAACTTACTGGAATATCAGTCAGCTTCTCATACAGTTCATGGATGTTCCTGTTAACCACTAGATACATGCGAACATTCTGCACTAAACATATTCTACACATATGCAGTTTTTCCATCTTCATTACATTTCTGTCATTAATACCTATAACAAACAATTAGACAGAAGTTTTACTGTTATTAGTAGGTACCTACTGTTTGAACGATAGAACACTGTTTGGCAGTCATTTATAATTACCGATTTCAGATGACCCCAAATTGAATGGTGAGGAAGCTGCGCCCACGAGTACCTTTGCACCAATGTCTGGAGAAATAACAACCGACTTCCAAAACAAACACAAAAAAAGTGAAAAATAACTTTAATTTCGGAAGTCGGTGTCTTTGCTTTTCAATTTCCGTTTTTTGCCACCGACTTCCGAAATTAAAGTTATTTTTCACTTTTTTAGTGTTTGTTTTGGAAGTCGGTTGTTATTTTTTGTAAAAAGTTTTTATTTTTCACTTTTTAGTTGTGGTACCTACCCCACACAAATCCAAATACCACTACCTGCTATGTAAATAACAGTGAAGGAGTCAAACAGGATATCGTCTAGATAAACTAAGCGGGAAAAATACGTAATATTGAAGCTAACTCAAAAATTACGCAAGCAAAGTTAATAAAATTTATATGGGACCACCTCGGAAGCATGACCTACCAAACAAATTGAATTGAGAACCTCCTCCTTTTTGAAGAAGTCGGTTAAAAATCAGAATATGGTTTTTACCGGCTTTATTTAATAAAAACAAAACATCTGCCAGATGCGTGTCGGACCACGCACATTGAAGGGTTGGGATTAACTTATCCCAAAAAAAATTAACATTTTAGTTAGAAAACATGTTCTCCCGACCCCCCATAGATAAAACGTCACTTAAATCGTCGTTAAATGTTTAATCTTATTTCAAATGGAATATAGATCATCTTCAAAGTTTAACTGTAACTAACTTTGTATTAAATACTCATTCTTACAAAGTCTTATTATATCTATCTGAGTGCCAAATTTCATCCAAATCCATTCAGCCGTTTTAAGAGGGCCCGGAGTGGCACACATGTCGGCCAAAAATTACGATACAAGTTCATTAGCGATTTTTTGGTGGTTAATAGTATGAAGAAGGATAATATTTATTATTAATATATTATGTTTGTTCTTAAAAACATACCATCACTTTGATGTTCCTCCTTTGGCTCAATAATATCATCTACTCCCTCACAAACAGCTGGTAATTCTTGTTTGATAGCAATTCTTTCTGTTTCAAAAACATCAACTATACTTATGTTTTGTATTGGAGATTTAATAAACCCACCAAAATACTCTGAACCTTGGTTTATTAAAGGTTTGGGCTGTAAAAAGATATTTATAGTATTAGGAAAATATGACAGTCACAGTCCCTCAAGCACAAACTTGTTTCCTTATACTAAAGTCACTCAACAGAGCCCCACAAGTGAGGACAATTAAGTATGTCCAATGTACCCTGGAGAGTCGCCCATGTTACCTCCGAACCTCACTGAAGTCACAGACCAATGGTATTGATGGCGTGAAATCCAGACACAATCACTTCCACATTTAGTAGTTGAAGAATACCTCACCTCATAATCCTCGTTCCTCATCAGAGTGAAGAGCTCTTCAGCTTTCAGACATTTTCTCAGTAACTGGCAGCATTGCAAGAAACAAGCAAGGATCGGTCTCCTGTCCTCAGTTACAAACTGCAACAAAACTTCTCTTAGACTATTGTTTTTATGAAGTAAATACTTCCAATCTATACTAATATTATAAAGCTGAAGAGTTTCTTTGTTTGTTTGTATGTTTGAACGCGCTAATCTAAGGAACTACTGGTTGTTATTAAAAAAATATTTTTGTGTTGGATAGTCCATTTCAGTCCAGGAAGGCTATGGGCTATATAACATCTCGCTACGACCAATAGGAGCGGAGCATAAATGAAAAATGTTGCAAAAACGGGAAAAATTATTCCTTTTGTGAGCTTCTGTTGCGTGCGCTGCGTAAACGGTTTAAGTTACGCAAATATTATGTATGATGGAATTGTTCCTCTTTAAAAATTCAAAAAAAAAGTCCGCGACAGCATATGTTTATCTTTTAAGATTGACTCACTATAACCTTTTTTATGGTAATCAATTTTTATCGAAGTTAATGCATTATTTGTGAAGGAGTTTTATCGAAGTAATATTAATTCTTATTCAAATAAATAGTTTTAACATCAAGGGTATTTATGTAGCAGTAAAATACTTTTTAATTCATTCGAATCGGACATTTAATTTCGAAGATATCACGATATAAAAATGCAATACGCGAACCGTTCGACGCCGGGCGCCGCGCCTCCGCGACGTTCCCTACTTTAGAGAGGAGAGGATGAGCACACGGGTAGACATGACCTGGAATAGGACGTAGGATACGTTTTATCCCTATATTCCCACGGGATCGACATCTACGCGGGTGAAACCGCGGGGCACAGCTAATATTACATAAAATTGTAAAGCCCACAGTTGGTGGACAGTAATTTATTTATTTATTTATTAGGATTTCCAACAAAAGATGTACACAGGACATGACAAAAAATTAAGTTACATAATGTGTTATGTAAGTGTACTCCCTCACTTACAGGAGACCACAGCATGCAAATGATTAATTATTAAAACTAAGCTAACAAAAGGTTATTAAAACATATAAAATATTAAAAAGGTAAACAAATAGAGTTAAAATTAAAAAGTTGACAAATTTAAAAAGTGGAAATACCAATAACATTTTCATAGCATTAGGGCCTACATACTAATAAACTTTTTAGACATTTGTTATATCTAGACATACGTTGCGAGATATCTAAATCAGTCGTTTTAGCCAACATGTTATATTGCCTACAGATTCTTGGCACAGCGGCGTAATGACCCAGGTTTGTTTTTGAGCCGGGGATGTTAAATAGCTGAAATGTGTTATGCCTGGGTATCCGAGTTGGAATTTGGATGGGTAATGATCTCAGAAGTTCACTGCAGTCCATCGTTCCGTTCAATATCTTATGAAGGATAATGAAGTCCTGCTTCTTTCTACGACTGACTAGAGTGTCTATGTTATAGTGTCCTAGCCTATCGGAGTAGCTCGTAAGCTGTTTAGCCAAGTGATCACTATAGCTCAGGTGGTAAAGGAACCGCTTTTGGACATTCTCTATTCGTTTGACGTAGACCTCGTAATGCGGACACCATACCACTGAACTGTACTCTAAGATACTAGGACTAGTGTGTTGAACAGCTTTATTTTTGTTGATGGTTTTTTAAACTTTTTACTGTTCCGCAAGACAAAACCCAGTACTTTAAATGATCTTGAGACCGTATTAAGAATGTGGACGTCGAACTTCAGCGCGTGATCGAGTTGCACTCCAAGGTCGGGAACACTATCCAGTTTCTCAAGTTTAATTCTCTCTGTAGTAACTATTCTCTAATATTTTTTTATTACGTGTGAATTGTATGTAGTAACATTTACCGATATTTAGAAGCATTTTGTTTTTTTTACACTAATTGACAAGCCGGTTGATGTCTTCTTGTAGCAATGTAATGCTTTCAATATGCCTCATAAAGAACAGCAGAAGAAAGCATGAACATTGATTACCACTCTTGCTCAAGGCAGATTGTGTCCGAGTGACTTAAATATGTTATGAGTCCAGGTTCCCTCACATGGATTATCTTCCACTGTTGTCAATTATTTTAATCTGCTCCTAAAACCTCTCTGACCAAAAGCTTGAATGAATTTATATCCTCCTGTTAGATTCATGCTACCTACCTACTTAATATATATAATTATCTTACTAGCTTCGCCCCGCGGTTTCACCCGCATATGTCTCAATCCCATGGGAATATCAGGATAAAAACTGTCCTATGTCCTATTCCAGGTAATGGTCTATCCATGTGCCAGATTTAATCTAAATCCATTCAGCAGTTTTAGTGTGAAAGTGTAGCAAACAAATTAACAAACAAAGTCACTTTCGCATTTATAATATTAGTAAGGATTTATCAACTTACTGGAGTATCAGTCAGCTTCTCATAAAGTTCATGGAAGTTCCTGTTCACCATTAGATACATGTGAACATTCTGCACTGAACATATTCTACACATTGGCAGTTTTTCCATCTTCGAACTCAAAACACTGTGGCGTACAAATAACTGGCGCGACTTGTATAAAAATGCGACCTTAAAGTAATCACCGAATGCAATTAAAAGGTTTTAAAATAACGTGTGCACTTCTCTGATAGACCACGGTAAGACTACTGTGCACTTTAACACCCGCGCGTGCGAAGCTTCACAATTTTATAGCGTATAGAAGGATCCATGTAGAACGCTTTCTTAAAATTTCACCCTCCGCACGCCTAGATTTTGAGAAAAAAAATCGTATTATATATTGCTCTGTGAAAAAATCCTAGTTTCAGAAAAATCAACTTATTTACATTAATAATTTATACTAAAATTGACATTTTACCACAGACATTCTACAAATTTCCCTTCTAGGTTGTTCCGTTTTTGTTTAGACTAAGTGACAGCAGATTTTAATGGTTTTTAACCATTGTATTATTATTGTAAGTTTTTAACTTGTTTATTTTTAAATAACTGACACCTCAACGAACTCAATAATGAAGCAAATATATAATTAAGTAAATTAAAATATTAAGTTTTATTTGTACTCTTAAGAGATCATAAGTAACGAAACGTAATTGGGCGGATTTTTTTAAATGTGTACCTACCCTATGTTTTCACGATGTCCCTTATGTTTAGATTTTAGTTACTTAGGTACTTCATTGCAATACACTAATATTTTCAACGTCTCTTGATTGAGCATATGTTTGGTAGTATTTCTGTATTATTATTTTCTATTTTTTCTCGTTTATTTATAATTTTTCCATATTGTATGGAAAAATTATAAATAAACGACTAATAAGCAGGTTTTTGCCATGTCCCATCATCACATAGTAACTTAAAAAGTAGAATAACAGTTTAGTTATCAGTATGTAGATTGATGTACATTATTAGACGGCTTATCCTACTAATATTATAAATGTGAAAGTTTGTGTGTTTGGATGTTTGTTAATCAATCACGCAAAAACGGCTGAATGGATTTGGATGAAATTTGGCAAACAGATAGGTAGTTTAAAACCTGGATTAACACATAGGATACTTTTTATCCCGATATTCCCACGGGAACGAGACTAAAATTCATTAAAATAACAAACTGATTTTAAATTATTTTTTAAATCATGGTCTGGGAATTTGACCGGGTGGAACTTTCCCGTGAGTAACGCGAGTTTTAGTGGTTTTAAGAAAATATTACTAAATTATAAATATGTTCCTTCGTTGGCAACATAACAAAGCCGTCTGATGGACTGCTGACATCTTGACAAAAAAAAAAACTGTCGTCGTGCACAACCGCTACATTGAGGACGCGTACAGTTTGTGCACAAACACAAAATATATCCAGTGACTAGCAGCATTTTTAAGATAATTGAACAATTTTTTACATGTTTCCTACTTAATTTACGAACTGTTAGTTAATAGTTTTATAAATTGTTTCATTATTTCGTTGATATAACGGCAAATCATGGAAATAAAAATTCAAACATATCTTTTGTCGGAGTTTCGTTACATTCCTCTGACTAATTCTGTCAAAAATGTTACTCAGTTGAGAAAATTATTACACAGTGGAACGCTAAAGTTGTATGATTAGCGTTCCGCTGTGTAACAATTTTCTCCACTGAGTTTTTCACTGACGTTTGAATTTCAACGTTCCGATGAGTAACTGTCCCTCTTAGAATAATTCATAATTTAGGGATTATTATTAGCTTTTTGTGTTCAGTTTTAGAAATTTTTGTATTGTAATGAAGATAACATATTTGTTTTACTTAAAAATTATTTAACAAAATGGTAATCAATGATACTTTGAATAGTTATAAAGAAAATCATGCTACTGATTAATTAACAAGTTAGTCAGAGGATAGAAAGATACAATTATTTTATTGTAAAATTCATCTGTCCGAACTAAATGTTTATTATTTTCATTAATAATAACTACCCTAGATATTAATAAAAGTATAATTTTCATTATACCTGCTTTATGAGTAAGATAATAAATCGTTAATCAGTGGAACCCAAAATCCTTTAACTGAATTTCAATAACATATTGTGATTAATTTGTAGCAGCTATTCAAATATTCTATACATTTTCTTAAAGTTCAATTAATTAATCTATACATATAATAAATCTGTAGACGAGGCGTTTCTGTACAATGAAAAAAAAAAAAAAAACCTGGCTGGAGTGTCCAAGAATAACCAACAGATGCCATTACTACCATTTTTGGAATTTTTGTCTGTTTGTCTGTTTGTCTGTTCGTTTGTTTGATTGTTCCAGTATCACGTAAAAAGTACGAAATCAATATGGTTAACTTATAAACTCAAATATTGTGTGTAACTCGATGTTTCATTTAGTTTTTGTTTCATCGCAATCGCTTTAAAATATCAAAAGATATAAGAGTTTAAAGTATTCAAGAAGAAATTTTCATTAGGTACGTAATGTAGATACACGTAACGACATCTATTGTCGTAAAATGACACTAGCGTAAAATCAGGTAGGTTTGTGATAACGTGTGTAACACACGATCATAATCATCATATGTTCACATACTTCGCGCGGAAACATAACGCGATACATTGTGAATTTACCCAATCTAAAGTTTGGTTAATTCAAGTTTTCCAAATCCATTGTTTGGTAGTAGTGCCATAGGTGGCGCTATCTATCTTTTAAATCATGATACAAATATTAATCATGAAAAAATGGTGATAAATTTTAATTTCTTAAAAATTGTAAATTGTTACATCGAGCAAAAAGTGAGTAATTAAGGCACGAACGCGCTTACTAAATAAACACGAGTGCATTAATTACTCACTTTAGCAAGGTACGTAATCTACTTTTCTTTCAACTACCAATGTACCTGCTGCGATAAAATATACCTGCTCAAGGTTAACTCAACTCAATCCAAATCAAGTAAGGTCAAGTTAGGTCAAGTCAGGTCAAGTCAGGTCAAGTCAGGTCAAGTCAGGTCAAGTCAAGTCAAGTCAAGTCAGGTCAAGTTAGTCATGGAACCCTACATCTTTTCTACATACCTTACAGAGTGTTCGAACGTTTTCCCAAATATTTTGACAGTATCACTTCGTGCTCGATAGATGGCGTTGTTCATTTAACGTCATTTTCTGAATCGCGGTGTTAAGAGTCTCCGTAGAAGAATGACTTTCGCCGAATTCATAACTATCGAGTGTTTGGCTCATTTTGAATTGAACACATAATCCATACTAATCGATGCTTAAAAGTATAAATTCGATAGTAACTCTGTCTGTCTGTCCGTCTGTAATTCTGTATGTTACCTTTTCACGCCTGATCCACTGAACGGATCTCGATAAAATTTGGTAAAGAGATAGATGGCATCCCGGCGAAGAACATAGGCAATTATTTTCTCAAAAACAAATTTAAGGGGGGGGGGGGGGATATAGGGGATGAAAGTTTTTATGGAAAACCTATCATTTTTAGAGTTCCGCAGTCAACAAGGAAGCTTTATAGTTTCGCCATGTCCGTCTGTCTGTCTGTCTGTCTGTCCGCGACTTAGCTCAAAAACTTTTAATCGACCAACTTACATGTGCAGTTGCAAAAACCCAAACATTCTGTATGCGAGAACAAGTTTTTTAACTACAATGTTTTTTTAACTACACTTTGAAGGACAGTAAACGCCCATAGACGTAATGACAATAAAACTTTGCGAAAGTTTGTTTGATAAATTAATTCATCCCAACTACGGAACTCTTCATTGTGCATGGTTCGACACGCACTTGGCCAGTTTTTTTTTAACTTAGTGCTGTGAAAATTTATGCTTTTTGTAACTAACAAAGAGTTATGTTCTTCTAAAATCATCCCTCATGAGGGTAAAAACCCTTCTTTACCCTCTTGATTTCAAAATTCACATGTAAGTACTTATTATTGACATTTTTGCGGGACTCTCTTCAAGAGCGTTAAGGGATTGAGAATATAGTCATAGTCCGTATCTTGAGAATCTGTCCACTCAATCAAAAGTTATTACTACTTGGCTCTTGGCTTGAAGAGTTTGAGTTTACCAGTGAGTACTTACTCGATAGATGGCGTTGTGCAAATGATGCGATTTTCTTAAGGGGCATGCGCCGGTAGCCCGCGAAATTCTAATCTTAAGTTTTTTGCCATTTGCAAGTCAGTGTCAGACAGGTTGTATGTTAAAATGAAATTGTTTATTCTGTAAATAGATTATTGGAATCACTTTTACACGTCGTAATAATATCAAAAAATGTAAAATTAAGCTAGATGAGGTCGGCGTTTCCTATCTGACTACTCTGAGAAGAAAGGCCGAAACAAACTCAGTCTCTTTTAAAGTGCGGACATACCTAGGTCAGATATGGCATATTGGTCAGGCCCTATGAGGGCCATGTAGATTAGTCTGAAATGGTCTTTTGAGGAATGAACCACACAGATTTGAGTGAACCTGTTCTGTCACTGCAAGCATTTGTCAGTAATAGTGGAGCTCAGCTCAGAACTTAAGGAGCTCAACGACTCGACGAACAATACCAAAGAAAGGACATTTGTGTAGGCCGCATAAAGTTCTCAAATTGCCAGACCATTGTTAAAACTAACTGAGAACGAAAATTCACATTCATCCTCACATTCACAATAATTCAATACTTTACAAAGTAATCATTTGTCAATAAGCTACATATAATATTCAATAATGTGAATTTGTATATAAAACTGGTAGGTATATTTTGATGATTTTCCATAGTACTTATTCAAAATGTCACAATGCCAAAATGACAAAATGTTAGCAGAGCGAGCAGCTCAATCCCATGCTTTTTGTCTTCTAAATAATCTGAAATTGTATAGTACCCTTTTTTACAAAGTTTGGTTTTAATACAGCTTTTAAATCGTTTAATGGGTAAGTTTCGAATGTCAATATGAATAAAATATGATTCGCGATCGTAGCAAATAGTAGCTTTACAGAATAATAACCATTAGATACAGGAATACAACTCCTGCAATATTAGTTAGATTAGATAAATAAATATTTAAAACAACTGCGACTCATTATTTAGATCAACATAAAACTTGATACTGACCTGTAAAAAGCAAAAAACATAAGATAATTTGAATTTCGCAGGCTCCCGCAAAGCTTTCGCCTTAGTTTCCATCGTCCATACAATATGCCATAGTTTTTTCATTAATCTTTATACAATATTTTTTCATTAATCTTTCCGACAGTTTCATACTGCTGTCCATACTATCCACACTATCACCACAATATAGATATGGACTACCACTAATATATTATAAAGTTACTGGCTGTCTCATGTCTGTTACTTTTACGCCGTAACGCCTAGGTCGCCTAGACAGACCACGTGGGTTATGGGACATAGGATACTTTTATCCCGGTAGCACATTCCCGTGGGATAATTTCCGACATCCACGCGGGCGAAGCCGCGGGCAAAAGCTAGTAGATAATAAGAATTCAACTACACATATTGAAAACAAAACAAAAAAATTGAGGACATTCATTTTAAACTAGGTACACTTTTAAAAAAATCCGCCCAATTTGATTTGTACACACAGTCGAGTGTATGTCTCGAGAATTAGTTTATAAGAAACCATTTTTTTTTTCATCGCTACACTAAGCATTTTTATAGCTGTCAAAACGGACTTCTTAGATTGTCGCGAGTCTAATAGATCTAAATAAAAAATAAAATGACCGCAAGTGATAATGGACTAGTACGCGGTCTTTAAGTTCGCGACCTTACTCGGCTCGCTGTCGGTGACACACGTGAAGCTTGCTCAAAATTTCATTGTCAAATTGGCTCGCGGCGATGACAGACGGGCAAGTAAGCTCGCCGAGCCATAAGTACGCGTACTTGCTCGCACATCTATCACCCCTTTAAGAGAGTGTATAGAAATACGTGCGTTGACGATAATATCGCCTAAAGGCCCGCCTCCACGAGCGACAGAATCACACACTAAGTAGTACTGAAAGAATCGCGGCGATGCGACGAGTGCAAGCGAAACGTCATCGTATCGCCGCGCGCTCGTCGCTAGGAGTGAGGCATATTTATCGTCACAGATAGAAATCACAGATATTAAAAAATGGCAGATAACAGTTGCTCCCACGGATATCGAGGGATATGGCTTGGAGGCGTGGTACATATCGCCTGACCTTGGCCAACCTGAGTGTATATGCGCCTGACGACATTGCGCACCGTGTATTCTGTTTCCATCGAAACGTGTCACTGTCGTTTCGTATTTTTACAAAATGCCGAATTGTTCCGTGCTTATTTGCAAAAATAGGACAGTTACAACAAACCTTAAGACAAGTGGTGTGTCCTACCACTGAAAAGTAAAAAATCAAAGCATTCATTATAATATTTAAGGATTTTATGAATATTTTATTGTGACATTTCAAAACGATGCATTAGTGGTGTGCAGCGCTGAGATACGGATATCGATAATTGTTAGTTGTTCTTACGGATTTATATAATATAGGTACTAACATTTGCTAATTAATCTAAATTAATTAATTTTATATATTATTATAAAGCTGAAGAGTTTGTTTGTTTGTTTGAACGCGCTAATCTCAGGAACTACTGGTTGGCATTGAAAAAATCTTTTTGTTGTTGGATAGTCCATTTAACGAGGAAGGTATAGGCTATATAACAGCACGCTACCCTACGACTTATAGGAGCGTAGCATACATTAAAAAGATTTTGAGACCTGCCGTTGCGTGCGCTACGTAAACAGTTTAAGTTACGCAAATATTATGTATGATGGAATTGTTCCTCTTTAAAAGTTCTCAAAAAAAGTGCGCAACAGCACGTCTATCTTTTAAGATTGACTAACTAAGTATAAACTTTTTTATGCTAAACAAATTTGTTCGAAATTAATGCTTAGAATCGGTCATTTAATTTTGAAGTTATCACGAGTATAAAAATGCAATACGCGAACCGTTCGACGCGCGTCGGGCGCCGCCGCCGCGCCGCCGCGACTTTCCCTACTCTAGAGAGGAGAGGATGGGCACTCGAGTAGACCATGACCTGGAATAGGACATAGGATACGTTTTATCCCAATATTCCCACGGGACCGTGATCGACCTACGCGGGTGAACTGCGGGGCACAGCTAGTATAAAGTAATATTATTGAGTTTGTTTACTCCTTAAGAATCGATTTTCATGTAAGTCCCCCGCTATGTAAATTTTATGAGGGGAGATGATGTACAAATTTCCGTTCTAGGTTGTTCCGTTTTAAGTTTAGACTAAGTGACAGCGGATTTTAATGGTTTTTAGTATTATTATTGTAAGTTTGTACCTTTAATTTATTTTTAAATAGCTGACACCGCAACGAACTCAATAATGAAGCAAAATATATAATTAAGTAAATTAAAAATATTAAGTTTTATTTGTACTCATGAGAGATCATGAGTAACGAAACGTAATTTGATGTCGTATGTACTTACACACAGACTCGAGAGCGTTAAAAAATACGAGACGTTGAAAACCGCAAATAATAGGCGCGGAGAGAAAAAATCCCAAAACAAAAATCGTAACTAGTCTAAATTTGTTTCCAAGCAATATTGAGGTCAATTGTTTTATCAAAATTAAAATTCCTGATGGTGGAGAATTGGCGACTCTTCAAAAAACTCCAAATAAACTGATATTTTGTCCAATCAAATCATTTATTTGCATAAAAAATGTTAAAAAGGTGTTACAGGTGTAACAGATATATTTTACTATTTTATAACATATTGAGGTGTGCAAATTAATATGTAAGGTACTTACCTACTTACTAATCGCCAACTTATATCGCCTCGATGACAAAAAAAGATGAAAGAACCTGGTGTGACCACGAGTCCTCATCCAAAATGACAAGCCAGCATAAATAAGTCTTACATCTAATTACCAACCTAATAAATAAAAAATAAAATGACCGCAAGTGATAATGACTTGTTAATAGTTATAAATCTTGTGCAAAACTTCATCCATTACCTTTTCAAAGCTGTCATACAATCCTGCAGGTATGTAGTTCTGTACACACTTAATACAATAAACTTTTCCAATTCTATTCAGGCTATTTTAACTCTCCGCTCAACAGATAGGCTCACATCGTGACGGTTCTTATTTAAGTTGCTTACTTACAATTTTATTCAAACTTAATAGCCGCTCGGAACATGAGGCGACTGATTCTCTCGCTCCTGGAGATGGCCCCTAAAGTAGGTAATAGTTGTGCGTACCTACTTAAAGTAGGTACGCGGTCTTTAAGTTCGTGATCTTACTCGGCTCGCCGTCGATGACACACGTGAAGCTTGCTCAAAATTTCATTGACAAATTGGCTCGCGGCTCACGGTTCGCGGCTCGCGGCGAGGACAGACGGGCGAGTAAGCTCGCCGAGCCATAAATACGCGTACTTGCTCGCACGTCTATCACCCCTTTAAAAGAGTGTATAGAAATACGTGCCTCGCCTCGACGATAATATCGACTAAATGGCCGCCTCCATGAGCGACAGAATCACAAAAAAAAGGCTTATCACCAGTGTGTACCTACCTATTCGAATTTGATTTGTTTATCCACCCTTGAAACTAAAACTACGCTACATCACATTTATAAGGTTTTTCGCCAGTGTGTATAAGCATATGTTTTGTTAAACGACCCTTTAGACTAAAACTACGTTGACATACATCACACTTATAAGGTTTTTCACCAGTGTGTCTACGATTATGTCGTGTTAAAACACTCTTTTGACTAAAACTACTTTGACATACATCACACTTATAAGGTTTTTCACCAGTGTGTCTACGATTATGTCGTGTTAAATCACTCTTATGACTAAAACTACTTTGACATATATCACACTTAAAATTTTCTCCAGTGTGTTTACGAATATGATGTCTTAAATTACCCCTTTGACTAAAACTACTTTGACATACTTCACACTTATAAGGTTTTTCACCAGTGTGTATACGATTATGTTGTGTTAAATTATGCTTTTCACGAAAACTACGTAGACATACATCACATTTATAAGGTTTTTCGCCAGTGTGTATAAGCATATGTTTTGTTAAACGACTCTTTAGACTAAAACTACGTTGACATACATCACACTTATAAGGTTTTTCACCAGTGTGTATAAGAATATGTTTTGTTAAACTACCTTGTTGAATAAAACTACTTTGACATACATCACACTTATAAGGTTTTTCACCAGTGTGTATACGATTATGTTGTGTTAAATTATGCTTTTCACGAAAACTACGTAGACATACATCACATTTATAAGGTTTTTCGCCAGTGTGTATAAGCATATGTTTTGTTAAACGACTCTTTAGACTAAAACTACGTTGACATACATCACACTTATAAGGTTTTTCACCAGTGTGTATAAGAATATGTTTTGTTAAACTACCTTGTTGAATAAAACTACTTTGACATACATCACACTTATAAGGTTTTTCACCAGTGTGTATACGATTATGTTGTGTTAAATTATGCTTTTCACGAAAACTACGTAGACATACATCACATTTATAAGGTTTTTCGCCAGTGTGTATAAGCATATGTTTTGTTAAACGACTCTTTAGACTAAAACTACGTTGACATACATCACACTTATAAGGTTTTTCACCAGTGTGTATAAGAATATGTTTTGTTAAACTACCTTGTTGACTAAAACGACTTTGACATACATCACACTTATAAGGTTTTTCGCCAGTGTGTATAAGAATATGTTTTGTTAAATGACCCTTTAGACTAAAACTACGTTGACATACATCACATTCGAATTTTCCACCTGGGCGAGTTGTAGGGATAACTTTCAAGTCTGATTTTTCTTTTTTCGATTGCTCGACTGTTATTGCATCTTGTAGTTTTGTTCTTCGTGTGTCTAGTTCTGATTTCTTCTCAGCAGTCGCCCCTAGGATTAAAAATGTGGTAAGTAAGTACAACGTTGGAAAAAAATTGCCATGCGCGCAAATCAAAATAACAGCGCTTTGCATGATTCACACCACTGACGACACTCAATAATACACTTAATCACCAGAGATGACATAATACGGTTGATTCCAAAACTATCAAAGTTTAAACAAACCCTCTTCAAGGCAGTGGCGGGTAAACAAATTTTCAAGGTCAAAGTCAAAACGTTTATTGCGAACTAAGTGTACAATGTTGGTGTTAGGTAGGTAAAGGCTGTAAAGTTTTTGCCGCCCTTGCCTCTACAATTGTCGTGTCCTAGATTATTTTTACAATCCAACAATTTCGTTGAAATTGCACATAAATTACTTTTTTTGGGTTGGAAGTTTGCTACACGGAAAGTACAATGACAAGGCACAGGCGAAAGTCATCGCAAAATTTGTTGCAGACTTCTATCAGTAAAAACAGAAAACCATCATGCAGAAATCTTTATGACTACAATGAGGAAGCAAAAAAAAAAAAATGGTCCCCAATTTGCCGCCCTAGGCTCAAGCCTACCTTATTGTCGTTCTTAAAAACATACCATCACTTTGATGTTCCTCCTTTGGCTCAATAATATCATCTGGTCCCTCACAAACAGCTGGTAATTCTTCTTTGATAGCAATGCTTTCTGTTTGAACAACATCAACTATACTTATGTTCTCTGTTGGAGATTTAGTAAACCCACCTAAATACTCTGAGTGGTCTTGGTTTATTAAAGGTTTGGGCTGTAAAAAGATATTTATAGTATTAGGAAAATATGTCAGGCACAGTCCCACAAGCACAAACTTGTTTCATTAAACTAGTCACTAGAAAGAGCCCCACAAGTGAGGACACTTAAGTTCATTGAACTTAGGTCCAATGCACTCTGGACAGTCGGCCATGCTTGATTGGCGTGAACTGCAGACACAACAGGTATGAGCTTTACAGAAAACACTTCCATATTATACTGAAATTAGAAATTGTAAGAATAAATGTCCATTGAAGAATATCTCACCTCATAATCCTCATTCATCATCTGAGCGAACAGCTCTTCGGCTTCCAGACATTTTCTCATAAGTTGGCAGCATTTTTCTAGTTTAGCGCAGCAGAAGAAACAAGCAAGAACCGGTCTCCTGTCCTCAGTTACAAACTGCAACAAAACTTCTCTTACACTATTTTTAACAAGTTTTTAATAGCTTGACCTGTATCTGTCTATGTAACGGAACCTTTCAACGTAATTTTCACGAACTAAGACGTTTTCGTTTTTTCACCAATTTGAATTTTTTCCCCCCATGGATTATCTTTAATTCTTATTTATCAACTTACTGGAATATCAGTCAGCTTCTCATATAGTTCATGGATGTTCCTGTTAACCACTAGATACGTGCGAACATTCTGCACTAAACATATTCTACACATATGCAGTTTTTCCATCTTCATTACATTTCTGTCATTAATACCTATAACAAACAATTAGACAGAAGTTTTACTGTTATTAGTAGGTACCTACTGTTTGAACGATAGAACACTGTTGGGCAGTCATTTATAATTACCGATTTCAGATGACCCCAAATTGAATGGTGAGGAAGCTGCGGCCACGAGTACCTTTGCACCAATGTCTGGAGAAATAAAAATCAGAATATGGTTTTTACCGGCTTTATTTAATAAAAACAAAACATCTGCCAGATGCGTGTCAGACCACGCACATTGAAGGGTTGGGATTAACTTATCCCAAAAAAAATTAACATTTTAGTTAGAAAACATGTTCTCCCGACCCCCCATAGATAAAACGTCACTTAAATCGTCGTTACTTGTTTAATCTTATTTCAAATGGAATATAGATCATCTTCAAAGTTTAACTGTAACTAACATTGTATTAAATACTCATTCTTACAAAGTCTTATTATATCTATCTGAGTGCCAAATTTCATCCAAATCCATTCAGCCGTTTTAAGAGGGCCCGGAGTGGCACACATGTCGACCAGAAATTACAATACAAGTACATTGGCGATTTTTTGGTGGTTAATAGTATATATTATGTTTGTTCTTAAAAACATACCATCACTTTGATATTCCTCCTTTGGCTCAATAATATCTTCTGGTCCCTCACAAACAGCTGTTAATATTTCTTTGATAGCAATGCTCTCTGTTTGAACAACATCAACTATACTTATGTTTTGTATTGGAGATTTAATAAACCCACCAAAATACTCTGAACCTTGGTTTATTAAAGGTTTGGGCTGTAAAAAGATATTTATAGTATTAGGAAAATATGACAGTCACAGTCCCACAAGCACAAACTTGTTTCCTTATACTAAAGTCACTCAACAGAGCCCCACAAGTGAGGACAATTAAGTATGTCCAATGTACCCTGGAGAGTCGCCCATGTTACCTCCGAACCTCACTGAAGTCACAGACCAATGGTATTGATGGTGTGAAATCCAGACACAATCACTTTCACATATTTTAGTAGTTGAAGAATACCTCACCTCATAATCCTCGTTCCTCATCAGAGTGAACAGCTCTTCAGCTTTCAGACATTTTCTCAGTAACTGGCAGCATTGCTTTAGTTTAGCGCAGCAGAAGAAACAAGCAAGGATCGGTCTCCTGTCCTCAGTTACAAACTGCAACAAAACTGCTCTTACACTATTGTTTTTATGAAGTCAATACTTCCAATCTATACTAATATTATAAAGCTGAAGAGTTTCTTTGTTTGTTTGTTTGTTTGTTTGAACGCGCTAATCTAAGGAACTACTGGTTTGAATTGAAAAATTATTTTTGTGTTGGATAGTCCATTTCAGTCCAGGAAGGCTATGGGCTATATAACATCACGCTACGACCAATAGGAGCGGAGCATAAATGAAAAATGTTGCAAAAACGGGAAAAATTATTCCTTTTTGTGAGCTTCTGTTGCGTGCGCTGCGTAAACGGTTTAAGTTACGCAAATATTATGTATGATGGAATTGTTCCTCTTTAAAAATTCAAAAAAAAAGTCCGCGACAGCATATGTCTATCTTTTAAGATTGACTCACTATAACCTTTTTTATGGTAATCAATTTTTATCGAAGTTAATGCATTATTTGTGAAGGAGTTTTATCGAAGTAATATTAATTCTTATTCAAATAAATAGTTTTAACATCAAGGGTATTTATGTAGCAGTAAAATACTTTTTAATTCATTCGAATCGGACATTTAATTTCGAAGATATCACGATATAAAAATGCAATACGCGAACCGTTCGACGCCGGGCGCCGCGCCTCCGCGACGTTCCCTACTTTAGAGAGGAGAGGATGAGCACACGGGTCTGTCACGGGTAGACATGACCTGGAATAGGACGTAGGATACGTTTTATCCCTATATTCCCACGGGATCGACATCTACGCGGGTGAAACCGCGGGGCACAGCTAATATTACATAAAATTGTAAAGCCCACAGTTGGTGGACAGTAATTTATTTATTTATTTATTAGGATTTCCAACAAAAGATGTACACAGGACATGACAAAAAATTAAGTTACATAATGTGTTATGTAAGTGTACTCCCTCACTTACAGGAGAGCATGCAAATGATTAATTATTAAAACTAAGCTAACAAAAGGTTATTAAAACATATAAAATATTAAAAAGATAAACAAATAGAGTTAAAATTAAAAAGTTGACAAATTTAAAAAGTAGCAATACCAATAACATTTTCATAGCATTAGGGTCTACATACTAATAAACTTTTTAGACATTTGTTATATCTAGACATACGTTGCGAGATATCTAAATCAGTCGTTTTAGCCAACATGTTATATTGCCTACAGATTCTTGGCACAGCGGCGTAATGACCCAGGTTTGTTTTTGAGCCGGGGATGTTAAATAGCTGAAATGTGTTATGCCTGGGTATCCGAGTTGGAATTTGGATGGGTAATGAGCTCAGAAGTTCACTGCAGTCCATCGTTCCGTTCAATATCATTCAATATAATGAAGTCCTGCTTCTTTCTACGACTGACTAGAGTGTCTATGTTATAGTGTCCTAGCCTATCGGAGTAGCTCGTAAGCTGTTTAGCCAAGTGATCACTATAGCTCAGGTGGTAAAGGAACCGCTTTTGGACATTCTCTATTCGTTTGACGTAGACCTCGTAATGCGGACACCATACCACTGAACTGTACTCTAAGATACTAGGACTAGTGTGTTGAACAGCTTTATTTTTGTTGATGGTTTTTTAAACTCTTTACTGTTCCGCAAGACAAAACCCAGTACTTTAAATGATCTTGAGACCGTATTAAGAATGTGGACGTCGAACTTCAGCGCGTGATCGAGTTGCACTCCAAGGTCGGGAACACTATCCAGTTTCTCAAGTTTAATTCCCTCTGTAGTAACTATTCTCTAATATTTTTTTATTACATGTGAATTGTATGTAGTAACATTTACCGATATTTAGAAGCATTTTGTTTTTTTTACACTAATTGACAAGCCGGTTGATGTCTTCTTGTAGCAATGTAATGCTTTCAATATGCCTCATAAAGAACAGCAGAAGAAAGCATGAACATTGATTACCACTCTTGCTCAAGGCAGATTGTGTCGGAGTGACTTAAATATGTTATGAGTCCAGGTTCCCTCACATGGATTATCTTCCACTGTTGTCAATTATTTTAATCTGCTCCTAAAACCTCTCTGACCAAAATCTTGAATGAATTTATATCCTCCTGTTAGATTCATGCTACCTACCTACTTAATATATATATCTTACTAGCTTCGCCCCGCGGTTTCACCCGCGTATGTCTCAATCCCATGGGAATATCAGGATAAAAACTGTCCTATGTCCTATTCCAGGTAATGGTCTATCCATGTGCCAGATTTAATCTAAATCCATTCAGCAGTTTTAGTGTGAAAGTGTAGCAAACAAATTAACAAACAAAGTCACTTTCGCATTTATAATATTAGTAAGGATTTATCAACTTACTGGAGTATCAGTCAGCTTCTCATAAAGTTCATGGAAGATCCTGTTCACCATTAGATACATGTGAACATTCTGCACTGAACATATTCTACACATTGGCAGTTTTTCCATCTTCGAACTCAAAACACTGTGGCGTACAAATAACTGGCGCGACTTGTATAAAAATGCGACCTTAAAGTAATCACCGAATGCAATTAAAAGGTTTTAAAATAACGTGTGCACTTCTCTGATGGACCACGGTAAGACGGCAGCAGCTTAGCTATTATAGAGACTTATTATAATAATTATCTCGGCTCCACTGTACTGTGTAACACCCGCGCGTGCGAAGCTTCACAATTTTATAGCGTATAGAAGGATCCATGTAGAACGCTTTCTTAAAATTTCACCCTCCGCACGCCTAGATTTTGAGAATATTATATATTGCTCTGTGAAAAAATCCTAGTTTCAGAAAAATCAACTTATTTACATTAATAATTTATACTAAAATTGACATTTTACCACAGATATTGTACAAATTTCCCTTCTAGGTTGTTCCGTTTTTGTTTAGACTAAGTGACAGCAGATTTTAATGGTTTTTAACCATTGTATTATTATTGTAAGTTTTTAACTTGTTTATTTTTAAATAACTGACACCTCAATGAACTTAATAATGAAGCAAATATATAATTAAGTAAATTAAAATACTAAGTTTTATTTGTACTCTTAAGATATCATTAGTAACGAAACGTAATTGGGCGGATTTTTTTAAATGTGTACCCTATGTTTTCACGATGTCCCTTATGTTTAGATTTTTTTTACTTACTTCATTGCAATACACTAATATTTTTACGTCTCTTGATTGAGCATATGTTTGGTAGTATTTCTGTATTATTATTTTCTATTTTTTCCCGTTTATTTATAATTTTTCTGTACAATTAAATGACTAATAAGCAGGTTTTTGCCATGTCCCATCATCACATAGTAACTTAAAAAGTAGAATAACAGTTTACTTGTCAGTATGTAGATTGATGTAATTACATTATTAGACGGCTTATCCTACTAATATTATAAATATGAAAGTTTGTGTGTTTGGATGTTTGTTACTCAATCACGCAAAAACGGTAGAATGGATTTGGATGAAATTTGGCAAACAGATAGTTTATAACCTGGATTAACACATAGGATACTTTTTATCCCGATATTCCCACGGGAACGAGACTAAAATTCATTAAAATAACAAACTGGTTTTAAATTATTTTTTAAATCATGGTTTAGGAATTTGACCGGGTGGAACTTTTCCGTGAGTAACGCGAGTTTTAGTGGTTTTAAGAAAATATTACTAAATTATAAATATGTTCCTTTGTTGGCAACATAACAAAGCCGTCTGATCGACTGCTGACAACTTGACAAAAAAAAAATCTGTCGTCGTACCGCTACATTGAGGACGAGTACAGTGTGTGCACAAACACAAAATATATCCAGTGACTAGCAGCACTTTTAAGATAATTGAACAATTTTTACATGTTTCCTACTTAATTTAAGAACTGATAGTTAATAGTTTTATAAATTGTTTCATTATTTCGTTGATATAACGGCAAATCATGGAAATAAAAATTCAAACATATCTTTCTTTTGTCGGAGTTTCGTTACATTCCTCTGACTAATTCTGTCAAAAATGTTACTCAGTTGAGAAAATTATTACACAGTGGAACGCTAAAGTTGTATGATTAGCGTTCCGCTGTGTAACAATTTTCTCCACTGAGTTTTTCACTGACGTTTGAATTTCAACGTTCCGATGAGTAACTGTCCCTCTTAAAATAATTCATAATTTAGGGATTATTATTATTATTATTTATTTTTTTTATATGTTTTTACATCTCGTGACCCTGGGATCCCGGACCTTTGGAAGGCGTGGGAGGGGCCGAAGCCAACTCGCAGAGGCCCCTTAGACAATTTTAAATGGAATGAGGACCAACCGACGATTATCCCTGTTCGCACTATGCAAGTGCAGCCAAGGACAAACCCCGGTTGGTGTAGGACTATTGCAGAACATGGAAACAAAAATATTGGATTATGGGTTTGGGTTGCTAAGTGAACTGGTTAGCTTGAACTATGCAAAGACTATGGCCCCTGCCTGACCAATGTTTATGAAATACACAGATAAAATGGCAGGGGGTGACTTGCACACTCAATAATGGGCCCCCGAAAACGGTCGCTAGCACATAGTGACGTAGCGACAAGGGGGCAACATGTCCTGAGGTGCTTAAGAGGAGCGGAGAGGTATTCCACGGCTATCAGGACAATCCCGGAAGTACGGTCAAGATCCCTACCAGCATCTTACTGGAATACTTCCGTCCTATGAGCACGTTTGCTCTTGCGAATCTCCACTCAAGCCGGCCAATCAAGGCAAGAATGAGGTGGGAGCTCTGTTGCTCGTCAGTGTTCACTCCAGCCGGCCAATAAAGGCAAGCCAGAGGTGAGGAACAAGACTTCTCCCGGGAGATAGGGTCCGTGGGGTCGCAACTGCCCAACAGCTCGCCACATACTGCCCTGCGGGTTTTTGTATCTCTCTTGGTCTGGCTCCTCACTCTAGACCCGTTCCGGCAAAGTAAACTCTACCGGCACAGACCCAGAGTTCAGAGCGCGCAAGCCCCACCACGACGTCAACGTAGAGATACGGCGGTGGGGTTATTATTATTAGCTTTTAGTGTTCAGTTTTAGAAATTTTAGTATTGTAATGAAGATAACATATTTGTTTTACTTAAAAATTATTTAACAAAATGGTAATCAATGACAATTTGAATAGTTATAAAGAAAATCATGCTACTGATTAATTAACAAGTTAGTCAGAGGATAGAAAGATACAATTATTTTATTGTAAAATTCATCTGTCCGAACTAAATGTTTATTATTTTCATTAATAATACCTACCCTAGATATTAATAAAAGTATAATTTTCATTATACCTGCTTTATGAGTAAGATAATAAATCGTTAATCAGTGGAACCCAAAATCCTTTAACTGAATTTCAATAACATATTATGATTAATTTGTAGCAGCTATTCAAATATTCTATACATTTTCTTAAAGTTCAATTAATTAATAGATAATTAGAATTCAACTACACATATTGAAAACAAAACAAAAAAATTGGGGACATTCATTTTAAACTAGGTACACTTTTAAAAAAATCCGCCCAATTTGATTTGTACACACAGTCGAGTGTATGTCTCGAGAATTAGTTTATAAGAAACCATTTTTTTTTTCATCACTATACAAAGCATTTTTATAGCTGTCAAAACGGACTTCTTAGATTGTCGCGAGTCTAATAGATCTAAATAAAAAATAAAATGCCCGCAAATGATAATGGACTAGTACGCGGTCTTTAAGTTCGCGACCTTACTCGGCTCGCTGTCGGTGACACACGTGAAGCTTGCTCAAAATTTCATTGTCAAATTGGCTCGCGGCTCGCGGCGATGACAGACGGGCGAGTAAGCTCGCCGAGCCATAAGTACGCGTACTTGCTCGCACATCTATCACCCCTTTAAGAGAGTGTATAGAAATACGTGCGTTGACGATAATATCGCCTAAAGGCCCGCCTCCACGAGCGACAGAATCACACACTAAGTAGTACTGAAAGAATCGCGGCGATGCGACGAGTGCAAGCGAAACGTCATCGTATCGCCGCGCGCTCGTCGCTAGGAGTGAGGCATATTTATCGTCACAGATAGAAATCACAGATATAAAAAAATAGCAGATAACAGTTGCTCCCACGGATATCGAGGGATATGGCTTGGAGGCGTGGTACATGTCGCCTGACCTTGGCCAACCTGAGTGTATATGCGCCTGACGACATTGCGCACCGTGTATTCTGTTTCCATCGAAACGTGTCACTGTCATTTCGTATTTTTACAAAATGCCGAATTGTTCCGTGCTTATTTGCAAAAATAGGACAGTTACAACAAACCTTAAGACAAGTGGTGTGTCCTACCACTGATAAGTAAAAAATCAAAGCATTCATTATAATATTTAAGGATTTTATAAATATTTTATTGTGACATTTCAAAACGATGCATTAGTGGTGTGCAGCGCTGAGATATGGATATCGATGATTGTTAGTTGTTCTTACGGATTTATATAATATACTAACATTTGCTAATTAATCTAAATTAATTAATTTTATATATTATTATAAAGCTGAAGAGTTTGTTTGTTTGTTTGAACGCGCTAATCTCAGGAACTACTGGTTGGCATTGAAAAAATCTTTTTGTTGTTGGATAGTCCATTTAACGAGGAAGGTAATAGGCTATATAACAGCACGCTACCCTACGACTTATAGGAGCGTAGCATACATGAAAAAGATTTTGAGACCTGCCGTTGCGTGCGCTACGTAAACAGTTTAAGTTACGCAAATATTATGTATGATGGAATTGTTCCTCTTTAAGAGTTCTCAAAAAAAGTCCGCGACAGCACGTCTATCTTTTAAGATTGACTAACTAAGTATAAACTTTTTTATGCTAAACAAATTTGTTCGAAATTAATGCTTAGAATCGGTCATTTAATTTTGAAGTTATCACGAGTATAAAAATGCAATACGCGAACCGTTCGACGCGCGTCGGGCGCCGCCGCCGCGCCGCCGCGACTTTCCCTACTCTAGAGAGGAGAGGATGGGCACTCGAGTAGACCATGACCTGGAATAGGACATAGGATACGTTTTATCCCAATATTCCCACGGGACCGTGATCGACATACGCGGGTGAAACTGCGGGGCACAGCTAGTATAAAGTAATATTATTGAGTTTGTTTACTCCTTAAGAATCGATTTTCATATAAGTCCCCCGCTATGTAAATTTTATGAGGGGAGATGATGTACAAATTTCCGTTCTAGGTTGTTCCGTTTTAAGTTTAGACTAAGTGACAGCGGATTTTAATGGTTTTTAGTATTATTATTGTAAGTTTGTAACTTTAATTTATTTTTAAATAGCTGACACCGCAACGAACTCAATAATGAAGCAAAATATATAATTAAGTAAATTAAAAATATTAAGTTTTATTTGTACTCATGAGAGATTACTCATGGTAACGAAACGGAATTTGATGTCGTATGTACTTACATACAGACTCGAGAGCGTTAAAAAATACGAGACGTTGAAAACCGCAAATAATAGGCGCGGAGAGAAAAAATCCCAAAACAAAAATCGTAACGAGTCTTTTGTTTCCAAGCAATATTGAGGTCAATTAAATCTTCAAGTTCAAGGTCAATATCCAAAAAGTCAAGGTCGAATACCCCAAAAGTCAAGGTCAAACCAAAAAATACCAACATCTTGGAATTTGTTCAATGTGAAGATAGAAAGGTAAAAATAATAATTGTAAAGCGTTGTCGACGGAGCCCCGCTTAGGGGGGCTCCTACTTCTGTGTGGTTTAAAAAAAAATAACCACTAAGGGGATGGCGGGGTCTTGCACTAGACCCCGCCATCCCCTTCTAACCTAACCTGTCCGAGTCGGGGTGCCCCAAGTCCCGAGCTCGCGTCGCTCGCTCTTGCATCCTAAGTTTTCGTAACTTTTGAACCAGTGACTGTCAAATTCTGATATTTGGCGACTAATTATCGTCAATTGTTTTATCAAAATTAAAATTCCTGATGGTGGCGAATTGGCGACTCTTCAAAAAACTCCAAATAAACTGATATTTTGTCCAATCAAATCATTTATTTGCATAAAACATGTTAAAAAGGTGTTACAGGTATAACAGATACATTTTATAACATATTGAGGTGTGCAAATTAATATGTATGTACTTACCTACTTACTAATCGCAAACTTATATCGCCTCGATGACAAAAAAAGATGGAAGAACCTGGTGTGACCACGAGTCCTCACCCGAAATGACAAGCCAGCATAAATAAGTCTTACATCTTAATTACCAACCTAATAAATAAAAAATAAAATGACCGCAAGTGATAATGACTTGTTAAGAGTTATAAATCTTGTGCAAAACTTCATCCATTACCTTTTTCAAAGCAGTCATACAATCCTGCAGGTATGTAGTTCTGTACACACTTAATACAATAAACTTTTCCAATTCTATTCAGGCTATTTTAACTCTCCGCTCAACAGATAGGCTCACATCGTGACGGTTCTTATTTAAGTTGCTTACTTACAATTCAAACTTAATAGCCGCTCGGAACATGAGGCGACTGATTCTCTCGCTCGTGGTAATGGCCCTTAAAATAGGTGATAGTTGTGCGTACCTACTTAAAGTACGCGGTAATCTTACTCGGCTCGCCGTCGATGACACACGTGAAGCTTGCTCAAAATGTCATTGACAAATTGGCTCGCGGCTCACGGTTCGCGGCTCGCGGCGAGGACAGACGGGCGAGTAAGCTCGCCGAGCCATAAATACGCGTACTTGCTCGCACGTCTATCACCCCTTTAAAAGAGTGTATAGAAATCCGTGCCTCGCCTCGACGATAATATCGACTAAAGGGCCGCCTCCATGAGCGACCGAATCACAAAAAAAGGCTTATCACCAGTGTGTACCTACCTATTCGAATTTGATTTGTTTATCCACCCTTGAAACTAAAACTACGCTGACATACATCAATTATAAATGAAAATACCCGAGAAAAATACACTTACCCTACCCTTACCTTATTGAAATTACCATTTTGAATAAAATTACGTAGACATATATCGCACTTATAAAGTTATTCACCAGTGTGTACACGAATATGCTTTGTAAAAGAACCCTTTAGACTATAGCTACGCTGATACACATTTATGTTGTGTTAAATTACGCTTTTCACGAAAACTACGTCGACATACAGCACATTTATAAGGTTTTTCGCCAGTGTGTATAAGAATATGTCTTGTTAAACTACCTTGTTGACTAAAACTACGTAAACATACATCACACTTATAAGGTTTTTCGCCAGTGTGTATACGAATATGTTGTGTTAAAATATTTTTATGACTAAAACTACGTAGACATACATCACACTTATAAGGTTTTTCGCCAGTGTGTATACGAATATGTTGTGTTAAAATAACTTTATGACTAAAACTACATTGACATACATCACACTTATAATTTCTTCCAGTGTGTTTACGAATATGATTTCTTAAATTACCCTTTTGACTAAAACTACTTTGACATATATCACACTTAAAATGTTCTCCAGTGTGTTTACGAATATGATCTCTTAAATTACCCCTTTGACTAAAACTACTTTGACATACTTCACACTTGTAAGGTTTTTCACCAGTGTGTCTACGATTATGTTGTGTTAAATTATGCTTTTCACGAAAACTACGTAGACATACATCACATTTATAAGGTTTTTCGCCAGTGTGTATAAGCATATGTTTTGTTAAACGACCCTTTAGACTAAAACTACGTTGACATACATCACACTTATAAGGTTTTTCACCAGTGTGTCTACGATTATGTCGTGTTAAAACACTCTTTTGACTAAAGCTACTTTGACATACATCACACTTATAAGGTTTTTCACCAGTGTGTCTACGATTATGTCGTGTTAAATCAGTCTTATGACTAAAACTACTTTGACATATATCACACTTAAAATTTTCTCCAGTGTGTTTACGAATATGATCTCTTAAATTACCCCTTTGACTAAAACTACTTTGACATACTTCACACTTATAAGGTTTTTCACCAGTGTGTCTACGATAATGTCGTGTTAAATCACTCTTTTGACTAAAACTACTTTGACATATATCACACTTAAAATTTTCTCCAGTGTGTTTACGAATATGATGTCTTAAATTACCCCTTTGACTAAAACTACTTTGACATACTTCACACTTATAAGGTTTTTCACCAGTGTGTATACGATTATGTTGTGTTAAATTATGCTTTTCACGAAAACTACGTAGACATACATCACATTTATAAGGTTTTTCGCCAGTGTGTATAAGCATATGTTTTGTTAAACGACTCTTTAGACTAAAACTACGTTGACATACATCACACTTATAAGGTTTTTCGCCAGTGTGTATAAGAATATGTTTTGTTATATGACCCTTTAGACTAAAACTACGTTGACATACATCACATTGGAATTTTCCACCTGGGCGAGTTGTAGGGATAACTTTCAAGTCTGATTTTTCTTTTTTCGATTGCTCGACTGTTATTGCATCTTGTAGTTTTGTTCTTCGTGTGTCTAGTTCTGATTTCTTCTCAGCAGTCGCCCCTAGGATTAAAAATGTGGTAAGTAAGTACAAGGTTGGAAAAAAATTGCCATGCGCGCAAATCAAAATAACAGCGCTTTGCATGATTCACACCACTGACGACACTCAATAATACACTTAATCACCAGAGATGACATAATACGGTTGATTCCAAAAATATCAAAGTTTAAACAAACCCTCTTCAAGGCAGTGGCGGGTAAACAAATTTTCAAGGTCAAAGTCAAAACGTTTATTGCGAACTAAGTGTACAATGTTGGTGTTAGGTAGGTATAGGCTGTAAAGTTTCTGCCGCCCTTGCCTCTACAATTGTCATGTCCTAGATTATTTTTACAATCCAACAATTTCGTTGAAATTGCACGTAAAATAATTTTTGGGTTGGAAGTTTGCTACAAGGAAAGTACAATGACAAGGCAGAGGGGAAAGTCATCGCAAAATTTGTTGCCGACTTCTATCAGTAAAAACAGAAAACCATCATGCAGAAATCTTTACGATTACAATGAGGTAGCAAAAAAAGCGGTCCCCAATTTGCCGCCCTAGGCTCAAGCCTACCTTATTTTTGTTCTTAAAAACATATCATCACTTTGATGTTCCTCCTTTGTCTCAATAATATCATCTGGTCCCTCACAAACAGCTGGTAATTCTTCTTTGATAGCAATGCTTTCTGTTTGAACAACATCAACTATACTTATGTTCTCTGTTGGAGATTTAATAAACCCACCTAAATACTCTGAGGGGTCTTGGTTTATTAAAGGTTTGGGCTGTAAAAAGATATTTATAGTATTAGGAAAATATGTCAGGCACAGTCCCACAAGCACAAACTTGTTTAATTAAACTAGTCACTAGAAAGAGCCCCACAAGTGAGGACACTTAAGTTCATTGGACTTAGGTCCAATGCACTCTGGACAGTAAACTATTTTTAACAAGTTTTTAATAGCTTGACCTGTATCTGTCTATGTAACGGATCCTTTCAACGTAATTTTCACGAACTAAAACGTTTTCGTTTTTTCACCTACACCACCTACATACTGTCCACTATTTTGTTTTTGGAGCGAAAACTTAAGCACTTTTTGGGTGTACAAAAATTATGGAACTCGCGTCATCGTCACGCTTGCAGTGATTAGCTTTTTTTAGCGCCATCTACCTTCCACCGTTTGAATTACGTTGAGGTTGAAGGGAAAACTTCTTTAGGCGAGTTGAGCACTTTTTGGGTGAACAAAAATTATGGAACTCGCGTCATCGTCACGCTTGAAGACAAAATGGCGGAACAGTAGGTAAGTATGCCACAGATCTTCAAACGCCGTTGCACACGTATCAAGGGCCAATGACAATAAAATATTATGATTAAATCTAATAATTATTAAATCACAAATCGCTGAGTACTTTGTTTATATAAATTAAAAGTACACACGGTTAAAAGCGTGTTTTTTATTTTTTTAATGTGAAGAAAATACTTCCAGTCTTACATTATATTGTAACCCAACAGTTGATGGTCAGTAATGCTTTCAATACGCCTCATACAGAGACGGTATGAGGATTGATTACCCCTACGTTCAAGGCAGATTGGTGATTTATTTATGAATCTATTTTAAGTCCAGGTTCCCCCATGGATTATCTTTCACTTAATTCTTATTTATCAACTTACTGGAATATCAGTCAGCTTCTCATATAGCTCATGGATGTTCCTGTTCACCAGTAGATACATGCGAACATTCTGCACTAAACATATTCTACACATATGCAGTTTTTCCATCTTCATTACATTTCTGTCATTAATACCTGTAACAAACAATTCGACAGACCTTTTACTGTTATTAAGTACCTACTGTTTGAACGATAGAACACTGTTGGGCAGTCATTTATAATTACCGATTTCAGATGACCCCAAATTGAATGGTGAGGAAGCTGCGGCTTCGACTGCCTTTGCACCAATGTCTGGAGAAATAAAAATCAGAATTTATGATTTTTACCAGCTTTATTTATAAAAACCAAAAATCTGCCAAATGCGTGTCGGACCACGCACATTGAAGGGTTCCATTGTTGGGATTAACTTATCCCAAAATGACTTAACATTTTAGTTAGAAAACATGTTCTCCCATACATCGATAATACGTCACTTAAATCGTTGTTAAATGTTTAATCTTATTTCAAATGGAATATAGATCATCTTCAAAGTTTAACTGTAACTAGCTTTTTATTAAATACTCATTGTTACGAAGTCTTATTATATCAATCTGAGTGCCAAATTTCATCCAAATCCATTCAGCCGTTTTTGCGTGATTGAGTAAAAATCATCCAAAAACATCCAAAATTTCACATTTTAAGAGGGCCCGGAGTGGCACACATGTCGACCAGAAATTACAATACAAGTACATTGGCGATTTTTGGTGGTTAATAGTATATATTATGTTTGTTCTTAAAAACATACCATCACTTTGATATTCCTCCTTTGGCTTGTGGCGGTATCTACATCGCCACATGCGAACTACGCATCAAAGACCTGACGTCACATAAATCCTGCATCGCGCAATTAAAGTTTACCGTGCAGTGGACATATATACGAGAACCCAACATCAATCGTTGGGCAGTTGCCCGCCAGACACAACACCTGTCTGGTCGGAGGATCCTCCCTTTTCTATGGAGTATGAGTGAACTTTACACCCTGTTCCTCATACCCCTAAATTGGTGACCCCGAATATGAACGTCAACGCAGCCTTCGTGCAACTACTCCAGCGTGACGTCATCATCATCACTCCCGCAAGCTTTCAGTGAGGCGAGTCACACAGCCAAGCCAACACCCGAGGCGTCAACGGGTATCCTGACCACCAGCATGCAGCGAACGCGCATTCCTGGTCATCACCCTCAGCCTCATCACCCCGACCCACTGGGGAATCATCTCAATCACCTCATCACCCCGACCCACTGGGGAATCACCGCAATCACCTCATCACCCCGACCCACTGGGGAATCACCGCAATCACCCCGACCCACTGGGGAATCACCGCAATCACCTCAATCACCACAACCGCCGCAAACAGTTCCGACCCACTGCGAACAATGCGGCACCCGGTTCCGACTCACTGGAACCACAACTGGCACTGGCAAGCATCGCAAGATACAAAGACTCAGCCCACTATCGACCTCCGGTCTCCGGAGGGGAGTGATGTGGCGGTATCTACATCGCCACATGCGAACTACGCATCAAAGACCTGACGTCAGACAGACGTCACATAAATCCTGCATCGCGCAATTAAAGTTTACCGTGCAGTGTACATATATACGAGAACCCAACATCAATCGTTGGGCAGTTGCCCGCCAGACACAACACCTGTCTGGTCGGAGGATCCTCCCTTTTCTATGGAGTATGAGTGAACTTTACACCCTGTTCCTCATACCCCTAAAGGCTCAATAATATCTTCTGGTCCCTCACAAACAGCTGTTAATATTTCTTTGATAGCAATGATAAACCCACCTAAATACTCTGAACCTTGGTTTATTAAAGGTTTGGGCTGTAAAAAGATATTTATAGTATTAGGAAAATATGACAGTCACAGTCCCACAAGCACAAACTTGTTTCCTTATACTAAAGTCACTCAACAGAGCCCCACAAGTGAGGACAATTAAGTATGTCCAATGTACCCTGGAGAGTCGCCCATGTTACCTCCGAACCTCACTGAAGTCACAGACCAATGGTATTGATGGTGTGAAATCCAGACACAATCACTTTCACATATTTTAGTAGTTGAAGAATACCTCACCTCATAATCCTCGTTCCTCATCAGAGTGAACTGCTCTTCAGCTTTCAGACATTTTCTCAGTAACTGGCAGCATTGCTTTAGTTTAGCGCAGCAGAAGAAACAAGCAAGGATCGGTCTCCTGTCCTCAGTTACAAACTGCAACAAAACTGCTCTTACACTATTGTTTTTATGAAGTCAATACTTCCAATCTATACTAATATTATAAAGCTGAAGAGTTTCTTTGTTTGTTTGTTTGTTTGAACGCGCTAATCTAAGGAACTACTGGTTTGAATTGAAAAATTATTTTTGTGTTGGATAGTCCATTTCAGTCCAGGAAGGCTATAGCCTATATAACATCACGCTACGACCAATAGGAGCGGAGCATAAATGAAAAATGTTGCAAAAACGGGAAAAAATATTCCTTTTTGTGAGCTTCCGTTGCGTGCGCTGCGTAAACGGTTTAAGTTACGCAAATACTATGATGAAATTGTTCCTCTTTAAAAATTCTAAAAAAAAGTCCGCGACAGCATATGTCTATCTTTTAAGATTGACTCACTATAACCTTTTTTATGGTAATCAATTTTTATCGAAGTTAATGCATTATTTGTGAAGGAGTTTTATCGAATTAATATTAATTCTTATTCAAATAAATATGTTTAACATCAAGGGTATTTATGTAGCAGTAAAATACTTTTTAATTCATTCGAATCGGACATTTAATTTCGAAGATATCACGATATAAAAATGCAATACGCGAACCGTTCGACGCCGGGCGCCGCGCCTCCGCGACGTTCCCTACTTTAGAGAGGAGAGGATGAGCACACGGGTAGACATGACCTGGAATAGGACGTAGGATACGTTTTATCCCTATATTCCCACGGGATCGACATCTACGCGGGTGAAACCGCGGGGCACAGCTAGTATTACATAAAATTGTAAAGCCCACAGTTGGTGGACAGTAATTTATTTATTTATTAGGATCTCCAACAAAAGATGTACACAGGACATGACAACAAATTAAGTTCCATATGTGTTATGTAAGTGTACTCCCTCACTTACAGGAGACCACAGCATGCAAATGATTAATTATTAAAACTAAGCTAACAAAAGGTTATTAAAACATAAAATATTAAAAAGATAAACAAATAGAGTTAAAATTAAAAAGTTGACAAATTTAAAAAGTGGAAATACCAATAACATTTTCATAGCATTAGGGCCTACATACTAATAAACTTTTTAGACATTTGTTATATCTAGACATACGTTGCGAGATATCTAAATCAGTCGTTTTAGCCAACATGTTATATTGCCTACAGATTCTTGGCACAGCGGCGTAATGACCCAGGTTTGTTTTTGAGCCGGGGATGTTAAATAGCTGAAATGTGTTATGCCTGGGTATCCGAGTTGGAATTTGGATGGGTAATGAGCTCAGAAGTTCACTGAAGTCCATCGTTCCGTTCAATATCATTCAATATAATGAAGTCCTGCTTCTTTCTACGACTGACTAGAGTGTCTATGTTATAGTGTCCTAGCCTATCGGAGTAGCTCGTAAGCTGTTTAGCCAAGTGATCACTATAGCTCAGGTGGTAAAGGAACCGCTTTTGGACATTCTCTATTCGTTTGACGTAGACCTCGTAATGCGGACACCATACCACTGAACTGTACTCTAAGATACTAGGACTAGTGTGTTGAACAGCTTTATTTTTGTTGATGGTTTTTTAAACTCTTTACTGTTCCGCAAGACAAAACCCAGTACTTTAAATGATCTTGAGACCGTATTAAGAATGTGGACGTCGAACTTCAGCGCGTGATCGAGTTGCACTCCAAGGTCGGGAACACTATCCAGTTTCTCAAGTTTAATTCCCTCTGTAGTAACTATTCTCTAATATTTTTTTATTACGTGTGAATTGTATGTAGTAACATTTACCGATATTTAGAAGCATTTTGTTTTTTTTACACTAATTGACAAGCCGGTTGATGTCTTCTTGTAGCAATGTAATGCTTTCAATATGCCTCATAAAGAACAGCAGAAGAAAGCATGAACATTGATTACCACTCTTGCTCAAGGCAGATTGTGTCCGAGTGACTTAAATATGTTATGAGTCCAGGTTCCCTCACATGGATTATCTTCCACTGTTGTCAATTATTTTAATCTGCTCCTAAAACCTCTCTGACCAAAATCTTGAATGAATTTATATCCTCCTGTTGGCTGTTAGATTCATGCTACCTACCTACTTAATATATATATCTTACTAGCTTCGCCCCGCGGTTTCACCCGCGTATGTCTCAATCCCATGGGAATATCAGGATAAAAACTGTCCTATGTCCTATTCCAGGTAATGGTCTATCCATGTGCCAGATTTAATCTAAATCCATTCAGCAGTTTTAGTGTGAAAGTGTAGCAAACAAATTAACAAACAAAGTCACTTTCGCATTTATAATATTAGTAAGGATTTATCAACTTACTGGAGTATCAGTCAGCTTCTCATAAAGTTCATGGAAGATCCTGTTCACCATTAGATACATGTGAACATTCTGCACTGAACATATTCTACACATTGGCAGTTTTTCCATCTTCGAACTCAAAAACTGTGGCGTACAAATAACTGGCGCGACTTGTATAAAAATGCGACCTTAAAGTAATCACCGAATGCAATTAAAAGGTTTTAAAATAACGTGTGCACTTCTCTGATGGACCACGGTAAGACGGCAGCAGCTTAGCTATTATAGATACTTATTATAATAATTATCTCGGCTCCACTGTACTGTGTACTTTAACACCCGCGCGTGCGAAGCTTCACAATTTTATAGCGTATAGAAGGATCCATGTAGAACGCTTTCTTAAAATTTCACCCTCCGCACGCCTAGATTTTGAGAATATTATATATTGCTCTGTGAAAAAATCCTAGTTTCAGAAAAATCAACTTATTTACATTAATAATTTATACTAAAATTGACATTTTACCACAGATATTGTACAAATTTCCCTTCTAGGTTGTTCCGTTTTTGTTTAGACTAAGTGACAGCAGATTTTAATGGTTTTTAACCATTGTATTATTATTGTAAGTTTTTAACTTGTTTATTTTTAAATAACTGACACCTCAACGAACTCAATAATGAAGCAAATATATAATTAAGTAAATTAAAATATTAAGTTTTATTTGTACTCTTAAGATATCATGAGTAACGAAACGTAATTGGGCGGATTTTTTAAAATGTGTACCCTATGTTTTCACGATGTCCCTTATGTTTAGATTTTTTTTACTTACTTCATTGCAATACACTAATATTTTTAACGTCTCTTGATTGAGCATATGTTTGGTAGTATTTCTGTATTATTATTTTCTATTTTTTCTCGTTTATTTATAATTTTTCTGTACAATTAAATGACTAATAAGCAGGTTTTTGCCATGTCCCATCATCACATAGTAACTTAAAAAGTAGAATAACAGTTTAGTTGTCAGTATGTAGATTGATGTAATTACATTATTAGACGGCTTATCCTACTAATATTATAAATGTGAAAGTTTGTGTGTTTGGATGTTTGTTACTCAATCACGCAAAAACGGTAGAATGGATTTGGATGAAATTTGGCAAACAGAAAGTTTATAACCTGGATTAACACATAGGATACTTTTTATCCCGATATTCCCACGGGAACGAGACTAAAATTCATTAAAATAACAAACTAGTTTTAAATTATTTTTTAAATCATGGTTTAGGAATTTGACCGGGTGGAACTTTTCCGTGAGTAACGCGAGTTTTAGTGGTTTTAAGAAAATATTACTAAATTATAAATATGTTCCTTTGTTGGCAACATAACAAAGCCGTCTGATCGACTGCTGACAACTTGACAAAAAAAAAAAACTGTCGTCGTGCACAACCGCTACATTGAGGACGAGTACAGTGTGTGCACAAACACAAAATATATCCAGTGACTAGCAGCACTTTTAAGATAATTGAACAATTTTTACATGTTTCCTACTTAATTTAAGAACTGATAGTTAATAGTTTTATAAATTGTTTCATTATTTCGTTGATATAACGGCAAATCATGGAAATAAAAATTCAAACATATCTTTCTTTTGTCGGAGTTTCGTTACATTCCTCTGACTAATTCTGTCAAAAATGTTACTCAGTTGAGAAAATTATTACACAGTGGAACGCTAAAGTTGTATGATTAGCGTTCCGCTGTGTAACAATTTTCTCCACTGAGTTTTTCACTGACGTTTGAATTTCAACGTTCCGATGAGTAACTGTCCCTCTTAGAATAATTCATAATTTAGGGATTATTATTAGCTTTTTGTGTTCAGTTTTAGAAATTTTAGTATTGTAATGAAGATAACATATTTGTTTTACTTAATTTTTTTTTAACAAAATGGTAATCAATGACTATTTGAATAGTTATAAAGAAAATCATGCTACTGATTAATTAACAAGTTAGTCAGAGGATAGAAAGATACAATTATTTTATTGTAAAATTCATCTGTCCGAACTAAATGTTTATTATTTTCATTAATAATACCTACCTGATATTAATAAAAGTATAATTTTCATTATACCTGCTTTATGAGTAAGATAATAAATCGTTAATCAGTGGAACCCAAAATCCTTTAACTGAATTTCAATAACATATTATGATTAATTTGTAGCAGCTATTCAAATATTCTATACATTTTCTTAAAGTTCAATTAATTAATAGATAATTAGAATTCAACTACACATATTGAAAACAAAACAAAAAAATTGAGGACATTCATTTTAAACTAGGTACAGTTTAAAAAAAATCCGCCCCATTTGATTTGTACACACAGTCGAGTGTATGTCTCGAGAATTAGTTTATAAGAAACCATTTTTTTTTTCATCTCTACACAAAGCATTTTTATAGCTGTCAAAACGGACTTCTTAGATTGTCGCGAGTCTAATAGATCTAAATAAAATGACCGCAAGTGATAATGGACTAGTACGCGGTCTTTAAGTTCGCGACCTTACTCGGCTCGCTGTCGGTGACACACGTGAAGCTTGCTCAAAATTTCATTGTCAAATTGGCTCGCGGCTCGCGGCGATGACAGACGGGCGAGTAAGCTCGCCGAGCCATAAGTACGCGTACTTGCTCGCACATCTATCACCCCTTTAAGAGAGTGTATAGAAATACGTGCGTTGACGATAATATCGCCTAAAGGCCCGCCTCCACGAGCGACAGAATCACACACTAAGCAGAACCTACTGAAAGAATCGCGGCGATGCGACGAGTGCAAGCGAAACGTCATCGTATCGCCGCGCGCTCGTCGCTAGGAGTGAGGCATATTTATCGTCACAGATAGAAATCACAGATATTAAAAAATAGCAGATAACAGTTGCTCCCACGGATATCGAGGGATATGGCTTGGAGACGTGGTACATGTCGCCTGACCTTGGCCAACCTGAGTGTATATGCGCCTGACGACATTGCGCACCGTGTATTCTGTTTCCATCGAAACGTGTCACTCGTCGCATTCATTATAATATTTAAGGATTTTATAAATATTTTACTGTGACATTTCAAAACGATGCATTAGTGGTGTGCAGCGCTGAGATACGGATATCGATAATTGTTAGTTGTTTTTACGGATTTATATAATATACCTACTAACATTTGCTAATTAATCTAAATTAATTAATTTTATATATTATTATAAAGCTGAAGAGTTTGTTTGTTTGTTTGAACGCGCTAATCTCAGGAACTACTGGTTGGCATTGAAAAAATCTTTTTGTTGTTGGATAGTCCATTTAACGAGGAAGGTAATAGGCTATATAACAGCATGCTACCCTACGACTTATAGAAGCGTAGCATACATGAAAAAGATTTTGAGACCTGCCGTTGCGTGCGCTACGTAAACAGTTTAAGTTACGCAAATATTATGTATGATGGAATTGTTCCTCTTTAAAAGTTCTCAAAAAAAGTCCGCGACAGCACGTCTATCTTTTAAGATTGACTAAGTATAAACTTTTTTATGCTAAACAAATTTGTTCGAAATTAATGCTTAGAATCGGTCATTTAATTTTGAAGTTATCACGAGTATAAAAATGCAATACGCGAACCGTTAGACGCGCGTCGGGCGCCGCCGCCGCGCCGCCGCGACTTTCCCTACTCTAGAGAGGAGAGAATGCCCATCCTCTCCTCTCGAGTAGACCATGACCTGGAATAGGACATAGGATACGTTTTATCCCAATATTCCCACGGGACCGTGATCTACCTACGCGGGTGAAACTGCGGGGACAGCTAGTATAAAGTAATATTATTGAGTTTGTTTACTCCTTAAGAATCGATTTTCATATAAGTCCCCTGCTATGTAAATTTTATGAGGGGAGATGATGTACAAATTTCCGTTCTAGGTTGTTCCGTTTAAGTTTAGACTAAGTGACAGCGGATTTTAATGGTTTTTAGTATTATTATTGTAAGTTTGTAACTTTAATTTATTTATAAATAGCTGACACCGCAACGAACTCAATAATGAAGCAAAATATATAATTAAGTCAATTAAAAATATTAAGTTGTATTTGTACTCATGAGAGATCATGAGTAACGAAACGTAATTTGATGTCGTATGTACTTACACACAGACTCGAGAGCGTTAAAAAATACGAGACGTTGAAAACCGCAAATAATAGGCGCGGAGAGAAAAAATCCCAAAACAAAAATCGTAACTAGTCTAAATTTGTTTCCAAGCAATATTGAGGTCAATTAAATCTTCAAGTTCAAGGTCAATATCCAAAAAGTCAAGGTCGAACACCCCAAAAGTCAAGGTCAAACCAAAAATACCAACATCTTGGAATTTGTTCAATGTGAAACTCGAAGGTAAAAAATAATAATTGTAAAGCGTTGTCGACGGAGCCCCGCTTAGGGGGGCTCCTACTTCTGTGTGGTTTAAAAAAAAATAACCACAAAGGGGATAGCGGGGTCTAGTGCAAGACCCCGCCATCCCCTTTGTGGTTTTTTTTTTTAGACGACAGAATCACAAAAAGGCTTATCACCAGTGTGTACCTACCTATTCGAATTTGATTTGTTTATCCACCCTTGAAACTAAAACTACGCTACATCACATTTATAAGGTCTTTCGCCAGTGTGTATAAGCATATGTTTTGTTAAACGACCCTTTAGACTAAAACTACGTTGACATACATCACACTTATAAGGTTTTTCACCAGTGTGTCTACGATTATGTCGTGTTAAAACACTCTTTTGACTAAAACTACTTTGACATACATCACACTTATAAGGTTTTTCACCAGTGTGTCTACGATTATGTCGTGTTAAATCACTCTTATGACTAAAACTACTTTGACATATATCACACTTAAAATTTTCTCCAGTGTGTTTACGAATATGATGTCTTAAATTACCCCTTTGACTAAAACTACTTTGACATACTTCACACTTATAAGGTTTTTCACCAGTGTGTATACGATTATGTTGTGTTAAATTATGCTTTTCACGAAAACTACGTAGACATACATCACATTTATAAGGTTTTTCGCCAGTGTGTATAAGCATATGTTTTGTTAAACGACTCTTTAGACTAAAACTACGTTGACATACATCACACTTATAAGGTTTTTCACCAGTGTGTATAAGAATATGTTTTGTTAAACTACCTTGTTGAATAAAACTACTTTGACATACATCACACTTATAAGGTTTTTCACCAGTGTGTATACGATTATGTTGTGTTAAATTATGCTTTTCACGAAAACTACGTAGACATACATCACATTTATAAGGTTTTTCGCCAGTGTGTATAAGCATATGTTTTGTTAAACGACTCTTTAGACTAAAACTACGTTGACATACATCACACTTATAAGGTTTTTCACCAGTGTGTATAAGAATATGTTTTGTTAAACTACCTTGTTGAATAAAACTACTTTGACATACATCACACTTATAAGGTTTTTCACCAGTGTGTATACGATTATGTTGTGTTAAATTATGCTTTTCACGAAAACTACGTAGACATACATCACATTTATAAGGTTTTTCGCCAGTGTGTATAAGCATATGTTTTGTTAAACGACTCTTTAGACTAAAACTACGTTGACATACATCACACTTATAAGGTTTTTCACCAGTGTGTATAAGAATATGTTTTGTTAAACTACCTTGTTGACTAAAATGACTTTGACATACATCACACTTATAAGGTTTTTCGCCAGTGTGTATAAGAATATGTTTTGTTAAATGACCCTTTAGACTAAAACTACGTTGACATACATCACATTCGAATTTTCCACCTAGGCGAGTTGTAGGGATAACTTTCAAGTCTGATTTTTCTTTTTTCGATTGCTCGACTGTTATTGCATCTTGTAGTTTTGTTCTTCGTGTGTCTAGTTCTGATTTCTTCTCAGCAGTCGCCCCTAGGATTAAAAATGTGGTAAGTAAGTACAACGTTGGAAAAAAATTGCCATGCGCGCAAATCAAAATAACAGCGCTTTGCATGATTCACACCACTGACGACACTCAATAATACACTTAATCACCAGAGATGACATAATACGGTTGATTCCAAAACTATCAAAGTTTAAACAAACCCTCTTCAAGGCAGTGGCGGGTAAACAAATTTTCAAGGTCAAAGTCAAAACGTTTATTGCGAACTAAGTGTACAATGTTGGTGTTAGGTAGGTACAGGCTGTAAAGTTTTTGCCGCCCTTGCCTCTACAATTGTCATGTCCTAGATTATTTTTACAATCCAACAATTTCGTTGAAATTGCACATAAATTACTTTTTTTGGGTTGGAAGTTTGCTACACGGAAAGTACAAAGCACAGGGGAAAGTCATCGCAAAATTTGTTGCAGGCTTCTATCAGTAAAAACAGAAAACCATCATGCAGAAATCTTTATGACTACAATGAGGAAGCAAAAAAAAAAAAATGGTCCCCAATTTGCCGCCCTAGGCTCAAGCCTACCTTATTGTCGTTCTTAAAAACATACCATCACTTTGATGTTCCTCCTTTGGCTCAATAATATCATCTGCTCCCTCACAAACAGCTGGTAATTCTTCTTTGATAGCAATGCTTTCTGTTTGAACAACATCAACTATACTTATGTTCTCTGTTGGAGATTTAGTAAACCCACCTAAATACTCTGAGTGGTCTTGGTTTATTAAAGGTTTGGGCTGTAAAAAGATATTTATAGTATTAGGAAAATATGTCAGGCACAATCCCACAAGCACAAACTTGTTTCATTAAACTAGTCACTAGAAAGAGCCCCACAAGTGAGGACACTTAAGTTCATTGAACTTAGGTCCAATGCACTCTGGACAGTCGGCCATGCTTGATTGGCGTGAACTGCAGACACAACAGGTATGAGCTTTACAGAAAACACTTCCATATTATACTGAAATTAGAAATTGTAAGAATAAATGTCCATTGAAGAATATCTCACCTCATAATCCTCATTCATCATCTGAGCGAACAGCTCTTCGGCTTCCAGACATTTTCTCATAAGTTGGCAGCATTTTTCTAGTTTAGCGCAGCAGAAGAAACAAGCAAGAACCGGTCTCCTGTCCTCAGTTACAAACTGCAACAAAACTTCTCTTACACTATTTTTAACAAGTTTTTAATAGCTTGACCTGTATCTGTCTATGTAACGGAACCTTTCAACGTAATTTTCACGAACTAAGACGTTTTCGTTTTTTCACCAATTTGAATTTTTTCCCCCCATGGATTATCTTTAATTCTTATTTATCAACTTACTGGAATATCAGTCAGCTTCTCATATAGTTCATGGATGTTCCTGTTAACCACTAGATACATGCGAAAATTCTGCACTAAACATATTCTACACATATGCAGTTTTTCCATCTTCAATACATTTCTGTCATTAATACCTATAACAAACAATTAGACAGAAGTTTTACTGTTATTAGTAGGTACCTACTGTTTGAACGATAGAACACTGTTGGGCAGTCATTTATAATTACCGATTTCAGATGACCCCAAATTGAATGGTGAGGAAGCTGCGCCCACGAGTACCTTTGCACCAATGTCTGGAGAAATAACAACCGATTTCCAAAACAAACACTAAAAAAGTGAAAAATAACTTTAATTTCGGAAGTCGGTGTCTTTACTTTTCAATTTCCGTTTTTTGCCACCGACTTCCGAAATTAAAGTTATTTTTCACTTTTTAGTTGTGGTACCTACCCCACACAAATCCAAATACCACTACCTGCTATGTAAATAACAGTGAAGGAGTCAAACAGGATATCGTCTAGATAAACTAAGCGGGAAAAATACGTAATATTGAAGCTAACTCAAAAATTACGCAAGCAAAGTTAATAAAATTTATATGGGACCACCTCGGAAGCATGACCTACTAAACAAAAAAAAATCATCAAAATCGATTCATAATTGGCGGAGTAATAGCGTAACAAACATACAAAAAAAAAACAGACGAATTGAGAACCTCCTCCTTTTTGAAGAAGTCGGTTAAAAATCAGAATATGGTTTTTACCGGCTTTATTTAATAAAAACAAAACATCTGCCAGATGCGTGTCGGACCACGCACATTGAAGGGTTGGGATTAACTTATCCCAAAAAAAATTAACATTTTAGTTAGAAAACATGTTCTCCCGACCCCCCATAGATAAAACGTCACTTAAATCGTCGTTAAATGTTTGATCTTATTTCAAATGGAATAGAGATCATCTTCAAAGTTGAACTGTAACTAACTTTGTATTAAATACTCATTCTTACAAAGTCTTATTATATCTATCTGAGTGCCAAATTTCATCCAAATCCATTCAGCCGTTTTAAGAAGGCCCGGAGTGGCACACATGTCGGCCAAAAATTACGATACAAGTACATTAGCGATTTTTTGGTGGTTAATAGTATGAAGAAGGATATTATTTATTATTAATATATTATGTTTGTTCTTAAAAACATACCATCACTTTGATGTTCCTCCTTTGGCTCAATAATATCATCTACTCCCTCACAAACAGCTGGTAATTCTTGTTTGATAGCAATTCTTTCTGTTTCAAAAACATCAACTATACTTATGTTTTGTATTGGAGATTTAATAAACCCACCAAAATACTCTGAACCTTGGTTTATTAAAGGTTTGGGCTGTAAAAATATATTTATAGTATTAGGAAAATATGACAGTCACAGTCCCTCAAGCACAAACTTGTTTCCTTATACTAAAGTCACTCAACAGAGCCCCACAAGTGAGGACAATTAAGTATGTCCAATGTACCCTGGAGAGTCGCCCATTTTACCTCCGAACCTCACCGAAGTCACAGACCAATGGTATTGATGGTGTGAAATCCAGACACAATCACTTCCACATTTAGTAGTTGAAGAATACCTCACCTCATAATCCTCGTTCCTCATCAGAGTGAACAGCTCTTCAGCTTTCAGACATTTTCTCAGTAACTGGCAGCATTGCTTTAGTTTAGCGCAGCAGAAGAAACAAGCAAGGATCGGTCTCCTGTCCTCAGTTACAAACTGCAACAAAACTTCTCTTAGACTATTGTTTTTATGAAGTAAATACTTCCAATCTATACTAATATTATAAAGCTGAAGAGTTTCTTTGTTTGTTTGTATGTTTGAACGCGCTAATCTAAGGAACTACTGGTTGTTATTAAAAAAATATTTTTGTGTTGGATAGTCCATTTCAGTCCAGGAAGGCTATGGGCTATATAACATCACGCTACGACCAATAGGAGTGGAGCATAAATGAAAAATGTTACAAAAACGGGAAAAATTATTCCTTTTTGTGAGCTTCTGTTGCGTGCGCTGCGTAAACGGTTTAAGTTACGCAAATATTATGGATGATGGAATTGTTCCTCTTTAAAAATTCAAAAATAAAGTCCGCGACAGCATATGTCTATCTTTTATCGAAGTTAATGCATTATTTGTGAAGGAGTTTTATCGACGTAATATTAATTCTTATTCAAATAAATAGTTTTAACATCAAGGGTATTTATGTAGCAGTAAAATACTTTTTAATTCATTCGAATCGGACATTTAATTTCGAAGATATCACGATATAAAAATGCAATACGCGAACCGTTCGACGCCGGGCGCCGCGCCTCCGCAACGTTCCCTACTTTAGAGAGGAGAGGATGAGCACACGGGTAGACATGACCTGGAATAGGACGTAGGATACGTTTTATCCCTATATTCCCACGGGATCGACATCTACGCGGCACTCTCTAAAGTGGTGCATTGGTTTAATGTAAATAATCTTCTCCTGAATGAGAAAAAGACTAAACTCATTAAATTTTCAACGCCAAATGTCAGGCAGCTATCTACCAATGTTAAAGTTAATGGAATAGAGTTGGACCCCGTTGAGTCGACAGTTTTTCTTGGAATAACCATTGACGGTAAATTACAATGGGGCCCACACATAGAAAAATTGTCAGGAAGGCTTAGTTCGGCCGCCTACGCCGTTAAAAAAATTAGACAGATAACTGACGTAGATACAGCCAGAATTGTTTATTTTAGTTATTTTCATAGTCTTTTGTCTTATGGGATTCTTCTCTGGGGAGCCTGTGCGGACATTAATGCTATCTTTGTTTTACAGAAAAGGGCTATTCGAGCCATTTACAACCTAGGTCCAAGGGATTCCCTTCGTGAAAAATTCAGAGAAATAGATATTCTGACTGTAGCCTCACAATATATATTTGAAAATCTATTGTATGTACACAAAAATATATCTAATTTTAAGAAAATGTCCGATATTCATAGTTTAAATACCAGGAATAAACACAATCTTGCTGTACATCGCACTCGTCTCCACAGAGTAGGCAACTCGTTCATGGGTCAATGTATACGCTTTTATAACAAACTTCCCATTGACATTCGAAACTTACCCATTAAACGATTTAAAAGCTGCATTAAAACCAAACTTTGTAGAAAAGGGTACTATAAAATTTCAGATTATTTAGAAGACAAAAAAGCATGGGATTGAGCTGCTCGCTCTGCTAAGCATTGTAACATTTTGAATAATATGGAAAATCATCAAAGTATATCAACCAGTTTTATTTACAAATTGACATTATTGAATATTCTATACAAAATGACATGATTACTTTGTAAAGTATTTTATTATTGTGTATGTGAGGACTATGTGAATTTTTTTTAATTTTTTTTTTTTCTTTCTCAGTTAATTTTATCATTGGTCTGGCAATTTGAGAATTTTATGCGGCCTACCCAAATGTCCTTTCTTTGGTATTGTTCGTCAAGTCGCTGAGCTCCTTAAGTTCTGAGTTGAGCTCCGCCATTACTGACAAATGCTTGCACTGACTGGACAGGTCCACTCAAATCTGTGTGGTTCTTTCCTCAAAAGACCATTTCAGACTCGAATTTACATGGTCCTCATATGGCTTGACCAAGATTATGTCTGGACTTTAAAAGAGACTGTGACCTCTGAGTTTGTTTCGGCCTTTCTTCTCAGAGTAGTCAGATAGGAAACGCCGACCTCATCTAGCTTATTTTTAATATTTTTTAATATGACGTGTAAAAGTGATTCCAATATCCTATTTACAGAATAAACAATTTCATTTCATTTCATTTCATTGAAACCGCGGGGCACAGCTAATATTACATAAAATTGTAAAGCCCACAGTTGGTGGACAGTAATTTATTTATTTATTTATTAGGATTTCCAACAAAAGATGTACACAGGACATGACAAAAAATTAAGTTACATAATGTGTTATGTAAGTGTACTCCCTCACTTACAGGAGACCACAGTATGCAAATGATTAATTATTAAAACTAAGCTAACAAAAGGTTATTAAAACATATAAAATACTAAAAAGATAAACAAATAGAGTTAAAATTAAAAAGTTGACAAATTTAAAAAGTGGAAATACCAATAACATTTACATAGCATTAGGGCCTACATACTAATAAACTTTTTAGACATTTGTTATATCTAGACATACGTTGCGAGATATCTAAATCAGTCGTTTTAGCCAACATGTTATATTGCCTACAGATTCTTGGCACAGCGGCGTAATGACCCAGGTTTGTTTTTGAGCCGGGGATGTTAAATAGCTGAAATGTGTTATGCCTGGGTATCCGAGTTGGAATTTGGATGGGTAATGAGCTCAGAAGTTCACTGTAGTCCATCGTTCCGTTCAATATCTTATGAAGGATAATGAAGTCCTGCTTCTTTCTACGACTGACTAGAGTGTCTATGTTATAGTGTCCTAGCCTATCGGAGTAGCTCGTAAGCTGTTTAGCCAAGTGATCACTATAGCTCAGGTGGTAAAGGAACCGCTTTTGGACATTCTCTATTCGTTTGACGTAGACCTCGTAATGCGGACACCATACCACTGAACTGTACTCTAAGATACTAGGACTAGTGTGTTGAACAGCTATATTTTTGTTGATGGTTTTTTAAACTCTTTACTGTTCCGCAAGACAAAACCCAGTACTTTAAATGATCTTGAGACCATATTAAGAATGTGGATGTCGAACTTCAGCGCGTGATCGAGTTGCACTCCAAGGTCGGGAACACTATCCAGTTTCTCAAGTTTAATTCCCTCTGTAGTAACTATTCTCTAATATTTTTTTATTACGTGTGAATTGTATGTAGTAACATTTACCGATATTTAGAAGCATTTTGTTTTTTTTACACTAATTGACAAGCCGGTTGATGTCTTCTTGTAGCAATGTAATGCTTTCAATATGCCTCATAAAGAACAGCAGAAGAAAGCATGAACATTGATTACCACTCTTGCTCAAGGCAGATTGTGTCGGAGTGACTTAAATATGTTATGAGTCCAGGTTCCCTCACATGGATTATCTTCCACTGTTGTCAATTATTTTAATCTGCTCCTAAAACCTCTCTGACCAAAAGCTTGAATGAATTTATATCCTCCTGTTAGATTCATGCTACCTACCTACTTAATATATATAATTATCTTACTAGCTTCGCCCCGCGGTTTCACCCGCATATGTCTCAATCCCATGGGAATATCAGGATAAAAACTGTCCTATGTCCTATTCCAGGTAATGGTCTATCCATGTGCCAGATTTAATCTAAATCCATTCAGCAGTTTTAGTGTGAAAGTGTAGCAAACAAATTAACAAACACAAAGTCACTTTCGCATTTATAATATTAGTAAGGATTTATCAACTTACTGGAGTATCAGTCAGCTTCTCATAAAGTTCATGGAAGATCCTGTTCACCATTAGATACATGTGAACATTCTGCACTGAACATATTCTACACATTGGCAGTTTTTCCATCTTCGAACTCAAAACACTGTGGCGTACAAATAACTGGCGCGACTTGTATAAAAATGCGACCTTAAAGTAATCACCGAATGCAATTAAAAGGTTTTAAAATAACGTGTGCACTTCTCTGATGGACCACGGTAAGACGGCAGCAGCTTAGCTATTATAGAGACTTATTATAATAATTATCTCGGCTCCACTGTACTGCGTACTTTAACACCCGCGCGTGCGAAGCTTCACAATTTTATAGCGTATAGAAGGATCCATGTAGAACGCTTTACATTACTTACTTATTTACATTAATAATTTATACTAAAATTGACATTTTACCACAGATTTTCTACAAATTTCCCTTCTAGGTTGTTCCGTTTTTGTTTAGACTAAGTGACAGCAGATTTTAATGGTTTTTAACCATTGTATTATTATTGTAAGTTTTTAACTTGTTTATTTTTAAATAACTGACACCTCAACGAACTTAATAATGAAGCAAATATATAATTAAGTAAATTAAAATACTAAGTTTTATTTGTACTCTTAAGATATCATAAGTAACGAAACGTAATTGGGCGGATTTTTTTAAATGTGTACCCTATGTTTTCACGATGTCCCTTATGTTTAGATTTTTTTTACTTACTTCATTGCAATACACTAATATTTTTACGTCTCTTGATTGAGCATATGTTTGGTAGTATTTCTGTATTATTATTTTCTATTTTTTCGCGTTTATTTATAATTTTTCTGTACAATTAAATGTCTAATAAGCAGGTTTTTGCCATGTCCCATCATCACATAGTAACTTAAAAAGTAGAATAACAGTTTAGTTGTCAGTATGTAGATTGATGTAATTACATTATTAGACGGCTTATCCTACTAATATTATAAATATGAAAGTTTGTGTGTTTGGATGTTTGTTACTCAATCACGCAAAAACGGTAGAATGGATTTGGATGAAATTTGGCAAACAGATAGTTTATAACCTGGATTAACACATAGGATACTTTTTATCCCGATATTCCCACGGGAACGAGACTAAAATTCATTAAAATAACAAACTGGTTTTAAATTATTTTTTAAATCATGGTTTAGGAATTTGACCGGGTGGAACTTTTCCGTGAGTAACGCGAGTTTTAGTGGTTTTAAGAAAATATTACTAAATTATAAATATGTTCCTTTGTTGGCAACATAACAAAGCCGTCTGATCGACTGCTGACAACTTGACAAAAAAAAAAAAACTGTCGTCGTGCACACCCGCTACATTGAGGACGAGTACAGTGTGTGCACAAACACAAAATATATCCAGTGACTAGCAGCACTTTTAAGATAATTGAACAATTTTTACATGTTTCCTACTTAATTTAAGAACTGATAGTTAATAGTTTTATAAATTGTTTCATTATTTCGTTGATATAACGGCAAATCATGGAAATAAAAATTCAAACATATCTTTTGTCGGAGTTTCGTTACATACCTCTGACTAATTCTGTCAAAAATGTTACTCAGTTGAGAAAATTATTACACAGTGGAACGCTAAAGTTGTATGATTAGCGTTCCGCTGTGTAACAATTTTCTCCACTGAGTTTTTCACTGACGTTTGAATTTCAACGTTCCGATGAGTAACTGTCCCTCTTAGAATAATTCATAATTTAGGGATTATTATTAGCTTTTTGTGTTCAGTTTTAGAAATTTTAGTATTGTAATGAAGATAACATATTTGTTTTACTTAAAAATTATTTAACAAAATGGTAATCAATGACAATTTGAATAGTTATAAAGAAAATCATGCTACTGATTAATTAACAAGTTAGTCAGAGGATAGAAAGATACAATTATTTTATTGTAAAATTCATCTGTCCGAACTAAATGTTTATTATTTTCATTAATAATAACTACCCTAGATATTAATAAAAGTATAATTTTCATTATACCTGCTTTATGAGTAAGATAATAAATCGTTAATCAGTGGAACCCAAAATCCTTTAACTGAATTTCAATAACATTTATTATGATTAATTTTGTTGGGGATAGCTTGAGCGAAGATGAATAATAACACGCAGTAGGATAATGTTCTGGAGGTAACGACGGCGAGGAATGGGGAGCAGAGTTTCTTCTTAGTGTTCATTAGTCGAGCGCTGGGATCGGAGTGTGTCCGCTAAGCGAAATGGCCCGTCTTTTATACTCGCGGCTTACCCCCTCCACCGTCTCTTCCCTTTCCTCACCCCCGCTATTCTCATTTATTATTTATTCAATAAATTTACATTTCGTTATATTATTACTAGTGTTTTCTTATTACTATATACTTATTCTGACTAGTTACATATGTATTTAGTCTCTACGACGTCTTGTTTGGCTGTGGCGTGAGGATTCACTTAATTTTACCCTGCCTCCCGCCTCACCACTATAAAAGCGCGCTGTAGCGCGTCTTGTCATTTTATTCCTATTTCAGACGTCGCAAAGGTAAGGTAATGAAACACAAGGGTTTACGATGCTTTATTACAGGTACATTTTACATATTTTCATTCACTTATATTTTCTAAACGGTTGGACCGATTTACAAATTTCCAACGCTCAAAATGGTTTTGAGAACATAGCTAAACATTACAATAAACAGAATTTAAATATCTCTATAAACAAAAAAGTAGTTTTTCAAGTTACGTAATATTTTTACACACAAATTTTTCTAAGTCTTTTTTATACTGAATATAACTTTACTTTAAGAGGTTAATCTTTACAAAACTAATAAGATTCGAATGAGATCTTTACATATTACATAAATCCAATAATAATCTTATATGACTTAAGTGAAAATACTCACAGTTTATGTTAATTCTTATTGGAATTTTACTGTAGCTCCTCCGCTACTTGTGCTATGATACACGGATAGGGTCCTTTTCACTACACTGAGTCTAGCACTGTTCACTGATTTTAAAGTTTTTACACTATTTCACTTTACGTACTTACCGCTACTTGTGCCCACGAGCGAGGTGACCTCAGGGCATCGTGCACATTCTCCCGCCGTCGCTAGGCAGCGACTCCGTTGGTAGCACGATGATCTTCTTTGTAGGTCGCCGCAGGACATGACCGCCGCTGATGGTGACGTCCACGACTCGAACCTCCCCGTCGGCGCCTGGATACAGCTGACTGATGCGACCTCGCGGCCAGGTGTTGCGAGGTAGGTTGCCGTCGCAGATGATCACGAGGTCACCGACCTTAGGCTGGACTCCGGTGCTCGTAGGCTCCCGCCGGTGTTGCAGCAGGGGCATGTACTCCTTGACCCATCTTTTCCAGAAGATGTCCGCCAGAGCTTGCGCTCTTTTCCATTGCTGGCGGGCTGTCACGTCGTTTTCTTCGAAGTGGCCTGGTACTGGTACATGCGAGTTGGGCCCGATGAGTATGTGGTTCGGAGTCAGCGCCTCGGGTTCATGCGGGTCGACAGAGACATGGGTGAGAGGCCGCGAGTTTACTGTGTTCTCGACCTCGGCTAGTAGTGTCACCAGTGTCTCGTCGCTGGGGTATCTCTCGTTCAATGTGATCTTCAGTGCTTCTTTTACGGAACGTACCATACGTTCCCACGTTCCCCCCATGAATGGAGCTGATGGGGGGATGTACTTCCATGTGATGCGTCGACACGTGGTTTCATGTTCCAGCGCCTCGAGTGCTGCTGCGGCGAGCTCCTTGTCAGCTGCTTTGAAGCACGAAGCGTTGTCGCTCCATAGCTCCTTCGGGCAGCCTCTTCTGGCCATAAATCTTCTTAGGGCCGACACTGCTGAGTCAGCACTTAATGAGTGTACGACTTCGATGTGAATTGCTCTCGAAGTCATACATGTGAAGAGGGCCCCGTACCTCTTCTCACGATGGCGTCCGACGGTCACTTCCATGGGGCCGAAGTAGTCAAGTCCCGTGAAAGTAAATGGACGTGCGTGGTGTGCGAGGCGTGCCGGCGGTAGATCCCCTGTTAGAGGGCTCGCTGGCTTCATTTTTCTTATGCGGCAAGGTAGGCAGCTCTTTATAACTCTTCTTACGGCGGGGCGTATTTTTGAAATCCACAGTCGCTGTCTTAATTCATTTACGACCATTTCCACGCCGCCGTGATGTAAGCTCTCATGTACATGAGCTATGTACAGCTGTGTGTAGATCTGTTTGCCGTCCAATATCGGAGGGTTGGACGTGTCTTCTTCTATTTCTTGTGCTGCGGTCACTCTTCCTCGTAGGCGCACGATGTCCGCAGAGTCAATGTAGATACTGAGATGACTTAGGCGGTCGCTGCTGCTTGGCTCGCCGTTTTTCTTGATGCGTTCTATCTCGATCTTGTAGCTCTCTTGCTGACTGGTGCGGACCCATAGCTGTTCAGCTTTTGTTAGGTATTCAGTAGGTAGAGCGAGGTAGTTGCGGTTTTCGTTAGGCACTACCTTTTTCACCAACTTAGGCGGCGCCTTTCTTGAGTTACGCCAACCCGGATCACTTGCTTCGATTTTCTTTGTTCTTTTTCTTGTGGCTGCGACGGTGTTTTTCTTTACTTTACACAAGTTTATGAATTGCAAAACTCGTGCTGTTGACCTTATTAATCGAAGCCACTTTGAGAATCGCTCGATTTTAGGCAGGTGATCTTGATTATTTTCTTCTTGTTGACATGAATGACATTTTTCTCTTTCTTCTCCCGTGTCGTATTTCACCACGTTCTCTTCTTGCGGCCATTGTGACTCCGGCATCTTCAGGAATGAAGGTCCTTGGTACCATCTGTGGGTGGCGACGAAGTTGTCGGGCGTATCTCGCGTCGCGTCGTCGGCCACGTTGTCTCTGGATGGGAGCCACCGCCATTCATTTTTCTTCGTGGTTTCTTCGATCTCCGCCAGACGATGGGCTACGAATGACTTGTAGACGCGTGGTTCTGACCTTATCCACACTAGTGCTGTGCGTGAATCACTCCAGTAGGTTTTGCTCTCGGGTCTGTAGTCGTGTTCTTCTAGCACGGTCTGTGCGAGTCGCGCGCCTAGTAGCGCTGCTTGCAGCTCAAGCCTGGGCATGGATATCGGCTTGAGGGGCGTGACGCGACTCTTGGCAGCTGCTAATGTGACGTGCACACTGCCGTCCTCGCGCGTCGTTCTCCAGTATACTGCAGCGGCGTAGGCTTCTTCGCTCGCGTCGACAAACGTGTGCAGCTGAGTTGAGACGCTCTTCTTGTAGTCGTAGCATCGCGGTATTCTCAGCTGTCTGATAGTGATGAGCGACGTGATCCACTTCTGCCATCTCTCCTGTAGTTCAGCTGGTAGCGGGTCATCCCAGTCGGTCTTGTAGCGCCAGGTATCTTGAAATATTCTCTTCGCTGGCGTGGTGATTGGTGAGATTAATCCCAACGGATCGAAGAGTGCCATTATGATGCTCAAGGCTTCTCTTTTTGACGGAGAGCGCCTATTTTCTTCTACTTCTTGAGGTATTTTCATAGAGTTTGTGTTGAACCCTATGCAGTCTTCTTTCACGTGCCATAGCAAGCCAAGCGTCTTCTCTGTGTCTTTTCCTCCCAGACTCACTATAGCTGAGTTGTTTTCTTCTGGCAGACCAAACTCTTCTATTGTTCTCGTGTCGTTTGATGTCCACCCGGTCAACACGAAGCCCGCTTTCTTGTGAATAAAGTCGACTGCTTGCGTTATTTCTCGTGCCTCTTGAATGCTCGCGAAGCTCTGGACGTAGTCGTCCATGTAGTGATTTCTTCTTATCGCGGCGGCCGCTTCCGGGTAGTCGCTCGCGAACTCACTTGCGTTCTTATTCTTGATGAATAGCGCTGTACATGGAGATGAAGTCGCTCCAAAAATTACAGAAGTCATTCTGTACTCCGCCGGTCTGTCCTCCCGCCGTTTGCCTCTCCATAGAAATCGCAAGGCGTCTCTATCTTCTTCTCTTATTTTCACTTGCATGAACATTTCTTTGATGTCGCCGCTGACCGCGTATGCATGTTGACGGAACCTCATGACGACCCCCGGTAGAGATTGCAGTAGGTCGGGTCCCGAGTACAGCATGTCGTTGAGGCAGGTGCCGGCCGCTTGTGCTGATGCGTCGTGAACTAGTCTTGGAGGTTTGTGAGGCTTCGCTGGGTTGATGACCGGAAAGTGTGGTAGGTACCACGTTTTTCCTTCTGGAGCTGGAGTAGGCGCCGGCTCTGCATATCCTGACTGGAACAGATTTTCCATCCTCTCTTCATATTTTTCCTTGAGGTCTTCTTCTTTATCCAGTCTCTTTTCTAGGGAGTGCAGGCGCCGCTCAGCTGCCTTGTAGTTGTTTGGTATCTGGCGGTCTTTTTCTTTCCATAGCAGGCCGGTTTCGAATCTTCCATCTGGTAGTCTTCTGCTGGTTTCTTCTAATATCTGAAGAGCCTTTTGTTCAGGATCTTCTTTCGGTCTTCTTGGTTCGATGCATAATGACTCGAGCTTGAAGTGATTCTTGATCAGCTCTTCCATTGTTGGTTCCTCTTCTTTTTGTTGGAGTCTGCCACAGAACGCTACTTTGGCTGTGAGCGAGCTGTGACAGCCATGAAGAACCCAGCCCAGCTGTGTAAGTGAAGCTACTGGCTGATTACGACGACCGGTGCGGAGTTTTCTTGACACAATAAGATGCCAGTTGTCTTGACCAATCAACAACTTGGGTGATGCGTGTTGATAGCTGATCTTGTCCTTGATGTCGATCAGGTGCTCGCATTCTTCTATGTGTTCGGAGTACACCGTCTCTGGTGTGAAGCTCAGTCTGTTGACAGTGCGCGCGGCTTCGATGGGGTATTCTTCTTCGGCGTATTTTCCTTTTATGCTGAGACTGACGATCTTGCTGTTGTCGTGCTTCATCTCGTTGCCGATCCCCTGAATCCACATGGTATTTTCTGGCCCGTCGGCGCCGATGACCTCGGCTATTGATGCGTCGAGCAGGGTGACGGTGCTGCCTTCATCTAATAGTGCGTATGTTTCAACGCTGGAGTGCGGCCCCTTCAGGATAACGGGCGCTATCTTCAAATATGCACGTCGGTTGCCGCCTGGTTGCGCTGCTGATGTGACTTCTACGGTGGGTGCTGCTATTTCTTTCTTCTCTGGTTCACTCGCGCTGCTTTGTTCTTTGTCGTGGTGCAGCAGCTTGTGATGCTTCATGATGCACCCATGTCTTCCACACGGCGGCGCTTTACATTGGAGTCGGCGATGCTTGCTTCGGAGACAGCGGTAGCAGATGTGATTCTTCTTGGCGACTTCCCATCTTGCATTCACATCGAGGGCGGAGTACTGCTTGCAGTCTGGCAGCTTATGTTCTTGCTTGCAGAGAGGGCATTGATCTTCTGAAGAGGTCTTCTTCTCGGCGGCGAACGTCCGCTCTGGTCTTCTGTTCTTGCGTTCTTTCACTCCGACTTCATCGTTGGCTGCCTCTGGTAGAGCATAGGCGCCACACTTGTCAGCTTCTTCGTTCAAGAAGGTAGATATTTTCTTTAGTTCAGGAGTATCTTCTTTCTTCGTTGATGCGAAGTCGTACCACTTGCTCTTCAGTATAGGAGTAAGCTTCTCTGTTATGGTTCGCGCCATCTCAGGACTGTGCAGATATTGCGGCTTCTTCAATGCTTCAATGGTGCCCACTATGTTTGCGATTCGCCCAGCGAAGATGCATAAGTCGCGAGGGTTGTCGGTGACCCGGTTGAGTGACTTGAGCTTCTCTAGTTCGCCGTGAATGAGTGCTTCTGGTCTTCCGAATCTTCTTTCGAGAGCTTCAACGACGACCCGTGGATCTGGTTGGCTTACTAGGAGGCAGCCAACAGCTTCTTTTGCAGTTCCACGCAGGCTCCGACGTATACGTGCGATGTTTTCATTCTGCGTGAAGTACTTGAGTGTTTCTTCATACGATGTCTTGAAAGCGAGCCAATCGGTGCTGCTTCCATTGAAGAGCGGCAGCTCTTGAATATACTTCGGTGGTTCCCTCGTGCTTCGTACCGCTTGGGAGAGTGCGGCGGCTAGGGTAGCCACGTCTATCAGCGGCTGGCTAGTCTTCGTGTCATCTTCTTGCATCTTCTTGCCCTCTTCTTGAAGTGATTCTTTATTCGCTGGCTGTGGTTGGTCCGGCCCAGTGTCTTTCAACCAGGTGCTGATGCGGACTGAGGCCAGATCATCTTCAAGATCTTCTTCTTCTTCATCTTCTGAGGTTTCTGCTTCTGCTTGAAGACGTTGTACACGTAGCTGCTGCTTTTCTGTTTCGGCCTGAACCTGTGCTTGTTTGAGTTTCAGGTCGGCTAATCGCTCCTTAGCCTCCAACTCCGCGAGGAGTTTCTTGCGGGAGACCAAGGAGCGGCGTGAACGTGCGTCTGCAGGCTTCAGCGTGCGCTGGGAGGACTGCTTCTTCTTCGACGCATCGCTGATTTCTTCGGTCTCCGAAGAGGTGCTTGCTTGAGTTTCAGTCGTCGTGGCGGTGCCGCTGCTTGTACTTGTTTTCTCAGCGACGGTGGTCTTTGACGAACCCTGCGCAGGCTGTTCCTCTTGCGGTGACGGTTGACTGTCTCCGGTCGCGCCGAGCTCTACCTGTCGACGTTGTTCTCCGTCCTTGCTTCTTGTTAGGACCATCTTCTATCTTCTAGTCACAAGTCTTCTATCCGGCTGCGAAGGACCAATTATGTTGGGGATAGCTTGAGCGAAGATGAATAATAACACGCAGTAGGATAATGTTCTGGAGGTAACGACGGCGAGGAATGGGGAGCAGAGTTTCTTCTTAGTGTTCATTAGTCGAGCGCTGGGATCGGAGTGTGTCCGCTAAGCGAAATGGCCCGTCTTTTATACTCGCGGCTTACCCCCTCCACCGTCTCTTCCCTTTCCTCACCCCCGCTATTCTCATTTATTATTTATTCAATAAATTTACATTTCGTTATATTATTACTAGTGTTTTCTTATTACTATATACTTATTCTGACTAGTTACATATGTATTTAGTCTCTACGACGTCTTGTTTGGCTGTGGCGTGAGGATTCACTTAATTTTACCCTGCCTCCCGCCTCACCACTATAAAAGCGCGCTGTAGCGCGTCTTGTCATTTTATTCCTATTTCAGACGTCGCAAAGGTAAGGTAATGAAACACAAGGGTTTACGATGCTTTATTACAGGTACATTTTACATATTTTCATTCACTTATATTTTCTAAACGGTTGGACCGATTTACAAATTTCCAACGCTCAAAATGGTTTTGAGAACATAGCTAAACATTACAATAAACAGAATTTAAATATCTCTATAAACAAAAAAGTAGTTTTTCAAGTTACGTAATATTTTTACACACAAATTTTTCTAAGTCTTTTTTATACTGAATATAACTTTACTTTAAGAGGTTAATCTTTACAAAACTAATAAGATTCGAATGAGATCTTTACATATTACATAAATCCAATAATAATCTTGTATGACTTAAGTGAAAATACTCACAGTTTATGTTAATTCTTATTGGAATTTTACTGTAGCTCCTCCGCTACTTGTGCTATGATACACGGATAGGGTCCTTTTCACTACACTGAGTCTAGCACTGTTCACTGATTTTAAAGTTTTTACACTATTTCACTTTACGTACGCCGCTACTTGTGCCCACGAGCGAGGTGACCTCAGGGCATCGTGCACAAATTTGTAGCAGCTATTCAAATATTCTATACATTTTCTTAAAGTTCAATTAATTAATAGATAATAAGAATTCAACTACACATATTGAAAACAAAACAAAAAAATTGAGGACATTCATTTTAAACTAGGTACACTTTTAAAAAAAACCGCCCAATTTGATTTGTACACACAGTCGAGTGTATGTCTCGAGAAATAGGTAGTTTATAAGAAACCATTTTTTTTTTCATCGCTACACAAAGCATTTTTATAGCTGTCAAAACGGACTTCTTAGATTGTCGCGAGTCTAATAGATCTAAATAAAAAATAAAATGACCGCAAGTGATAATGGACTAGTACGCGGTCTTTAAGTTCGCCACCTTACTCGGCTCGCTGTCGGTGACACACGTGAAGCTTGCTCAAAATTTCATTGTCAAATTGGCTCGCGGCTCGCGGCGATGACAGACGGGCGAGTAAGCTCGCCGAGTCATAAGTACGCGTACTTGCTCGCACATCTATCACCCCTTTAAGAGAGTGTATAGAAATACGAGCGTTGACGATAATATCGCCTAAAGGCCTGCCTCCACGAGCGACAGAATCACACACTAAGTAGTACTGAAAGAATCGCGGCGATGCGACGAGTGTAAGCGAAACGTCATCGTATCGCCGCGCGCTCGTCGCTAGGAGTGAGGCATATTTATCGTCACAGATAGAAATCACAGATATTAAAAAATAGCAGATAACAGTTGCTCCCACGGATATCGAGGGATATGGCTTGGAGGCGTGGTACATGTCGCCTGACCTTGGCCAACCTGAGTGTATATGCGCCTGACGACATTGCGCACCGTGTATTCTGTTTCCATCGAATCGTGTCACTGTCATTTCGTATTTTTACAAAATGCCGAATTGTTCCGTGCTTATTTGCAAAAATAGGACAGTTACAACAAACCTTAAGACAAGTGGTGTGTCCTACCACTGATAAGTAAAAAATCAAAGCATTCATTATAATATTTAAGGATTTTATAAATATTTTATTGTGACATTTCAAAACGATGCATTAGTGGTGTGCAGCGCTGAGATATGGATATCGATAATTGTTAGTTGTTCTTACGGATTTATATAATATACTAACATTTGCTAATTAATCTAAATTAATTAATTTTATATATTATTATAAAGCTGAAGAGTTTGTTTGTTTGTTTGAACGCGCTAATCTCAGGAACTACTGGTTGGCATTGAAAAAATCTTTTTGTTGTTGGATAGTCCATTTAACGAGGAAGGTAATAGGCTATATAACCGCATGCTACCCTACGACTTATAGAAGCGTAGCATACATGAAAAAGATTTTGAGACCTGCCGTTGCGTGCGCTACGTAAACAGTTTAAGTTACGCAAATATTATGTATGATGGAATTGTTCCTCTTTAAAAGTTCTCAAAAAAAGTGCGCGACAGCACGTCTATCTTTTAAGATTGACTAACTAAGTATAAACTTTTTTATGCTAAACAAATTTGTTCGAAATTAATGCTTAGAATCGGTCATTTAATTTTGAAGTTATCACGAGTATAAAAATGCAATACGCGAACCGTTCGACGCGCGTCGGGCGCCGATGCCGCGCCGCCGCGACTTTCCCTACTCTAGAGAGGAGAGGATGGGCACTCGAGTAGACCATGACCTGGAATAGGACATAGGATACGTTTTATCCCAATATTCCCACGGGACCGTGATCGACATACGCGGGTGAAACTGCGGGGCACAGCTAGTATAAAGTAATATTATTGAGTTTGTTTACTCCTTAAGAATCGATTTTCATATAAGTCCCCCGCTATGTAAATTTTATGAGGGGAGATGATGTACAAATTTCCGTTCTAGGTTGTTCCGTTTTAAGTTTAGACTAAGTGAAAGCGGATTTTAATGGTTTTTAGTATTATTATTGTAAGTTTGTAACTTTAATTTATTTTTAAATAGCTGACACCGCAACGAACTCAATAATGAAGCAAAATATATAATTAAGTAAATTAAAAATATTAAGTTTTATTTGTACTCATGAGAGATCATGAGTAACGAAACGGAATTTGATGTCGTATGTACTTACACACAGACTCGAGAGCGTTAAAAAATACGAGACGTTGAAAACCGCAAATAATAGGCGCGGAGAGAAAAAATCCCAAAACAAAAATCGTAACTAGTCTTTTGTTTCCAAGCAATATTGAGGTCAATTAAATCTTCAAGTTCAAGGTCAATATCCAAAAAGTCAAGGTCGAATACCCCAAAAGTCAAGGTCAAACCAAAAAATACCAACATCTTGGAATTTGTTCAATGTGAAGATAGAAAGGTAAAAAATAATAATTGTAAAGCGTTGTCGACGGAGCCCCGCTTAGGGGGGCTCCTACTTCTGTGTGGTTTAAAAAAAAATAACCACTAAGGGGATGGCGGGGTCTTGCACTAGACCCCGCCATCCCCTTCTAACCTAACCTGTCCGAGTCGGGGTGCCCCAAGTCCCAAGCTCGCGTCGCTCGCTCTTGCATCCTAAGTTTTCGTAACTTTTGAACCAGTGACTCAGTGACTGTCAAATTCTGATATTTGGCGACTAATTATCGTCAATTGTTTTATCAAAATTAAAATTCCTGATGGTGGCGAATTGGCGACTCTTCAAAAAACTCCAAATAAACTGATATTTTGTCCAATCAAATCATTTATTTGCATAAAACATGTTAAAAAGGTGTTACAGGTATAACAGATACATTTTATAACATATTGAGGTGTGCAAATTAATATGTATGTACTTACCTACTTACTAATCGCAAACTTATATCGCCTCGATGACAAAAAAAGATGGAAGAACCTGGTGTGACCACGAGTCCTCACCCGAAATGACAAGCCAGCATAAATAAGTCTTACATCTTAATTACCAACCTAATAAATAAAAAATAAAATGACCGCAAGCGATAATGACTTGTTAAGAGTTATAAATCTTGTGCAAAACTTCATCCATTACCTTTTTCAAAGCAGTCATACAATCCTGCAGGTATGTAGTTCTGTACACACTTAATACAATAAACTTTTCCAATTCTATTCAGGCTATTTTAACTCTCCGCTCAACAGATAGGCTCACATCGTGACGGTTCTTATTTAAGTTGCTTACTTACAATTCAAACTTAATAGCCGCTCGGAACATGAGGCGACTGATTCTCTCGCTCGTGGTAATGGCCCTTAAAGTAGGTGATAGTTGTGCGTACCTACTTAAAGTACGCGGTAATCTTACTCGGCTCGCCGTCGATGACACACGTGAAGCTTGCTCAAAATTTCATTGACAAATTGGCTCGCGGCTCACGGTTCGAGGCTCGCGGCGAGGACAGACGGGCGAGTAAGCTCGCCGAGCCATAAATACGCGTACTTGCTCGCACGTCTATCACCCCTTTAAAAGAGTGTATAGAAATACGTGCCTCGCCTCGACGATAATATCGACTAAAGGGCCGCCTCCATGAGCGACAGAATCACAAAAAAAAGGCTTATCACCAGTGTGTACCTACCTATTCGAATTTGATTTGTTTATCCACCCTTGAAACTAAAACTACGCTGACATACATCAATTATAAATGAAAATACCCGAGAAAAATACACTTACCCTTACCTTATTGAAATTACCATTTTGAATAAAATTACGTAGATATATATCGCACTTATAAAGTTATTCACCAGTGTGTACACGAATATGCTTTGTAAAAGAACCCTTTAGACTATAGCTACGCTGATACACATTTATGTTGTGTTAAATTACGCTTTTCACGAAAACTACGTAGACATACAGCACATTTATAAGGTTTTTCGCCAGTGTGTGTAAGAATATGTCTTGTTAAACTACCTTGTTGACTAAAACTACGTAAACATACATCACACTTATAAGGTTTTTCGCCAGTGTGTATACGAATATGTTGTGTTAAAATATTTTTATGACTAAAACTACGTAGACATACATCACACTTATAAAGTTTTTCGCCAGTGTGTATACGAATATGTTGTGTTAAAATAACTTTATGACTAAAACTACATTGACATACATCACACTTATAATTTCTTCCAGTGTGTTTACGAATATGATTTCTTAAATTACCCTTTTGACTAAAACTACTTTGACATATATCACACTTAAAATTTTCTCCAGTGTGTTTACGAATATGATCTCTTAAATTACCCCTTTGACTAAAACTACTTTGACATACTTCACACTTGTAAGGTTTTTCACCAGTGTGTCTACGATTATGTTGTGTTAAATTATGCTTTTCACGAAAACTACGTAGACATACATCACATTTATAAGGTTTTTCGCCAGTGTGTATAAGCATATGTTTTGTTAAACGACCCTTTAGACTAAAACTACGTTGACATACATCACACTTATAAGGTTTTTCACCAGTGTGTCTACGATTATGTCGTGTTAAAACACTCTTTTGACTAAAACTACTTTGACATACATCACACTTATAAGGTTTTTCACCAGTGTGTCTACGATTATGTCGTGTTAAATCACTCTTATGACTAAAACTACTTTGACATATATCACACTTAAAATTTTCTCCAGTGTGTTTACGAATATGATCTCTTAAATTACTCCTTTGACTAAAACTACTTTGACATACTTCACACTTATAAGGTTTTTCACCAGTGTGTCTACGATAATGTCGTGTTAAATCACTCTTTTGACTAAAACTACTTTGACATATATCACACTTAAAATTTTCTCCAGTGTGTTTACGAATATGATGTCTTAAATTACCCCTTTGACTAAAACTACTTTGACATACTTCACACTTATAAGGTTTTTCACCAGTGTGTATACGATTATGTTGTGTTAAATTATGCTTTTCACGAAAACTACGTAGACATACATCACATTTATAAGGTTTTTCGCCAGTGTGTATAAGCATATGTTTTGTTAAACGACTCTTTAGACTAAAACTACGTTGACATACATCACACTTATAAGGTTTTTCGCCAGTGTGTATAAGAATATGTTTTGTTAAATGACCCTTTAGACTAAAACTACGTTGACATACATCACATTGGAATTTTCCACCTGGGCGAGTTGTAGGGATAACTTTCAAGTCTGATTTTTCTTTTTTCGATTGCTCGACTGTTATTGCATCTTGTAGTTTTGTTCTTCGTGTGTCTAGTTCTGATTTCTTCTCAGCAGTCGCCCCTAGGATTAAAAATGTGGTAAGTAAGTACAACGTTGGAAAAAAATTGCCATGCGCGCAAATCAAAATAACAGCGCTTTGCATGATTCACACTACTGACGACACTCAATAATACACTTAATCACCAGAGATGACATAATACGGTTGATTCCAAAAATATCAAAGTTTAAACAAACCCTCTTCAAGGCAGTGGCGGGTAAACAAATTTTCAAGGTCAAAGTCAAAACGTTTATTGCGAACTAAGTGTACAATGTTGGTGTTAGGTAGGTAAAGGCTGTAAAGTTTCTGCCGCCCTTGCCTCTACAATTGTCATGTCCTAGATTATTTTTACAATCCAACAATTTCGTTGAAATTGCACGTAAAATAATTTTTGGGTTGGAAGTTTGCTACAAGGAAAGTACAATGACAAGGCAGAGGGGAAAGTCATCGCAAAATTTGTTGCCGACTTCTATCAGTAAAAACAGAAAACCATCATGCAGAAATCTTTACGATTACAATGAGGTAGCAAAAAAAAAATATGGTCCCCAATTTGCCGCCCTAGGCTCAAGCCTACCTTATTGTCGTTCTTAAAAACATACCATCACTTTGATGTTCCTCCTTTGGCTCAATAATATCATCTGGTCCCTCACAAACAGCTGGTAATTCTTCTTTGATAGCAATGCTTTCTGTTTGAACAACATCAACTATACTTATGTTCTCTGTTGGAGATTTAGTAAACCCACCTAAATACTCTGAGTGGTCTTGGTTTATTAAAGGTTTGGGCTGTAAAAAGATATTTATAGTATTAGGAAAATATGTCAGGCACAGTCCCACAAGCACAAACTTGTTTCATTAAACTAGTCACTAGAAAGAGCCCCACAAGTGAGGACACTTAAGTTCATTGGACTTAGGTCCAATGGACTCTGGACAGTCGGCCATGCTACCAGCCTCACAGACCAATGGTATGATTGACGTGAACTGCAGACATAACAGGTATGAGCTTGACAGAAAACACTTCCATATTATACTGAAATTAGAAATTGTAAGAATAAATGTCCATTGAAGAATATCTCACCTCATAATCCTCATTCATCATCTGAGCGAACAGCTCTTCGGCTTCCAGACATTTTCTCATAAGTTGGCAGCATTTTTCTAGTTTAGCGCAGCAGAAGAAACAAGCAAGAACCGGTCTCCTGTCCTCAGTTACAAACTGCAACAAAACTTCTCTTACACTATTTTTAACAAGTTTTTAATAGCTTGACCTGTATCTGTCTATGTAACGGAACCTTTCAACGTAATTTTCACGAACTAAGACGTTTTCGTATAAAAATAAACACAATCTTGCTGTACATCGCACTCGTCTCCACAGAGTAGGCAACTCGTTCATGGGTCAATGTATACGCTTTTATAACAAACTTCCCACCCAGTGTTTGACATTCGAAACTTACCCATTAAACGATTTAAAAGCTGCATTAAAACCAAACTTTGTAGAAAAGGGTACTATAAAATTTCAGATTATTTAGAAGACAAAAAAGCATGGGATTGAGCTGCTCGCTCTGCTAAGCATTGTAACATTTTGAATAATATGGAAAATCATCAAAGTATATCAACCAGTTTTATTTACAAATTGACATTATTGAATATTCTATACAAAATGACATGATTACTTTGTAAAGTATTTTATTATTGTGAATGTGAGGACTATGTGAATTTTTTAAATTTTTTTTTTCGTTCTCAGTTAATTTTATCATTGGTCTGGCAATTTGAGAATTTTATGCGGCCTACCCAAATGTCCTTTCTTTGGTATTGTTCGTCGAGTCGCTGAGCTCCTTAAGTTCTGAGTTGAGCTCCGCCATTACTGACAAATGCTTGAACTGACTGGACAGGTCCACTCAAATCTGTGTGGTTCTTTCCTCAAAAGACCATTTCAGACTCGAATTTACATGGTCCTCATAAGGCTTGACCAAGATTATGTCTGGACTTTAAAAGAGACTGTGACCTCTGAGTTTGTTTCGGCCTTTCTTCTCAGAGTAGTCAGATAGGAAACGCCGACCTCATCTAGCTTATTTTTAATATTTTTTAATATGACGTGTAAAAGTGATTCCAATATCCTATTTACAGAATAAACAATTTCATTTCATTTTCATTTCATTTCATTTCATTTAGTTTTTTCACCTATTTGAATTTTTTCCCCCCATGGATTATCTTTAATTCTTATTTATCAACTTACTGGAATATCAGTCAGCTTCTCATATAGTTCATGGATGTTCCTGTTAACCACTAGATACATGCGAACATTCTGCACTAAACATATTCTACACATATGCAGTTTTTCCATCTTCATTACATTTCTGTCATTAATACCTATAACAAACAATTAGACAGAAGTTTTACTGTTATTAGTAGGTACCTACTGTTTGAACGATAGAACACTGTTGGGCAGTCATTTATAATTACCGATTTCAGATGACCCCAAATTGAATGGTGAGGAAGCTGCGGCCACGAGTACCTTTGCACCAATGTCTGGAGAAATAACAACCGACTTCCAAAACAAACACAAAAAAAGTGAAAAATAACTTTAATTTCGGAAGTCGGTGTCTTTGCTTTTCAATTTCCGTTTTTTGCCACCGACTTCCGAAATTAAAGTTATTTTTCACTTTTTTAGTGTTTGTTTTGGAAGTCGGTTGTTTTTTTTTGTAAAAAGTTTTTATTTTTCACTTTTTAGTTGTGGTACCTACCCCACACAAATCCAAATACCACTACCTGCTATGTAAATAACAGTGAAGGAGTCAAACAGGATATCGTCTAGATAAACTAAGCGGGAAAAATACGTAATATTGAAGCTAACTCAAAAATTACGCAAGCAAAGTTAATAAAATTTATATGGGACCACCTCGGAAGCATGACCTACCAAACAAAAAAAGAATCATCAAAATCGATTCATAATTGGCGGAGTAATCGCGTAACAAACATACAAAAAAAAAAAACAAAAAAAAAACATACAGACGAATTGAGAACCTCCTCCTTTTTGAAGAAGTCGGTTAAAAATCAGAATATGGTTTTTACCGGCTTTATTTAATAAAAACAAAACATCTGCCAGATGCGTGTCGGACCACGCACATTGAAGGGTTGGGATTAACTTATCCCAAAAAAAATTAACATTTTAGTTAGAAAACATGTTCTCCCGACCCCCCATAGATAAAACGTCACTTAAATCGTCGTTAAATGTTTAATCTTATTTCAAATGGAATATAGATCATCTTCAAAGTTTAACTGTAACTAACTTTGTATTAAATACTCATTCTTACAAAGTCTTATTATATCTATCTGAGTGCCAAATTTCATCCAAATCCATTCAGCCGTTTTAAGAGGGCCCGGAGTGGCACACATGTCGGCCAAAAATTACGATACAAGTTCATTAGCGATTTTTTGGTGGTTAATAGTATGAAGAAGGATAATATTTATTATTAATATATTATGTTTGTTCTTAAAAACATACCATCACTTTGATGTTCCTCCTTTGGCTCAATAATATCATCTACTCCCTCACAAACAGCTGGTAATTCTTGTTTGATAGCAATTCTTTCTGTTTCAAAAACATCAACTATACTTATGTTTTGTATTGGAGATTTAATAAACCCACCAAAATACTCTGAACCTTGGTTTATTAAAGGTTTGGGCTGTAAAAAGATATTTATAGTATTAAGAAAATATGACAGTCACAGTCCCTCAAGCACAAACTTGTTTCCTTATACTAAAGTCACTCAACAGAGCCCCACAAGTGAGGACAATTAAGTATGTCCAATGTATCCTGGAGAGTCGCCCATGTTACCTCCGAACCTCACTGAAGTCACAGACCAATGGTATTGATGGCGTGAAATCCAGACACAATCACTTCCACATTTAGTAGTTGAAGAATACCTCACCTCATAATCCTCGTTCCTCATCAGAGTGAACAGCTCTTCAGCTTTCAGACATTTTCTCAGTAACTGGCAGCATTGCTTTAGTTTAGCGCAGCAGAAGAAACAAGCAAGGATCGGTCTCCTGTCCTCAGTTACAAACTGCAACAAAACTTCTCTTAGACTATTGTTTTTATGAAGTAAATACTTCCAATCTATACTAATATTATGAAGCTGAAGAGTTTCTTTGTTTGTTTGTATGTTTGAACGCGCTAATCTAAGGAACTACTGGTTGTTATTAAAAAAATATTTTTGTGTTGGATAGTCCATTTCAGTCCAGGAAGGCTATGGGCTATATAACATCACGCTACGACCAATAGGAGTGGAGCATAAATGAAAAATGTTACAAAAACGGGAAAAATTATTCCTTTTTGTGAGCTTCTGTTGCGTGCGCTGCGTAAACGGTTTAAGTTACGCAAATATTATGGATGATGGAATTGTTCCTCTTTAAATATTCAAAAATAAAGTCCGCGACAGCATATGTCTATCTTTTATCGAAGTTAATGCATTATTTGTGAAGGAGTTTTATCGACGTAATATTAATTCTTATTCAAATAAATAGTTTTAACATCAAGGGTATTTATGTAGCAGTAAAATACTTTTTAATTCATTCGAATCGGACATTTAATTTCGAAGATATCACGATATAAAAATGCAATACGCGAACCGTTCGCCCCGGGCGCCGCGCCTCCGCGACGTTCCCTACTTTAGAGAGGAGAGGATGAGCACACGGGTAGACATGACCTGGAATAGGACGTAGGATACGTTTTATCCCTATATTCCCACAGGATCGACATCTACGCGGGTGAAACCGCAGGGCACAGCTAGTATTACATAAAATTGTAAAGCCCACAGTTGGTGGACAGTAATGCTTTCAATATGCCTCATAAAGAACAGCAGAAGAAAGCATGAACATTGATTACCACTCTTGCTCAAGGCAGATTGTGTCCGAGTGACTTAAATATGTTATGAGTCCAGGTTCCCTCACATGGATTATCTTCCACTGTTGTCAATTATTTTAATCTGCTCCTAAAACCTCTCTGACCAAAAGCTTGAATGAATTTATATCCTCCTGTTAGATTCATGCTACCTACCTACTTAATATATATATCTTACTAGCTTCGCCCCGCGGTTTCACCCGCGTATGTCTCAATCCCATGGGAATATCAGGATAAAAACTGTCCTATGTCCTATTCCAGGTAATGGTCTATCCATGTGCCAGATTTAATCTAAATCAATTCAGCAGTTTTAGTGTGAAAGTGTAGCAAACAAATTAACAAACAAAGTCACTTTCGCATTTATAATATTAGTAAGGATTTATCAACTTACTGGAGTATCAGTCAGCTTCTCATAAAGTTCATGGAAGATCCTGTTCACCATTAGATACATGTGAACATTCTGCACTGAACATATTCTACACATTGGCAGTTTTTCCATCTTCGAACTCAAAACACTGTGGCGTACAAATAACTGGCGCGACTTGAATAAAAATGCGACCTTAAAGTAATCACCGAATGCAATTAAAAGGTTTTAAAATAACGTGTGCACTTCTCTGATGGACCACGGTAAGACGGCAGCAGCTTAGCTATTATAGAGACTTATTATAATAATTATCTCGGCTACACTGTACTGTGTACTTTAACACCCGCGCGTGCGAAGCTTCACAATTTTATAGCGTATAGAAGGATCCATGTAGAACGCTTTCTTAAAATTTCACCCTCCGCACGCCTAGATTTTGAGAATATTATATATTGCTCTGTGAAAAAATCCTAGTTTCAGAAAAATCAACTTATTTACATTAATAATTTATACTAAAATTGACATTTTACCACAGATATTGTACAAATTTCCCTTCTAGGTTGTTCCGTTTTTGTTTAGACTAAGTGACAGCAGATTTTAATGGTTTTTAACCATTGTATTATTATTGTAAGTTTTTAACTTGTTTATTTTTAAATAACTGACACCTCAACGAACTCAATAATGAAGCATATATATAATTAAGTAAATTAAAATACTAAGTTTTATTTGTACTCTTAAGATATCATGAGTAACGAAACGTAATTGGGCGGATTTTTTTAAATGTGTACCCTATGTTTTCACGATGTCCCTTATGTTTAGATTTTTTTTACTTACTTCATTGCAATACACTAATATTTTTACGTCTCTTGATTGAGCATATGTTTGGTAGTATTTCTGTATTATTATTTTCTATTTTTTCGCGTTTATTTATAATTTTTCTGTACAATTAAATGACTAATAAGCAGGTTTTTGCCATGTCCCATCATCACATAGTAACTTAAAAAGTAGAATAACAGTTTAGTTGTCAGTATGTAGATTGATGTAATTACATTATTAGACGGCTTATCCTACTAATATTATAAATATGAAAGTTTGTGTGTTTGGATGTTTGTTACTCAATCACGCAAAAACGGTAGAATGGATTTGGATGAAATTTGGCAAACAGATAGTTTATAACCTGGATTAACACATAGGATACTTTTTATCCCGATATTCCCACGGGAACGAGACTAAAATTCATTAAAATAACAAACTGGTTTTAAATTATTTTTTAAATCATGGTTTAGGAATTTGACCGGGTGGAACTTTTCCGTGAGTAACGCGAGTTTTAGTGGTTTTAAGAAAATATTACTAAATTATAAATATGTTCCTTTGTTGGCAACATAACAAAGCCGTCTGATCGACTGCTGACAACTTGACAAAAAAAAAAAAACTGTCGTCGTGCACAACCGCTACATTGAGGACGAGTACAGTGTGTGCACAAACACAAAATATATCCAGTGACTAGCAGCACAATTGAACAATTTTTACATGTTTCCTACTTAATTTAAGAACTGATAGTTAATAGTTTTATAAATTGTTTCATTATTTCGTTGATATAACGGCAAATCATGGAAATAAAAATTCAAACATATCTTTTGTCGGAGTTTCGTTACATACCTCTGACTAATTCTGTCAAAAATGTTACTCAGTTGAGAAAATTATTACACAGTGGAACGCTAAAGTTGTATGATTAGCGTTCCGCTGTGTAACAATTTTCTCCACTGAGTTTTTCACTGACGTTTGAATTTCAACGTTCCGATGAGTAACTGTCCCTCTTAGAATAATTCATAATTTAGGGATTATTATTAGCTTTTTGTGTTCAGTTTTAGAAATTTTAGTATTGTAATGAAGATAACATATTTGTTTTACTTAAAAATTATTTAACAAAATGGTAATCAATGACAATTTGAATAGTTATAAAGAAAATCAAGCTACTGATTAATTAACAAGTTAGTCAGAGGATAGAAAGATACAATTATTTTATTGTAAAATTCATCTGTCCGAACTAAATGTTTATTATTTTCATTAATAATAACTACCCTAGATATTAATAAAAGTATAATTTTCATTATACCTGCTTAATGAGTAAGATAATAAATCGTTAATCAGTGGAACCCAAAATCCTTTAACTGAATTTCAATAACATTTATTATGATTAATTTGTAGCAGCTATTCAAATATTCTATACATTTTCTTAAAGTTCAATTAATTAATAGATAATAAGAATTCAACTACACATATTGAAAACAAAACAAAAAAATTGAGGACATTCATTTTAAACTAGGTACACTTTTAAAAAAATCCGCCCAATTTGATTTGTACACACAGTCGAGTGTATGTCTCGAGAAATAGGTAGTTTATAAGAAACCATTTTTTTTTTCATCGCTACACAAAGCATTTTTATAGCTGTCAAAACGGACTTCTTAGATTGTCGCGAGTCTAATAGATCTAAATAAAAAATAAAATGACCGCAAGTGATAATGGACTAGTACGCGGTCTTTAAGTTCGCCACCTTACTCGGCTCGCTGTCGGTGACACACGTGAAGCTTGCTCAAAATTTCATTGTCAAATTGGCTCGCGGCTCGCGGCGATGACAGACGGGCGAGTAAGCTCGCCGAGTCATAAGTACGCGTACTTGCTCGCACATCTATCACCCCTTTAAGAGAGTGTATAGAAATACGTGCGTTGACGATAATATCGCCTAAAGGCCCGCCTCCACGAGCGACAGAATCACACACTAAGTAGTACTGAAAGAATCGCGGCGATGCGACGAGTGTAAGCGAAACGTCATCGTATCGCCGCGCGCTCGTCGCTAGGAGTGAGGCATATTTATCGTCACAGATAGAAATCACAGATATTAAAAAATAGCAGATAACAGTTGCTCCCACGGATATCGAGGGATATGGCTTGGAGGCGTGGTACATGTCGCCTGACCTTGGCCAACCTGAGTGTATATGCGCCTGACGACATTGCGCACCGTGTATTCTGTTTCCATCGAAACGTGTCACTGTCATTTCGTATTTTTACAAAATGCCGAATTGTTCCGTGCTTATTTGCAAAAATAGGACAGTTACAACAAACCTTAAGACAAGTGGTGTGTCCTACCACTGATAAGTAAAAAATCAAAGCATTCATTATAATATTTAAGGATTTTATAAATATTTTATTGTGACATTTCAAAACGATGCATTAGTGGTGTGCAGCGCTGAGATATGGATATCGATAATTGTTAGTTGTTCTTACGGATTTATATAATATACTAACATTTGCTAATTAATCTAAATTAATTAATTTTATATATTATTATAAAGCTGAAGAGTTTGTTTGTTTGTTTGAACGCGCTAATCTCAGGAACTACTGGTTGGCATTGAAAAAATCTTTTTGTTGTTGGATAGTCCATTTAACGAGGAAGGTAATAGGCTATATAACAGCATGCTACCCTACGACTTATAGAAGCGTAGCATACATGAAAAAGATTTTGAGACCTGCCGTTGCGTGCGCTACGTAAACAGTTTAAGTTACGCAAATATTATGTATGATGGAATTGTTCCTCTTTAAAAGTTCTCAAAAAAAGTCCGCGACAGCACGTCTATCTTTTAAGATTGACTAACTAAGTATAAACTTTTTTATGCTAAACAAATTTGTTCGAAATTAATGCTTAGAATCGGTCATTTAATTTTGAAGTTATCACGAGTATAAAAATGCAATACGCGAACCGTTCGACGCAAGTCGGGCGCCGCCGCCGCGCCGCCGCGACTTTCCCTACTCTAGAGAGGAGAGGATGGGCACTCGAGTAGACCATGACCTGGAATAGGACATAGGATACGTTTTATCCCAATATTCCCACGGGACCGTGATCGACATACGCGGGTGAAACTGCGGGGCACAGCTATTATAAAGTAATATTATTGAGTTTGTTTACTCCTTAAGAATCGATTTTCATATAAATCCGCTATGTAAATTTTATGAGGGGAGATGATGTACAAATTTCCGTTCTAGGTTGTTCCGTTTTAAGTTTAGACTAAGTGACAGCGGATTTTAATGGTTTTTAGTATTATTATTGTAAGTTTGTAACTTTAATTACTTTTAAATAGCTGACACCGCAACGAACTCAATAATGAAGCAAAATATATAATTAAGTAAATTAAAAATATTAAGTTTTATTTGTACTCATGAGAGATCATGAGAGTAACGAAACGGAATTTGATGTCGTATGTACTTACACACAGACTCGAGAGCGTTAAAAAATACGAGACGTTGAAAACCGCAAATGATAGGCGCGGAGAGAAAAAATCCCAAAACAAAAATCGTAACTAGTCTTTTGTTTCCAAGCAGTATTGAGGTCAATTAAATCTTCAAGTTCAAGGTCAATATCCAAAAAGTCAAGGTCGAATACCCCAAAAGTCAAGGTCAAACCAAAAAATACCAACATCTTGGAATTTGTTCAATGTGAAGATAGAAAGGTAAAAAATAATAATTGTAAAGCGTTGTCGACGGAGCCCCGCTTAGGGGGGCTCCTACTTCTGTGTGGTTTAAAAAAAAATAACCACTAAGGGGATGGCGGGGTCTTGCACTAGACCCCGCCATCCCCTTCTAACCTAACCTGTCCGAGTCGGGGTGCCCCAAGTCCCGAGCTCGCGTCGCTCGCTCTTGCTTCCTAAGTTTTCGTAACTTTTGAACCAGTGACTCAGTGACTGTCAAATTCTGATATTTGGCGACTAATTATCGTCAATTGTTTTATCAAAATTAAAATTCCTGATGGTGGCGAATTGGCGACTCTTCAAAAAACTCCAAATAAACTATATTTTGTCAAATCAAATCATTTATTTGCATAAAACATGTTAAAAAGGTGTTACAGGTATAACAGATACATTTTAAAACATATTGAGGTGTGTAAATTAATATGTATGTACTTACCTACTTACTAATCGCAAACTTATATCGCCTCGATGACAAAAAAAGATGGAAGAACCTGGTGTGACCACGAGTCCTCACCCGAAATGACAAGCCAGCATAAATAAGTCTTACATCTAATTACCAACCTAATAAATAAAAAATAAAATGACCGCAAGTGATAATGACTTGTTAATAGTTATAAATCTTGTGCAAAACTTCATCCATTACCTTTTCAAAGCTGTCATACAATCCTGCAGGTATGTAGTTCTGTACACACTTAATACAATAAACTTTTCCAATTCTATTCAGGCTATTTTAACTCTCCGCTCACATCGTGACGGTTCTTATTTAAGTTGCTTACTTACAATTTTATTCAAACTTAATAGCCGCTCGGAACATGAGGCGACTGATTCTCTCGCTCCTGGAGATGGCCCCTAAAGTAGGTAATAGTTGTGCGTACCTACTTAAAGTACGCGGTAATCTTACTCGGCTCGCCGTCGATGACACACGTGAAGCTTGCTCAAAATTTCATTGACAAATTGGCTCGCGGCTCACGGTTCGCGGCTCGCGGCGAGGACAGACGGGCGAGTAAGCTCGCCGAGCCATAAATACGCGTACTTGCTCGCACGTCTATCACCCCTTTAAAAGAGTGTATAGAAATACGTGCCTCGCCTCGACGATAATATCGACTAAAGGGCCGCCTCCATGAGCGACAGAATCACAAAAAAAAGGCTTATCACCAGTGTGTACCTACCTATTCGAATTTGATTTGTTTATCCACCCTTGAAACTAAAACTACGCTACATCACATTTATAAGGTTTTTCGCCAGTGTGTATAAGCATATGTTTTGTTAAACGACCCTTTAGACTAAAACTACGTTGACATACATCACACTTATAAGGTTTTTCACCAGTGTGTCTACGATTATGTCGTGTTAAAACACTCTTTTGACTAAAACTACTTTGACATACATCACACTTATAAGGTTTTTCACCAGTGTGTCTACGATTATGTCGTGTTAAATCACTCTTATGACTAAAACTACTTTGACATATATCACACTTAAAATTTTCTCCAGTGTGTTTACGAATATGATGTCTTAAATTACCCCTTTGACTAAAACTACTTTGACATACTTCACACTTATAAGGTTTTTCACCAGTGTGTATACGATTATGTTGTGTTAAATTATGCTTTTCACGAAAACTACGTAGACATACATCACATTTATAAGGTTTTTCGCCAGTGTGTATAAGCATATGTTTTGTTAAACGACTCTTTAGACTAAAACTACGTTGACATACATCACACTTATAAGGTTTTTCACCAGTGTGTATAAGAATATGTTTTGTTAAACTACCTTGTTGAATAAAACTACTTTGACATACATCACACTTATAAGGTTTTTCACCAGTGTGTATACGATTATGTTGTGTTAAATTATGCTTTTCACGAAAACTACGTAGACATACATCACATTTATAAGGTTTTTCGTCAGTGTGTATAAGCATATGTTTTGTTAAACGACTCTTTAGACTAAAACTACGTTGACATACATCACACTTATAAGGTTTTTCACCAGTGTGTATAAGAATATGTTTTGTTAAACTACCTTGTTGAATAAAACTACTTTGACATACATCACACTTATAAGGTTTTTCACCAGTGTGTATACGATTATGTTGTGTTAAATTATGCTTTTCACGAAAACTACGTAGACATACATCACATTTATAAGGTTTTTCGCCAGTGTGTATAAGCATATGTTTTGTTAAACGACTCTTTAGACTAAAACTACGTTGACATACATCACACTTATAAGGTTTTTCACCAGTGTGTATAAGAATATGTTTTGTTAAACTACCTTGTTGACTAAAACGACTTTGACATACATCACACTTATAAGGTTTTTCGCCAGTGTGTATAAGAATATGTTTTGTTAAATGACCCTTTAGACTAAAACTACGTTGACATACATCACATTCGAATTTTCCACCTGGGCGAGTTGTAGGGATAACTTTCAAGTCTGATTTTTCTTTTTTCGATTGCTCGGCTGTTATTGCATCTTGTAGTTTTGTTCTTCGTGTGTCTAGTTCTGATTTCTTCTCAGCAGTCGCCCCTAGGATTAAAAATGTGGTAAGTAAGTACAACGTTGGAAAAAAATTGCCATGCGCGCAAATCAAAATAACAGCGCTTTGCATGATTCACACCACTGACGACACTCAATAATACACTTAATCACCAGAGATGACATAATACGGTTGATTCCAAAACTATCAAAGTTTAAACAAACCCTCTTCAAGGCAGTGGCGGGTAAACAAATTTTCAAGGTCAAAGTCAAAACGTTTATTGCGAACTAAGTGTACAATGTTGGTGTTAGGTAGGTAAAGGCTGTAAAGTTTTTGCCGCCCTTGCCTCTACAATTGTCGTGTCCTAGATTATTTTTACAATCCAACAATTTCGTTGAAATTGCACATAAATTACTTTTTTTGGGTTGGAAGTTTGCTACACGGAAAGTACAATGACAAGGCACAGGGGAAAGTCATCGCAAAATTTGTTGCAGACTTCTATCAGTAAAAACAGAAAACCATCATGCAGAAATCTTTATGACTACAATGAGGAAGCAAAAAAAAAAAAATGGTCCCCAATTTGCCGCCCTAGGCTCAAGCCTACCTTATTGTCGTTCTTAAAAACATACCATCACTTTGATGTTCCTCCTTTGGCTCAATAATATCATCTGGTCCCTCACAAACAGCTGGTAATTCTTCTTTGATAGCAATGCTTTCTGTTTGAACAACATCAACTATACTTATGTTCTCTGTTGGAGATTTAGTAAACCCACCTAAATACTCTGAGTGGTCTTGGTTTATTAAAGGTTTGGGCTGTAAAAAGATATTTATAGTATTAGGAAAATATGTCAGGCACAGTCCCACAAGCACAAACTTGTTTCATTAAACTAGTCACTAGAAAGAGCCCCACAAGTGAGGACACTTAAGTTCATTGGACTTAGGTCCAATGGACTCTGGACAGTCGGCCATGCTACCAGCCTCACAGACCAATGGTATGATTGACGTGAACTGCAGACATAACAGGTATGAGCTTGACAGAAAACACTTCCATATTATACTGAAATTAGAAATTGTAAGAATAAATGTCCATTGAAGAATATCTCACCTCATAATCCTCATTCATCATCTGAGCGAACAGCTCTTCGGCTTCCAGACATTTTCTCATAAGTTGGCAGCATTTTTCTAGTTTAGCGCAGCAGAAGAAACAAGCAAGAACCGGTCTCCTGTCCTCAGTTACAAACTGCAACAAAACTTCTCTTACACTATTTTTAACAAGTTTTTAATAGCTTGACCTGTATTTGTCTATGTAACGGAACCTTTCAACGTAATTTTCACGAACTAAGACGTTTTCGTTTTTTCACCAATTTGATTTTTTTTCCCCCATGGATTATCTTTAATTCTTATTTATCAACTTACTGGAATATCAGTCAGCTTCTCATATAGTTCATGGATGTTCCTGTTAACCACTAGATACATGCGAACATTCTGCACTAAACATATTCTACACATAAGCAGTTTTTCCATCTTCATTACATTTCTGTCATTAATACCTATAACAAACAATTAGACAGAAGTTTTACTGTTATTAGTAGGTACCTACTGTTTGAACGATAGAACACTGTTGGGCAATCATTTATAATTACCGATTTCAGATGACCCTAAATTGAATGGTGAGGAAGCTGCGGCCACGAGTACCTTTGCACCAATGTCTGGAGAAATAAAAATCAGAATATGGTTTTTACCGGCTTTATTTAATAAAAACAAAACATCTGCCAGATGCGTGTCGGACCACGCACATTGAAGGGTTGGGATTAACTTATCCCAAAAAAAATTAACATTTTAGTTAGAAAACATGTTCTCCCGACCCCCCATAGATAAAACGTCACTTAAATCGTCGTTACTTGTTTAATCTTATTTCAAATGGAATATAGATCATCTTCAAAGTTTAACTGTAACTAACATTGTATTAAATACTCATTCTTACAAAGTCTTATTATATCTATCTGAGTGCCAAATTTCATCCAAATCCATTCAGCCGTTTTAAGAGGGCCCGGAGTGGCACACATGTCGACCAGAAATTACAATACAAGTACATTGGCGATTTTTTGGTGGTTAATAGTATATATTATGTTTGTTCTTAAAAACATACCATCACTTTGATATTCCTCCTTTGGCTCAATAATATCTTCTGGTCCCTCACAAACAGCTGTTAATATTTCTTTGATAGCAATGCTCTCTGTTTGAACAACATCAACTATACTTATGTTTTGTATTGGAGATTTAATAAACCCACCTAAATACTCTGACCCTTGGTTTATTAAAGGTTTGGGCTGTAAAAAGATATTTATAGTATTAGGAAAATATGACAGTCCCAGTCCCACAAGCACAAACTTGTTTCCTTATACTAAAGTCACTCAACAGAGCCCCACAAGTGAGGACAATTAAGTATGTCCAATGTACCCTGGAGAGTCGCCCATGTTACCTCCGAACCTCACTGAAGTCACAGACCAATGGTATTGATGGTGTGAAATCCAGACACAATCACTTTCACATATTTTAGTAGTTGAAGAATACCTCACCTCATAATCCTCGTTCCTCATCAGAGTGAACAGCTCTTCAGCTTTCAGACATTTTCTCAGTAACTGGCAGCATTGCTTTAGTTTAGCGCAGCAGAAGAAACAAGCAAGGATCGGTCTCCTGTCCTCAGTTACAAACTGCAACAAAACTGCTCTTACACTATTGTTTTTATGAAGTCAATACTTCCAATCTATACTAATATTATAAAGCTGAAGAGTTTCTTTGTTTGTTTGTTTGAACGCGCTAATCTAAGGAACTACTGGTTTGAATTGAAAAATTATTTTTGTGTTGGATAGTCCATTTCAGTCCAGGAAGGCTATGGGCTATATAACATCACGCTACGACCAATAGGAGCGGAGCATAAATGAAAAATGTTGCAAAAACGGGAAAAATTATTCCTTTTTGTGAGCTTCTGTTGCGTGCGCTGCGTAAACGGTTTAAGTTACGCAAATATTATGTATGATGGAATTGTTCCTCTTTAAAAATTCAAAAAAAAAGTCCGCGACAGCATATGTCTATCTTTTAAGATTGACTCACTATAACCTTTTTTATGGTAATCAATTTTTATCGAAGTTAATGCATTATTTGTGAAGGAGTTTTATCGAAGTAATATTAATTCTTATTCAAATAAATAGTTTTAACATCAAGGGTATTTATGTAGCAGTAAAATACTTTTTAATTCATTCGAATCGGACATTTAATTTCGAAGATATCACGATATAAAAATGCAATACGCGAACCGTTCGACGCCGGGCGCCGCGCCTCCGCGACGTTCCCTACTTTAGAGAGGAGAGGATGAGCACACGGGTAGACATGACCTGGAATAGGACGTAGGATACGTTTTATCCCTATATTCCCACGGGATCGACATCTACGCGGGTGAAACCGCGGGGCACAGCTAATATTACATAAAATTGTAAAGCCCACAGTTGGTGGACAGTAATTTATTTATTTATTTATTAGGATTTCCAACAAAAGATGTACACAGGACATGACAAAAAATTAAGTTACATAATGTGTTATGTAAGTGTACTCCCTCACTTACAGGAGACCACAGCATGCAAATGATTAATTATTAAAACTAAGCTAACAAAAGGTTATTAAAACATATAAAATATTAAAAAGATAAACAAATAGAGTTAAAATTAAAAAGTTGACAAATTTAAAAAGTGGAAATACCAATAACATTTTCATAGCATTAGGGCCTACATACTAATAAACTTTTTAGACATTTGTTATATCTAGACATACGTTGCGAGATATCTAAATCAGTCGTTTTAGCCAACATGTTATATTGCCTACAGATTCTTGGCACAGCGGCGTAATGACCCAGGTTTGTTTTTGAGCCGGGGATGTTAAATAGCTGAAATGTGTTATGCCTGGGTATCCGAGTTGGAATTTGGATGGGTAATGAGCTCAGAAGTTCACTGCAGTCCATCGTTCCGTTCAATATCATTCAATATAATGAAGTCCTGCTTCTTTCTACGACTGACTAGAGTGTCTATGTTATAGTGTCCTAGCCTATCGGAGTAGCTCGTAAGCTGTTTAGCCAAGTGATCACTATAGCTCAGGTGGTAAAGGAACCGCTTTTGGACATTCTCTATTCGTTTGACGTAGACCTCGTAATGCGGACACCATACCACTGAACTGTACTCTAAGATACTAGGACTAGTGTGTTGAACAGCTTTATTTTTGTTGATGGTTTTTTAAACTCTTTACTGTTCCGCAAGACAAAACCCAGTACTTTAAATGATCTTGAGACCGTATTAAGAATGTGGACGTCGAACTTCAGCGCGTGATCGAGTTGCACTCCAAGGTCGGGAACACTATCCAGTTTCTCAAGTTTAATTCCCTCTGTAGTAACTATTCTCTAATATTTTTTTATTACGTGTGAATTGTATGTAGTAACATTTACCGATATTTAGAAGCATTTTGTTTTTTTTACACTAATTGACAAGCCGGTTGATGTCTTCTTGTAGCAATGTAATGCTTTCAATATGCCTCATAAAGAACAGCAGAAGAAAGCATGAACATTGATTACCACTCTTGCTCAAGGCAGATTGTGTCGGAGTGACTTAAATATGTTATGAGGCCAGGTTCCCTCACATGGATTATCTTCCACTGTTGTCAATTATTTTAATCTGCTCCTAAAACCTCTCTGACCAAAAGCTTGAATGAATTTATATCCTCCTGTTAGATTCATGCTACCTACCTACTTAATATATATAATTATCTTACTAGCTTCGCCCCGCGGTTTCACCCGCCTATGTCTCAATCCCATGGGAATATCAGGATAAAAACTGTCCTATGTCCTATTCCAGGTAATGGTCTATCCATGTGCCAGATTTAATCTAAATCCATTCAGCAGTTTTAGTGTGAAGGTGTAGCAAACAAATTAACAAACAAAGTCACTTTCGCATTTATAATATTAGTAAGGATTTATCAACTTACTGGAGTATCAGTCAGCTTCTCATAAAGTTCATGGAAGTTCCTGTTCACCATTAGATACATGTGAACATTCTGCACTGAACATATTCTACACATAGGCAGTTTTTCCATCTTCGAACTCAAAACACTGTGGCGTACAAATAACTGGCGCGACTTGTATAAAAATGCGACCTTAAAGTAATCACCGAATGCAATTAAAAGGTTTTAAAATAACGTGTGCACTTCTCTGATGGACCACGGTAAGACTACTGTGCACTTTAACACCCGCGCGTGCGAAGCTTCACAATTTTATAGCGTATAGAAGGATCCATGTAGAACGCTTTCTTAAAATTTCACCCTCCGCACGCCTAGATTTTGAGAAAAAAATCGTATTATATATTGCTCTGTGAAAAAATCCTAGTTTCAGAAAAATCAACTTATTTACATTAATAATTTATACTAAAATTGACATTTTACCACAGATATTCTACAAATTTCCCTTCTAGGTTGTTCCGTTTTTGTTTAGACTAAGTGACAGCAGATTTTAATGGTTTTTAACCATTGTATTATTATTGTAAGTTTTTAACTTGTTTATTTTTAAATAACTGACACCTCAACGAACTCAATAATGAAGCAAATATATAATTAAGTAAATTAAAATATTAAGTTTTATTTGTACTCTTAAGAGATCATAAGTAACGAAACGTAATTGGGCGGATTTTTTTAAATGTGTACCTACCCTATGTTTTCACGATGTCCCTTATGTTTAGATTTTATTTACTTAGGTACTTCATTGCAATACACTAATATTTTCAACGTCTCTTGATTGAGCATATGTTTGGTAGTATTTCTGTATTATTATTTTCTATTTTTTCTCGTTTATTTATAATTTTTCCATACAATTAAATGACTAATAAGCAGGTTTTTGCCATGTCCCATCATCACATAGTAACTTAAAAAGTAGAATAACAGTTTAGTTATCAGTATGTAGATTGATGTAATTACATTATTAGACGGCTTATCCTACTAATATTATAAATGTGAAAGTTTGTGTGTTTGGATGTTTGTTAATCAATCACGCAAAAACGGCTGAATGGATTTGGATGAAATTTGGCAAACAGATAGGTAGTTTAAAACCTGGATTAACACATAGGATACTTTTTATCCCGATATTCCCACGGGAACGAGACTAAAATTCATTAAAATAACAAACTGATTTTAAATTATTTATTAAATCATGGTCTGGGAATTTGACCGGGTGGAACTTTCCCGTGAGTAACGCGAGTTTTAGTGGTTTTAAGAAAATATTACTAAATTATAAATATGTTCCTTCGTTGGCAACATAACAAAGCCGTCTGACTGACTGCTGACATCTTGACAAAAAAAAAAACTGTCGTCGTGCACAACCGCTACATTGAGGACGAGTACAGTGTGTGCACAAACACAAAATATATCCAGTGACTAGCAGCACTTTTAAGATAATTGAACAATTTTTTACATGTTTCCTACTTAATTTACGAACTGTTAGTTAATAGTTTTATAAATTGTTTCATTATTTCGTTGATATAACGGCAAATCATGGAAATAAAAATTCAAACATATCTTTTGTCGGAGTTTCGTTACATTCCTCTGACTAATTCTGTCAAAAATGTTACTCAGTTGAGAAAATTATTACACAGTGGAACGCTAAAGTTGTATGATTAGCGTTCCGCTGTGTAACAATTTTCTCCACTGAGTTTTTCACTGACGTTTGAATTTCAACGTTCCGATGAGTAACTGTCCCTCTTAGAATAATTCATAATTTAGGGATTATTATTAGCTTTTTGTGTTCAGTTTTAGAAATTTTAGTATTGTAATGAAGATAACATATTTGTTTTACTTAAAAATTATTTAACAAAATGGTAATCAATGACAATTTGAATAGTTATAAAGAAAATCATGCTACTGATTAATTAACAAGTTAGTCAGAGGATAGAAAGATACAATTATTTTATTGTAAAATTCATCTGTCCGAACTAAATGTTTATTATTTTCATTAATAATACCAACCTGATATTAATAAAAGTATAATTTTCATTATGCCTGCTTTATGAGTAAGATAATAAATCGTTAATCAGTGGAACCCAAAATCCTTTACTGAATTTCAATAACATATTGTGATTAATTTGTAGCAGCTATTCAAATATTCTATACATTTTCTTAAAGTTCAATTAATTAATAGATAATAAGAATTCAACTACACATATTGAAAACAAAACAAAAAAATTGAGGACATTCATTTTAAACTAGGTACACTTTTAAAAAAATCCGCCCAATTTGATTTGTACACACAGTCGAGTGTATGTCTCGAGAATTAGTTTATAAGAAACCATTTTTTTTTTCATCGCTACACTAAGCATTTTTATAGCTGTCAAAACGGACTTCTTAGATTGTCGCGAGTCTAATAGATCTAAATAAAAAATAAAATGACCGCAAGTGATAATGGACTAGTACGCGGTCTTTAAGTTCGCGACCTTACTCGGCTCGCTGTCGGTGACACACGTGAAGCTTGCTCAAAATTTCATTGTCAAATTGGCTCGCGGCGATGACAGACGGGCGAGTAAGCTCGCCGAGCCATAAGTACGCGTACTTGCTCGCACATCTATCACCCCTTTAAGAGAGTGTATAGAAATACGTGCGTTGACGATAATATCGCCTAAAGGCCCGCCTCCACGAGCGACAGAATCACACACTAAGTAGTACTGAAAGAATCGCGGCGATGCGACGAGTGCAAGCGAAACGTCATCGTATCGCCGCGCGCTCGTCGCTAGGAGTGAGGCATATTTATCGTCACAGATAGAAATCACAGATATTAAAAAATGGCAGATAACAGTTGCTCCCACGGATATCGAGGGATATGGCTTGGAGGCGTGGTACATGTCGCCTGACCTTGGCCAACCTGAGTGTATATGCGCCTGACGACATTGCGCACCGTGTATTCTGTTTCCATCGAAACGTGTCACTGTCGTTTCGTATTTTTACAAAATGCCGAATTGTTCCGTGCTTATTTGCAAAAATAGGACAGTTACAACAAACCTTAAGACAAGTGGTGTGTCCTACCACTGAAAAGTAAAAAATCAAAGCATTCATTATAATATTTAAGGATTTTATAAATATTTTATTGTGACATTTCAAAACGATGCATTAGTGGTGTGCAGCGCTGAGATACGGATATCGATAATTGTTAGTTGTTCTTACGGATTTATATAATATAGGTACTAACATTTGCTAATTAATCTAAATTAATTAATTTTATATATTATTATAAAGCTGAAGAGTTTGTTTGTTTGTTTGAACGCGCTAATCTCAGGAACTACTGGTTGGCATTGAAAAAATCTTTTTGTTGTTGGATAGTCCATTTAACGAGGAAGGTAATAGGCTATATAACAGCACGCTACCCTACGACTTATAGGAGCGTAGCATACATTAAAAAGATTTTGAGACCTGCCGTTGCGTGCGCTACGTAAACAGTTTAAGTTACGCAAATATTATGTATGATGGAATTGTTCCTCTTTAAAAGTTCTCAAAAAAAGTGCGCAACAGCACGTCTATCTTTTAAGATTGACTAACTAAGTATAAACTTTTTTATGCTAAACAAATTTGTTCGAAATTAATGCTTAGAATCGGTCATTTAATTTTGAAGTTATCACGAGTATAAAAATGCAATACGCGAACCGTTCGACGCTCGTCGGGCGCCGCCGCCGCGCCGCCGCGACTTTCCCTACTCTAGAGAGGAGAGGATGGGCACTCGAGTAGACCATGACCTGGAATAGGACATAGGATACGTTTTATCCCAATATTCCCACGGGACCGTGATCGACCTACGCGGGTGAAACTGCGGGGCACAGCTAGTATAAAGTAATATTATTGAGTTTGTTTACTCCTTAAGAATCGATTTTCATGTAAGTCCCCCGCTATGTAAATTTTATGAGGGGAGATGATGTACAAATTTCCGTTCTAGGTTGTTCCGTTTTAAGTTTAGACTAAGTGACAGCGGATTTTAATGGTTTTTAGTATTATTATTGTAAGTTTGTACCTTTAATTTATTTTTAAATAGCTGACACCGCAACGAACTCAATAATGAAGCAAAATATATAATTAAGTAAATTAAAAATAGACAAATTTTACCTAAAAATAAAATTTATATTAAGCATACTTACCTTTCTCTAAGCCATAAATTGGAGATAGGCGTATCCGGTTCCGGTACGGTGAAGCGCTAAAGCCCCGCAGCGTCACATCCGCCCCAATCCGGCAGGTAGTGGGGATACGTTTGCGCAGCGCATAACGATATCCATGATCCTCATTGCGGCTCAATTTACAGTAATTGATAAGGATATCAATCACATACATTTATAATAAGAATCAGCAGACAGAAATATAAATTGGCTTAGAGAAAGGTAAGTATGCTTAATATAAATTTTATTTTTAGGTAAAATTTGTCTATTAAGCTTGACTGTACCTTTCTCTAAGCCATAAATTGAGAAGTGTTTGTTATCGACTGCTGGATTGGGACTAAATTAGAACGCCAATGTGATCAAAAATGTTATTTAATTTTAAACTTTTGATAGTTAATAACTTATATAAATCAACAGAATTAGTTCCTATGAGTTTAATTATAGTACTACATCGATATTACGATAAAGTAAATCATCTTATAGTTTGAAACAGATTACTGATCTGATTTGAATGACTCGATTCATTTGTGGACCTGTAATCCTTGATTTCTTTTTTATAATATTTGTGAAATGTCAGAGCAGAGCGCCAATTTCCTCGTTCCAAAATTTGATCAACGGGAATATTATCTGCCCAACTTGCCGAGGCTACCGCCGATCGCACACTACCTGGACTAGTGTTTATTCCAGCTTGTTTTAACAACGATTTAATCCAGCCGCCTATTATGGTGCGGGTAGCTGGTTTGGGTTCACCACGTGTGCTAATAAATAAGCTCTCAATATTACCCCTTCGGTCATTAGAGTACTCTAGCAATTTGTCAATCCAATAAATTGGGTCAATGTTAGAGTTCGACTCGCCTTTAAGTAAGCGCCAGCCGGATTGCTTATAAGTTAAATTATCAGTTTTGGACCCAAAAATGGGCCAAAACACTATAGAATCCTCACTCTTTACAAAGTTTTCTTTATTTATATTCAATAATGTAAGGTCATGGACTCTGCGCCCGGAACACAATAAAAGGAGAATTGCAGTTCTTTTAGAAATTTCAAACAATGACATTTTGGAGGGAATATTGTCAACTAAGAATCTAATTAAAACATTAATGTCCCAAATAGGACTTTTAGCTTTGGGTGGCTGTTTTAAGGCTATACCCTTTAATATTTGCTTTATAATAATGTGAGAACCTAATGAGAAGCCACTAGATGGACGACAAAAAGTACATACCACCGACTTATGCACTGCAATTGTATTATAGGCAAATTTAAATTTAAGATGCAAATCAGTTAGAAATCGAGCCACATCTTCCGGGGATGGGTTCATAGAGCTCACATTATTGTCACGTGACCATTTACACCATCGTAACCATGCCGGCTTATAAGTATTTAAGGTCGATTTCCTCCAGCTACCTTCTAAAATTTCTACCTGATCTTTCTGCCAAGAATCTAATAGTGATGACCACCCTGTATTAGCCACACCTTTAAATTCAATCGATGAACTTGTGGAGGCGGTCGATTGGTTGTTGTATCTACCAAGACTTGGTCCAAATCCCTCACCTGGTAAGGAGGGCGAATGGAGCGAGCCACCAGATCTGCTCTCCAAAAGACCTTCTCCCAATCGGGTGTTACCACCAGGTACATGCCGGTTGACTGGTTCAGGTGTGCTAATACTCTGGGTATCAGACACGGTGGTGGGAATACCCATGCTAACCTGTAGTGCCAAGGGTGACCGAAGGCATTGTGGAAAGCAGCCGCCTGATCTAATTCTAGACTTACATACGTGGGTACTACATGAGCAGTTCGTGACGCGAAAAGATCTATCTCGGGAACTCCGTAGCGCTGAAAAATTTTCCCGGTAGCACAGGGAAGCAAATGCCATTCTGTCGGGGCAGATTTCCTTGAAAGCCGATCTGCTACGTAGTTGTATCGACCGGGAAGGTGATATACCTGACATATGTATCCGATAACGATCTATTTCGTCTAAGACTTCGTATGTTAGGTTTAGAAGAGACTGTGATTGTGTGCCGCCTTCGTTGCGCAGGTAAGAAACTACAGATCGGTTGTCGCTCTGTATCAATAAGCTTGTATCGGTCATTAGACGACCTCTTACCTGAATTACTCGCAAAATTGCCAACATCTCCAAGATATTGGTGTGAGCGTCTCTTTCCTGTACTAACCAACTGCCACATAAGGTCTCGTTGTTGAGCTGCGCACCCCAACCTATCTTGGCCGAGTCCGTCGTAAGGAAATAAGTTGGAGGTGGACCGTGCAGTTGAGAAGCCATATTGTGATTTTGTATCCACCACTGCAGGTTCGGAATTACCTTGACGGGCATCTGTGTACGACCTTTTACATTCTTTCGCAATAGGGAATTGCTGAAGGTCAGCATTGCACGAGAATTTAAGCGCCCTCGCGGGACTACGAAACTGGCAAAATTCCAAAGTCCTAGTATACTCTGGACTTCTTTTAAACTTACCTTGGTGGATTTTGCCATTTTCGATGTTCTCGATTGCAATAAGCGAACCTTTGTTGGTGGTAGTAATTTGACATTTTGCCAAGGATCCCATAATATCCCCAGATACTCGATTGACTGCTTTGGAGTCAATATAGACTTCTGAAAGTTTATTACAAAACCAAGGGACTGCAGAAGTCTTACCGTTAAGTTCGTGTGACTTTGCAGAGTTTCTCGATTCTGATTTGCCAGGAGAAAATCGTCGAGATATATCAGCAATCGCACTCCTTGGTCTCTTAAGATCTGCGCGATCCAATTCGTCAGGCTGGCAAAGACCTTCGGAGCAGTTGCCAAACCGAAGGGGAGGCAGGTCATTTGCCAAAGTTGGTCCAACACTAATAATCTGAGGAAACGTCTGTGCCCTGGCGCGATTGGCAGGTGAAAATATGCATTTTTGAGGTCTATTTTCACTAACCAATCCTGTGGTTGGAGGAAGTCGGGGACTTTGTACATGTTCACCAATCGAAATTTGTCTATTTTGACATAGTTGTTTAGTAATTTTAAATTGAAGACCGGGCGAAACGAATGCCTCGCTTCCTTTTTTGGTACAAGAAAAATTGTTGAGACAAAGCTCGGAGTCATTGAAGCTTTTTCTAACACCTCTTGATCTACTAGCTTCTTTAATTGGATTAAAATTTCTTTTGAATTTATTGTGTGAAATCTTTTGGGAATCCTCAAGGGATGAACAAGCGGTGGTTTGCTTAAAAAGGGGATCCGATAGCCTGATATTATTTTTAGTATATATAAAGGTGCCCCCAACTTCCTCCAGACACTTACCCGATGTTTGATTCCCCCGGCTTGAAAACGTTGATGATAGTCAATCGACTCGTTTATCACGCCGTCCCAGGGTACTACGTTTCTTACCGCCTCGTGTATCTTCGGTGTGACGAAAAAACTCTTCTGCCCTTCTCTTACGTCCTTGCGCAGGATTAAAGCCACTACTAGTGGAGGGGCGATAGTTTGCACTGTTGCGCACAGGCACTATATATTTCCTACCTCCTTGTGTGTCCCTTCTTTGGACAGAAGGTTTATACGATCTACCCTGCGAGGATAATTTAATGGGGGCGGCTTGAAAAATTTTTAAGACGCCCCCTTGTTTTCCTACAAAATCTGTAAACTTTGAATCGTCAAATAAATGATTCGCGGACGGAGGTATTTTCCGTAACGATTCCTTAAAACAACTTTCCTTTACAGAATTTAAAATATTATCACGACGTTGTTGCACTATATCAGCCCGTTTGCCACATATCATTTGTAATAAATTCGATTGTATTTTTTGGTATTCCCCGTCGGCAAACAGTTCATTTATTTTTGAAGTAATCTCTTCAGTGGTCGTTGGGTTTTTTAATTCGGATACCCATGAAATGAATTGGCATAAGCCTTTTTGAAACGCTTCGTTTTGCAAAATAACAGCATGTGACATAGCAGCTAAAGAATTTTCAACGACCGCAAACGAACGATTACGTTCAAAATTTTTCAAAACATCATTACATTCTAACTCTACAAAACCTGGGGTAGAATTATAAAGTTTTTGTACTTCAGAATAACGTACTTGAGCCCAGTCAGGCGAGTTAAAATGTTGCAATTTGTTAAGCAATTCGAGATGCGTATTATTTGTCTGTAATGTCTGTGACTTGAGGGTAGTTTGTATTTTAAAATCAATCCCTTTTTCTTTGTTTAATTCCTTATCCAGTTCAGTAGTGCTCGGAATATAAAGAATAGACTCACTGTCAGACATGCACGACTGAGTATTATTTTTAATAATAAGATCTTGCAAAGAGGATACTTTTTCAGTAAGTTTTTCAAAAGCGTCCTCTAATTTACTTAGCTTTGTACGGCGGCGCCGCTCCTTTCGCCTACGATGTCTCCTTTTACGCGCCGTGGTAGAAGAATCGCTGCTACTGCTCGAACCACTATATTGCGACCGAGCACGTGGGGCATCGTCCATACTATAATTATTAATATTTTCATCCAAAGAGTTCATTTTAACACAAGTTATTCTTATATATTTTTATTTTATATGACACTAAAAAGTAGGACACCCTTTTTAAAAGTAACAAGTTACTTTTAAACGCGACTACACCGTTCGGTAATCCGAACGCCAATGAGGATCATGGATATCGTTATGCGCTGCGCAAACGTATCCCCACTACCTGCCGGATTGGGGCGGATGTGACGCTGCGGGGCTTTAGCGCTTCACCGTACCGGAACCGGATACGCCTATCTCCAATTTATGGCTTAGAGAAAGGTACAGTCAAGCTTAATATTAAGTTTTATTTGTACTCATGAGAGATCATGAGAGTAACGAAACGGAATTTGATGTCGTATGTACTTACACACAGACTCGAGAGCGTTAAAAAATACGAGACGTTGAAAACCGCAAATAATAGGCGCGGAGAGAAAAAATCCCAAAACAAAAATCGTAACTAGTCTAAATTTGTTTCCAAGCAATATTGAGGTCAATTAAGTTCAAGGTCAATATCCAAAAAGTCAAGGTCGAACACCCCAAAAGTCAAGGTCAAACCAAAAAATACCAACACGTTGGAATTTGTTCAATGTGAAACTCGAAGGTAAAAAATAATAATTGTAAAGCGTTGTCGACGGAGCCCCGCTTAGGGGGGCTCCTACTTCTGTGTGGTTTAAAAAAAAATAACCACAAAGGGGATGGCGGGGTCTAGTGCAAGACCCCGCCATCCCCTTTGTGGTTTTTTTTTTTTCTTCCTTCTAACCTAACCTGTCCGAGTCGGGGTGCCCCAAGTCCCGAGCTCGCGTCGCTCGGTCTTGCATCCTAAGTTTTCGTAACTTTGGAACCAGTGACTCAGTGACTGTCAAATTCTGATATTTGGCGACTAATTCTCGTCAATTGTTTTATCAAAATTAAAATTCCTGATGGTGGCGAATTGGCGACTCTTCAAAAAACTCCAAATAAACTGATATTTTGTCAAATCAAATCATTTATTTGCATAAAAAATGTTAAAAAGGTGTTACAGGTGTAACAGATACATTTTACTATTTTATAACATATTGAGGTGTGCAAATTAATATGTAAGGTACTTACCTACTTACTAATCGCCAACTTATATCGCCTCGATGACAAAAAAAGATGAAAGAACCTGGTGTGACCACGAGTCCTCATCCAAAATGACAAGCCAGCATAAATAAGTCTTACATCTAATTACCAACCTAAAAAATAAAATGACCGCAAGTGATAATGACTTGTTAATAGTTATAAATCTTGTGCAAAACTTCATCCATTACCTTTTCAAAGCAGTCATACAATCCTGCAGGTATGTAGTTCTGTACACACTTAATACAATAAACTTTTCCAATTCTATTCAGGCTATTTTAACTCTCCGCTCAACAGATAGGCTCACATCGTGACGGTTCTTATTTAAGTTTCTTACTTACAATTCAAACTTAATAGCCGCTCGGAACATGAGGCGACTGATTCTCTCGCTCGTGGTAATGGCCCCTAAAGTAGGTGATAGTTGTGCGTACCTACTTAAAGTACGCGGTAATCTTACTCGGCTCGCCGTCGATGACACACGTGAAGCTTGCTCAAAATTTCATTGACAAATTGGCTCGCGGCTCACGGTTCGCGGCTCGCGGCGATGACAGGCGGGCGAGTAAGCTCGCCGAGCCATAAATACGCGTACTTGCTCGCACGTCTATCACCCCTTTAAAAGAGTGTATAGAAATCCGTGCCTCGCCTCGACGATAATATCGACTAAAAGGCCGCCTCCATGAGCGACAGAATCACAAAAAAAGGCTTATCACCAGTGTGTACCTACCTTTTCGATTTTGATTTGTTTATCCACCCTTGAAACTAAAACTACGCTGACATACATCAATTATAAATGAAAATACCCGAGAAAAATACACTTACCCTACCCTTACCTTATTGAAATTTCCATTTTGAATAAAATTACGTAGATATATATCGCACTTATAAAGTTATTCACCAGTGTGTACACGAATATGCTTTGTAAAAGAACCCTTTAGACTATAGCTACGCTGATACACATTTATGTTGTGTTAAATTACGCTTTTCACGAAAACTACGTAGACATACAGCACATTTATAAGGTTTTTCGCCAGTGTGTATAAGAATATGTCTTGTTAAACTACCTTGTTGACTAAAACTACGTAAACATACATCACACTTATAAGGTTTTTCGCCAGTGTGTATACGAATATGTTGTGTTAAAATATTTTTATGACTAAAACTACGTAGACATACATCACACTTATAAAGTTTTTCGCCAGTGTGTATACGAATATGTTGTGTTAAAATAACTTTATGACTAAAACTACATTGACATACATCACACTTATAATTTCTTCCAGTGTGTTTACGAATATGATTTCTTAAATTACCCTTTTGACTAAAACTACTTTGACATATATCACACTTAAAATTTTCTCCAGTGTGTTTACGAATATGATCTCTTAAATTACCCCTTTGACTAAAACTACTTTGACATACTTCACACTTGTAAGGTTTTTCACCAGTGTGTCTACGATTATGTTGTGTTAAATTATGCTTTTCACGAAAACTACGTAGACATACATCACATTTATAAGGTTTTTCGCCAGTGTGTATAAGCATATGTTTTGTTAAACGACCCTTTAGACTAAAACTACGTTGACATACATCACACTTATAAGGTTTTTCACCAGTGTGTCTACGATTATGTCGTGTTAAAACACTCTTTTGACTAAAACTACTTTGACATACATCACACTTATAAGGTTTTTCACCAGTGTGTCTACGATTATGTCGTGTTAAATCACTCTTATGACTAAAACTACTTTGACATATATCACACTTAAAATTTTCTCCAGTGTGTTTACGAATATGATCTCTTAAATTACTCCTTTGACTAAAACTACTTTGACATACTTCACACTTATAAGGTTTTTCACCAGTGTGTCTACGATTATGTCGTGTTAAATCACTCTTTTGACTAAAACTACTTTGACATATATCACACTTAAAATTTTCTCCAGTGTGTTTACGAATATGATGTCTTAAATTACCCCTTTGACTAAAACTACTTTGACATACTTCACACTTATAAGGTTTTTCACCAGTGTGTATACGATTATGTTGTGTTAAATTATGCTTTTCACGAAAACTACGTAGACATACATCACATTTATAAGGTTTTTCGCCAGTGTGTATAAGCATATGTTTTGTTAAACGACTCTTTAGACTAAAACTACGTTGACATACATCACACTTATAAGGTTTTTCACCAGTGTGTATAAGAATATGTTTTGTTAAACTACCTTGTTGAATAAAACTACTTTGACATACTTCACACTTATAAGGTTTTTCACCAGTGTGTATACGATTATGTTGTGTTAAATTATGCTTTTCACGAAAACTACGTAGACATACATCACATTTATAAGGTTTTTCGCCAGTGTGTATAAGCATATGTTTTGTTAAATCACTCTTTTGACTAAAACGACTTTGACATACATCACACTTATAAGGTTTTTCGCCAGTGTGTATAAGAATATGTTTTGTTAAATGACCCTTTAGACTAAAACTACGTTGACATACATCACATTCGAATTTTCCACCTGGGCGAGTTGTAGGGATAACTTTCAAGTCTGATTTTTCTTTTTTCGATTGCTCGGCTGTTATTGCATCTTGTAGTTTTGTTCTTCGTGTGTCTAGTTCTGATTTCTTCTCAGCAGTCGCCCCTAGGATTAAAAATGTGGTAAGTAAGTACAACGTTGGAAAAAAATTGCCGTGCGCGCAAATCAAAATAATAGCGCTTTGCATGATTCACACCACTGACGACACTCAATAATACACTTAATCACCAGAGATGACATAATACGGTTGATTCCAAAACTATCAAAGTTTAAACAAACCCTCTTCAAGGCAGTGGCGGGTAAACAAATTTTCAAGGTCAAAGTCAAAACGTTTATTGCGAACTAAGTGTACAATGTTGGTGTTAGGTAGGTATAGGCTGAAAAGTTTTTGCCGCCCTTGCCTCTACAATTGTCGTGTCCTAGATTATTTTTACAATCCAACAATTTCGTTGAAATTGCACGTAAAATAATTTTTGGGTTGGAAGTTTGCTACAAGGAAAGTACAATGACAAGGGAGAGGGGAAAGTCATCGCAAAATTTGTTGCAGACTTCTATTAGTAAAAACAGAAAACCATCATGCAGAAATCTTTATGATTACAATGAGGTAGCAAAAAAAAAAAAATGGTCCCCAATTTGCCGCCCTAGGCTCAAGCCTACCTTATTGTCGTTCTTAAAAACATACCATCACTTTGATGTTCCTCCTTTGGCTCAATAATATCATCTGGTCCCTCACAAACAGCTGGTAATTCTTCTTTGATAGCAATGCTTTCTGTTTGAACAACATCAACTATACTTATGTTCTCTGTTGGAGATTTAGTAAACCCACCAAAATACTCTGAGTGGTCTTGGTTTATTAAAGGTTTGGGCTGTAAAAAGATATTCATAGTATTAGGAAAATATGTCAGGCACAGTCCCACAAGCACAAACTTGTTTCATTAAACTAGTCACTAGAAAGAGCCCCACAAGTGAGGACACTTAAGTTCATTGGACTTAGGTCCAATGCACTCTGGACAGTCGGCCATGCTACCAGCCTCACAGACCAATGGTTTGATTGGCGTGAACTGCAGACACAACAGGTATGAGCTTTACAGAAAACACTTCCATATTATACTAAAATTAGAAATTGTAAGAATAAATGTCCATTGAAGAATATGTCACCTCATAATCCTTATTCATCATCTGAGCGAACAGCTCTTCGGCTTCCACACATTTTTTCATAAGTTGGCAGCACTTTTCTAGTTTTGCGGAGCAGAAGAAACAAGCAAGAACCGGTCTCCTGTCCTCAGTTACAAACTGCAACAAAACTTGTCTTTAACTATTTTTAACACGTTTTTAATAGCTTGACCTATATCTGTCTATATAACGGATCCTTTCAACGTAATTTTCACGATTTAAACGTTTTCGTTTTTTCACCTACACCACCTACATACTGTCCACCATTTTGTTTTTGGAGCGAAAACTTGAGCACTTTTTGGGTGTACAAAAATCATGGAACTCGCGTCATCGTCACGCTTGCAGAGATTTGTTTTTTTAGCGCCATCTACCTTCTACCGTTTGAATTACGTTGAGGTTGAAGGGAAACTTCTTTAGGCGCGTTAACCACTTTTTGGGTGTACAAAAATCATGGAACTCGCGTCATCGTCACGCTTGAAGACAAAATGGAGGAACAGTAGGTAAGTATGCCACAGATCTTCAAACCCCCTTTGCACACGTATCAAGGACCGATGACAATATAATATTATTTATCTATCATTGATTAAATCGAATAATGATTAAATTGTAAAGTCAACAGTTGGTGGTCAGTAATGCTTTCAATACGCCTCATACATTGATGGTATGAGCATTGATTACCACTCTTGCTCAAGGCATATTGGTGATTTATTTATATATCTATTTTAAGTCCAGGTTCCCCACATGGATTATCTTTCACTTTATTCTTATAAATCAACTTACTGGAATATCAGTCAGCTTCTCATAAAGTTCATGGATGTTCCTGTTGACCACTAGATACATGCGAACAATCTGCACTAAACATATTCTACACATATGCAGTTTTTCCATCTTCATTACATTTCTGTCATTAATACCTGTAACAAACTTTGTATTAAATACTCATTCTTACAAAGTCTTATTATATCTATCTGAGTGCCAAATTGCATCCAAATCCATTCAGCTGTTTTTGCGTGATTGAGTAAAAAAACCTACAAACATCCAAACTTTCACATTTTAAGAGGACCCGGAGTGGTACACATTTCGACCAAAAATTACGATACAAGTACATTAACGATTTTTTTGTGGTTAATAGTATGAAGAAGGATATTATTTAATGTTAATATATTATGTTTTTTCTTAAAAACATACCATTACTTTGATATTCCTCCTTTGGCTCAATAATATCATCTACTCCCTCACAAACAGCTGGTAATTCTTGTTTGATAGCAATTCTTTCTGTTTGAACAACATCAACTATACTTATGTTCTGTATTGGAGATTTAATAAACCCACCTAAATACTCTGAACCTTGGTTTATTAAATCTTTGGGCTGGAAAAAGATATTTATAGTATTAGGAAAATATGACAGTCACAGTCCCACAAGCACAAACTTGTTTCATTATACTAAAGTCACTCAACAGAGCACCACAAGTGAGGACAATTAAGTATGTCCAATGTCCCTCGAGAGTCGCCCATGCTACCAACCTCTCCGAAGTCACAGACCAATGGTATTGATGGTGTGAAATCCACAAACTTTCACATTTTAGTAGTTGAAGAATACCTCACCTCATAATCCTCATTCCTCATCACAGAGAACAGCTCTTCAGCTTTAAGACATTTTCTAAATAACTGGCAGCATTGCTTTAGTTTAGCGCAGCAGAAGAAACAAGCAAGAATCGGTCTCCTGTCCTCAGTTACAAACTGCAACAAAACTTCTCTTACACTATTGTTTTTATGAAGTAAATACTTCCAATATTACATAAAATTGTAAAGCCAACAGTTGGTGGTCAGTAATGCTTTCTATACAGAGAATGCATGAGCATTGATTACCACTCTTGCTCAAGGCAGATCGGTGACATAAATATGTTATATGAGTCCAGGTGATCACATGGATTATCTTCTACTGGACCCAGTTGTGCCAAAATGTTCCAACCCACAGTGGACACATTTTGAGTTATTTAAGTTTAAACATTTAAACATAATTTTCCCATTTGTTACCTTTCAAATTTTCATAATACTTTTTACAATCATCTGGAATTAAATGCATCATAGACTTTGTGTCATCCAGCTTTACCTGAGCTATCATCTCTTTGCCATGCAGCTACAGTGAACATGGATTCTTTTTAACGATTTTCATGACACATACTCCTTTTCCCGTTTTTATCTTCAATGTCAAGCACTTGAATCTTTATCAAAACAGCTTCTAATAAAAATGGAAAAGTAGTGGTTCTTTTTCAAAAGAATTTCTTTCGTCGCCACCTCGCCAGGCAGTTTACTTTTTTTAATATACCTAATCACATAAGAATAATCTTCTATTTTAAATGGTCCTTGTTAAATAAACGCTAATATTAGGTAGATTTTCTTGTATGTAGATTCTATTGCCAAGTAATTCTATTTATTCAAGAAACACAGCTGAAAATATATGGGTACTGAATAAATTAACAGACTTGTTTTTACATTAAATCTCACATCTTTTTGCGGTAGAAGAACTGCGTTGCGGGACTTTGATTTTTTTACATGTTATGTTTTTGATGGGATATACTTTGCCTTCATAATATCATTACAGCTTAAAAAAATTGACTTCATTCTTAGTATGTGAATAGCAATTGTTTTCAATGTCCAATTTGCAACAATGATTCAAGTGTACTTGAATCATTGTGGCAAAACCGATTTGTGTTAATTAACCAGTTTTTTTTTGTTCCAAATAGTATGAATCGTTTCTGCATTTTATTTTCCAAAAGTCCCATAGATGTGGGTTGGTATTCATGCAGTATATCTTTTCCTAGGGAACAGATAATAATATGAGTCTTTGCTACATGAAAATAAGGCTCATTTTAGGTTGGTTGGTATAGATAACTCGATTCTGAAAAAAATGTGGGTTGGAACATTTTGGCACAACTGGGTCCTACTGTTGTCAATTATTTCCATTTGCTCCTAAGACCCCTCTGACCGAAAGTTCGTATGAATTTATATACTCCTGTTTGATTCATGGTACTTAATTAAATAAATATCTTATTTATCAACTTACCGGAATATCAGTCAGCTTCTCATATAGTTCATGGAAGTTCCTGTTCACCATTAGATACATACGAACGTTCTGCACTAAACATATTCTACACATAGGCAGTTTTTCCATCTTCGAACTCAAAACACCGTGGCGTACAAATAACTGGCGCGACTAAAAATGCGACCAAGTAATATCCGAAAGCAATTAAAAGGTTTTAAAATAACGTGAGCATTTCTCTGGACCACGGTAAGACGGCAGCAGCTCAGCTATTATAGATAGAGACATATATTATATAATAATTATTATCTCTCTTAGTCCGGGTAGTTTAGAGGATTTCGTTTATTGGACACCAGTTGGTCCATAAACACCATCTACATCAAAGAGTAGAATACGTATTTATGGGCTGGGGATCTACATCTAAAACTTCTTTGACGTTCACAAATGAATACACTTAATCCAACTTCTATTTCTCTGTCTGTGATAACTTGTATTTATTTCAAAGCCACTTCGGCCTTTTCACCGTAAGCTAAGTTCCTTGCTCAAGGAAGGAACTTTCACACACAGAATACTTTTTTATGGTACTTTCTCCATACTTTCTCACTTGGATTGGTCAGACACTTGACACTAATGACAATTGACATTTCACAGTTTTTTTTCCGCACAGTTTTTGCTTTTAGCCGATGTCACGTTTAGTTATTCGTTCGAAGAAACAAAGGTAGGGAAACGCAAATATTAAGGTGATAACAGTGAATACTGAGACTACATAGACATTAAAATTTATATAAAGGAAAGGTATGCGAAGAAAGTATTGAGGTAGGAAAATTACAATGACGAAAAATTAAAACTGAATAATATTTATAATTATAATAATAATAACCCCACCACCGTATCTCTACGTTGACGTCGTGATGGGGCTTGCGCGCTCCGAACTCTACGTCTGTGCCGGTAGAGTTTACTTTGCCGGAACAGATCTAGAATGAGGAGCCAGACCAAGAGATATACAAAAACCCGCAGGGCAGCATGTGGCGAGCTGTTGGGCAGTTGCGACCCCACGGACCCGATCTCCCGGGAGAAGTCTTGTTCCTCACCTCTGGCTTGGCTTTATTGGCCGGCTGGAGTGAACAATGACTAGGAACAGAAATCCCACCTCATTCTTGCCTTGATTGGCCGGCTTGAGTGGAGATTCGCAAGAGCAAACGTGCTCGGAGGAAGGAAGTATTCCAGTAAGTGCTCGTAGGGATCTTGACCATATTCCGGGCTCTGGGATTGTTCTGAAAGCCGTGGAATGCCTCTCCACTCCTCAAACACCTCAGGAAGTGTTGCCCCCTTGTCGCTACGTCACTATATGCTAGCGACTGTTTTCGGGGGCCCATTATTGAGTGTGCAAGTCACCCCCTGCCATTTTATCCGTGTATACCAAAACATTGATCAGGCAGGGGCCATAGTCCTTCCATAGTTCTAGGTATCCAGTCCACTATAGCCACCCAAACCCATAACCCAATATGTTTTGTTTCCATGTTTTGCAATAGTCCTACACCAACCGGGGGTTGTCCTTGGATGCACTTTCATAGTGCATACAGGGATAATCGTCGGTTGGTGCCTCATTCCTTTTGAAATTGTCTAAGGGGCCTCTGCGAGTTGGCTTCGGCCCCTCGTACGCCTTCCAAAAGACCGGGACCCCATGGTCCCGAGATACGTATCCATATACAAAATAATAATAATAATCATTTATTTCAGAATTAGTATCCATATAGTTACAAACATTAGTGTGTAGGTATTATTCTAATATACTAGTTACTAAATTATTATATAACTAGTCTAATTATTTCACTAACATGAGATCAAAAAGTTACACTTAAAGCAATATGAATAATATTTGTACGTATATAAGTGTACAATATTCCAAGAAAATCGAATGCAGAGCACCAAGGTTACATTGCATGCAAAGACCCCTAGTGCCTTCGCATTGGACTATCAATATTTTCATAAATTGCCCTCAGAATGCTGTCGCCACTGCCACAGCACCTCTGCACCAGGGAGGCAGCTCTCTTGCGCAAAATTGCGAAATAATCATCCGTACGAGCCTCAGTACACCTGCCTGATGCACTACAGAACCGGAGCAGCCGCAACAACACTCTGAAGGCATTATTATATTGCACACGGAGGATGTCGTAGGCTCTCCGAGTATACTTGACCCACAGGCTGCACGTGTAAAAGGACTGGCAATAGGCCTTGAACAGTAGGACCTTAACTTCTCTAGTACAACGTGCAAACCTGCGGGTCAGCATGTTGCATCGGATTGCCAACGACCTCCGCTCCCTCTCCATGTCCATGTCATCACTCAGATCATCGGACATGATATGACCCAAATATCTAAAATGGGACACCCTGGTGAGAGCCTCACCTCTCAGAAACACTGGAGGAATAAAATTGGGTAACTTACATTTACTAAACACCAAAAGTTCACTCTTTTTTGTGTTATATATTAGACCGTGCACATCAGCATAAGTTTCACATGTAGTCAGCAGCGTCCTAAGAGCACTTATTGAGGGGCTGAGCAAAGCCATATCGTCTGCATAACTTATGCTGTTTACACACTGTCCATTTATATAGCAACCAACTTGTGTGTCAGCCAGCTAGTTAATTGATTCAGGCGTGACTTTGCGGAAATCCATTATAAAATACAATAGACGTAGATATATTTAGTAACCAATTCCGCTTGACTATTCTTCAAGAGTCCTAAAAAACCCTGTAAGAAATCGACACGTGTTTCACCTCTCAACGAGGCATCCTCAGGATGACGATTGACCAATTGCAAACCAGAACGCGACGTGTTACCACACCGAGCGCTGGACGCAAAGTGAATCAAATCGCCCGTCACCCCCACTTATATAGGATTGCTGCTCGACGCTAATTGGCTAGAATCGTTATCAGTGCGATAAGCGCGATAAGGGGCGAACAATCGCAACAAAGGCGACCTTGGCATACTGGTATTTAAGTGTACTGGTATTTAGGTGTTTACAAATTAAATTGCGATGATTGTACTGGTATTTACATAGGTCAGACTGGTCGTAATTTCCAAACAAGATATAAGGAACATATTGCAGCTTATAGGAATAGTTGTCCAGAAAAATCTCATTTTGCTCAACACTTAATAGATTCAGGTCATTCATTAAATAATAATAACACTTTAAAAATTTTACATACTTGTGATAAAGGATTTAAAATGTCAGTATTAGAGAGTTTAGAAATTATTAAAAATAATACAGCGAACGTCACACTGTTGAACGAATTAAATACCAGTATGCCAAGGTCGCCTTTGTTGCGATTGTTCGCCCCTTATCGCGCTTATCGCACTGATAACGATTCTAGCCAATTAGCGTCGAGCAGCAATCCTATATAAGTGGGGGTGACGGGCGATTTGATTCACTTTGCGTCCAGCGCTCGGTGTGGTAACACGTCGCGTTCTGGTTTGCAATTGGTCAATCGTCATCCTGAGGATGCCTCGTTGAGAGGTGAAACACGTGTCGATTTCTTACAGGGTTTTTTAGGACTCTTGAAGAATAGTCAAGCGGAATTGGTTACTAAATATATCTACGTCTATTGTATTTTGTCAGCCAGCTTTTTAATAAGTTCGTCTATGTACAGGTTGAAGAGGGCAGGTGAGGTAAGTCCCCCCTGTCTCACCCCGCACTCCAGCCTGTAAACCTCCGAAAGGGCATCCGACCATCTGACTTGATTGGTTTGACCAAAACTTAAACAAACCAATTAATGCAATTGGGAACCCAGCTTTATGTAGTTTTTCCCACAATATATCATATTGAACCAGGTCAAAGGCCTTTGAGAGGTCAAGGAAGGCAGCATACACAGGTGTATCTCTGTCGGTATAGTACCTGACAGAATGCTTGAGCGACAGGATTGCACTCTCAGTGGACAGCCCAGCCCGGAAACCGAACTGAGCGTCTTGCAATTTTAGATGTTTTTTTAACTGTCGCTCAAGCAGACTATCAAGAACTTTAGCAGTAGTTGTTGCTAACGAGATGGGTCTGTAGTTGTTTCTATCAGAACTATCACCAGTTTTATTTTTTACTATTGGCACAACTATAGTTTTCATTAGGTTACTTGGTAAATAAGAATGGTTGATACAGAAACTAAAAAGCATAGAAAGAATTCTGGGTAGATGAGGTCCAGCAAACCTGAGATGTTCAATACTGATGCCATCATGTCCAGGAGATTTGCCTCCTGTCATACTTTTGATCACTTTACGAATGTCTTTTGCTGTAATAATTATTTGGTCAGTATCACACATGAGGCTCTCAATATCAAACGTCTGCTTAGTCAGAAGCGGCGACTACACCTTGAAATGATTCATGAATAAGTTAGCTATTGACCTTGGCTCTATTTCATTATCAACACTGATTGGAATACCCGGCATAAGGTTTGGTTTACCTGTCTGTTTCCAAAATTTCTGGAAGTTTTTGTTATTATATTCAGTAGCTAATATGTCCATTGTAACCTTATCCTGATTGTTTTGACAAAATTTTAAGTTTTTCTTAAATATTTTTCTAGTAGTAGGTATTCATATCTTCAAAGTATGGCCCTGTACTAGGTTTATCCTGTTCTACCCATTTAAGAAAAGATTGCCTGGCATTCCAATGAGCTTCTTTTATATGTTTATTCCAACCTATTATACTGCCTTCCCTGTGCACTCTTTTATTACAAGTAGACACAGCTGCCCTAGATAGTGTATGTATAATATTATCATACATTTTATCAATTATAACCCTATGATTTATATTCTTACACATCTTATTACTACATTTTTCAAATTCGAAAGGAAAGTCCATTTTTCTTAGGTAATTGTTACATTTTTGGTTATAATTATTTATTTGTTTCTGATCCCTGTCCCTCCACAATACTTTATTGTCTACAGTTTTATTTATGCTATTAGGATGTAAGGGTCTTACTATGTTAATGTTGCAGTGAATTTCAAGAGGAAAATGATCTGACCAGTAAATGTCATGCCTAACTTTAATATCAACTAATGAGTTGTAAGCTGCTTCTGTAACAAGACAATGGTCAAGCCATCGTCTACAGCCATGACTGTCACTGATAAAAGTATACATATCAGAGTTGAGACCAAGATTAGCAACATCAGAAATAATCCAATCGTGTTCTGAACAAAAGTAATTTAGTTCCTTAAAAAATAAGCTTCCAGGGTGAGAATTAAAAACTCCTAATACAAATACTGATTCTACACTATTACAGTCAACTATTGCTACTATTTCAGTTAGGCAGTCACAGAACTCAACTAAATTTTCAATATGGTCAACCGGCATATAAACACTAAAGATAAGAAGGGATCTTAACTGAGACTATCCTATCACTGTTACAATTAATTACTGACACAGAGTTAAACTTAGTTTTATTCCAGAGAAGAGCAACTCCACCATATGGCCTACCCTGCAAAATACCTGATGAAGTATCCACTGCTGACTTACCAAAGAAACCAAAATCTTGACTGACTGTGCCTAACAGGGGTGCATCATGAGGTAGCAACCAGGTCTCCTGAAGGGCAATAATGTCAGCCGCATTGCAGAGTGACCTTAAACTGTCAATGGATCTTTGAAGATTTACAATTAAAAGAAATTATCTTAGTTAATGTATCAGACGAACTATCCATCTTATTATTAACAAAACGCCTGAAGGTTATTCCATCTGGCCAAAGGTTTTCATCTAAATATAATGAAAGATTCGTTTTAGAAACTAACATTTTGTAAGCATTATAGTAACTATCATGCTTCATTATAATCTTTTTTAACACAACACTTTCACTTGTTTTATTATTTATATATTGCACAATGTCATTCTCCGTAGCCTCCATGTGAACCTTTGATATAAATAAAGGGATGTTGATATCTGCAGCCTTAAAGCTGGTATCCACATTGGTTACCGATGTGCCAACTTTCTCCACAACTTTGTTACGGAGCCGGTTCCTCTGTGTACTTGACCATTCTTGATTACGATTGTCAGGTTTCCAGGGTTTCCCATTTTTCAAAACATCAGCCATAGTTTTGTTTTCAGGCTGGATTTTAGTCTGACTGTCACAGTCACAATTAGTTTGTTTACATTTACATGCAATCGCCGCCGCCGTCTTGCAAGTATTGCTGACAGGGCTCGGTCCAGATTGCTGCGGTTCAATTTTATCACGCTCGAACTTATGAATGAGACTTTACATTTATAGACAGGAAAGCTATTTGTGCAAAGTAAAGAAAGTATTGAGGTAGGAAAAGGAGTATGGAGGGACACCAGGTTACTGATAAAGGAAGAACGGTCGTGTAAGGGACAGGAGAAAAAAATGTGATCTAAGTCGCCTACATCTGTGCCACACGAACAAACGGGGTCGTCGATAATATGAAGTTTGGCAAGATGGGCTGGAGAGCAAAAGAATGGGAGGTTTCCATTTTACCAAACATTGCCCTGCCAAACCATGGTTTTTCCGGAACGTCGGCGTCGGGTGGAATAAATGAAAAATAACGTCCCTTCGACTTGCTTCCAATATCCCAAGTTACCTTCCAAGTTTCAAGCGAAAAAAACGTTTATCCTATCGGTAACAGGATGAACTAGTTTGGCCTAGGCTATACTGTTTTGTCCTATCGCATGTACGGAGAACTGGTTTGGCCTAGGCGAATCTAGTTCATCCTAAAATCGGGTTTGGCCGGTAACATTATTTGGTGCATAATGATTGTCAACATGAATACATTCAAATAATTTATGTAGGTAATCTTGTTCGTTTGTGGTGTCCTGCCCACAGAACGTCTGTGACTGTCTTATGACTTTCATATGAACAAAGTTGCCGGCATAAACTAGTTGTATTGTAGGTATTAATGACGTTGCATCCATTCCGATGAGTCGCCTTGATTTCATTATTGCAAAAAAATTGCTCGAGGCGAGTGGGTCTCCAAAAAGTTCTTAATTTTTGTGAAAATTGTGAATTTTAAATCAAAATGTTTGTGTTTAATATAGTTTTGATTGGTTTTGGTAAGTTTTTATTTGTTTATATAAAAAAAAAACAATAAAGTGAAAACCTAATGCACGTATTTGCATGAACATGACAATAAAACAGATCCTAAATAAGGGCCCATACCTACAAACAGACCACAATCGTGCGAACAGTAAGGAACAGCAAATTTTTATCAGGTAGGTAGGTATAGGTAGGTAGGTATGCCACAACTAAAAAGTGAAAAATAAAAATATTTCACAAAAAAAACCGACTTCCAAAAAAAAGTTTTTTTTTTTGTAAGGCGGTTTTTTTTGTAAAAAGTTTTTTGGTGTGTAAAATCGGTATTGCGCGGTGCGCAACGTAACTTACGTAACGCACGAAAATCATTGTGTCTATCGGTGCATGCAACGGTTGGTGGGCATATTTATTCCGGAAAGTTTAAGTGTACTTAGTTATAACCTATTATTATTATCATAGGATATAACTAAGAAATCTCGATGTTTTGTCAAGTCGTCAAAACCGTGCGAACCAGGAGCGGGTCGCTAGTATATTATAAAACCTTTATGGTTATGAACGTTATTAAATGCGAAAGTAACTCTGTCTGTCTGTCTGTCGCGCTTTCACGCCAAAACTACAGAACCGATTTAAATGATATTTGGTACAGTAGTACCCAACTGATATAGCTTATGGATGTACCTGCGCAGAAGATGAATTTTCAAAGCGCAGGATTGGCCAATCGGCACGCTCCACGCAACGTGCAATCGATTTTGATGATTCTTTTTTTGTTTGGTAGGTCATGCTTCAGAGGTGGTCCCATAATTTTTTTATTAACTTTGCTTGCGTAGTTTTTGAGTTAGCTTCAATAATTACGTATTTTTCCCACTTGGTGTATGTAGACGATATATTGTTTGACTCCGTCACTGTTATTTACATAGCAGGTAGTGGTATTCGAATTTGTGTGGGGTAGGTACCACAGCTAAAAAGTGAAAAATAAAAACTTTTTACAAAAAAAAAAACAACCGACTTCCAAAAAAACTCTAAAAACGTGAAAAATAACTTTAATTTCGGAAGTCGGTGTCTTTGCCTTTCATTTTTCGTTTTTTGCCACCGACTTCCGAAATTAATTAAAGTTATTTTTCACGTTTTTAGTGTTTTTTTGGAAGTCGTTTGTTTTTTTTTTTTTGTAAAAAGTTTTTTCCTGTATCGCTATTGGTCGGCAGCTGCCGCCATTTTAGCGCGCGCCGCGTGGAATGTTACTCAGCCGCCACACTTGCGAGTGAGACGGAACTAACAGCTGCAGTCTATTATGAACCGGTGTTCCCTTGTTTCGCAGACAGTTTCATAGAATTTCGTTTCGCAGAATATGTTTCATATAATATTTGGTTCTTGCATTTTTATTTCGAATATTATTGTTTTAGCGACTATTTACTTGAATGAAACATATTTCACCGAAGCACGATGAATTTTATTATGACATTTTTTTATTTAACAAATTTTTCAAACAGTAGAATTATTTTTTAACGAATATTGTTTGTCAGAAAATCATTATCCATAACACGTTTGGTATAAACCTCAGTAACTATAATGTTCAAAAATCTTTACTTCTAAAACTATTCTGTCATAATAATTGAGTACCTATTATAATAATTCAATCTCCTAATTTTGCATAAACTAAACATATGTCCTAAGTATTGTTGTTATATGTGTTATTCCGAATGTTCATTTATAATAAAATTGTTAGTCCTAAAACATTTGCAAAAAAATAGGTTTTAATGCCACAAACGAACCGCTATAAATCCGACTCCACGTAGTCTTGTATGCCCTACCCCTAGAGTGTAATTTAAAAACGCGTAGGCGCGGAGGGGCGAGGCGGCCCGCGAGTTGAGGAGCAGGTGGTTGTAACGCTCGCCGCCGCGGCTGCGGCTGCGGTGATGAACGTTAAACCATCTGCGACGATAAGCTCGCGTGGGACCGCCGGAGCCCCGCAGCCGCAGCCGTGACAGAAACCATGCCTGCTGCATGTTGCATGCTCGCTTGTATACTGCATGCTTGCTTGCATGCTCGCTTGAATGCTGCATGCTTGCTTGCATGCTGCATTCTTGCTACATGCATGGTGTATGCTTGTTTGCATGCTTCTTACAGTGAACGCGGTGTTGTTATTTTATAAGAGGGTACATAAGCATTTTGTCAAAGGTACCTATACATAGAATGTGACACTCGATGAAATGTTTTTCTTGGTAATATGTTTTATATAAACTAAACAATATGAGGATAAAGAATATTTGATTTGTCATTCTATGAAATGAATAAATAAACATAAATTTTTCTTTGTAACAAAAATCAATGATTTAAATTTCTTCAAAGTAAATATTCTGCGTATTGATTATTCTATGAAATGATAATATGAGATATTTTTTATGTGAAACGAAATTCTATAAAAATGTAGTTTATAAAACAACCCACAACCATTATGAACCTTATAGTAGTGATCTAAGGTTGATTGTAAGTTTTAAGTTCTTTCGTTAATCTTCGGAGCCATAGGTACTTTATTTTTTGTCCGAACGAAGATTCACGTCGCGCCTTATCAGTTGGTTACCACCGTACCACTGTACAGAGATAGTCAAGAGCATAGAGATATAATATATTATAGAGCCTGAGAAACGGCATAGGCTACTTTTTATCGACATACCACGCGGGCGAAGCCGCGGGCGGAAGCTAGTAACCAATAAGCACCTATACTCCATTTGAAATAAGATTAGACGTATAGATAAGCTTTTTTTACATTCCGTTCAACCGATTTTGAATTCTATTGCGTTGGTGGCATGACAAATGGCAGCCGCAGTAGATAGTTGGTATTGTGTAACTGTTTTTCGTTTTAATGCTATCCTTATGCCTACGGTATAGAAGTCAAAATCGGTTGACCGGACTGTAAAAGGGTTTGTTTTAATGTCTAATCTTATTTAAAATGGGGTATAGGTATATCTAATAACAAAGGTTAAGGTCGTTATGGACATGTGGTCGATTGCTTTTGTCTAGATCTAGAATATGCGCGCGTAAAGCGTAAGCTTTAGATAAAAAAAAACTGACCAATGAAAAACCGGTCTTTAATCAAATATTGGATCCCCACCTATGAAATTGGCGATTTTAGGGTTCCGTACCCAAAGGGTAAAACGGGACCCTATTACTAAGGCTCCGCTGTCTGTCTGTCCGTCTGTCACCAGGCTGTATCTCATGAACCGTGATAGTTAGACTGTTGAAATTTTCACAGATGATGTATTTCTGTTGCCGCTATAACAACAAATACTAAAAAACAGAATAAAGTAAATATTTAAGGCTCTCATAAAACAGACATGATTTTTTGCCGTTTTGATAGATAATGATACCGAACCCTTCGTGCGCGAGTCCGACTCGCGCTTGGCCGGTTTTCTTGTTTTGTTTGAAAGGTGTTGCTCGTCCCGTTCGCCATCTTCGCGATGAACACTTTGTTGGTATACCTACAGCCGTTCAATCATGCTATCACCTGTATGTGCGTGTGCCACACAACAAGGATCTCATCTCATACTGAGACATTAGTGAGCATTGGTCGGGGTTATCACTTGTACTTGCTTGGTCGTCACGATTTCGTCACGATTTTTTCCTTACTAGGATGTAAACATGACTAAAATAATCCTAACTAATATTATAAATGCGAAAGTAATTTTTATTGTTTGTTTGTTACGTTTTCACGCTAAAACGGCTGAACGGATTTGGATGAAACGCACGTGGGTAGACCATGACCTGGAAAAGGACATAGGTTACTTTTATCTCGGTAGTACGTTCCTGTGGGATAATTTACCTACGACCTACACGCGGGCGAAGCCGTGGGAAATTGCTAATTAATTGTATAGGTATACATCATACACGGTATATATAAACTCATGCCTACTTCCCAATGAGGTAGGCAGAAACTATAGTACCTACTATATAACTAGTATAAATATAGTACCTACTATATAACTAGTATAAATATAGTACCTACTATATAACTAGTATAACTATAGTACCTACTATATAACTAGTATAACTATAGTACCTACTATATAACTAGTATAACTATAGTACCTACTATATAACTAGTATAAATATAGTACCTACTATATAACTAGTATAACTATAGTACCTACTATATAACTAGTATAACTATAGTACCTACTATATAACTAGTATAACTATAGTACCTACTATATAACTAGTATAACTATAGTACCTACTATATAACTAGTATAACTATAGTACCTACTATATAACTAGTATAACTATAGTACTGAGTTGAGCTCCACTATTATTTTTAAAAGAGTAACCGTGGAGTTTCTTGCCGGCTCTTCTCCATAGGAAACGACCAATTGGAACCGTGTACCTAGCTTCTGACGTTTCATAAGTGCCCATGTAGGTTTAAGTGAAATAAAATATTTTGATTTTGATTAGGTAGGTACTGACAAATGTTTGGACTGACTGGACAGGTCCACTAAAATCTGTGTGGTTCTTTCCTCAAAAGACCATTTCAGACGCTAATCTACATGGTCCTCATATGGCCTGACCAAGATTATATCTGGACTTTAAAAGAGACTGTGACCTCTGAGTTTGTTTCGGCCTTTCTTCTCAGAGTAGTCAGATAGGAAACGCCGAACTCATCTAGCTTATTTTTAATATTTTTTAATATGCCGTGTAAAAGTGATTCCTATATCCTACATATTTGCAGAATAAACAATTTCATTTCATTTATAGAACTAAATAAACTTAAGTGTTCTGCAAAGTCGTTGTACATAATTTTATTCACGTCGATGAAATGGGGCAGCTGCTACAGGAGCAGAAAACCTCAAACGGCGCAAATATAACAACCTTATTGGGAGCTATATGTTTGAGCCGTTTGGGGTTGAAACACTAGGGCCGTGGGGTCCGAGTGTTCATCGAGTATTTCGGGACATCGCTAAGCGATTGGTCGACTCTTCACGTGACCAGAAGGCTGGCCTATTTTTAGCCCAAAGAATCAGCATTGCCATTCAAAGTGGCAATGCGAACGTCGAACCACGCACAATGAAGGGTTCCGTAGTTGGGATGAATTTATCCAACAAACTTAACATTGTAATAGCAATAACATGTTCCCATACATTCTGTATTTTTTTTACATTCTGTAAATACAGAATTACCTATTTAAGTTCTGTGGTCGATTATTATTAGGTACTCGGTAACTTGTGGAGCCTACGTAGAGCTACGTGATAGCTTTCCTGTTATTTTCGTTATATCCTACTGCCGTGAATTTTTTCACATATCCAAAACCAACCATTTCGCTGGCAGGGGGGACACTTGCATTCGGCTGGCCCGGGGATACCGCACGGTCTCTCGTGAGGCGGCGAGCCTCCTTGCCGGATTACCGCCATGGGATCTGGAGGCGAAGGTCCTCGCGCACATCTGAGAGTGGCGCGAGGAGATGAAGCGCCGGGGCGTAAGTCCGCTGCCGCGAGAAATCGCGGCACAGCGGACAGAGCTCCGGCAGGATCTCATGGCGGCATGGAGAGTGCACAGAGTAGGCAACTCGTTCATGGGTCAATGTATACGCTTTTATAACAAACTTCCCATTGACATTCGAAACTTACCCATTAAACGATTTAAAAGCTGCATTAAAACCAAACTTTGTAGAATTTTATAGTACCCTTACTATAAAATTTCAGATTATTTAGAAGACAAAAAAGCATGGGATTGAGCTGCTCGCTCTGCTAAGCATTGTAACATTTTGAATAATATGGAAAATCATCAAAGTATATCAACCAGTTTTTTTTAAAAATTGACATTATTGAATATTCTATACAAAATGACATGATTACTTTGTAAAGTATTTTATTATTGTGAATGTGAGGACTATGTGATTTTTTTTAATTATTTTTTTTCGTTCTCAGTTAATTTTATCAATGGTCTGGCAATTTGAGAATTTTATGCGGCCTACCCAAATGTCCTTTATTTGGTATTGTTCGTCGAGTCGCTGAGCTCCTTAAGTTCTGAGTTGAGCTCCGCCATTACTGACAAATGCTTGCACTGACTGGACAGGTCCACTCAAATCTGTGTGGTTCTTTCCTCAAAAGACCATTTCAGACTCGAATTTACATGGTCCTCATATGGCTTGACCAAGATTATGTCTGGACTTTAAAAGAGACTGTGACCTCTGAGTTTGTTTCGGCCTTTCTTCTCAGAGTAGTCAGATAGGAAACGCCGACCTCATCTAGCTTATTTTTAATATTTTTTTTATAATATGACGTGTAAAAGTGATTCCAATATCCTATTTACAGAATAAACAATTTCATTTCATTTCATTTCAGTGCGATTGTCGCAACCCAGTGCTGGGCACGCCACAATTGCGGCGATAAGTCCCCTCTTTGAGGAGTGGCTGGAGAGGCGCCGCGGGCGGCGTCCTCACCTTCCGCCTGACGCAGGTCCTCACCGGACATGTTTTGTTAAACAACCTTTTTCACTAAAACTATGCTGACATACATCACACTTATAGGGTTTTTTACCAGTGTGTCAGGTGTCTACGATAATTTAGTGTCAAATTAACTTTTTGACTAAAACTACGTAGACATCACACTTGTAAGGTCTTTCACCAGTGTGTATACGAATATGTTGTGTTTTTGTGTAGCTTTAATTGTGTCTAATAAGTAATAACACCTTATATGACGAAACATAAATTATGTTGTACCTATATTTATCACAATATTTCTCCATAAAACGTCGTATGTCCAGTAGGGCTAACATGACAAGCCCGAGAACGCCCTTTTTCTCGTTTTGTCGAAAGTCGTCGATTTTGACGTCATTCTAATCCCTAACATGACCGTTACGCACGAGTAAGCTCGAAAAAGGCACTTTGACACTTCTCTATCTCGTGACGAGATACCGATGTAGCCAATTATTAAAAATAAATCATTTTTATGATCAGCTTGAGGTTCGGTTTCATTCATTCGATATTACGCATGGAATTAGTTAAGTATGTACTATACTATTAATTTTACGTCCTCTTTTGTAACCGACTGACCGACCGAATAAAATTATACATGGCATACCGAAATTTAAAAAAAATATGACGGAATGAAAATTTAAATATCATTTCTTTTTCGATAAGTATTTAGGTCCTAAATGAAGAAGTATAGAATAGGTACGCTACGATTAGAATACGTGGATAATAATGCCAATGAATTAAATTTCAGCCTGTAGGTATACTCACTAAATAACAATTGACCGATGACCGCAATTTGATAAAGCGAAGGTTGATATTGTAACAATCACCATTAAATCCGTGTTATTGCAAATTTTGTTAATCACCACACTTGCCAAAAGGACTGACTTTCAGTTAAATATGCAGCTGGAGTTGATTTCGCTATTATAACCACAAAACACTAAACGTAGTTAATCACCATCCCATAAAAAATGAACTGGCGATATTAGTAGTTATGTTGCGAAGGTATGATACTGCCATACAGCCATAATCCCCAGACTTTTAATCACCACAATTGGCAAAGTGACTGGTTATTACTGAAATTGATGCTCATCTACTTAATAGTGCTCCCCTCCGCCACACTTTCTCTCGCAGCTGCCGAAAGGAACTTTCATTCCAATATAAATAGTAGTTTAAAACAAGTTTTTTCATTATTATATTGCAAAATTATGATGAGCACAATTCAAGAAACTGCTATTATCGAGTTTTTTTTTGTTTGTTTAATATTTTTTTCTACTTATCTAGTCGAAAAAATCGACGACGAGTAAATGACAGAAAAATCGGAGACATCTCGTGTTGAATTGTCAAAAGTCGAGTTAACTTAGGTGCCAATGCCATACGCGCGCCCCTCTTAGACGTCACAGGGGGAGTCAAACACCTCACTCCCCCCCTTGACCCGCAGTAGCGGGCCGGCACCAGTCGGGGGTTGCGGAAGATTTTTACGTTCCCGCGACCCCCGGCGTAGGTGTGAGTTGGAACACCGGGGTGGTTTTTAGTCAGTAAGAGTCTGACAGACCCCTCCGCCCGCCCCAGGGCGGAGGACATCCATGAGGAGTTTCCACCACGGAAAAAAAAATGCCATGTTAGGGTTTTTAAAGAAAATATCAAGTTTGACAGAACTAGTCGAGTATTTTGTATGGCAGCGCTGTCAGAAAACGAGAAATGTGACGAAATAAAAGTACCTAATCAGTCTCGCGTGTGTAATTGTCGCGTGGGTCATGTTAGGCCTACAGAGAGTAAAGCGGCTTACGAAATAGGGATACTCTGATGGCTACTTTTTCGGTGACACGTGAATCTTGCTCAAAACATTGTCAAATTGCCTCGCGACTCGCGGCGCGCGGCGATGACAGATGGGCGAGTAAGCTCGCCGAGCCATAAGTACGCGTACTTGCTCGCACGTCTATCAAACCTTTTAAGCTTTCGAAATACCTACCATTATGAAAAATCCTGAAAAATTCCGTACATTTAATATTAAGCTAGCTTATCTGATTCAGCGCTTATTTATTTGTGGAAAGTACCAGTACAAGCAAGACACAAAGATACGTTACAGGCGGGGCAGAACGTGGGAACTCGCTTGCGGCAAACCACACAAGCGCGCCTGATCCGTTCCTTGTTACGGCCCGGTATGAACCCGTATTCCTTCAGAAAGTGTTGAAGCACTTCTTGAGGGAATACGGGTACATTTGAAACCTGGCGTGACGACCCAGTCCAGGTCTTTATCGCCCCGCTCAGGGCGACGCCTGGACGCTTTTTATGTTTCGCAAGAAGCTGCCTAATCAGGATTTTGCGAAATTCACGGTGATCCGTGATAGCTGTTTTTCCATCTGGCATGGCGCTACTTCTGGGCAGTATAAAAGCATTTGAAACACTCACATTCAAAAGTCGCTGGAATATCTTTTTGTACCAAACCTGAGTACGTTTCCGCTCCATCGGATACATACTTAGCATTTGATCCTTTTTGTCAACCCCGCTCATGCACACGGTATAATCGTGAATGGCGATCGGCTTTATTTTCCCTTGCAAGCATTGGACGGCGGCACCATGGTAAGTCGAAATCATAGCCACACGGTTCTGATCTCGCCATACCAAGATGTCGACGTCCCCGCTGGTGCAACCCCTAATCTGACCGACCGCCATTTGCGATTTTGTCAGGTTTGCCAATTGTGTAGGTACATATTGGCGGTTAGTTCTCAATGTACCCACACAATCGAAACCTAAACTTTTCAAAACCCGTGCCAGGGCTGGACTATTGTAGTAATTGTCCATCCACACTGTGTGCCCTTCGTGCTCAAGCCCCTTTAGGAGGTCGAGCACGAGGGCTGGTGTCACACCAGACACAGGCGTCATCTTTTGCTCAGTTTCTTCCATTCGCCCAGTATGTACCTTAAACCTCCATAAATACCCAGTTTGGGCCTCACAGACCTCATAAGTCTTTATGCCACCTGATGCAACTTTATTCTTAATAAACTGTTTGAACTCTAGTCGTCCATTCCACTGGGTGAGGGATTCGTCGATCGCAATATTGCGACCGAGTCGGTAGAGACTCTGGAATTGGGAGTTGAGGTGATCAACCACGGGAGCAATTTTGTGCAATTTGGCTTGGGAACGAGACAGTCTTCTTAAGTCGGAAGAGTTTCTGGTAAAATGGAGGCAACGGGAAAGCAGGTGAAACCGGTTTTGTGACATGAACTGCGGAAAAAGTGGTGTTATCAGGATGTCATCCATGTTCCAGTATTCAGCGAACTCGGTTTTTACGCAGATATCCGTCGCCAAAATGAGCCCGAAAAAGACGTATAACTCATCCACATTAGTGTCATGCCAATAAGTAATGCGGCTAGCTGGTCCAAGGGAGCCATCCTGGAACCGCTTCTCCACGAACTCCTGGGAGTACTGATTTGTTTCAGCAGCTATGCAGCAGCATCATACGGAGTGATAAAGGAGCTATAGGTCCACAATTTATCTCGGAGAACACTTCCCTTCTCTCAGTCGGAGCAACTGGAGGATTTGGAAATGCCCTCCAATCAAAACTAAACATATCGGTTGGCTCCAGAGGACACGAGGACGGCGTCGGCGCCGGAGACGTCGGTAACGGCGATGGTGGTATGGAATCCACTTCGGATTTTGGTGTTTTTACCACAAAGGCAACAATATCTTTGACGTCGGCATCTTCATCTTCGAAGAATATTCGTTGCGCTCTTGGTACAAACACGGACAAACCGTCATCGCCCTCCCCACCCACTTCGTCTGCGCTATCTTCTTCACTTCCTGCAGAAAAAATAAGAAACAAATAGTGTTCAGCCACACCCATCATTCAATTAAGAGTGCGGAGAAGAACTAGTACAGTAGTTACCGTAGTTTAGCGCCAAACCGACCTCCGCCTTACGAACCGTACGACGTCGGATGGACTTCAGTATCCTCCGAGAAGTACCTTGATCGCCACCGCCGCCACAAGTTACGTAACTACAATAAAAACAAAATGTTCACCACACCGTGTTTTGTAATGGGTCAACAGTGAACCATGAAAAAATTGAACTTCTCTCCTGCAGTCATATTCAAATGTGACGTTTTTTTTTTTTCATCTATACGATTCAGTGTCTGTCAGACTTTAAGTTTCTTTATAAATTTAAACATAAAAACTGTCAGATTTGACATTATAGTGTTAAAAAAAAAAAGGGAAATGGTTCACTGTGTACACTATTGGGCACTGATCTAAGATGACGTTCCCAGTAAACCACTGTTGGACACAGCGAATCATATCATAATAAAACGAAGTTAAGTTATATTTTAGCTGCCCATTGTTGTAAATCGGTCATTAATCGAAACTTCATCAATGATAACACAAGTTTTTCCATGTTTCCAAAAATATTTATTGAATAATAGTATCAAGTAAAATCAACATAATTATAGTAAGTTATAACCTAATCACGTTAAAATTATACATTGCACATATTTAAAAAATATTATTAATAATTATAGACAACCTTTAATTAAGTGTCTGTACATTAGTAATAGTAGTCTGAGTTTGTTTCGGCCTTTCTTCTCAGAGTAGTCAGATAGGAAACGCCGCCGTCGACCTCATCTAGTTTTATTTAAAAATGTGATTGACGTGTAAGTGTTTGTACAAACCCACTTACAGAAAATAAATCATTTATCATTTAACAAAAAACTTTAAAATACAATAGACGCAGATAAATGAAGTAACCTATTCCGCGTAGGTAACTATTATTCAAGAGTCATAAAAAACCCTGTAAGAAATCGACACGTGTTTCATCTTTCAACGTCAAACGTTGTCTCAAACGTCATCCTGAGGATGCCTCGATGCCTTGAAGTAGGTTACTAAATATATCTACGTCTATTGTATTTTATAATGGATTTCCGCAGTTACGCCTGAATCAATTAACTAAAAAAAAAACTATATTATTCTTAAAAATCGTGGTTATTGAGATCCATGTTATCAACTTATTACCTACTATAAAATCAGTCTCTATGTTGTGGTAACAGCCATTATCATTACACCTACACTATAAGTAATAATACTATTAAAATTGTCCTAATAGGCCTACTTAAGGTGGATGCGCTAGGGTGGCCCGCGAAATTCAAATTTTCTTACGTTTTTTGCAATTTGCAGGTCAGTGTCAGGTTGTTTGTTGATCTAAATATTATTACCGGCCGTAACAAATATGGATTTGCAGAATTATAAACATTAGAATCAGCTATACAACTCTCTAAGTTCATGTAAGTGTATTGACTGACGATTTCCGAAATTTTCATTGTATTGGATAGCGCATCAACCTTAATAATTAAACTTCAGAAGTGAAATATTGGTGCCGATTCTGTTGTTCACAAACTAAACTAAATTTAAGTTCAGTGCATCTTTTTCTTTCTATTTCATAAAGAAAAGGACAGAAGATAAATTTTAGTTTAGTCCTGTCAAATTAATCAGCGCCTGACGTAATTTTAGTAGGCAAGTTTTAATCCCGTCTAAACTTGTGTGGAATAGTGACAGGGTGACAGGACTAAACTAAAATATATCGTTTGTCCTTTTTAACCGACTTCTTCAAAAAGGAGGAGGTTCTCAATTCGTCTGTTTTTTTTTTTTTTTTGTTTGTATGTTACGCGATTACTCCGTCAATTATGAATCGATTTTGATGATTCTTTTTTTGTTTTGTAGGTCATGCTTCAGAGGTGGTCCCATATAAATTTTATTAACTTTGCTTGCGTAGTTTTTGAGTTAGCTTCAATAACTACGTATTTTTCCCACTTAGTGTATGTAGACGATATATTGTTTGACTCCGTCACTGTTATTTACATAGCAGGTAGTGGTATTCGAATGTGTGTAGGGTAGGTACCACAACTAAAAAGTGAAAAATAAACTTTTTACAAAAAAAAAAACCTGTCGACTTCCAAAAAAACCACTAAAAACGTGAAAAATAACTTTAATTTCGGAAGTCGGTGGCAAAAAACAAAAATTGAAAAGCAAAGACACCGACTTCCGAAATTAAAGTTATTTTTCACGTTTTCAGTGGTTTTTTCTTAATGAAATAGACAGAAAAAGATGCACTGAACTTAAATTTAGTTTAGTTACTGAACAACAGAATCGGCACCATTGACGGAGAATTTATACGTCGATTGTCGACGACTGCTGACTTTGGGTTTAGGCAAAATATATCTAATATCATTTTACCTGACTCCTGCACAATCCGGTTCAAGAGGCTCGCAGAACTTATATAGATAGATAGATACACTTTACTTTTTAATTTTAAATACGACACATAATAATCACAGTCATTTTCATCAGGTTCTTCAACACTTAGCATTATAAAATATTTTATTTTTCTTCTCGACTTCCATCAAAATAATGACATAATCTTACATTTTTGGGTCCCGAGGTAAAGGCAAAAAATTATCCCCTTTCACTCAGAAATTCATCACCCCCGGAAGAGGAACCGCTGGCTTGGAAAATCTCTTCATCGGTCGTATCATCAACAATTGCAATAGTTTTCTTCTCTTTAAAAATATCTGTTTTTGACGTTTTTAGAGGATTTATTTTTTGCTATTTCATTCTTTTGTGGAGTATCTGTTGCGATCATGCTTTTTCCTAGCTTTCTGCACTTCTTAATCTTTCGTGGTCCAGCTTTGACCTAAACATGCTTATTAAATGGGTAAAAATATTTTGATTTAAAAGAGTGTCCATGGAGTTTCTTGCCCGTTCTTCTCCATAGGTACCTACTACGCTTTAGAATGGGCAACTAGCTTCATATTTCTGACTGACTGACTCCTTGACAATTCAAAAGTGCCTGTAAATGGTTTAATAGAAATAAATGCTTTGAGTTGAGTTTGAGTGCCATGTCCTCTAGAAGTTGACGGTATATTCTGTGGATTACGATACTTTTGTGGTGGAACAGGGGAGACACTTGTATCAATCGAAAAGTGATATTATGGGTCCTGTAGACCAGTGCCTATGTCTAAGCAATCAAAAACTGGTTTTTCCTGAGCATCAAAAAGTGATAACATAATTTCTGAATTGTCCTGAGTCATTTCTAGTAGAGAGGGTGAAGCACAAGCACGAGAATCTTGTTCAGTAGTTACTTCAGAAATCGTTGTTTCTGGATCTGGCCTATCTCCGAAAGAGCTTGGTAAAAAGTCTGTATCAGTGAAGATAGATTTATCAAATGGATGAATCCCACATTTTCTAAAAGCATTTGTTATGTTTATAGGCGTCATTGCTTTTAAATAAGCTTGTCCAACACATTCAGCTACGTGATAGATTGTCAACGTTTCACCAGGGTTACGAAGTAGCCATGAATCAACAGCCGCGTTGTAGAACGATTTGAATGGAGCGTTTAATCCAACATCAAGTGGCTGGAGCTTCGCAGTTGTATGTTGAGGTAAAGTGAGAATGGTAACCCCAGAGTTTTTGGCCAGATCCAGAGCTTCTATAGATAAGTGGCTTTCATGGTTGTCTAATATAAGAAGTGCTGGATTGTCTTTTGAAGCTGACGTGTGCTTCACAAAATGTTTCATAACATCTACAAAGAGTTCCGAATTTATCCATCCGGAAGGTGCAGCTAAGCCCAGAGTTCCCGGTGGAGCACCATGCAGCATGTGCGTTTTGAAGTTTTTTCGAGGGAACACTATCACAGGAGGCAAAGCTTGTCCAGATGCGCATACAATAGCACAAGTTGTAATTAAAGTGCCTCTTTCACCACTGGTAATTGTACAGATAGGAAACCCTTGGTGGGGTGAAGGTGCTGGCACCTTCTGTGGCTTTAGCGCAGTTGTCGTTGAGGTCTCGTCTAAATTGTATACCCGCATCCCTTCACCGAAGCTAGGATGTCGCGCCATAGCTTCTTTTAAATTGGAAAAGAATTTTTCAACGTTGTCTCTGGCTGTGGCTCGAGCTAAGCTACATGGCTCAGGTTTTCTAAGGCTAAGATCTTTATGTCGTTTTCTGAAAGATCGCAACCAGTCTAATCCAGCTATTTTATTTCGTTCCCATGATAGAGGTCTTTTAATATGGTTAATTTTCGCCATTTCGAACGCTACTTGACGAACTTCCTTTGCCCCGAGCCCATAAAACACTAAGGCACATTGTTTAATGTAGTCTTTCAAGACTTGTTCCTGGTCATTGGAAAAAACTGAATTTACCCCATAGTTTGGAATCAAGTTCGTATGTTCATCTGACTGGTACTTTATAGCATATCTCCGTACTGTAGGATAGGCCAGCTGACACTCTTTAGCGGCCTTTCGGATGCTTGCACCTTCGCTTATAAGCAAAAGTGCTTTTTTCATATCTTCCTTGCTGTGCCCTCCAATCTTCCTTTTACCTACCTTAGTTCGACCCATCCTGAAGCAAAAAAATAAAATAAATCTGAATTACGATGTAACTGTGGTACACAATGAACCACGGTTCACTGTATACCCTGCAATACTAAGTCACTAAGTGAATGTAGGTGGTATAAAGTGACTGTCACTTTACACCACCTACATCATTTGACAGTCGAGGTAAGATTAAAAAAAATTAAAATAAGTTATGCTAATAAAATAATTACCATAAGATTTAATTACAATTTGGCTTAGTAACTTTACATGTATAGTAAATACGGTAAGAAAATCTAATAAACCACAAGTTTGAGAAACAAAAACAAAACTCACCTTCTTATTACTTTTTGCGCGGGAAAACACAAAACATCCCACCACACGTCTGCTAATCGCGGGCGCTCGCCGTCAACTGGGGAGTGCAGGAGACGTTACGCGAACGTTTCTACGTGTCGATTGCGTGAACCGGTTACTAGTAGTTTAGGATAATATACTAATACTGGACGTGTACTGCTGTGTAATGTTGCCCACCTGACCCTACCTCCAATAAAAAAAAATTGTTCGCCACACCCTGTTTTGTAATTACCTACAACTTAAATAGCAACTGTACTTACGCTACAGGAGACGGAACTGCGTCCTCCGGAGCTGGACTTAAAAGGGTGAAACTGAAAAAAAAAAAAAACTTCCTAAGTTAGAGCATTATGTTAAATAGCGTTAATAAGTTTGATTATTCCTCACTTACACACACTCCTTGGCTAGTGAGGACGACTTCCAGCTAGCATCCAGCACCTCGCGGGGTCCCCACTGCTCCGAGGTCGTCTCCCGGCTACCAGACAGCGCCACGGGGGACTGCGGTTGATGCCATTGTGCTGAGGATATTAATTATTGATAGTATTTTAATTTTTTTTCTTAAACATACCAATGCTTTGATATTCCTCCTTTAGCTCAATAATAACATCTGGTCCCTCACAAACAGTTGGTAATTCTTCTTTGATAGCAATGCTTTCTGTTTGAACAACATCAACTATACTGATGTTCTCCGTTGGAGATTTAATAAATCCACCTAAATACTCTGAGTGGTCTTGGTTTATTAAAGGTTTGGGCTGGAAAAAGATATTTAGAGTATTAAGAAAATATGCCAGGCACAGTTCAAGCACAAACTTGTTTCATTATGCTAAAGTCACTCAAAAGAGCCTCCACAAGTGAGGACACTTTAGTCCAATGTACCCTGGAGACCATGCTACCAGCCTCACAGATCAATGGTATGATTGGGGTGAACTCCAGACAAAACAGGTATGAGCTTGAGAGAAATCATTTCCACATTGAACTGAAATTAGAAAATGGTAAGAATAAATGTCTGTTGTAAAATCTCACCTCATAATCCTCATTCATCATCTGAGCGAGCAGCTGTTCGGCTTCCAGACATTTTCTCAGAAATCGGCAGCACTGCTTTAGTTTAGCGCAGCAGAAGAAACAAGCAAGAATCGGTCTCCTGTCCTCAGTTACAAACTGCAACATTAATCTTGTCTAAGACTATTTTGTTTATATGAAGAAAATATCTGCCTTTTATCTAAAGTTCAGCCGTTATCCCATCATGTGTCAATCGGGCTTTTAAATACCGATAACAATTAAAATTCTATTGTGTCTTGTTAATAACAGTTGAAGGTATATGGCATGAAAAGGTAACAGACTGGTAGATAAGAAATTCCGACTAAATGTTCCTTCAAGATATGGGATATGAGTATATTTCTAATCCCTTTAATCTCTTGAAAAAAAGTAATTAAAAAAATATTCAAAAAAACATGTTAATTTTAAAATCATCCCATTTTACCCCCTTGGGGGATAATTTTACAAAACAGGCTGAAACGGTTAATTTTTTATTCTTACCATAATCATAAAATTTTAGTTTTAATATCCCTAACTTAAGAAATGTAAATATTAAGGATTATTAGTTAGGATCAGTATGGAAGTGTGGATTTTAAGTTCCCTCACATGAATTATCTTTCACTGATGATTTCCATTTGCCCCTAAGATGTCTAAGAAAGATAAACCTCTGACAGAGAGTTCTTAATGAATTAATGTCAGTGGGTCGTCAGTGGGTCATCTTTGGGTTGGAAATATCCTCGGGTTTGAATGTGTCATATTGGTAATTTAAATCGTAATTTATCAACTTACTGGAATATCAGTCAGCTTCTCATATAGTTCATGGAAGTTTTTGTTCACCACTAGATACATGCGAACATTCTGCACTAAACATATTCTACACATTGGAAATTTTTCCATCTTTGAACTCAAAACGTATCGCTCCAAGTTATTTAGTTCAGTTTTTCATTTATTATTGAAAAACACTGTGGCCTACAAATAACTGGCGTGGCTTGTTTATATTATTGCAACTTCTATCATTCTTCAAAGCTTGAAAACAACGTGTCCACTTCCTGTCAGGATCACGGTAAGATGGCAGCAGCCAGGAGACTTATTAAATCTCTCTTAGAAAGTATATAACAATAACAGTAGTACTGTACTTCCCATCTGCAAACAAATTTGACAAAAAAATTGAATTGAATTGTTGACTGGTAAATGCTGTACAACCACCCTAACACAGACTACTTAGAGAACTAACGTCACAAATAGGTAGGTAGGTAACTATTAGGGTAGGTTCAGATGACAAGCGCTCAACGCGCGTTTTGATAACGCGCGTTTACAACTACATACATTTTATTCAGGCCGTACACATGCTAACGCGCGTTTTAGTAACGCGCGCGTTCAACGCTGCGCTAGCGCTCGACTGTTGTCAGCGCGCGTCAACGCCGCTTTGAGATCATTGGTTTTCTATGTTTCCGTTCAGTTGAGCGCGCGCTTTCGACGCGGATAGACGTATTTTAGGGTTCGTCAAGTTCGTCCGAAAATCGTCCGAAATGGAAACCGAAGCTTTTAATACGGAATTATTAATTGATGAAATAGAGAAACGTCCTGCGATATGGGACATGACAAGTAGCGATTATTCAGATAAGAATTTGAGAAGACGGGCTTGGGAAGAACTCGTCCTTATATTTTGTGAAGGACATGACAATGAAGAAAAGAAGAAAATATTATGTGAGTATATATATTTATTTACATTTACAATCGGTTTGTGTTACAAGTTAAATATAACGATCCTGCCAATCTACTTTTCCTTCATTAATGAAATAGTTTGTTAAATGTACTCGAACATTATCCGCCTGTCGCACAGCACGTCCGGTATAATGTGAGGCTAGATTTTCCAGGGGTGGCGTATAAAGTGTGTCTTCAAAATTGTAGCCATCCCTGATTCTGACATAATTATTTAGTGTACATATCGCTTTTACGATCTTTTCTGCAAAACCGATGTTAACATCTAACGGCCTGTGTAAAATGCGCCATTTATTGCACATTATGCCAAAAGTACATTCAACATACCGGCGTGCTAATGTCAAACGGTAATTAAATATTTTTTTAGCATAAGTTAGTGACCTTCCCCCATATGGACGCATTAAATTCTCCATCATGCCAAAAGCTTCAGCAGCCACTATCACATATGGCAACGTTGTCGGTCTATTTTGTATTAACAATGCCTTTGGCTCAGGTAGATCTAATGACCTTTCTGTCAGCTTTTTGTACAATGAAGAATTCTTGAATATACCTGAGTCACTGTTTTTACCGTAGGCACCTATGTCAACCCACACAAAACAATAGTTTGCATCCGCTAGCGCCAATAAAACTAGCGAAAAATAATTTTTATAGTTATAATACATAGAACCCGTGTGTTCAGGCTGGATTAACCGTATATGTTTCCCGTCCAAGGCTCCCAAACAATTGGGAAACTTTGAGTTCTTTTCAAATATCGTGGATATTTCACACCACTTTTCTTTCGTTGGTTCACTCATAACAACGGGCCTTAATTTTTTCCAAATAGTTTCACATACATGTGGTATTATAGTAGCCACAGTAGATTTGCCAATTCTATAGTCGTAGCTTAATGTCCCAAATGAACATCCAATGGCCAAATATCTGGAAACAAACATAAACTATTACTAAATACTGTTTTTTTTTTCAGCGTCATCCCTGCAAAAAAAGTGGAAGAGTTTACGGGATAATTATATGAGAGAGGTGAAGAAAATAAAGACTGTCAAATCTGGATCAGGAGCTTCCAAAACTTCGACATATATTCATTATAATAGACTACGATTTCTACAGGCATCAATTGCCAACAAAGATACAGAAAGTAGTTTCGATGCAGATAATGCATCAACTTCGTCTGAGGTTGCTGAAGTAGAAATAAGTTCTGGCTTTAAGAGTCCTAAATCTACTTCAAGAAAAAAACAAAAATTAAATCCTGCTGATGAAAGATTTGCAAACATATTAGAGCAGAGTTTAGCACAGAAAAATGTGTCTCATCCAAAAGAAGATGACGATGAAGACAAGCTGTTTTGTTTGTCACTCGTTAAAGAGATTTAAAAAATTCCGGAATATAGGCGACTTCAAACTAAAATTGCCATTTATAATTTAATTTTGCAAAACCAAAATGAATTTCAAGGACCACAACAACAGACATATGAAAATCAAAATTACCCGGTATCACAACGAAGAAATTATTCATCACAAGAGCAGCGTCATCAGTCATCAGCTTCTGTTGAAGGCTTTCGTTATCATGATTATAGATCACAGCAGTCTAGTGTGTCAAATAATTTTGCACATTATGGTTATACTACAGCAATGGGGTCTCCATCGCCAGTAACACCTACTCCATCGCCAGCACCAACTAATGTCAGCAATGAATCAGAGTTAGAGTTATTCTGCGAGTAACAAAATGTTATTTTTTCTTTAAAAAAATTGTTCCTAAACAAGTTGATTTGATTTATTTGATTTATAGATTATGTTGATTATTAAAAAACTTACCTCAATGTAATTATGAGTTTTTCTTCCGGTGAAATGTTATATCGCACAGCGTTTTTATCTGCTACGAGTTCATCGTTTATGAGAGTCAGTAAGTCATCAAATGACTTGATGGACATTCTGAAGTAGTTAAAGAATTTGGGCTCAAATTGCCTTAACTTAGGATATAAAATAATGTACTGACTTTCAGTCAGCCTGGTTGACAAAATTGGGTGAACCCAATATCTCCGTCTTCTGTTGTGTCGTTTCTGCCGTCTGTATAAAATCACCGATAAAACTGTTTCTACGTCCATCTTCGACAAATGTAGAACTCAAACTGGCCGCAACAACGCGCGTTTAACGCCTGACAAGCGCGCACCATGTGAACACTATACAAAAATTCAACGCGCGTTCAACGCGCGCTGAGCGCTTGTCATCTGAACCTACCCTAGACTAACGTCACCCTTTATATAAATGTACTCTGTAGTACAACCAAAGAAAAACTAAAGTCGAACTTTGATGGACTGGTGACGTTTTTTTTTTTTTTTAATGTTATCATACCTTCGTAGTGTTATGAAACTTAGTCTTTTTGCTTTGGTCTTTCGAGACCAGAATAGTTTAAGTACTAGCCTTTTAAGCCACTTAACCGACTGTGAAAAAAAAAAAAATCTGTTGTAACTACTGGTAATGAATATAATGCAACTGCTGGCTGTGGGTGAATGGGAGTCGGGCCTCGGGCTTCAGGCACTACCGTCACCCAACGTAGGCCTATTTTTTGGCCAAAGAATCAGCATTGCCATACAACGTGGCAATGCGGCCAGCCTTTTGGGCACTTTTCCTGTTGATAGCGGTGCGGACGAATTTTTTGATGCCCTTTGATAATATCCCCTTGTACACCCGCCAAAAGAGATAAGTAACCAGTCACGCACACTACAAAACTATCGCTGCTGTGTAAACGATTCATTACGTACTGCTCAATGACAGCCACGCACACATAGCATTCGTAGAGTGAGTGCGCAAATGTCTTCTTATAATGATACTATAACATAATTTCGCGTTGAAATCTATAGCGTTCGTAGCTCAACGAATAATACATATACTTCAGAATATTTCTGTGTGGATTCGATTCCCTGAAGGTGTGATTCTTTTTGAGATTTAACATTTTAAGTTACAGCAATTAGAAGATTTTTTGTTAAGAATTGGTTTTATTTATTTAAAATAGCTTTAATAAACAAAACCATTTTTATTATTTAGGTTTTGTGCACGATGCCCTGAGGTCACCTCGCTCGTGGGCACAAGTAGCGGCGTACGTAAAGTGAAATAGTTTAAAAACTTTAAAATCAGTGAACAGTGCTAGACTCAGTGTAGTGAAAAGGACCCTATCCGTGTATCATAGCACAAGTAGCGGAGGAGCTACAGTAAAATTCCAATAAGAATTAACATAAACTGTGAGTATTTTCACTTAAGTCATACAAGATTATTATTGGATTTATGTAATATGTAAAGATCTCATTCGAATCTTATTAGTTTTGTAAAGATTAACCTCTTAAAGTAAAGTTATATTCAGTATAAAAAAGACTTAGAAAAATTTGTGTGTAAAAATATTACGTAACTTGAAAAACTACTTTTTTGTTTATAGAGATATTTAAATTCTGTTTATTGTAATGTTTAGCTATGTTCTCAAAACCATTTTGAGCGTTGGAAATTTGTAAATCGGTCCAACCGTTCAGGAAATATAAGCGAATGAAAATATGTAAAATGTACCTGTGATTATCTCATTATATAATCGTTCTAATTCGATTCTCATTAGTGTAAACAGCTGTAATTAAGAGTTGTGATGTTCCTATTAGTATTTAGAGCATTTTAGTAAACAAAACTATGTGCAATGTGATAAAAATTAAGCATTAAGTTGTCATACATTTATGTGGTTATTAATTATTAGATTTTAGTAAATTATGTTAATTAAGATAGTAGAAACCTGTAATAAAGCATCGTAAACCCTTGTGTTTCATTACCTTACCTTTGCGACGTCTGAAATAGGAATAAAATGACAAGACGCGCTACAGCGCGCTTTTATAGTGGTGAGGCGGGAGGCAGGGTAAAATTAAGTGAATCCTCACGCCACAGCCAAACAAGACGTCGTAGAGACTAAATACATATGTAACTAGTCAGAATAAGTATATAGTAATAAGAAAACACTAGTAATAATATAACTAAATGTAAATTTATTGAATAAATAATAAATGAGAATAGCGGGGGTGAGGAAAGGGAAGAGACGGTGGAGGGGGTAAGCCGCGAGTATAAAAGACGGGCCATTTCGCTTAGCGAGACACTCCGATCCCAGCGCTCGACTAATGAACACTAAGAAGAAACTCTGCTCCCCATTCCTCGCCGTCGTTACCTCCAGAAGATTATCCTACTGCGTGTTATTATTCATCTTCGCTCAAGCTATCCCCAACATAATTGGTCCTTCGCAGCCGGATAGAAGACTTGTGACTAGAAGATAGAAGATGGTCCTAACAAGAAGCAAGGACGGAGAACAACGTCGACAGGTAGAGCTCGGCGCGACCGGAGACAGTCAACCGTCACCGCAAGAGGAACAGCCTGCGCAGGGTTCGTCGAAGACCACCGTCGCTGAGAAAACAAGTACAAGCAGCGGCACCGCTACGACGACTGAAACTCAAGCAAGCACCTCTTCGGAGACCGAAGAAATCAGCGATGCGTCGAAGAAGAAGCAGTCCTCCCAGCGCACGCTGAAGCCTGCAGACGCACGTTCACGCCGCTCCTTGGTCTCCCGCAAGAAACTCCTCGCGGAGTTGGAGGCTAAGGAGCGATTAGCCGACCTGAAACTCAAGCAAGCACAGGTTCAGGCCGAAACAGAAAAGCAGCAGCTACGTGTACAACGTCTTCAAGCAGAAGCAGAAACCTCAGAAGATGAAGAAGAAGAAGATCTTGAAGATGATCTGGCCTCAGTCCGCATCAGCACCTGGTTGAAAGACACTGGGCCGGACCAACCACAGCCAGCGAATAAAGAATCACTTCAAGAAGAGGGCAAGAAGATGCAAGAAGATGACACGAAGACTAGCCAGCCGCTGATAGACGTGGCTACCCTAGCCGCCGCACTCTCCCAAGCGGTACGAAGCACGAGGGAACCACCGAAGTATATTCAAGAGCTGCCGCTCTTCAATGGAAGCAGCACCGATTGGCTCGCTTTCAAGACATCGTATGAAGAAACACTCAAGTACTTCACGCAGAATGAAAACATCGCACGTATACGTCGGAGCCTGCGTGGAACTGCAAAAGAAGCTGTTGGCTGCCTCCTAGTAAGCCAACCAGATCCACGGGTCGTCGTTGAAGCTCTCGAAAGAAGATTCGGAAGACCAGAAGCACTCATTCACGGCGAACTAGAGAAGCTCAAGTCACTCAACCGGGTCACCGACAACCCTCGCGACTTATGCATCTTCGCTGGGCGAATCGCAAACATAGTGGGCACCATTGAAGCATTGAAGAAGCCGCAATACCTGCACAGTCCTGAGATGGCGCGAACCATAACAGAGAAGCTTACTCCTATACTGAAGAGCAAGTGGTACGACTTCGCATCAACGAAGAAAGAAGATACTCCTGAACTAAAGAAGATATCTACCTTCTTGAACGAAGAAGCTGACAAGTGTGGCGCCTATGCTCTACCAGAGGCAGCCAACGATGAAGTCGGAGTGAAAGAACGCAAGAACAGAAGACCAGAGCGGACGTTCGCCGCCGAGAAGAAGACCTCTTCAGAAGATCAATGCCCTCTCTGCAAGCAAGAACATAAGCTGCCAGACTGCAAGCAGTACTCCGCCCTCGATGTGAATGCAAGATGGGAAGTCGCCAAGAAGAATCACATCTGCTACCGCTGTCTCCGAAGCAAGCATCGCCGACTCCAATGTAAAGCGCCGCCGTGTGGAAGACATGGGTGCATCATGAAGCATCACAAGCTGCTGCACCACGACAAAGAACAAAGCAGCGCGAGTGAACCAGAGAAGAAAGAAATAGCAGCACCCACCGTAGAAGTCACATCAGCAGCGCAACCAGGCGGCAACCGACGTGCATATTTGAAGATAGCGCCCGTTATCCTGAAGGGGCCGCACTCCAGCGTTGAAACATACGCACTATTAGATGAAGGCAGCACCGTCACCCTGCTCGACGCATCAATAGCCGAGGTCATCGGCGCCGACGGGCCAGAAAATACCATGTGGATTCAGGGGATCGGCAACGAGATGAAGCACGACAACAGCAAGATCGTCAGTCTCAGCATAAAAGGAAAATACGCCGAAGAAGAATACCCCATCGAAGCCGCGCGCACTGTCAACAGACTGAGCTTCACACCAGAGACGGTGTACTCCGAACACATAGAAGAATGCGAGCACCTGATCGACATCAAGGACAAGATCAGCTATCAACACGCATCACCCAAGTTGTTGATTGGTCAAGACAACTGGCATCTTATTGTGTCAAGAAAACTCCGCACCGGTCGTCGTAATCAGCCAGTAGCTTCACTCACACAGCTGGGCTGGGTTCTTCATGGCTGTCACAGCTCGCTCACAGCCAAAGTAGCGTTCTGTGGCAGACTCCAACAAAAAGAAGAGGAACCAACAATGGAAGAGCTGATCAAGAATCACTTCAAGCTCGAGTCATTATGCATCGAACCAAGAAGACCGAAGAAGATCCTGAACAAAAGGCTCTTCAGATATTAGAAGAAACCAGCAGAAGACTACCAGATGGAAGATTCGAAACCGGCCTGCTATGGAAAGAAAAAGACCGCCAGATACCAAACAACTACAAGGCAGCTGAGCGGCGCCTGCACTCCCTAGAAAAGAGACTGGATAAAGAAGAAGACCTCAAGGAAAAATATGAAGAGAGGATGGAAAATCTGTTCCAGTCAGGATATGCAGAGCCGGCGCCTACTCCAGCTCCAGAAGGAAAAACGTGGTACCTACCACACTTTCCGGTCATCAACCCAGCGAAGCCTCACAAACCTCCAAGACTAGTTCACGACGCATCAGCACAAGCGGCCGGCACCTGCCTCAACGACATGCTGTACTCGGGACCCGACCTACTGCAATCTCTACCGGGGGTCGTCATGAGGTTCCGTCAACATGCATACGCGGTCAGCGGCGACATCAAAGAAATGTTCATGCAAGTGAAAATAAGAGAAGAAGATAGAGACGCCTTGCGATTTCTATGGAGAGGCAAACGGCGGGAGGACAGACCGGCGGAGTACAGAATGACTTCTGTAATTTTTGGAGCGACTTCATCTCCATGTACAGCGCTATTCATCAAGAATAAGAACGCAAGTGAGTTCGCGAGCGACTACCCGGAAGCGGCCGCCGCGATAAGAAGAAATCACTACATGGACGACTACGTCCAGAGCTTCGCGAGCATTCAAGAGGCACGAGAAATAACGCAAGCAGTCGACTTTATTCACAAGAAAGCGGGCTTCGTGTTGACCGGGTGGACATCAAACGACACGAGAACAATAGAAGAGTTTGGTCTGCCAGAAGAAAACAACTCAGCTATAGTGAGTCTGGGAGGAAAAGACACAGAGAAGACGCTTGGCTTGCTATGGCACGTGAAAGAAGACTGCATAGGGTTCAACACAAACTCTATGAAAATACCTCAAGAAGTAGAAGAAAATAGGCGCTCTCCGTCAAAAAGAGAAGCCTTGAGCATCATAATGGCACTCTTCGATCCGTTGGGATTAATCTCACCAATCACCACGCCAGCGAAGAGAATATTTCAAGATACCTGGCGCTACAAGACCGACTGGGATGACCCGCTACCAGCTGAACTACAGGAGAGATGGCAGAAGTGGATCACGTCGCTCATCACTATCAGACAGCTGAGAATACCGCGATGCTACGACTACAAGAAGAGCGTCTCAACTCAGCTGCACACGTTTGTCGACGCGAGCGAAGAAGCCTACGCCGCTGCAGTATACTGGAGAACGACGCGCGAGGACGGCAGTGTGCACGTCACATTAGCAGCTGCCAAGAGTCGCGTCACGCCCCTCAAGCCGATATCCATGCCCAGGCTTGAGCTGCAAGCAGCGCTATTAGGCGCGCGACTCGCACAGACCGTGCTAGAAGAACACGACTACAGACCCGAGAGCAAAACCTACTGGAGTGATTCACGCACAGCACTAGTGTGGATAAGGTCAGAACCACGCGTCTACAAGTCATTCGTAGCCCATCGTCTGGCGGAGATCGAAGAAACCACGAAGAAAAATGAATGGCGGTGGCTCCCATCCAGAGACAACGTGGCCGACGACGCGACGCGAGATACGCCCGACAACTTCGTCGCCACCCACAGATGGTACCAGGGACCTTCATTCCTGAAGATGCCGGAGTCACAATGGCCGCAAGAAGAGAACGTGGTGAAATACGACACGGGAGAAGAAAGAGAAAAATGTCATTCATGTCAACAAGAAGAAAATAATCAAGATCACCTGCCTAAAATCGAGCGATTCTCAAAGTGGCTTCGATTAATAAGGTCAACAGCACGAGTTTTGCAATTCATAAACTTGTGTAAAGTAAAGAAAAACACCGTCGCAGCCACAAGAAAAAGAACAAAGAAAATCGAAGCAAGTGATCCGGGTTGGCGTAACTCAAGAAAGGCGCCGCCTAAGTTGGTGAAAAAGGTAGTGCCTAACGAAAACCGCAACTACCTCGCTCTACCTACTGAATACCTAACAAAAGCTGAACAGCTATGGGTCCGCGCCAGTCAGCAAGAGAGCTACAAGATCGAGATAGAACGCATCAAGAAAAACGGCGAGCCAAGCAGCAGCGACCGCCTAAGTCATCTCAGTACCTACATTGACTCTGCAGACATCGTGCGCCTACGAGGAAGAGTGACCGCAGCACAAGAAATAGAAGAAGACACGTCCAACCCTCCGATATTGGACGGCAAACAGATCTACACACAGCTGTACATAGCTCATGTACATGAGAGCTTACATCACGGCGGCGTGGAAATGGTCGTAAATGAATTAAGACAGCGACTGTGGATTTCAAAAATACGCCCCGCCGTAAGAAGGGTTATAAAGAGCTGCCTACCTTGCCGCATAAGAAAAATGAAGCCAGCGAGCCCTCTAACAGGGGATCTACCGCCGGCACGCCTCGCACACCACGCACGTCCATTTACTTTCACGGGACTTGACTACTTCGGCCCCATGGAAGTGACCGTCGGACGCCATCGTGAGAAGAGGTACGGGGCCCTCTTCACATGTATGACTTCGAGAGCAATTCACATCGAAGTCGTACACTCATTAAGTGCTGACTCAGCAGTGTCGGCCCTAAGAAGATTTATGGCCAGAAGAGGCTGCCCGAAGGAGCTATGGAGCGACAACGCTACGTGCTTCAAAGCAGCTGACAAGGAGCTCGCCGCAGCAGCACTCGAGGCGCTGGAACATGAAACCACGTGTCGACGCATCACATGGAAGTACATCCCCCCATCAGCTCCATTCATGGGGGGAACGTGGGAACGTATGGTACGTTCCGTAAAAGAAGCACTGAAGATCACATTGAACGAGAGATACCCCAGCGACGAGACACTGGTGACACTACTAGCCGAGGTCGAGAACACAATAAACTCGCGGCCTCTCACCCATGTCTCTGTCGACCCGCATGAACCCGAGGCGCTGACTCCGAACCACATACTCATCGGGCCCAACTCGCATGTACCAGTACCAGGCCACTTCGAAGAAAACGACGTGACAGCTTGCCAGCAATGGAAAAGAGCGCAAGCTCTGGCGGACATCTTCTGGAGAAGATGGGTCAAGGAGTACATGCCCCTGCTGCAACACCGGCGGGAGCCTACGAGCACCGGAGTCCAGCCTAAGGTCGGTGACCTCGTGATCATCTGCGACGGCAACCTACCTCGCAACACCTGGCCGCGAGGTCGCATCAGTCAGCTGTATCCAGGCGCCGACGGGGAGGTTCGAGTCGTGGACGTCACCATCAGCGGCGGTCATGTCCTGCGGCGACCTACAAAGAAGATCATCGTGCTACCAACGGAGTCGCTGCCTAGCGACGGCGGGAGAATGTGCACGATGCCCTGAGGTCACCTCGCTCGTGGGCACAAGTAGCGGCGTACGTAAAGTGAAATAGTGTAAAAACTTTAAAATCAGTGAACAGTGCTAGACTCAGTGTAGTGAAAAGGACCCTATCCGTGTATCATAGCACAAGTAGCGGAGGAGCTACAGTAAAATTCCAATAAGAATTAACATAAACTGTGAGTATTTTCACTTAAGTCATACAAGATTATTATTGGATTTATGTAATATGTAAAGATCTCATTCGAATCTTATTAGTTTTGTAAAGATTAACCTCTTAAAGTAAAGTTATATTCAGTATAAAAAAGACTTAGAAAAATTTGTGTGTAAAAATATTACGTAACTTGAAAAACTACTTTTTTGTTTATAGAGATATTTAAATTCTGTTTATTGTAATGTTTAGCTATGTTCTCAAAACCATTTTGAGCGTTGGAAATTTGTAAATCGGTCCAACCGTTCAGGAAATATAAGCGAATGAAAATATGTAAAATGTACCTGTGATTATCTCATTATATAATCGTTCTAATTCGATTCTCATTAGTGTAAACAGCTGTAATTAAGAGTTGTGATGTTCCTATTAGTATTTAGAGCATTTTAGTAAACAAAACTATGTGCAATGTGATAAAAATTAAGCATTAAGTTGTCATACATTTATGTGGTTATTAATTATTAGATTTTAGTAAATTATGTTAATTAAGATAGTAGAAACCTGTAATAAAGCATCGTAAACCCTTGTGTTTCATTACCTTACCTTTGCGACGTCTGAAATAGGAATAAAATGACAAGACGCGCTACAGCGCGCTTTTATAGTGGTGAGGCGGGAGGCAGGGTAAAATTAAGTGAATCCTCACGCCACAGCCAAACAAGACGTCGTAGAGACTAAATACATATGTAACTAGTCAGAATAAGTATATAGTAATAAGAAAACACTAGTAATAATATAACGAAATGTAAATTTATTGAATAAATAATAAATGAGAATAGCGGGGGTGAGGAAAGGGAAGAGACGGTGGAGGGGGTAAGCCGCGAGTATAAAAGACGGGCCATTTCGCTTAGCGAGACACTCCGATCCCAGCGCTCGACTAATGAACACTAAGAAGAAACTCTGCTCCCCATTCCTCGCCGTCGTTACCTCCAGAAGATTATCCTACTGCGTGTTATTATTCATCTTCGCTCAAGCTATCCCCAACAGGTTTATTTAAAAAATAAAAGAACATCACAAGTTAACATGTTTTATTACAAATGCACAATATATTTAGAACATAATTACCATAACATCTTTTTATACAATTACATAATAAACAATGGACGGAGTGAATAAACATGTCACATAGATAAATATATAATCTGATCCAGTAACAATAACATCACTCACACTCCAGTACCGCCGACTTATTTTATCATGGCTAAAATATAATGCTGTAAAGTTTTGACAAATAGTAATTTCGTCTATTCAGCTAAAATAACAAACAGCAAGTAGTAACAGACAGTAACACACAAACAAAAGTAACAGTGTCAATAGTTCAGTTGTAACATATAAATTACATTTTTAAATATTAATGTAAAAATAACAACATTTCAAAATATAAAATATAGTAACCCACCGGTATCGGGAACAGTATTATAATTATTACCAACACAGTTTCTAGGAAAATATTAGATTTAAATTCGTTAAAATGTCTGAAATTTAAAGGCAGTATAAATGTTACGATAAGTCGGCGGTAATTGTTGATATTACACTTTCTCAAGATTATCCGTAATTAATAATAGATATTAAATATTTTTTTCCGTGTATCCTTTTATTCTCCATAGTATTTTTCGTCCATCCTTATCTGATTTGAAACATTTTTCATCAGTAAATAATATTATGACGACATTGTTTTGCCAATCGAAGTGCCGATATTCCTTCGATTCGCGATTATGACGGTGCACGGTGGATAATAAAATTTTCCGCATCGGTTTGCAACATGAAAAGCCGTCCGCTCGCAGGTGGCATAGTGACGTTGTGTGCTGCTGCTGTTATACTGGTCTTAGCGAATGGATCTGATGTATGGGTGGCAACAATCTCACGGTGCCGAGGCGAAGCATTTGTGTAAGCCAATTGTGTCGGTCCAGGCAGGCGACAATTTATTTCGCCTGTCTCAATGTGACGATGCAACCACAGTCGAACAGTTTTTCTCTACAAAAAAAAAGTGAAAATAATTATAAGAAATAAACATACATCTCCCAAATTATGAATTAAGAAATTAAAAATTCCTACACAATATAAATAAAATGAAGAGAATATAGTTTTATATATTTATATAATATAAAGACAATTCATATACTTATACGTAAATTATATAGTTTATTGAAATGATATGAATATAGAATTGAATGGTATACATTTATAATAGTAATAAGACACAATATTATTCACTGTATTCACATAAAAAAAATATTTTTATCTAAATCTAAAAAGTGCTGAATTTATTATTAATTGCTGAATGCTGCATATATTTATAATAAATATCCTTTGATTATTTTCCATATAAAATATGCAGTTTACATTTTAAAATAATTTAGAAAAAAAAACATTTCAAAATTGTTTATTTTATTATATGATCTCCTATTCATTTCCAAACATAATCATTATATTTTTCAATATTTTATTACGAAATACAGATGAAAAATTTATTATAATACAGTGTAAAATGATAATGGTAATTATTAAATATCGATATAGTGAGTGGGTATGCAGTTAATAAATAAATACTCCGGTGTAATTTCCTATTATTTTCAAATACTCATTAATCACTACAATTCGTTAAATAAGACACAACAGACATACTCATTGAAATTACTGGGTAACGGTGATATTATGTCACCAATAAAATACAATATTTTTAATAATAATTTTACTTACCGATATCATTAGGCTACTTGCGAAATCACTAACAGAAATGTTTTGCTCATACAAAACAATAATCTGAGCTTTTGAAATATTGTTAAATGATGCATAGTCTCAGTTAATCAATTTATCACAATCACAAACTTCGTAAAAGTGCAAAAGAAGGAGTGTAGGTGTAGGTGCTAATGCGAACTGACTCATACATAAGTTCACAATTGAAGGCAGGAATATATTTTTAAAGCGGGTAGTTAGCTTCTAAACTGGCAAATAATTTTAAGTAGGCGAGAAACTTGTTGTAGATTCTCAAACCGGTAGGAATATTGCTTTATCAGTTAGTATATTAATTCTAAGTTACAAAATCTCAAAAATAGTAGATAAGTAAAACCGTGGATCGAACTCAAACCACTTGGCACCGTGTGTTGAATGCGAGCCGTGTCCAGGAGTACCGCTTTCTGAATCAAGCCCTTAATCCAGCTGCCCAACGAGAGCCTCCATAGGTGTTGGTCGAGACTCTTGGCAATTAGGCCATTGGCTGATACGACTATCGGCACAATGATCGCAGAGTCCACATCCCACATGTCGACAACCTCGTGAGCCAAGTCAAAATACTTGATTTGTTTATCTTTCTCGGCCTACACTAGGTTTCCGTCATGCGGGACCGTTATGTTAATAATCATTGCGCGCCGCTCTGTTCGATCCACCACCACTATATCAGGCTTATTGGCAACAATAGTCCTGTCAGTGATGATGGATCGATCCCAGTACAATGTGATATTTCCATTTTCGAGAACTGGGTCGGGCACATACCTGTAGTACGGCACTTCCGATTCCACAAGGCTGTATTTCAGAGCAAGTTGCTGGTGGATAATTCTGGCTACAAGATTGTGTCTATGCAAGTACTCTCCGTTAGCTAGATGAGAACATCCGGAGATAATGTGACGGATTGATTCTCCCGGTCGGTGGCATGCCCGACAAATGTCAACCGTGCCGTCCTTCACAATAAATCTCCGGTAACTTGTTCGTCATGATAACTTCGTCCATAATTGCACAGACAAAACCTTCGGTTTCTCCAAAGAGGTCACCGAAACGCAGCCAGGCTACGGATGCTAGTAAATCTACATAATTACCTATTATTCTACATATATATTAAGTAGATATTACAAATTAGTTAGTAGTTATATTTACCTGTAATTATGTGAGTATTTATCCAAATAAAAGAAGGCAGTAATATTATAAAGGTGCAATTGGTACTTTAATTTTTACTTTTATTTAGAAATAGTTGTAGTTTGTAGTTTTGAAACAGGTACCTACATAGTTTATAACTGAGTAATACAGTTTTTTTTTTTACTTTCTCGCACGTCTGTCACCCCTTTTAGAGATCTTTGTAGCCACATAACCAGTAAATAGTAAATAATAGTAAATAAATAAAAAAATAGATTTTAGCTACAGGTTTGAACATGGTTTGAACTGAGAGTTTGAAACTTTGAATGTTGACCAGTGAGTGAATTGTCAAGCAAGAGTTCTGTCATTACTGTCAGTCAAGATTCTGTCATTACTGTCAGTCTAGTTGGTATATTTAGAATTTGTATTGGTCAGGTTTTCTTTTATTTTAATTCTAGGGAAGAATATACTAAATCCTATGAACTACCTGGACTATCTAAAACACATAATTATAATAAGTCCCTCTGGCTGTTGCCGCCGTACCGTGATCCATCAAGGAAGTGCACACGTTATTTACAAACTTTTATTCGTATTTGAAGATTACTAAGAAGTCCTATAATAAAGCCACGCCAGTATTTTGTGCAGTGTCCTATTCATTTTTCAATTATATAAAATAATGTAAAGCTGAACTAAATTACGTTTTGAGTTCAAAGATGGAAAAACTGCCAATGTGTAGAATATGTGTAGTGCAAAATGTTCGCATGTATCTAGTGGTGAACAGGAACTTACATGAACTGTATGAGAAGCTGACTGATATTCCAGTAAGTTGATAAATAAGATTTTAAGTGAAAGATAATCCATGTGACTAATTAATATTGGAAGTATTTTCGTCATCAAACAAAATAGTGTAAGAGAAGTTTTGTTGCAGTTTGTAACTGAGGACAGGAGACCGATTCTTGCTTGTTTCTTCTGCTTCGCTAAACTAAAGCAGTGCTGTCGATTTCTGAGAAAATGTCTGGAAGCCGAACAGATGCTCGCTCAGATGATGAATGAGGATTATGAGGTGAGATATTTTACAACAGGCATTTATTCTTACCATTTTCTAATTTCAGTTCAATGTGGAATTGATTTCTCTCAAGCTCATACCTGTTTTGTCTGGAGTTCACCCCAACCATACCATTGGTCTGTGAGGCTGGTAGCATGGCCGACACTCCAGGGTACATTGGACTAAAGTGTCCTCACTTGTGGAGGCTCTTTTGAGTGACTTTAGCATAATGAAACAAGTTTGTGCTTATGGAACTGTGCCTGGCATATTTTCTTAATACTCTAAATATCTTTTTCCAGCCCAAACCTTCAATAAACCAAGAGCACTTAGAGTATTTAGGTGGGTTTATTAAATCTCCAATAGAGAACATAAGTATAGTTGATGTGGTTCAAACAGAAACCATTGCTATCAAAGAAGAATTACCAGCTGTTTGTGAGGGACCAGATGATATTATTGAGCCAAAGGGGAAATATCAAAGTGACGGTATGCTTAAAAAAAAAAAAAAACCGACTTCCAAAAAAAACACCCAAAACTGAAAAATGACTTTAATTTCGGAAGATGGTGTCTTTGCTTTTCAATTTTCGTTTTTTGCCACCAACTTCAAAAATTTGTTATTTTTTAGTTTTGAGTGTTTTTTTTTTGGAAAAAGTTGTTATTTTTCACTTTTTAGTTGTAGTACCTACCCCATACAAATTCGAATACCACTAGCTGATGTGAATAACAGTGAAGGACTAAATGAAGGCATTGTCTAGATCTAGATAAACTAATTGGGAATAATTGGGAAAATTACGTAATATTGAAGCTAACTCAAAAACTACGCAAGCAAAGTTAATAGAATTTATATGGGACCACCTCGGAAACATGACCTACCATACAAAAAAATAATCATCAAAATCGATTCATAATTGGCTGAGTAATAGTGTAACATACAAACAAAACAAAAAAAAAAACAGACGAATTGAGAACCTTCTCCTTTTTGAAGAAGTCGGTTAAAAATAATATAAACTATAATATATTTGAATAAATTATAGATTTTAATCTTAAATAGATTATAATCTGTATTTTTAAAATGTTTTGAATTAAGTACTTCAAAGTTCTATTAGTGTTTAGTTTAAATATTGGTAACCACATTGTATTGTGAAATAAAACAATAATTAATAATAAAAGAGTAATAATCTTGACTGTTCATGTTTACTTACAGAACTAGAACTGGAAACTTTAGACAATAGCTGTCTAGATGTAGCAGAGATACCACCGCATCATTCCGAGTCCGAGTCATATTTAGAATATGAAGTACCTTTAATGGAGTTTAAAACTGAAGTGGAAGAGGAACAAGAAGATTCCGAATCAGATTTAGAATATGAAGTACCTTTAGTGGAGTTTAAAACTGAAGTGGAAGAAGAACAAGAAGTATCTAAGAAGAAACAAAGAGCCAGGGAGATGAAAAGTAAGTATTAGTTAGTTAATCTGTAAGTAAGCAAAATGGTTCACCTGATAGGAAGTAGTTAGCTGAAGGGCTCACCTGCTTGTATGTACAATGTCGAATGCTGTCTGCAGTCGAAAGGCTGTACAGAACCACAGCAGTAGGCCGTACTGCAATGTCGCCATTTATTGAAGCGTTTTCATAGAGATACGTAAAAAACAAGTAGTGTCACTGCAGTCTGTCATTTTGTGGATTGCGAGTTTTGCGACTGCTAAAATCAGCCGGTTGGGCACATTCGGAATTGTACCCTTACAATGTAGGACGATGCACCGCCACCGCTCCTGCGTCGCAAGGCACTGGCAACTTGTCAATATCCAATTTTGTAATTATGTGTTCTTATTTTGGTGAATAATTCCCTCCGATGTTATATTTTCTAAGGCTGAGTCCTGAGTGACGGCGCACCGCGCAAGCGGATTGCGGAGCGGATTTATCAGGCGGGGCGTCCTGAGTGTCGGCGCACCACCCTTGTTTGTAGGGCGTGCAAAACCGGAAGGTCGTCAAAACCGGTTTTTATTTTCTGTTTTTAGGGCTCAAAACCGGAAACCGGTGTTAGCCCCGGTTTCGGCAAACAATTTATAGTTTTTGTATAGTAGAAAACAATATTCTTAGATACCCACAAAATCTACAAATAAAACAAATTTTAGCATATACCTTTTTTAATTAACCATGTAGTGTAGGAAATCTTCATAAAGTTCCCCATTTAGTGTTCGGGTTCAAAAATGTGGGCCAATTAATTGTCGTTAATAATACCCACCCAAACATTAAGCGAGAACTTATGCTGGGATGCGGTTGGTTTCAGATTTTAAGGGTTTGCTTCTGCTTTCGGTGACCAGTAATGTAAGTTGTGGTAATTTGTGATACCATAACGGTCAAAACATCGGTACACAGAATAATTTTTTTTAGTTTTCACCTTTGGCGTCGGCACTTAGCATAAAACGACAAAATTCAAGCCGTCTCGGCGGATCTCCCTCTTCTAATGACTGGACTGGTTGGTAGTGGTATGGATGTCGGCCTGACCAGTGAACTACAGACCAGGCTTTCCACTGTGACATACCAAACTTACGATGTTTATCGATAGTCGTCAATAAAACGTTGAAGAATCAGCTCCTCGTCCTGAGCCGTGTATCTCCTAGAACGACCAGTGTCAATTTGCCTGCTTCTTTGGACGCTGCCAGTTTCAGATATTCACCGATAACTCGACCCGAAGACGGGAAAGCGAAGTTGATATTCTCTCCGCGCAGCGTTACCGTCATAAAGTCCGTAACAATATATTATGTCAGCATATTCAGGATTAGAATATCAATCCATAGTCAGCCCTTATGAAGGCACAGCACAGCACAAGAGCAAGATATGCGGCAACAGAACGCAAATAGCGAGTCGGTTATCTTTCAAAGTAGCGGCTCGTGAACATATTCGTGCGAAGTTGGCAGAATCAATGCGGCGCTGATTTGCTGGGCTTGTTTTCTCCTTCACCTATCGTTATTTCTCCTGACAAAGTTTATTCTGTTTATATGTATGTATTTAAGTATATATATATTACCATTTATCCTTTTTCGAATTATCTATCCCGTATGTTGCACCTGCCATGTTTGTCTCTGCATCACCCTAAGGTTGACTGGTAGAAAATGCCTCAGGCATTAAGTCCGCCTTTGCACAGTATTTTTTTTTTTACTTGTGCATAAACTTTTAATAAATAAATATAAATTGAATATTGCCTATAAATTGAATATTTCTTGAGTGCGTTCGAAAAAAGTTGATTTAAATCAAAATGTAATTCAATAAATTAATAACGGGAAAACCGGAGGTAGCTCCGGTTTTGTCTCTTAACACCGGTTTTAAAAAATCGGTAATTTTTGTCCGGTTTCCGGTTTTTCGCAAAACCGGAATACCGCATTTGCGCGCCCTAATAGCAACGAACCGAAAGACATGACATTGTAATAACGTCCTGTCAGAATATTTATCAACGATTAATTCGTGTTTTTGAGTGGATTTTTCCAATATAAACTGAAACTTCGAATGATACTCATTGTTATAGTCTATGGATAACATAGTAATTAATGAGGATTATGAATTTGATTTTTCGATCTCTTACGTATACGTTCATACAAAGTTATCGCGGCATGTATAATGAGAAACGTCAAATGCTCCGTGAAATGCGCCCGCCCGCTTGCACTCCGGACAAGTTCGAACATCTCGAACATTGATTTTATCCGCCGTTCATTCCGCCAGCGCGGTGCGTGTCACTCAGGACTCAGCCTAAGGTCCTAGTGTGAATCATGTGTGTAAAAAAGTGCTATTATTTTGATTCGTGTTCATGTCAATCTTCTTACAAAATTATACTGACAAGATTTATAATCATAGGTGCGACCGTTGCGAAACAAGCAAAACTAGAAGATGCAATAATAGCCGAACAAATGAAAAAAGTTGCGAAGCAACCAAAACTAGACGCACGAAAAACAAAACAAGAAGATGCAATAACAGCCGTGCAAATGAAAAATGAAAAATCAGACTTGAAAGTTATCCCTACTACTCACCCGGGTGGAAAATTCAAATGTGATGTATGTCAACATAGTTTTAGTCGTATGGGTCATTTAACTCGACATAATCGTATACACACTGGTGAAAAACCTTATATGTGCGATGTATGTCAGCGTAGTTTTAGTGAAAAGGCCCGTTTAAGAGAACATATTATTCATAAACACACTGGTGAAAACCCTTATAAGTGTGATGTATGTCTACGTAGTTTTAGTGGAAAGTGTCACTTAACACGACATTATCGTAGACACACTGGTGAAAAACCTTATAAGTGTGATGTATGTCTACGTAGTTTTAGTCAAAAAAGTAATTTGAAACTACATTATCGTAGACACACTGGTGAAAAACCATTTAAGTGTGATGTATGTCAGCGTAGTTTTAGTGAAAAAGGTTGCTTATTAAGACATACTCGTATACACACTGGTGAAAAACCCTATAAGTGTGATGTATGTCTACGTAGTTTTATTGAAAAAGCTTGTTTGATAAGACATACTCGTATCCACACTGGTGAAAAACCCTATAAGTGTGATGTATGTCAGCGTAGTTTTATTGAAAAAGCTTGTTTGACAAGACATACTCGTATACACACTGTTGAAAAACGTTTTAAGTGTGATGTATGTCTACGTAGTTTTAAGGGGAAGACTTATTTTACAAAACATATGCGTATACACACTGGAGATAAACCTTAAGTGGGTGATAGACGTGCGTGCTTAAAGTACGCAGTCTTTAAGTTCGCGACCTTACTCGGCTCGCCGCCGGTGACACTCGTAAATCTTGCTCAAAATTTCATTTCACCTCTTTTAAGTGTGACGTATGTCAGCGTAGTTTTAGTTTCAAGGATGATTTACGGTTGATGCGCTTGGGTGGCCGGCGAAATTCTAATTTTCTTACGTTTTTTGCAATTTGCAGGTTAGTATCACGTTGTATGTTGATCTAAATATTATTAGCGGCCGTAATAAATATGAATTTACAGAATTATAAACATTAGAATAAGCAATACAACTCTCTAAGTTCATGTTAGAAGACGTCAGATTAAGAGTGTTTATTCTGAAAGTGGGCAACGTCGCAAATAGATGTCAAATGTTCGCTGATTTGATTAATTCGGCAATATTACTGTACCTATGGAAAATAATGTAAATATGAAATAAGGCTAACTAGCTGTCTAAAATATTGATTATGTAATGCAATAAATAATATCGTAATACCGAATATACATCCAACTGTCATTAACAAGACACAATAGAATTTTAATTGTTATCGGCCTTTAGAATGCCGATCGACAGTTGAGCGGTTTTTTGTTGTAAAAAAAGGATTTGAAAGCTTTCCAAATGCCTTTTTTTACACCTTAACCGGTTACAACTTAAATTCAGTGTTAAAATTGAAATTCATTATTGATATTCTAGTTAGTTAGTTAGCGATATTTCATAGTTCCATACAGTAATATTGCCAAAATAATCAAAACAGGTAAACTTTTGACCGTTATTTGCGACGTTGCCAACTTTTAGAATCAACGCTCGTTACGGCTATGTGACGTCACATTAAATTGATTATGGAGAGAGAGCCTAGTAAACGACGAATATTTTTTTATTTTTTATGATACCACGTTCGGTGTATAAGAAAGGGTTTAAGTTAAAAAAAATGTAATCCCCAATTTTTTTAAATAAAAATAAAAATTATAAAACTAAAACCTAATTAAGACAAAAAAGTCAATCTTTCCTTACTAGTCCTTACTAATATTATAAATGCATGCAAATAGTAACTCTTGTCTGTCTGTCGCGCTTTCACGCCAAAACTACTGAACCGATTTAAATGAAAGGTACACAGATAGTCATAGAGCCTGAGAAAGGACATAGGCTACTTTTTAATGCGAAAAAAGAGTTGTAAGGGGTTGAAAGGGCTTTTTTCGCATTAAAAAGTAGCCTATGACTATCAAGTCATCAAGTATCGTCATTCTTAGAGCAAGAAGCTTGAAACTTATTTTTTAGGCTGTTGATTCGATATAAATAAATATGACATTCAAAGTTTTATCCACAAGGATGTAAAATAACAATAGGGAATAGGGGATGAAAGTTTGTATGGAAATATGTAAGGTTTATAAGTTTGCGACAAGAGACAAAATATTAGAGCTATTCTGATGTACCTAATATTTACGGAGTCTTTACAAAATGTGAAATTGAAGTTAACGCGAGTAAGAAACTTGCAATGCATCGAAATGAAATGAAATTGTTTATTCTGTAAATAGGATATTGGAATCACTTTTACACGTCATATTAAAAAATATTACAAATAAGCTAGATGAGGTCGGCGTTTCCTATCTGACTACTCTGAGAAGAAAGGCCGAAACAAACTCAGACGTCACAGTCTCTTTTAAAGTCCAGACATAATCTTGGTCAAGCCATATGAGGACCATGTAAATTCGAGTCTGCAATGGTCTTTTGAGGAAAGAACCACACAGATTTGAGTGGACCTGTCCAGTCAGTGCAAGCATTTGTCAGTAATGGTGGAGCTCAACTCAGAACAGAATTGCCAGACCATTGATAAAATAAACTGAGAACGAAAAAAAAATTTTCAAAAATTCACATAGTCCTCACATTCACAATAATAAAATACTTTACAAAGTAATCATGTCATTTTGTATAGAATATTCAATAATGTCAATTTGTAAATAAAACTGGTAGATATACTTTGATGATTTTCCATATTATTCAAAATGTTACAATTGTTAGCAGAGCGAGCAGCTCAATCCCATGCTTTTTTGTCTTCTAAATAATCTGAAATTTTATAGTACCCTTTTCTACAAAGTTTGGTTTTAATACAGCTTTTAAATCGTTTAATAGGTAAGTTTCGAATGTCAATGGGAAGTTTGTTATAAAAGCGTATACATTGACACATGAACGAGTTGCCTACTCTGTGGAGACGAGTGCGATGGACAGCAAGATTGTGTTTATTCCTGGTATTTAAAATATGAATATCGGACATTTTCTTAAAATTTGATATATTTTTGTGTACATACAATAGGTTTTCAAATATATATTGTGAGGCTACAGTCAGAATATCTATTTCTTTGAATTTTTCTCGAAGGGAATCTCTCGGACCTAGGTTGTAAATGGCTCGAATAGCCTTTTTCTGTAAAACAAAGATAGCATTTATGTCCGCACAGGCTCCCCAGAGAAGAATCCCATCGCGCCGTATAGTCGCCGGCACGTAACTTGGCAAGGCTTTGGCGTATTGCGAGTAAGTTTGCGCTTGTACACTTAGTGCAACAAACAAATTGATACTTTTATTGCGTATCATTATTCTATGGGTATAGTCATAATAAATTTTTGAACATGTCTGTTAAGAGAAACAAGCGAAAACGAAGTCTGCGCATTTACGACTCTTGCCAGTTACGTGCTGTACACAATGAGCCCTGTGCAGCCGCGCGGACTCCTTATGTACTATACTCCGTATGTACACGGCAGTGAAATACTGCAAATAGCTTATTAAAGTATTTATACGTATGTGTCTTATTTGTAAAATAATTAAAAATGCTACCCAAAGACACTATTCCAAGCGGACGGAATCGCGGGCACAGCTAGTAAAATATATAAACAAGGCATCACAGACAGACAAAATAAAAATCCGGAGTCACACATGACAGTCGGATCTACTAGGAAAAAACGTATTTGATAGAAGAAACAAGAAGTAACAAAACTAATTATTCTGTATAAAAATCAATTCAAGTATCAAATACGTTTTTTCCTAGTCGATCCGGAGATACAAGACGATTTTTTTTTAAATTTGCCTCTCTTTCACTCTCAGCTTTCACGAGACAGACTCTAGTCTGCGGGCACGAAACTTGAGACGGCCGAGCGATGGCGGCGCGACGCGGGGCGATCAGGCAGCGATATCTCGCGCGGGCACGAAACAAACTGGCGGGCAGTCGCGCTTAGGGCGTGCAAAATCGGAAGGTCTTAAAACCGGTTTTTGTTTTCGGTTTTTAGGGCCCAAAACCGGAAACCGGTGTTAGCCCCGGTTTCGGCAAACAATTTATAGTTTTTGTATAGTAGTACAAATTTTAGCATATACCTTTTTTAATCAACCATGTAGTGTAGGAAATCTTCATAAAGTTCCCCATTTAGTGTTCGAGTTAAAAAATGTGGGCCAATTAATTGTCGTTAATAATACCCACCCAAACATTAAGCGAGAACTTACGCTGGGATGCGGTTGGTTTCAGATTTTAAGGGTTTGCTTCTGCTTTCGGTGACCAGTAATGTAAGTTGTGGTAATTTGTGATACCATCACGGTCAAAACATCGGTACACAGAATATTTTTTTTTAGTTTTCACCTTCGGCGTCGGCACTTAGCATAAAACGACAAAATTCAAGCCGTCTCGGCGGATCTCCCTCTTCTAATGACTGGACTGGTTGGTAGTGGTATGGATGTCGGCCTGACCAGTGAACTACAGACCAGGATTTCCACTGTGACATACCAAACTTACGCGCTACGATGTTTATCGATAGTCGTCAATAACACGTTGAAGAATCAGCTCCTCGTCCTGAGCCGTGTATCTCCTAGAACGACCAGTGTCAATTTGCCTGCTTCTTTGGACGCTGCCAGTTTCAGATATTCAACGATAACTCGAACCGAAGACGGGAAAGCGAAGTTGATATTCTCTCCGCGCAGCGTTACCGTCACAAAGTCCGTAACAATATATTATGTCAGCATATTCAGGATTAGAATATCAATCCATAGTCAGCACTTATGAAAGCTTAGCACAGCACAAGAGCAAGATATGCGGCAACAGAACGCAAATATAAATTGAATATTGCCTATAAATTGAATATTTCTTGAGTGCGTTCGAAAAAAGTTGATTTAAATCAAAATGTAATTCAATAAATTAATAACGGGAAAACCGGAGGTAGCTCCGGTTTTGTCCCTTAACACCGGTTTTAAAAAATCGGTAAATTTGGCCGGTTTCCGGTTTTTCGCAAAACTGGAATACCGGTTTTGCGCGCCCTAGTCGCGCTCGAGTACCTACCCGCGCAAGCGACGAAACCAAACCAGTGTGTTCTCGTCGCTTCCGCGTCGCCGTCGCTCCACCGCTGCCCATGCATCGCTCGATATTCCCGCTCCACCGTCACCCGTTTCGTGCGCGTCGCTATAATGTGCAATGCTTTTGCATACATCGTACAATTTCATGAAATCGTCTGTCAATACACTTACATGAACTTAGGGAGTTGTATTGCTGATTCTAATGTTTATAATTCTGTAAATCCATATTTGTTACGGCCGCTACTAATATTTAGATCAACAAACAACCTGATACTGACCTGCAAATTGCAAAAAAGTAAGAAAATTTGAATTTCGCGGGCCACCCTAGCGCATCAACCTTAATTAGAGTTAGAGATCTCAGTAGCCACTCAGCCATCAGTAAATTAAAAAGAAATGCGACCATGAAGTTTGAATGTTGAACGAACAGTGAACTGTCAAGAGTCGATTCTGTCATTAGAATCAAGACTAAGTTGGAAAAAAAAAAACACTGACTACATTTTTGTATTGGTCAGGTTTGATTTGCTTAATTCTCGAATGATAAGGACGACTGACGAATATACTAAATCCTATGAACTACCTGGACTATCTAAGACACATAATTTATTATGTCCCCCCGGCTGCTGCTGTCTTACCGTGATCCATCAAGGAAGTGCACACGTTATTTACAAAATTTTATTCGTATTTGAAGATTACTAAGAAGTCGTTTATACTAGCCTCACCAGTTTTTTGTGCGCCACAGTGTCTTTATTCATTTATCAATAATATAAAATAATGTAAAGCTGAACTAAATAACATTAAGCGATACGTTTTGAGTTCAAAGATGGAAAAACTGCCAATGTGTAGAATATGTTTAGTGCAGAATGTTCGCATGCATCTAGTGGTGAACAGGAACTTCCATGAACTATATGAGAAGCTGACTGATATTCCAGTAAGTTGATAAATAAGATTTAAGCGAAAGATGATCCATGTGAGTAATATTGGAAGTATTTTCGTCATATAAACAAAATAGTGTAAGAGAAGTTTTGTTGCAGTTTGTAACTGACACGGACAGGAGACCAATTCTTGCTTGTTTCTTCTGCTTCGCTAAACTAAAGCAGTGCTACCGATTTCTGAGAAAATGTTTGGAAGCCGAAGAGCTGTTTGCTCAGATGATGAATGAGGATTATGAGGTGAGATATTCTTCAACAGATACTTATTTTTATAATTTCAAATTTCAGTATAGTTTGGAAGTACTTTATCTCAAGCTCATACCTATTGTGTCTGGGGTTCACCCCAAGCATATCATTGATCTGTGAGGCTGGGAGCATGGCCGACTCTCCAGAATATGTTGGACCTACTCAAGTGGCCGCACCTGTGGGGCCCATTTGAGTGCCTTTAGTATAATGTTTGTGCTTGTGGGACTGTGACTGGCATATTTTCCTAATACTATAAATATTTTTTTACAGCCCAAACCTTTAATAAACCAAGACCACTCAGAGTATTTAGGTGGGTTTATTAAATCTCCAACAGAGAACATAAGTATAGTTGATGTTGCTCAAACAGAAAGCATTGCTATCAAACATGAATTACCAGCTGTTTGTGAGGGATCAGATGATATTATTGAGCCAAAGGAGGAACATCAAAGTGATGGTATTTTTTTTAAGAACAAAAATAATATAATCAGAATCAGAAATTTATTTGCTATGAATGTAGGTACAGTTATAAGATGTTGAACATAAATAAATGTGATCGGCTACAGTCTACCTTACGGCGTGCAAATTATTAGGTACAAAAATTAAAATATTAATACAAACAAAATAATGTCATCAAAACAGAAATTAAAGTGAAGTCAATTAATAACAATATTATAGTCAGGTACATAGAGTCTTACATGGTCAAATTTGGAATTAAAATCAATCATAATCTGGATAAATTAGTATCATTTAGAAAGTCCTTCAATGAGTAATAACATTTGCCTAAAAGTAGTGCATGTATCTTATCTTTAATAAATTATAGAATAAAAACTATTTATTTTTTAAATGTTTTGAATTACTTCAAAGTTTTGGTAGTGTTTAGTTTAAATATTGGTTACCACATTGTATTGTGAAATAAAACAAATATTAATAATAAGTAATACTCTTGAATTTTACTTGTTGACTTACAGAACTAGAACTGAAAAATTTAGACTCTAGCTGTCTATATGTAGCAGAGATACCACCACATTATTCCGAGTCATATTTAGAATATGAAGTACCTTTAGTGGAGTTCAAAACTGAAGTGGAAGAAGAACAAGAAGTATCCAAGAAGAAACAAAGAGCCAGGGAGATGAAAAGTAAGTATTCGTTAGTTAATCTGTAAGTTGGTTCACCTGAGAGGAAGTACTCAGCTTAAGGGCATACCTGCTTATATGTGCAATGTCGAATGTTGTCTGCAGTCGGACGGCTGTACTGGACCGTAGCAGTAGGCGGCAATGTCGCCATTTATTAAAAACAAATAGTTTTTGTGCTTTCTGTCATTTGTATTTCGCGACTGCAAACATCAGGCGGTTGGGCACATTCGGAATTATAACCTTACAATGTAGGACGATGCACCGCGACCGCTCCTGCGTCGCAAGGCACTGGCAACTTGTCAATCAATTTTGTAATATGTGTTCTTATTTTGGTGAATAATTCCCTCCAGTGTTATATTCTCTGAGGGCCTAGTGTGAATCATGCAAAGGGCTATTATTTTGATTTGTGTGCAAGTCAATCTTCTTCCAACATTATACTGACCAGATATATAATCATAGGTGCGACCGTTGTGAAGCAACGAAAACTAGACGCACGAAGAAAACAAGAAGATGCAATAACAGCCGAGCAAATGAAAAATGAAAAATCAGACTTGAAAGTTATCCCTACTACTCACCCGGGTGGAAAATTCAAATGTGATGTTTGTCAACATAGTTTTAGTCGTATGGGTCATTTAACTCGACATAATCGTATACACACTGGTGAAAAACCTTATATGTGTGATGTATGTCAGTGTAGATTTAGTGAAAAGGGTAGTTTAAAAGATCATATTTTTAAACACACTGGTGAAAACCCTTATAAGTGTGATGTATGTCTACGTAGTTTTAATCAAAAAGGTCATTTGACACTACATTATCGTAGACACACTGGTGAAAAACCTTATAAGTGTGATGTATGCCTACATAGTTTTAGTCAAAAAGGTCATTTGACACTACATTATCGTAGACACACTGGTGAAAAACCATATAAATGTAATGTATGTCAGCGTAGTTTTAGTGAAAAAGGTAACTTAACAAGACATACTCGTAAACACACTGGTGAAAAACCATATAAGTGTGATGTATGTCAGCGTAGTTTTATTGAAAAAGCTTGTTTGACAAGACACACTCGTATACACACTGTTGAAAAACGTTTTAAGTGTGATGTATGTCTACGTAGTTTTAAGGGGAAGACTTATTTTACAAAACATATGCGTATACACACTGGCGAAAAACCTTAAGTGGGTGATAGACGTGCGTACTTAAAGTACGCGGTCTTCAAGTTCGCGACCTTACTCGGCTCGCCGTCGGTCGGTCGTCGGACACACGTGAAGCGTTCCCAGAATTTAATTGTCAACGCGACTCGCGGCGGTGACAGACGACGAGCCAAGGCGGGCTACGAGCAAAATTTCAAACCTGTTGGATCGCCGACGAACTTACTCAGCGGTTTTGAAGTCCGCGTACTTAGCATGACAGACGGGCGAGTAAGCTCGCCGAGCCATAATTACGCGTACTTGCCCGCACGTCTATCACCCGTTTAAGATTTTCATTTAAAAGTTTTATCACGTGTGTGTGTGTTATAAATGTCAGTGTAGTTTTTGTCGAAATAAATTAAATGAAATGAAATTCTGTAAATAGGATATTGGAATCACTTTTACACGTCATATTAAAAAATATTAAAAATAAGCTAGATGAGGTCGGCGTTTCCTATCTGACTACTCTGAGAAGAAAGGCCGAAACAAACTCAGAGGTCACAGTCTCTTTTAAAGTCCAGACATAATCTTGGTCAAGCCATATGAGGACCATGTAAATTCGAGTCTGAAATGGTCTTTTGAGGAAAGAACCACACAGATTTGAGTGGACCTGTCCAGTCAGTGCAAGCATTTGTCAGTAATGGTGGAGCTCAACTCAGAACTTAAGGAGCTCAACGACTCGACGAACAATACCAAAGAAAGGACATTTGGGTAGGCCGCATAAAATTCTCAAATTGCCAGACCATCGATAAAATTAACTGAGAACGAAAAAAAATAAAAATTCACATAGTCCTCACATTCACAATAATAAAATACTTTACAAAGTAATCATGTCATTTTGTATAGAATATTCAATAATGTCAATTTGTAAATAAAACTGGTAGATATACTTTGATGATTTTCCATATAATTCAAAATGTTACAATGCTTAGCAGAGTGAGCAGCTCAATCCCATGCTTTTTTGTCTTCTAGATAATCTGAAATTTTATAGTACCCTTTTCTACAAAGTTTGGTTTTAATACAGCTTTTAAATCGTTTAATGGGTAAGTTTCGAATGTCAATGGGAAGTTTGTTATAAAAGCGTATACATTGACCCATGAACGAGTTGCCTACTCTGTGGAGACGAGTGCGATGTACAGCAAGATTGTGTTTATTCCTGGTATTTTAACTATGAATATCGGACATTTTCTTAAAATTTGATATATTTTTGTGTACATACAATAGGTTTTCAAATATATATTGTGAGGCTACAGTCAGAATATCTATTTTTTTTGAATTTTTCTCTAAGGGAATCTCTCGGACCTAGGTTGTAAATGAGGTATCGTTGCGTCTTGATCGTCCGCTGGTTATGAGCGTTTATTCTGAAAGTGGGCAACGTCGCAAATAGTTGGTCAAATATATCGCTGTTTTGGTTACCCACTTTGAGAATAAACTATTTTTTAGCGCTCCCATTTTTTCAACTACTTAAAGACCACTATAACTTCAAATTAAATTAATTATTGTGCGGTATATTAGCCGAGATTAAACATTCATTCTAAACCAAAGGACGTTGTAAGCTGACGCCGGTGTCACCTTATTAAAACACATTTTTACAGCGTGGGAGGAGACCCAAGACGCCATAGGAATCTATTGTGACCTCTCCAAGGCATTTGACTGCGTAAATCACAAAACCTTACTCTTGAAACTTGAGCATTACGGACTAGGTAAACTTGCGCTCAGTTTGGTAAAATCTTATTTAAATGATAGACAACAGCAAGTTCAAATAAATAGTGTCAATTCACTCGGTTTCAAAGTAAAAATGGGTGTTCCCCAAGGCTCGATATTGGGTCCTTTCCTCTTTTTAGTATATATTAATGATCTACCCCATTTATTAAAAAAACACTGACGCTGACGATACTTCCTTAAATAAATAGACGTGCATCAAAAAAATCCGTCAATTCACTGATGTAGATACCGCGAGGCTAGTCTATTTCAGTTACTTTCATAGTATCATGTCTTACGGTGTTTTACTATGGGGACGGGCTGCAGACATCGAGTCTATTTTTATTCTGCAGAAAAGAGCGATCAGAGCAATATATGGCTTCCGTAGGCGCGATTCTCTAAGGGAACTGTTTAAAGATATTAACATCATGACGGAAAGATTAGTTCAACCGGGCTTCAGATTGGCTAAAGTAGACTCATCCTTCATGGGGTACTGTTTAAAATGCTACAATAAAATACCTCCCCACATACTCCAACTGAATGAAACAAAATTTAAATCTTGTATAAAACGCACACTATGCCGCCAAGCATATTATAAATTGGGGGATTACATCACTGATAAAAATGCTTGGCTCAGCGCTGATCCAGCTCCACAGGTCACTTAACTAATTGATTAGCATTCGAAAATATTGTTGGAGCTGCTGAAGATTGTAAAAACTATCTTTACATTGTATAAATTCAATCTCCTAGTATTATATAACTGCATAGCACATGTGTGTGAGCGCTATGTATTTACCTAAGTACTTTAAAGCTACCATTTACTAGGTACGTCTTTCATTGACTTGAATGTGCCCTGGCGGCTGAGAGTATGTCATGCTCACTTTAATGTCTCGCTGATGGTGGCGTGTGAGTTGGATCATTAAGTTCCCTTCAAAATGGTTAAGCTGAATGGTGCTGATCCATGCGTCATGTGCGTGAACGGGCGCCATCGGTAGGGACTGGTCATCTTTTAGCTGCCAATCTGCCTAGCGTTTTCCCAACTATGTTGGGGTCGGCTTCCAGTCTAACCGGATGCAGCTGAATACCAGTATTTTACATGAAGCGACTGCCTATCTGACCTCCACAACCCAATAACTGGGTAATACGATACCCCTTGGTAAGACTGGTTGTCAGACTTTCGGGTTTCTGACGACTCATAACGACTGTCAAAGATCCACAAATGACAGCCGGGACCAACGGCTGAACGTGCTTTCCGAGGCACGGAGGAGTCTCGATATGTGAAAATGGTCACCCATCCACGGACCAACCCCGGCAAGCGTAGCTTAACCTGATGGATTGACCCGAGCGGCTGTTATTACTTAGCCACGAGCTCCTTACTCCTCACGAGGTCATCTTTTAGGTGCCACGGCTTATTTTAATTTTTGAATTGTTTTGTTTCTTTTTTATCGTTTAATTACGGACGCTTTTAACGTGCACGTTTCTCTACATTGTCATTGTACCTACTCACATATAAAATTTGAACATAAATGATGTAACAAATATATTGTAACAATATTCTGAGTTAAAAGAGTGTCCATGGAGTTTCTTGCCCGTTCTTCTCCATAGGAACCTACGAACTACCTACCTACTACGCTTTGGAATGGGCAACTAGCTTCATCTTTCTGACTGACCGACCCCTTGACAATTCAAAAGTACCTGTAATTGGTTTATTCGAAATAAATGCTTTGAGTTTGAGTTTGAGTTTGAAACGAGACTTTTACTATAGCCCCAAGAGTTAACTTGAGACCTGAGGTAGCGCAGTAGGTATAGTACACAACGGCGGCGGCGCTCAGGTCTGAAGTTAACTCTTACGGGCTACACCTGCCAATGAGAATGATTATTGAAACGCAACTTTATAGTATTCAGACAGAGTATCTTTTATTGAAAATAAAACAAACATAATCGATTTCTGGGTCACTTCCCGCCGCCCTTTAGGCCTGAAGCGCCCACAAGGGGGCGTTATCGCCCACTTTGGGAAAGGCTGCTCTAGGCTATGTGACGTCGATTGGCGGCAATGACCTCTCGCGTCCGGCTCTGGTCCAGGCCATGGTACGGAGGGCGAGGGGCGAGACGGCATGGGAAGCCGTCACCTCTTTCTGCGAAGCAGTAATGCTCGCGAAGAAGGAGGCGGAAAGCGTGAGGGAGAGGCAAAGTTTGCGCCCTTACGCATTCCCGACGCCCTGGGCGTCGAGAGAGAGAGAGAGAGATTCTGATGTACCTAACATTTACGGAGTCTTTACAAAATGTGAAATTGAAGTTAACGCGAGTAAGAAACTTGCCCGGTACACAACGCGGTCATCGCGCGGTACACAATGACTCCTGTGCAGCCGCGCGTACTCCTTATGTACTTATATACTTCAATAATTGAATAAGTTCTTTGCAGTGAAACACTGCAAATAGCTTAGTACCTAGTATTTATACGTATGTGTCTTATTTGTAAAATAATTTGCCTAGAGTTTGACCAACGAAAGCTGTCCACGAAATATTATCTGTTGAATATTTTATTTCACTTCTAAATACAATATAACATGTCTAATTATTATATAAATATGAAATACTGATGTAAGTATCGCATAATATGTCTTGAATATTAAATAGTATCGGCTCCGCTAAGCAGTGGGTGGACAGCTCATGTTTTTTTTAAATTGCCGCCTTTTTTCTTGGACAACTTTCGTTGGTCAGACTCTAAATAATTTCGTGCGCGTCGCTATAATGTGCAATGCTTTTGCATACATCGCCGTCGCGCCCGCGCCGTCCCGCCATCGCTCGATCGCCGTCGCTAGTTTCGTGCCCGCAGACTTAGGGCATAAATCGAACAGATTATGTGTGACTAGAAAAAGAAGAAGAAAATACGTTTATTTGTGGCAAACATGACGCTAAGAAAGGACAAATATACGAAATTTTCCTGTTGTAGTGTTCGCTTATCGCAAACAAATATTATTTAGTTTCACGTTAATTAGAGTTAGAGATCTCAGTACCTAGCCACTCAGCCATCAGTAAAAGAAATGCGACCATGAAGTTAGAATGTTGAACGAACAGTGAACTGTCAAGAGTTGATTCTGTCATTAGTGTCAAGTCAAGTTGCATAGAAAAATTACAGTAGGTACATTTTTGTATTGGTCGGTTTAATTTGCTTAATTAATTCTCGAATGGTATGGACGAATATACTAAATCCTATGAACTACCTGGACTATCTAAGACTTAAAAACACATAATTTAATAAGTCCCTCTGGCTGCTGCTGTCTTACCGTGATCCATCAAGGAAGTGCACACGTTATTTACATAATTTTGTGTCTTATTCATTTATATTATAAATATAAAATATAAAATAATGTAAAGCTGAACTATATAACATTAAGCGATACGTTTTGAGTTCAAAGATGGAAAAACTGCCAATGTGTAGAATATGTTTAGTGCAAAATGTTCGCATGTATCTAGTGGTGAACAGGAACTTACATGAACTATATGAGAAGCTGACTGATATTCCAGTAAGTTGATAAATAAGATTTTAAGTGAAAGATAATCCATGTGAGTAATATTGTAAGTATTTTCGACATTTAAACAAAATAGTATAAGAGAAGTTTTGTTGCAGTTTGTAACTGAGGACAGGAGACCGATTCTTGCTTGTTACTTCTGCTTCGCTAAACTAAAGCAGTGCTGCCGATTTCTGAGAAAATGTCTGGAAGCCGAAGAGCAGTTTGCTCAGATGATGAATGAGGATTATGAGGTGAGATATTCTTCAACAGATACTTATTTTTATAGTTCAAATTTCAGTATAGTTTGGAAGTAGATTATCTCAAGCTCATATCTATTGTGTCTGGGGTTCACCCCAAGCATATCATTGGTCTGTGAGGCTGGGAGCATGGCCGACTCTCCAGAATATGTTGGACCTACTCAAGTGGCCGCACCTGTGGGGCTCATTTGAGTGCCTTTAGTATAATGAAACATGTTTGTGCTTGTGGGACTGTGACTGGCATATTTTCCTAATACTATAAATATTTTTTACAGCCCAAACCTTTAATGAACCACGACCACAAAGAGTATTTAGGTGGGTTTATTAAATCTCCAACAGAGAACATAAGTATAGTTGATGTTGTTCAAACAGAAAGCATTGCTATCAAACATGAATTACCAGCTGTTTGTGAGGGACCAGATGATATTATTGAGCCAAAGGAGGAACATCAAAGTGATGGTATGTTTTTAAGAACCAAAATAATATAAACAATAGTTATCTTATCTTTAAAAAACTAAACACTAACAAAACTTTGTAGTAATTCAAAACATTTTAAAAATAAATAGTTTTAGATTATAAGCTATTTATTTTCAAAATGTTTTGAATTACTTCAAAGTTTTGTTAGTGTTTAGTTTAAATATTGGTTACCACATTGTATTCTGAAATAAAACGAATATTAATAATAAATAAATAATATTATTGAATTATCTTGTTTATTTACAGAACTGGAACTGGAAAATTTAGACTCTAGCTGTCTAGATGTAGCAGAGATACCACCTCATCATTCCGAGTCATATTTAGAATATGAAGTACCTTTAGTAGAGTTAAAAACTGAAGTGGAAGAAGAACAAGAAGTATCAAAGAAGAAAGGAAGGAAGTTAATCTGTAAGTAAGCAAAATGGTTCATCTGATAGGAAGTAGTCAGCTGAAGGACTTGCTTACATGTGCTATGTCGAATGCTGTCTGCAGTCGGACGGCTGTACTCGACCGTAGCAGTAGGCGGCAATGTCGCCATTTACTGAAGCGGTACCTAGTGTTGCTGCGGTCTGTCATTTGTATTTGCGGTAGGGCACATTCGGAATTATAACCTTACAATGTAGGACGATGCATCGCGACCGCTCCTGCGTCTCAAGGCACTGGCAACTTGTCATTCAATTTTGTAATATGTGTTCTTATTTTGGTGAATAATTCCCTCCAGTGTTATATTCTCTAAGGTCCTAGTGTGAATCATGCAAAGTGCTATTATTTTGATTCGTGTTCATGTCAATCTTCTTACAAAATTATACTGACAAGATTTATAATCATAGGTGCGACCGTTGCGAAACAAGCTAAACTAGAAGATGCAATAACAGCCGAACAAATGAAAAAAGTTGCGAAGCAACCAAAACTAGACGCACGAAAAACAAAACAAGAAGATGCAATAACAGCTGAGCAAAAGAATAAAGAAATATCAGACTTAGTTATCCCTACAACTCACCCGGGTGGAAAATTCAAATGTGATGTTTGTCAATATAGTTTTAGTCGTATGGGTCATTTAACTCGACATAATCGTATACACACTGGTGAAAAACCTTATATGTGTGATGTATGTCAGAGTAGTTTTAGTCAAAAGGGTAGTTTAAAAGATCATATTTACAAACACACTGGTGAAAACCCTTATAAGTGTGATGTATGTCTACGTAGTTTTAGTAAAAAGGGTCAATTAACACGACATTATCGTAGACACACTGGTGAAAAACCTTATAAGTGTGATGTATGCCTACGTAGTTTTAGTCAAAAAGGTCATTTGACACTACATTATCGTAGACACACTGGTGAAAAACCATTTAAGTGTGATGTATGTCAGCGTAGTTTTAGTGAAAAAGGTAACTTAACAAGACATATTCGTAAACACACTGGTGAAAAACCCTATAAATGTGATGTATGTCAGCGTAGTTTTATTGAAAAAGCTTGTTTGACAAGACATACTCGTATACACACTGTTGAAAAACGTTTTAAGTGTGATGTATGTCTACGTAGTTTTAAGGGGAAGACTTATTTTACAAAACATATGCGTATACACACTGGCGAAAAGCCTTAAGGTTGATGCGCTAGGGTGGCCCGCGAAATTCAAATTTTCTTACGTTTTTTGCAATTTTCAGGTCAGTATCAGGTTGTATGTTAATCTAAATATTATTAGCGGCCGTAACAAATATGGATTTACAGAATTATAAACATTAGAATCAGCAATACAACTCTCTAAGTTCATGTAAGTGTATTGACTGACAATTTCATGAAATTTTCATTTAATGCTCTTACATGAACTTAGAGAGTTCAAAATCAAAATCAAAATATTTTAGTTCACATAAACCTACATGGGCACTTATGAAACGTCAGAAGCTAGGTGCACGGTTCCAATTGGTCGTTTCCTATGGAGAAGAGCCGGCAAGAAACTCCATGGTTACTCTTTTAAAAATAATTGGCTTTTACAATATTTTCAAATTACAGTGTGAGTAGGCATGGGAGGACAATGTAGGCCTTTCAACAAGTAAGTACCAGGTACTTAACAAAATAGATGTTCAGTAAATCTACAGTCCAATAAGCCTACAAAGTTCTCACATTCACAAAATAGAAAATAATCTATATAAAAGACAAACAGTTGTGTTGCTGATTCTCATGTTTATAATTCTATAAATCCATATTTGTTACGGCCGCTAATAATATTTAGATCAACATACAACCTGATACTGATCTGCAAATTGCAAAAAACGTAAGAAAATTTGAATTTCGCGGGCCACCCTAGCGCATCAACCTTAAGTGGTTCGCGACCTTACTCGGCTCGCTGTCGGTGACACACATGAAGCTTGCTCAAAATTTCATTGACAAATTGTTCGCCTACGCGTACTTGCTCGCACGTCTATCACCCCTTTTAAGTGTGATGTATGTCAGCGTAGTTTTAGTTTCAAGGATGATTTAACAAACCATATTCGAATATGATTTTTAAGATTTTCATTTAAAAGATTTATCACCTGTTTGGGTGTGATATAAATGTCAGTGTAGTTTTCGTCGAAATAAATGAGGTATCGTTGCGTCTTGATCGTCCGCTGGTTATGAGCGTTTATTCTGAAAGTGGGAAACGTCGCAAATAGATTTCCAATTTTTCGCTGTTTTGATTAATTCGGCAATATTACTGTACCTATGGAAAATTATGAAAATATGAAATATAGCTAACTATACCCCATTTGAAATAAGATTAGACGTATAGATAAGGCTTTTTTACATTCCGTTCAACCGATTTTGAACTCTATTGCGTTGGTGGCATGACAAATGGCAGCCGCAGTAGATAGTTGGTATTGTGTAACGTTTATTGCTTTTAATGATATCCTTATGCCTACGGTATAGAAGTCAAAATCGGTTGAACAGACTGTAAAAGGGTTTGTTTTAATGTCTAATCTTATTTCAAATGGGGTATAGCTGGCTAAAATATTGATTATGAAATGCAATTAATAATATCGTAAAACCGAATATTTAGTTTTAGTTGTAAAAAATGGTTTTGGAAACTCCAAATACCTTTTTTACACCTGAAACCGGTTACTGCTTATATGTGCAATGTCGAATGCTGTCTGCAGTCGGACGGCTGTACTGGACCGTAGCAGTAGGCGGCAATGTCGCCATTTATTGAAGCGTTTTCATAGAGATACATAGGAAAGTCAAAGTAAAATAATTTATTTCAAACAGGCACATTAAAGGCACTTTTGAACGAAAACAAGTAGTAAGCTGGGGTCTGTCATTTCTGTTTTACGACTGCATACATCAGGCGGTTGGGCACATTCTGAATTTTACCCTTACAATGTTGGACGATGCATCGCCATTGCTCCTGCGTCGCACAAGGCACTGGCAACTTGCCAATATTCACACAACATGTAAAGTTAAATGCGCAAAACGCGATAGTTTGATCAGAATAACGAGCAGAATCAATTGAACGACTTTTCAATATAGGTCACATTTTTCAAAAACTCTTCTTTAAGAACGTTGTCGTGTCTATTTGTTAATAGGTCAAGCCATCACATGCGCAAACCCGCCAAAATAGTTAAACACAAATTGTTGTCGACCAATTTAAATTTTCTCATACGCGGGATAGTAATAGCTTTTATTTCAATGCAAATACGAATCTTCCAACAGCACACCACCACCTTTACAATTTTTTAAATTATTTTTTTTTCTCTCTGATATAGGTCAATTGAATTAAAAATCAGTTGGGGTGTCTGACGTTTTGCGCATTTAACGTTACACGTTGTATAGATGACATGCGCATTGAAAACCATTTACGAAGTGCGTTAGAATCGATTTTAAAGTAGTTTTTACCGAACATTATTTTGTTCTTGAACTTTTACAGATAGGAAAGTGTACCAAAAGCTTCTCCAGTGTTATATTCTCTAAGATCCTAGTGTGAATCATGCAAAGCGCTATTATTTTGATTCGTGTGCATGTCAATCTTCTTCCAATATTGTACTGACCAGATTTATAATCATAGGTGCGACCGTTGCGGAAAAACTAAAACTGGATGCACGAAGAACAAAACTAGAAGATGCAATAACAGCCGAGCAAATAAAAAAAGAAAAATCAGACTTGAAAGTTATCCGGACAACTTACCCGGATGAAAAATTCAAATGTGATGTATGTCAACGTTGTTTTAGTGAAAAGAGTCATTTAACCCAACATATTCGTATACACACTGGTGAAAAACCTTATAAGTGTGATGTATGTCTACGTAGTTTTAGTCAAAAAGGTCATTTGACACTACATTATCGTAGACACACTGGTGAAAAACCTTATAAGTGTGATGTATGTCAGCGCAGTTTTAGTGAAAAAGGGTGCTTAACAAAACATACTCGTATACACACTGGTGAAAAACCCTATAAGTGTGATGTATGTCAGCGTAGTTTTAGTGAAAAAGGTTGTTTAACGAAACATTCTCGTATACACACTGGTGAAAAACCTTATAAGTGTGATGTATGTCAATGTAGTTTTGGTCAAAAGACTATTTTAACAAAACATATTCTTATACACACGGGTGAAAAACCTTATAAATGTGATGTATGTCAACGTAGTTTTAGTCGAAAGAGTAATTGTACAAAACATATTCGTATGCACACTAATGAAAAACCTTATAAGTAGGTAATTGATGTATGTCAGCGTAGTTTTAGATGATGTAATTTGATAATTAACAGTAGTGGATATTGTGGTAGTGGTAAGCGTTTAGAGTAAGTGCTACTAAGAGTTTTACCAGACTACGGCAAAGATTTTTTTTTAAAGGTTGTACACAATTAAATTAGGATCATAATGTATGCCCTTTTTAATATTATGTTAATAATAATAAATACTTTTAAAATCAAAAAGAGACTTGTATTGCTCATTCTAATGTTTATAAAGTAAATCCATATTTGTTACGGTCGCGAATCATGTTTAATCAACATACAACCTGATACTGAGTTACTGACCTGCAAATGTAAAAAAAACGTAAGAAAATTTGAATTTCGCACACAAAAAAAAAAAAAAGGGTAGCCGCCCTTGTTTTTTTTTTTGGGTGTGAAATCATCAAATGACTTCTCCCGCTCTGGGCGGAGCGGAAGGGCGTGTCAGACTCTTACTGACTAAAACCCACCCGTGTTCCTTCATTTGCTATTGCCAGGGTCCCGGTATCTCTTTCGGACTATTCCGCAACCCTGGCATGCATCGGTCCTAACGGACCCCGTCAGGTGTGCTGACATCCCTTTGAGGCGCGCGTGGAAAACGACGCGCCATCGACCCGGGCCTGGTCCTTATCGGACGGCGAGCTACCCATTGCTCGCCGTCCGCAAGCCCGCGCCTATTGTGGCCAGGAATCCGCCTGGGATTCCCGACGCCCAGGGTGTCTCCAGCGGCGGCGGTTAGGGGCGTGAGGGCGCAAACTTTGCCTCTCCCTCACGTGGGAGTGTGCCTCACGGCTGCGCCAAAAAGGCCCAGTTCAGCAAAAATGCCAGACAACTAGTGCCTGACACTGGTTTTCAACCGGACCCGAAAGTGTGAAGTTACGGATGCAAATCAGTGTGATGTGTGTATGCATACCTACTTAAATAAAATAAAACAAAATAAGTGTCACATAATAATAATAACGAAGAACACCTTTATACACCTACATAATTAGTGTGATTGTGTATAAATTATATTGCAGACCAAATAAAAATGAAATAAATTAGAAGACTGATAAATAAATAAATGAGACGGACGCATGCTAGACCATTGTTGTTGTTGATTGATTGTTTATAGGAGATATGTAAGTAAAATAAATAAATCCTTCGCAACGAGTCAGAACCAAAAACCAAAAAAACCTGTTTTAGCCGATGCCAGACTTCCACGTTCCAAACACATAGTCATAATAATTTATTTGTTTTGCTACCTACTTCATCACACAATACGCTGCAAGCAGCCGAGCGTGGCGGACTAGTCACGGACAGCCAGCAGACCTTTTGTTTTTTAAACTTGTCTTAGCTATGGTTTAAGTTTGCATTTAGATTGATTCAAAACGATGGTCATAAAGTAACACTTAAATATAATTTAAATATAGGTATGTAAGTCAGCCAAAAATTGTTGTCGAAGGTGGAATGTAGTCAAAAACATGTTTAGTTATACTAAGGAGATACGGACGAAAGGTACGCCGCTAGTCAATATTATTAATGTTTGTGGGAAAAGAGAAGAGAAAAGATTTTTTTATAATGTGAAGTTGGTAGGTAAGTACCCACCCACCCGTTTTCAATTTTGTTTCCTTTCAACAGTCATATTCTTGTCTACGGTGACACCGGGGCGTTTCCTCCCGCCTAATCCTACACAGGTACCTCCCGAAGCTGCCATGTCCGGTGAGGACCTGCGTCAGGCGGAAGGTGAGGACGCCGTGGCGCCTCTCCAGCCACTCCTCAAAGAGGGGACTTGGCGACGCAATAGTGGGATGCCCAGCACTGGGTTGCGACAACAGCACTCTCCATGCCGCCATGAGACCCTGCCGGAGCTCTGTTCGCTGTGCCGAGATTTCTCGCGGCAGCGGAGTTACGCCCCGGCGCTTCATCTCCTCGCGCCACTCCCAGATGTGCGCGAGGACCTTCGCCTCCAGATCCCATGGCGGTAATCCGGCAAGGAGGCTCGCCGCCTCACGAGAGACCGTGCGGTATCCCCGGGCCAGCCGTATGGCCATGACCCTTTGAGACGCGTTCAACCGGCGGGCTGGCCGCAGCCTAATGGAACGCGCCCACACCGGTGCCCCGTAAAGGGCCATGGACCGCACGACCCCCGCGTAGAGCCTCCGGTAGGAGGCGTTTGTTCCCCCAAGACGGCCTCAGCCCGGTCCAGCCTGGGAGCCAAACGTCGGAAATGCTCCACGAAGTTCCACCGGCTGTCGAGGACGAGTCCGAGGTACTTCATCGTTGACTCGACGCCGATGAGAACCCCTCCTACCGTGATTTGGGAACCCGACTGTGGCGCGTTCCGAGGGCCATGAAAACACATGACCTCGGACTTGTGCAAGGCCACCTCGAGTCCCAATTGCCGGATTCTCTCGACGATTGTCGCAACCCCGCGTGTCACGAGTTCGGCCGCCGCCTGGTGCGACCTCCCTTGCGCCAGGACCAGCGTGTCGTCACCGTAGCAAATTACGCTGACGCCGCTAGGGAGGTCGGCGCGCAGCACCCAGTCGTATCCGATGTCCCACAGATGCGGCCGTAGGACCGATCCCTGTGGGACACCGCACAACATCTCTCGCCGGTTCCATACTCCCTGGTGACCGTTGTAGATGACGGCCCTGTCCGTCAAATAGGCCTCGACTACACGACCGAGGTAGGTCGGCATCCGGTGGTACCGGAGTGCCTCCCTTATGCAACTCCAGGGCAGGGTGTTGAAGGCGCTGGCGATATCTAGAGACACCGCCAAGACGACCCCACCCCGGGCTACAGCACCCCCGTCGTGAGGGCCCGTACGCGCATGATGACGTCCACCGTAGAGCGCCTTCTGTCTGTGGTGTCTTGTTATACCTTTTTAGTCGTAGTTGGGTTTTAGTTTCTATTACTTTTTTTTTAATCAACATAGGTACAACGTGATACTGACCTACAAATGTTAAAAACGTAAGAAAATTTGAATTTCGCCGGCTACCCTGAAGCGTGTATTCTGAAAGTATCAACGTCGCAAATAGATGGACAGGAATAAGAAAATAGTAAGTAGGTACATAATGATAAATCCGAGAAATCTATCATTTATAGAAGTTGCGATGAGCTCATTCTGATGATCCAAATGGCCGCCCCATTCTGAAAGTGGGCACCGTCGCAAATAGCTGTCAAATATTTCGCAGTTTTTATGGCAACATTACTCTATGGAAATATGACCTAACGCTAAATAATGAACTACAATATTGAATGAGACATGCAATAATTAAGTAAATATCGTAAGTTAACACCGAATATTTCGTTTTATAATGTAAAAAAAGTATTTGGAAACTTTCCAAATGCCTTTTTTTTACAACTAAAACGGTTACCATTTCAGTGTTATGATTGCAATTCATTAATATTCCAGTTACTTAGCGATTTATTTGACAATTCCTTAATTTTAATTAACTTTGCTTGTTTGTGAGTCAAATTCACAACATTGAGAAGGACAACAAAAAAAAACTGGTACAGTATCGAAACTATTATTTTATTGAACATCTTAAAATTCATTAATCTAAAGGTACTCTTTAACAAAATGTTCGTGTTTACTTATTTGCGTGAACGTAGTGAGCGTGTTGCTATTACAAAGGTTTTCATTATTCGCAGCTGTGGAGACAATCCCTCTGAGGAAGTAGCGTTCTGTGCCTCGTTCGGTCTCGGGAAACGCTAGTCCGCCACCGCTGTCGCCCTTGCAGAGCGCCGTACCTGGGACAAGATGTTAGAGTCAAAAGCCTGCATTATTCATTAAACAGTGCGGTAATTGCGTGGCCCACATACAATAGCAATGTCTTTCATTCAATAGACGTAGATATTTAGTAACACATGCCTAGCGCAACGAGAGGAAAACATGATGTAATATGTTCAGCATATATCCCACCCAAAACATCTGAATGTATTTATGTTGCATACCTAGAGTACCTGCAAACCTTAATGGAGGATGAGACCGTTCAAAACTTTTACCTACTTGGAGATTATAATCTTCCTAACATTGGATGGCGCACTGGTACCAACAACGCGGCTGCCACGCAGCAAATGTGTTTTGGTAGTTCCCCTGTCTGCAGGCACTTGAATACTTTTATGTCTGTGCTCAATGCCTATCAGCACAATAATATTAAAACTCTAGCGGGAAGATTTTGGATTTAATGATAAGTAATAACGATTGTTCTGTTTCGACACCCACTGATATATTACTAAAACCAGATCTCTATCACCCACCGCTGTATATTCTAGTCCCCTGTAAATTACACAGCAGTGCAATGATGCGCAAGGCGGTTCAAAAGCACAATTATTTTAAGGCAAATTATGAACACATTAATGGCGATCTACTCAAAATTAACTGGGACGATGAACTTCACGGGCAGTCTGCAGAAGACGCGCTGAGTAGGTTTTATGAAATTGTTTACCAAATAATTAAAGCTCATGTTCCTCTGAAGACAATTAAGTTTACCAAATTTCCAGTGTGGTTTTCGCCCTCTTTTTTTTAATAAATTAAAGGCATGGAACAAATGGAAGACCTACCTATCAAAACATATCCGATTATGAACAGTTTTCAATTTATAGATCGAGGTTCCAAACTGATTCCAAGAATTGTTACCGTTTATACCTGGGCTCGGTAGAAGATAGTATAAAACTAAATACTAAATATTTCTGGACTTATGTTGCTAACCGGCAATCCAAAGCTCCGATTCCCTCAACCATGCACTGCAAAAATCAATCGTCTACGGATCCTGAGGAGATCTGTAATCTCTTTGCAAAGTTTTTCCATTCGGTGTACGAACCCTCCACCCTCGCAATTTTCATAACCAGGGCAATGAATATGCTGAGAATTGCTCCCCTGTTAGTAGCCTTGAGTTTAGTACTGACCAAGTACTTAGTGCCCTCAAATCTTTAGATTGTACTAAAGGACCAGGACCTGACGGCATTCCACCAAGTGTTTGTATCAGGGAACCTTTCCAGAAGTCCTGAAACGGGCAAATATTATATTACTCCCGTTCATAAAAGTGGTCCAAAATAGGACGTTGAAAATTATCGGCCCATTTCTATATTTGCTTTTATAAGCTTTGACAAGGCCGGCAGGCCTTGTCAAAGCTTTTCGAGAGGCTCGTACATAATCAGTTGTATCCGATTATCCATGACAAAATACCACAGCAACAGCACGGGTTTGTCAAAAGAAGATCTACAACAACTAATATGATATCTTTCACTGACTAGTTGTTTAGCAGTATGGACTCTAGTGTGCAAGTGGACGCTGTATACACTGACTTTCGAAAAGCTTTTGACAAGATCATGAATTGCTCTTGAAGAAGCTAGCCTTTAACGGTATCCGCGGGGATTTGTTGCGTTGGTTCATATCTTATGTGTCAAACAGAACACAAAAAGTAAGTATAAATGGGTTCCATTCCACCAGCATAACCGCAACGTCAGGGGTGCCTCAGGGCTCAATTCTCGGACCTCTGTTATTTGGATTTTTATTAATGATATCTATGTGTGTTTTCTTAACACCAAGTTCCTACTTTATGCGGACGATCTAAAAAATTTTAGACCAATTAAATCAATACTAGACTGTCACTTACTCCAACAAGATCTTAATCGCCTAGTAGAGTATTAAAAATAAACTCTTCCTTAGTATTCCCAAGTGTTGCTGTATCAGCTTTACTAAAAATAAAACCCAATTTAAACACCCGTATGCACTACAAAGTGAAATCTTAGACAGAGTAAACACAATCCGTGATCTAGGAATACTGCTCGATGATAAACTACACCTGGACGCACACGTTGATAAAATCATGAGTCAGGCTTATCGTATGTATGGTTTCGTAATAAGATCAGCCACGGAGTTCGTGCGCCCAAGCACATATTTACATTAATTGTAACGATCACTAATCCGGTCCCAACTAGAATATGCAGTGCCGGTGTGGAGTCCCTATTATAATAAATATACTGACAGCATCGAGCGTAAGTTTTTGAAAACGATACATTACCGTTGTTTTAGAAGTCATATTAACTACCCTTATAGCGACTTACTGATAAAATAAAACCTGCTCTCCTTAAAGTCTAGACGTATCTTTCTAGAAACTATGTTTCTGTACGATCTATGTAACAACTCGTATGACTGTGGATATTTGTAACAAGTTGTGCTATGTTGTCCCTAGAACCATTCAGGGGCGTGGGGTGCGCGCACGACCTGTTTTCGCCGTCACTCCTAGTCGTACGAATGCAGGCTTGCGGGCACCTCTGCGTCGCCTCACAGGCAACTTTAATACTTTTTTCTCTAGCTTGGATCTATTTGCTTTATTCGTTGGAAAATTTAGGAAAATGTTGCTTGATACAATCAGAGAACTATGGGAATAATTGTTATCATCTCTCTACTGCTCCTCTACTGTCTTTCTACTGCTCCTTAGCAGTGGCTGTAACTTGTGTGTATTTTATCTCGTGCACTTATCTATCTCTCCGACTTGCACTTTATCAATATTGTCTTTTTCTTTTTGTGGAGAACGTTGTTGGTTGCACATTTGTATAACGATTAAGGTTCTATTTATTTGTAACATATAATGTGTAATTGTTTGTTCTTCCGAATAAATAAGATAAAATAAAAAATATTCCTCAAGAGTCATAAAAAACCCTGTAAGAAATTGACACGTGTTTCACCTCTCAACGAGGCATTCTCAGGATGACGATTGACCAGTCGCAAACCAGAACACGAAGTGTTGCCACGCCGAGCAGTAGATGCAAAGTGAACAAAATCGCCCAGCACCCCACTTTTATAGGATTACACACACAACGCCGTGTTTTGATGATTTTTATTATTATAATTCTATAAATAAATATTTAATACGGCCGTGAATCATTTTCGATCAACATACAACCTGATACTGATACTGACCTGAGATTGCCATCAACACGATATGAAGAAGTGCTTGATAGACTTACCATTCCCATATCCTGCGCAAATCTTATCTCTGGTGATGTACTTTCTGAAGCCAGGTGGAGATGTTGCGATGCATTGCTCAATGTCCACGTAGGGCAGATCGACGACCTTGAGGAACTGAGAGGCCTGCCCGTTTTCTGCTGTGAGGCCCCAACCTGCCACCTAGGAGGGAATTAAAAAGATATTTTAAACATAGCATCATGCCTATATCCCCGTATCGTGTTACCAAGTAGCTGGCTTGTGCAGGTCAGATAGGCAGTCGTTCTATGTAAAGCGTCGTTTCTATTTAACTGCATCCAGTGCAAATGATGATGATGAGTGTCCCTCAAGTGTCCCTTACCGTCCCCAAATGTCCTGGCTGCAGCTGTCTCCTCTCAAAGTTAACGTCAATATCCAAGCAGACCGGTCTGACAAACGTGTTGTACACGAAGTCTGTCTCCAGAAGCGTCGTTTCTATTTAACTGCATCCAGTGCAAATGATGATGATGAGTGTCCCTCAAGTGTCCCTTACCGTCCCCAAATGTCCTGGCTGCAGCTGTCTCCTCTCAAAGTTAACGTTAATATCCAAGCAGACCGGTCTGACAAACGTGTTGTACACGAAGTCTGTCTCCAGGATCAGCATTGCTATGTCATCTTGGAAGTTCGCTCTACTGCCTTGGAACGTACTCTTTATTTCTTTGACCTGTTGAACAGAAACACAAGCTTATGCATAATGATAGAATCCGGAATGAGGTAATCCGGCAGAGAACCAAAGTTGTTGACATAGCTCACATAATAAGCAAGCTGAAGTGGCATTGGGCCGGCCATGTTAGTCGTAGAACAGATGACCGTTGGGGTGACGTGTTCTTGAGTGGAGACCGCGAATCGGCAAACGTAAGGTAGGACTTCCTCAGGCTAGGTGGAGCGACGATCGCAGGGTGGCTGCTAGCAACTGGATGAGAGTTGCCGAGAATCGAGCTGAATGGCGTGTGGACTGCTATAGGCTGTTGATGATGTATAATCAGCCTATAATGTTCCCACTGCAGGGACCCAGACCTCCTCTATGAAAGAGAGAGTGGGCTGTAACCGTAATATACTTCGGACACAGTGTGGGTTGGTGGATATCACTCGACTTCAAATGTTTGATTCACGATGTTTTCCTTCACTATTTTGAGAGCAGTGGTAATGAAATAAAAACCGGCCAAGTGCGTTTCGGACCACGCACAATGAAGTTATTTTAAGGCAAAGCGCAAACGAACTGTAATTTAATACTAATATTCCAATTTTCTATAAAAATAAAAAATAAATATTATTATTGACTTTTAAATTGTTCCTGATAAATAAAAGGGAAGAGGAAGCTTACATCAGACTTCTGCGCGTCCACATCTCGGTCATCGTCCCACGGGCGGTAGATCTTGCCGATTGCCACCGCGAACATGGAGGCAGGCTGTTGCTTGCTTGTGTCGTTCCAGAAGCAACGGGCAGCTGGAATCAAGCAATAATATAAAGGCACTTTTGATGGATTGGTATGACAGAGGCAAAATGTATAAAAAATAGTTTTAGTATGTAAAAAAAACTATTCTCTTTTAAACAGAGTTAAAAAAAAAACATCTGTACGAATTGACTGTTCAAATTCGTATACGCAAAAAAAACGTGTGCGATTGGCTCCCGTCAGGGGTCCGAACGAAAATATGGGTCCGTCCGAAAGTAGTTCAACCGTCAAAACAAGTGACAAATTCAATTTTAAGAACGGCCAAAAACACATTGTGAGTAGGAACAACCGTCAAATCGTGATGTCATTGATTCTTAGTTAGGGCTCCGAACTAATGATAAGATCGTGGGAGATGGAAACACCCGTCGCTTCGGCCGAAATTACGGATTTTGTGGACAGATTGGAGACCCACAGCCTGCCCCATTTCTGTATGAATGGCCAAAAGGAAACCAAACCTTTAAGAGATCGTGCAATAATATAATTTTCGAGCTCGCTACGCTCGCTCTTGCATGATTGATTCTTCTGAGTTCATTGTTTTAATAATATAGTTTTCGAGCTCGCTCCGCTCGCTTTTGCATGATTTATTCTTCTGAGTTCATTGTTTTCCTGAGTAAGTCGACAAAATAACTATTATTTCTATTTGAGTGATCCAAAGACAATCTAAGCTATCAGAAAAGGGGAGCAAAAACGCTCTTACACCATAAACACATGCCATCACAACATTTATGTAGGTAAATTAACTACTGTTTGCATAAAATTCGTCAAAATAATACCCAACCACCCATGCACATCATAGGTATTTAGCAGTGAATTTACACAACAATAGTTTAACTAAATTGTCCGTGGAGTCACTCCAGGGCCGCTGGCAGGGGGGGAGGGGGTTGGCGAAACTATCGAATAAAAAAAATACATGCATATTCCCTATTGGTTTAATTCAAATAAATACTTTTTAGTGTTTGCGGCAGATGGACTCACCTGATATAACAACCTTGCTGGAAACGAGTGATCCTCCGCAAATCTGCATGTAAGGTATTGTGCTCTTCTGGTAGACGCTGACGTGCCACGGTAGCACTAATTTATTTGCTGGTTTGTCGTCAATTATGACGTCCACGTCATGAACTCGGCCACACTCTGAGAAGAAGGTGCATTCATTAGCTTATGCCAAGAGATTTGCTCAATTGTTGTCGATCGACCCGTGTGATCTAAACAAAATAATAATGTGAACCAGTGTTTTTTGTCAACCTTTTTTATGACACGGTCCCTTTAGTATGAAGAAATATTTCGCGACCCCCCGTTGCTTTTTGTTTATGTATTTTATTTTGTGACAAAAATTCAATCCAACATATTTATTCATTTTCATTATTGGGTTCGGATAAATACGGTAATTAAGTACGTAAAATACATTTTTTTTAACGTCGAATGCTTCGCTAATAGGTAACGCAATTTACGTACGACCCCCAGGTTGAAAAACACTGCTGTGAGCAATAGACAATCGACATGGTATTTTCTCGTCGATCTATAATTCTATATATTCTATATCAACATGTGGTGATCGATTTTAAAGTGGTTTTATAACCTTAAATTAAACAATCGTTAACAGTTGATCCCAAAAAAGAAAAAAAGAAAAAGATAAAGATCCTAGAGCAAATCTGATTTTATTATTCTATATTATACAAGATTCCGAAATCATTAAGAAATGCTGGGTTTCCTATAGAAACTTTCATCCAAGTAAGGGACAGCCTCCGCAGTCTGATGAGATGAATTCAGCATATCATACTAAGACGGCCGGTACATGAAATTATTTTAGGAACGTTATGGGAATCCAATAAATCTGATTTGTTTTATTACCTCACGCGAAATGTATCGTTACCGTGGCAAAACGCACGTAGCCGCACTCCCAGTGTCGGGGGGGCTCGCCCGCGCCACGTGATTTATCAATGTAAATTCTGAGCTTCACGCGTCGTTCGCTATAGTATTTTAACATCCATTGCTGTGTTATTTACATACATAGAGTGCTGTACAAAGAATGTAAATTTACATTGAAATAAAGGAATAGTAACTGAAAAAACGATAAAAAAAATGAAATATGATTCAAAGGCTGAATGCCCCCTGTTAATTTGCCGAGGGCTGTCCCTTACACTCTGTATATCTCCTTGCCAAATGACGAAATCTTTTGAGTGTTTAAGTCGTGAAAGGTAACATACAGACAGACAGAATTACTTTTGAATTTATAATATTAGTATGGAATTTTCACTTTTTGGGAAAGAATTTCGCAGATTTTCGAGCACCATGGGAGTAGCACAAGGTTTCCTGGGTTGCAAACTTGGATATAAACTACTCTCAGGGGACCTAACACCTTATTAAAAAACCATAGTTACAAGCGCGTTGGCGATGTTTGATGTAATTCAAATCCTTAACATTTTTCTGAGTAACATCTATCGACACAGTAGCTTCTTGATAGAGTCTGACCACGAATTTATTATCTGTTGAATATTTTATTTCACTTCTAAATACAATATAACATCTAATTATTATATAAATATTAAATAGTGATGTAAGTATCGCATAATATGTCTTGAATAATAAATAGTATCGACTCCGTTTAAGCAGTGGGTTGCCAGCTCTTGATTTTTTTTAATTGCCGCCTTTTTTCTTGGACAGCTTTCGTTGGTCAGACTCTACTTCTCTCCACTGGCGTACAAAAAAATATTGTTATACACCATAACGGTATCCTTGATCAATATAGTGATACTAATTGCGGCGGTATCTACATCGCCACATACGAAATACGCAGCAAAGACCTGACGTCACACAAAAATCCTGACGTCATATAAATCCTGCATCGCGCAATTAAAGTTTACCGTGCAGTGGACATATATACAAGAACCCAACATCTACCGTTGGGCAGTCTGTTGCCCGCCAGACACACCATCCGTCTGGTCGGAGGATCCTTTCTTTTCTATGGTGGAAGAGTGAACTTTACACCCTGTTCATCATACCCCTAAAAATATTTGATATTTGTTCCGTTTCTGGTCAAACCAGGATTACCTGGATAACAGATCGCAACGTAATTCCAGCTTCCGTCGATGCATCTCATGTAAGGGAGAATGCCGGCTGCTGAGTAGTAGTTCGGGCTTTTACATTCGGGCTTCACGACTGTCCCTGATGGTTCGTATCGGTTGCAGGTGCGGTTGCCCTCGATGGAGCCGGAGTCTAGGCATTCGAACTGCAAGGATTGGTGTTTGTCTAGCTTGCAGAAACCTGGAGGAGGGGATGTTTTAGTATGGCAAATGGAGACTGAGTTTAAATGCAGTAGTCGAGCTAGAGGGTAAAGTTCTTGGTGTAAGAATTACAGGCTCTGAGCCTGTAATGTGTTGTTATTTTTGTTGTGGCGATATTGTTTGGTAACATAATTATCTCCTTAAAACAGACTTCATTTTTGGAAACTTTCGCAGAATCGTGTACTACATAGATACGCCCACGTGGATGTCGGTTATTACAATACTAAAACCTTCCTCGAGAACCATTATATCCATTGGTGATAACAGCATGAAAATCGGTGCAGTAGTTTTTGAGTTTATCTCGAACAGGACGACAGACAGACGCGGCGGAGGGCTACAATATTAGCGGTGTTACCACGAGTCCGGACTCCAGGAAAATCATGGCTGTTAGTCACACTGGTGTTACAACCTGGTGTGACCACGAGTCCGCCACCGCCAGATTCCTGACTGCGGTCGCTTGTCACACCAAGCTAATATTACTATTCGAGGACAAACTTTTTCAAATATGCCAATAAATAACCAACCTGTAAGATAGTGAATAACTTGCCAGTGGTGCCGATTCTCTTGTCACAAAATTCTCTAAACTAAACTAAAAATCACTAAAATTTCGTTTAGTCCTGTCAAACGATCAAACTCATTCTGAAATAGACTTTAAATGACACAACTTAACTATAATTTAGTTTGACAGCACTATGATGGCACTGAGATTAGTTTAGTGAATATGCTATTCTGAATTTGACGATTTAACCTAAAATTTTGTTCTATATCTAAAATCCTCTAACTAAATCTGACTATATTTAATCGCGATTAAAAATGTGTGGAATAAAATTAGATGTCATGAACTAAAATTTAAACCAACACCTCAACTTCAGTTACAAAAAACAGTACTGTATTTTTTTATTTTCTTTTGCCTATATCTCGAAAACGGTGTGTCCTATCGCAAAATTTATGAAAATTTCGACCCCCTTAAGGAAACCCTTAAACCCCTAATTCTCAACATGTTGGTAATTATTTTTTATTTTTTTTCGTTATTTTCCATACAAAAACTGAAAAATTCCATTAAAAACACGTCGAGGCTGCCGTGCATGCGCGTCTCTGGCTATAAAAAAAGAACACGGCGTAGGGAGAACAAGTACCAAGTGGAGGCGCGCGGTTGTCAAATTCGATTTTAGTTGTGTCAAAATAAGTTTTAAATTTAGAGAATTTATTTGGCAGAATAGCTCCAAGATTCCCATAGTCAAAAGTAAGGAATTTTAGAGATAGTTTATTTAGTTTAGTTCGGTGTACAAGAGAATCGGCACCAGTGTCAAACAAATGAGAAAAGAATATCTAACTTCTTTTGGCATGACCCATGTACCTAGCATCAATCCTCAATTTTTACATATTTATTTCAAAATTAATGCTGCAGTATGTTCGACATAACGGAGGATCATGCTAAGCAATTTGAGCTTGAATAGGCCATTAAATCAACAACAGCGGTAATCTAACGCATTTGCAAAATTTTGATTTTATCCGATATCCGTGGTTTATCAGTGCATACTTACGGACGCATTTAGGTATAGAGTTAAACCAGACTCCATCTATACATATGATGGGACCATAATTCCCCACGATTCTGTATCCTGGTTGACAGGTGTAATTCAGGTTTAGCCATGAGAAGGCTTGTCCAGGTGTCGCGTATGGGGCGTTTTCTGCTACGTAGGAACCGTGCTCTGGGTATGGCGGCACGAAACATGTGCCTGATTGTATTGGCCTGAAATAATAGTAGATTTGTTTAGAAGCAAAAAGGAAGGTTATGATTTTGACCAGTATGTATGTAATGTATGTTCATGTGTTCCCTCATATCTTATAACTAAACTACTCATCACAATTTGACAAATGAGGTATCGTTGTAAAAGTCTTGATCCGGATTCATGCGTCATCTGTTAGATTTGGTAACGGCCCAGTGGTAACGGCCACGACTTACGAGTTGTAGGTCGTAGGTTCGAACCCTGACAGGCGCTTTACTTTGTGTAAATTATTTCATCGCCACTGCTCTCAAAACGGTGAAGGAAAACATCGTGAGGAAACCGGCATGTCCTAGAACCAAAAATTCGAAGACATGTGTCATCTACCAACCCGCACTGGGCCCGCGTGGTAGATTACGGCCCGCTCCCTCTCACAGAGAGGAGTCCTGTGTCCCAGCAGTGGGAACATTATAGGCTGATTATGCTTATGCTTATGCTGTTAGATTTATGCCCTAACACGTGTGACTCCGGATTTTTTATTTGTCTATCTTTTTGCGCGATAGGTCGCACAAGTGTGCTGGATTGAAATCAACAGGGTGGAGGGTGGAAATCAACAGGACACTAGTCACTGTGAAGACGGACGGTGGACCATGGTGGAAGTACTTAAATGAAAAATACTATATTCCACTGTCAAAGGTAGCGAGTACTGATGCCTCAGCCTACTGTCTTGTACCAGATCTGAATCGAAACTCAGTCGGAACTAACTCGGATGGTCACTCGGAACTAACTATGAACTTAGCTATGAACTAACTCGGATGGTCACTTGGAACTCAATTGGAACTAACTTTATTTGGACAAGACAGGCCGTTTTATGTGCCCCAGTGGCGTCAGTTTATCCCTACCATTTCCCACGCTTTGGGTCCGACCAATACTCGCTACGCTATTGTTTATTTAAACTATAGAAACACATTTGGTGCGTATAACAATGCCGGCACAAAATGATTTTACGAAGCAGACAATTAGCCACGTTTTACACTACTATTAACAAAACATTTTTGAATCATAAAACAATGAATTTTACTACGACGCTCGGCAATAAGCAATATTAATTAATTCATTCAATATAGCCCAAAATTCCCGAGCGCCGCCAGAGGGTCTCGAACATGTGGCGACTTTCTAAAATGGTTAACAACTAAAACGGTATTTTCCTAAAAACAACACATGCCTAAAACATTTAACTCTTCAGCTTAAACTATACGATCGGCTGTCCTGCACAGTCTTGTTTGACAAAAATATCTTTTTAGTTTACCTTTTGTCGTAGTTGGGTTTTAGTTTTATAACTTTTATCGAGTTTAAACTATTCGATATCTTTCTTTTTACCCGACTACGGCGAAGAAAAAGGAGGGTTATGATTTTGACCGGTATGTATGTATGTATGTATCACCGGTATGTATGTATGTATCTGTTCCCTCATATCTTCTAAACCACTCATCACAATAAGACAAATGACGTATCGTTGGAAGCGTTTTGATCGTCCGCTGGTTATAGGCTATGTGACGTTACATTAAATTAAAAATGGCGCCCTCTAAAGGACAAAGTCAGGAACTAAAAAAAAAAATATTGTTTTGTCGTACAATGTTGGGTATCAAATGAAAGGGCTTAATGAGCACATTTCAAAAATATATATATTATAACCCCAAAATATTAAAAAAAAAAAAAAAAGTAATAAAAACTAAAACCCAACTAAGACTAAAAAGGTATAAACAAGACACCGCAGACAGACAAATTAAAAATCCAGAGTCACACGTATTCGATTTATGCCCTAACACGTGTGACTCCGGAATTTTAATTTGTCTGTCTGCGGTGTCTTGTTTATACCTTTTTAGTCGTAGTTGGGTTTTAGTTTTTAATACTTTAATTTTGACTTTTGGTTCTTTCAAAGTTTGTCTGGATAATAATATCATCTCGTGCTATAAGATAACAGCACGTCTAGTATGATCTATCTCTAGGTACTCTACGTATACAATATTACTTTTCCTTCTTACTTTTTGATATCGGACCTCAGGGGCCCTAAAACGGCCACATTAGCAATTCCTCTAAAAGCAGTTCATTCCCTGAATCCCAGCTGTCATTTGACAATTCCTCTAATTTGACACAAGAGCAACAATAGAGCAGAAATATAATGTGTGGACCATTTTACGAATCTCCATAGAAAACTGTCAAACAGATGAATTATATCGTAATATGAATGGCACGCAGATCATTTTATTAACCGACTTCTTCAAAAAGGAGGAGGTTCTCAAATCATCTGTGTTTTTTTTTTTGTATTTAATTATGTTACTCGATTGCTCCGCCAATTATGAATCGATTTTGATGATTCTTTTCTTGTTTGGTAGGTTTGCTTCAGAGGTGGTCCCATAACTATGCTTGCGTAGTTTTTGAGTTAGCTTCAATATTACGTATTTTTTCCCACTTAGTGTAAGTAGACGATATATTGTTTGACTCCGTCACTGTTATTTACATAGCAGGTAGTGGTATTGGATTCTGTGTGGGGTAGGTACCAAAACAAAAAGTGAAATATAAAAACTTTTTACAAAAAAAAAACGACCGACTTCCAAAAAAAAAAACACAAGAACGTGAAAAATAACTTTAATTTCGGAAGTCGGCTTTTCATTTTCGTTTTTTAGCCACCGACTTCCGAAAGTCAGTCGTTTTTTTTTTTAATTATCAGTTTGTGGCATTTTACGATGATTCATAATATTTTCCTATTATGATTCTGCCAAAGTGGCTGTTTTAAACCCCCTGAAATCTTTCCAAATCTGTAATTTTTTCTTTCGTTTCTTCTGTGGTTGTATGCTACGCGTGCAGGATGCAAAAGTATAAAATATCAATTTCTGGCATATATTTTGTTTACCTGGGTTTGGTAACTGTTGGGTTCGACGGCAGCTGTCGATCGCACGGGTCAAAAAAGTCGTCAAATCCATCTGCACAGTCGTCAGTCTGTTAAAAACATAACTTTTGTTATTACATCAAGTAATGATTCATCTCATATGAAGGCTTTTTCTTTTGTGTCACGCCTTCGTAGACATACCACCGATTTCCGATGGTTTAAATTATGGCGCCTCTCTACAACAGGGGGCCTAAACCGGCCACATTGGTGCCGATTCTGTTGTTCACGAACTAAAATAAATTTAAGTTCAGTGCATCTTTTTCTTTCTAATTCAATAAGAAAAGGACAGAAGATAAATTTTAGTTTAGTCCTGTCAAACTGTCACTACTCCATACAAGTTTAGACGCGATTAAAAACTACTAAAATTACGTCAATTTACGTCAGGCGCTGATTAATTTGACGAGCCATGCGCTCGTTGCCTCGTCTGAGTGATCCCGACAGTGTAGGATGCCGTCACATACTTCCGAAGCAGCGATAGTGCTGCCGTCTTGACAGCGAAATTGGCTTCTGTAAAAGAATCAAGCATTTAAGTTTGATGCGCCAGGGTAGCCCCCGAAATTCAAATTATCTTAAGTTTTTTGCAATTTGCTGGTCAGTATCAGGTTATATGTTGATCTAAATATTATTAGCGGCCATAACAAATATGGATTTACAAAATTATAAACATTAGAATCAGCAATACAACTCTCTAAGTTCATGTAAGTGTATTGAATGAAAATTTCATGAAATCGTCAGTCAATACACTTACATGAACTTAGAGAGTTGTATTGCTGATTATAATGTTTATAATTCTGTAAATCCATATTTGTTACGGCCGCTAATAATATTTAGATCAACATACAACCTGATACTGACCTGAAAATTGCAAAACGCGTAAGAAAATTTGAATTTCGCGGGCTACCCTAGCGCATCCACCTTAAGTATTAGTGCCCGACCACAAGCCGCCGCGGCCGTGCCACTGCTTTTCACTTTTTAGTTGTGCCACACAAATTCGAATACCTGCTAGGTAAATATTAAATAATACAGTGAAGGGAACTTAAAATAAAAATATCGTCCATATAGACTAAGTGGGAAAAATACGTAATATTGAAGCTAACTCAAAAACCACATATGCAAAGTTAATAAAATTTAGGACCACCTCTAAAGCATGACCTATCACAAAACAAAAAAATATCATCAAAATCTATTCATGATTGGCGGAGAAATCGCCTAAAAACACCAAAAAAAAATGCAGACGACTTGAGAAACTCCTCCTTTTTGAAGTCGGTTAAAAATTGAGTTTGATGTATTTTACACATTGAGGAATTTACTATCTAGTGAATTATGGTAAATCTCGAGGATGGCATCGGCTTTCATTCGGCTCGCCGATCGGAAACAATAATAAAATTAACCTTACATAAACTGATTGATATAATCTCTATGTTGATATATTTCTGTGAAGGTTGAGACTGTGGCAATGTTGCATTCTTGTAAGACCGGTGGTGCTGAGGACGCGACGCCTCTCAGGTAGTAGCGAGGTGTGCCGCGTTCAATCTCTGGGAAGGACAGTCCGCCCCCACTGTCACCTTTGCATATTGCCACCGTACCTGTGATGGGAAGGAAAGGCATTTTCAGTTTTGCTTAGGTAAACTGGTGAAAGCCTAGATTCGCGAAGTACGACAATAAACTTGGCAAACGCAAAATGGCCGCCGACGCACCGCCACATGAAAGCGCCAAAATAGTTACCACGCAAAATATTTTTTTTCTTTTCTTAATATCGGTTGTGCTTGATTGATGGAGGAGCTCGTGGCTAAGTAATAACAGCCGCGCGATCCAACAGGTTAAGCAACGCTTGCCGGGGTTGGTCCGTGGTGGATGGGTGACCATCTTTACATACCGAGACTCCTCCTTGCCTCGAAAAGCACGTTATGCCGTTGGTCACGGCTGTCATTCGTAGATCTTTGACAGTCGTTACCTACGGGTCGTCAGCCAGTCTTACCAAGGGGTATCGTATTACCCAGTAACTGGGTTTTGGAGGTCAGATTGACAGTCGCTCCATGTAAAATACTGGTATTCAGCTGCATCCGGTTAGACTGTATACCAAAATCGAAGATAATTAACATAAAGAAAAAATTCACCCCTAATAAAAAATAAAAGCAATATCACATCGATTATAGATTCGATTCTTATAGATTCGATTTACAGAATCATATCACTAAGTATCACTAATCCTGTATCTGTTCGTTCTGGTTTTTTTTTTTAACTTGACGAGCTTATTCCTTTTTGTCACTGACCTAGTCATGCGATGCTCATCGTACTACACTGCAAACAGTTGCAGGTTCATGTGTTTCTTTTTTAATTTCGTGTTTTGAATTTCATCACTTACCGTTGTTATAGCCGGCGCATATCTTGTCCCCGGTGATGCCCTCCGTGAAAGTCTCCGGCGTGATATTATAACACTCCTGAATGGGCACAAACGGTAGCTTCACCGCCATCAGAACCGGGGAACGTGGCCCGTTTTCATCTGTCAAACCCCAGCCTGCGACCTGAAAGTGTTGTTTTGGATGCAATCAAGTAATGTCAATTATAACATAAGTACCTACCTAATCGACCGAGCCCTGCTCGAGTGAAAATAGTGAAATCAATTTTTCCCAAAAATTATTCCTCGCCACCGAAATTGCAAAAATCCAAATCCGTTTATCCGTTTTAACATGGAAGTGTAACAAACAAATAAACAAACTCACTTTCGCATTTATAATATTAAAGTTAGGATTTATATTTTTGTTTTTACACAGCATGCCGCTTTAATGGTGACATTAATTTAACACACCGTGTATAAGATTTCGTGTATTCGTTATAGGAAAATATTTAATTTTAATTAAACGTTATTATTTATTGATTTATTATCAATTTTCTAAACTAGCATCTTTGAGCAACCTGTACTTAAAGAACTGTAGCGCAGAGAGAGCATAAGTAGGAGAATTGAAGGAATGCCGCGCAATTTCTTAGAAAGGCATAATTTCTAATAAATTGCGCGGTGAACATCAGAATGACGGGCCAAAATGACCGATCAGCTTTAAAATATTACTAAAATCTAATACCTAATTACTACTATTTGATACCTTTGTTTAAATAATTGGTACCTAATGAATAACCGAGAAAATGAATTTAAAAAATGGGCAGTCATTCTGATGTCAGGATGACTGCCCACATTTAGAATCTCCACCTAAGGGCTCCAAAATTTCAATTCGCCTTTACAAAAATTTAGTACCTATTTGATACCTAAACATATATTTTTTCTAGATTTTTAGGGCAAAGATTTTATTCGAGATTTTTTTACTATGCTAAGTAATACAGAAAGTCAAGCGATATTTTCAATTCTTTGCAATTAGGTAGTTCAATTTACACGATTATTAATAATACTACTAAGCAATAACAATGTCCGACTACGAGATACTGATAAAAGCTAACATGTGGGTAGAATTATATTTTTTATGATATATCGTTGTCATCGATAGTTGCTGCTTATACGGAAGCATATAACTAGTTGATTTCTATGTAATATAAAGTAATTTGAGGCTTATTGTATTAAAGACAGTTACTGAGTCGTTTAGAGATTACCTAAAATTTAATTGACAGTGGTTATTTTTGCTAACTCACCATGAAAAGGGGGAGGAAATCTTTAGTGTCTTTAGAAGAACAAAAAAAAGCGTTATGTGAATTCAAAAAGTATTTTGCCAGTAAAAATGACATCCCTTCACCGTGTGATCCAGTGTTTGAGGAAATCAGTCACTGGATCACACGGTGAAGGGATGTCCTCCCCCTTTAGTCCTCTCCTAAAATTTAATTGACAGTGGTTATTTTTGCTAACTCACCATGAAAAGGGGGAGGACATCCCTTCACCGTGAGATCCAGTGACTGATTTCCTCAAACACTGGATCACACGGTGAAGGGATGTCATTTTTACTGGCAAAATACTTTTTGAATTCACATAACGCTTTTTTTTGTTCTTCTAAAGACACTAAAGATTTCCTCCCCCTTTTCATGGTGAGTTAGCAAAAATAACCACTGTCAATTAAATTTTAGGTAATCTCTAAACGACTCAGTAACTGTCTTTAATACAATAAGCCTCAAATTACTTTATATTACATAGAAATCAACTAGTTATATGCTTCCGTATAAGCAGCAACTATCGATGACAACGATATATCATAAAAAATATAATTCTACCCACATGTTAGCTTTTATCAGTATCTCGTAGTCGGACATTGTTATTGCTTAGTAGTATTATTAATAATCGTGTAAATTGAACTACCTAATTGCAAAGAATTGAAAATATCGCTTGACTTTCTGTATTACTTAGCATAGTAAAAAAATCTCGAATAAAATCTTTGCCCTAAAAATCTAGAAAAAATATATGTTTAGGTATCAAATAGGTACTAAATTTTTGTAAAGGCGAATTGAAATTTTGGAGCCCTTAGGTGGAGATTCTAAATGTGGGCAGTCATCCTGACATCAGAATGACTGCCCATTTTTTAAATTCATTTTCTCGGTTATTCATTAGGTACCAATTATTTAAACAAAGGTATCAAATAGTAGTAATTAGGTATTAGATTTTAGTAATCTTTTAAAGCTGCTCGGTCATTTAGGCCAGTCAATCAATAAAAAAAAATCTTTATGCTTTGCCCTAAAAATCTAGAAAAAATATATGTTTAGGTATCAAATAGGTACTAAATTTGTATAAAGGCGAATTGAAATTTTGGAGCCCTTAGGTGGAGATTCAAAATGTGGGCAGTCATCCTGACATCAGAATGACTGCCCAATTATTAAATTCATTTTCTCAGTTATTCATTAGGTACCAATTATTTAAACAAAGGTATCAAATAGTAGCAAATAGGTATTAGATTTTAGTTATATTTTAAAGCTGATCGGTCATTTTGGCCCGTCATTCTGATGTTCACAATTGCGCGGCATTCCTGCATCAAAGGGTATCGGGCCGATAGAACGTAAGCCAGCTGGTAGGTAGCTTTATGAATTAATCTTTTGCACAGAGTGATCTCAATGTTGGTTATGTTTTTATTATTTAGTTTGTTTGAATTTTTTTTTTTTTCTATTTTACGAATTATTTTATTTTATTATAATTTTTATGATTACTGGCCACTAGCCCTACCCGTGTGTTAAATTAATGTCACCATTGTAGCGGCACGTTGTATAAAAACAAATTCTATTATCTAAATGCTATTAAAATATCAATGAATACATAATAACAAACAAACGTGCTTTATAAAATAATTAATTATGTAATTTATTTATTATATCAACTAAGTAATCAAAGTAACCACTTCTATTCTGTGCTTCGATTTCATACCTTCCCGAAGTTCCGCACCTGCAGCTGTAGGTCATTGAACTTGGAGTCAAACAAGTCCAAACACACTGGCCTGACGTAGGTGTAATACACGATTGGCCTCTTCAGGATCAAGATCGCTAAGTCATGTTGGAAGTTTGTGCGCACGCCTAGGTAGTGGGGCGGGATCTCGATGAACCGTATCTGTAGAAGTAGAAGTACTTAAAGTTTTAAGAAGTGCCTCCGTTGCCGATGACGCCGCCGATTGCTGAATTGGCTGCCAGCGCCGGTAGCTGAATAGGCTGCCAGCGCCGGTTGCTGAATAGGCTGCCAGCACCGGTTGCTGAATTGGCTGCCAGCGCCGGTTGCTGAATAGGCTGCCAGCACCGGTTGCTGAATAGGCTGCCAGCACCGGTTGCTGAATTGGCTGCCAGCGCCGGTTGCTGAATAGGCTGCCAGCGCCGGTTGCTGAATAGGCTGCCAGCACCGGTTGCTGAATTGGCTGCCAGCGCCGGTTGCTGAATAGGCTGCCAGCACCGGTTGCTGAATTGGCTGCCAGCGCCGGTTGCTGAATAGGCTGCCAGCACCGGTTGCTGAATTGGCTGCCAGCGCCGGTTGCTGAATAGGCTGCCAGTGCCGGTTGCTGAATAGGCTGCCAGCGCCGGTTGCTGAATAGGCTGACAGCGCCGGTTGCTGAATAGGCTGCCAGCGCCGGTTGCTGAATAGGCTGACAGCGCCGGTTGCTGAATAGGCTGCCAGCGCCGGTTGCTTAATAGGCTGCCAGCGCCGGTTGCTGAATTGGCTGACAGCGCCGGTTGCGGAATAGGCTGCCAGCGCCGGTTGCTGAATAGGCTGACAGCGCCGGTTGCTGAATAGGCTGCCAGCGCCGGTTGCTTAATAGGCTGCCAGCGCCGGTTGCTGAATTGGCTGACAGCGCCGGTTGCTGAATAGGCTGCCAGCGCCGGTTGCTGAATAGGCTGACAGCGCCGGTTGCTGAATAGGCTGCCAGCGCCGGTTGCTTAATAGGCTGCCAGCGCCGGTTGCTGAATTGGCTGACAGCGCCGGTTGCTGAATAGGCTGCCAGCGCCGGTTGCTGAATAGGCTGCCAGCGCCGGTTGCTTAATAGGCTGCCAGCGCCGGTTGCTGAATAGGCTGCCAGCGCCGGTTGCTTAATAGGCTGCCAGCGCCGGTTGCTGAATTGGCTGCCAGCGCCGGTTGCTGAATTGGCTACCGGCGCTGACTTTGGTTGTCAATTTTGCCTAATGTGGAGTAAATTAGCGGGGTAGGTATAATTAAAAAATCATGTATTATAGCATTTTTTTTTCATAATCAATAATGCCCATATTCGAGTAATAAAGCACGACTAGAAACCGAACTAGTTTCATTACGTTAAATATGGTTACCCGAAAATGTCACTGCCGGTTCTCAATGGCGTTATTCTCGAGATGCCGGCGCGCCGGCAGCGGAGGCATTCCCAAAGTTTTTTTTTTTTTTTCACACTACCTGCTCGATAAGTTGTACATACTTAATTATGTCATGCAAACCTAACCTAAAGTAAGTCATTCAATTAAAGTACTATTTTTTTTTAATATGGGAAATCATCGAATGACTTCTCCCGCTCTGGGCGGAGCAGAGGGCGTGTCAGACTTTTACTGACTAAAACCCACCCTTGTTCCTTCAGTTGCCTGTTGCCAAGGTCCTGGTATCCCTTTCGGACATTCCCGCTAGGACCGATGCCTGCCAGCATCGGTCCTAGCGGACCCCACCAATTGTGCTGACATCTCTTTGAGGCGCGCGTGGAACACGACGCGCCTTCGACCCGGGCCTGGTCCTTATCGGACGGCGTTCTACCCATTGCTCGCCGTCCGCAAGCCCGCGCCTATGGTGACCGGGAATCCGCCTGGGATTCCCGACGCCCAGGGTGTCTCCAGCGGCGGCGGTTAGGGGCGTGAGGGCTCAAACTTTGCCTCTCCCTCACGCGCTCCGCTTCCTCCTTCGCGAGCATTACTGCTTCGCAGAAGGAGGTGACGGTTTCCCATGCCCTCGCGCTCCAACCATGGCCTAGACCAGGCTCGGACGCGAGAGGTCATTGCCGCCAATCGCCTCCACGAGGACACGGCGGTGCTCAGCCCAAGCAGGGCACACCTCCACCGTATGCTCCATCGTGTCATCTGGACGATCCGCATCCACAGTGGTGACACCCGGGCGTTTCCTCCCGCCTAATCCTACACAGGAACCTCCCGAAGCTGCCATGTCCGGTGAGGACCTAAGTCAGGCGGAAGGTGAGGACGCCGTGGCGCCTCTCCAGCCACTCCTCAAAGAGGGGACTTATCGCCGCAATTGTGGCGTGGCCAACTGTGTATTGCTAGCAGGATTCACGGAAGTGTTCATTCTGTAAGACCTCATTCTAAACTTTAAATCTGAATCCGCTGTGAGTTTCTTGATTGGCATTCTAAAAACTCGGTTGATACACTAGCGCTACCCTTGCGAGAGATTTTGACAGTTAAAATAGGAGATAACGTAAGAAGTGGCATTCAGTAAGGTAATTCCCCCGTCACTTCGACGCTCACTTTGCACTCGAACCCGATTCAAAATTCGAAGTGAGAGTGAATAGCGTTGTGAGATGCGAGTTGTTGTTTGAATTTTACAGAATCGACGTACTGGAGTTCTAGCCGCGGGTAATAATATCATTATTAGGTATTATAATCCAATCAATCAACTGGCCAGGATTATTAGGTTTAACGGCGATGACAGACGACGAGCCAATCGGGCTACGAGCAAAATTTCAAACCTGTTGGATGGATCGCCTTTATTATCAAGCGGTTTAAAAAAAATAGGAAATGAACAGCAGCTCTCTATCCTTTCTACAATAGCATACCTACTTCTATTATTCCTAGTTGGTACTAGAAAGCTGTAATTATTTGATATGGGCATACATATAAATCACGCCGACAAAGTGGTAAAAAAAATGTTTTAGGGTAGGTACTGAGAAAAAAAAATACATCCCCACTACCCTACACGTAATGTAGGGGACACGTAAAGTGGGGATGTATTTTTTTAACCGACTCCTTTAAAAAGGAGGAGGTTCTCAATTCTTCAGTATGTTTTTTTTTGTGTGTGTGTGTTACGCGATTTATCCGTCAAATGAAACGATTTTGATGATTCTCTTTTTGTTTGGTAGGTCATGCTTCAGAGGTGGTCCCATATAAATTTTATTAACTTAGCTTGCGTAGTTTTTGAGTTAGCTTCAATAATTACGTATTTTTCCCACTTAGTCTATGTAGATGCTATATTATTTGACTCCGTCACTGTTATTTACATAGCAGGTGGTATTCGAATTTGTGTGAGGAAGGTATCACAACTAAAAAGTGAAAAATAAAAAACTATTTTCAAAAAAAAAAAACATCGACTTCAAAAGAAACACTAAAAAAGTGAAAAATAACTTTAATTTCGGAAGTCGGTGGCAAAAAACTAAAATTGAAAAGCAAAGACACCGACTTCCGAAATTAAAGTTATTTTTCACTTTTTTAGTGTTTTTTTGGAAGTCGGTTGTTTTTGTTGTAATTTTTCTCGTCAATCCCATTTTGTGGGGTATCGTTGGAAAGGTCGTTTAAAAATAATGTAAGTTTGTGCAAATCATTTTTGGATTCAGGGATCCGTTTGCGAAATATTAAGCTTTAAACGATATAATTTAAACGAATATAATATTAGGAGTAATCGCAAAAAAAATACGGACGCGGGAATAAAATTCAAGCGCCTCGCTTCGCTTGATGCAATGGAATAAGACATAGGCTACTTTTTATCCCTGGAATATTTAATTTAGGTTCCCATGGGTTGCGAGAATCGGGATCAAAATTTCATGATTACTTTTGGTCGCGATAACCCCCATCCACGCGGGCGAAGTCGCGGGCATCAGCTAGTACACATAAAATTTCATAAAAATCTGTCGAACCCTTTCGGAGGAGTATGGCAACTAACACAGTGACACGAGAACTTTATATAATAGATAGAAGAAGAAGATAACTAGTAGAAACGCTACGTACAACACGTGTCTCGCCAAAATCTGCGTAGCTGAACGTATTTTTGCCACAGTGAAGCTAGTTATCAATTTAGTCTCATTTATCTTTCCTACTCCATCATCCGCCTGATCACCATCTATCTGTAACCTAGTTTTTGAGACCTTTCCAATTATTCTTAACACGATACCTCTGCTGTAAGTTGGCGAGGGAGTTTGGTTGGGTATCCTGCAATTCCAGATGATGCAACAGCATCAGTTCAAGGTTACATGTCCTTTTCGTATCATTGAAGTAACAGAATACTAAATTTCCAATCGATTAGACCTGTAGAAGATGCTCACATCAATTCATCAACTAGAAAAGAGCTGATAATCTTCAAACGGCTGAACTGATTTACTTGAATCATAGCTAAGAACACTCTCGATCAATTCATCTTTCAAACAAAACAAAAAAAAAAAACAATATCGGTACAGCCGTTTGGCAGCTACTATGGAACAGACAGACACACAGATACACACGTTAAACTTATAACACCCCTCTTTTTCCGTCGGGGGTTAAAAAAAGAACCTATTTGGTAGAGCCGTAGCGCGTAGCGTACTCGTATTAGTCCTACAACAGTAGAGCCAACATTAATACGGCATAGGTACTATTTGATGAACCGCACTTAACGCACTAACGTTAGATTTCTGAGCGTCTTTGTCATCTTTATGGTCCCATTCCCTGAACAGCTTAGCGGCGGCCACTGCGAAGTTGGAGGCAGCTTGCTTCTCATTCTTACTTGAATCCCAGAAGCAGTGGGCAGCTGGAAATATACAATCAAAATCACCATCTATGTACAGTCGTTTCACAGTTATTGTACCTCAGACAGCGCAACCCAACAGCAACCTTGTCGCAGCGAGAATAAGACTTCTTATAAGTTTTTCTGTAATCTATAAGTACAGAACTATTCTCTGCATTTTTTATTTATTTTAGGCTTAGCTGTTTCGGATATGGGTGCGTGGAAGAGGAATGGTCAAAATTTATTTATTTTATTAAAACTTTATGCTTCGTTAAAAAAATACTGTACAAAAGCAGACTTAATGCCTGCACGCGTAGCATGACCGCATGGTTTTGTCGACGGAAGAATAGACAAAATGACAGATTGTGATTGTTTATCTGTCATTTTCTCTATTTTTCCGTCGACAAAATCTATATGAGAAAATAAAAATTATGCATTTTCAATACTATCTTTCGGTGACAAAAACAAGTGCCATCTTTTCATGCACATATTATTTAATTTTGCAAGTACAGGGGGCCTAAAACGGCCACATTAGCAATTTATCTAAAAGCAATTCATTTCCTGAATTCCCAGCTGTCATTGGCAATTCCTCTAATTGGACACAAAAGCAATTCATAATTTGTGGACCATTTTACGAATCTCCATAGAAAACTGTCAAACAGATGAATTAGTTCGTAATACGTATGAATTGCACGCAGATCATACTATAAATTATTGTCAGTTTGTGACATTTTACGATGATTCATAATATTCTGCCAAAGTGGCCGTTTTAGCCTTCAAAGAAACGCGCCGAAAGGCCACTTCGAATATCCGTAAATTGATTATTATGTCTATAAATCCATCAATCTATGGATATTTGAGGTGGCCACTACCTACATCATTATTTAATCGACAAGACGACGAACCAAAACCAATATGCTGCATCTATTTTTAGTTAGATAATGGTGCCGATTCCCTTGTTCACAAACTAAACTAAATTTAAGTTCAGTGCATCTTTTTCTTTCTATTTCATTAAGAAAATGACAGAAGATCAATTTTAGTTTAGTCCTGTCAAACTGTCACTACTCCAAACAAGTTTAGACGCGATTAAAAACTTGCCTACTAAAATTACGTCAATTTATGTCAGGCGCTGATTAATTTGACAGGACTAAACTAAAATTTATCTTCTGTCCTTTTCATTATGAAATAGAAAGAAAAAGATGCACTGAACTTAAATTTAGTTTAGTTTGTGTACAAGGGAATCGGCACCAATGGTGCCGATTCTGTTATTCACAAATTAAACTTTTAAGTTTAGCGCATCTTTTTCTTTCTATTTAATTAAGAAAAGGACAGAAGATAAATTTTTGTATAATCCTGTCAAACTGTCACTATCCATAAGTTTAGACGTGATTAAAAACTTGCCTACTAAAGTTCCGTCAATTTTCGTCAGGCGCTGACTAATTTGACAAACAGGACCAAATAGCTTTTAAAATGTTCTGCCTACCCTGTCTCAAAACTCTGCACGCCGCTGGTAACTCACCAGAAATAACAATCTCGTTAGAAACAAGGGATCCTCCGCAGATCTGGTTGTAGTAGTTCCTTCTCTGGGTAAGTTTCTCGTAGATAGCGACGTGCCAAGGCAGTTCTCCTCGGACCACTTTTTTACCACCATAGACTAGGCCCTGCGCGTCCGGACTTACGCGCCCACACTCTGAAGAAGAAGCAACTAGCTTTGAGAACGAATACGTAAACCAAGACCAAGAAAACGTAGTCGTTTCAGAGTTATTGTACCTCTGACAGCAGCAACCCAACAACATCCTCATTGTAATGGCGTACGTGTCGAAACATTGAGCGGCAATCGTGCGCGGCTGTTAATGTCTTTCAAGCGCCAGAGACTATTAAAGCCTGTCTACGCTTGTTTAACTGTCTAAACAAACGACAAGCGTTCGATGGGCGAAGAACCTTAGTCGGACTTCAGTTGGAGGACGTAGTCCCTGGGGGCCAAGTCTACTAATTTACAAACGTTTCAATGGACTCGCCATTATGAGTTTTTGACAGATTTTGTATGGCAAATCTGTCAAAAGTCACAATGGAGAGAATATTGTAGCGTTTGTAAATTAGTAGACTTGGCCCCGTGATTGTTTGCTAAGAGTGGCGAACAGTAGGGGTGGTTGAATTATGATATAAGAATCATAATAAAAAATAGTATTGATCGTACCTGGTTTGCATTTAAAAATAAGGTTCCATTTTCCATCGTATTGACATTTCATAGAAAGGGGATCTCTCGAGCTGTAAATAGGTTCGTTACATTTGGGCTTGACGACTGTCCCCTTAGGCTCGAACTCATTGCAGACACGGTAACTTTTGGCCCCGGGGACCAAGCAGTCATACTGAACGGAGACATCGGGATACAGCCTGCAGAATGCTGGGGAAGAGAACATTGTGGTACGTAAATATAAAAGAAATGGTCCGATGACGGATTTAGTTCATTGGTTTTTTTCAAACACGCTGAATGCATTTTCATAGAACACCCACCGTGAGGAGCTTGTGGCTAAGTAATAACAGCCGCACGGGTCGATCCATCAGGTCAAGCTATGCTTGCCGGGTTTGGTCCGTGGGTGGGTGACCATCTTTACATATCGAGACTCCTCCGTGCCTCGAGAAGCACGTTAAGCCGTTGGCCCCGGCTTTCATTTGTGGATCTTTGACAGTCGTTACGGGTCGTCAGAAGTCTGAAAACCAGTCTTGCCAAGGGGTATCATATTACCCAGTTACTGGGTTGTGTAGGTCAGACAGGCAGTTGCTCCATGTAAAATACTGGTATTCAGCTGCATCCGGTTAGATTGGATTGGCCCTAACAAAATTGGGAAAAGGCTAGGCAGATGATGATCTACCCACTCCTCTACACCCCCAAATAAGTAAAATTAAAATAAAACACTCACGAACACAGTCTTGCACGGATGTGAACCAGTGCCCGTCCAAGCAGTGTGGCACGGTATCATTAACTAGTCCGTATCCCTGGTTACAAATGATATTCAATTGCGCGTACAGGAACCTCTGGCCAGGGGTTGCGTACGGAGCGTTGGTCACCTCATAGGTACCGTGCTCAGGATACGGTGGTAACACACACTTCCCAGATTCAGTTGGCCTGCTGAGGAAGAAAAATGGTCCTGATTAGCTGGCATAGACTAAAGACGCCAATCCATTGCTGCGCGTAGGCTGTTCCTAAACTATCTGTGTAAACAAACCCTGCTTAGATTAAATTTTTACGCAATAACTCACTGATGGGAATTAGTACACATTTAGAAGGTTTCAACCATAGATATATAAATATAGTATAGAGTGCGCGCAACAAACTATGAACAGTAGGCACGGGTTTAAACTGAATCGATTAATTTTATTGATTCTATATATATCGCACGCTGAGAACGAAAGTGACCCAAGTCAATATTTTCGATTTTTTGGAATTGAATAATATGTGTTAGACCGATTGAACATTTTCTATTCTTTCTATAATAACTTTTTAATATGAAAACGAAAGTGACGAATTTCTTTTGTATACTATTATTTGGCTTTATCACTTTAAATATACGTATATAAAAATATAAAAATATTTTACATTGTGTATGTGTGCGTGGGCTGCGTCTCTGCCCTACTCTAACCCAAGGATTAAACAGTGTGCAGTTAGCTGTCAGTAGTTTCACTTGTGTCCCTACGTACCTACATAACAGTGGCGACGAGTTTACCCACAATCGTAAAAATAAATTCCTTGTTGGAAAATGGCTCAGTCATTCTGTGGGATTTTATCAACTTTCGATCATAGTGTCAATGATTGGAAGACATACAAGGGTCGTATTACACAGTGGTTCATCGCAAATTACATCGATGCGAAAAATGATGCGGCGGGAACCAAGAGGCGAGCTATACTACTCAGCGCACTCAACGATAGTACCTACAAGTTGGCAGCAGACTTAGCCCTGCCTAAAGACGTACAAGAGGTGCCATATGAGGATCTAGTTGCGTTATTGGATAACCATTTCACTCCAAAACGTTGCGGGTTCAGCGAGCGACACAACTTTTACGCAGCTACTCAGCAGCTGGGCGAGACATATACGCAATGGGCAGCGAGATTACGTGGACTAACGGTGCATTGCGGATTCAGCAATGTTGAGGAGGCGTTGCGTGATCGATTTGTAATGGGGATGGTAGCAGGTCCAGAACGGGAGAAACTGTTTGCACGTGACTTGGATACTTTAACCTTGGCGAAGGCGGTGGAGCTAGCAGAGAGCATAAGATGCGCGCGCGCGGGCGCCGCCGCCGCTACTGCTTCTACATCAACAGATCAAGTACAAGTATTCAAGATAGCGAAAGGACAAAATAGTGACAACCCGATTAATAGTGCCGAGAAAGAAAAGTGTTCGGTGTGCGGTCGTGCTAATCATAAGTCGTCTCAATGTCGGTTCGCAAAGTATAAGTGTAAAAAGTGCAACACAGTAGGGCATTTGCGAAGAATGTGCAATAAAATTAACTACGTGTTAACGGGGGATGTGAGCGAGGACGACGATGGTAAGTCGCTTTACAACATTTCTTCAGCTCGGGGGGAACCCATGACAGAAACGGTTACAATAAATGGCCATAATTTAAAATTTCAAATAGATAGTGGATCAGCTGTGACAGTCATATCTGAGGGTACATATAAAAAGTTGTTCGCGAGTATACCATTGCATACGTCACACAAAGGATTTTATAGTTACACGGGAAACAAGATGCAGTGTGTAGGTTATGTGCGTTTAGCAATAACATATATGCAGCACACACACACACTTGATATATTTGTCATACGTCACGGCGGGCCACCGCTACTAGGCCGCGATTTCATATCAACATTTAAATTTAAATTAACTCGAGTTAATTTTCTTAACGACAGTCAAAGCACAATTGAGCGCTTGCAAATACGGTTCCCAGAAGTATTTTCAGACAAACTGGGCGCTTTTAAAAACTATATAGTAAAATTAAAACTAAATAATGAGACAAAACCAGTGTTCTTTAAAGCGCGTCCCATTGCGTTTGCTTTGCGCGACAAAGTTGATAAGGAAATAGAACGGTTGCTAAACCTAGGAGTGTTAAAACCGGTTAAACATTCGGACTATGCATCACCTATTGTTCCCGTACTAAAACGTGATGGTTCTGTCAGATTATGTGCGGATTATTCTGTGACCATTAACAAACAATTAGTAATAGAACAATATCCTTTGCCGACGGTCCACGAATTATTCTCAAAACTACACGGTGGCCAGCAGTAAATTGATTTATCCATGGCCTACAATCAATTTTTGCTCGATGATGAGTCACAAAACATAACCTGTATTAACACTCCCCGGGGTTTGTTCAAATATACACGTCTTGTATTCGGCTTGTCGAGCGCACCGTCTATTTTCCAGCGCGCAATGGAAACCGTTTTGTCAGGATTAGATGGTGTGTTATGTCTGTTAGATGACGTGTTGATAACAGCGAAAACTGAAGATTTGCATATGGAAAAACTATATACAGTTCTCAAAAGACTTCAGGACGCGGGACTAACCTTGCGAAGAGAAATGTGAATTTTTTAAAGACGAAATAAAGTACAACAAGAACGGACTAAAGAAAGATCCGTCTAAAGTAAAGGCTATTGTAGACGCCCCCGTTCCTACTACTGTCAACACCTTGCAATCATTTTTAGGACTTGTAAACTACTATCGAAATTTCGTTCCTCGAGCATCAAGCATACTTAGTCCTTTGTATGATCTATTAAAGAAAGGAGTTAAGTGGCATTGGACAGGAATACATCAGCAAGCATTCAATGAAATTAAAAAATGCTTAACGTCGGAACAAGTTTTAACACATTTTGACCCAAATTCTAAAATAATATTGACGGTGGATGCTTCTCCACACGGATTAGGCGCTATTTTATCGCAAGTAGGTAACGACAGGTTAGAACGGCCCATATCATTCGCGTCCCGCACACTCACGTCAGCTGAAAAACAATACTCGCAAATACAGAAAGAAGCCACAGCGATTATATTTGGTGTAAAGCGTTTTCATCAATATTTATATGGCAGATCCGTACCTTTTATACTACGTACCGACCACAAACCCTTGATTTCAATTTTTGGTCCATATAAGGGCATACCAGAGGTATCGGCTAACAGGCTACAAAGATATGCTATGTTTTTAGGCGCGTATAATTACTCGATTGAGTACGTTCGAAGTGCAGATAATAACGCAGATTATTTGTCACGAGCGAGTTTACATCACGAGCGGGAACAGGCAGATGAGCGAGGGGACAGCGGCGCTCACGCGGCTGCAGCCGCGGCGCCTATAGACCGGGCTACTTATGTTAACTTTGTGGTTGAAGGCAGTATGCCAGTGACACTGGACGAATTGCGCAAAGAAACTGCGAAAGATATCACTTTAGCAAAAGTACTTAATTACATTCATCAAGGTTGGCCTAGACAATTATTGTCGGATTTTTGTATTAAGCCATATTATTTGTGTAGGACACAATTATCAAATGAAAATGGTTGTCTTATGAGAGGACATAAAGTGGTTATCCCGGAATCGTTGCGCTCAAAACTTTTACACGAGTTACATAATTCCCATTTGGGCATTGTGAAAACCAAAGCGGAGGCTAGATCAAGATTTTGGTTCCCAGGGGTTGACGCGGCGTTGGAGGCAATGATCAACTCGTGTGAGATCTGTCAACAGTTGCGTCCGTCCCCGCCGAGAACGCCGATTTCTCCATGGCGGTACCCACCAGTGCCATTCCATAGGTTACACATTGATTTCCTAGGTCCGTTAAATAATCAGATGTTTTTCGTGGTTGTAGACGCACACACCAAATGGGTGGAGTTGTACGATGTTACTAAGTCTACAACTACCACAACCGTTATAGAAAAGCTATACGATTTTATGTCCAAGTACGGTCTACCACATACAATAGTAAGTGATAATGGGACCGCGTTTACGTCATTTGAATTTAGGAACTTTTGTTCAAGGAACGGCATCGACCATTTGACGTCACCGGCCTACAATCCTGAAAGTAACGGGCAAGCGGAGAGTTTTGTCAAAATTGTGAAAAAAGGCATTAAATCCAGTGTTATCTCTTCGCGCAATAAAAGTGATTGCAAGTTAAAAATATTAAAACACCTTTTTGACTACAGGAATTCTGTTCATTCTGTCACAGGGTTCTTACCAGCTGAGCTAGTGTTTGGCCGCAAGTTGAGGTCACGCTTAGATTTAATCAATCCAAAAACGCCGGCGGCCTCTCTCACAACCCCCACTGATAATGTTAATCGTCAACAGTGTTCGCAAATTAAATCATGTGGAGGAAATAATAAACAAGTGTTTAACCCAGGGAATGAGATAATGTACAAAAAGTTTTTAAATAATGTAAAGTTCCATTGGTGCAGAGGTACTATAAAAAAAAGGTTGGGTAAAGTGCTTTACCTTATTCAGGATTTGAGTTCGTCGTGTTATGTTAAAAAGCATAAGAACCAAATTATATTATATAAAGGTGGAAAAGGTAATGCTTCACAACAGCCGCAACACCATTATGACTTTGACGATTTTAATAATTGTCATAGCGAGCGGTCAACTGGTAGCCCTCAGGTACAGACTCCCGCTGAGGAGGAAACTGATGACGCAAATCTGCAATCATCACCGTCTGCAGACGCAGATACAGTGTTGGATCCGATTTCAAGGAATCCAGATAGACTGTTGAGAAACATTCCCAGGGTGGATTACAAACCTTTCCTGTAACTTGGTATTTATTTAATAATATTGTATTTTGGTCAATTAAGGGGGGGAAATGTTATATATGTCTGTGTCAACATTGTGTATGTGTGCGTGGGCTGCGTCTCTGCCCTACTCTAACCCAAGGATTAAACAGTGTGCAATTAGCTGTCAGTAGTTTCACTTGTGTCCCTACGTACCTACATAACATTTTTCTATATAAAATAACTTTTGGAAAAAATAGGTCAATTTATTATTAGAAATGAGTTCATGAGTTTAACTAAGCCTTAATAAATAAGTGACTGAATTTGATTTATGTCACCTAGGTTGTCAATATAAGAAATAAGGAAGTGACCGAATTTGATTTATGTCACCTAGGTTGTTAATATTAGAAATAAGAAAGTGACCTATACCATAAATTGGTCACTTTATAATTATAAATTATAGCAAAACTTACGCTCACAAATCGGTACAAAACTGACGAAAAGTGTAATCGGTCGCTATGGTACTAAACATGACACGTTCTGCTACATCCACTCGCGGTGCAGTACTGATTTGACGCGGTGCGTCCCTTTCACTCTGGTGCGGGGAGTGTGAAGCGCTCAAAAGCAAAGAGACCGAAAAGCCCTCTATCCCTCTCTGAACATTAATGGTCTGTTTTAATATAAGTGCAAAAAGCTCAACTCGTAGGTACCAAGAAAGACTAAAGTATTTTAATATGGTGTCGCTGGACAAACGCAGGAATATGTGAGATTTGGTTTTCCTTAAAAAGTTAGTAACAGGCTCTCTGAACTGTCCCGATTTGCTCAGTAGGGTGTTATTCCATGTGCCCCGTAATCTGCCAAGAAGTTCTAATAGGAGGCTTTTCTGCACGCCAAGATGTCATACCAACTTGAGGCAATTCTGTCCACTTTCTAGTACGAAGTGAGCATTAAACTCTTTCACTCATCAATACCTGCTCTAAAAAAAGCCGTGCTTGCCATTTAATGGGTATCTCTAGTCTAAAATTTTTAAATTTTAACCTTAACCTAAACATAGTAATTATAAATGAATTTAATTCTAATTTAATTTAATCTAATCTTTTAATTAAATCTATATAATTTATTGTAATCAATTTTGCTTTTAATAATTTATTTCTTAAACTATGTATTACCTACTTATTTTAATTATTTAATTATGTTATTCTCTGCGCATAATGTAGTGCATGTTGTGCTTTTCTTTAAGTAATGAGGCGCTTAGACTTAAGTTTGCAACGTAGAAATTGTAAAGTAATAGTGTACTCATTGTTGAAGAGCCTAATAATAAATAAATAAATAAAGTGTACTTTTTTGAGTCATTTTGTATATTTAACTCATTTTACTAAAATTTTCAGATAGGTCACTTTCGTTCTCAGCGTGCGATATACATAAGTCTATATTTTCTTAGTTAAAAAAATAAAAGTTATAAAATAAAACCCAAGTACGACAAAAAAGTCAACTAAAAAGGTTTAAACAAGATATCACAGACAGACAAATTAAAAATCCCGAGACACGTATCTGTTTGATTTATGCCCTAACACGTGTGACTCCGGATTTTTAATTGACTGCCCAAAAAGGAGTATAAAACATTACTTTATATTCTCAGAAATACTCTGGAGTCTGGATTTGTACTTGTACCCGGGTAGTAGCAATAGGCTCGGCCCCTATCACGTCTTCTGAGTCCTCATTTGGAGAATTCAGGCATAATTATAATGAGATAGTAAATCGCTTACTTGATATCCTTGCACTGGGCGGGAGTCTCATCGCTTCCGTCAGGGCAGTCATTCTTGCCGTCACATTTCTTGTGAACGGCTATGCACCACGTATCGTCTGTGCACAGCCACTGGTCTAATCTATAACGAATAGGTAGATATATTAGAGTAGATAATAGAGGTAGATTAATAAGTACTAAAAAGTCATATGAAAAGCTCTGAAAAGGTAAGAAAGAATGAAAATAAATACATTTGTTTAGCACAGACAGGGAATACAACACACCTACAAGTAAAAAAAGAAATAAATAAAAAGTGCAGGCACCTACTTAAACTAAGAAATTAAGAGGATAGATAGTTACTACTTGAAAAACAGGATAGAACCTTAAAGCGTAGATTACAATTTGTACGTACCCACATGGTGACTGTCTTTTATATCTCTCATGAGAAACTGTAGATTCTGTCAGGTTGCTGAAAAAAAAAAAAATGTAAATTCAACAAAAATGGCTTTAATTTGGGGAAATATTTAACGGTTCCTTTAAAAACTTTGTGCGAATAATGGGGTATGGTATTACCCAGTTACTGGATTGTGGAGATCAGGGGGCCTAAAACGGCCACATTAGCAATTCCTCTAAAAGCAGTTCATTTCCTGAATCCCTGCTCATTCATCATTAGCAATTCCTCTAATTTGACACAAAAGCAATCCATAATTTGTGGACCATTTTAGGAATCTTCATAGAAAACTGTCAAACAGATGAATTATTTCGTAATATCAATTACACGCAGATCATATTATGAATTGTCAGCTTGTAACATTTTACGATGACTCATAATATTTCCATATTATGATTCTGCTAAAGTGACCGTTTTAAGCCCCCAGATAGGCAGTCGCTCCATGTAAAATACTGGTATTCCGCTGCATCCGGTTAGACTGGAAGCCGACCCCAACATAGTTGGGAAAACACTAGGCAGGCAGTAATACTGGCAGTGCTTGACTGGCATCAAGTGAACGCTTGCGCGTCACTTGTTTCTGTCCATCGCTCCATAGTCGCGTGGCGGTGACTCGTGGCATGCTCTAGACAACTTTGTTCAATTGTTTTCTGTGCATTCAATGTCGCAAGACGCGTGTGGCTTGAGTAGTTTTAAAAGAAGAATACTTACGAGTTGGTACTTGAATGGCAGGATGCTTCATCGGAGCCATCAGGACAGTCCCAGTAGGTATCACACACTCCACCAGCTCTGATGCATGTGCCGTCTAGACATGTGAACTCGCTTGCTCTGGAAAGTAGATAGATCCCATGTAAAAAAATGTCTAAAATTATTAATTGCATGCATCTTTGCTAAAGGTGACGTTTCTATAATTTGATTGTTAACTATTATTGGATCTCAAAAAATCCCTTTTCAAAATCTAAATAATCACGTTATATTTTATTTCAAAAGATCGCTGGGTCATTATCAGGACACTCATTATTTGGTTGACTTCGGTGGCAATTTTTTTTTTAAATTTAATCATTACTAACATCTAATATCAAATCTAGAGTTAATTTAAAACATATTAGTAGTAGAGGGAGTCGTCTAGACCGAATGGATATAAAAGTATTTAATGTTTTAAAAATGGTCTCCACCGAAATCAATATTCTTATCACCGAAATCAAATATAACAAATGATTTATATTTCAAAGACAATTTTTTAAAATAAAATAAACTGCCTAAGTACTACTATATTCGAACTGTGCTACATTATTACCCTGTATCGCTTTTTGGCTGTCTACTACTTTAAAACAGTATGTAAATGTCTTGTAATTATAATTGTAGAAACTTTTTACATAACAAGCGAACTTCGCACACCACATTACATTTTTTTAATATTTAGCCCTTTATTATCCTTATATTATTATCCTTAAATTATCCTTATATTTATCTTATATTAAGCCCTTTTTAATTTTACCTATTTTACTAATTTCACCCATACATCTTTCTTTACAGAAACTTACGAAATTATCTCCACACTACACTAAATCAAAAATATTAGTTCCAACTATTTCCATACATCAAATAGACTTTCCTTTACACTTTATTATTAATTATAAATCGCTTATATAAAAAATATCCTTGATGAAATTGATCAACACAGTGTAGCTACTTTTCAAGTCTGTGCCCCACGCGCATTCACTTCTTTGCAAAAGGTAGCACAATCGTCATTAAAAATTATTCACATTAATATTCGTAGTGTTCACAAAAACCTTAACAGCTTTTTAATTGTTCTTGCCCAGATGCCTATCCAATTCGATCTTGTAATACTGACGGAATGCCGGTTGAAAAACGATGATCCAACCCCAACTTTGGATGGTTATACCACGTATTCCACTATAAAAAACCCAATTCAAAATGATGGTGTAGTAATATACGTTAAAAATAACCTTCAATGTACCTACTGTAACAGAACCGTCTCTCTTTGTGGACGGAAATTGCTTAATTTGTCGTACTCAAGACACTGCAATCATTGGTATATATCGTTCACCTTCATATACTAACTTAACTAATTTCTATAATAGCTTGGAAACTGCTGCGTCTGCCTTAAAAAGCAGCAAATCTGTTTTAGTAATGGGAGACTTGAACGTTGATATTAAACCTAACAACGAGGACCTACATTCACACGAGTATCTTCTGAATATAGCGACATTGGGTCTTTTGCCAGCTTTTCTACATCCCACTAGACCAAGTTCAAACACTTGCCTAGACCATATCTTGATCAAATCTAAATCCTCATCAAACTCCTTCGTATTAGAAACAAGTATTACAGATCATCATGCTACGGCCTTATGTTTAGATAAAATTAAAGTGAACCGAAAATTAGTTCCACAGACAACCACGCGTTTAAATTATTCTAATGCTGTAAAGGATGTAGAAAACGCTGACTTAGCCCCGGTGATGAACGCTACTGATGCCAACATTGCTGCAGATAATTTAATCACTACACTCAAAGGCATTGTTCTAACCCATACCTCCACCATCAAAATTTCAAGAAAGGCTAGAATAATCAAGCCTTGGATGACACCCGGTCTCATCCAGTGCATCAAAAACCGAGATAGCATGCATCTTAAGCTTAATTCAGACCTGGAAAACACTACTCTCAAAATTAATTACACAAGATACCGAAACTTAAAATAATAGCCGAGCTCAAAATAATAGCAAAGAAACTTGGAAGGTCGTTAAAAAACTCACTCATACAGAGATAAATAAGCAGCCAGCCACAAATCTCTTAACATTGTCTACGGACCCGTTATCCTCAGTTAACGTAATAAATAATTATTTTGCTAATGTAGGTAAGACGTTGGCATTTAAAATAATTACTTTCGCTACAGACGGAGATCTAACATCTAAACACAGCATGCTAAATCGCTCGATCGCGCTTCTCCCGGTTAGTGAAAGTGATGTGGAGTTAATTATCAAATCACTTCGGGATAACTGTGCCACGGGATGGGACAACATACCAGCCAAATTAATAAAAATGGCTCGAAACGTCCTCGTCCTATCACTCATATCTGCAACCTTGCCATATCACAAGGGGTTTTCCCGAGGGCCTTTAAAACACCTGTGTACAAAACTGGAGATAAAGATCAGATCTCAAATTATCGCCCCATCTCTGTCTTAAGCGCTTTGTCTAAAATCATGAAACGAGTTCTTAACAATATCCTAACCAATTATTTAACCAAATTCCACATTCTCGCCAATAATCAATATGGTTTCCGATATGGCATCTCTACGGAAGATCCCGTAGTCGATCTTGTGGAGTCGGTAGCTGACAAACTGGACCAAAAACTGAAATGTTATGGCATTTTTCTAGATCTCAGTAAAGCGTTCGACACTGTTTGTATTTCCACACTAATAGAGAAAATGGAAAATGTAGGTATACGTGGTCTAGCTCTTGAAATCTTTAAAGATTATCTCTCTGACCGTAGACAATCCGTCAAGATCGACAATACAATTAGCGCAGAGGAACGAATAACCTTTGGGGTACTTCCCCAGGGAAGTAATTTGGGTCCAACCCTCTTCCAAATCCATATAAACGACCTTCGTAATCTGCTTCTCGTCAACTGTGATATTTTCACTTACGCAGACGACACTGCACTAGTGGCATATGGTAAGAATTGGGATGACGCTAAATTGCATTCGGAAAACGCATTGCGGAGAGTAATGCATTGGTTAGCAAGTAATCTTCTAACCTTAAACGTTGATAAGACCAAATTTTTACGTTTCATTCTACCGCATTCATCAAAACCAGCTGAAGAAACCGGAAATCTAAAAGCCCATAACTGTCAGCAAAAGACAGAACCTTGTAAGTGTATCTCATTGTCTATGGTGAAATCCATAAGATATCTCGGAGTGTTCGTCGATGAGAAACTAGACTGGACCATTCAATTGGAGTTATTAACCTCTCGCACCAGAAAACTAATTTATATTTTTTTAAATTTAAGGTTTTCAGTGGATAACAATACTCTCCGAATGGTTTATTTCGACTGTGTCAAACAATCCTGATGTACTGTATCCCTGTGTGGGGAGGGACTCATAAAACTGAGCTATTAAAACTCGAAAGAGCTCAAAGGGCTGTGCTAAAAGTAATTCACTTCAAACCTCGTGACTACCCTACACATATGCTATATTCAGAATGCAATGTCTTAACTGTTAGGAAATTATACATCTTAAGATCAATCCTCTACAAGCACTCTATGATCTTGTTTAATAAGCAGTTTTTCAGTCAGCGGCGTCGTGGCTTTCCTTTATGTCCTGCTGTCTCTTGCAGGACTGCCTTCGCAACACGCCAGTTTAATGGCCTAAGTGCAAGGCTGTATAATAAAGCCCACAAACAATTAAATATTTACGCCTTGACAAAGGGCGAGTTAAAAAACAAGTTAAATTCATGGTTAAAGATATTGACATATAGTGATACCGATGAGCTTCTAACCACTATACAGTAAAGAGATAGGTTTACACACAGAACACAACACATCCACTTACTCATACAACACAGGCATGTAAGCACTCCCACATACACACGCATACGCACACACACGCATACACCCAAACACACACATACACCAACACACAACCATACACACACCCACACGCCCATACACCGACACACACTCATGTTTTTATTTATTTTTTTGTTCTTTTTATTTTTATACTTTAATTTACTTTGTTCGCCAATTGCACGTACAAAAAAAAAATTTTTGTAGCCGTAATAAGACTCACTGTAATGGATACTCTTTCCTAAGATACAGACAGATTTTCTACCTAGTGTAGGAAAGGGAGTCCTATGACCACTTTTATATGTGTTGTACTGGTTCTATTTATTATTAACATCTAATTATATAAGACAAGTTTGTATACCATGTACAAACTACTTTTTGAAAAAAAACACTATGAAAATATGGTCTGTAAGAAATTGCAGGTTAATTTTACAATAAAACATTTTATTTTATCAACACCTATGTCCCGTTTATTACGATAAAGGAAAAATGGCAAATATCAACTTTGGTAGGAAGCGTTAAATTATTACATTATAATGTAAGTAATTAAAAATAGTAGGTAGTCTTAAACTAACAATATAGGAACTTAAAAAAATCTCCACATTATTTGTACCCGACTGCCCCAGAAGGAGGGTAATGTTTTTCGAGAGTATGTATGTATGTTTGTTGTATGTATGTTTGTATGTATGTACTTATGTCTATTTGTAGCCTAAACGGCTTGATGGATTTTAACATACAAGGTGTCGTTAGGTTCGTCTTAATTGTGAGAGTGACATAGGATATTTTTTTAAATATATATTTCATCTGCAAATACAAAAAAGACGGAGGAGGTATTTAAAAAAAAAAAAAATTATAACAATATTGGTATCAAATAAAAGCTAGTAATGAGTTAATTCCAAATATTATATATTAATAAAACTGAAAAGCTTGAAATAAAACAAATTATTTAAAAAACAAAAAACCGTAAGTATAAGTTTTTGCAGTCGGGTTTTTTGTTTTTTAAATAATTTGTTTTATTAATTGTTTTTATAGCGTCTGATTCACGTTGTTGTTTCATATAGTCTTCAGTATTGGTTGGCGTTCATTGACAGTCTTCAATTCATCAATCTTTTTCTGTAATTGATACATTTTGTTCATGTGGTACTTAAGTCTACGTACCTACTGAAACAAGATGATGGGAAAGTTAAATAAACGATCTTTAAATGTAAATAAATTACTATTGATTGATTTCGGTGATTTTTAAATTAATTTCTGTGCACTTATTTCCACCGAAAACACCGAAATCAATGCCACTGAAATCAAAATAATTAGCAAAATCCTAGATATTTTCAAAAGTAACCCGAATTTTGAATATTAATCTCTTTTATTGAAATCGAATACTTATAATTTAAAAATATTAATTTAAATAGTTGTGGATAAAATGGATTCATCGAAATCAATTTTAAGGGTATACCAAGCCACCGAAAACGATTACATACCTTAATAAAAGAGTGGCACGGAGACGCACAGACGTGTTATCCTTACCACCGATGCGGCGCGACTCACAGTTTGTATTACTCGAAATGCTTGCACTCACTAGAATACAGGATATATGAACGGATCGGTGCGCGCCACTGATATCAATTCGAAACGTCGGACGTGAAGACAACCAGTTGTAACTTGTCTACTAAGGCCTATTATGGCTTTTATCACGTTCGAAAAGTGCTATTGATTTGATTGACTTAGAAATATTATAAATTGAGTTAATAATTATCTAGTTGTTTGTGAACACATGCAAAATCGCACCATGTATTGAATTAAAGAAGATGAAAAATAATGTCCGCCGCAAGACGGGGCCTGACGCGGACCACGGTCAATATTTTCGAGGTATTTTTTTTTTAAACCAACTTATCTTTAATTTATTTAAAAAACAACATAGGCTCCTCCTAATTTTTGACCGTACCTGTTATAGAAAAAAATATCAAGTTGTTAGATATCCATTTAGTACTGAATTTCGACCCGGACACGCGTATTTGAGCCGTCGGAAGAATGACCCCGCTATTCTTTTTTTTTTAAATTAACGTTAACGTTTTTTTATAAAGTTTTTTTTTTCGAAATAATTTGTGTGAATTCGGCGTGCACAGGCGGTGGGACAGAGAAGGACACAACGCTGTCACGACTGGCTGTCAGACACAGAGTACATTCTACATAGTGTCAGACTTTACTTACGACTTTCGGGTTTCTGTCAGAAGATCGAAAGTCTTAAGAAGTGATAAGTGAGTGTTCACCGGTCAATTACATAGGTTATATTTTACCTGCAACTCGAAATCGAAGCAAGATTCCTGATGGCTGAACTCACAGCTGGAGAAATGGCTGAAACATTCAGAAATAAACTTCATGTAGTAATTGTCGTCACAGTGGTGGTAGGTACACGACGAAACATCAAGATAATTATGCATTTCGTGTATAATCGGACCTCGTATTGTACACTATAATAGCTTCTCACGGCTTCGGCTGCGTTAATGATAAATCGCCCGACAACTTGTCCGGCTGGACGGGTTTGCGACCTGTACGTCGATTCTATAAAATTCAAACAACAACTCGCATCTCACATCGCTATGAAATTCACTCTCATTTCGAATTTTGAATCGGGTTCGATTGCGAAGTGAGCGTCGAAGTGACGGGGGAATTACCTTACTGAATGCCACTTCTTACGTCATCTCATACTTTATCTGTCAAAATCTCACGGTCAATTTAGTTCAACTCGCTGACACACTCGCTAGTGTATCAACCGAGTTTAATCAAGAAACTCACAGCGGATTGGCGGATTGAGATACGAAGTTTAGAATGAGGTTTTATAGAATCACACACAGTACACAGTTTGTATGATTTTTAGGGTTCCGTACCCGTACCCAAAGGGTAAAACGAGACCCTATTACTAAGACTGTCTGTCTGTCTGTCCAACTGTCACCAGGGGTGTGATTCAGAAAGGCCTCATTCTAAGCTTCGAATCTGAATCCGCTGTGAGTTTCTTGATTCTAAAAACTCGGTTGAAAGAAAGAAAGAAAGAAATCATTTATTTGCTGATAATGTATAATACATATAAGTTGGAATAATTATTAGGTGTCCCGATAGATTTTACCTTACGGCATGCAAAATATTAGGTTTTAATTAAATAGTATTATAGATACAGCTATTACGATTATTATTAGCCATAGTCGATTTTAATAGGTTGTTACAGTTGTTGATAGGTACACTAGCGCTACCCTTGCGAGAGTGTTAAAAAAAGTAAATTGACCGTGAGATTTTGAAACATAAAGTATGAGTATGTAAGTAGTGGTATTCAGTAAGGTAATACCCCCGTCACTTCGACGCTCACTTCGCACTCGAACCCGAACAAATTTTGAAGTTTATGCGAAGTGAGAGTGAATAGCGATGTGAGATGCGAGTTGTTGTTTGAATTTTACAGAATCGACGTACTGGCTCATGAACCGTGATAGCTAAACAGTTGAAATTTTTACAGATGACGTGTTTCTGTTGCCGCTATAACAACAAATACAGAATAAAATAAATATTTAAGCTCCCATACAAAAAACGTGGTTTTTTTGCCGTTTTTATAGATAATGGTATGGAACCCTTCGTGCGAGAGTCCGACTCGCACTTGGCTGGTTTTATTTCCAGTCCTTCCATTGCGGTGACCTAGATTTTGAACACAGCGCTCGTCAGAAGTTTTAAAGTGAACTAAAATATTTATTACTAGCTGCCCGCCCCGGCTTCGCACGGGTAGCACTAAGTACTTATCTACAGCGCACCTACCCTACCTACTTATCTACCCGACCTACCCTACCTACCTGCCCTACCTACCTACCCCACCTACCTACCATCACAATTTAAGAAAAATTGTGATGTTCACGTTCCCTTACAGCCAAAGTTTGCCACAGGAAGGAAACAACTTTAGATCTGAAATTAATATGACATTACACAATTTGACTTATAATAATAATTTATTCCATTTAATTAACACTAACAATTATGTTGGTAATCATTTTTATTTGACAAAAGATAGATTTTTTGTGGATAAATACTATCTTTCAAAGTATTGTAAAAGACAGATAGCTGTGTCGCTATCATATTAGGTCTTTACCTATGAAATTGCCGTTCTGCAGTACTGGCCATTTCAAATCAAAATAATTTTTGTTTGGCTAAGAATTCTAATTTCAAATTAATTTTATTTTAAAAACATGGATTTTTTTTTCCAAAAGTAGTCATTTCTTTATTGATTAGTGTTACATTTTCATCGCATTTCAATCTTTTTCGTCATCATGGATACGTTAAAAATTCGAGTAATTATGGAATATGAGTACCGTCGTGGCAGCAACGCGGCACAAGCGGCACGCAACATCAACGACGTTTACGGAGCTAACACTACAAACCAACGCACCACCTGTTATTGGTTTGCTCGCTTCCGTTCTGGAAATTTCGACCTGAAAAATGAACCTCGCGGTCGTCCGAAGACTTTGGTCGACAATGACGAATTAAAGGCGATTGTGGAAGCTGATGATACACAATCTACGGCTGAATTAGCAGCAGCTTTCGACGTTAGCGTCAAAACAATATTGGTCCATTTGCGTCAAATTGGCAAGGTAAAAAATCTTGACAAATGGGTGCCCCACGAACTCAATGATCGCCAGCGCGAAGTACGCGTCGGGACGTGCCTTGCACTGCTCAACAGACACACAAATGAAGGAATTTTGAACCGCATTGTTACCTGCGATGAAAATTGATTCTGTTTGATAACCGCAAGCGCTCAGCAAGTTGGTTGGATCCTGGTTCAGCACCTAAACAATGCCCTAAACGAAAACTTACCCCTAGAAAAGTGATGGTCACTGTTTGGTGGTCTAGCGCCGGTGTGATTCATCACAGCTTCTTACCAAACGGGGTGAGCATTACTGCAGATGTGTACTGTGAAGAACTGAACACAATGATGGAGAAGCTGGCGCATCTCCAACCAGCATTGGTCAATCCCTCGTCTCCGCTGCTCCTGCACGACAACGCGCGACCTCATACTGCACAGCAGACGGTCTCCAAGTTGCAAGAACTGGGGTTGGAAGCTCTCCGTCATCCGCCCTACTCACCAGACCTTGCGCCTACAGACTACTACTTTTTCCAGAATTTGGATAACTTCTTGGCGGGAAAAAAATTCAATACCCGAGAGGCAGTACAAAATGCCTTTGAAGAATTTGTTGCCTCCCGTCCAGCTGATTTCTTTAAGAAGGGCATCAATAAACTGCCACTGCGATGGCAAAGATGCATTGATTGCATGGGTGATTACTTCGATTAATACAAATAAAAAATTCATGAAAAAAATTCGTTTAAATTTTTTCATACAAAACGGCAATTTCATAGGTAAAGACCTATTATTACTTTTCTATTACAGCCAAGAATTTGGCTAAACAAATTGCTTCTATTGAGGAATGCTGTGACATGTTTAATAATTCAGCCAATAATTTGGTATCAAACATTGACATTGATAATAATTTAAATTAGAAATTCAGACAACAGAGGCAACCTCTAGCAATAATGTACAGAATTGCAAAATAAAATCAAATAAAAGTTTAAAATCAATAAATAGTATCACCCTGGTGCATCAAAACATTCAAGGATTTATGAACAAAGATTTAGAAGTAGAATTATTTATGAATTTTAACAGTATTGATATTCTTTGTATAACAGAACATTGGCTTAAAAGCCTGCTGGCTTTTAAGCCAATGTTCTATTATACACATGTTCGTGTTCAATTTTGATAATCACCAGGTTGGTAGTTCGTTCAACAGAGTAAATGCAATACATGGTGGCTCATTAATCTTAGTAAGTAACCAGCTGAAATTTAAAGATCGTAAGGATATTGTGAGCTTATCTGTTGAGCGGACAGTTGAAATAGCCTGTATAGAATTGGAGCAGTTTTTATTGTATTAAGTGTGTACAGACCCCCTTCAGGATTATATGACTGTTTTGAAAAGGTAATGGATGAAGTGTTACACAAGATTTGTAACTCAAATAAGTCAATTATCACTTGCGGTGATTTTAATGTTAATTTATTAGAAAATTCAGGTTCTTGTAGTAAAATAATAAGTTTGTTTCAGTCCTACAATCTTGTAAACCTATTTTTCGAGCCCACAAGAATAACCCCTACTAGTGCCACATGCCTAGATAATATTTATACGGATGTTATACCAAGCCACAAAGAAATTATAAATTTACTAGATTCTGATCATTGCGGGCAAAGGGTTACTATCCCAATACAAAACAACAAAGTGGCTAAAAAGGATATCACATTTAACCCCAAAACGGCAAGTCGCTTGGAAGTTTTTAAAGAAAAACGAATTAATAAATTACCGGTTTTGTCACTTCAAGCTGACCCTAATCATCTTTATGATGATTTTTTAAATATATACTGTAAAAAAATTAATTCCACGTTTATTCCCAAAACTATCTCGGTTAATAGTAATGTATCTTTCAGTGATTGGGCTACGATTGGTATTCATAAAAGTAGAACACGGCTGTATGAGCTGTATAATGAAAGGACATATATAAACACTGCTGAATTTAATTTATTTGTTAAAAATTAATCAAAATTATTTAAAAAAGTTTGTTGTATGGCCAAGTCGCGTTATTTGAGTTCGAAGATTAAAAATAGTAGTAATGTAATTAAAACGACTTGGAATATTATTAATAGTGAAACGGGTAGGTCTAGTAACCGAAATACTGACTACAGCCTGTCTATTAATGACAAAATAATAAAATCAGACTCACAAGTCGCCGAGGCCTTTGAGAATTTCTTTTCAGATATTCCCGTTTCAACTACTAAATCCCTAAACTCATCACCTTCTGTTGCTGAGTCTTTGCTTAAGGAAAATGTTAATTTTTGCGATTCGGAATTTCTTTTTGAACATATTACCTGTAGAGACATAATTAAAACCTTTCACACTTTAAATGTAAAAAAGACTGCAGATCTGTGGGGTAATTCTGTAGAAGTAGCTAAGTCTATTATTGACATCGTAGCACCTACTTTAGCTCTTATCTTTAATAATTGTATCGACTGTGGGGAGTTTCCTGACCTTATGAAAAATAGTAAAATAATACCTTTGTTAAAATCAGGTAGTACATCAGACCCCACAAATTATAGACCTATTTCAGTACTACCTACCTTTAGTAAAATTTTTGAGAAGTTAATTTTAGAGCAATTGCAGAGATTTTTTAATAGACATAAATTGTTACATAGCAAACAGTTCGGATTCACAAGGGGTCGTTCAACTACTGATCATTGTTGCCGGTGTTGAACTTTTAGGACATATTTATAATGCATGGGAAGATAAATGCGATGCCTTCGGCAACTTTTGTGACTTGTCTAAGGCATTCGATTGTGTTGTTCATGAAACGTTAATTAATCAGGAAACACCGCCACTACGGAATCCGGAACACCGCTCTGGATCTTCTTACTTCATACTTGAGTAATAGGATTCAGAGCGTTGACGTTAATGGGAAAAGATCTCCCGGATCTATAGTAACAATGGGGGTCCCACAGGGCTCGATTCTTGGTCCTTTCTTGTTTCTTATTTATATTAATAACTTGCCTTACCTCATAAAGGATAATCATGAAATAGTGTTGTTTGCGGATGACACTTCAGTTTTGTTTAAACTTAAACGTCAGCAGCTGGTTACTGACGATGTAAATAGCGCGATCTCAAAAGTAGTTCACTGGTTTAATGTTAACAATTTACTCCTTAATGAAAAAAAACCAAATGCATTAAGTTTACGCTACCTCACGTTAGGCAGGTGAAAACTAATGTGTTGATAAAGGGCGAAGAATTGAATCCTGAAGATAGCACAGTATTCTTAGGCTTAACTTTAGATGCTAAGCTTCAGTGGGGCCCCCATATAGATAAATTGTCAAAAAAACTAAGCTCCGCGGCATATGCTGTTAGAAAAAATCGTAATTTAACTGACATAGAGACAGCCCGTTTAGTGTACTTTAGCTATTTTCATAGTGTAATGTCGTACGGTATTCTATTGTGGGGAAATGCCGCCGACATTCAGACTATCTTTGTTTTGCAAAAAAGAGCTGTTCGATCAATTTATAAATTAAGTCCGAGACACTCTCTCAGAGAGAAATTTAAGGAGATAAATATAATGACAGTGCCTTCTCAATATATTTTTGAAAATCTTTTATATGCCCATAAAAATATAAAATTGTTTAAAAAATACAGTGATATCCATAATATTAATACTAGGAACAAAGACAAATTTGTTGTTCCTACAACTAGGCTCAAGAGAATAGGTGGCTCGTTCAGATGTCAATGTATACGCTTTTACAATAAGCTTCCAAGCCACGTACAAGATCTTAGCCTTAATAAATTCAAAACATTTATTAAACGTAAGTTGTGCCAAAAAGCGTTTTATACCATTAAAGATTACATTGAGGACAAAAAGGCTTGGGATTGAGCTGCTCCAATTTTTTCAATTTTTTTTATTTTTTATTTACTTATTGAATTTTGTTATTTTTGATAACTTTGTATTTTATTATATACATACATAGTGATATGAATATTTACTTTGTGAAGTATAATATTATTATTATTTTAATTATTGTGAATTTGAGGACTATGTGGATTATATATTTTATTTATCTGGCAGTTTGAGTACTACAGGCGGCCTACCCAAATGTCCTTACTTTGCTATTGTTCGTCGAGTCGTTGAGGTCCTTAACTTCTGAGTTGAGCTACACGATGACTGACAAATGCGTCTTGGTCAGATCATTTGAGGACCATGTAGATTTGTCTGAGATGGTCTTTTGAGGAAAGAACCATACAGATTAGTGGACTTGTCTGACTGGACAGGTCCATCAGCATCCATCACCAAAAACAGGACATTTGGGTATCCATGATACCCAAATGTCCTGTTTTTGGTATTGTTCGTCAAATCGTTGAGCTCCTTAAATTCTGAGTTGAGCTGCACGATCACCGACAAATGCGTGCACTGACTGGACAGGTCCACTCAATCTGTGTGGTTCTTTCCTCAAAAGACCATTTCAGACACCAATCTACATGGTCTTCACATAATCTGACCAAGATTATGTCTGGACTTTAAAAGAGATTGTACCTCTGAGTTTGCTTCGGCCTTTCTTCTCAGAGTAGTCAGATACGAAACGCCGACCTCATCTAGTTTTAAAAATGTGTTTGACGTTTAAAAGTGTTTGTACAAACCTACTTACAGAAATAAATCATTTATCATTTATCATTTACCCTACCTACCTACCCTACCCTACCTACCTACCCTACCTACCTACCCTACCTACCTACCCTACCTACCTACCTACCTACCTACCCTACCTACCTACCTACCCTACCTACCTACCTACCCTACCTACCTACCTACCCTACCTACCTACCTACCCTACCTACCTACCTACCCTACCTACCTACCTACCCTACCTACCTACCTACCCTACCTACCTACCTACCCTACCTACCTATCTACCGAGATATCATCAAGAAAAAAGCCATTGTATACTGAATGTATGAGCCGGTAGTTTTTGGAGCTATAGTTACATTTTTAAACTCGTGATATCTTTCGAATAGAATGTCCGAATTGAATAATTCAAGTTATATGAAGGTATTGAAGCAGTCTTAATAATGAAGTAATTTATTTTGATAAGGATTAATACCAAGTTACAAATAAAGAGCCTTTTCTAGCGGCGCCATTTCAATTAAAATTTCAAAATAAAATAACACTTATTGTGGCATAACTATAATAGTTAGACATATGCTGTCGTGACACTTTTTGTAAAAAATAATGTGTTCTGCAAAGTCGTAGTACATTATTTTATTCTATCATCAATAGTTTTCACAGCGCACGCGATTTAAAGAATATTTAAGGTAATTTTTTTACACCTTGGGTTACATTATTGGAGTTTTAGTAAGGATCCCTAATCTTTTTTAGCAATAAATATAGCCTATGTTACTTAGGGTGAATGTAGCTTTCTAGTGGTGAAAGAATGTTTGAAATCGGCGCAGTAGTTTTTGAGTTTATTAATTACAAACATACACACAAAAATACAAATCTTTCCTCTTTATAATATTAGTGTAGATATTAGTGTAGATGTATGCGTTTTAGATATAAAAAAAGCATTTGGAAACTTTCCCAATGCCTTTTGTAGGGTTCCGTACTTATAGGATCACTCGTCTGTCTGTCTGTCCGTCTGTCACAGCCAGGTAATTTCTATTTTCAAAGAGATTACGTAATTTATTGAACAAAACACAAAAACGCAATTTAATTTGGTCGCGAGCTCCGGACCGGCTGAACCGGTTTTGATGAGACTTCGTTGTATTGAGCAGGTTCTCCGCTGCCATCTGTTTGAGTTTTGACTAATTTTCCTTGTATATTGTGATACTCATAAATAAGTATAGAATATTTAGTTCTATAGTTTCTGCCTACCCCCATGAGTAGGTCGAAAATTATACCACAGGAACGTACTACCAAGATAAAAAAGTATCCTATGTCCCAACTCAGGTCAGGGTCTAGGACCCCATGTGCCAAATTTCATCCTAATCCGTTCAGCCATTTTAGCGTAAAAGCGTAACAGACTGACAGACAGAGTTACTCTCGCATTTATTATACTATAGTAAGAAGGTATAGTAAGTATGCAGGGCATTGTAGGGACTTTCGACTTTGTTACTACTCACGCACTGTCTTATTAGTATACTTTTACAATATTTGTAAATATGTGAGCACCACATATTTACAAACATATCTATCACATACTTAATTAATTTACTTGTTATTACTCTATTTTTAATTCTTTTTACCTATTGTGGTACAGTAATCGTACTCTAGGTGCATCGTCTTCACATGTAATTAAATAATTGATGTATACAAAATACTGGGTGTTAGGGTAGACACCGTTATCCTTGAAACTAGTGGTTTGGTGTCATCTAAGATAAGATACTTTTTATACGGGACGAACATTGAAATCGCAAAAAAAATCAGCTCGATAAAAGTCGATTTAAGTGAACACAAATGTATGGAACAGCTGATTTCTTTTTCGCGATTTCAAGGTTGGTTCCTTAGAAAAGTATATTATAGATGACACCAAACCACTAGTTTCAAGGATAACGGTGTCTACCCTAACACCCAGTATTGTAAAACATTTTTAAAAGAATAACGGTGGAGTTTCTTACCCACTCTTCTCCATACGAAAACTACCTTTTGGAAGGGGTAACTGGAATCAGTTCTATTTTTTTGTTTTTGACGTTCAAAAGTGCCTTTTATGTGCCTGCTTGAAATAAATTATTTGACTTTGAAATAAACATTCAATTTTGTAATTATTCCAAATGTTAAAATTGTCCTGCAATTACCATAAAGTGTGAGCTCATGGCGCTTGTGATACGGGTTATCCTGGTACAGGCATCTAATATTATAATGCTTCTGTAAATTATTTCTAAGATGTTATCGTGTATTCCCGTTCGTCCCACTGGCGTCGTCCCACTGTTGGGACGAACGGGAATTTAATAAATTATATTAAATTTATTCCCGCTCGTCCCACTGACTTTCTCAGTGGGACGAACGGGAATGATTTATAATTTTATTTTTAATTCCCGTTGATCCCACTGAATAATTTGAGTCCGGTTGTTGTAAAATTTTACACTTATTTATCCTAACTAATACTATAAATGCGAAAGTAATTTTGTTTGTTATTTGTTATGTACACTTTCACGCTAAAACGGCTAAAATGATTTAGATGCAATTTGGCACATGGGTAGACCATGACTTGGGTTACGCCATAGGATACTTTTTATTTCTGTAGTACGTTGCATGCATACAAGACGGTATTCTGTGCAAAAATCTTTGTGCTCCAGTTCCCGTTTTCCATTCCCGTCCCACTGGTGGGACGAACGGGAATACACGAGATGTTATGTTATCATTTTATACCAATTTTAATACTAAATAAATATTTTATTTTAACTGATGCCCGCGGCTTCGCCCGGGTGTCTTTGCTTTTCAATTTTCGTTTTTGGCCACCGACTTCCGAATTAAAGTTATTTTTCAGTTTTGAGTGTTTTTTTTGGAAGTAGGTTTTTTTTTTGTCAAAAGTTTTTTTTTTTCACTTTTTAGTTGTGGTACCTACCCCACACAAATTCGAATACCACTAACTGATGTAAATAAAAGTGAAAGAGTAAATGAAAACATCATCTAGATAAACTAAGTGGGAAAAATACGTAATAATGAAGCTAACTCAAAAACTAGGCAAGCAAAGTTAATAAAATTAATATGGGACCACCTCGGAAGCATGACGTACCATACAAAAAAAGAATCATCAAAATCGATTAATAATTGGCGGAGTAATCGGGTAAAATACATACAAAAAAAAAACACACACACAGACGAATTGAGAACCTCCTCCTTCTTGAAGAAGTCGGTTAAAAATAACGTTTTTTTTGTTGCTACCCGGTAATTTATTTTGATTAGATTTGATTGATTTGATTTGATATTTAAGTCAACTACCCATGGTTTGAGTGACAACGGTGTTTACCCTTAGACCCTGTATACTAAAACCTTCCTCGAGAACCACTCTATCCATTGGTGAACAGCATGAAAATCGGTGCAGTAGTTTTTGAGTTTATCGCAAACAGATAGACAGACAAAAAGACAGACGCGGCGGAGGACTTTATTTTATAATACCTATGTAGTGAAGATACAAGGTATATTTAGGTAGATTATAATTATTATGCGAATGATGTAGTTATTATTACTTGTGTGGGAAAAACCCAATCAGACGAATCGTGCAACGTTTAATTTAATATGACTGATTTTTCAATAGTCATATTTTTGATCTAAAGCTTGTTATACCGGTTTGATATTTCCGAGACAAAAGCAGTCACCATAACCTTTCAGATAACCTTTACCTGGGGCCGCACCTGCGTGTATCGAGACAAACCTTCTCACAGTGATAATGAATCATCCCAGCGCTAATTTGCTGGATTCGCTTTTTCCTCTACCTGTCGTTATTTCTCCTGACTACGTTTATTTTGTTTATATGTATGTATCTATGTACGTCATCATCAGCCTAGCCTTTTCCCCAACTATGTTAGGGTCGGCTTCCAGTCTAACCGGATGCAGCTTACGATACCCCTTGGCAACACTGGTTGTCAGACTTTCGGGCTTCTGACGACTCGTAACGACTGTCAAAGATCCACAAATGACAGCCGGGACCAACGGCTTAACGTGCTTTAACCTGATGGATCGACCCGTGCGGCTGTTATTACTTAGCCACGAGCTCCTATGTATCTATGTACGTATTAATTAGTATTCATTATTTTTCGAGTTATATGTATTCCAATTATGTTGCACCTGCCATGTTTGTCGCTGCATCACCCTAAGGTTGACTGGTCGGAAATGACTCAGGCATTAAGTCCGCCTTTGTACAGTATTTTTTTTACTTGTACATAAAGTTTTAATAAATAATGATTATACAAGTTTTTTTTGTTTTTTTATTCATCTCGTAGTTGACTTCTGAAGCCGTGACTAATCAACCGGACTGTCCTGTGGCTGCCTTAAGCTACTACACTCAGAGAAACTAAACTAATCAACTAAACTAAAAACTAGACTAAAAACTAAACTAATTAAAACTAAGTGACTGCTCGCTAACCTACCGGGTACGAACCTCGGCTAAGGGCGTCACTGGCGGGAGGACAGCAAGACAGGACAGGCTGGATCAAGTCAGGATAGTTATTATTATCTGGGGAATTTAAAGCTACATGCTCAGCTGCGGCTTGGGCTGGCACTTCAACGAGCAAAGGACGGGGGGATATTTAATCGGGGTCACGGTCGCGGAGGACCTCGGCGGCGAGGTCGGAATAACGATTTACGACTGTGCACTGTACTGGTGGCCCTACTGCTCTCCAGGAGGAGGGTTATGGGCTCATCTGGCTCTGAAAGGATTTGTCTCGGACGGCGGACTTTACTGGTCCTAGAGCGGACATAACTAGCGGCCTAGACAACCAGAGGGTTGCGATGTTTGGCGGTTGAATGGAAATAACGCTTGGACATGCGTTTGAGAAACTGGCGGATAGTGTGGATCTTAAAGTCGAGATGGAGGATCTCGTTTCTAACGAACCAGGGGGGCCCCGTGGCCTTACGAAGGAAACGGTTCTGGAGGATTTGAATCCGGAATCAAAGACGGAACCCGCATAGGTCATGATGGGGCCGCCGGAATGCACGCCGTATAGTTTCGCAATTTGTACTGGAGTGACAATTTGCTTCGTGCATTCAGGACGGCGTGGAGTCTATCGAGCTCAAAGAAGGCTTGCAGACGTTCTTTATGTACTCTTTAGGGCTGTATCGTACCTCAGATTTTATCTCGCTCGCACCATACTACTCGCGACCTGAGTGAGACCGAGACGGAGTGGGGCGCTAGCGGCTCTCAAGACTCGAAAAGTTTAGGTAATTGCTTTTTACGATGAAGATAAGTGTAAATAAAAAAAAAAAAAAACATAAGACCTGCTTTATAGATAGTTCAGGTATTATGCAAAGTTGCATGATCTAATTTGAAGTATTTTATGAATAACAGCGGTTTATAGTTCTGTTGAGAGGTAACTTTGTATTTTTTTCTATCGAGAAAATTTTATGTACTCGTGTTTTCGCCAAGCATAGTACCTAGCATCAATCCTAAACTTTAACATATATTTATAAATTAATGCTGCAGTATTTTCGGCATAACGGAGGATCATGCTAAGCAATTTGAGGTAGGGTAGGGCCTTAAAGGGGAGACCAGTAGGTATTACACCTAAATATTTGCCTTGCCTCCAAGGGATCGGCTTGCCAAACATAGTGCTTTGACGGGGGTTTTGAATCGTCGTAAGCGGGCACGCCCTTTGTGCCTGGAGGTTTTTATTTACATATTATTTTATGTTTACATTTACTTTTTAACCGACTTCTTCAAAAAGGAGGAGGTTCTCAATTCGTCTGTATGTTTTTTTTTTTGTGTGTATGTTACGCGATTACTCCGTCTATTATGAATCGATTTTGATGATTATTTTTTTGTTTGGTAGGTCATGCTTCAGATGTGGTCCCATATAATTTTATTAACTTTGCTTGCGTAGTTTTTGAGTTAGCTTCAATAATTACGTATTTTTCCCACTTAGTGTATGTAGACGATATATTGTTTGACTCCGTCACTGTTATTTACATAGCAGGTAGTGGTATTCGAATGTGTGTAGGGTAGGTACCACAACTAAAAAGTGAAAAATAAAAACTTTTTACAAAAAAAAAACAACCGACTTCCATAAAAACTTAATTTCGGAAGTCGGTGTCTTTGCTTTTCAATTTTTGTTTTTTGCCACCGACTTCCGAAATTAAAGTTATTTTTCACGTTTTTAGTGTTTTTTATGGAAGTCGGTTGTTTTTTTTTTTGGAAAAAGTTTTTTTTTCTGCTTTTTGGGTTGGTATAATGGCGTGTGCTAGCTGACATATGGCTATTATTATCGATTTATGTTTTTGTGTTCCGTAATGTGAATGATTTTGCATACTATTGTATAGAATATTTTTTTTCTAACTAAACAGACAGCTGTGCTGCTGGGGACTTTGTTGCGCCACTCCTTCTTCCCAGCTAAAGCACTAGGAAGTGGTGAAGGGTGGGCGTTTTGGGGGACAGTCTTATGTAATTTTGACGTTCAAAAAGTGCTGATTCTCAGCCTAGTTTGAATAAATGACTTTTGATTTTGATTTTGTCGCGATTTCTGGAAAAAAATCGCTTGACTTTTATCGGGATTTTACTTCGATTCTCCACTTTCTAAACGCGGCGCCTAGCTTGTCGACTGCCGATTGGAGAGTGAGGCGAATCGGAGGGCCTAGACAAGTGACAATCGCTTCGAAAGCGTTTCTTATTTCTACAAGGACTTCCAACAGGACTGACATAAGCTTTTCGATAGCTTTTGTCAGGCCTATACATTTTTGCCTTTTCTATCATCATTATCGCTGATAGAATGTCACTTTGTCTAGGCCCTCTGGTCGGGGCGACGTACCCTGAAGTAAATGGCCGTATCGTCTGCGAACAGAGCCAACTGCGCCTTTTTACCCTTAGGGATGTCGCCGGTGGGCAACGTTAAGACGAGAGGGATAGCAAGGAGCCCTGAGGGACTCCTGCGCGTATGAGTCGGGGGGAAGGTAATACACGCAGATGTGATAATTCGCAATCGTCGTGATAATTCGGGCTGCGCAGCAGTTATCGCCCGGGTGGCGGTACATAAAAGGGTTTTAGCGCGCTAATTAGCGCGGCTCGTGGTCGGACTAGTGTTGTTAATTTCGATTGTTTCCGGTCTGCGTAGACGCTTTGTCGAAATAATGGGGAGCCAACTTGGATTGAGTTTAAAAGTTCTAGCAGTATTGTTCGCGTGGTGGTACGTGTGGATGGGCCCTTAATTAGGATCAGATCGGCTGTTGTATTGTGATTTTCATCCAAATACGTGCTTTCACTAATTGCTTGTTTTTATAATTAATAAACAAATAAAAACTTACCAAAACTAATTAAAACTATATTACACAGAAACATATTTTGGATGAACACATTCGTTTCACTAAAATTAAGAACTTTTTGGTATTCTCCACGTGACCTACTCGCCTCGAGTAATCTTCTTGCACTATTGAAATCAATGCGGAATGGAATCAACGTCATTAATACAGCTTCAGCCCGCGATTTCGTTCGCGTGAAAGTCTTTTTCTATTTTTTATTATGGCAAGCAAAGCCGATATTTTCGACCGTTCTGCCAATGTCTAAATTGATTTGGAAAAGCAACTTGTGTGTATCGAGATAAAATTTAAATAAAATTCTATCGCGTGAAAGTCATAAGGCACCACAGAGTTACCTAAAGTCTGTTTTTTAATTCCATGGACTAATTTGACAGGTGTTAATGTCAAAATCCATACTGAAAAAACAAACAACAATCGCCTGAAACGTCAAATTAGTCTACGAGATTAAAAAACAGACTTTACATGCTCTGTGGCCACTACAATGTCATGTATTTATTTATAAATGAATCCCTATTGTATAATAACCATATTCCCCTTGGTCACGCATGCCATAACTTGAGAATGGCTGCACCAAATTGGATAAATCTTTTTTTTCTTGTGTTCGTTATTTGGTTTGTTCGTTGGATTTTTAATATAGGTAGGTAGGTAATGAGGTAGGTAATTAGGGTAGGTAGGTAGGTATGTAGGTAGGTAATTAGGGTAGGTAGGTAGGTATTTAGGTAGGAGGTAGGTACGGTAGATAGGTACGGTAGGTAGGTACGTTAGGTAGGTACGATAAGTAGGTACGGTAGGTAGGTAGGTAGGTAGGGTAGGTAGGATAGGTGGGTAGGGTAGGTAGGTAGGTAGGTACATAAACAAAGGCGGGCAAAAAAAAACTGTTACAGTATCAAAACATTATTTTATTTCATCATAAAATTAATCACAAATCACAACTATTTCTTATTGTCATGTCACTTAGAACTGGGGGCTTAAAACGGCCACTTTGGCAGAATCATAATAATAAAATCGTAAAATGTCACAAACTGACAATTTATTCATATTATGATCTGCGTGCAATTCATATTACGAAATAATTCATCTGTTTGACAGTTTTCTATGGAGATTCGTAAAATGGTTCACAAATTATGAATTCCTTTCGTGTCTAATTAGCGGAATTGCTAATGACAGCTGGGAATTCAGGAAGTGAATTGCTTTTAAAGGAATTGGTATTGTGGCCGGTTTAGACCCCCTGAAATAACTTAGGTTTAATCTAAAGGTACTCTTTAACAAAATGTTCGTGTTTACTTATTTGCGTGAACGTAGTGAGCGTGTTGCTATTACAAAGGTTTTCATTATTCGCAGCTGTGGAGACAATGCCTCTGAGGAAGTAGCGTTCTGTGCCTCGTTCGGTCTCGGGAAACGCAAGCCCGCCACCGCTGTCGCCTTTGCAGAGCGCCGTACCTGGGACAAGATGTTAGAGTCAAAAGTCTGCATTATGGTCTGCAAAAATTCATTGCAATGTGTTTCATTTTGACAGTTCAACAACATTCATTGCGTTATTTAGAGCAGATGAATTTTTCAAACAGTGATTTGTATGTAACAATGTGATACGCGCCTACCACACGTGCATTCTTGACCACAGTTTTGCTTGCACGTATATCCACCACACGGCACAGATATACAGAATGGCCCAAATAGTGAAGTCATTAAAAAAATTGAGTCTTTATGACGGCACGACACGGCGTTTACACATTCTTTTTTTTGCAATTTTTAACATAAAATACCTAATCATCTGCCTATCATAAATTATCATCAATCAATCATTAATCCTGGGCCGGCTCTATTTAGAGATTGCCTTCGACACGCGAAGAAGTGCTTGATAGACTCACCATTCCCATATCCTGCGCAAATCTTATCGCTGGTGATGTACTTTCTGAAGCCAGGTGGAGATGTTGCGATGCATTGCTGAATGTCCACGTAGGGCAGATCGACGACCTTGAGGAACTGAGAGGCCTGCCCGTTTTCTGCTGTGAGGCCCCAACCTGCCACCTAGGAGGGAATTAAAAAGATATTAAACATAGCATCATATCTTGAGGAGCTCGTGGCTTAATAACAGTGACGTAATAACAGCAGCACAGGTCGATCCATCAGGTTAAGCTACGCTTGCCGGGGTTGGTCCGTGGGGATGGGTGACCATCTTTACATATCGTAACTCCTCCGTGCCTCGGAAAGCACGTTAAGCCGTTGGTCCCGGCTGTCATTCGTGGATCTTTGACGGTCGTTACGGGTCGTCAGAAGCCCGGATGTCTGACAACCAGTCTTACCTAGGGGTATTGTATTACCCAGTTACTGGGTTGTGGAGGTCAGATAGGCAGTCGCTCCATGTAAAATACTGTTATTCAGCTGCATCCAGTTAGACTGGAAGCCGACCCCAACATAGTTGGGAAAAGGCTAGGCAGATGATGATGATCATCATGCCTATATCCCCGTATCGTGTTACCAAGTAGCTGGCTTGCGCAGGTCAGACAGGCAGTCGTTCTATGTAAAATACTGATATTTAACTGCATCCGGTTAGATTGGAAGTCAACCCCAACGTCGATGGGAACAGGCTGCAAATGATGATGATGAGTGTCCCTCAAGTGCCCTTACCTTCCCCAAATGTCCTGGCTGCAGCTGTCTCCTGTCAAAGCTAACTTCAAAATCCAAGCAGACCGGTCTGACAAACGTGTTGTACACGAAGGCTGTCTCCAGGATCAGCATTGCTATGTCATCTTGGAATTTCGCTGCACTGCCTTGGATGGGAACCGGGATTTTTATTTCTTTGACCTGTTGAACATGAAGCATAATAAGCCTTTACCTAAATCTAATATTCCCACTGCAGGGACTCAAGCCTCCTCTCCGAAAGAGGGAGTGGGCTGTCACCGTAATACACATCGCGGGACCGCGAGCATGCTCGGCAAGCTTACATCAGATTTCTGCGCGTCCACATCTCGGTCGTCGTCCCACGGGCGGTAGATCTTGCCGATTGCCACCGCGAACATGGAGGCAGGCTGTTGCTTACTTGTGTCGTTCCAGAAGCAACGAGCAGCTGGAATCAATAAATTCTTTTTAAAGTTTCGAGGTCATTTATAGGCCCTATTTATGGAATGGTTTAACCACCTCTGTGTACTAGTGGGTGACCTGTCTCAGACCCAGAGTTCCCGGGTTCAATTCCCAGTGAGGGCTAAACATTCTGTTCGGTTTGGCTGGTGGTAGGGCTTGTTCTAAGTTCGCTTGGCTAGCTACCACCATCTTATCTAATTCTGTCGCCATAACAACAAACCTTCCACCTTACCGCCTGGCTACGGGATATTCGCTACAGCGAATTTTCGCGCGGAGCGAACGGTGAAGCGTCTTGCGACTAAAACAAATGTACTGACCGCCGCACCGCCGTTCGCGCTACCCGTCCCGTGGCCAGGCGGTTACGTCTGATTATCACTTACCATCAGGTCAGATACAAGGCCAAGCTTCCCGTTGTTTTTTTTTTTTAAATGATAAAGGCAATAGAGTCGTTTTTGTAGATTTTGACACCAAAGCGGCAGATGGACTCACCTGATATAACAACCTTGTTGGAAACGAGTGATCCTCCACAAATCTGCATGTAAGGTATTGTGGTCTTCCGGTAGATGCTGACGTGCCACGGCAGCTCTCCTCGGTTGACTGGTCTGCCGTCAATTATGAGGTCCACGGCATCAGGAGTAACTCGGCCACAGTCTGAGAAGAAGGTGCATCAGGTTATGGTGCCAACAGATATAAGTAAGTACTCAATTTTTGTCGATCGACACAGTACACGTTCGACATCGTATTTTTTGTCGATCTATATCAACACGTGGTGATCCATTTTAAAGTGATTTTTACCCTTAATATTAATCAATCGATAACAGGCGTTAATAGAAATGATCCTTAATATCGAGCAAATTCGATTCGATTTTTTTTACAGATCTTAATTGAAATAAAGAACGTCTAAAAGTGACATTTACACGAACGAAATGTAATTAATTATCTGTGTATTAACAGTATCATCAACCTCATTCAAATCCTCAACATTATTCTAAGTAACAACTTCTATCGACATTTTAGCTACTTGATACTTCTCTCCACTGGCGTACAAAAAGTTATTGTTATACACCATAACAGTATCTTTGATCAATATAGTGATATTTGTTCTGTTTCTGGTCAAACCTGGGGAGCAGACAACGACGTTGTCCCAGCTTCCGTCGATGCATCTCATGTAGGGGAGGGCGTAGGATGAGTAGTAGTTCGGGCTGTTACATTCGGGCTTCACGACTGTCCCCGAAGGTTCGTAGGCGTTGCAGGTGCGGCGGCTCTCGATGGAGCCGGAGACGAGGCAGTGGAACTGCACGGATGGGTTTTTGTCTAGCTTGCAGAAACCTGGAATGTTTTAGTATGGCAAATGGAAACTGAGTTTGAATGCAGTGGCTAGAAAGTGGGCGGCCAGCGTAATTACCTGGCCATGGTTTTTTTTCAACAGATTTCAAGATTTCAAACGAGACCCAAAAAATATTTTGCCCATTATGATTTTATGAACCCATTCTCAATCCATCAGGTTGAGCTACGCTTGCCGGGGCTGGTCTGTGGATAGGTGACCATCTTAACATACCGAGACTCCTGCTTGCCTTGGAAAGCACGAAATCAAAGTTTCGGCCCATCTACAAAATTGGTTGAGTGCGAGCAGCCTTGAGCTAAAGGATAAATTATTAGTTCTTGGTGTAAGAATTCAAGGCTCTTTGCCGTTGTATTTCATATATATTGCACTAGATAGGGCTCAACATATCTCCTTGTGGAACACTTTACGAAAAACTTCTAAAACAGACTTCATTTTTGGAAACTTTCGCAGAATCAAATACTACATAGATACCCATTCATAGTGTACGGGAAAATTAACATCCTTTTATAAACCAATAAGTTCTAATTACTTACGTAGTACATACACATCCTATCGAAAGCTTAGTTTAAGTCAACAATATCGCTTAACTACGCATTCAAAGGAATTTAGATATTATCAGTGTATACTTACGGATGCATTTAGGGATAGAATTAGACCAGGTTCCATCCAGACAGATGACGGTATCAGTCCCCACGACTCCGTATCCTGGTGGACAGGTGATATTCAGTGTTATCGATGGGAAGCCTTGCCCAGGTTTCGCGTATGGGACGTTTGCTACTACGTAGGCACCGTGCTCTGGGTATGGCGGCATGATACATTTGCCTGATTGTATTGACCTGAAATGTTGATTTTTTCAGTATTTTTCCGTTGAAACTATTCGATATCTTTTTTTTGACTTTTGGCTCTTCCAAACTTTGTCTGGAAATCGCCTTGTATGATAAGATAACAGCACTTGTAATAAGACCACTACTGTAGCCACTCTACGAAGAGAGAATTACATTTCCTTTCTTACTTTTTAATACCGCGCCTTAGTAATCTGAATTTTTTTCTTTCGTTTCTAGCTTTTGCCCGCGGCTTCGCTCGCGTGGAGGTCGGAAATTATCCCACGGGAACGAACTACCGGGATAAAAAGTATTCTATATCCTATTCCCGGTACCCGATCAATTTGTTCGGATACTTTGGCCTAACATGGACATTTACTATAACAATAAATGACTTGCGTTTTGAATATTTATTACTTAAAAGAAATTAGATATAATAATATGGTTGAAGCAAGTTGCAAAAATTTGCTATTTCTGGCATTCGTAATATTGTGATGTTGTCACAAAAAACTTATTTTATTAGAATTTATTTTACAAAATAAATAGTAAAAACAATTATTTCTTTGTAAAGGCGTGTCTGGGGCTCTTGAAAAAAAAAACCGTTAGGGTAGCTGTTCAAAAAACAATTCTGTGCTCTGCAAAACTTGTATAAAACGCACACTATGCAGGCAGGCATATTATAAGTTGGAGGATTACATCGCTGATAAAAATGCTTGGCTTAATGCTGATCCTGCTCCACAAACACAACTAACTAATTAACATTTGGAAATACTATTGGAGCTGCTGAAGATTGTAAGCCCATCTTTGCATTGTATAAACTCAATCTCTTTTGTATTGTATAATTGCATAGCACAGGTGTGAGTACTATGTACTATAGAGCTATCATTTACCGGGTAATATGTCTTTCATTGACTTGAATGTGCCTTATTGGCGGCTGGGAATATGTCATGCTCACTCAAATGTCTCGCTGATGGTGGCGCGTGTGTTGGATCATTTAGCAACCTTCAAAATGGTTGAGCTGAATGGTGCTGATCCATGCGTCATGTTCGTGAACGGGCGCAGTTGTGACTGGTCATCACTTAGCTGCCATGGCTTATTTTAATTTTTCAATTGTTCTTATTTTATAATTGCGTGCTTTCTACATTGTTCTCACATGTATAATTTCAACATGAATGATGTAACCATTATATTGTAACAATATTTTGATTTAAAAGAGTGTCCATGGAGTTTCTTGCCTGTTCTTCTCCATAGGTACCTACTACGCTTTGGAATGGGCAACCAGCTTCATATTTCTGACTGACTGACTCCTTGACAATTCAAATGGTTTAATTGAAATAAATGCTTTGAGTTTGAGTTTGAGTTCCTGTTGACTCTGGTACGTGTGCTGCTACCGGAGCAGATTAAGGTTAGAAAACTCCTCCTTTTCGAAGAAGTCGGTTAAAAATATGACGTACTACTTGAGGAGCAGTCCATTATCGAATCACTGTTTGTATTTCAACAAACTCTAGATTGCGTCTTCTCCGATGCATAACACCGATGCCACAATTGACCCATCGCATATATCCTTCATCCCCATTCCCACCCGAGAGAAAAAGACGAAGCCTAGGAGGCCTAGGAGCGTCCAAGTTCGCGCCAAGGTTGTAGTTTAAAGCCGGTTCGATGTCCAAAATAGCGCCACGGTCAACGTTAGAAGCAGATTGGGTGTCCATGAGTAAAGGCTCGTTCAAACAGGCGTGATATCGCAAGCGCGACAGGCAGCGGTACCTTTGTCGACAAAGGTACCGCTGCCTGTCGCGCCTGTTTGTACAAGCCTTAAGGCTGGGTCTTCGTAAGGAGCCCTGTCGAAGTCCATTATAACAGAAACAAACGTTTAAAAAGAAATAACGGAGACAATATTCACAACTGAAATAAACCGTATTCACAAAGCACGTTTTTTTCTCATCGTTGACTAACGTAGACAGAGCTCTATCAACAGATAATGCATACGGTGTTACCTAGTAATAAAAAATAAGTTTTCTTAATAGATTTATGGATTCGGTAAACGAAACAATAATCAGATACAAATTAATGATTTGATATAGGTGTTTTGTTTGTTTGAATGTAATAAAGTTAAAAATCTGTACCAAACATATATAAAACGCATAGACCGACCACCACGAACACATTTTTTCCGGCATGCTTATAAGTAATGGACTGCAACTTCGGTCTTTACGTTCAGTGCGACCCACACACCCCGTGCCCGGCTTGGCGCTAACATATTATTCACACTTTACGTAGTAATAATAACTTAATGGAACCATATAACTTGAACAGTTAACGTTCTCAAGACAAAAAAAAAACTTTTATAAATAACGATTTCTTATATACCTAAAGGCTCCTACACACAGTGCCGGCGGCACGGACCGCCGACCATTGCCGAGCGGCACTCTTTGTTTGCCGGCTCCTTTATGTGGCAAGCCGGGCGCACTGCGGCTTGCCTGGCGGCAAGGCACTGTGTGTAGAAGCCTTAAGAAATCGATATTTAAGAAAACATAAAGTGCATTATCTGCGGTCTGGTAACCCAGAATCGAGCCTGCGACAAAAAAATGGCGGTGTTTTGGGCTCAAAATCAAAGCTAATACTTATTATTACAACTTTTTTTAAATAAAACTTTCCTACAACGAGGTTCAGAAAAATACTTATTGTAGAATTAATTATATTTATTTTTTTAAACACTTTTTACTGAGCAGATTGTCCACGCCAGGCCGAAACTGATCAATTCCCTTTCATCCAAATCTGTTTAGCCAATTTAGCGTGAATTCGCTTTCACTCTAAAACTGCTGAACATGTTTTTTTTTTAGCTTGTATGTACGCTATACTATTGCGGGTTAACGGGAACGCCGTTTGTTAGTTAACATAGTGTACAGGTTATAAACTATCTGTTTGCCAAATTTCATCCAAATCCGTTCCGCCGTTTTAGCGTGATTGAATAACAAACATCCAAACACATAAACTTTATTATATTATATAATAGATTATATACTTATTATATTATATACATTATATAAAGTAGGATATTTTGTTTACCCGTTAGTATCTGTTGAGTTCGACGGCAGCTGTCGGTTGCACAGTTCATCAGACTCGTGAGATCCATCTGCACACTCGTTTATCTGTTAACAAAATAACTTATTTCACCTCACTCACAAACTCGGAAAGAGTCTGTTTATCATTCGAAAACTGAGTGCAAAAGTGCATTTTATGCGCTAGCGTGGAGTGTTTGAAATTCGAACCTTTCTATTCAATAATTTTCTATACCGCCGCGCCGGGTCCACTGATAATGCATTAATACCTACTTATTTCATATCAGTGCGCTAGCCTCATTTTATTTTTAGGTAGGTAGGGTAGGTGGGGTAGGTAGGGTAGGTGGGGTAGGTAGGGTAGGTAGGGTAGGTGGGGTAGGTAGGGAAGGTAGGGTAGGTAGGATAGGTAGGTTAGGTAGGGTAGGTAGGGTAGGTAGGGTAGGTAGGGTAGGTAGGGTAGGTAGGGTAGGTAGGGTAGGTAGGGTAGGTAGGGTAGGTAGGGTAGGTAGGGTAGGTAGGGTAGGTAGGGTAGGTAGGGTAGGTAGGGTAGGTAGGGTAGGTAGGGTAGGTAGGGTAGGTAGGGTAGGTAGGGTAGGTAGGGTAGGTAGGGTAGGTAGGGTAGGTAGGGTAGGTAGGGTAGGTAGGGTAGGTAGGGTAGGTAGGGTAGGTAGGGTAGGTAGGGTAGGTAGTGTAGCTATGTCCAGCAGTGGACGTCTTTTGGCTGAAATGATGATGTTGATGAGCGATAAGCGACAGGCAATCCGACAAAACAACTTGCTTTCTTTCATAGTGTGACTATCCGAGGTTTTGAAGGAAATTCCTCAACTATTACTTCATAGGTCTGAAAAATTCCTCCGTATCCTTGTAGAGTATCAATTGAAAGGGCTTTATTAGCACATTTCAGAAATATTATAACCCCAAAAAATTAATAAAATCATAACCCTCCCTTTTTCTTACCATCCGGAGTCACACGTAATCTATTCGATTTATATCTATAACGTGTGACTCAGGATTTTTAATTTGTCTGCCTGTGATGTCTTGTTTACTTCTTTTTAGTTGACTTTTGTCGTAGTTGAGTTTTACTTTTATAACTTTTATTTTTATTTGGAATATGGGGTTCAATTTTGGGGGACAAACTTGAAAATAAAATAAAAGTTTTATAATCAGTTTTTTTCTTCATTGACAGTTGCCACACTTGCCATTAGAAAAACAAAAAAAATAGTTACTCACCCTATTACAATCAGATCCTTGATCCACACAGGTGCCGTCCGCACATTGGAACCGGTGCGAGGGACATTTCCTAGCCGCGCATGCGCTAGTTTCCTCGTCTGAGCCATCCGGACAGTTCGGGATACCGTCACAGAGGTCCGAAGCAGGGATGGCACTGCCATCTTTACAGCGAAATTGGCCTCTGTAAAAGAATTTACGTAAGTATTATATTTGCGAGGTCTTTTAGATGCCAGAATTAAAAAAAAATATATTCTAAAAAGTGACCTCGCTAGCTCCTCCTCCGGCCAACGCGGCTTTATATTCGTTGAATTGTGCGCTCCGAAGGCTATTAAAACCCAACTACGACAAAAAAGTCAACTAAAAAAGTATAAACAAGACATCACAGACAGACAAATTAAAAACCCGGAGTCACACGTGTATCCGGATTTTTAATTTTGTCTGCCTGTGATGTCTTGTTTTTTGTTTACCTTTTTAGTTGACTTTTTTGTCGTAGTTGGGTAGAAAAAAGGAGGGTTATGATTTTGACCGGTATGTATGTATGTATGTTCATCTGTTCCCTCATATCTTCTAAACGACTCATCACAATTTGACAAATGAGTTATCGTTGGAAGCGTCTTGATCGTCCGCTGGTTATAGGCTATATGCCGCTACATTAAATTAAAAATGGCGGCCGCTAGGGGACATAAAGTCAGGAACTTAAAAAAAAATATTGTTTAATCGTATCGTGTTGGGTATCAAATGAAAGGGCTTAATGAGCACATTTCAAAAATATATATATAATATAACCCCAAAAGAATAAAAAAAAAAAAGTAATTAAAACTAAAACCCAACTACGACTAAAAAGGTATAAACAAGACACCACAGACATGGCCATAGCATACCTAAATCAATCTTAGGTCAAGAAATAATAATAAAATTAACCTTACTAACATAAACTGATTGATGTAATCTTTATGTTGATATATTTCTGTGAAGGTAGTAACTGTGGCAATATTGCAGTCTTGTGCGACCCTCGGTGCTGTGGACGCGACGCCTCTGAGGTAGTACCGAGTTGTGCCGCGTTCCATCTCTGGGAAGGACAGTCCGCCCCCACTGTCACCTTTGCAGACTGCCGCCGTACCTGGGATGGGAAGGAAAAACTTTCATTTTTGTTTAAATTGGTGGAGGAATTGCTAATGATCTTGGGGACTAAAACGGCCACATTAGCAATTCCTCTAAACGCAATCCATTTCCTGGATCATTAGCAATTCCTCTAATTTGACACAAAATGGTGACACATATTAGCTGAATCATATATGTACTGAATTAAATTCATATTTGGTGAACAAATATTGCTACATGAAAATGACATATTTAATAAAATGACCGAAATTTAAATTAATTAATTTAAATTTAACATTAGTCTACATTATAGCAATTCATAATATGTGGACCATTTTACTAATCTCCATGAATTGCATTATTATGAATTTCACGTAGATCATACTATGAATTTTCAGTTTGTGACATTTTACGATGATTCATAATATTTTCCTATTATGATTCTGCCAAAGTGGCCATTGGCCCGCTGCTAGAAATTCAGGAAATAAATTGCTTTTAGAGGAATTGCCCTGAAGGATGTTGTATTAATATTAATTTTTCAGCAAGATTTCAACACAGTGTGCGAAAACATTGTCTGAGACTGCTGTAGGTGTGGTCGCATGCCTGTATACCATGTGGGCGCCAGCCACATCAACAAAATTTTAATAGCATGCGACGAAGGCTTTACGTTGATCATTTTTGTACCTATGTCTTGATTTCTGTCTGAAATATTTCTTGTTTCGTAGGTACTTTTTAGATCATAAACTTATTTTTTTATTTAATTATTCATAATAAAATATAGGTACAATTGTGTATCTATAAATAAATAAAAAACACAATTATTCCAAAGTTGAATGAATGCCATTTTTTTTTGCATTTTTGTTTTGAATTTCATCACTTACCGTCATTATAACCGGCGCATATCTTGTCCCCGGTGATGCTCTCCGTAAAAGTGTCCGGCGTGATTTTATAGCACTCCTGAATGGGCACAAACGGTAGCTGCACCGTCTGCAGAACCGGGGAAGCTGACCCGTTTTCTTCTGTCAAACCCCATCCTGCGACCTGAAAGTGTTGTTTTGAATGCACTCATCAAGTAATGTCAATTAACACACAATACATTCATAAATATACTAAAACAACTAAGGCTAGACAGATTTCCCCAACTAGTATGTTGGGGTCTGCTTCTAGTCTAACCGGATGCAGCTGAATACCAGTATTTTACATGGAGCGACTGCCTGTCTGACCTCCACAACCCAGTGACTGGGAAATAGGTACGATACCCTTGGTAAGACTGGTTGTCAGACTTTCGGGCTCCTGACGACCCGTAACGACTGTCAAAGATCTACGTATGACAGCCGGGACCAACGGCTTAACGTGCTTTCCGAGGCATGGAGGAGTCTCGATATGTAAAGATGGTCACGCATCCACGGGCCAAACCTCGGCAAGCGTAGCTTAACCTGATGGATCGACCCGTGCGGCTGTTATTACTTAGCCTCGAGCTCCTCTAAAAGCAATTCATTTCCTGAATTTATTTATTTAATATTGGAGAACCCACAGCTCTAACAGATGAATAACAATTATATAAGAAACAAACTTAGAGCGAAGTACAGGTTCTCACGGGTAAACAGCTCCCAGCTATCAGAAGAAATTAATTTAACACAAAAGCAATTCATAATTTGTCGACCATTTTACGAATCTCCATAGAATATATATTTAATATTAATATATATATATAATTTAATATATATAATTATTTCGTAATATGAATTGCACGCAGATCATATATGAATTGTCAGTTTGTGACATTTTACGATGATTCATAATTATTTTCCTATTATGATTCTGCCAAAGTGGCCGTTTTAGGGCTTAAAACGGCCACTTTGGCAGAATCATATTACCTGTTCTATGCTTCGATTTCTTACCTTCCCGAAGTTCCGCACCTGCAGCTGTAGGTCATTGAACTTGGAGTCAAACAAGTCCAAACACACTGGCCTGACGTAGGTGTAATACACGACCGGCGTCTTCAGGATCAAGACCGCTATGTCATGTTGGTAGTTTGTGCGCACGCCTAGGTAGCGGTCCGGGATCTCGATGGACTTTAGCTGTGGAAGTAAAGTTTTACCTAAGTATAAGTATGTATTTTTCAACACACTTGCTCATAAAGCGGCTCTTATTAAACTGCTTTAAGGTTCATAATGCAGTGCACCAGCATTAAATTAAAAATTTAGCTTTTTACCAAAGGCAAGCAAAAGCAAGCTTTTGTATAAAATAATACATAATAGGCGTTTAGTACCTAGGTACAGTGGCGTATTTACCCTAGGGCTAAAAGGGCCATGGCTCGGGGCGGTAGGCTGCGAGGGGCAGCGCAAACCGCGAAACGATGGTTAATTAATAAGAATTGGAGCCAAATAATAGCGGCAGCTGAAGCTATAAAAAAATCGACTCTGCCCACCAAAAAGCTTTGGTTAAAAACTTTTTACAAAAAAAAAAAGATTTCCATTTAATTTCGGAAGTCGGTGTCTTTGCTTTTCAATTTTCGTTTTTGCCACCGACTTCCGAAATTAAAGTTATTTTTCAGTTTTGAGTGATTTTTTTGGCAGTCCGTTTTTTTTTTTGTAAAAAGTTTTTATTTTTCAATTTTTAGTTGCGGTACCTACCCCACACAAATTCGAATACCACTAGCTGATATAAATAACAGTGAAGGAGTAAATGAATACATCGACTAGATAAGCTAAATGGGTAAAATACGTAATATTGAAGCTAACTCAAAAACTACGCAAGCAAAGTTAATCAAATTAATATGGGACCACCTCGGAAGCATGACCTACCATACAAAAAAAGAATCATTAAAATTCATAATAATTGGCGGTGTAATCGAGTAACAAATATACAAAAAAATTGAGAACCTCCTCCTTTTTGAAGAAGTCGGTTAAAAATGAAGCTGCAGGGCTATTGGGTCAACTAAATTTACTAGAAACGGCCATATTATAGAGGAAGAAACGAGACGATGAGTGTCGTGAGGGAGAAGTGTTGTGGACAAGGACGTGACGCAATATGCGGGGGATGCGCTAAGGTAACCCGCAAAATTAGAATAACTCCCAAATGTCATGATTTCATGAAATAGTCATTCAATACACCTAGATGAACTAAGAGAATTGTATGAAATGAAATGAAATAAAATTGTTTATTCTGTAAATAGGATATTGGAATCACTTTTACACGCCATATTAAAAAAAAAAAAATAAGCTAGATGAGGTCGGCGTTTCCTATCTGACTACTCTGAGAAGAAAGGCTGAAACAAACTCAGAGGTCGCAGTTTCTTATAAAGTCCAGACATAATCTTGGTCAGGCCATATGAGGACACATGGTCCTCATATGGCCTGACGCAATATGCGGGGGATGCGCTAAGGTAACCCGCAAAATTAGAATAACTCCCAAATGTCATGATTTCATGAAATAGTCATTCAATACACCTAGATGAACTAAGAGAATTGTATGAAATGAAATGAAATGAAATGAAATGAAATAAAATTGTTTATTCTGTAAATAGGATATTGGAATCACTTTTACACGCCATATTAAAAAAAAAATTAAAAATAAGCTAGATGAGGTTGGCGTTTCCTATCTGACTACTCTGAGAAGAAAGGCTGAAACAAACTCAGAGATCGCAGTTTCTTTTAAAGTCCAGACATAATCTTGGTCAGGTCATATGAGGACCATGTAGATTAGAGTCTGAAATGGTATTTTGAGGAAAGAACCACACAGTTTTGAGTGGACCTGTATTGCTGATTCTAATGTTCATAATTCTGTACATAAATCCATATTTATTAGAGCCGGCATTAAGTTTGAATTTTGCATTTTTATGTAAATCGGATACTGTCAGAAGTTGAAGTTAAAGTGAATGCCATAAAACTCCAAAAAGTACATCCGCTTGATTCTGTCATCAGAAAAAAAAAATTGAATAAATGGTGTTTGTTTCTTTGAATGGGCTTTTTAGTTTATTCATTTATCATCATCATTCTGAGCCCACAACAACACACTATTTTCTTCCCTTTAATATATGGGGCGGTAAACCTTACAGCTACAGGCGCTGAATGTTGAAATACGCCACTGAGTACCTAATGGTAAAAAACATCCCATGGGCAGGTCAGTGGGATACTATAAATGGAATTAGTATGAACTATCCTTTAGCAATAAATGAGCCTACTCAACTTTTTCACCCGAGCAGAGATTTGCGTTTTTTTTTAGGGTTCCGTAGTCAAACTCAAACTCAAACTCAAAGCATTTATTACAAATAAACCAATTACAGGTACTTTTGAATTGTCAAGGGGTCGGTCAGTCAAAAAAATGAAGCTAGTTGCCCATTCCAAAGCGTAGTAGGTTCCTATGGAGAAGAACGGGCAAGAAACTTCACGGAACAAGTCAACAAGTCCAACAGTCAACAAGGAAGCCTTAATGTCATCAAAGAGACTTCATGCCATTTTATGCCTACTGTGTAAATAAATAAAATATGATAAATTAACATAATATTTCCATCAAATTACCTAGTACATATGTTTAGGGTTCCGTACCCAAAGGTTAAAACGGGACCCCTATTACTAAGGCCCCGCTGTCTGTCTGTCTGTCCGTCTGTCAACAGGCTGTATCTCATGAACCGTGATAGTTAGACAGTTGACATTCACAGATGATGTGTTTCTGTTGCCGCTATAACAACAAATACTAAAAAACAAAATAAAATATATATTTAAGGAGGCTCCCATGCAACAAACGTGATTTTTTTCCGTTTTTATAGATAATGGTACGGAACCAATTGCAATGATAGACCGCAGCGACTCAGGCGCGCCGCTCCGCACTTTTTGTATGAACATGCGTTGTACTATGCACTGTAAGGTACGTTTGGCTTTAATTTTACCTCAGATTTCTGTGCGTCCTTGTCATCTTCATGGTCCCATTCCCTGAACAGCTTAGCGGCGGCCACTGCGTACTTGGAGGCAGCTTGCTTCTTTTCCTTAGATCTATCCCAAAAGCAGTGGGCAGCTAGAAATGAACGATCAATATTACCATCTGTGTACAGTCGTTTCACAGGTGTTTTACCTCAGCCAGCGCAACCCACCAGCAACTTTATCGCAGCGGGAATAAAGATCACTGTGGTGTTAACAGAAAACTGAAAGGTCAAATAACTGTGTAAGAACTGTAGCTGTAGGTGTAAGGAGTCCCTAGTGAAAATATATCGGCTATCTATAGTTTTAAATAAAATATACAATCTAATAAGTAACTAGTAGTAAGACCTCGAAACTTAACTTTTCAATAGGTAAATAGTAGTAAGATCTCAAAACTTAACTTTTCAATAAGTAGAACAGAATAGAATACTCTTTATTATGTACACCATACAGATATAAATGTTGGGTGTCACGACACAATGGGCGGTCTTATCGCTAAAAGCGATCTTTAGAGACAACCTTTCCTTTAAGTAACTAATAAGTAACTAGTAGTAAGACCTCGAAACTTAACTTTTGAATAAGTAACTAGTAAGTGACTAATAAGTAACTAGAATACACGAAAGCAAAGCCAGACGTGAAGCAGAGGCGTTTCGCTTGCTTCGCTCGCTCGGTCAATTACGTTTAAGAACAGGTCATAAAAGATTAGTCTGTTGAATTTTCCCAAAACCAAAGAAGTGGGTATATAGCTATCTATCTACAGCACTCAATAATCCCTAACAATATAATTGATAAAAAAATGAAAGTAAAAAACTAAAACCCAACCACGACAAAAACTCCAACTTACAAAAGATTAAACAAGACATCAATGTATTTTTTTTTTGGTTTTTTTAATTCCAAAAACTCTATACTCCATTTGAAATAAGATTAGAAATTTAAAAAAACCTGTATACGGTCCGTTCAACCGACTTTGACTTCTATACCGTAAGCATAAGGATGGCATTAAAAGCAAAAAATGTTACACAATACCAACTGTCTACTGCAGCTGCCATTTGTCGTGCCACCAACGCAATAGAAGTTAAAATCGGTTGAACGAACTGTAAAAATGGTTTATTTAAGTGTCTTATCTTATTTCAACTGGAGTATAGGTTTGCCACACAATCGTGTTACAGAACAATTTTTTTAAACATTATTTTCTGTTGTCATCGTCATCCAGTACCAGCTAGGTAAATGCGTAACACACTTACAATGGCAATGCCTTTCATTTTGACCGTTAAACAACATTAAGAGCAGTTACGAATTTTTCAAACACGAATGAACCGATGAATTAATAATGTCCTCCAAAATCTTTCGGAGTGTGATTGAAAGTGTGTAACGCAATCAAAGTGCTGGTACCAGGAGCATATAACCTGACTACTACTAGAACTAACTAACTCACCAGAAATAACGATCCTGTTAGAAACAAGGGATCCTCCGCAGATCTGTTCGTAGGAATTTCTTTTTGGGGTAGGTTTCTGGTAGATAGCCACGTGCCACGCCACTTCTCCTCGCATCGCGTCTGTACCGCGATAGATCAGGCCTTGCGCGTTCGGAGCTACACGCCCACACTCTGAAGAGAAGCAACTAGCTTTGAGAACGAATTTTTAAACTAAGACCAAGAGAACGTAGAACCTGGTACAGTTATTTGATCTCTGACAGCAGCAACCCAACAAAAACCTTATTGTAACGAGAATAAAGATCATTGTGATTTTGCCAGTGATGCAAATCAGAGGGAAATTAACTGTGAGGACGGTACTGTACTACAAAACCAGGGGCCTAAAACGGCCACATTAGCAATTCCTCTAAAAGCAATTCATTTCCTGAATTCCCAGCAGGTCATTAGCAATTCCTCTAATTTCGTATCGTTATTTGAATGATCTTTTTTGATGTATATTTTATTGGCACAACCTCTAATTTGAAACTTTTATATGCCAGTTGAGTCTTTCACATATCACAGGCCTCATTAATACCCTAGAGTTATGGGATATCGAAAGGAACACCATGTATAAACAACAAAAAAACCTGTCTCTAATACTTTTTGAGATATGTCAGCTTGTATTTTAAAACCTAGATATCTTTGTTGAAGCTTACTCTATCACTGTTATTGAAAACTATCCTACTGTTATAAACATTAAAATTAATCCCTGTACCATAGTAGTTTAGGGGTATGAGGAACAGGGTGTAAAGTTCACTCATACTCCATAGAAAAGGAGGGATCCTCCAACCAGACGGGTGTTGTGTCTGGCGGGCAACTGCCCAACGATTGATGTTGAGTTCTCGTATATATGTCCATTACACGGTAAACTTTAATTGCGCGATGCAGGATTTATGTGACGTCTGTCTGACGTCAGGTCTTTGATGCGTAGTTCGCATGTGGCGATGTAGATACCGCCACAGTAGCCTTAGAAGCAGTACTGCATTTCTGTACCAGCCCCATCCGCCAATCATCTCCACTAATTTAATAATCCAAACCATCGCATTATGAACCTTATTCAAATCCTCAACATTTTTCTTAATAACGATAGAAGATCGAGATATCAGCTGCTTGATACTTCTCTCCACTGGCGTACTAAAAGTTATTGATATGCATTTCAACCGTATATTTGATTAATTTTAATTCATTGTCCTATTTAATTGATTTGTATTTTGTTTTTTTGACATTAATTGATTTGATCAGACACTTATATGTAATTCAAAATATTGACATTTATGATTCATTGACAAATATGTGTGTTGTTTTTGTATTAAATATGGGTCATGGAACTGAAATAAATGGATTTTATTTAATTTTTGATCAATATTATAGTGATATTTGCTTAATTTCTGGTCAAACCTGGAGAGCAAACCGCGACGTTGTCCCAGCTTCCACCGATGCATCTCATGTAGGGGAGGGTGAAAAGTGAGTAGTAGTTCGGTTTACATTCGGGACTCACGACTGTCCCCGAAGGTTCGTAGGCATTGCAGGCACGGCGGCCCTCGATGGTGCCGGAAACGAGGCAGTGATAGTGCACGGATGGGTTGTTGTCTAGCTTGCAGAAACCTGGAGGATAGGGGATGTTTTAGTATAGCAAATGGAAACTGAGTTTGAATGTAGAAGTCGAGATAGAGGGTAAATTAGTTCTTGGTGTAAAAATTACAGGCTCTTTCCCTTTGTATTTCATAAATATGTATTAGAGCCCAATATAGCTCCTTGTGGAACACCTTACGAAACCTTCTAAAACAGACTAAATTTTTGGAAACTTTCGCAGAATCAGATGCTAGATAGACACGCATTGGAAAATTTACATCATTTTAGGAACCTATAAGTTTTATCTACTTATTATGTAGTATATAGACATCCTATCGAAAGCTGAGTTTAATTCAGCCACACTGCTAAAATACGCATTCAATGGAATTGAGATATTCTCAGTGTATACTTACGGACGCATTTAGGAATAGAATTAGACCAGGTTCCATCCAGACAGACGACTATATCAGTCCCCACGACTCTGTATCCTGGTTGACAGGTGACATTCAGTTTTAGCGATGGGAAGCCTTGCCCAGGTGTCGCGTATGGGACGTTTGCTACTACGTAGGTACCGTGCTCTGGGTATGGTGGCAGGATACATTGCGGCCTGAAATTGTTGATTTGTTTAGTATTTTTGAGTAAAACTATTAAGATATAATTGAATAAATAACAATTTGAATAAAACTATAAGAGGCAGCAAACAAAACTAAGCCGTAATCTTGATAGGATTTCGTCACTATAGAAGTAGCAGTAGCAGTAGTAGTAGGTTTTCTCAAACTTGCGTATAAACTACCTTCTCTCAGAGGACCTAACATCATCATGATCTTCCTGCCGTTGTCCCATGTTACTTGTGATCGGCGCAACAGCTTTTTCTTTTTCCACTCTCTCCTGTCAACCGTCACGCTATCATTTACTCCCTTCTCTTTCATAATTATCCTCACACAATCCATCAATCTTTTCTTTGGCCTTCTCTCCCGCTCCATCCATCAACATTTATATTCATCACTTAAAAAAGTGATGAATATAACATGTCACACGCATACCAGGCCAAACGATTGCCTTTCAACTTTTCTGTCTCAGAGGATCTAACAACATATAAAAAATCGTAGTTACATGCGCGTTTGCGACCATTGCCTTTTTTGTGTCCATTTTGATTGGACTCTAGGTATGTTAAACTATGATAACTCAACAGTTGAAGTGCTGTTTTCTCATTATACGCGATGGCCATACTTCGCGTGCAGGATACGAAGGTATAAAATATCGATTTCTGGCATATATTTTGTTTACCTGTTACAACACCACAGTTTACCTGTTCATCTTTACATACTGAGACTCCTCGGTGTCTCGGAAAGCACGTTAAACTGTTGGTCCCGTCTGTCATTAGTGGATCTTTAACAGTCGTTACGGGTCGTCAGGAGCCCGAAAGTCTGACAACCAGTCTTGCCAAGGTATCGTATTACCCAGTTGGGTTGTGGAGGTCAGATAGGCAGTCACTCCGTGTAAAATACTGGTATTCAGCTGCATCCGGTTAGACTGGAAGCCGACCCCAACCAAGTTGGGAAAAGGTTAGGCAGATGATGATCATTTTGTTTACCTGTTAGTACCTGTTGAGTTCGACGGCAGCTGTCGGTTGCACAGTTCCTCAGACTCGTCAGATCCATCTGCACACTCGTTTATCTGTTAACAAAATAACTTTTGTTATTACGTCAAGCATCAGCGATTCATCTCATACGAAGTCTTCTTCTTTTGTGTCACGCCTTCGTAGACCAACCAGTGGGTTTCTTATGGTTTCACTTTTATTAAGGCGCCTCTCCACAGCAGGGTGTACTTGGCCTATTTTTGTTTGAAAATGTAGGCAGGATCGTACATTTGGACCCCAGGCGCGGTCCGAGGGGGGGGTCCTGGGAGTCATGACCTCCCCAAAATCTTTCAAGCTGTCGAGACTGAATGATTTACGTGTTTTACTAACTAAAAACTGTAGGTAGGTACGTGAACCAGTTGAGGCACAATGACCCCGATGGGCTTATACAAAAAAAAGTTTTTAGAGTACTTATCAATAATTAGATAACCATTTCCCTAAAAATATTCCTCGGCACCGATGGTGACCCCCCCCGAAATCTTGGGCTGCGACCGCGCCTGTTGGACCCATGGCCACGCTATACACATTTGTGTGCCTGGCAATCCATGCATCTAAATTCACACATCCTGCGTAATCATGGACTGGACAGTCGATTTTCTTAACAATCTTGTCCCAAAATCCTAACAGACCACCTTCGCGTCTTCATCTTCATCGGCAGATCAGCTATGACACCATAATAATAATTGTACTGTCGCTAAGCAGGCATTATTCCGGTTAGGCGGGTTTAGCTGCCGGGGAAATTACAAGAGCATGAGGAGTCATTTCCAGTCCCCGTCTCTGGAATGTCCATCCATCTGCAACGCCTCTGGTGTGGCAGAGCTAGCTGGCGTTGACCACCTAGTGGCTTTTTTACTAATAAAACCATATCTGGCGTTGACTACATCAGGGGCCTATTTAATAAAACTCACAGGCGTTAGGCGACAGTGGATAATAAAGCAATAAGTTGCTATCTTTCATAGTTTTCTGCACCCTTATTGCATAACAAACCGGTATCGGAAACAGGGTCCAAGCTACCGGTGGTCAGGGCTCCTGAGGGGCGCCGTATCCAGAAGTACCGCTTTCTGGATCATGCCCTTGATCCAGCCGCCTAACAAGACCGTCCTCAGGTGTTGGTCGAGGCTCTTGGCTTTTATGCCATTGGCCTTCACGACTATCGGCACAATGATTGCTGTATCCATATCCCACATGTCGACAACGTCACGTGGCAAGTCGAGATTCTCGTCATGCGGGACCGCTACATCAATAATCACTGTGCGACACTCTAATCGATCTATCGTCACTATGTCTGGCTTATTGGCAACAAAAGTCCTGTCAGTGATGGTAGATCGATCCCAATTCATCGTGATATTGCCATTTTCGAGAACTGGGTCGGGCACATACCTTTGGTACGGTACTTCGGATTCCACAAGACTGTATTTCATAGCAGCTTGCATAGGAGGAGCTCGTGGCTAAGTAATTACAGCCGCTCTCGTCGATCAATCAGGTTAAGCTACGCTTGCCGGGGTTGGTCCGTGGATGGGTGACCATTTACACATATCGAGACTCCTCCGTTCCTCGGAAAGCACGTTAAGCCGTTGGTCCCGGCTGTCATTTGTGGATCTTTGACAGTCGTTACGAGTCGTCAGAAGCCCGAAAGTCTGACAACCAATCTAACCAAGGGGTATCGTATTACCCAGTTACTGGGTTGTGGAGGTCAGATAGGCAGTCGCTCCATGTAAAATACTGGTATTCAGCTGCATCCGGTTAGACTGGAAGCCGACCCCAACATAGTTGGGAAAAGGCTAGGCAGATTTTGTATTGCATAGCAAGTTGCTGGTGGTTAATCCTGGCTACAAGGTTGTGTCTATGCAATTAGTCTCCGTTAGCCAGGCGAGAACAGTCATCTAATACAATAGGCTTGCGCCAATTCTCGTTAGCCAAGGAGAGCGGGTAAGGCCCTGGTCCACTGAGACTGCATCTCGGTGCATTCCCACGTCGACTTTTAGGAAGTATTCCCTGAGAATGCATACTTCAATGTTGTGCAGGGTCTTAGCATTTAAGAAGCCTCGACCTCCGCACTCCCGCGGGATATACAGTCTCATTACCGATGACCGTGGGTGATGCTTCCGATTTGCAGTCAGCAGAGTGCGGACACTCCTATCCAGCGCGTCAAGTTCCGTTTTAGTCCATTTGATTATGCCGAAAGAGTACATCAAAACCGGCATGACCCAACTGTTGAAGGCGCGCAGCTTGTTTCCGCCTGATAAAATACTATTTAATAATTTATTCAGGCGGCTAAAGAAGCGCTCCCTCAGCGTTTGTTTCATGTCGGCAACGTTCATGCCTAACGACATACCAAGTTTCGATTGAGGTGAGGGATCTTAGGTGTATGGAATCCGAGAGTTGGGTTCCCACGGATTGCACATTCCCCGGAATCCCCCCTTGCTTTACACGCATGACCACACCAAATTCCATCTTCATGGCGCTACTGAAAGTTTCGGTTACCTTCAATAGTTGTTTATTATTATTTGTGGAGCAAGGATTTGAACGATTTGGTGCACTGGGAGCTTAAAACTGTCACTTTAGCAGAATCATAGAAAATATTATGAATCATCGTAAAATGTCACAAACTGACAATTCATATTGATCTGCGTGTATTCATCTTACGAAATAATTCATCTGTTTGACAGTACGGAGATAGGTCGTTATTCGTAAAATGGTCTACAAACTATTAATTGCTTTTATGTCAAATTCGAGGAATTGCTAATGAAAGCTGGGATTCAGGAAATGAACTGCTTAAAGGAATTGCTAATGTGGCTGGTTTAGGCTCCCTGCTGATCGATTTATTTGTGCTCTGAAACACAAAAATAAGAGCACCTATGATTAAAAGTATTTATAAACCGTACTTTCTGAAGACATTTTAATAATACTCCCAAATAATAAAATTTTAGTCACGCAGCCCGTCCTTTCCGTACGAGGCGGGCGAAAGAATAGCATCCGATGACGTCACAGCGGCCGCACGTGACTTTCGGGGAAAATAGTGCGTGTATTAAATCAATCTGCCTAGCCTTTTCCCAACTATGTTGGGGTCGGCTTCCAGTCTAACCGGATGCAGCTGAATACCAGTATTTTACATGGAGCGACTGCCTATCTGTCCTCCACAACCCAGTAACTGGGCAATACGATACCCCTTGGTTAGACTGGTTGTCAGACTTGGAAAATAGTGCGCGTATGAATCTTAAAAAAAAAATTGTAAAGCCATTTGAAGTGCTAGAGAAAAGAATCAAATTTTTATAGCTTGTTTGTTTCAACAAAAAATAATAAAAATACTGTTCCCAGGCTCATTACCCTTTGTTTAATTTAACAGCATCTTATCACCTATCGTGTTTATCAATTTTGATATTTTCCTTCATTGGCACTTGCCACACCAGCCATTAATTACCAAACCAAAAATAGCTACTCACCCCATTACACTCAGAGTCAAGATCCACACAGGCGCCGTACGCGCATTGGAACTTGGACGAGGGACATATCACATCCGCGCATGCGCTAGTGTCCTCGTCTGACCCATCCGGACAGTTCGGGTTGCCGTCACAGAGGTTCAAACTAGAGATGGAATTGCCGTCTCTACAGCCAAATTCGCTTCTGTAAAAGAATGAAGCATTTAGTAATTTAATTAAAATACAGAAGTCACCCCGTGACTACTCCCTAGCTCGTCGCTCGAGGCCAAGAACGGGGCCTCACTTTTAGTGGTAAGCAACCGAATCACGAGTGCAACAATAATTCATTCGCATGCTCATGAAATTGCCTCCCGGGTCGTACTTATTATACAATAGCTATAGGCGGCGCGGGCGCGCCGATGGACTGGACTGACCGATTGTTATAGATTATGGGAGACACATTTTATGGCATGCTAATTGTATGCATTCTATGTACTTGGCAGTAAAAGTTGTACGCTCCGAAGGCTACTGTATAATATTTATAATTTTTCTTCTGTGGCAATCCGCAATCAGTTTTGTACTGTTAGCGGACGAGTTGAAAGTAAAGCTCCAAACACACACGATGCGGGTGCGTGTCGGGAGCGGGGCGGGCGCGGAAGTACGGCGGGCATAATAAATTGTAATTCAGGGAATTATAAGGATATCAACACACAGAACGAGGGCGCGGGTTGTGTGTGGAGCGTGTCGTATTTGTTTTGTGAATATTTACAAAAAAAAAAACTCTGTTTGGCGATGGATATCTGGATTATGAAGATTTTAAATAATATGTCCACGCCCGAACCGCTGCCTCCCCACAGCCGTCCCGCGCCCGACCCGCTGACGCACTGCGCCCGCGCTGAATGTGAACAGCGTGGCTCCTGAGAAGAAAACGACCCGACACGCACCCGCTTTGTGTGTGCATTGGCGGGAAGAGCGTGACTCCAGCGAGCTCCGTATTCCTGCTGAGGTCCACATCCACACAGGTGTGGGTGGACTACACGATGTTTTTCCTTTTAAGTCTTTTCCTGTTACTTCTTATTTCGTGCGGCAGCCAGATGCTTGTGCCATTCCGGTCTTTTCTGGTGCCTTTTTGTGACGTTTTTGATTTCGTATTAATTGATAACTCCTTGGGTATTTCAGCGTTCGTGACAGTTAGCTCTCTTTATGTTGCTAATGCTTGAGTTACAGGCGCTGCCCCAATATTGAGTTCTATAAAGCCTTCACTTTTTAACCGAATTCTTCAAAAAGGAGGAGGTTCTCAATTCGTCTGTAGGTTTTTTTTACGATACGATTGTACGCATAGTCAACTAAGACGATATCTTAGTTGACTATCCGTCGCTGTTATTTACATAGCAACTAGTGGTATACGAATTTGTGTGGGGTAGGTACCACAACTAAAAAGTGAAAAATAAAAACTTTTTCCAAAAAAAAAACAACCGACTTCCAAAAAAAACATAATCATGAATTTCCACGGTTGCCAGTTCAGTTCACCCAATTTGTTTATTTGGATCTTTGTGCCAGCTACAGACTTCATGATGAAGATCGTAAATACTAAGGTATCGTAATTATGTAGGTAAAGTTCGAATTTCATGTAAAACTCAAGTTTCTTACTTTTATTTTGCTATCCACCAACTGAATTTAGCCTTAGGCAACTCAACATCGCCTGCGAATTGGTAAAGGTATGTTCCTTGAACTCAACGCTCCTACCATATTAAAGTCAAATTAATTGTGTGGTACTCCCTGGCCGCGCCACAGTGGAAAATTAAAAAGACATGTTTCTAGATAATTTGTACGTTATATGTACTATACGGAACGCAATACGAATGTAAATGCTTTACAAGAATAATTAACCTTCAAGAAGAAAATAAGAAGTTGGTAGGTACTTTTTATTAGGTACAGTCAGCAACGAAAGGGGAGCATACTCACTGGCCGCGCCACATACGCAACGCTATAATTTCTAAAGTAATTAAATTTTCGAATCTCTCTATAGCGTACGGAGGAGTACGTATTGCGTACATTTATTAGGTCTTTACCTATGAAATTGCCGTTCTGCAGTACTGGCCATTTCAAATCAAAATAATTTTTGTTTGGCTAAGAATTCTAATTTCAAATTAATTTTATTTTAAAAACATGTTTTTTTTTTTCCAAAAGTAGTCATTTCTTTATTGATTAGTGTTACATTTTCATCGCATTTCAATCTTTTTCGTCATCATGGATACGTTAAAAATTCGAGTAATTATGGAATATGAGTACCGTCGTGGCAGCAACGCGGCACAAGCGGCACGCAACATCAACGACGTTTACGGAGCTAACACTACAAACCAACGCACCACCTGTTATTGGTTTGCTCGCTTCCGTTCTGGAAATTTCGACCTGAAAAATGAACCTCGCGGTCGTCCGAAGACTTTGGTCGACAATGACGAATTAAAGGCGATTGTGGAAGCTGATGATACACAATCTACGGCTGAATTAGCAGCAGCTTTCGACGTTAGCGTCAAAACAATATTGGTCCATTTGCGTCAAATTGGCAAGGTAAAAAAGCTTGACAAATGGGTGCCCCACGAACTCAATGATCGCCAGCGCGAAGTACGCGTCGAGACGTGCCTTGCACTGCTCAACAGACACACAAATGAAGGAATTTTGAACCGCATTGTTACCTGCGATGAAAAATACCTTACCTGTTTGATAACCGCAAGCGCTCAGCAAGTTGGTTGGATCCTGGTTCAGCACCTAAACAATGCCCTAAACGAAAACTTACCCCTAGAAAAGTGATGGTCACTGTTTGGTGGTCTAGCGCCGGTGTGATTCATCACAGCTTCTTACCAAACGGGGTGAGCATTACTGCAGATGTGTACTGTGAAGAACTGAACACAATGATGGAGAAGCTGGCGCATCTCCAACCAGCATTGGTCAATCGCTCGTCTCCGCTGCTCCTGCACGACAACGCGCGACCTCATACTGCACAGCAGACGGTCTCCAAGTTGCAAGAACTGGGGTTGGAAGCTCTCCGTCATCCGCCCTACTCACCAGACCTTGCGCCTACAGACTACTACTTTTTCCAGAATTTGGATAACTTCTTGGCGGGAAAAAAATTCAATACCCGAGAGGCAGTACAAAATGCCTTTGAAGAATTTGTTGCCTCCCGTCCAGCTGATTTCTTTAAGAAGGGCATCAATAAACTGCCACTGCGATGGCAAAGATGCATTGATTGCATGGGTGATTACTTCGATTAATACAAATAATAAATTCATGAAAAAAATTCGTTTAAATTTTTTCATACAAAACGGCAATTTCATAGGTAAAGACCTATTATTTAGTGTATACCATGCCCAGGTACGCCTAATAACTCTTTATGGTGCGGTCAGGGAGCATACTCCCTGGCCGCGCCACATTCGTAAGGCTATCATTTCTAAAGTAATTTAATTTTCTGAATCTCTCTATAGCATACGGAGGAGTACGTATTGCGTACATTTATTTGGTGTTTACTATATTCGGGTGCGCCTAGTAGTTATCAAGAACCATGGTGGCGCGGCCAGGGAGTATACTCCCCAGCCGCGCCACATAAACTTCATTATATTTCATTATTCGTTGAGGTACAATTATTTTCATTACACGTTCCGTATAGTACATATAACGTACAAATTATCTAGAAACATGTCTTGAGTTCAAGGAACATACCTTTACCAATTCGCAGGCGATGTTGAGTTGCCTAAGGCTAAATTCAGTTGGTGGATAGCAAAATAAAAGTAAGAAACTTGAATTTTACATGAAATTCGAACCTTACCTACATAATTACGATACCTTAGTATTTACGATCTTCATCATGAAGTCTGTAGCTGGCACAAAGATCCAAATAAACAAATTGGGTGAACTGAACTGGCAACCGTGGAAATTCATGACTACTCGATTACTTGAATGTTATCCAGGTACAAAGGACGATATACGGGCGGGTACTATTAAAAAAAAAAAGTCTACTCCTTCAGGAGCATTGGCACACCCGAAATAATAGACAAAGGACAATGCCAAGAATCGGCTCGAATTATGTAGCGTCTGATAGACTTTCTATAATGATAATTCATAATAAAAAACTGGAAGAAATAAACAATATAAATAAAATCTGTAGAAGCACACCGTTGAAAAGTCATTTTAAATAGTTATTCAATTTAATAACAAATTTCATAGCTACAATTTCAACTAGAAATGTTACCAATACCAAAATAAAAATATTAATAAATTTAAAATATTAATAAAATAAAATCGTAACGATTTTATTTCAAAAATATGTAAGTAAATATTTTATTCCGTTAGGTACTATAACTACAATAATTGTAAAAAGAAAGGCACGTAAGTCAAGAAATCTCATATATGGATTTCCGACGGGACAAAGCATTTTATATGTATAGATATTTTGTAAGATACTGGATTGGCAAGCAAGATGGCTGCTGATGGCAAAACAGGTAAACATTGAGAATCGGACGATACGGTTATGTGCCTGTGAAAGCGCTAATAAATAAAGCAGAGTGTAGTCCTACCTAATTTCAAAGCTCTAAGTAGTAAAATTTGAGAACAGTAGTAGTATTTCCGACGAGAGACCATCAAAGAATTCGACCAGTAGTGTGACATGAAGTTCACAGTTCGGTCAGTTGAAGATACACTAGAAACAGATAAAAATGGTTGGTACATAGACAATGGCGCGGGCGCAACTAGTCATGTTACGAATAGGTCTTACTTATTTGAAAGCTTTGAAAAATTGTTTGATGCATTGTACAGTGAGGAATGTACTACCTAGTGAATTATGTCAATTTCGAGGATGCAGTGACGAAGTTTAGCTACTACATACATCGGCTTTTATTCGGCTCGCCGATCGGAAATCTTCGGTCAAGAAGTATTAACAAAATTAACCATACTTACATTAACGGATCGATGTAGATACTATATTCATATAATTCTGTGAAGAATGTGTTTGTGCCAACGCTGCATTCTTGTTCGACCGTCATTGGATCTGCGGACGCGACGCCTCTGAGGTAGTACCGAGTTGTGCCGCGTTCAAACTCCGGGAAGGACAGTCCGCTCCCACTGTCACGTCTGCAGACTTCCCCGGTACCTGGGATGGGAAGAAAAGACTTTAATTTTTGCTTAAATTGGTGTAAAACCAGGGTTTAACGCGACGATTCTTTCTCGCACACTGTATTTTCAAGTATCGGTGTTGGTATTTCGTGTCTGGGAGGCACATTTTAGGCAAACGAAAAACGTATGTCACCTAAGTCGGGAAAGTGCTCCTAATCATCGGGGTAGCACATTTTTTTTCGCTGGCACTTTAGATTTTGGGCCCAACGTTGTATGAAACGTGAATGTTCTCCTTTATATTTACACGAGGTGTCATAATATTAAGTCATTGTTAGGTATTGAACAATATATTACTAAAATGTGCATAAAAAAGCTATCATAAGACACTTTTCTCAAACTGTTTCGACAAGACAGTGATCATAAGGTCGAAAAAATAATTGCAGTTGAAAATGAGTAAAAACCGTACCTAACGATTCCATCGTACATACGTGTGCAGCGTTCTTTACGGGTGTTGAAGTCATTTGATAGCCACGTACGCTTGCCTTATGGCAGCTACCTATGGCATGTGTTATAGTCTCGACACTATGGCTATCTGATTGCCCTGATGCGACACTGTGGCGGTTTGGTTTGGTATAGCCTCGAGACTATGGCTATCTGATTGCCCTGACGCGACACTGTGGCAGTTTGGTTTGGTATAGCCTCGAGACTATGGCTATCTGATTGCCCTGACGCAACACTGTGGCAGTTTGGTTTGGTATAACCTCGACACTATGGGTATCTGTTTGCCCTGACGCGACACTGTGGCAGTTTGGTTTGGTATAGCCTCGACACTATGGCTATCTGATTGCCCTTTTTTTTTCTTTTTTTTTTGGTGGGAAATCATCATATGACTTCTCCCGTTCTGGGCGGAGCGGAAGGGCGTGTCAGACTCTTACTGACTAAAACCCATCCGTGTTCCTTCAGTTGCCTGTTGCCAGGGTCCCGTTATCCCTTTCGGACTATTCGACTATTCCGCAACTCTGGCAGGCATCGGTCCTAACGGACCCCGTCAGGTGTGCTGACATCTCTTTGAGGCGCCCGGGCCTGGTCCTTATCGGACGGCGAGCTACCCATTGCTCGCCGTCCGCAAGCCCGCGCCTATGGTGAGGGCGCAGGCTTTGCCTCACCCTCACGCGTTCCGCCTCCTCCTTCGCGAGCATCACTGCTTCGCAGAAGGAGGTGACCGCCTCCCATGCCCTCTCGCTCCGTACCATGGCCTGGACCAGGGCCGGACGCGAGAGGTCAGTGCTGCCAATCGCCTCCACGAGGACACGGCGGTGCTCCGCCCAAGCAGGGCACACCTCCACCATATGCTCCACCGTGTCCTCCGGACGATCCGCACAGTGGTGACACCCGGTATCTGATTGCCCTGACGCGACACTGTGGCAGTTTGATTTGGTATAGCCTCGACACTATGGCTATCTGTTTTCCCTGACGCGACAAAGCAAAAAGCTGCTGTGCAACTTCAAATGTTATCAGTTATTTTTTAAATAAAATTATCTCTTTGTCCATGCTGGGCCAGCGAATACCAATGTCCTTTGTAGGTATGTGAGTTTTTATTTTTTATAATGTTTTGTATTTCATCACTTACCGTTATTATAACTACCGCATGACTTTTCCGGGAAAATTTCCGAATTATGAGATCCTCCTGGCGGAGTGAGTACGCACTGGCCCTTCCACACAGTGGTTATTTGCAGCACCTTCAGAACTGAGGAAGCTGTCCCATTTTCTGCCGTCAAAACCCAGCCTGGGACCTGAAAGTGTTGTTCGGATGCACTCATCAAGTCATGGCAATTAAAATATAATATATTACTTATATTATAAGTAATAAACTACCGGAAATAATTTAAAAATATTTTATTTTAATACATTAATAAATGTAAGTATTAAAACAATTTCTAATAAATGGTATTATAATGTCAATGAATATCTAAATCAGAAATAAGGTAAGTCGGTATGGATTTGTGATTAGTTAAACAAATGGATTCAAGTCAAATGCATAAAATGATGTTTTGGGTGACCTTCGTGTATTCCCGTTCGTCCCACTGATGACAACTATGTCTAAGCAGTAACCTAACAAAAAGTACCTACTAAGCTTGCATGAATTCACCAAAGTATCCACTGAGAAAGTCAGTGGGACGAGCGGGAATAAATTTAATATAATTTATTAAATTCCCGTTCGTCCCACCAGTGGGACGACGCCAGTGAGACGAACGGGAATACACGAAAAAAGTATAGTCAACTTGTTTCTATGCCTAATGTTGACCAAAATCTTTTTGAAACATTATTTTTTGTACAAAAAGGTTAATAAAATTGGTCTTCAGAAAAACAAATGTAGGGGAAAGATGAAATGAAGATAAAAGAAATCATCGACATTATGGACTATGTATCTATGCTATACTTTAAAAATAAGGCATAACATTGACATAAAAACATACCCGAAGTTGCAAGACTACCTTAAAAGGCTATCAGAAGGCTACAAACCAAAAATTGTCTTCATTAAATTACTATTTTCGCTTAAATATTTCTTTTTCTCGTAGTCATGGTATAAAGTATAGTGTGCAACTTGAATAAAATGGATTTATATGGAGGGCCATGAATCACTCGCGACGCTCAGGATTCTAACACATTCTAACACTCGAATCCCTACGCTGCTCCCTACGGTCGAGATTCAGTCATTAGAATCCTTCACTTGTTCGTGATTCATCTATGGCCCTCGCTTTAAATACGTCCTTTATTCACTAATTGCATAATATACTATTATCTACTCCCTAGGCTACTTCTGTCCTGTGCTTCGATTTCTTACCTTCCCGACGTTCCCCAGCTTCCACTGTGCTTTATTGAACTTGGGGTCTAACAAGTCCAAACACACTGGCCTGACGTAGATGTTGTACACGAACGGCGTCTCCAGGATCAAGACCGCTATGTCATGTTGGTAGATTGTCCTCCCGTCTCGCGAGTCTACGTAGAAGGGCGGGATCACGATGGTCTTTAACTGTGGAAGTGAAGTTTTATATTTTTTTCACACAACCTACGCGATCTAGACACGCGATAGCGTGTCAAGCCAAGTTCAAGAAAAGAACTCGCGAAGCAGCAGCCGTGTTTAGCCGTGGTTTATTTATTAATACCCCTTAGATTAACTGGAACACCAAATTTCATAACTACAGCTCAAACGGTTATTGGGATATTAACGTCTAAATATCGGCATTTTTATCACTAACTGACTGACTTACCTATAATCAAAAACCTACCCCACTTCCAGACGACCTAGAAAGTTGAAAGGAGAATGCCAGAGCTTCCTACAAGACTCGGCTAGAACCGACAAAGATGAACTATATTTCATAAAAAAGGGAAATAAATATAGAATTTGATAGTATAATTAGTTTTCTATTAGAAGCACACCAAAAAAAGTTATAGTTTTTTAAAATTGACCACTTGATACTTCTGTTTTTAACGATAACATGAAATAAACTATTAAATTGTGACTTTTAGCACATTATCCTCAGTTTCAACAGTCAAGTTAGTCGTAAATAGTCCAGTAACACAGCAATAAACAACACAAAACGCAATATTGCACGGAAATATTTCATTAAAAAGTACGGAGAAGTCAAACTTTTTGACAATGACAAATGCCAGTTAAAGTTTTACATCAAGTGTTGTCAGCACTACAATTACTTTTTTAGCAATAAACTATATCGATAATCGAATCGCTACTAAACGGTATCGATAATCGAATAAAAAATTATATTTATTATTACATTACTATAAAATATAATATACTTATCCAAAAATATAGCTAAACGCTATTTATTAATATAATTACGAGTTACGATTTATGTAAGTAATAAATTCACTTACGTATCTGCATATTGATAGTATTGTAATCGATTACGACGAGACGACAAAATAAAATAATGTCGATACGAAATTGCACTTGCAGTGCAATTTCGTATCGACATTATTTTATTTTGGTATTGGCAACATTTCTATTGAAATTGAAGCTATGAAATGTGTTGTTAAATTGAATAACTATTTAAAATGACTTTGCAACGGTATGGTTCTACAGATTTTATTTATATTGTATAATTCTTACTGTTTTTTGTTATGAATTATCATTATTATAGAAAGTCGGACGCTACATACAATTCGAGCCGATTCTTGGCATTGTCCTTTGACGTCCAGCTTGGTAATTGTTAGTATATGTTACCGGCTAAACCCGATTTTAGGACGAGCTAGTTTCGCCTAGGCCAAACCAGTTCTCCCTGCACGCAATAGGAAACGAATATCCATCCATTGCAGTTGTGGTTTGCCTCACCTGTGAACGTGTGCGAGATAGCACATTCTGTGATTCTTGATGCGTTTGGTCCCTATTTTTCCGTCTAAGATTTCAGGTAGGTAAGTAAACAACAAATCACAGACAGACAAATTAAAAACCCGGAGTCACACGTAATATGGCCACTTTGGCAGAATCATAATAGGAAAATATTATGAATCATCGTAAAATGTGACAAACTGAAAATTAATAATATGATCTGCGTGCGATTCATATTACGAAATAATTCATATGTTTGACAGTTTTCTATGGAGATTCGTAAAATGGTCCACACATTATGAATTGCTTATGTGTCAAATTAGAGGAATTGCTAATGACAGCTGGGAATTCAGGAAATGAACTGCTTTTATATGAATTGCTATTGTGGCCGTTTTCGGCCCGCTTTTCGATTTACTAACACGTGTGACTCCTCACGTGTGAAAAGTTGGCTAGGACAAACTGGATGCGGAAGGCGGAGGGCAGGATGTTGGTGACTCCGGATTTATAGCTTGACTCTTTTGACGTAGTTGGGTTTTAGTTATTATAACTTTTATTTTTTTAATTCACTACAATATGTACCTAGGTATAACTTTCAGACCAACAAAAAAACGACGACGGTCTATGTGTGTGTAAAAAGAGTTTTTCCCTATAATTTGGGGAATAATATTGTATGGGTAGGATAATATTGTACGAGTAAGATATTGTTGAGTATGGTATTATAACTCAATTGTTAAGAAGAACTTCCATTTAGAAACAAAAACAAACGATTTTTACATCGCTATTTCGTATAGCTAATATCCATTTACTTTTAGATTCAGTATAACTTGGAAATCTAAAATATAAATACATAAAAAAGTAAACAGGAATATATTTAATCGAAATATTTAAATCGGTTTAATCGAATGGGAAAAATTTAAATCACATTATGGCAACCCTCACACGTTATGTCACTGATTTCATTCGTTCATTCGTTGAGATTTTTGTTCCAAGTAACCTAAAATTCGTGGTTAAATTAAAAAACGGTGGTATTTCAAGTTCGTACAAGTGAAAAGTGATTCCGTGAGACTTTTTGTGTGATTTTCTATTGTTTTTACTACACAGGAAGGCATAATTCTATTTTTTTATTGATGTTAACTAGACGACGACTCGTGATGGGAGCGATGAGCATGGTTTTAATGTAGGTGTGTGCGTGAGCTTGTATGTTTACTTGCAGGAGCATGGTTTTGTGGCTTCACTTTTGATGTACGGCGCGCTCCGTCTTCCTTTTTTTGTTGGTACGAGGTATAACTGTAATAAATTGTAGATTTTTTGTACCAAAGGTCTCTGAAGTAAACCACGGAGAGACGGCCTTGGCGAAACTATAATGGTTTTTTGTTTTACTACGGAATCCTATAAAAATGTTTACAAACCGCAAGCGGCAACGTCGCCCAATTGCAAAGATAGACCGCAGTTTTTTTTTAATTTTTTAACTATTGCATCCCTTAGTTGATTTCTGAAATCATGACTACTTAACCGGACTTTCCTGTGGCTGCCTTAAGAACTACACTTAGGGCCTCCAGTCAGGGGCATATACAAACTAGGGATGCAAGAAGTGCCAAAAAATATCGATATATATCGGATCGATATTTAAAAAAAATATCGATATATCGGTGAAATATTGAAATTTTCAAACAAAAAAACGAACTTTAATTGATAATTAAAAAAATGTTGGTATTAGAAAAATATATTATTGGAAAAAATATATCGTTTTTGATACATTTTCGATACTTGATATTTTACATCGATATATCGAAATAAAAAATATTGCCAAAAAAAATCGATATACCGAAAAAAAAAACCGATATATCGATATTTTTTCTGCAAGCGTAATGCAAACTATTCTAAATTAAAACTAAGTGAACGCTCGCTAAGGGCACCCCCTGTGGGGAACGAACCTCGGCTTAGGGCGTCACTGACGGGACAGGCTGGATCAAAATATTATCAACTAGCTGCGCCCCGCGGTTTCACCCGCGTAAGTCTCGATCCCGTGGGAATATCGGGATAAAAAGTATCCTATGTGTTAATCCAGGTTATAAACTATCTGTTTGCCAAATTTCATCCAAATCCATTCAGCCGTTTTTGCGTGATTGAGTAACAAACATCCAACCAAACACACAAACTTTCACATTTATAATATTAGTAGGATTAGTAGGATAGTAGGATAGTAGGATAGTAGGATAGTAGGATAGTAGGCTTATCATCATTATAATTAGACGGAGAATTTAAAGCTACGTGCTCAGCTGCGGCGCGGGCTGGCACTTCATCGGACAAGGGACGGGGGGAAGAATTTAATCGGGGTCGCGGTATAGACCGCAGCGACTCAGGCCGGCCTTTTATACCAAAATGCGTTGCACTATGCACTGTAAGGTACGTTTGGCTTTAATTTTACCTCAGATTTCTGTGCGTCCTTGTCATCTTTATGGTCCCATTCCCTGAACAGCTTAGCGGCGGCCACTGCGTAATTGGAGGCAGCTCCCTTCTCATTCTTAACTGTATCCCAAAAGCAGTGGGCAACTGGAAATATACAAACAAAATCACCATCTGTGTACAGTTGTTTCACAGGTATTGTACCTTAGCCAGCGCAACCCACCAGCAACCTCATTGTAACGAGAATAAAGATGTCGCAGACATCTTGTGTGGTGTTTTTTGACAGCTAGCTCACTCTCGATATATTTTTAGGGTTCCGTACCCAAAGGGTAAAACGGGAACGGCTAGAACAACAAATACTAAAAAACAGAATAAAATAAATATTTAAGGGGGCTCCGATACAACATACATGATTTTTTGTACATAATGGTACGGAACCCTTCGTGTGCGAGTCCGACTCGCACTTAGCCGGTTTTTCTAAACCAGTGTTTTTCAACCTGGGAGTCGGGACACCCTGGGGGGTCGCGAAGCCTCTTTAGGGGTCGCGAAGCTATATAGGGGAGTTGCAAAAGGTTGGGAAAGCTACTGCAGTAAGAAAAAACAATAAGGATTTAAAAAAAATATTAAGAAAATTGTTAACTAAAGGACATAATCATTTGTATCAAATAAACAAAAAAACGTGGTATCGGCCGTAGTCGTACGTATGCGCGTTAATTGCGTTATCTATTGGCGACGCATTCGATGTAAAAAAATTAGTTTCACGTACTTAATTACTTATGTATTCATCCGAACCCTAATTATGAAAATGAATAAATGTGTTGGATTGAATATTTGTCACAAAATAAAATAGATAAACAAAAAGCAACGGGTAACGAAACGCCAACGGGTTGCGAAATATTTCTTCAGACTAAAGGTTGTCATGAAGGAGAGTGTTTTTCAACCTTTTTCATGACACGGCCTGTCATGAAAAAGGTTGAAAAACACTGTTCTAAACAAGCGACAACTTACAATGGCAATGCTTTTCATTTTGACGGTAAAACAACATTCATTGCGTTACCTATTTACATTGAGGAGCAGGTACAATTTGTTCAAATCTATGAATGTAGCAAGTTCCTTCAAAATCTATCGGATTGTGATTGTATGTCTGTTACGCAATTAGTGGTGGTACCAGGAGGTTAAAACATGACTACCTAGTACGAGACTAGACCTAACCAACTCACCAGAAATAACGAGCCTGTTAGAAACAAGTGATCCTCCGCAGATCTGGTCGTAGTAGTTCCTTTCCTGGGTAGGTTTCCTGTAGACAGTGACGTGCCAGGGCAGTTCTCCTCGGAACACTTCTGTACCGTCCAACAGCAGGCCTTTCGCATCCGGAGTTATGAGCCCACATTCTGAAGAGAATCAACTAACTTTGAGAACGAATACGTAAGCCAAGACCAAGAGAACGTCGTCTAATGCCGTGATCTGACGGTGCGCCATATTGTGGACACAGACGAGCCCGCACGACGCACCGTGGGAAGGTGTACGTGCAGGGTATCGCAGACATCGGAAGTTCCTCGGTGCGTGGTGCGTGGCGGTCTGTGGTCGTCTGCCGTGCGTGTCCGTCCGCAAAATCGCGGGTCGTCGGATCTCGGCATTAGATAGATAGATAGATAAAACGTTTATTTGGTGTACACAAGACATAACACAACGTACAAAAGCACGGTTAAATAATAACTAATTAAGTACATTAATAAATAACCACAAGGTGCCAATATACAAAAAAAAAACAATACAATAATAAAACAAGACACTATGATGACACAGTTGGCTATTGCTCCCACCACGCGCCAGCCCAATAAACGTAAATATAAGCCACAGAATGTCTACAACATTATTTTTCGTTTATGCTAAACCCGAAAAGGGGTCATTGTACTCATCATTTTGAACAACTTTTTCTATGGGAACAAAACAGAAATCGCGAAAAAAAAATCAGCTGTTCCATACATGGTGTAGGCCCCGCTCGCCCCTTGGATCTTGCCCCTTTCATTAAAATGCCCCACTCGCCCCGTTTTTTAATAATTTTGGTGTACCGACTCGCCCCTTACGAAGGGGCGAGTGCAAAATTGTCATTTAAATAATTATTTTGATGTACAGACTCGCCCCTTGCGGCATTTCCTTTGAAATTTAACCAAAAAAGGTACAGTCAGACAGAAAAATGCACACATTATGAATAACGCTATGTTTGATTACTTTAATAACTCTATCTCTAATCTCACCACCTCATGACACTTATGATAGTTTTTGCTACCTAGCTTACCTATAAGTAATAACAAAAGGAACCTTTTTCATAGGTCCATTAAACAAAACGTTTGGTAAAATATGTTACCCGTTGAGAAAATCAAATCTGATTAGAGTCGAATATATGAATGCTTTCTCTTTCTATGTTCGTATTATAATGTGGAAGGTATGCGTTTTGCGATATTTGCTAATTAATTTATTACTTATCTCCAAGTGTAACTAAACGTGATTTTTTGCAAGCCTAGTACTTTTTGTTAGTTATAAGGGTGAGCGGCGCCATCTAATATTCAAAGGGGCGAGTGGGTACACTTAGGTAATTAGGGGCAAGATTCAAGGGGCGAGCGGGGCCTACACCCCATACATTTGTGTTCACTTAAAACCAAAAATAAAGAATAATGTGTATCAGGGTTTTTCAAAAATCTACCCCTGACGGGGTGAAAATGGGTGGTCTACGTGACAGGTTAAACCACTGAACGGATTGGGCTGAAAGGCACACAGATAGTAATTAGGACCTAGACGTCCATTAAGAAAGGGTTTTTGGAAATTCGACCATTAAGGGGGTGAAAAGGGGGAATTTCGTGTGTATGAAAAATCTTATTCCTTGAGTTAACAGACTTGAAACTTGGCACGAATACTTATCTAAGTAAATGAGAAAAAAAAACATGTTTTGTTTTTCATGTTTTATTTTTCTAAACTACCCCCTAAACAGGGATGCGGTGTGTCAAAGTTTGTATAGAAGAATTTTACCGCGCGGTCCGACTAACTCAAAACTCAGTATTTATATTTAAAACCAAAAATAAACAATAATTGTGTATCAGGGTCTTTATTGGTTGCGAAAATAAGTTACGCAATTAGATAACTGGATTAACACATACGATGCTTTCAATCCCGGTATTACGTTCCCATGGGATTTTTTCCGACATCCACGCGAGCGAACCCACGGGCAAAAGCTAGTCTTTTATAAAAATGTCCATGGTACAACAGTATCTTGAACTTTGGAGCGCATATGTAAATTTTCTATGTTTCATTCGGTAATAACGAACATATAATAATTCCGTAAAACAAATATATATATTGATAATTTTTCGTCCGAAATTATATTTTTTATCTATGAAAATACATAACAAATTTAAACAAAAAGTAAGTATATACGGGTTACTAATTATGTTACCTTGCTTGAAAAAAATTAGTCTTTTATAAAGTAAATAATATTTTTAAACAATTGTTGTATGCAATTCTAAAAATCAATATAAATCGGGACGCGCGGACTTTAGCTCCCTCAGGAAGCACTTGGCGTGGACCGTGGAGTGGACTAAATCTAAAGTTTAACTTTAGTCTAGAGATGGGTAGCACACCTTTTTAAAATGAGGATCGTGCGAGGCACTCTTTTTATAAAGTGTGGTAGCACAGTGTGCTAGCACGAATGAGGCGAGGCTGCGGTGGCTTGGGAGCACGAACGTGCTGTGAGTGTGTCAGTGAGTCACGTGCTCGCCGACTCGGCGAGTCACCGCGCGAGTCGCGTGTGTGCTGTGTGGTGTGTAGTGACGACAACGCGACACGACACGGCACACATATGCAATTGAGTAGGCAAACGCGCGGTGAGTTCTGTCTGTGTATGTTTGTGCTAGCAACAGTGAACGAAGACATCGATGATCAAAATACACAGAAAAGAGTTCCTGTGGGATGACGTAACGCCCGCTGATGCGGCGCACACAAGCGCAAAACGCGTGAGTGCCCCTGTGTGCGCCGTGTGTCTCAAGAATGTAGCGCAACCAACACTTTTTGATACGTGAGTTTTTTTTTTTAAATATTATAACCATAGATGTAAGAAATATTTCTATGATTATAACATTGTAATGTAAATACATATACAAGTATGTTCCTCTAATACTCTAATGTGAATATATACGTAAATAAAAATATGTGTTTATATGCAGTGTGGACTGGTACTGAATACCCACTACCTGTGTATTCCACAAAAGTAGTGGAATTACGATGGTAAAAAAAAATTGTGGTCATACCTGGTTTGCATTTAATAATACGGTTCCATTTGCCATTGTTCTGACAGGTCATAGAAAGTTCGGTGAGATAACTTGGGTCGGGGAGTAAGGGTATAAAGACGGATGCTCTTGAACCGTAAATAGGTGCGTTACATTCGGCCCTGACGACTGTCCCCTCGGGCTCGAACTCATTACAGGTGCGGTTACCATCGGTCCCGGGGATCTGACAGTAATAGTGAACGGAGACATCAGGATACAGCCTGCAGAATGCTGGGGAAGAGAACATTGTGGAACGTAAATATTAAAACAATGGTAAGATGACGGGTTTTGTTCATTTGTTTTTTTTTAACACGCCGAGCACACTTTCATCGGAAGAATAAATTAGTTATGTGCTTTCATAGCCCAACTACCCAGCTACACCCCCAAATAAATAAAATAAAACACTTACGAACACACTTTTGCATGGCTATAATCCAAGTTCCGGCCACACAGGATGGCACGGTAGCATCAACCAATCTATATCCATGTTCACAAGTGACATTCAATAGCGCGTACTCAAAGCTCTGGCCAGGGCTTGCGTACGGGGCGTTGATCGCCACATATGTACCGTGCTCAGGATACGGTGGTAGCACACACTTCCCAGACACGGTTGGGTCGGCTGACCTGCTGAGGAAGAAAAATGGTCCTGATTTTGTTGGCAACGACCTCAGACCAGCAAAAAAGGATAGAAGGAACGCGCCGAACATCAAAAGTGAAGCCACAAAACCATGCTCCTGCAAGTAAACATACAAGCTCACGCACACACCTACATTAAAACCATGCTCATCGCTCCTAGTACATCACGAGTCGTCGTCTAGTTAACATCAATAAAAAAATAGAATTATGCCTTCCTGTGTAGTAAAAACAATAGCATTTCACATAAAAAGTCTCACGGAATCACTTGTACGTACTTCAACATTGTTTTTTAATTACATTAACTGTGAATTTTAGGTTACTTGGAACAAAAAACCTCAACGAATGAATGAATGAAAGCAGTGACATAACGGAGGGTTGCCATAATGTGATTAAAATTTTGCCCATTCGATTAAACCGATTTAAATTATGATTTCTTATTTCGAGTAATTATATTCCTGTTTTCTTTTTTGTGTATTTATATTTAAGATTTCCAAGTTATACTGAATCTAAAAGTAAATGGATAGTATAAATGGAGTAGCTATATAAAATAGCGATGTAAACATTTTTGTGTTTGTTTCGGAATAGCTATCGAGCTTCTTAACAATCGAGTTATAATACCATACTCAACAATATCTTACTCTTACTATGTTTTCCTACCCATACAATAATATTCCAAAAAATATAGGGAAAAACTTTAACAAATGGCAACCCTTTTTACACACACACATAGATAAAAAGGTGGCTTCACTTTTGATGTCCGCAGTGCTCCGTCGTCCTTTTTTTTGTTGGTTTAGGCAACGACTAAAAACGCCAATCCATTGCTGCGCATAGTGTGTTCCCAAACTATCAAACAAACCCTGTTCAGGTCGGGCGTCCCCAAAATTGAAATTTAGTCAACAGACTTGAGACATACTTAACTCATTTTTAAAAGGTCTTAGCTTACTGATCATTCTATATTATGGCGACGACCGGCAAAAGTATGGAGTTTTCAGGAAAAAGAAGGAAATGAAATGGCTGACCTACTGTAGTACAAATGATAGTAGATAAATGGAAGTGAAAGATATTGTTATCAGGAAACCCCATATACTTATTTAATTACCTAATTAAAATTATACGGACAGATTCAGTGTTAGTAACAATTCTCTTAAGATCTATTTTAGTAGGTACATAATTAATGAATGAAAGTTACATAATTTTACTTTATTTACATAATAAATAAGACTTGAAACAAACCGTTTATTGTGTGACTGTCTTTTATATCTGTCATGAGAAACTGTAGCTTCTGACAGGTTTCTGGAAAAAGAATATTAAGTAATGCAGACAAGAATGAATTTCATTTAGGGAAATATTTAACAGATCGTTTAAAAACTATTTACACTTCTAATGATGCACACTTTATTATTAAATAATTTAGCCTGTTTTGACCGTTTCTGTTAGTTGCAGTCGATCGTGATCGTCGCAGTAACTAAGTTAAGTCGCCCCCCCCGACCAAATGGTAATAGGTTAGGTGAGAACTGTGACTAACCATGCGTCAGCCGAGCGAGAGTCCTGAGGGCCCTAAACAGGGGGGTTCAACCCCCCTGTTTAGGGCCCCTCGAAATGTTAAAAACGAGAATCTCAATCCAAAGATCGACCTTAGGGTCTTAGGGTACCTTTCGCTTATACGGACTTTATAATTAATCTACAAAATCAGTAAGAGTACGATTACACACTGTATTCTTATGGACTCTGTCTTTTTATTGAATGAAAAATGTTCGAGCTCGCTTCGCTCGCTCTTGCATCTTGATAAGTCGATAAACTTATAGCGCGATGCTAAAAATTTCGGTGTTAAAGATCTCTGTTTTTTGGTCATGATTACAAAGTGGTGGGAAAAGAGAAACAGGGATTTATTAAAATTGATAGTAACCAAGCTCCTGTGGCGGTATCTACATAGCCACATGCGAACTACGCATCAAAAACCTGACGTCACATAAATCCTGCATCGCGCAATTAAATTTTACCGTGCAATGGACATATATACAAGAACCCGACCTCAATCGTTGGGCAGTTGCCCGCCAGACACAATACCCGTCTGGTCGGAGGATCCTCCCTTTTCTATGATGGATAAGTGAACTTTACACCCTGTTCCTCATACCCCTGAATTGGTGACCCCGAATACACTCTTATCTCTTATTACTCTATAGTCTTCATCAATTTGAATTCTGACATAATTTACTGTCTCTGAAATCAGTAATAGGTACTTATTTAAGATAGTTAATTGATTCAGGCGTGACTTTGCGGAAATCCATTATAAAATACAATAGACGTAGATATATTTAGTAACCTATTCCGCTTGACTATTCTTCAAAAGTCATAAAAAACCCTGTAAGAAATCGACACGTGACACAGCTAATCACCTCTCAACAAGGCATCCTCAGGATGACGATTGACCAATTGCAAACCAGAACGCGACGTGTTACCACACCGAGCGCTGGACGCATAGTAACTTAACTAAAGTTACTTTAGGAAGTTACTTTGCGTTGGTTCTAAAGTAACTTTAGTTAAGTTACTTTGCGTCCAGCGCTCGGTGTGGTAACACGTCGCATTCTGGTTTGCAATTGGTCAATCGTCATCCTGAGGTTTCTCGTTGAATAAAGTCAAGCAGAATAGGTTACTAAATATATCTACGTCTATTGTATTTTAGGTACTTATTTGTTCTAAAAAAAACTCGTGACTCCGTAGCATGCTCTAAAAACTTCTTTCAATTGTTTTCTGTGCATTCAATGTCGCAAGACGCGTGTGGCTTGAGTGATATACTTACGAGTTGGTACTTGAATGGCAGGATGCTTCATCGGAGCCATCAGGACAGTCCCAGTAGGTATCACACACTGCACCAGCTCTGATGCATGTGCCATCTAGACAAGTGAACTCGCTTGCCCTGGAAAGTAGATAGAATCGTGTTTTTTTTAGGTACCTACCTATTGTACGCGTCAATCTTTATGGCGGATGTGAAGTGAGGTGCTCGTTGCGCAGTATCCCACCCCTCACCCCCGCGATCACATGAATTTGTTACAGCGCAGCGACTCGCCTCATGTTCCGACCCGCCATAAAGTTTGAATCGGGTTGTACAATGCAATCATTTCAAATCTCTTTGTAAAAAAATACTAAAATTGTTAATTGCATGCATCTTTTGCTAAAGGTGACGTCCTATTAATTTGAGGACAACGGATAGATAATTTAAAAAAAAAAAACATTTTATTTATTTTTATAAAAATAATTCCATCTTAATCCAATAAGAAAATAAATAAATAAAACTACCTTAAAACACAAAACAAATAGAACTTTTTAACCCTAAGACCGATTTTTTTTAAAGTATAATTGATGCAAGGAACCAATTGGTCCAAATCGATCAATGTTCTATAAGTAAATTTGACAGAGCGGCGCGACGCGCGGCGGGACAGAGAAGGACCGATCGTTTAAGGCCGTTCGCTAGGGGAACTGCCGCGATACTTCTTTAATAGTCCGGTTGTCAAACTTACTAAAGACTTTCGGGCTTCTGTCAAACCGAAAAGCCGAAAAGTTTTGTCAGACCGAAAGCGAAAGTCATCATCATCATCAGCCTATAGCAGTCCACTGCTGGACATAGGCCTCTCCAATTGCACGCCATTCAGCTCGATTCTCGGCAGCTTTCATCAAGCTGCCACCAGCCACCCTGCGAAGATCGTCGCTCCTCCTAGCCTGAGGGCGTCCTACCTTACGTTTGCCGATTCGCGGTCTCCACTCAAGAACACGTCTACCCCAATGGTCATCGGTTCTACGGCTAATATGGCCGGCCCATTGCCACTTCAGCTTGCTTATTCTGTGAGCTATGTCGATGACTTTGATTCTCTGCCGGATTACCTCATTCCGGATTCTATCTCTCAGAGACACTCCAAGCATAGCTCGTTCCATAGCTCGCTGAGCGAAAGCGAAAGTCATAAGAAGGCGTATTCACATAAGTAATATTGTACCTGCAAGTCGAAATTGAAGCAAGATTCCTGACCGATGAACTCACAGCTGGAGAAATGGCTGAAACATTCAGAATTAAACTTGTTGTAGGAGTAATTGTTCACAGTACACGACGAAACATCAGGGGATTGAGATATAGTCATAGTCCATATCTTGAGAATCTGTCCACTCGGTCAAAAATTATTACTACTTGGCTTGGAACGGAGAGTTTGAGTTTACCATTGAGTCTCGATAGATGGCGTTGTGCAAATGACTCGTAAGTTCGAGATTTATTCATTTGTATGTAACAGTGAAGCGGTACAAAATGTTATTTTGAGGTGTTGGGACATTCAATCATTCTGTATGGGACATTTGAAGTGCCTCTTGTATGTCCTTGCCAACGCTCACTTGTCTACGATGCGCACTAAGCGATTTGTTATTGCACAAATCGCTTCAAAATCAAAATCAAAATCAAAATATTTTATTTCACATAAACCTACATGGGCACTTATGAAACGTCAGAAGCTAGGTGCACGGTTCCAATTGGTCGTTTCCTATGGAGAAGAGCCGGCAAGAAACTCCACGGTTACTCTTTTAAAAATAATTGGCTTTTACAATATTTTCAAATTACAGTATTAGTAGGCATGGGAGGACAATGTAGGCCTTTCAACAAGTAAGTACCAGGTACTTAACAAAATAGATGTTCAGTAAATCTACAGTCCAATAAGCCTACAAAGTTCTCACATTCACAAAATAGAAAATAATCTATATAAAAGACAAACAATAAAAAATAAAAATAAAAACCTATTTCAGCCAAATGACGTGATTGCTATTACAACTGTAACAAATTGAATAATTATCATGTCCACAAAAGCTACTAGGAGTTGAAAATAAATTGGAGGTATCTATAATAATAGGAATAATGTCAAATACAATGATTATGTCAAGGATGAATGTAAAGAGAATAAACATGGTAATTTGGGAGCAGTTAATAGACTCTTACATAATTATGCCGTTTATAAGGTACCAGGGAAGCCACATGTGCAGAAGGAATTATTGCCAAACTTCCTTGTCATCAACGTAGTCTTTAATCTTATAATATGCTTTTTTGATAAGGACACGTTTGATATGGGTTTTAAATTTTCCATCGCTAAGTTCTGTAACCGACTTTGGCAACTTGTTATAAAAGCGGATACTGTTTATAAGAAATGACTTGCTTGTTTTAGTTAATCTAAATTTGGGTATGACAATTTCGTGTCTACTACGTGTATTTATATTATGGAAATCGCTTCTTGTTTTGAAAAGTCCTAAGTTTTTGCGAACATACAAAATACTTTCAAAGATATAGAGAGAAGACAGAGTCAGTATATCAATTTCTTTGAATTTGTCTCTAAGGGACTCGCGAGGACTCATTTTATAGATCGCGCGGATTGCCCTCTTCTGTAAAATGAAAATTGAATCTACGTCAGCTGCCGATCCCCACAGCAGAACGCCATAAGACATAATACTGTGGAAATAAGCAAAGTATACTAACCTAGCTGTGGCTATATCAGTCAACTGCCTTATTTTTCTTACTGCATATGCAGCTGAACTTAGTCTACCTGAAAGAGTTCTGATGTGGGCGCCCCATTGTAATTTTGAATCTAAAGTAATTCCTAAAAATATTGTTTCTGTAATTGCATCTAGTTTCTTGCCATCAAGTTTTAGATTTAGACCCACTTGAGGTACATTTGGTAATGAGAACCTAATACATTTAGTTTTGTTCGCATTAAGTAAAAGATTATTAGCTGCGAACCATTCCGAAAGAGTAGCCAGACTATCGTTGACATGTGAGACATCTGTATCTTTTCTATCTATTTTAAAAATAAGAGAAGTGTCGTCAGCGAATAGTATTATATCCGACAAGTTTGCCATCATGTAAGGAAGGTCATTTATATAAACTAGAAATAAGAAAGGGCCGAGTATTGAACCTTGAGGCACGCCCATTTTAACTAGAGACCCCGAGGACGTCGCCCCGTTAACATTTACTTTTTGCTGTCTGTTTGATAGGTAAGAAAGAACAAGATCAGCAGCTTGTCCACGAATTCCGTAGTGGTGTAATTTACAGATCAGTGTATTGTGGTCGACGCAGTCAAATGCTTTTGAGAGGTCACAGAAAATGCCAATTGCATCCTGGGACTTCTCCCAGGATTCTAAAATGTGACTGATGAGTTTTACTCCCGCGTCTGTCGTCGACCTACCTTTCGTGAAACCAAACTGGTGACTATGTAAAATCTTATTTGAGTTAAAATGTGACAGCATCTGGTCTAGCATGATTTTTTCATAGATTTTGCTCAATGCTGGTAATACAGATATTGGTCTATAATTAGAGGGATCGCTTTTACTACCCGATTTGAAAATTGGTACAACTTTACTATGTTTCATTAAATCAGGAAACGTACCAGTGTCCAAACATTGATTAAATATCCCTGTTAGGACAGGAGCAATAGTTTCAATGATATCTCCTAGAACCTTAACAGAGATGCCCCATAAATCTTCAGTGTTTTTTGAGTTAAGACTTATGAATGCTTTTTTAATTGTGGCAATAGAAATAGGCTTGAACGCAAAACTTGGAATGACTTTAGTAAAGTTTTCTTTGAGAAGAGAATCTGCTAATAAAGATGAAGAGGGGAGAGATTTCGTAACCTCTATTGGGATGTTGGTAAAGAAATTTTCTAGTGTCTCAGCAACTTTTAACTTATCTGAAATGGTTTCATCATTAATTTTTAGAGACAATTCATTCGGGTCACGTGGTTTTGTGTTTCCAGTTTCTTTGTTAATTACCTGCCACACAGTTTTTATTTTATTATTAGAATTATCAATTTTGTTACTTATTAATTTAGATTTAGCTTGTGCGCAGACTCTGTTAAATATCTTAGAATAATTCCTTACATAATTATGAACAACTTGATCAGAAGTCAATGATTTTTCGTAATATAAATTATATAAAATGTCTCTGCTTTTTCTAATGCCAGCAGTGGCCCATTCATTAAATTTTGGCTTAGTATTTATTGTTACTTTTTTTACAGGACATGCTTTATTGAATTCTTTACATACTGTAGAAAATAATGTACCATAGTTTATGTTGGGGTCTTGTGAATCAAAACTAGCGGTTACGAGATTGCTAAGAACATTATTATTAAACATTTTTAATTTATTTTTAGTAAGAGGTCTTAACTCAATGGTTTTATCTAAACATAACTTTTTATCTGATTCAAAGGATATAAGTTGACCTGTATGGTCAGACCTGATGCCACTAATTAGAGACGATTCTTTTATTTTACAATTAGTAAATACATTTTCTATGCATGTAGCTGAGGTTGCTGTTACTCGAGTTGCTTCATTAAATATACATTTTAAATTGAATGATTTAAACAGTGAGATAAGCTTACATTTTTCCGGTGAATTTACTAGTAGATCAATATTTAGGTCACCACAAACAAAAACTATTTTATTATTTCTAAAAACTTTAGTTAGTATTTCTTCCATTACAATTAAAAATGAAGATAAGTTTGTGGCTGGTGGTCTATAAACACATAAGAAAGTATGGCCTTCAACCTCTGCACATGCTACCTCACATAAGCGATCAACAGAGCAAGCAGTGATATCCTTCCTTTCCTTATATCTGAAGCTACTATTACATAATACTAAGGTACCACCTCCTATTGAAGATCTGTTGTACGCACTGGCAACTGAAAAGTGATTTACATTAAACAACATCCTATCTGGTTTTAACCAGGTTTCACAAAAACATAAGATGTCCATATGATATTTATCTATTAACATTTCCACGTCTAAGATTTTGCCAGAGAAGCGATTAATATTTTGGTGATACAGTAAAATATTCTTATTATGCTTCTCTTTTGTCGATTCTAAAAGTTTAAAGAATCTATTACAGTATTATTAGAAGTACTAGATAATACTGTTTCGTCACTTAAGCTAATCTCAGTTAAAACATCAATAACTGCGTGTATATTGTAAGCTAATAAAGTAGCTAATACATGTTGGCTTTTCTTAGGTAAAAACATATGCTCCTGAGTCAACACAAAATCTCTAACAAAAGTGTTAGTATCAAAATACAATAAACGGTCAGCTTAGTATGCAATATGCATCGTAGACAAGTGCGCACGCGCGCTCTCTATGTATCTCTACTAGCTGCGCCCCGCGGTTTCACCCGCGTAAGTCTCGATCCCGTGGGAATGTCCGGATAAAAAGTATCCCATGTCCTATTCCAGGTCATGGTCTACCCCTGTGCCAAATTTCATCCAAATCCGTTCAGCCGTTTTAGCGTGAAAGCGTAACAAACAAATAAACAAACAAACTCACTTTCGCATTTATAATATTAGTTAGGATGGCCGTAATCCACCACGCGGGCCCAGTGCGGTTTGGTAGATGTGACACGTCTTCGAATTTTCTGTTGGTTCTAAGACATGCCGGTTTCCTCACGATGTTTTCCTTCACCGTTTTGAGGATGGTGAAGAAAATATTTACACAAAGTAAAGCCAGTCTGGGTTCGAACCCACGACTCGTAAGTCGGGGCCGTGACCACTGTCGAAGAGCTGTAAAGATTGTTGTAAGAGAAAAAATAAATAAATAAGGTAATAAACTTGATCGGACGGTAATCCATCGATCTACGCAACCGTCAAAGTAAATAATAGTCCTCCAGACCGTATTTCGGCCACGGCGGCCAATCTCAACGGAGATCAGCCTTCGGCACCGGAGATATTAAAGTACACAAGTGTGTGCGTAGACACAGGTGCACTCTCTCTTCCCTCACTCTCATAGTCCGATGGGACGGCAATCCGACACGACCGGAGAGAGATCAGGCGAAGGACCAACGGCTTAACGTGCTTTCCGAGACACGGGGGTATCACACCGCCAACTTCCAAACTCCGGGCCCCCACACTCTGCAGTCGCGCTTGCGAACACGAGACCAACGCAACGGGGCAGTTAAAGTAAATACATACAATAAAATCATTTATGTTCAAAGCGATTACGTAATTTATTGAGCAATACATAAAACCACAATTTTGGCCGTGATTTCCGGAACGGCTGAACCGGTTCTGATGAGACTTCGTTGTATCGAGCAGGTTCTCCGCTGCCGTCCCGTTTATTTGTGTATCGTAGACTTTTCCTTGTATTCTATGATACCCACACTGACCTTCAAAAGTACTAAATTTTTAAAATTGCAACTGTAGAAGCTAGAGAGATAAAAAATGTTTTATAGCAAATTTCCGGCCCGATCGCATCTACATGAGAAATAATTAACTAAATGAATGAATAATTAACTATTGTATAACAGAAAAGTAATGAACAGGGAATACATTTTTACCCGACTACGGCGAAGAAAAAAGGAGGGTTATGATTTTGACCAGTATGTATGTATGTATGTTCATCTGTTCCCTCCTATCTTCTGAACCACTCATCACAATCTGACAAATGAGGTATCGTTGGAAGCGTGGATCGTCCGCTGGTTATAGGCTTTGTGAATTCACATTAAAAATGGCGCCCTCTAGAGGACATAAAGTCAGGAACTTAAAAAAAATATGTTTAATCGTACCATGTTGGGTATCAAATGAAATGGCTTAATGAGCACATTTCAAAAATATATACAATATAACCTCAAAAACATTTTAAAAAAAAATAAGTAATAAAAACTAAAACCCAACTACGACTAAAAAGGTATAAACAAGACACCACAGACAGACAAATTAAAAACCGGAGTCACACGTAATCTATTCGATTTATGCCTTAACACGTGTGACTCCGGATTTTTAATTTGTCTGTCTGTGGTGTCTTGTTTATACCTTTTTAGTCGTAGTTGGGTTTTAGTTTTTATTACTTTATTTTTTTCTCGGAGCTCGTGGCTAAGTAATAAAAGCCGTTCGGGTCAATCCATCAGGTTAAGCTACGCTTGCCGGGGTTGGTCCGTCGGTGGGTGACCATTTTCACATATCGAGACTCCTCCGTGCCTCGGAAAGCACGTTAAGCCGTTGGTCCCGGCTGTCATTTGTGGATCTTTGACAGTCGTTACGAGTCGTCAGAAGCACGAAAGTCTGACAACCAGTCTAACCAAGTGGTATCGTATTACCCAGTTACTGGTTGTGGAGGTCAGATAGGCAGTCGCTCCATGTAAAATACTGGTATTCATCTTCATCCGGTTCGACTGGAAACCGACCCCAACATAGTTGGGAAAAGGCTAGGCAGATTGATTACTTTATTTTTTTCATTTTACCTATGCCCATCGGCCCATGTGACGGTAGCGAAACGGCCAATCCACATATTTTGACTAAGGAGTAGAGTTTGTGCACGTAGAGTGGACTAATAAAGACGTGGGCAAAGTCGGATCCGCGAGGCCCCTTTTCATTCGTTTCCAAGATCTACCCAATAAATCTATCTTACGAAACTTGCAAAATGCGCTGTGGGAGAATATTGAAAAGCATATAGATTTGAAAAAAGGTTTTATTTTGTAACTTAAGTGATTAATTTTTTTACAAAAAGATAGACAGATAGAATAATAATTATTTGGACACAGTTCGTGAAACAGAATATACAAATATATTTTGGGGTTATAATATATATATTTTTGAAATATGCTCATTAAGCCCGTTCATTTGATACCCAACATGGTACGATTAAACAATATTTTTTTTTAAGTTCCTGACTTTATGTCCTCTAGAGGGCGCCATTTTTAATTCAATGTGACGTCACATAGCCTATAACCAGCGGACGATCAAGACGCTTCCAACGATACCTCATTTGTCGAACTGTGATGAGTGGTTTAGAAGTTTGGAGGGAAACGATGAACATACATACATATACATACATACCGGTCAAAATCATAACCCTCCTTTTTTATAATATATATATTAAATCTGCTTCAATTGAGAGTACTGCTAAAGCAGACAGTCGGTCCTGCTTCACATCGTAGTTTTTAGGGTTCCGTACCCAAAGGGTAAAACGGGACCCTATTACTAAGGCTTCGCTGTCTGTTTGTCTGTCTGTCCGTCTGTCACCAGGCTGTATCTCATGAACCGTGATATCTAGACAGTTCAAATTTTCACAGATGATGTATATCTGTTGCCGCTATAACAACAAATACTAAAAAACAGAATAGAATAAATATTTAAGGGGGCTCCCATACAACAAACGTGATTTTTTTACTCGTTTTTGCTCGATATTGAAAACGACAACAGGTAGACGCTTGAAATATTCACAGAATATTTAGTTACATATTCACTTTAAAAATAAATAATTAAATTAAAATAAAACAAATATTTAAGGGGGGCCATACAACAAACGTGATGTAATTGCCATTTTTATAGATAATGGTACGGAACCCTTCGTGCGGGAGTCCGACTCGCACTGGGCCGGTAATTTTTTTAAAATAATTTTTAACTTAGAAAACCTTCTTTCTGCGGAAGCTGTACTTACAGGCATAATCAGCATAATTCTAATAGCAATCTAAATATTAGGATAGATGTCTTTCAATTCATTTATAAGTATGTATTGATATTGAATCACCTGGGGGCCTAAACCGGCCACATTAGCAATTCATGTAAAACCAGTTCATTTCCTGAATCCCAGCTGTCATTAGCAATTCCTCTAATTTGACATAAAAGTAATTCATAATTTGTGGACCATTTTACGAATCTCCATGGAAAACTGTCAAACAGATGAATTATTTCGTAGTATGAATTACACGCAGATCGTATTATGAATTGTCAGTTTGTGACATTTTACGATGATTCATAATATTTTCATATTATGATTCTGACCTGATTTAAGCCGGCTGATTGGCTGCTAGGCACTAAAAGTTGTAGTTCTTCGTAAAGGTTTTTAGATTCTAGTCTAGTCTTTTCTTTCTCCATCTTGAAGTACTACCATAGATATCCGTGAGTACTACCCACACTTAAATCACTGCAGTGCTTCAAAAACGCTTCTGTAGCCAATATTTCTTAGGTTTTTATTTAATTTAAAAATAAAGGCTCTTACATACTGGCGCGATTCGCCGCGCGACGCGACGCCGCCGCATTGTTCGCCGTGAAGTTTTTTCAGAAGTATGTTCAGAATATTATGTAAGAGCCTTAAACGGGGATTTTAAGTCTGGTGACGAGGTGGTGGCGAGGGCCCGCTTCGTACAGGCCTAGCTACGCCACTGATTTGTGAAGTTAGGGTGTGTAGATATAGAAGCTTGGCTCTAGGTACATGAGATTTGATAATTTTTTGACAGTGCGAGCCATACTATGGTCTCGTTTAGGCAACATTTTACATAAAATGTTTTTGGTGTGATGTCGTTTTTCAGGTCATGTGCTTTTCATCCAAATCCGTTCAGCCGTTTTAGCGTGAAAGCGTAACAAATAAAAAAACTCACTGTCGCATTTATAATATTAGTCAAGATTCTTTTAGTCATGTTTACAAAATAGTAAGGAAAAAGTCCCTCTGTATAATAATAATGTCTCTGTATGAGAAGAAGAGGTATTTGTTGTGTGGCGCACGCACACACAGGTGATATTTCATGATTACTTTTGGTCGATAACCGGCATCCACGCAGATGAAGCCACAGGCATCGTTCGCAATAAATCTCCGGTAAATGTTCGTTATAATAACTTCGTCGATACTTGCATTGACCTTCGGTTTCCCCAAAGAGGTCACCGAAACGCAGGCCAGGTTACGGACGCTAGCATTATTAATATAATCATTATTATTTTAAAGACCGGTTTTTCAATCGTCAGTTGTTTTTTTTATCTAAAGTGTAAGGATCAGTCCACATCGCGACGTGAAGCGACGCGACGCGGCACGCACTTTTTAAGATAGTTATACAAAATAAAACTTTATTTACTACACAAAAAGATGCACATTTAATTGAGATAATTCGAAAATGCCTCGCTACGTCGCGCTATGCCACCCGCGCTGCGAGGCGCAGCATGAAGCTGCTGAGGCGACTTGTCTCTACTCAGTAATGCCAACTTAGGGTACCTAATTTACTCTAGATTTAGAGTAAAACTATTACAGCTAAAATTAGACGTCTAACATTAATAACGAGTTTACCCTGAAGAAGGCAGAAATCCCTAAAAGTGGAACACGCACCGCTACACCGCGCCGCGCGGCGTTTCGCTGCGCCGCTCTGCGCAGCACGAAACCACTGGCCTCTCCAAGCATCGTCGCGTCGCGTCACGTCGAGCGTGTGAACTGACCCTTAGTCTACGCGCGCATTTTCTAGACAAAAGCAGTCGAGCACATGTCATAAACGACCTTAACCTTTATAATCCATATCCTAATCCTAACTCCTAACTAATATTATAAATGCGAAAGTGAGTTTGTTTGCTTGTTTGTTTGTTATGCTTTCACGCTAAAACGGCTGAACGGATTTGTATGAAATTTGGCACATGGGTAGACCATGACCTGGAATAGGACATAGGATACTTTTTATCCCAATATTTCCACGGGATCGAGATTTACGCGGGTGAAACCGCGGGGCGCAAGCTAGTTAATATTATAAATTCGAAAGTAACTCTGTCTGTCTGTCGGCATAAAAATTTGGAAAAGTTTCCAGATTTTTTTCAAATTCGGGAAAACTGAACATCCTTTTTCTATAGGATTTTTACATTTGAACTTCTCTCGGTTCAGCAATAAAAATTGTTTATTATCTCATCTGAATATTGAAAGGCACTTAGGGCACACCACAACGACAGAACGTGGACGGGCGCTAATTTGGAAACCACTGAAAGGTTTACTTTACTTTAACACAATGTGTTTTGTGAAAAGTCCCAAAGTGCGCAAAACCATATGCGATGAGAAAAAAATCGCCCAAGTTTCATTCGAGATTTGTAGGATAGCGGGAGTATTTAGGTGAGGAAGATCGCGGTTTCCAAGCAATAATATGGCGTAGTCGCCGGCCGGAGTTTGATTTTCTATTGATATCTTGACATTTAAGAACAATTAATCTAACTTAAGTTAAAGAGTCCTATTAATGATGCTAAAAAATATAATTCTGTAAATACCTACTTCATTGTTATGATCGCGAATCATATTCCGATCAAGATACAACTTCACCTGCAAGAAGCTCAAAATTTGTTTTACGAGAATAAAAAATTGCAGTTTGTTATTGTTCGCACGATTGTGGTTAGTGTGAATGAGCCCTTATTTAGGATCTGTTTTATTGTCATGTTCATGCAAATACGCGCATTAGGTTTTCACTATATTTTTTACTAGCTGCCCGCCCCGGCTTCGCACAGGTAGCACTAAGTACTTATCTACGGTGCACCTACCCTACCTAGCTACCTAACCTGCCGTATCTACATACTCTAAATACCTACCTTCACCTACCTACCTACACCTACCTCCCTACACCTACCAACATATATACCTACCTAACCAACTTACCCTACCTACCTACCTACCCTACCTACCTACCTACCCACCTACCTACCCTACCTACCTACACTACCTACCTACCTACCCTATCTACCTACCTACATACATTCCTACATACATACCTACCTACCTACATATACATATACCTACCTACCTATCTACCGAGATGTCAAAAAAGCCATTGTATACTGAATGTATGAGTCGGTATTTTTTGGAGCTATACTTACATTTTTAAACTCGTGATATCTTTCGAATAGAATGTCTGATTGAATAATTCAAAAAGTTATATAAAGGTATTGAAGCAGTCTTAAATATGAAGGTATTTATTTTGATAAGGATTAATACCAAGATACAAATAAAGAGTCTTTTCTAGCGGCGTCATTTCAATTAAATTTTCAAAATAAATGAACACTTATTGTGGCACAACTATAATAGTTAGACATATGCTGTCGCGACATTTTTTGTAAATAATGATGTGTTCTGCAAAGTCGTAGTACATTATTTAATTCTATCATCAATAGTTTTCGCAGCGCACGCGATGCAAAGAATATTTTAGGTAATTTTTTTACACCTTCGGTTACATTATTGGAGTTTTAGTAAGGATGCTTAATATTTTCTAGCAATAAATATAGCCTATGTTACTCAGGGTGAATGTAGCTTTCTAATGGTGAAAGAATTTTTGAAATCGGCGCAGTTGTTTTTGAGTTTATTCATTACAAAAATACAAATCTTTCCTCTTTATAATATTAGTGTAGATAACAAATCCTTACACTTTAGATAAAAAAAATAACTGACGATTGAAAAACCGGTCTTTAAAATAATAATGATTATATTAATAATGCTAGCGTCCGTAACCTGGCTGCGTTTCGGTGACCTCTTTGGGGACACCGAAGGTCAATACAAGTATCGACGAAGTTATCATAACGAACATTTACCGGAGATTTATTGCGCACGATGCCTGTGGCTTCATCTGCGTGGATGCCGGTTATCGACCAAAAGTAATCATGAAATATCACCTGTGTGTGCGTGCGCCACACAACAAATACCTCTTCTTCTCATACAGAGACATTATTATTATACAGAGGGATTTTTTCCTTACTATTTTGTAAACATGACTAAAAGAATCTTGACTTTTATCAACGCCGTGGAAACCCAAATTCTAGCATTACATACGGCTGTGATATTGAAGAATCTACTAAGGCTAAGTTCTTAGGCATTATAATCGATAGCCAACTTACATGGAAACCTCATGTTGAAGAATTAGGTAAAAACTTAGCAAATCCGCATATGCTCTTTTTAACCGAATTCTTCAAAAAGGAGGAGGTTCTCAATTCGTCTGTATGTTTTTTTTTTTTTTTTTTGTTTTTATGTTACGCGATTACTCCGCCAATTATGAATCGATTTTGATGATTCTTTTTTTGTTTGGTAGGTCATGCTTCAGAGGTGGTCCCATATATTTACTTTGCTTGCGTAGTGTTTGAGTTAGCTAAAATAATTATGTATTTTTCCCACTTAGTGTATGTAGACGATATATTGTTTGACTCCTTCACTGTTATTTACATACCAGGTACTGGTATTCGAATTTGTGTGGGGTAGGTACCACAACTAAAAACGGAAGTCGGTTGTTGGTTTTTTTTTTGTAAAAAGTTTTTATTTCAAAAAAAGTTAACAGCCAATCTCTTCTAACAGCGTACCATAGACTGGTTGCCTCTGTTTTGCAGTATGGCATTATTTTCTGGGGGCAGTCTACTGATAGGGAGCTGGTATTAAGACTACAGAAGCGATGCATCAGGTCAATGTGCGGTCTTAAGACATACAGCGATAACGATTTAAAATAAGGAATACAGCGCTGTTCGCTGTATTCCTTAAAAAGGAAGGTAAGGTTAAAATTTTTAACCTTACCTTGTTTATTTATAATAGCTGCCCGCCCCGGCTTCGCACGGGTAGCACTAACTACTTATCTACGGCGCACTTACCCTACCTACCTACCCGACCTACCTACCTACCTACCCTTTGAGTTTATTCGTTACAAACATACACACAAAAATACAAATCTTTCCTCTTTATAATATTAGTGTAGATTTTTGGTTTTAATAAACAAATAAAAACTTACCAAAACCAATAAAAACTATATTATATACGAACATTTTGATTTAAAATTCACTATTCCACATAAATTAAGAACTTTTTGGAGACCCACACGCCTCGAGTAATCTTTTTGCAATAATGCATTCAAGGCGACTCATCGGAATGGAAGCAACGTCATGAATACAACTAGTTTGGGTACATATTTGAACATCGAAACTTAAAATACCTACGGGTAAAATGACACTGTTCAAAACATCGAAAACTTAAATATCGAATGACCTTATAACCGAAAATTAAAATAACGTAAGTTTATATTGTCGAATGGTTAGATAACCCGTAGGTTATCTAACCTTTAGATTGTAGACATATTGGACGTATCCAATATGTCTACAATCTAATTATCTACAGAAGCGACATCGCAAGACCTAAATATCGAAGTACAAAGTATCGAATGTCCTACATGGGAACCAATCACTTTTCCGATTTTTTTTTTGTTCGAATTTCATTTTATAATTGCATTATTTTTAGATAATCGAAGTATTATGTGTCATAGGTAATATGTTATCGAAATTCGAACTATACAAATTTCGCCGATTTAAAAAATAAATTTAGCTATTGGCCGAAGCCTTTTTTGAACTTTTTACATTTGTCAAATGATTTATTTGCCATATTTTCACCACACCGATACAACATTTTACGGAATATTATTTTGTCACAAATATATAACCGGTTACTTGGTAGCATTTTCAATATAAAACTAAAATAGTATCATAAAATAATTATGTTGTGCTACAAAATTTAGACAGAAACGAATCGCTGCAAAACTGACTTCACGCAGTCTTGTTTGCCCTACCCCTAGAGTGTAATTTAAGCCCGCGTAGGCGCGGAGGGGTGGGGCGGCCCGCGAGCTGAGGAGCAGGTGGTTTGAAGGCCAGCCGCCGCGGCTGAGCCGAACCTGCGGTGGTGAGCGTTAAAGCCATCTGCGACGATAAGCTCGCGTGGGGCCGCCCAAACCCCGCAGCGCCGGAGCCGTGACAGAAACAATGCTTGCTGCATGTTGCATGCCTGCTTGCATGTTGCATGCTTGTTTGCTACATGCCTGCTTGCACGCTGCATGCCTGCTTGCATGCTGCATGCTTTAAGCAAGCATCCTTGTTTGCATACTTCTTACTGGATTTTTTTCACCATTCTATAAAAATAATGAACTTAAGTGTATTAAATGTTGACATTTTGAACTTAGATACAATGACTTTCGACATTTTTAATCAGTCGATATTTTAATCGTTCGGCATTTTAATTTTAGACATCGAAAATTTATCTATATCGATTGTATCGAAATATCTAAAATTGTTATACCTACTATAACAATTTTAGATATTTCGATACAATCGATATAGATAAATTTTCGATGTTTTGAACAGTGACATTTTACCCGTAGGTATTTTAATGTTCGACTTTCATATATGTACCCACTAGTTTATGTCCGCGACTTCGTTCGCGTGAAAGTCATCATAAGGCAGCACAGAGTTAGACGCTCTGTGGACACCACAACAAACAAAAAAAACCGCCCAAATCCGAGTCGGACTCGCACACGAAGGGTTCCGTACCATTATCTATAAAAACGGCAAAAATATCTAGTTTTTTGTATGGGAGCCCCCCTTAAATATTTGTTTTATTTTAATTTAATTATTTATTTTTAAAGTGAATATGTAACTAAATATTCTGTGAATATTTCAAGCGTTTACTACTACTATTGCCATTGTCAATACCGAGTAAAAACGAGCACAAAAATAAAGTTTGTTGTATGAGAGCCCCCTCAAATTTATATTGTTTTTTAGTATTTTTTGTTATAGCGGCAACAGAAATACATCATCCGTGAAAATTTAAACTGTCTAACTATCGCGGTTCATGAGATACAGCCTGGTGACAGACGGACAGACAGACGGAGCCTTAGTAATAGGGTCCCGTTTTACCCTTTGGGTACGGAACCCTAAAAAGATTAGTTACATTATTTGAATCATTGAATGTGTAGGGTAGTTGACAATCATTAATACATTCAAATATTGTAATTTTATAAATATTTATGGTGTAGGTATCTGTGGCGGTATCTACATCGCCACATGCGAACGTATGCGATGCGTACATCAAAGACCTGATGTCACATAAATCCTGCATCGCGCAATTAAAGTTTACCGTGCAATGGACATAGGTATACAAGAACCCGAGTATTTTCATACACGAAATATTTTAAGGGGTCATTGACTCATCATTATGAACAACTTTTTTCAAGGGTACAACCCAGAAATCGCGAAAAAAAAATCAGCTGTTCCCTACATTTTGACGTATGGATGTAGGGAACAGCTGATTTTTAGCATAGTGAGCTTAGTGAAAGTTTTTCATAATGATGAGTACAATGGCCCCTTAAAATATTTCGTATAGTCAGCTTTTTTTAAAGACTTTTCTTCGGGTAACTTGGAAGGTAGCTTGGGATATTGGAAGCAAGTCGAAGGGACGTTATTTTTCATTTATTCCACCCGACGTTCCGGAAAAACCATGGTTTGGCAGGGCAATGTTTGGCAAGATGGAGACCTCAATACTAATACGAATGAGATTGTTTGCTATCCAGCCCATCTTGCCTACCCTCAGATCATCGACGACCCCATTTGTTTGTGTGGCACAGTCGCACAGATAGGCGACTTAGATCTATTTTTTTTCTTCTGTCCCTTATACGACCGTTCTTCCTTTCTTAGTAACCTGCCACTTTGGTAGAATCATAATAAGAAAATATTATGAATCATCGTAAAATGTCACAAACTGACAATTCATAGATCTGTATGCAATTCTTGTTACGAAATAATTCATCTGTTTGACAGTTTGCTATGGAGATTCGTAAAATGGTCCACAAATTATTAATTGCTTTTGTGTCAAATTAGAGGAATTGCTAATGACAGCTGGGAATTCAGGAAATTAATTGCTTTTAAAGGAATTTCTAATTTGGTGCTCTTATCTCAATACTTAAAACACTCTCACAAATAGGTTTCTTGTGTATAAATGTAAAAAAAACCCGATCCGAAAGCACAAGACTAAACAAGGAGCAGATCAGCAGACTGTAAGCTTCATACTAACGTCTCGCGCGGGAACACTACTACACGCACAGCGATGTGTGCGTGGCCTGTCACGGACAAGGCGCGCGGGGGGTGCACCGGCGCCCGCTAGAGGGCAAACTGGTTTGAGCCAGCTCAGTGAGAGGCCAAAGTGCAGGGGTATGCCGTGTACTAGCGGCAGCGATACGTACGACGCGGAAGTTTCGTTTTTTATTTTAAAAATGCAAAATTGTTGTACTGTGTGTATTAATAATAGTAGGAAAACCAAAGAAGTTTTTTTTTTTATATCAAAAGGATCCTGTCAAGGAATTATCTATATCTACCTATACTACACATAAACCTGACACATTTTTATTGCTTATTACAGAACTATTTAGTTACGAGTTAGGTATCCAAAATAACTAGGATACCGATAAGGTTTTCCCTTATGAATTATTATTCTTATTTTTAAGTAGGTACCGCCTGTATTGGCGTAGGTATTATAGTTCGTCTCCTATTTGTTTCGTATTTTTGTTTAAGAGGGTATATAAGTACCAAAGTATGTTTATAGGCCGTCTTAGCACATTAATAATATTATAAACTGAGTGTTTTGTTTACGTGGTCTTAACAAGCTGCCGTTTGAACTTTTCTATTAGATCTATTAGATAGGTACTTACTTAACTTACGTTCATGAAATAGTAAAACAAGCAAGGAAAGCTTATAGTTTCGCCATGTCCGTCCCGTCTGTCCGTCATTCCGTAAGTCACAATAATTTTGATAAGTAAGTAAGTAGTTAAGTAGGTAGGTACCTAAACTAACCAACTTCAAAAAAAGTATCTATGTATGTATAGTTATTTCAATTTAAAATAATTACATAAGTACATTTTATTATCGTTTTTTATTAGCATAACCTTAATCAGCAGTTACAATGTTAACGATTTCGCCTTTCAAAGCCACACTATTTTTTTTAATGTTCCGTACCAAAATTGGAAAACGGGAAACTTATCAGTGCCTGTCCGTTCTTTCGTCCGTCCGTCTATCCGCCCGGCCATCCGTCCGTCCGTCCATCTGTGCTCGTTGCCGAATCTCGAGTCCCACTTGCCCTGTTTTATTTTATTTACAATAACGGAGTGACAGCCCTATGTAAGTAGGTAAGAATTTTGAGCTCTATTAGGAAGCTTTCATTCTACTCTTATTTATTCTGTACCGAAATGGCGCCTAGGTACTGCAATATAAAATTACCAGAAAAAAATAAGCAATATTTTTTTTATTGAAAATAAAAAAGTTAATGCAAATTGAAATTCACATTTTTTGTACCAAAATTACCCCAATTACATTATAAATTAGCAAATTTTCTGCAGAAGTTATATGTTATGACTTGTAGACAACCGCTAGACGACGGTCGCCCGCGCCACATGTAATAACCCGGTAAAATTCCCCGATTGAAAAAAAATGCGGCGATTTCTTTTTTCCTTTTTTCCAAATACAAACTATATAAATGAGAGAAGAGCAGTGGTGGCCCAAGACAAGCAGTGGTGACCCAGTGATTACGGCCGCGACTTACAAGTTGTAGGTCGTAGGTTCGAACCCTGACAGGCGCTTTACTTTGTGTAAATTATTTCATCGCCACTGCTCTCAAAACGGTGAAGGAAAATATCGTGAGGAAACCGACGAATTTTTGGTTCTAGGACATGCCGTCCTAGAACCAAAAATTCGAAGACATGTGACATCTACCAACCCGCACTGGGCCCGCGTGGTGGATTACGGCCCGCTCCCTCTCACAGAGAGGAGGCCTGTGTCCCAGCAGTGGGAACATTATAGGCTGATTATGAGATTATGAGACTCTCAGTATGATTCTTAACAACACCCACACGGATCAGACAGGCTTGAAATGTATAAGTACCTATACTCCATTTGAAATAAGATTAGACGTATAGATAAGCCTTTATGGTTGAACGGACTGTAAAAGGGTTTGTTTTAATGTCTAATCTTATTTCAAATGGGGTATAGTCATTCATCACTGTAAATATTTGATTTTCGTCATTGTAATTTGCTCATTATTCACTACTAGCTTCCACCCGCGGCTTCGCCCGCGTGGTTGTCGATCTAAAGTAGCCTATGTCCTCTTGCCAAATTTTATCGAAATCCGTTCAGTGGTTTAGGCGTGAAAAGGTAACAGCCAGTCAGTCAGAGTTATACTTTCGAATTTATCACCTCCATAAATATACAGATCCAGGAGATCCTAAGTAAACCTTCTTGTTCTAAATCCCGTTAAAAGGACCATGACCAAAGTCCTATACATGCATACCCTAAAACGATTGATTGCTAATCATTTTCTGTCAGGCGTTTTTATACAATTTTGTTCAGTAACGAATTTCGATTTTAAATAACAATTGGCGTAACCTAGTAGAGCAACATAAATAAAAAACATGATGTGGTTTAACTCGCCACTCCAAGACTGTGCCAGGCAGAATGAAACCAAAATACGCTATGAAAATCAAACGATCCTATTAGATACAATTCCATCGATAAGCAGCTAAGCAAATCTCTGATGGAGAGGCTGACTTAGGATAGTTAAACACATGTGGAGTGGGTCTACCAGATGCTTATAACTTATCGAAGAATTCCACCTATTAGTAAGGCGATCAGTGTAAAGAAGACCAAGACATTTTCTTAGACATGCCCATGTCGACCCCGCCCATGCTCAGGAGTGGGACATCGAACTTTAGCTTCCTGGTGACTCCATTGCGCAGATTTTATGTGGTGCAAACTTCAGGTTATTTCGGATGACCCGTTTCCAATCATACTCGAGAGCGGCATTGGCCTGTCTTTGAACCTACAATGCTGGGTCGCCGTCGAAGATCATGGACATAATTGTCGACGAAAGCCTGGCAGTGATCTCCCCGCTCTTGCAGCCCCTTTAATAGTCCAAAGGTAAAAGGGTAAAAGGTAAAAGGGTCCAAAAGTAAATTCCAGAGGATTCGATTTTTGTGCATACGACAGACGTGTCCAGCTCAGTCCCATTAAAGTTGGGCAGGCCCTTGAGCCACGTCAGCTATCTTTGTTTTGGAGCGCAGTATTGCGAGGCCTTTTCCCAGGAGTGAGATAGCGCAGGCTAGGAAAATAAAATGCTTGGGTGGACTTCCCCGATACTTTTTTCGTTTACACAAAACTAGAAAAAACTAAAAATTGTTTTCCAAAAATGCTTGGGTGGACTTTCCCGACTGAGGTGACATACTTTTTCGTTTACCTACCTTAAATGTTCCTCCCAGACACAAAATCTCGAAATATCATCAAGGTAACTAGATTTTTCAACTTTAAAAAACAGTTGAAGGAATTTTCTTAGAGATGGCGGTGACGCCATAGTAAAAAATGAGGACTACTCCGACCAGGGTAGCACATTTTTTTTCGCCGGCACTTTGGATTTTGGGCCCAACGTTGTATGAAACGTGAATGGTCTCCTTTATTCAATTTTAAACATAGCCTTTGATTGACTCTAGTCTAATAACTTAAATCTAGTTTTAATAAATGAAGGATACTAAAAATATGAATTGGCTGGACATGATTGGTCAATGTCATTTAATATTTTAATTTCCATAACTTTGTTTCTTCGAACTAAACGTGACATTGGCAAAACGAAAAACCGTGCGAAAAAAAAACTGTGAAGTGTCATTAATGTCAGTAGTGTCAAGTGTCTGAACTCTGAAGCGAGCGAGGACGAGGACTCGCCAAGCATCGCCAGACGCCAAGTGAGGAGTGAGGAGAAAGGGAGAAAGTTCCTTCATGAGCAAGGAGGAACTTACACTACGCGAGGGTCGAACTGGCTTTGAAATAGCTATAAGTTATCACAGACAGAGAAATAGAAGTTGGATTAATTTGTGAACGTCATAGAAATTTTAGATGTAGATCCCCATACATACTTATTCTCTTTGATGGAGATGGTGTATACAGACCAAGTGGGGTCCAATAAACTAAATCCTCTAAACTACCCGGACTAAGCTAAGAGAGATAATTATTATAATAAGTCTCTATAATGGGTGAGGTGCTGCCGTCTTACCGTGGTCCATCAGAGAAGTGCACACGTTATTTTAAAACCTTATAATTGGAGATTACTTTAAGGTCGCATTTTTATACAAGTCAGGCCAGTTATTTGTACGCTAGTGTTTTGAGTTCGAAGATGGAAAAACTGCCAATGTGTAGAATATGTTTAGTGCAGAATGTTCGCATGTATCTAGTGGTGAACAGGAACTTCCATGAACTTTATGAGAAGCTGACTGATATTCCAGTAAGTTGATAAATCCTTACTAATATTATAAATGCGAAAGTGAGTTAGATTGTTTATTTGTTTGTAACACTTTCACGCTAAAACGGCTGAACGGATTTAGGTGAAATTTGGCATATGGGTAGACCATGACCTGGAATAGGACAGTTTTTATCCTAATATTCCCACAGGATTGAGACTTACGAGGGTGAAACCGCGGGGCGCAGCTAGTAAGATATATTAATTAAGTACCATGAATCAAATAGAAGGATATAAATTCATATGTACTTTCGGTCAGAGAGGTCTTAGGAGCAAATTGAAATGAAAAAAATGAATGAATGATGAATGGAATGGATATTCATTTTAAATTTAATTTGATTGAATTTTAATTATTAATATTATTTTTATATAAATACCTATGTTGTGTATTGAATTTAAATATTTTAATGAATTTGCTGATTTTATAATAATATTGTTAATTTATGATATTTAATTTTAGATAGATAGGCAGTATAATTGGTTTACTAACATAATTCTTAAGTATACCCACTACCAAATATATGGATCACTGTTATCTGAAGTAAATGAATAAATAAATAAATAATTTACAACAGTGGAAGATAATCCTTGTGGGGAACCTGGACTCATATTACATATTTATGTCACCGATCTGCCTCAAGCAAGAGTGGTAATCAATGCTCATGCTATCTCTGTAAGAGGCATATAGAAAGCATTACTGACCACCAACTGTTGTCTTAACAATTTAATGTAATATTGGAAGTATTTTCTTCATAAACAAAATAGAGTAAGACAAGTTTCATTGCAGTTTGTAACTGAGGACAGGAGACCGATTCTTGCTTGTTTCTTCTGCTTCGCTAAACTAAAGCAATGCTACCGATTTCTGAGAAAATGTCTGGAAGCCGAAGAGCTGTTCGCTCAGATGATGAATGAGGATTATGAGGTGAGATATTCTTCAACAGACATTTATATTTACAATTTCTGATTTCAGTACAATGTGAAAGTGATTTCTCTGCAGTTCACGCCAATCATACCATTGGTCTGTGAGGCTGGTAGTATGGCCGACTCTCCATAATACATTGAACCTACTTCAGTGTCCCCACTTGTGCTCTGTTGAGTGATTTTAGTATAATGAAACAAGTTTGTGCTTGTGGGACTGTGACTGTCATATTTTCCTAATACTATAAATATCTTTTTCCAGCCCAAACCTTTAATAAACCAAGACCACTCAGAGTATTTTGGTGGGTTTATTAAATCTCCAACAGAGAACATAAGTATAGTTGATGTTGTTCAAACAGAAAGCATTGCTATCAAAGAAGAATTACCAGCTGTTTGTGAGGGAGCAGATGATATTATTGAGCCAAAGGAGGAACATCAAAGTGACGGTATGTTTTTAATTACAAAAATAATATTAACAATAGCTAATATATTTAATAAATTATAGACTATAATTTCTTTATTTTTAAAATATTGTGAGTTATGTCAAAGTTTCCAAGTGTTTAGTTAAAATATTGGTTAACTACATTTTATTGTGAAATAAAACAAATATTAATAATAAATGAGTAATACTCTTGTCTGTTCTTGTTTAGGTTTACTTACCGAGCTAGAACTGGAAAATTTAGACAATAGCAGCTGTCTAGATGTAGCAGAGATACCACCACATTATTCCAAGCCATATTTAGAATATGAAGTACCTTTAAAGGAGTTCAAAACTGAAGTGGAAGCAGAACAAGAAGTATCCATAAAGAAACAAAGAGCCAGGGAGATGAAAAGTAAGTATTAGTTAGTTAATCTGTAAGTAAGCAAAATGGTTCACCTGATAGGAGGGGAGTAGTCAGCTGAAGGGCATACCTGCTTACATGTGCTATGTCGAATGCTGTCTGCAGTCGGACGGCTGGACTGGACCGTAGCAGTTGGCGGCAATGTCGCCATTTATTGAAGCGTTTTCATAGAAAACAAGCATCGTCGCTGTGGTCTGTTGTTTGTGGTTAGTGACTGCAAACATCAGCCGGTTGGGCACATTCGGAATTGTACCTTTACAATGTAGGACGACGCACCGCCACCGCTTCTGCGTCGCACAAGGCACTGCCATCGTATCGTATAGTCTCGCTCTTACACAGGGATCATTTCCCCAAATAAGAATAAGCCTCGAGAGAGCACCCTATGACGCCTCACGCCATAGAACGCCGGGACGCTCGATGATACCGAAAAACGCTAGTGAGCTGGCCGTGTGAGTCATAATCTATTACAAAAGTATTGATGAAAATGTAAACAAATGGATCAGAAAATGTATCTGTGGATACCAACTCGTGGTGCCGCTTACAAAATTAGGTCCCTCGTGTGTATCCGAATCACCCCATTTATGTTCCGCGATTTTTCACAAATTTCGAGTTATGAATATATTTCAGTTTTTTTTTTTTTTTTTTTTTAAACGTTGCTCCACACTAGGAATTTCTTCCTGTATCGTGGGTAATTTCTTCCTGTATTTTTGAGAATCTCGCTTCGCTCGCTCGGCTCTTGCGTAGGAGGTCACAGTTTTAACCTAACCTAACAAATCCTTTGACCAAACGTTTATTGTCTAAAGATTGTTTGCTGTAACAAAATCATTTGATTAAAGACCATATGCCTATATGATACTGATATATGCATTATACTTGATAATATTCAATAAGTGTAAGTCATCCTAACTATATAATACTAGCTGTGCCCGCGACTTCGTCCGCTTGGAATAGTGTCTTTGGGTAATAACAGTCGTCTGCCCTCACGTGTCTGCCCGTTCGGGTAACACTTAGGCATATTTCCCCATCTCCGCCGCGCACAGATTCTTACTCGCGTTAACTTCAGTTTCACATTTTGTAATGACTCCGTAAATGTTACATCAGAATAGCTCTAACTAATATTTTGTCTCTTGTCGCAAATTTATAAAACATTCACACATATTCATCTTAGATATTTCCACCCTTGAGAGTTGCTTGAGGGTACAACTTTCAACAGCCTATTGCAAAAACAAAACAACCGAATTAAAAAAAAAACACAAAAAAAGTGAATATTAAGTTTAATTTCGGAAGATGGTGTCTTTGCTTTTCAATTTTCGTTTCGCTTTCAATTTTTTTATTTTTTTTTACTTTTTTTTTTGTAATCTTCCCCACATAAATTAGAATACCAGTACCTGCTATGTATGTAAATAACAGTGACAGAGTCAAATAATAATTATGTCGTCTACATAGACTAAGTAGGAAAAATACGTAACATTGAAGCTAACTCAAAAGCTACGCAAGCCAAGTTAATAAAATTTATATGGAACTACCTATGAAGCATGACCTACCAAACAAAAAAAGGATAATCAAAATCGATCCATAATTGGCGGAGATATCGCGTAACAAAAATTAAAAATGACTATACTTCCATACAACTTTTCTTCTCCCCTTTCAACCCCTTACAACCTTTTTTTCGTATTAAAAAGTAGCCTATCCTTTCCTTTTCAGGCTCTAGACTATCTATGTACCAAATTTCATTTAAATCGGTTCAGTAGTTTTGCTGTGAAAGCGAGACAGACAGACAGACAGAGTTACTTTCGCATTTATAATATTAGTATTAGTAAGGATTATAAATGCGAAAGTGAGTTTGTTTGTTTGTTACGCTTTCACGCTAAAACGGCTGCACGGATTTGGGTTAAATTTGGCACAGGGGTAGACCATGACCAGGAATAGGACATAGGATACTTTTTATCTCGATATTCCCACGGGATCGAGACTTACGCGGGTGAAACCGCGGGGCGCACCTAGTTAGTCAATAAGTGTTATTTGCGTAAGAAAAATAAACATTATTTTATGATTTTTTATTAGGTATTATATTCTGCCAAGTAAAAAATTTGATCAAATGAAAATGTGCGTAAGTACTAAAATCATTCCAAACATTGCATTGGTTTAAAAAAAGGTTGCTAATATTTGTTTGGGTGGCAAAATCTTTTCGGCAAATCGGCAGCATCCAGTTCCGGTCACCCTGTCTAAAGCAGTACCTATAATAATAATGATTGCTTGAATAAAGTATTTTATCTACACCCATGCTATAAATCCTCTATAAAAGTTTCTGAAACAGTTAGCTAACTGCCAAAATTAAAACACTGGTTGTTTTAATGTTGTCATAGTAACCATAATATCATCCAAACGGGTGTTATAATGTTGTACTAAATTTCATAATGCAACTCATTTCAAAAAAAGAACATTGTAATGCAGTCGCGTTTCACTAACAAAGCAGCGTAAATAAAAACAAAAAATCATATATGTTATTCGAATTCGAAAAATTCGAATTCACGAGGATCGTACCTCTCCATTTTTGTTCGATAGTAGTATTGCAAAGCAGGGATGTTGCGGACATCCGCATCCGCAACCGCGGAGCTTCCGCATCGATTTGGACATCCGCATCCGCAACCGCAATAATTAATGCGGATATTTATGCGGATGCGGATGTAGCACTGGGGGCCTAGACAAAATCCCTTTTCTGTAAGCGTTAACGCCAACGGAAAAATCAAATTGTATGGAGTTGAAATTAGCTTCAGAGATGTCACGTGACTGCTGCTAAATTGTTAGACAAAGTCATTATTCCTCATGCGGAAAGGAACCATGAAGTGAAGGTGAAGTTTAAACGCCAAAAATATTAATCAAAATGGTAGACAAGTGCCACGTTTGACAAACGTAAATGCTATTTTGGCGGTTCCGCAACACGCTACATTAGCGGGAGCTCGGACCCTGACGCTAACAGTAAATAGTGTCATTTTTGTGTGTTTTTATTTCAAATTAATCAATTAAAATACATAGTTTGAGATTAATACGGGCAGCTAATAATGAAGGAGCATTGCAAGACGGCAAACAAGACTAAATTTATATAAACATAAAATAATAAAATTTGAATTTTCATCGTTTTAGGCCAAATAAACAAAGCTTTTGGCGTCTTCGTCATGATCTTCGGCGTATAACTTCTTAAAAGTCATTCAGGAAATTAGTTTACAAATCTTGAAGCACAGCTAATGGCATTGAAAGATCACCATAGCTAAAATTACTATTCATTAATTATAACATTATTGTACAATAAGAATAGGAGTCTGTAAACATGAATTTTGGCACTCTAACACCCTACATATGCAATAAGTTAAATTAATATTAAGGTAATTCGAATTTATCTATAGAAGAATAACATATGTAAGAACCACAATCATATATAACCACAAGCACCAAGCGCTGTTTAATATTATGTAGATACTCTTTGTTTGGACCTCAGAGAAAAAATACTAAGTATGCGGTTTCCATAGTAATTAAGTAGTTGATTGTCAAACCATCATCTATCAAAAAAAAAATTTATACAATTTTTGATGTTATTTTAAATGATTTCAAGAATAAAATATTGCCATTTGATGTAGAAAAATCCGGAATTTTATTTACATAATATAATGTCGAACAAAACATTCCATAATCTCAAATTTGACAACTGCTAGACACTATTCCAATAGAGTGTTTCGTGTGACGCTGCGGAATAGGCGTATCGCAATCTCTGTGTAACTTGTCTACGGTCTGTATACAAAAAATTAATCAAATATATCCAATAGTTTAGTTATGATAGCTAGTCAAAGATCGGCAAACCCCATAGTCGGCCCATCACTACTATTTAGTTTGTTTGAAAAAATGACTTTTTTAATTTCCATGTTAGGATTTATTTGATAGTTCCAAAATACTTTTATGCATTAGTATTGCCAGTTTTTTCATTTATTGTTGTATTGTCGTCTCCACATTGTATGATCTATTCCAAAACGGTTTGCAACGGTTTGCCGTTTGTCTCGACAAGAAAGATGGGCGAGGCCGGCGGCGGGCGCGTACCGTATGCGAACGAAACCTTCGCTCCGATTGGTCAATGAGAACTTCTCATTGACCAATAGCACGCAGATTTTTATCGACACCACCAGCAGGTGTTCCTAGCGAACAATTGTTCAGTAGCGCGGGTTTAATATAATATGAACCGCTGCGTAACTTTTCTTTCTTTCTAACAGACTTGACTCCGAAAAGGCGGCAATATTACTTTTTATTAAATATAATTCTCAATTCTTTACTTTACTTACTAAATATGTAATAAAAAAATACTATCTTTTTTTTAAAATTACTTTCCACCCACACAAATAAAAAAAAAGTTATAAAATATCTAAACATCCGCATCCGCGGATGTGAGCCACCAAATATCCGCATCCGCGGATGTGAAAAAATCTGTATCCGCAACATCCCTGTTGCAAAGTACCTTTTATAGAGGATTGATATCATGGGTGTAGATAAAGTCTTGTATGCAACTGTTAATAATTAGTTATTAAAACACTCATTAGGTATTAAACACTCGGCTTCGCCTCATGTGATAAAACCACATTCGTGTTTTAATACCCCTTATTATATAACAGTTGCATAAATAACTATAATTGCCAGTTTTTTAAACCTTGATCTGAACCCGAATTGCATAATTCACGATCATTCATATTTCTGACTGACTGACTCCTTGACAATTCAAAAGTGCCTGTAAATGGTTTAATTGAAATAAATGCTTTGAGTTTGAGTTTTGAGTTTGAATCATTTTGAAGGCAATTGCTAATCAAAAACGTAAATACTTAACGTAATGAATGTTGTTGAACTGTCAAAATGAAACAGATTGTTATTGATCGTTTGTTACACAATTAGGGTGCAAACCGTTTTGGAATAGATCATACAATGTGGAGACGACAATACAACAATAAATGAAAAAACTGGCAATACTAATGCATAAAAGTATTTTGGAACTATCAAATAAATCCTAACATGGAAATTAAAAAAGTCATTTTTTACAAACAAACTAAATAGTAGTGATGGGCCGACTATGGGGTTTGCCGATCTTTGACTAGCTATCGTAACTAAACTATTGGATATATTTGTTTTTTTTTATATACAGACCGAGAACGTCATTAGATATACGGAGTTTCATTTTTTGTTGTATTGTCGTCTCCACTTTGTATATCAGCCAGACATATGGTATCTGGTGATCATTCCTGCTTGTCGGTGAATCATGCAAAGCGCTATTATTTTGATTCGTGTGCATGTCAATCTTCTTCCAACATTGTACTGACCAGATTTATAATCATAGGTGCGACCGTTGTGAAGCAACCAAAACTGGATGCACGAAGAACAAAACTAGAAGATGCAATAACAGCCGAGCAAATGAAAAAAGAAAAATCAGATTTGAAAGTTATCCGGACAACTGAAAAACTTACGTCGAAACCCGGCACTAGCAAAGAGCCTTACAAATGTGATCAGCGTAGTATTAATCGAGTAAAACAAAATACACAACATACTCGTACACAAATCGGTATAAAAACATATAAGTGTGATGTATGTCTACGTAGTTATAGACACAAGAGTTCTTTAATAAAACATATCCGTATGCACTCTGGTGAAAAACCTTATAAGTGTGATGTATGTCAGCGTAGTTTTAGTGAAAAAGGTTGTTTAACAAAACATACTCGTTTACACACTGGTGAAAAACCTTATAAGTGTGATGTATGTCTCTGTAGTTTTAGTCAAAAAATTATTTTAACACAACATATTCGTATACACACTGGGGAAAAACCTTACAAGTGTGATGTATGTCAGCGCAGTTTTAGTCAAAAGGGTAATTTTATACTACATAAACGTAGACACACTGGTGAAAAACCTTATAAGTGTGATGTATGTCAGCGTAGTTTTAGTGAAAAAGGTTGTTTAACAAAACATACTCGATTACACACTGGTGAAAAACCTTATAAGTGTGATGTATGTCTCTGTAGTTTTAATGAAAAGGCTGGTTTAACTCAACATATTCGTAAACATACTGGTGAAACACCTTATAAGTGTGATGTTTGTCTACGTAGTTTTAGTCAAAAGACTTGTTTAAAAATACATAGTCGCATACACACTGGTGAAAAACCTTATAAGTGTGATGTATGTCCACGTAGTTTTATTCAAAAGGCTCCCTTAACTCAACATATTCGTATACACACTGGTGAAAAACCTTATAAGTGTGATGTATGTCAACGTAGTTTTAGTCGAAAGGATTATTGGACTAAACATATTCGTATGCACACTAGTGACAAACCTTATAAGTAACCGCTCATTCACACGAGGACGATTCGTGTTTTTTGACGAATCGCCTTTTTCCACGATCCGTGTCTTTTACTGCGGAAATTCTTCTTTAATGCCCGTGTTCACACGCAACACGAATCGTGATAAATGACGGACACGTCTTAAATAACGAAGAATATTGTGAATTTGTGAGTTTATTTGTTGAGCGGACAATTGAAATACCCCGAATAAAATTGGAGCTACAGATCCCCTACAGGATTGTATGACTGCTTTGAAAAGGTAATGGATGAAGTGTTACACAAAATTTGTAACTCGAACAAGTCCATTGCCACTTGCGGTGATTATAATGTTTATTAATTAGAAAACTCGGGTTATTTTTAGTAAAAACCCAATTACAACAAAAATGCCAACTAAAAACATATAAACAAAACATACACATCACAGACAGACAAATTATTTTTTTTTTTTAAGGATTTAGTTTTATATAATTTTAGCTGATACCCACGGCTTCGCCCGCTTGGATCTAAAACCTTACTTGAGAACCACTCTTTATTGGTGCTAACAGCATGAAAATCGGTGCAGTAGTTTTTGAGTTTATCGCGAACAGGGCGACAGACGGACGCGACGGAGGACTTTGTTTTATAATATGTAGGGATACGGATATAATATTTATCTGCGTGTGCGTCCTGGGGAGTTTGTTGCGCCACTTCTTCCCAGCTAAAGCACTAGGAAGTGGTGAAGGTTGGGCGTTTTGGGAGACTGTCTTATGTAATTTTTGGCGTTCGAAAAGTGCCGATTCTCAGCCTAGTTTTAATAAATGATTTTTTGATTTTGATTGATTTTATATATGTTTAGAGTCAGTGCTACTAAGACTTCTGTGCTTTCGAATATTGCTATGTTCTTGAGGACCATATTATAGAATGTTTAAAGATTCTGAAAAGTAAACTCAGTGTAAAATTTTTGTAACGGTAAGTTAACCTAAAAACTTGTTATTTTAAGAATAGGATTGGGTTGTATGCACTTTATGATATTATGTAAATAATAAAGACTTTTCAATTAAAAAATAAAATCGATGTTTACCATACCACAAAGGATTAAGTAGGTAAGTACTATCCAAAACCAAAACAACATCTAGCCGGATGCAGCTAAATACCAGTATTTTACATGGAGCGACTGCCTATCTGACCTCCACAACCCAGTAACTGGGTAATACGATACCCCTTGGCAAGACTTTCAGGTTACTGACGACCCGTAATGACTGTCAAAGATCCACAAATGACAATGAAATGAAATGAAATTGTTTATTCTGTAAATAGGATATTGGAATCACTTTACACGTCATATTAAAAAATATTAAAAATAAGCTAGATGAGGTCGGCGTTTCCTATCTGACTACTCTGAGAAGAAAGGCCGAAACAAACTCAGAGGTCACAGTCTCTTTTAAAGTCCAGACATAATCGTGGTCAAGCCAAATGAGGACCATGTAAATTCGAGTCTGAAATGGTCTTTTGAGGAAAGAACCACACAGATTTGAATGGACCTGTCCAGTCAGTGCAAGCATTTGTCAGTAATGGTGGAGCTCAACTCAGAACTTAAGGAGCTCAACGACTCGACGAACAATACCAAAGAAAGGACTGTATTTTGGTAGGCCGCATAAAATTCTCAAATTGCCAGACCATCGATAAAATTAACTGAGAACGAAAAAAATAAAAATTCACATAGTCCTCACCTCACATTCACAATGATAAAATACTTTACAAAGTAATCATGTCATTTTGTATAGAATATTCAATAATGTCAATTTGTAAATAAAACTGGTTGATATACTTTGATGATTTTCCATATTATTCAAAATGTTACAATGCTTAGCAGAGCGAGCAGCTCAATCCCATGCTTTTTTGTCTTCTAAATAATCTGAAATTTTATAGTACCCTTTTCTACAAAGTTTGGTTTTAAATCGTTTAATGGGTAAGTTTCGAATGTCAATGGGAAGTTTGTTATAAAAGCGTATACATTGACCCATGAACGAGTTGCCTACTCTGTGGAGACGAGTGCGATGTACAGCAAGATTGTGTTTATTCCTGGTATTTAAACTATGAATATCGGACATTTTCTTAAAATTTGATATATTTTTGTGTACATACAATAGGTTTTCAAATATATATTGTGAGGCTACAGTCAGAATATCTATTTCTTTGAATTTTTCTCGAAGGGAATCTCTCGGACCTAGGTTGTAAATGGCTCGAATAGCCCTTTTCTATAAAACAAATATAGCATTAATGTCCGCACAGGCTCCCCAGAGAAGAATCCCTTGACAGCCGGGACCAGCGGCTTAACGTGCTTTACGAGACACGGAGGAGTCTCGATATGTATCACAAGGGAAAAAAAGGATCACATACACATTAGCCTTTAATGTTCCCACTGCTGGGACTAGGCTTGCAGAAAATATACCAAAATATCGATATTTTTGTTCGTTATATCGATATTTTTCGGCGATATTTATTATTTCTATAAAAAATATCAAGTACCGAAAATGTATCAAAAACGATATATTTCCAATAGCAACAGCGTTGTCGCCACTGACTAAAACCGCTGGAATTCAGAGTATTTTTTTTTTAGTTTGGTATTCGTAGGATTATCATAATCAGCCTATAACGTTCCCACTGCTGGGACACGGGCCTCCTCTCTGTGAGTGGGAGCGGGCCGTAATCCACCACGCGGGCCCAGTGCGGGTTGGTAGATGTCACATGTCTTCGAATTTTTGGTTCTAGGTCATGCCGGTTTCCTCACGATGGCGATGTTTTCCTTCACCGTTTTGAGAGCAGTGGCGATGAAATAATTTAAACAAGGTAAAGCGCCTGTCAGGGTTCGAACCTACGATCTACAACTCGTCATGGCCGTTACCACTGGGCCACCACTGCTCTTAGGATTATATAACCTGAACTACAAAAAGTAATTCCACCGACATATCTATATTTTTTTTCGATATACCGTAATCGATATTGTTTTTTTTTAAATATCGATTCTTTTTGGCACTTCTTGCATCCCAAGCTGGGCACAGGCCTCCTCTCTTCTTCGAGAGGGAGTGGAAAATAGGGGTGAAAGATAGGATACAATATAAAAACAAAAATAAGATTTACTTAGACAAAAACATGTACTTACGTAACCGTGCGTTTGCACTGCCGAAACATTACAAGTCATGTTCCTTTTATATCTCTAGTTCCTATCAAAAATTGTATGGAACATTGACAGAAAATAGAGATTTCAATAGGTACTCGATAGAGTCTGGCCAACGAAACGAAAGCTGTCCAAGAAAAATGGCGGCATTTAAAAAAATCAAGTGCTGTCAAACCCACTGCTTAAACAGAGTCGATACTATTTATTATTCAAGACTATAAATATTATGCGATACGATCAGTATTTCATATTTATATAATAATTAGACATGTTATATTGTATTTAGTTATTTACGTGAAGTAAAATATTCAACAAATAATAATTCGTGGTCAGCTTTCGTTGGACAAACTCTATCTTTATTGCTTTACCATAATGTGTAGTGTACTTAGGTGGTAACTATATAACTTAGATCATTATGGACCCTGTAGGGCACAGCCAAAGGGCAGGAGAGAAGAAGCCCTGTTTGAGGAGATCATTAAGTTGTTAATGGTGCCGATTCTGTTGTTCACAAATTAAACTAAATTTAAGTTCAGTGCATCTTTTTCTTTCTATTTCATTAAGATAAAGATAGAAGATAAATTTTAGTTAAGTCCTGTCAAACTGTCACTACCTACTCCATACAAGTTTAGACGCGATTAAAAACTTGCTTACTAAAATTACGTCATACGCTGATTAATTTGACAGGAGTAAACTAAAATTTGTCTTCTGTCCTTTTCTTAATGAAATAGAAAGAAAAAGATGCACTGAACTTAAATTTAGTTTAGTTTGTGAACAACAGAATCGGCACCATTGTGTGAACAAGTTTTAACATTTTTTGCATTTCGGTGCTCGGTCTGCCCTGACCCTAAAGATGCTCCCTAACAAAATGTTCATGTATCAGTATTTGTGTGAACGTCGTAAGCGTGTTGGTGTTACAAAGGTTTTCATTGGTTGCGGCTGTGGAGACAACGCCTCTGAGGTAGTAGCGGTCTGTGCCTCGCTCAAATTCTGGGAACGCTAGCCCGCCGCCGCTGTCGCCTCTGCAAAGTGCTTTACCTGAAAAAAGTGAGGAACGTGAGGTACCGTTGAACGTCGAAAGTATGAATCATCGGCCTAGCCTTTCGCCAACTAAGTCAGGGTCATAGAGTCTGTCTAGTGACCATAGATATAACGCTAGTTTTAATAATACATCTAGAGTATGTGTTCAGTAAACATACTCTAGATGTATTATTAAAACTAGCTGACAGAGAAAAAGAGCGGCAAATTAAAAAAAATACGTCGTTTATCTCCGGATCAACTAGGAAAAAACGTATTTGATAGAAGAAATAAAACTAAATATTCTGTATATATATATTCAAGTATCTTATACGTTTTTTCCTGGTTGATCCGGGGATAAAGGACGTATGTTTTAAAATTTGCAGCGTTTTTTCACTGTTAGGTTTCACTAGACAGACTCTAGATGTACCTATTATTAAAACTAGCGTTTTATCTATGGTTGGGGTCGACTTCCAGCACGCTTACTGTGCGTTTGCACTGGCGAAACATTTACGGCAAAACATGTTGAAGTCTCTAGTTCCTGTCAAAAATTGTATGGAACATTGACAGGAACTAGAGATTTCAAAATGACAGATAAACAATCACAATCTGTCATGTTGTCTATTCTTCCGTCGACAAAAAAAAATAAAAAATAATGCACGGGTAGGGCTAGTGGTCAGTAATCATAAAAAATATAATAAAATAAAAATAAAAAATTTTTCAATCAAACTAAATAATAAAAAAATTACCAAAATTTAGGTCACTCTGTGTAAAAGATTCATTCATGAAGCTACCTACCAGCTGGCTTACGTTCTGTCGGCTGATTCTTTGTCGGCGGCATAATTTCTAAGAAATTGCGCGGCTTTCCTTCTATTTGCCTACATTATGATCGGTGACCCCGGCAAATGACCTCTTCGCTACAGTTCTTTAAGTACAGGTTGCTCCAAGATGGTAATTTAGAAAATTGTAAATAAATCAGTTAATAATAACGTTTAATGAACGCGAAATCGTATACGTGTGTTAACTTAATGTCACCATTAAAGCGGCACGCTGTATACGGCTGTCATGCTACGCGTACAGTCTAACCGGATACAATGCAACTGAATATCTATATTTTACACAGAACAACTGCCTATTTGACCCCCACAACCCAGTGACCGGGTAACACGATTCGATATCTAACCCTTGGTAACACTGGTTGTTACACTTTCAGGCGCCCATCTAACTATACTCGATTTGAAATAAGATTAGACATTCAAACAAACCTTTATACAGTCCGTTCAACCGATTTTGACTTCTATACCGTAGGCATAAGGATGGCATTAAAAGCAAAAAACGTTACACAATACCAACTGTCTACTACAGCTGCCATTTGTCATGCCACCAACGCAATAGAAGTCAAAATCGGTTGAACGGACTGTAAAAAAGGTTTAATCTTATTTCAAATAGGGTATAGTGTACCTGCATAACGACCGTCAAGAATATACGAACGACATTCGGGACCGGCCTCATAAACTGAAATCATGCCACTCATATACATGAAACTCCTTACCGTGCGTTTGCACTGGCGAAACATTCACGACAAAACACGTTGAAATCTCTATTTTTGTCAATTTTTGACAGGAACTAGAGACTTCAACATGTTTTGTCGTGAATGTTTCACAAGTGCAAACGCACGGTTACTACTACTTTAACCGTGGTAACCGTGCGTAGTAGTAACACTTTGACCTTGAATTTCAAGGTCAAAGTATCACCAAGACGTACGGCCTACTGTAGGTACCTAAAATATCTTCATTTTCTTTAACTTACCATTCCCAGTGCCTGCGCAAATCTTATCGCTGGTGATGTACTCTCTGAAGTTTGGTGGTGATGCTGCGATGCATTGATCAATGTCCACGTAAGGCAGATCAACGACCTTGAGGATTAGGGAGGGCATGCCATTTTCTGCTGTGAGGCCCCAACCGGCGACCTAGAAGAAAATAAAATATAAATAATTATATTATCATCATCCCTGTAATTTCTTCGTTGAAGTGTGAATCTGAATCGTTTTGAAACAGATTACTAATCCATTGCTTCATAAGTTCGAAAAATAAATCTCCTCAACAATGTTGGTACCTAAATAAAGCAATGAATGTTGTTGAACTTTCAAAATTAAACAGATTATTCTAACCGTGCGTTTGCACTGGCGAAACATTACGACAAAACATGTTTAAATCTCTATTAAACTGTCAATGTTTCATACAAATTTTGTCAGGAACTAGAGATTTAAACATGTTTTGTTGTAATGTTTCGCCAGTGCAAACGCATGGTAATAAAATGTATTAGGTACGCAAATAGCTGGTGAAATGCAGTGCAGCGCGGTTTTTCAAGCCAAAGAAAATCAACATTGCGTCGATTTAAAAATAAAGTCGAAAATATATAATGTTAACTGCGTACCTCTGTCCGCGTAAGTTATCTCTCGGACAAAATTAAGTTTATTTATTTCCTTAATGGTCGGCGTGATAGCGCCTGCAACTTTTGTTTCCGCATCACGCACTTCATGCGACAGATTGCTAACGCGTATTTATCAGGCGCGTAACTGACGAAGAACTGTATTTGCAATAAGCTGAACAAGCGCAAGGTTGATATTTGTTTGACAGTAAAAGTCGCATTGTGCTGCGGTTCGCCATTTTTGCGTCTGCTTTTAAGGGCCTACCCCACTGCAGCTCAAATTCATTTTTTATCTCGCTCGCACCATACTACTCACGGCCTGAGTGAGAGCGAGACGGAGTGGAGTGCTGGCGGCGCCAAGCCTCGAATAGTTTAGGTAATTGCTTTTTACGGTGAAAATAATGGATAGGTATTTAAGAAAGAAAAAAAAACGTTAGACCTGCTATAAAGTTCAGTCATTATGCAAAGTTTCATTATCTAATTTGAAGTATTTTTGAATACCAGCGGTTTATAGTTCGGTTAAGAGGTAACTTTGGATTTTTTTCTAACAAGAAAGTTTTATGTAATCCAGTTTTCGTCGAACATAGGACCTAGCATCAATCCTCACTTTAACATATAATGCTGCAGTATTTTAGAGACTTATCGAAGGATCATGCTTAGCAGTTATAGGTAGGGTAGAAGAGTCATTTACCTTTCCAAATTTTCCTGGCTGCAGCTGGCTCCTGTCAAATCTAAAGTCAAAAGACAAGCAGATAGGTCTAACGAAAGGGTTGTACACCAAGTCAGCGTCCAGGATTACAATTGCAAGGTCATCTTGAAAGTTCGTTTCACTGCCTTGGAAGCGGGCCGGGATCTTAATTTCTTCGACCTGTTGATCATAAATGTACTATAAGTACTTATGTCTAAAGGGTAAAGCTAGCGTTAAGTTTAGCGCAAATTATGGCTGCAGCGCAGCGGACAGCAGCGTTTGACATTGTAAAATTGTACCAAAGCACATTAGGAGTCACGTCGGGCCGCGCAGCATTGATGTGATTCAAATAAGGGTCAAGTATTTTTTTTTATAAACTAGGTATATTACTTCAGAATTATGCCTCCATCAATATTTTTGAATAATATTTGTTTTTGAGCGAGAAATTTTTTTTTTTAAAGTGCCAATATACTGTGGGAAATTCAAATACTTGAAAAGCGACACTGTTGGTTAGAGCGGATGTGACGTAACAATCTATGACAACAATCAAAATGTCAATGAGTTTTGTAGGAGTGTTTGACATTGACTTGACACTTGTTTGTTTGTTGTCATAGACGGTCACGTCACCACACCAAGCGCGCCAAATGGAGGGCGAAATGGCCCCTCCATTTCGCCCTCCATTTGGCGCGCTTAATACCTATGCATGTTTTTTTTATATTCCCAATTGTTTCAAACAGATTCTAAAGTATTTAAGGTTACTTAAAGAACTTACATCAAGCTTCTGCACGTGCACATCTCTATGGTTATTCCAAGGGCGGTAGATCTTGCCGGCTGCCACCGCGAACTGAGAAGCAGGCAGTAGTTTGCTGATAGCGTTCCAGAAGCAATGGGCAGCTGGAATCAATCATTGTGCATAAAATCATTTAACTCACAATCACAGGGTAGGTTAGGTACTTGTATCAGAGGCTGCAGAGGTAGCAAGCTGAATGTGTCAGTGGGCCGGCCATGTCTGTCGATGGACCCACAGAATCGTTGGAGCTGATGACGAGTCCTCAAAGGCCGCATATCGGTAAGCGTGTGTGGGTGCCAGCTATATTTACTGACGACATTAAAATGGCTGCTGGGGCAGACTGGATGTGGAGAGCAGACAACCGGGTGTTCTGATGCAACTTTAGAGAGGTATATATACAGCAGTGGACTACAAATCTCCGATAGGATATAGGCTATGTCGATTAACTAAAAAAATTGATCTGCCTAGCCTTTTCCCAACTATGTTGAGGTGGGCTTCCAGTCGCAGCTGCAGCTGAATACCAGTATTCTACATAGAGTGACTGCCTATCTGACCTCCACAACCCAGTAACTGGGTTATACGATACCCCTTGGTAAGACTGGTTGTCAGGCTTTCGGGCTTCTGACGACCCGTAACGACTGTCAAAGATCCACGAATGACAGCCAAGACCATCGGCTTAACGTGCTTTCCGAGGCACGGAGGGGTCTCATGTAAAGATGGTCACCCACCCACGGACCAACCCCGGCAGGCGTAGCTTAACCTGATGGATCGACCCGTGCGGCTGTTATTACGTAGCCACGAGCTCCTTCTCCTATGTCGATTGACTTGTGGCGGTATCTACATCGCCACATGTGAACTACGCATCAAAGACCTGACGTCACACAAAAATCCTGTCGTCACATAAATCCTGCATCGCGCAATTAAAGTTTACCGTGCAATGGACATTATATACAAGAACCCGACATCAATCGTTGGGCAGTTGCCCGCCAGACACAACACCCGTCTGGTCGGAGGATCTTCCCTTTTCTATAGAGGATGAGTGAACTTTACACCCTGTTCCTCATACCCCTAAAGACTAGTCGTAACGAAAAGCTATGTGTGAAATGAATGCCTCATAACACTCCCGCCTCAGTCTTGTATCATTTTGAATGGACCTGCATAATCAGCCTATAATGTTCCCACTGCTGGGACACGGGCCTCCTCTCTGTGAGAGGGAGCGGGCCGTAATCCACCACGCGGGCCCAGTGCGGGTTGGTAGATGTCACATGTCTTCGAATTTTTGGTTCTAGGACATGCCGGTTTCCTCGCGATGTTTTCCTTCACCGTTTTGAGAGCAGTGGCGGTGAAATAATTTACACCTGGACCTGGACCTACCAGAAATAACAAGCCTGGTGGAAATGATTGATCCTCCGCAGATCTGCATGTAAGGTCTCGTGGTCTTCCGGTAGATACCGACGTGCCACGGCAGCTCTCCTCGCCTCGCTAATCTGCCCCCAATTATGAGGTCTTTGCCATTTGGAGTCAATCGGCCACACTCTGAGGGTAAAGAGTTTATTAAAAAGACTGATTAAACGCTTGTAAGTATGAATCAACAAGAACCTAAGGCACACTTCTGCGGCTGCCTATTACGAGCATTGTTACTTTTTTAACAGTCCAAGTAAAAAGTCCAACAGTAACAACATTTCAACAGTATCTTTGATGATCAATAGAGTGATATTTGTCCCGTTTCTGGTCAAACCTGGGGAGCAGACAGCGACGTAATCCCAGCTTCCGTCGATGCATCTCATGTAGGGGAGGGTGTCGGCTGAGTAGTAGTTCGGGCTTTTACATTCGGGCCTCACGACTGTCCCTGATGGTTCGCAGCGGTTGCAGGCGCGGCTGCCGTCGATGGAGCCGGTGACGAGGCAGTGGTAATGGACCGATGTGTTGTTGTCTAGCTCGCAGAAATCTGGAAAACAGGGGGGAAGTATTAATATGACAAATGGGAACAGCGTTTGAATTTCAATGCAGTAGTCAAGGACACACCAAGGTGTAAGAATTATACGCTTTTTACCATTTCTTTTTTTTTTATTAATAGCGGTCTCAGTATAGCTTCTTCAAAAACACCTTACGAAAAACTTCTGAAATGACTTTATTTTTGGAAACTTTCAAAGAATCAAATACAACATAGGTACATGCGTAATAGCTTCCATGTAATATTATATCATCAATTAATGTAAGTACCAATAGTTTGTATTTACTTTAGGTACAGGTAGTACTAATCATTACACACTCTATCAAAAGCTTCGCTTTATTCAACAATCCGCTTAGCCACGCGTTCAAGGGATTTTAGAAATTATTAGTGTAAGAAATATCTTTCTATACTTACGGACACATTTTGGAATAGAATCAGACCATGATCCATCGAGGCAGATCAGTATTTCAGTCCCCAAGACTCTGAAGCCATTTTGACAATAGACGGTCATCTTCAGTGACTCGAAGCTGTCACCAGGTTTCGCATCTGGAGCGTCCGTTATGATGTAGTTACCGTTCTCAGGGTATGCAGGCAGGACACACTTCCCTGATTGTTTTGATCTGAAACTGTGGATCTAGTAAGTATGTATATTGATTTCATCATCTACCTAGCTTCTTCCGGACTATGTTGGGGTTCATTTTCTAATATTTTAACCGGTTGCAGCTGAATACCGGTATTTTACATGGAGCGATTGCTTATCTGACCTCCACATTTCCACCACCCATTTCCTCAAATATCGATCTATAATAAACCAAATAATACTTATTTCTTACCTGTAAGTTTTTTCTCCTGGTGTTTTTGTTCGCAGATGTTTGTTGGGTTCATCTAACAAATCTTCATTCATCCATTTCTGATCAACAAAGCAACATAAATTATTACATCAAGCAGTCGTTCGTTCGTTTTTGACAGCGTCACTCTACTCTTGTTCCTAACGGAGCACCGCCATCTCTATCATCAGATCGGTTAGAAGAAACTATAGTACAAATTTCTAACGCTAAGCCTGTATTAGTGATGTAAAAACTGCTTAGAAGATTTGTGTTTCAGCTGGTCTGTGAGCAGAAAGTGAAACCTGCGTTTCTGCCTTCCAGTTTTAAGGATATGGCTACAGGATTTGCCGGTCATTGGTGCAGGAATCCGCTGGATGCGGAAAGCACAGAACTGGTCGAACTGGCAGTGCTTGGGTGAGCTTAGGCCTATGTTCAGCAGTGGACGTTTCTCGGCTGAAATGATGATAATGATGACGATTTGACATTATTACATTTGAAATATGATACAAATGCCAGCTCACTTCAAGGTCACATCGCTCAAGTATTCACGGTGAGATATTTGCAGAATACCAGTGCTGTAGTCGTATCACGAAATGACAGTATGAGACAGAAGGAGACATTTCGTCTCTGGTATTAAACACTTACCATGACACTAACCGCTCGCCTATACACCACAGCAAAAACAAGTATCACGCTCAGCGCCACCCATCCGGTTACAATCAGTAACTTGAGGAACGTCACTGTCGTACCCGCGTTGGAACTGCTAGGAGGTCCTTGTCTTCGTCGCGGAGTCGTCGGGGGAATTAGGATAACGGTCTCAGTGGTCGGCTGGGCTGGTACCAGCCAATTTCGCAGCCTGGATGGCAGCATCCAGGCTGCGAAATCGGCCGCTGAAAAGGAAGAAGCCACTTTTATTAGGGGCCTTAGTCCCGTTTAGTATGGTCACTTTAAAAAGCCTACTTCTCATTAACGGCTTGGTTAAAAGAACTGAAAAAAAATATGTTTGCCATAGATTCATGTAAAACATTTCTGAAAGAGGGTTTTTGCGTATGGCTAATACTTTTGCCTTTAAAAAATATTTACCAAAACGGTGTTTTTGGCTAATATCCATACTACTTCTAAACAGGTTTGCAATGTTCGGAAAAATTTGACTTAAGCGTCTGTACGCTCATAAGGGAAAAAAAATGTATCCCACAAAAATATGTTGCATAGATTTTTGCAAAAAATATGGCGCCCTTGCCATCCTGACCTTATATTTAGAAATATATACTTAATAATGCCACGGCTTCGCACGCGTGTATGTCGGTTAATAAACTTAAACCTTCCTCAAGAACCACTCTATCCATTGGCGAAAACAGCATGAAAATCGGTGCAGTAGTTTTTAAGCTTATCGCGGACAGGACGACAGACAGACGCGGCGGAGGACTTTTTTTAATAATAATATGTTAGGATTAAGAAGCCGCTTCCATAATTTGACAAAAAATAACATTAGATACATTTTATAATGCCTCCGATTATCCGATCTCTGATAATAACACTCACGCCACGTATTTCCCAGATATAACAAAACAGGTAAAACCTGTCACCTGTCTTTTATTTTGACTAAGGTCAAATATGACCTTGTAGTCTCAATTCAATGATAGTGGGTATCTTAATGAAGAGGAAATGTGTTGGGTATGAATGCGGCTATTAATAAGAGTAGGGGAAAACCAAAGAAACGGTGGACGGATGGACTGTGTGGAAGATTTTATCAATGTTGGTTGAAAAGGAGTACCTAACTACCAATGTGACGACTTAGACGTAGATGTATTTGAAGATGCTTGTTCGATTATGTAGAACGCATACTCGAACACGCATCTTGCAAGCTCGAGCATAGTCGAGCATCAAGTTTGGACGTGTTTTAGGGGTATGAGGAACAGGGTGGAAAGTTCACTCATCCACCATAGAAAAGGGAGGATCCTCCGACCAGACGGGTGTTGTGTCTGGCGGGCAACTGCCCAACGATTGATGTTGGGTTCTCGTATATATGTTCACTGCACGGTAAACTTTAATTGCGCGATGCAGGATTTATGTGACGTCAGGATTTTTGTGTGACGTCAGGTCTTTGTAGCGTAGTTCACATGTGGCGATGTAGATATCGCCACAGTGTATTTAATTTTGCAATGTATGGAATTGTCATAAGATTAATTTTTCAGTAGTCTCAGAAAATGCTCAGCTCTGTGGGCCTAAAACGGTCAACGGTTAGCAATTCCTTTAAAAGCATTGCATTTCCTGAATTTCCAGCTTTCATTAGCAATTCCTCTAATTTGACACAAAAGCAATTCATAATAAGTGGACCATTTTACGAATCTCCATAGAAAACTGTCAAACAGATGAATTATTTCGTAATAATAGGTCTTTACCTATGAAATTGCCCTTTTGGATGAAAAAATTTAAACGAATTTTTTTCATGAATTTTTTATTTGTATTAATCGAAGTAATCACCCATGCAATCAATGCATCTTTGCCATCGCAGTGGCAGTTTATTGATGCCCTTCTTAAAGAAATCAGCTGGACGGGAGGCAACAAATTCTTCAAAGGCATTTTGTACTGCCTCTCGGGTATTGAATTTTTTTCCCGCCAAGAAGTTATCCAAATTCTGGAAAAAGTAGTAGTCTGTAGGCGCATGGTCTGGTGAGTAGGGCGGATGACGGAGAGCTTCCAACCCCAGTTCTTGCAACTTGGAGACCGTCTGCTGTGCAGTATGAGGTCGCGCGTTGTCGTGCAGGAGCAGCGGAGACGAGCGATTGACCAATGCTGGTTGGAGATGCGCCAGCTTCTCCATCATTGTGTTCAGTTCTTCACAGTACACATCTGCAGTAATGCTCACCCCGTTTGGTAAGAAGCTGTGATGAATCACACCGGCGCTAGACCACCAAACAGTGACCATCACTTTTCTAGGGGTAAGTTTTCGTTTAGGGCATTGTTTAGGTGCTGAACCAGGATCCAACCAACTTGCTGAGCGCTTGCGGTTATCAAACAGAATCCATTTTTCATCGCAGGTAACAATGCGGTTCAAAATTCCTTCATTTGTGTGTCTGTTGAGAAGTGCAAGGCACGTCTCGACGCGTACTTCGCGCTGGCGATCATTGAGTTCGTGGGGCACCCATTTGTCAAGCTTTTTTACCTTGCCAATTTGACGCAAATGGACCAATATTGTTTTGACGCTAACGTCGAAAGCTGCTGCTAATTCAGCCGTAGATTGTGTATCATCAGCTTCCACAATCGCCTTTAATTCGTCATTGTCGACCAAAGTCTTCGGACGACCGCGAGGTTCATTTTTCAGGTCGAAATTTCCAGAACGGAAGCGAGCAAACCAATAACAGGTGGTGCGTTGGTTTGTAGTGTTAGCTCCGTAAACGTCGTTGATGTTGCGTGCCGCTTGTGCCGCGTTGCTGCCACGACGGTACTCATATTCCATAATTACTCGAATTTTTAACGTATCCATGATGACGAAAAAGATTGAAATGCGATGAAAATGTAACACTAATCAATAAAGAAATGACTACTTTTGGAAAAAAAAATCCATGTTTTTAAAATAATATTAATTTGAAATTAGAATTCTTAGCCAAACAAAAATTATTTTGATTTGAAATGGCCAGTACTGCAGAACGGCAATTTCATAGGTAAAGACCATCGCACGCAGATCATAATGTCAGTATATATGAAGTGTCAGTTTTTGACAGTTTACGATGATTCATAATGATTCTGCCAAAGTGATTGTTTTAAACCCCCAGCCCTGGTCTTGGTGTAGGTGTACGCTGACGCTAATAGAGAGAATTATGGAAGAAAGGGACATGTTGTGCTTGTCGACCCCAGATCAATTGGGATAAGGGAGAATCATGATGAAAAGTATTCATACATTTAAAAACTGGCCAAGTGCGTGTCGAAGCACGCACAATGAAGGGTTCTGTAGTTGGGATGAATTTATTCCAAGAACAAACTTAAAATTTTAGTTGAATAATATGTTCTCCCATACGAAATGTTGTTACAACATGTTTTTGCAACTGCAAATCTAAGTTGGTAATAATGAAATGAAATGAAATTGTTTATTCAGTAAATAATATGTACAAGTGTATTCAATAATAAAATATAAGTAAAATCTTTTTAAAAACAAGCTTTTAATGAACTAAAAAGGGTTTTCCTAGGGCTACCTTCTGGCTCCATCATCAGACCCTGAACACCACCTGGTGTCCAAGAACTTGTTAATACATAGCTACTGAGTCGATGGTGCTATCTTGTTTGATTGAGGAGTTCCTATGGCCAACAGTGGCGTTCCTTCCATAGAAGCCCAAAAGCCCGGCTTGCTTGCAAAATTATGCCTATCAATAAAATAAAATAAATAACACTATATAATAATGGTGTTACCATGAACAACATAGAAAATCCGTAAATCACACACTTGGCTATTTTTTTAAATCGTAAAAAACCTGTCTGTTTGCCCTGATTTGACCCCTAGGCACGCCACTAATGGCCAAATTCCGGCTCTATCATCAAACCACCTCCATGGTATAATTTTTTCAAAATGTCTCGGTATTTATATAAGTATCCCAAGTTTCAGCTCAATCGGATGCCAGGAAGTGCTTGAAAAATGGATGACAATTGGAGTAACCGGAAACATGGGCAAGCTTATAAAGGGCGTCCCACGGATATGCCACATGGAGGGAAAGTACCTTGAATATTGTGTAGATGGAACATTTTACTGAAAGAAGACATTATTTGAATTTAAAAACATAGATATTTAAATAATTACATTGTTGAACCGGAAATCGAACCGTTAAATGAGAAAAATAATCACTCTGTAGGTTTATCATACCGATCGAAAGGCTTCATCATAAGGATAATTTTTTGCTAAATAACATAGTGTCATAAATAAAAGGAAGACCATGAATTTTAACATTTTTAATACATAAAAAAAAATTAAAGTAATAGAAACTAAAACCCAACTACGACTAAAAAGGTATAAACAAGACCCCACAGACAGACAAATTAAAAATCCGGAGTCACACGTGTTAGGGCATAAATCGAACAGATTACGTGTGACTCCGGATTTTTAATTTGTCTGTCTGTTGGGGTTATAATATATTAGGTCTTTACCTATGAAATTGCCGTTCTGCAGTACTGGCCATTTCAAATCAAAATAATTTTTGTTTGGCTAAGAATTCTAATTTCAAATTAATTTTATTTTAAAAACATGGATTTTTTTTCTCCAAAAGTAGTCATTTCTTTATTGATTAGTGTTACATTTTCATCGCATTTCAATCTTTTTCGTCATCATGGATACGTTAAAAATTCGAGTAATTATGGAATATGAGTACCGTCGTGGCAGCAACGCGGCACAAGCGGCACGCAACATCAACGACGTTTACGGAGCTAACACTACAAACCAACGCACCACCTGTTATTGGTTTGCTCGCTTCCGTTCTGGAAATTTCGACCTGAAAAATGAACCCCGCGGTCGTCCGAAGACTTTGGTCGACAATGACGAATTAAAGGCGATTGTGGAAGCTGATGATACACAATCTACGGCTGAATTAGCAGCAGCTTTCGACGTTAGCGTCAAAACAATATTGGTCCATTTGCGTCAAATTGGCAAGGTAAAAAAGCTTGACAAATGGGTGCCCCACGAACTCAATGATCGCCAGCGCGAAGTACGCGTCGAGACGTGCCTTGCACTGCTCAACAGACACACAAATGAAGGAATTTTGAACCGCATTGTTACCTGCGATGTAAAATGGATTCTGTTTGATAACCGCAAGCGCTCAGCAAGTTGGTTGGATCCTGGTTCAGCACCTAAACAATGCCCTAAACGAAAACTTACCCCTAGAAAAGTGATGGTCACTGTTTGGTGGTATAGCGCCGGTGTGATTCATCACAGCTTCTTACCAAACGGGGTGAGCATTACTGCAGATGTGTACTGTGAAGAACTGAACACAATGATGGAGAAGCTGGCGCATCTCCAACCAGCATTGGTCAATCGCTCGTCTCCGCTGCTCCTGCACGACAACGCGCGACCTCATACTGCACAGCAGACGGTCTCCAAGTTGCAAGAACTGGGGTTGGAAGCTCTCCGTCATCCGCCCTACTCACCAGACCTTGCGCCTACAGACTACTACTTTTTCCAGAATTTGGATAACTTCTTGGCGGGAAAAAAATTCAATACCCGAGAGGCAGTACAAAATGCCTTTGAAGAATATGTTGCCTCCCGTCCAGCTGATTTCTTTAAGAAGGGCATCAATAAACTGCCACTGCGATGGCAAAGATGCATTGATTGCATGGGTGATTACTTCGATTAATACATATAAAAAAATTCATGAAAAAAATTCGTTTAAATTTTTTCATACAAAACGGCAATTTCATAGTTAAAGACCTATTATATATATTTTTGAAATGTGCCCATTAAGCCCTTTCATTTGATTCCCAACATGGTACGAATAAACAATTTTTTCTTTAAGTTCCTGACTTTGTATCCTCTGGAAGGCGCCATTTTTAATTTAATGTGACGTCACATAGCCTATAACCAGCGGACAATCAAGACGCTTCCAACGATACATCATTTGTCAAATTGTGATGAGTCGTTTAGAAGATATTAGGGAACAGATGAACATACATACATACATACATATATACCGGTCAAAATCATAACCCTCCTTTTTTCTTCGCCGTAGTCGGGTAAAAATTAATCAAATGCTCAAAATGAGTCCCTTCCTGTTGAATACAAAGTAGAACTCTTTTGATTATTTCGCTCCCTGTCGATTTGTTGATGTTGTTATGGTCGATATTTAGAATAATACGTCTAAGTTCTACTTGTAGTCTAAGTTCTCAAGTGGGTACATTTATTAGTACCTAATAGGTAGGTATTTATGATAATGTCAGTTGTATGTCCTTACGGCAATGTCAGCTTTTCATTTTTCTGAACAAAATTTCACATCAAATGTTAATTAATATATTCAAGGTACTTTCCCTACATGTGGCATATCCGTGGGACGCCCTGTATAAAGCTTGTAATGAAAATAAAAAGGGGGGGGGGGGGAAATAATCACTGTGTGATCAAAAGATTCGTCCGCATCGCTGTCAGCAGGAAAAGTTCCCAAAAGGCTGGCAGCATTGCAACGTTGTATGGCAGGGACCCCTTTTTTTCGCATAATGTTGTTTTTCCTAATATTCTTTGGCATAACGATTTTGGCATAATATTTTTTGGTCGAATAATTCTTTGCCGTAATTGTTTTTTGGCATATAGTTTATGTTGACATAATTATCTTGTTGCATAATTTGTTTAGGCATAATTTTAATTCGCATAATGTTACTAGGCGTAATGTTGACCTACAAAATTTAGTGACAAAAACGAATCGCTGCAAAACCGACTTCACGTAGTCTTGTCTGCCCTACCCCTAGAGTGTAATTTAAGCCCGCGTAGGCGCGGAGCGGTGGGGCGGCCCGCGAGCTGAGGAGCAGATGGTTTGAAGGCCCGCCGCCGCGGTTGAGGCTGGCCGGCGAAGCCGGCCAGCGGGCCGAAGCTGCGGTGGTGAGCGTGAAAACCATCTGCGACGATAAGCTCGCGTGGGGCCGCCCAAACCTCGCAGCGCCAGAGCCGTGACAGAAATAATGCTTGCTGCATGTTGCATGCCTGCTTGGACGCTGCATGCCTGCTTGCATGCTGCATGCCTCCAAATATTATGTTTTAATGTCATTATGCGTAAATATATTTATGCTTTTCAATGTTATGCTTATACACTCAGACGAAGTAAAAAATGTAGACAGAGCGCTGCGAACAATAAAGTGAAGCATTCAAAACTACACCAAGCTCTGTGCTTACACGCTCGAACGCATACATTTACAACCAAACTACACCAAATCGATTATTTACAGCTAGTCTGTCAATGAAGCGTCACGCTGAAACAAATTAAATTATTTTACCGCTAAAATACCGACTTGTGCGGTGAAAGGATGCTAAAACAATTCTTAAAAAAATAAAAAGCCAGATGGCATCACGGGCATGGCATACGTAAGTAAACATAAAAACTAGATGAAAATCCATAATTTTAATAAATCAAAATATGACAGCTTGGAACACAAAATCTTAACCAAGTGTTGTCACTAGTATGCGTCACAATTTTCCCTGTTTATTGGGTAAATAATTCATGTGATGCGAAACGTAACATTACAGGTTCATTTTTCACATTTGGACATGGAACCATACTGCCGCCATAATGTTTTTTTTTAAACGTAGCCTATGCTACTCGGGATGACGTAAGGATTCTAACGATACCCATACATCCAAATCCGTTCAGGCATTTAAAAGTTATGGTGGACTAAAGAAACTCACATACATACATGAACCCTGAAAACATTACACTCCTTTTTGCTGTCGTGTAATAATAAAAATGTAGTTAGTTTTAACTATTGTTTTATTTTCTTGTCGAAATCAAGCGAGGTACCTACCTATAAACAATTCAAAAATATATAACGCTAACCTATCTATTTACCTACTCGTCCAGTCTCCCGCCAGTATTTAAGACAAAATATTAGGGTAATGAGTTTTTACTGCGCGTCAACACGCACTAAGTGCACACATGTTTACAAAACCAGCTTCATGTCACTGTTTACAGTGCTCTGTCTAGATTTTTTACATCGTCTGAGCTTATACATTACTATGATTGGAGAAATTATGCTTAAAATAATTATGCGTATGCTATTTATTATGCGTAAATAATATTACGCGTAAATATTGTTCGGCTAAACAAAAGTATGCCATGTTATATTATGTCTTAAAATTTTATGCAAATGGATAGGGAACCTGTATGGCAGTGCTGATTAATAGGCCATGGCCGAAGAATAGGCCAGCCTCTGGTCACGTGAAGAGTCGACCAACGGCTCGGCGATGTTTTGATAGACCAAGTGAGCATTATTTATTTAGATTGGAGTAGATATTTGCGCCATGTGAGGTTTTCCGCACCTGCAGCAGCAGCTCCAGCACAGCTCGCCGCGCTAGGAAGATGGGATGGTGCAAGGGTGTCGACAAACATTGCATCCCACACCAAAGGCCTACCTACCTTCCAAGGCATTATAGTAATTCCGTCTGGTCTCTTCCCATCGTCGCGTGCCAAACCATTGGGTTCGAAAACTGCTGGCACCCAGGCGGTAACAAGAGCACAGGGATGATGTCATTGATGCTGGCGTGCCGTGCTATCCGGCCTGCGCTTCTACTGCAGGATAGGCCATGGTGACCGCGGCAGTCGACACCTTCACCGCATTGGCAGCTATGCGGAGCCAAGCAAGGAGCGCCCAGACGCAGACAAGTAGCGAACCGGAAGGTGCTGTCACTCAGCATAGTGCCAATGTTGCGTGACGGCAGTCCCTGAAGCCAGAGGCCCGGCTCCCATTCACCCACGGCCAGCAGGCGGTCGCCAGTATTGTTGGACGTATTAATAAGATTATTCCGTACTAACCTGCAGAGCGGCTCATCCCACCGCCTCTGGGAAAATGGGTTCACAAGCCGATCTGTACCCGCTTTCCAGGCAAGCCGCTTTCCAGGCGTTCTCTGCATCGGTCAAGCACGGCACATTTTCCCGGTTAACTTTTCAATGCTGTGGACAGAGGACAGGTACCGGTAAGCTAATACTCGTAATTTTGCGGACGCCGAGGCCCCCAAACGGATGGGCAGTGTATATAGTAATAGTCCATTTGTGAGAATATTGTTGTTAGAGAGATGTTACATATTCCCACTTAGTCTATGTAGACGACATTTTATTTGACTCCGTCACTGATAATTACGTAGCAGTTAGTGCTACTTATTCGAATTTGTGTGGGGTAGGTACAGTTCGATTCAAACTTAATGGCGGTTCGGAACATGAGGCGAGTCGCTGCGCAGTAACAATTTCATGTGTCAGCGGGGGTGAGGGGTGGGGTACTGCGCTACGCAACTAACAGTGAAAAATTAAAACTTTTTACAAAAAAAAACAACCGATTTCCAAAAAAAACACTAAAGAAGTGAAAAATAACTTTAATTTCGGAAGTCAGTGGCAAAAAAACTAAAATTGAAAAGCAAAAGACACTCACAGACTTTTTTTTTTAGTGTTATTTTGGCATTCACTTTTTTTAGTGTTATTTTGGCAGTCGGTCGTTTTTTTTTTGTAAAAAGTTTTTGGAGAGTCTGTCCGAAATGTCGTTGAAGTTTAGCTTAAGAGCAAGAGGATGGTGATGAACTGTTGATGGATATTTTATAAAGTTACTTACACTGTGGGACCTTTTTACACTGCTACACTTTACTTTAGTTTGTCTTCGCCTGCAGTTATTGTATTATCCTTATTTATTGTAGTCTCGCTTGTCTTTTGTATAATTAAATAAGTAACATTTATCACGCAGTATTTGAGAAAATCGTGTATTGCGGACAAGTCAGTGAATCAGAGTGGAGTAGCAATCGTTCGGCACGTATACGTTACGGGGCGTTTCCACTGAGCGAATCACAGACGAGACGAGAGCCGTGATGTCGATATTTCAATCAATTCAATGGGTAAATATGTGGGAAGCCCGCGAAATTCAAATTTTCTTACGTTTATTGCAATTTGCATCTTCGCTGCGCTCGTCGAACTCACCTTTAAGATTAGAACCAAACAGACACACTGTTTGGTTCGCAGTTTATGTATGATTGTAGATTTTAGATGTGAGGTATAACCCGTGCGAATTAACTAGGCTCCTCCCTGGAATGCGGCTCCATATGTACTGAACAGTACTGTACGAGTGACATCACAGCGCCAGGGAATAGTTTACTTGCACGGGTTGTACAAATATGTTTCTGTGTGCGTGCAGGCGGCTCAACGGGTTCGGCAGCTCGGCCTTGAAGTTTACAAAACAAGGAAAATGTGTGCTTTTATAAGGTCGGGTTTTTCCAAGCTCCGTAGGTATGCAACGCCCTCGAAACGAATAGCATACGTAACAAATTACGTAGCGCGGGAGACGCGCGCGCCAAACGCACCGCTCATTAGTTCACGAACTCGAGTAGGTACTTTAAAACCAAAACTAACACATTCAATACAGTTATAAGCGCGTTATAGCGCCCTTTGAATGAAACTAGGTCCAGTTGTAATAGACGTGTATTAATTAATACCACACAGCACAGTATCCAGCGACAGCGGAACAAATGTAATTACAAACACAGGTTATTATTGTTAGTTACACGTTTACAGAGTTTAATAATTAATATTAACATATCAGGTTTAGTAGATTGTAGCTTCCGAACAAGGAACATACACTCACCTACGGCGAGATCACAGAGTACATTAGGGCGAGATTCCAAATCCAAAACTGATTGAACCATAGACAACCTCTTAGATCAACCAGTGTTGTCAGGTTATACTAACGCGGTGAGAACCACAGATAATTAGTTGGTTCGCCGCACAGTAAAACCAATAGATACGAAGTCGCGAACACAGTGGCGTATTTTGAGATTCAGCGCCCTGGGCCTGTAAGGTTTGCCGCCCCATAAATTAAAGGACAAAAAAAAGCAACGAAACCAGCCCCGAGTCGCGACGGAGTCCGACCGACCGACAAGCCGCGCCGCCACCGCCGCTCGCGTCAGTAAAGCTCAAAACACACACAAGGCGGGTGCATGTCGGGAGCGAGTCAGGTCGTTTTCTTCACGGGAGCTGCGCTGTAATAGTGTTCACACACAGCTCGGGCGCGGGACGGCAGCGGGACGGCCGCGGTTAAGACACGGACGTACCTAGCCAAGCGGCGGCAAACAAATAGGTACGACACGCTCCGCGCATGACCCGCGCCCGCGTTCTGTGTGTTGACATCCATATTATTATAATTCCTTGAATTGCAATTTATTATGCCCGACATACTCCCGCGCTCGACCCGCTCCCATCCCGCGCTGTCTGTGGTGGCGGGCGGCGGGCGAGGCTCCCTCCCGCTCTCGTCCCGATCCGCGCCCGATCCGCACACGCGTTCTGTGTATTGGCAGCCATAATAATTCCTTGATCTTCAATTTATTATACCGCCGTACTCCCGCGCCCGTCCCGCTCTTGACATGCACCCCCCTGTGTGTGTTTTGAGCTTACGATAGTCCCGTGTCTTGATGTCTATCAAACTTACAACCAAATACAACGACTTTCAACAGGATTGACATAAGCTTTTCGATAGCGTCACTTAGCGACACACTTAGGTAGTTCTATTGTGGTCATGCTAATCGTGTATCAAACATACTTGCGACGCGCGACGTAGGTACGTAACGTATTTTGCGCTAATACTGCCTGGCTAGCTGCAACATGGATGATTCTAACCTAAATAACCGCCTGGCCACGAGACGGACGCGGATGGCGCGAATGGCGATGCGGCGGGCAGTACGATTTTGGGGTTCCGTACCCAAAGGGTAACACGGGACCCTATTACTAAGGCTTCGCTGTCTGTCTGTCTGTCAGTCTGTCTGTCTGTCCGTCTGTCACCAGGCTGTATCTCATGAACCGTGATAGTTAGATAGTTGAAATTTTCACCGACGATGTATTTCTGTTGCCGCTATAACAACAATTACTAAAAAACAGAATAAAATTAATATTTAAGGAGGCTCCCATATAGCAAACGTGATTTTTTTGCTGTTTTATAGATAATGGTACGGAACACTTCGTGCGCGAGTCTGACTCGCACTTGGCCGGTTTTTTTTTATTCATTTGTTTTAGTCGCAAGACGCTTCACCGTTCGCACCGCGCGAAAATTCGCAGCGGAATGTCCTTAGGCCGGGCGGTAAATAGCACATTATTTTTTATTTTTTTAGTTCGCTACCTACATATCCAGTGGACGATCATGACAAGACGCTTCCAACGATAACTCATTGGTTAAATAATTATAAGCAGTAGGTAGTTTCGGAGTGTACGTGTGATCGACAAATGGATGTGCGATTCACGCTTGTGCGACAAAACTGTACTGCGACTCACCATAGTTCGAATGTACGCTTGGGCGACTCACTGAACGTCGATATCACGTTAGTCCGCGAAACGATTGTGCAACAATAGGTAGTGCGACAAACGATTGTGCGACAGTAGGTACCTATTGTATGTAACTCGACATTAGGCCGCTAACCCACTGGCGTTTTACGAGGGTTGGCGCTTCTTCAACGTCTGCACAGCGCAAACGTTGCGTAGACGCGACGTTAACGTCGCGAGTTTCTAGTGGTAAAGCGCCACCGTTGCACTAACGTCGCGAGTTTCTAGTGGTAAAGCGCCAACGTTGCACTAACGTCGCGAGTTTCTAGTGGTTAAGCGCCAACTTTGCACTAACGTCGCGAGTTTCTAGTGGTAAAGCGCCAACGTTGCACTAACGTCGCGAGTTTCTAGTGGATAAGCGCCAACTTTGCACTAACGTCGCGAGTTTCTAGTGGTTGAGCGCCAACGTTGCACTAACGTCGCGAGTTTCTAGTGGTAAAGCGCTAACGTTCCACTAACGTCGCGAGTTTCTAGTGGTTAAGCGCCAACGTTACACTAACGTCGCGAGTTTCTAGTGGTTGAGCACCAACGTTGCACTAACGTCGCGATTTTCTAGTGGTAAAGCGCCAACGTTGCACTAACGTCGCGAGTTTCTAGTCGTAAAGCGCCAACGTTACACTAACGTCGCGAGTTTCTAGTGGTTAAGCGCCAACGTTGCACTAACGTCGCGAGTTTCTAGTGGTAAAGCGCCAACGTTGCACTAACGTCGCGAGTTTCTAGTGGTTGAGCGCCAACCTTGCACTAACGTCACGAGTTTCTAGTGGTAAAGCGCCAACGTTGCACTAACGTCGCGAGTTTCTAGTGGTTGAGCGCCAACCTTGCACTAACGTCACGAGTTTCTAGTGGTAAAGCGCCAACGTTGCACTAACGTCGCGAGTTTCTAGTGGTAAAGCGCCAACGTTGCACAACGTCGCGAGTTTCTAGTGGTTAAGCGCCAACGTTACACTAACGTCGCGAGTTTCTAGTGGTTGAGCGCCAACGTTGCACTAACGTCGCGAGTTTCTAGTGGTAAAGCGCCAACGTTGCACTAACGTCGCGAGTTTCTAGTCGTAAAGCGCCAACGTTGCACTAACGTCGCGAGTTTCTAGTGGTAAAGCGCCAACGTTGCACTAACGTCGCGAGTTTCTAGTCGTAAAGCGCCAACGTTGCGCTAACGTCGCGAGTTTCTTACGTTTTTTGGCTACGGGTGAATGTGTGCGACCTTAAACGTTGCATTCAGCGGATGTAACGCTTAAAATGAATTGCTGTTCTTTAGTCTCGCTAAAACTCGAGAACAGCTGGACGGCTTGGAATAATTCCTTCTTTTTTTGTTGTTTGCGTTATTTTCAGAGCAAGGTTTGTACGTTAGTGTGGAAGTCGCTACACCCCCGTCAGATGGGTGTGGCTGGCGGCCGGCGGGGTCGGAGCTTCGCCCCTAGCCCGTGGAGGCTATACTGTGGCCCGTTACCACGAGCCCATCCTCTTGGTGCCTAAGCGGCGATGGTAATGAGCGCGTTTAGGTCGCGCTTGTGTGATTGTACGTAAGGTAGTAGTAGGTAGGTATTTATTTAGGGTATGTAGGTAGGGTAGGTAAGTAGGAAGGTAGGTAGGGTAGGAGGGAGGTAGGTACTTAGTTAGGGTGGGGTAGGTACCTACTTAGTGCTACCTGGGCGAAGACGGGGCGGGCAGCTAGTTTGAAATTAAAAAATGATGGATAAGATATCTAGTTTTATAATTTCTTGGCTTGGTATAACATCGGTTTAAAATATTATCTAAGTTATTCTTGTGCGGGCTCTAAAAATATGTGTACAAGATTGTAGAACTGAAACAGACTTATAATTTTACTAAATTAACCTGAGTTTTCTAATAAATAAACATTATAATCACCGCAAGTGATAATGAACTTGTTCGAGTTACAAATTTTGTGTAGGTAACACTAAATCCACTACCTTTTCAAAGCAGTCATACAATCCTGCAGGTCTGGAGTTCTGTACACACTTAATATAATAAACTGCGCTCCAATTCTATTTAGGCTATTTCACTTGTCAACTCAACAGGGGGCCATGTCTAATAATTTACAAACGTGTCAGTGGTCTCACAATTATCAGTTGTTGACAGATATTTAATATGTACAAATCTTTGAACCTGATTTCCGTACGTCTTTTTCGGGTGACCACTGAAAATCAGCGCTGAGCTGTGGGTCCCCCATAGCGCAGCATCATGCTGAGTGGAAGCTTTCTTGTCACAGTCATGACGTGCCAATTATTTATATTTATACTCGTGTTCTCATATTTGTACTTAGACCAATTTTGTTTTTTTTTGTTTAATATTGTTGATTTCTATTATCTCTTTTTAAGCACGTGTTTCTGTGACAAATAAACCTATTTTTCTTTCTTTCTTTCAGATATGCCATACAAAATCTGTCAAAAACTGATAATTGTGAGACCACTGACACGTTTGTAAATTAGTAGACTTGGCCCCTAGCTAGGCTCACAATATCCTTACGGTCCATAAATTTAAATCGATTACTTAAGAAAAGCCAAAAGCGCCACCATGTAGGTATAGCATTTACTCTGCACAACGAACTACTTACCAACAGGTGATTCATACTAAACATGAACTGGGGATTTGAAAGGTGATATATTGAGAAAAATGTGCTTGTTTTTTTTTTCGTGTACCTTTCTAAGTTTAGGGAATTCGGATTTTAATATTTTGGTGTATGTTTTTAGACTATATAACTTAGCATCCTGAAAAAGTAATAAAAGATACAATACAATTTCTCGATAAAAAAATTTCGAAAATCGGTCTATGTTTTTTTTTTTTCATTGTCTATGCGTAACGCATACATACGAGTTAGTTGACTTTAAAACATAAAAGAGTAATCGTATCAAGGAATGCAGTTGTATTTATAATAAATAATACTTTTTATTTATACAGGGTGTAAGGGACAGCCCTCCGCTAACTGATGGGCTGAATTCAGTTCAGCATATCATACTAAGATTACATTAAATTATTTCAGGAACGTTATAGGAATCCAATAAACCTCAAAATAAGGAGCTGAATGTCCCCTATTAATTTGCGGAGGGTTGTCCCTTACACCCGAGCAGGTTTACAGGTCACAATATTACCTATAAGCAAGATTGTACAAGGTTACAATATTAAGCAGGTTTGCAGTTTACAATATTACCTTTAGCTAGGTTACACAAATTATTTACTAGTGACCCTCAAACTAGACAGTCTGTATCTTGTGACAGTGGAGACAAGATAGGTGATTTCAGGTGTTCTATCGTATTCTGTTTGTGTATGTGTGATGTCAGTGTGGTGTTTGTGAGTGTGTGTGTTTTGACGTATTTGTTCCCAGTACGTTGTTTTATTCCAAGGGCACGAAAATCAGAAGATGGAACCCCCATCGCCGCGCGCGCCTGTCCGAAGCCACGCCCATCAAATTACTATTTATTTTTAAGCTAGGGCCGTATGCCATTGTTCTGACTTCTGTATCATAAAGAACATCTAAGTTTATTAGTACAATTCAGAATTGAAAAGTGCGATTAACAATCTGCCGTTTAAATCTTAGAAGTAGTCAGTAGTTTTAAAGTTATACTAAATAGTTATTTGTTATGCAAGGCTGCAAAGTTGTTTGAATCCTGAGCGTTGCGAGGGTTTCAAAGGTACGAGACCTAGAAAAACTTTGCTGCCGAGCGAAAAACACAACTTTTCACCTCACTACAGCGAGGAAAATGCTAGGTGTCTCTATGCATTGAAATATTGTACCTAAGCTTTTATGTACCTACTTTTCGCGCATTTTTTCCAGAAGAAAGCTCAATTCGGCATTATGTATCGCTTACACTAACTCTGCACTGCTAAACAAACCCAAATGGTGGAAAGTGAATTGAATACACAGAAGATAATTATATAAAAATAAAAAAATGTGTGAAGACTTCTTTAGGCGCGTTGAGCGATTTTTTTTCGTGCTGGCCAGTGCGATTATTCTAAAATGAGGTTGGCGCTCTGACATTGTATTGATGCATTATCAGTCGACCTGTATAGGTATAGAAAATTGTTGAATAGAAAGGTTCGAATTTTAAAAACTTTCCACGCTAGCGGGGAAAATGAAATTTTCCACGCAGATTTCGAATGACAAACAGAATCTTTCCCAGCTTGTGAGGTGAAAATGTTATTTGTGTTATTCACATATGAAAGATTTTTCGCCAGATTGTGTTCGAATATGATTTCTTAGCTATTATTAAGTTTTTCACCAGTGTGCATACGAATAGTATGTCTTGTTAAATCACCCTTTTGACTAAAACTACGTTGACATACATCACACTTATAAGGTTTTTCACGAGTGTGTACACGAATATGTCTTTTTAAATTACTCTTTTGACAAAAACTTTGTTGACATACATCACACTTATAAGGTTTTACACCAGTGTGTATAAGAATATGTTGTTTTAAATGACTCTTTTCACTAAAACCACGCTGACAGACATCACACTTATTTTCACCATTGTGTACATGAATATGTTGTGATAAATGACTCTGTTCACTAAAACAACGCTGACATACGTCGCACTTATATTCACCAGTGTGTATAAGATTATGTTTTGTTAAATCAATCTTTTGGCTAAAACTTTGTTGACATACATCACATATAAAAGGCTTTTCACCAGTGTGTATACGAATATGTTTTGTTAAATCAGTCTTTCTATTAAAACTACGTGGACATACAACACACTTATGAGGTTTTTCGCCAGTGTGTATACGAATATGTTCTGTTAAATGAGGCTTTTGATTAAAACTACGTGAACATACATCACACTTATAAGATTTTTCACCAGTGTGTATACGAATATGTTCTGTTAAATGAGTCTTTTGCCTAAAACTACGTAGACATACATCACACTTGTAAGGTTTTTCACCAGAGTGTATACGACTATGGTTTGTTAAACTAGTTTTATGACTAAAACTACGTAGACATATGTCACACTTGAAAGGTTTTTCACCAGTGTGTATACGAATATGTTTTGTTAAAACAGCCTTTTCTGTGAAACTACGTAGACATACATGACACTTATAAGGTTTTTCACCAGAGTGTATACGAATATGTTTTATTAAATTGCTCCTAAAACTAAAACTACCTAAACATACATCACACTTATAAGTTTTTTTACCGATTTGTTTACGAGTATGTTGTGTATTTTTTTTTACTTGATTAAAACTACGCTGATCACATTTGTAAGCCTCTTTGCTAGTGCCGGGTTTCGACGTAAGATTTTTAATTTGCTCGGCGGTTATTGTATCTTCTAGTTTTGTTCTTCGTGCATCCAGTTTTGGTTTTTTCGCAACGGTCGCACCTATGATTATAAATCTGGTCAGTATAATGTTGGAAGAAGATTGACATGCACACGAATCAAAATAATAGCGCTTTGCATGATTCACCGAAAATCAGGAATTTATGATATGATGAATTAATCACCAGAGATCATAATATCTGTCTGATATAATTATGGTCTGTTCCAAAACGGTTTGCACCCTAATTGCGTAACACACGATCAATCACAATCTGTTTCATTTTGACAGTTCATTAACATTAATTACGTTATTTATGTTGTTGAGTAGACTTAATTTTTCGAAAAATGGATTAGCAATTTCCTTCAAAATTATTCAGTTTATGATTGATTGTGAGTTACGCAATTAGGGTGTAAATCAAGGATTAAAAAAGTGGCAATTAAAGACGTTGGTTATTCAAGCATTCACTATTATTAAACTGCTATACAGGGTGTAAGGGTAAACACCGTTGTCACTCAAACCAAGGGTAGTTGACTTAAATATAAAAATAAATGACAGTCACTACAAAAAAAACATTATTTTCATTAAAAGATTTTAAAAAGTTTCTCATATTCATGGATATGCGCCCGAGGTCGCCGCCCCTCCTACCTACCTACACAACACGAATAAATACACAATAGGGGGGTCGCGCTAAAGGCCGGTCACGTCACGTCCCGCGCCCCCCGCCCGTGTTGAGACGTAAGTTCGTTGCCCTCTAGCGCGTATGGTGAAATAGTCTTGTGGTAAAATGTAGAATTTCTTTAAAAATAAAGTTGTAATTTTCCATTGCTTTTTCATTCTATAAATGAAACCAAACCACTGGTTTCAAGGATGACGGTGTTTACCCTAACAGACAATTTGAATACTTTTACCCGAAATTCTAATTTAAAATTACAATATATATATATATATATATATATATATATATGGTGATTTAAAATTAGAATTTCGGGTATTGTTGGTAGGTATTGAAATTGTCTGTTTACTCACAGATTAACTAACTAATACTTACTTTTCATCTCCCTGGCTCTTTGTTTCTTCTTGGATACTTCTTCTTCTTCTTCCACTTCAGTTTTAATCTCCATTAAAGGTACATCATATTCTAAATATGATTCAGATACTTCTTGTTCTACTTTCACTTCAGTTTTAAACTCCATTAAAGGTACTTCATATTCTAAATATGGCTTGGAATAATGTGGTGGTATCTCTGCTACATCTAGACAGCTTCTGTCTAAACTTTCCAGTTCTAGCTCGGTAAGTAAACCTAAACAAGAACAATCAAAAGTATTACTCATTTATTATTAATATTTGTTTTATTTCACAAACACTACTAAAACTTTGAAGTTAATACATAACAGTAATTCAAAACATTTTAAAAATAAATAAAATAAAATCTTTAATTTATAAAAATATATTATCTGTTGTTAATATTAATTTTATAATTCCAATACCATCACTGTGATGTTCCTCCTTTGGCTCAATAATATCATCTGCTCCCTCACAAACAGCTGGTAATTTTTCTTTGATAGCAATGCTTTCTGTTTGAACAACATCAACTATACTTATGGTCTCTGTTGGAGATTTAATAAACCCCCCTAAATACTCTGAGTCTTGGTTTATTAAAGGTTTGGGCTGTAAAAAAATATTTATAGTATTAGGTCCCCCCACCTATAAAAATCAGCGTATTGTATGGAGAATTTTAAAGAACTTGCATTTTTTATACAAACAGTTTCTTAATTTATATAACAACCATGAACACTAATGTTTTAAAACTTGTATCGACTAATGTTTAAAAACTAAGACAATGTATGCCACTTAGATTAAGCGACAAAAATAAGTTATGGCTAAGATAAAAAAAAAATTGTAGTTATTTCTGCTAAGAAAATGAGGAGTCATTTTTAAGGTATTTTTTATGTTTAGAAAACTATAAATAATAAGGTTTTTTTTTTAAGGTATTTTTTATGTTTAGAAAACTATAAATAATAAGGTTTTTTTACTATTGGTAGTTGTCTATGATGGTCATTATTCGATATAATACCAAGCAATTGATGAATATTTTAAATCATAGAAGTGACAAGGTTCTGTATGTGTGAGAAAAAAAAAACGCTAATTTCATAGGTGGGGACCCAATATTAGGAAAATATGACACTTGCAACTTGTTTCATAATACTAAAGTCACTCGGCAGAGCCCCACAAGAGAGGATACTTGAGTAGGTCCAATGTACTATGGAGAGTCGGCCATGCTACCAGCTTCACAGACCAATGATATGGTTGGGGTGAACTCCAGACACAACAGGTATAAGCTTGAGAGAAATCACTTCCACATGTACTGAAATTAGAAATTGTAAATATAAATGTCTGTTGAAGAATATCTCACCTCATAATCCTCATTCATCATCTGAGTGAACAGCTCTTCGGCTTCCAGACATTTTCTCAGAAATCGGTAGCACTGCTTTAGTTTAGCGAAGCAGAAGAAACAAGCAAGAATCGGTCTCCTGTCCTCAGTTATGAACTGCAACAAAACTTCTCTTACACTAATTGGTTTATATCTAAAAAGTACTTCCAAAATTACATTTTAATAAAATTGTAAAGACAATTTGTTGGCGGTCAGTAATGCTTTCAATACGCCTCATACAGAGATGGTATGAGCATTGTTTACCACTCTTGCTCAAGGCAGATTGGTTAATTACGTACAAGGTACTGTTACATGCATTATCTTTCACTTAATTCTTATTTTAACAACTTACTGGAATATCAGTCAGCTTCTCATACAGTTCATGGAAGTTCCTGTTCACCACTAGATACATGCGAACATTCTGCACTAAACATATTCTACACATTGGCAGTTTTTCCATCTTTGAACTCGAAACACTTTGGCGTACAAATAACTGGTGCGTCTTGTATAAATTATTGCGACTTCTAATGATCTTCGAATGCAAATAAAAGCTTTTAAATAACGAGTGCCCTTCCTTGGTGGACCACGGTAACACGGCAGCAACTAGAGAAACTGACAACTTATTATAATATATATCTCTTAGATAGTCCAGGTAGTTCATAGAATTTAGTTTATTAGTCCATACACAACCTTCAACCTAGTATGCATGCAAAAATGCAAATTGCAAACCAAGAAACAAGAAACCAATAAATCTATTTATCAGCTATTTGACAGCTTGACACTGACAGTAATGAGAATGAATGATTCTAATGTCAGTTTGGTCTGTGTGGAACGGTGTGGGAGTGTCTGTCTGACAGCAGACTTTTGACTAAAGTTCGACATGACATTCAAACTTCAATTACATTTTTATTTTTTAATGAAGTGGCTACTGAGGACTTTGAAATTATTATGCAAATATTAAATATACGGTGGTCAAAGAAATTAAAAGTTCGTAAAAATATCAAATCGTTTTTTTGTTGTTCACTCTTTATTTCATGTTACCAGCTGAAGATTTTTTTGCTGAATACTTATTCATCGATAAGGTAGGTACTTCTAAACTTCGGGACATAGCCGCCGGCTGATTTGTGAAGGTAGGTGCAGGATGTCAGCGCCGCCTGGACCGAGAAACCCCGGGATAAACCTGGATAATAGATACCCACCTTCCTTCAACACTTCGTATCCAGCGATAGCGCCCGACATATTAATGAAATTGTGAATATTATGTATGTGCATAATTAAATGTTGTCATAAAAAAATATTGTCCAACGAAAGCTGTCCAAGAAAAATGGCGGCAATTTAAAAAAAATCAAGAGCTGTCAAACTACTGCGTCAGAGTCGATACTATTTATTAATCAAGACATATTAGGCGATACTTACATCAATATTTCATATTTATATAATAATTAGACATGTTTAATTGTATTTAGAAGTGAAGTAAAATATTGTGAGCGTCAAGATGACGGGATCAAGCCCCCAATTTAAAATTTAACACATTTAAGTGTTTGTACTACATATGTACTAATTGTACACTAAACAAGACATTTGTACCTCTAAAGGTAAAGGAAGTATGTCAAGACTTCCCTGGTCCCGTCACTTTGACGTCAAAGTGGCGGGACATTCTGGAAGCGCTACTCAAAGGCGGGTAATTCACACCTGAAGACTACATATGTATAGTACTACATATGTACAGGTATATACTCAATTTTCAATACAATTGTAAGTGCCACATTAAAGTTATTTGATTAAAACATTGGTCCCGCCAATTTGATGATTTATGTTATCGCTGAATTCTTATGGAAATCGTTAGAGCTCGCGCAAAATCAAATGTGGAAACTTAGTACGTCCTTAGTACATGAACGTGTGTAATTTTCATATTCAAAACCTAAGTATATCAAAAGTTATTTAACATTCATCGTTATCTTTGGACAAAAACCGGCCAAGTGCGAGTCGGACTCGCGCACGAAGGGTTCCGTACCATCCTAACTAATTTTATAAATGCGAAAGTGAGTTTGTTTGTTTGTTTGTTACGCTTTCACGCAAAAACGGCTGAACGGATTTGGATGAAATTTGGCACAGGGGTAGACCATGACCTGGAATAGGACATAGGATACTTTTTATCTCGATATTCCCGCGGGATTGAGACTCACGCGGGTGAAACAGCGCGGCGCAGCTAGACTATAAAAATGGCATGTTTGTTGTATGGGAGCCCCCTTAAATATTTATTTTATTCTGTTTTTTAGTACTTGTTGTTATAGCGGCAACAGAAATACATCATCTGTGAAAATTTCAACTGTCTAACTATCACGGTTCATGAAATACAGCCTGGTGACAGATGGATAGACAGACAGACAGATGGACGGACAGCGGAGTCTTAGTAATAGGGTCGCGTTTTACCCTTTGGGTACGGAACCCTAAAAATGGACACATTTATGCAGAAATGAGACAACCCAAAATGGTTTTGATAAATATATATTAGTATAATATGGATTCAACTCCAATTATAAGTAGGTACATGAACGTGTGTAATTTTAAGTATCATATTTAATTATCAAAGATCAAAATTTTATTTCTATAGAATTGGAAAAATGTATGCAGAAATGAAACAAACAATCTTAATGATTCTGATAATGAAATGAAATGAAATGAAATTGTTTATTCTGTAAATAGGATATTGGAATCACTTTTACACGTCATATTAAAAAATATTAAAAATAAGCTAGATGAGGTCGGCGTTTCCTATCTGACTACTCTGAGAAGAAAGGCCGAAACAAACTCAGAGGTCACAGTCTCTTTTAAAGTCCAGACATAATCTTGGTCAAGCCATATGAGGACCATGTAAATTCGAGTCTGAAATGGTCTTTTGAGGAAAGAACCACACAGATTTGAGTGGACCTGTCCAGTCAGTGCAAGCATTTGTCAGTAATGGCGGAGCTCAACTCAGAACTTAAGGAGCTCAGCGACTCGACGAACAATACCAAAGAAAGGACATTTGGGTAGGCCGCATAAAATTCTCAAATTGCCAGACCAATGATAAAATTAACTGAGAACGAAAAAAAAAAAAATTAAAAAATTCACAGTCCTCACATTCACAATAATAAAATACTTTACAAAGTAATCATGTCATTTTGTATAGAATATTCAATAATGTCAATTTGTAAATAAAACTGGTTGATATACTTTGATGATTTTCCATATTATTCAAAATGTTACAATGCTTAGCAGAGCGAGCAGCTCAATCCCATGCTTTTTTGTCTTCTAAATAATCTGAAATTTTATAGTACCCTTTTCTACAAAGTTTGGTTTTAATGCAGCTTTTAAATCGTTTAATGGGTAAGTTTCGAATGTCAATGGGAAGTTTGTTATAAAAGCGTATACATTGACCCATGAACGAGTTGCCTACTCTGTGGAGACGAGTGCGATGTACAGCAAGATTGTGTTTATTCCTGGTATTTAAACTATGAATATCGGACATTTTCTTAAAATTCGATATATTTTTGTGTACATACAATAGATTTTCAAATATATATTGTGAGGCTACAGTCAGAATATCTATTTCTCTGAATTTTTCTCGAAGGGAATCCCTTGGACCTAGGTTGTAAATGGCTCGAATAGCCCTTTTCTGTAAAACAAAGATAGCATTAATGTCCGCACAGGCTCCCCAGAGAAGAATCCCATAAGACAGAAGACTATGAAAATAACTAAAATAAACAATTCTGGCTGTATCTACGTCAGTTATCTGTCTAATTTTTTTAACGGCGTAGGCGGCCGAACTAAGCCTTCCTGACAATTTTTCTATGTGTGGGCCCCATTGTAATTTACCGTCAATGGTTATTCCAAGAAAAACTGTCGACTCAACGGGGTCCAACTCTATTCCATTAACTTTAACATTGGTAGATAGCTGCCTGACATTTGGCGTTGAAAATTTAATGAGTTTTGTCTTTTTCTCATTCAGGAGAAGATTATTTACATTAAACCAATGCACCACTTTAGAGAGTGCATCGTTAACTTGTTCAAAGTTGACTAACTGACGTTTTATTTTAAAAATGAGGGAAGTATCATCTGCGAATAACACGATCTTGTGATTATCCCTTATGTGGTAAGGTAAATCATTAATATAAATGAGAAATAAGAAAGGACCTAGAATTGAACCCTGCGGAACGCCCATGGTGACCGAAGATCCTGCAGATCTCTTGCCATTAACATCGACCCTCTGAATTCTGTTGTTCAGATAAGAAGTCAGAAGGTCGAGAGCCTTGTCCCTCATACCATAGTGGTACAGTTTCCTGATGAGAGTATCATGATGTAATGTGATAAATATTTTGATCAGTGGAAACCGTAATTACTTTACGTAGTTTGTATTTGACGATGTAATTATTTCATAACCGTGTTTTATAAGTTGTGAGTAAATATTATTGAACGGCTAGGTAGTCGGGATTTTTCATTTCTGCATAAACGTGTCCATTTTTAGGGTTACGTACCCATAACCAAAGGGTAACAATACGGGACCCTATTACTAAGACTCCGCCGTCCGTCCATCTGTCTGTCTGTCTGTCTATCACCAGGCTGTATCTTATGAACCGTGATAATAAGACAGTTGAAATTTTCACAGATGATGTATTTCTGTTGCCACTATAACAAAAAATACTAAAAAACTGAATAATATAAATATTTAAGGGGGCTCCCATACAACAAACGTGCCGTTTTTATAGATAACTAGCTGCGCCCCGCGGTTTCACACGTGAGTCTCAATCCCGCGGGAATATCGAGGTAAAAAGTATCCTATGTCCTATTCCAGGTCATGGTCTACCCCTGTGCCAAATTTCATCCAAATCCGTTCAGCCGTTTTTGCGTGAAAGCGTAACTAACAAACAAACAAACTCACTTTCGCATTTATAAAATTAGTTAGGATGGTACGGAACCCTTCGTGCGCGAGTCCGACTCGCACTTGGCCGGTTTTTGTCCAAAGATAACGATGAATGTTAAATAACTTTTGATATACTTAGATTTTGAATATGAAAATTACACACGTTCATGTACTAAGGACGTACTAAGTTTCCACATTTGATTTTGCGCGAGCTCTAACGATTTTCATAAGAATTCAGCGATAACATAAATCATCAAATTGGCGGGACCAATGTTTTAATCAAATAACTTTAATTTGGCACTTACAATTGTATTGAAAATTGAGTATATACCTGTACATATGTAGTACTAAGTCTTCAGGTGTGAATTACCCGCCTCTGAGTAGCGCTTCCAGAAGGTCCCGCCACTTTGACGTCAAAGTGGCGGGACCAGGGAAGTCTTGACATACTTCCTTTACCTTTAGAGGTACAAATGTCTTGTTTAGGGTACAATTAGTACATATGTAGTACAAACACTTAAATGTGATAAATTTAAATTGGGGGCTTGATCCCGTCATCTTGACGCTCACAAAATATTCGACAGATAATAATTCGTGGTCAGCTTTCGTTGGACAGACTCTATGAAAGTTGGTAATAAATAAAACGAAGTACATTGGAACTAGTATTTTATTTTACAATAATAACACTCGCATAGGTAACTGTGTCTGTGTTATTTCAAAAAGTACCGTGACTATGATTATAATGTTGTAGATAGTGCCATCCACGAAGACGCGCCCCACTCCGCGGTTACTTTACTATATAGTAGTTAGCTTTAAAATCCCCTATTAATAATTATCCATCAATGATCCAACCTGTCCCATCTTTCTGTGCTCCCCCCCAGAGACCGCCGCCCGATAAGCCGAGGTTCATACCCGACGGTGGGGTGCCCTTAGCGAGCAGACGCTTCATAAGTTTTTTTATGCCTTGCCTGGAGGCTTTAAGTTAGTTGCTAAAGGCAGCCACAGGATAGCCCGGTAAGTGGCCAGAACCTCGGTCAGCTACGACATGCAAGGCCCAGGTAAAAAAAAAAGACAGTAATCGTGGAGTGGGCCGCGTCTTCGTGAATGGCACTATCGACCTGCTTCCGCCAGCGGCTTCACCCACGTGGTATCTTTATAAATAAAGCATATGCTAATCGGTGATATAGGTACCTATTGTTACAATTCAGAATTGAAAAGTGCGACTAACAATCTGCCGTATAAATCTGTATTGTAGTTATAAAGTTACGTTAAAATGTTATTTGTTTTTTATACACAATATGAAAGATCTTTCGCCTGATTGTGTTCAAATATGGTTTCTTAGCTCTTTTATAGTTGTTTACTAATGTGTACACACGAATAATTATGTCTTGTTAAATTATTTTTTTGGTTAAAACTTTTTTGACATACATCACACTTATAAGGCTTTGCACCAGTGTGTATGCGAAAATGTTTTGTTAAATCACACTTTAGATTAAAACTACGTTGACATACATCACACCTATAAGGTTTCTCACCAGTGTGTAAACGATAATGTTCTGTTAAATGAATCTTTTGACTAAAACTACGTTGACATATATCACACTTATATGGTTTTTCACCAGTGTGTATACGAATATGTTTGATTAAATCATACTTTCTACTAAAACTACGTAGACATATATCACACTTATAAGGTTTTTCACCAGAGTGTACACGAATATGTGTTTTTAAATAAACTTTTTGACTAAAACTACGTGAACATACATCACACTTATAAGATTTTTCACCAGTGTGTATACGAATATGTTCTGTTAAATGAGTCTTTTGCCTAAAACTACGTTGACATATATCACACTTATAAGGTTTTTCACCAGTGTGTATACGAAAATGTTTAGTTAAACCACACTTTCTACTAAAACTACGTAGACATACTTCACAATTAAAAGTTTTTTCACCGATTTGTGTACGAGTATTTTGTGGATTTTTTTTTACTCGATTAATACTACGCTGATCATATTTGTAAGGCTCGTTGCTAGTACCGGGTATCGACCTACGTTTTTCAGTCATCCGAATAATTTTCGAGTCAGATTTTTCGTTTTTCATTTGCTCGGCTGTAATTGCATCTTCTGGTATTGTTTTTTCCGCAACGGTCGCACCTATGATTATAAATCTGGTCAGTACAATGTTGGAAAAAGATTGACATGCACACAAATCAAAATAATAGTGCTTTGCATGATTCACCGAAAAGGAGAAATTTCTGGTAGGTATACACTTAATTACCAAAAAACAAAAGTAAGTAAGAAGTACAAAATTGTACTAACTTCAGCTTAAGGTCTGTTTTGAACTGATTCTCTTCACAAAAAAACGAAAGCTGACGACACTACAACTACCACGATTCTTCGGAACAGCTATACCTAGGCATATTTTTGGACAAACAGCTGAACTGGGCAAAACACACTAACTGCATCACTTCAAAAGCCAGCATATTCCTGTGGCAATGTAAGCAAGTGCTTAGCTGGAACTGGTGAATTAGCCCCAGTTACCCACTGTATATATGTTATGGACCAAGTGATTATTAGGACACTATGAAAAATGCCCAATATGAGAGGGCAATGTGATAACAACTATTGAAATAATCAAATTGACCGGGCATTTTTTATAATGCTAGTCACCTATGGGGCAGTATAAATAAAACCAGATTTTAATACTATTATTTTAATTTCAAACGTAGAATCAATCATCATTTCAGCCGAAAGACGTCCACTGCTGGACATAGGCCTGGTATCCTGCCTTTTTGCCAAAAATTGTTTGGCAGATTATCACTTGCCAACCAACGTTTCGCCGATGTTTCACTTTGACAACTAACGATTAGCAAATTTTTGTATGACAACGTTTCATTTGGTAGAATTATTGTAATGCTGATTATTATAATAACACAAAACGTTTGGGACATTTATCATTTGTCAAACATTTAAATCTTAGGTTACGATATGTTAGGTTAGGTTAGAGTATGACAACATTTATCATTTGTCAATCATTTCAATCTTAGGTTACGATTGGTTAGGTTAGGTTAGAGTATGACTAACAACGCACGAGCCGAGTGAGCGAAGCGAGCGTGCCGCGGCAGCAAACGGCGATGTGCCAGAAGCGAATCGCTTTTGTAAAAGGAAACAGTTAAGTTAGGTTACATCACATTAAAGATAAAGTAAAAAAAACACTCACTCACTGAGCACTCTTCAATACACTCACTCATTTTAATTGAACTCTACTTGAAAGTTGGCATTCTGCCACTTAAGTTTGGCATTACTTCGGGCTATGTCGGACATGTCGGTTACCTTGGTTCTCCTACGGATCTCTTCATTTCAGAATCAATATTTAAAATCAAATAAAATATTTCCATTCATAGACACTCTGCTCTGTTGTTAAAACTGACTGGTCGGACTGGAGCGGGCGCGGCTCCGAAATGCGAGCCCCCACCCCGCGCGATACCCGCACCCCGTGCAAAATACCTGTGTATTATCAGATTGCCCAAAGACCACAGGGCAATATTTATAATGACGAGGCAATGTGATAAATAATGAAGTTCAAATTATAATTTATTATTTTGCCCTAAGTAGCTTGTCATTATTCATAATGCGCGGGCATTATGAAAAATGCCCGTATTTATCACTTGGTCCATAACATATACACCACAGTCATCCGACCCATTATCATGGTGGCCCAGGACAGACCTAAGCACAGCCCAAAAAAACCTCGAAAAACTGCAGCAACTCGCATGCGTTTTAATCACCAGCAGTATGAGAACGACACCGTATAGGCTATGCTTGGACTGCCGCCTCTGCACCTCATCGTGCGGAAGGAGGCGGCTCTGGCCAATTGAAGGCTCCATTCATCAGGAATAAGACTTTATACGGAAAATTATCAGTTTACTTAAAGATTAACTAACTAATACTTACTTTTCATCTCCCTGGCTCTTCGTTTCTTGGATACTTCTTGTTCTTCTTCCACTTCAATTTTAAAATCCATTAAAGGTACATCATATTCTAAATCTGTTTCGGATACTTCTTGTTCTTTCACTTCAGTTTTAAACTCCATTAAAGGTACTTCATATCCTAAATTTGACTCGGAATAATGTGGTGGTATCTCTGCTACATCTGGACAGCTTCTGTCTAAACTTTCCAGTTCTAGTTCTGTAAGTAAACCTAAACATAAACAGTCCAAAGTATTACTCATTTATTATTAATTTTGGTTTTATTTCACAATACAATGTACAGAGTACAGGAGAAACTTGAAGTAATTCAAATATTTTAAAAATAAATAAATTATAATCTATAATTTATTAAAATATACTATCTATTGTTGGAGGAGCTTGTGGCTAAGTATTAACAGCCGCACGGGTTGATCCATCAGGTTAAGCTACGCTTCGCATAACGAGACTCCTCCGTGCTCGGAAAGCACGTCAAGCTGTAGGTCCCGGCTATCATTTGTGGATCTTTGACAGTTGTTATGGGTCGTCAAAAGCCCGAAAGTCTTGCCAAGGGGTATTGTATTACCAAGTTATTGGGTTGTGGAGTTCAGATAGCCAGTTGCTCCATGTAAAATACTGGTCTTGAGCTGCAACCGGTAAGACTCGAAGCCAACACCAAAATTGGGAAAAGGCTAGGCAGAATATTTTTTTTTATTTAAAACATACCTTCACTTTGATGTTCCTCCTTTGGCTCAATAATAACATCTGGTCCCTCACAAACAGCTGGTAATTTTTCTTTGATAGCAATGCTTTCTGTTTGAACAACATCAACTATACTTATGTTCTCTGTTGGAGATTTAATAAACCCACCTAAATACTCTGAGTGGTCTTGGTTTATTAAAGGTTTGGGCTGTAAAAAGATATTTATAGTATTAGGAAAATATGACAGTCACATTCCCACAAGCACAAACTTATTTCATTATATTAGTCACTCAGTAGAGCCCCACAAGAGATGATACTCGAGTAGGTCCAATATACCCTGGAGAGTCGGCCATACTACCAGCTTCACAGACCAATGGTATGATTGGCATGAACTCCAGACGCAACAAGTATGAGCTTGAGAGAAATCACTTCCACATTGTACTGATTGACTGTAGAAATTATAAGAATAAATGTCTGTTATAGAATATGTCACCTCATAATCCTCATTCATGATCTGAGCGAACAGCTCTTCGGCTTCCAGACATTTTCTCAGAAATCGGTAGCACTGCTTTAGTTTAGCAAAGCAGAAGAAACAAGCAAGAATTGGTCTCCTGTCCTCAGTTACAAACTGCAATAAAACTTGTCTTACACCTTTTTGTTTTATCTAAAAAATACTTTACACTTCCATTTTAATAAAATTATAAAGACAATTTGTTGGTAGAGAAAGTATAACTGAATGTAATGCTTTCAATACACCTCATATAGCGATGGTATGAGCATTGATTACCACTCTTGCTCAAGGCAGATTGGTTAAAAGTACAAGTTCCCCTCACATGGATTATCTTTCACAACTTACTGGAATATCAGTCAGCTTCTCATAAAGTTCATGGAAGTTCCTATTCACCACTAGATGCATGCGAACATTCTGCACTAAACATATTCTACAAATTGGCAGTTTTTCCATCTTTGTACTCGAAACACTGTAGCATACAAATAACTGGCGTGGATTGTCTTAATTAAATCTCTCTTCTCTTATAATTTATAGTCCAGGTAGTTTATAGGATTTCGTTTATTGGTCCATAAACACCACCTTCAACACCATTCACAGATTACGGTCAGTGGGTCGTCTTAGGAGCGGAGTTCAGTTCAGGAGTACTTTTAAAACTAATACCCGTGTATAAACGAAAACTAAGAGATGGTAGTAAGAAACCACTTGAAACAACTAAACCACAGAGTACATTATAAACTAAACTCAGAGAACATTTTTTTTTAAAGCTACTTGTCGTTGACTTGACAGTAAGAGGAGAATGAATGACTCACTAATGACATAAGGGGGATGGGCTTGGGTAGCCCGCGAAATTCAAATTTTCTTACGTTTTTTGCAATTTGCTGGTCAGTATCAGGTTGTATGTTGATCTAAATATTATTGGCGGCCGTAACAAATATGGATTTACAGAATTATAAACATTAGAATCAGCAATACAACTCTCTAAGTTCATGTAAGTGCATTGAATGACGATTTCATGAAATTTTCATTCAATGCACTTACATGATGATTACTCTTCGACATGGCATTCAAACTTCCAATTCCAGTTAATTTTTTTTGAACTGGCTACTGAGGCCTTTCAAATTATTATGCATCTAAATATACGGAGGGCAAATAAATGATAATTCGTAAAAATATCAAATCTTTTTTTTGTTCAGTCTTTATTAGCCAGCGGAAGATTTGTTTTTGCTTAATTCTTATTCATCGGTAAGGTACTCCTGAAGTCTCGCAAGCAAGCGTTTCCTGAACACATTTATGAAGACGTATGGCTTACGATAGCAGACTCATGACATAGACCGACGTAGGCAGTTCGACATGACATTCAAACTTCAATTCCATTTTTAGTTTTAATGAACAGGCTACTGGCCTTTGAAATTATTATGCAACTAAATATACGGAGGGCAAATAAATGATAATTCGTAAAAAAATCAAATCTTTTTTTTTATTCAGTCTTTATTTCATGTTGCTAGCTGAAGATATTTTGAAGTGAAAGCTTGTTTAGGCGCGTTGAGCACTTTTTGGATGAACAAAAATCATGGAACTCGCGTCATCGTCACGCATGAAGTGTTTAAACCTTTTCTTTTATAGTTGCTTACTTATGTGTACACGAATTACTATGTCTTGTTAAATGACTCTTTTGATTAAAACATTGCTGACATACATCACACTTATAAGGCTTTGCACCAGTGTGTATGCGAAAATGTCTTGTTAAATCACACTTTAGATTAAAACGACGTTGACATACATCACACATAAAAGGTTTTTCACCAGTGTGTATGCGAAAATGTTTTGTTAAATGAGTCTTTTGACTAAAACTACGTTGACATACATTACACTTATAAGGTTTTTCACCAGTGTGTACACGAATATGTCTTGTTAAACCACACTTTTTATTAAAACTACTACTACATACATCACACTTATAAGATTTTTCTCCGATTTGTTTACGAGTATGTTGTGTATTTCTTTTTACTCGATTTAAACTACGCTGATCACATTTGTTAGGCTCTTTGCAAGAAGTGGCGGGTTTCGACGTACGTGTTTCAGTTGTCCGGATAACTTCCGAATCAGAATTTTCGTTTTTCATTTGCTCGGCTGTTATTGCATCTTCTAGTTTTGGTTTTTTCGCAGCGGTCGCACCTATGATTATAACTCTGGTCAGTACAATGTTGGAAGAAGATTGACATGCACACGAATCTAAATAATAGCGCTTTGTTGTATGATTCACCGAAAAGGAGGAATTTCTGGTAGGTATACATTTACCTACTCACCAAAAAACAAAAGTAAGTAAGTAGTACAAAATTGTACTAACTTCAACTTAAGGTCTAGTCAAAAACGATCTGCACTCTAATTGCGTAACACACTATCAATCACAATGTTGATAGTTCAACAACATTCATTGCATTATAGGTACATATGTTGTTGAGTAGACAATCATGGCAGAATTTGTACAAAAAAAAAGATGTTTAGAGAAGTTGGAATTCTAATTCTTAAACTCTTGGGTGCCTAAAGAGTATCTTCAGGCATTTACAATATATTTATAACCCCGCGCTGGTAAGCCCTTCAGCTGACTACTTCCTATCAGGTGAACAATTTTGCTTAACAACAGATTACCTAACTAATTAATACCTACTTTTCATCTCCCTGGGTCTTTGTTTCTTCTTGGATACTTCTTGTTCCTCTTCCACTTCAGTTCTAAACTCCATTAAAGGTACATCATACTCTAAATTTGTTTCGGATACTTCTTGTTCTGCTTCCACTTCAGTTTTAAACTCCATTAAAGGTACTTCATATTCTAAATATGGCTTGGAATAATGTGGTGGTATCTCTGCTATATCTAGACAGCTATTGTCTAAATTTTCCAGTTCTAGTTCTGTAAGTAAACATTAACAGTCAAGATTATTCATATAATATTAATATTTTGTTTTATTTCGCAATAAAATGTGTTCACCAATATTTAAACCAGGGACTGAAAGCGGTTATGGTTAAAGGTACCTCAAAAATATACCGGTACCAGTTTAAAATAAGGGTTGAGCTATACCAATTATATTTATTGTAATATTAACAATAGTTAATATAATTAAATAAATTATATTTTTGTAATTAAAAACATACCATCACTGTGATGTTCCTGCTTTGGCTCAATAATATCATCTGCTCCCTCACAAACACCTGGTAATTTTTCTTTGATAGCAATGCTTTCTGTTTGAACAACATCAACTATACTTATGTTCTGTATTGGAGATTTAATAAACCCACCTAAATACTCTGAGTGGTCTTGGTTTATTAAAGGTTTGGGCTGTAAAAAGATATTTATAGTATTAGGAAAATATGCCAGTCACAGTCCCACAAGCACAAACTTGTTTCATATATGAAAGTCACTCTGCAGAGCACCACAAAAGAGGATACTTGAGTAGGTCCAATGCACTCTGGACAGTCGGCCATGCTGCCAGCCTCACAGACCAATGGTGTGATTGGCGTGAACTGCAGACACAACAGGTATAAGATTGAGAGAAATCACTTCCACATTGTACTGATATTGTAAAAATAAATGTCTGTTGAAGAATATCTCACCTCATAATCCTCATTCATCATCTGAGTGAACAGCTCTTCGGCTTCCAAACATTTTCTCAGAAATCGACAGCACTGTTTTAGTTTAGCAAAGCAGAAGAAACAAGCAAGAATCGGTCTCCTGTCCTCAGTTATAAACTGTAACAAAATTTCTCTTACACTATTTTGTTTATATCTAAAACTGCGGAGGGGCGGCCCTAAGACGACCCACTGACCAAAAATACTTCATAAAATTGCTAAGACAACAGTTGGTGTCAGTAAAGCTTTCTATACGCCTCATACAGAGATGGTATGAGCATTGATTACCACTCTTGCTCAAGGCAGATTGGTGACTTTATATTTAAGTATTTTTAAGTCAAGGTTCCTCACATGGATTATCTCACTTATATAACTTACTGGAATATCAGTCAGCTTCTCATACAGTTCATGGAAGGTCCTGTTCAGCACTAGATACATGCGAACATTCTGCACTAAACATATTCTACACATTGGCAGTTTTTCCATCTCTGAACTCGAAAACACTGTGGCGTACAAATAACTGGCGTGGCTTGTATAAATTATTGCGACTTCTAGTAATCTTCGAATGCGATTTAGTTTTAAATAACGTGTGCCCTTCCTTAGTGGACCATGGTAACACGGCACTTCGGCAGCTGTTAAAGAAACATATACTTTTTATAGTAAATCTCTCCTATATAGTCCAGGTAGTTCGCAGGATTTAGTTTATTAGTCCCTAAACACCACCTTCAACATCATTCACAGATTACTTTAAAACTAATACGCAAAATACGCAAGCAAAAATGCAAACCAAAAAATCAATACAGAATGTATCTTTAGCTAAATAATTATTGACAGCTTGTCAGTAATGAACAATCTGTGGTAATGAATGAATGAGAATGAATGACGCTAATGACAGTTTGGTCTGTCTTCGACTGTCTGAGTGACAGTGACAGCAGAATCTTGACTTCACTAAGTCACTCTAAGGGGATGCGCTAGGGAAGCCCGCGAAATTCAAATATTCTTACGTTTTTTGCAATTTGCAGGTCAGTCTCAGGTTGTATGTTGATCTAAATATTATTGGCGGCCCTAACAAATATGGATTTACAGAATTATAAACATTAGAATCAGCAAACAACACTCTAAGTTCATGTAAGTGCATTGAATGACGATTTCAAAAAACGTAAGAAAATTTGAATTTCGCGGGCTACCCTAGCGCATCCACCTTAAACATTGGCAGAATTGTCGACATTGGCTTTGTTTGCCATAATAAAAAATAGAATAGACATTCAAAGAAGAACGGGCGTTCTAGCCTAAGAACCAATAACAACATGCGATATGGGAATTTATAGAGGGTAGTGGTGAAGGCTTCACGTGCTTTGTGTTTGTGCTACGAATTTTTTCGATTTTAGTGGTTTTATTTAGTGTAAACTTAAATCGAGATTATTCTTTGTGTTTGTGTTCTTCGTGTAAGGTTAGTTTTATTTGTTATCGTCCCGCTTTTAGCCATTATTGTTCAAAATGAACTCCAAAAAGCCTCCTGACCCAGACCCTCCGAATGAACCTTTTGAACTTTCCTCTGTATTAACAGTTACCCTCCCTCATGACACCCAAATACTCACGCAAGACCCAATTATGGATACCGAGACCTCAAACCGAAAAAGAGTTGCTGCCTCACCCCCTACCACATCAAATATCCCACCTAAGATAGCGAAGAACATAATCGGCAGACTTTCATATACAGCCAGAGATAATCCGCCATATATTGTTCACGTTTCTCTGAAGGATGATCATACCTCAGGCACTGTATTACAACCGGTTAAGTTTGGTATGTTTTTGACGATTAATAACGTCAATAACATACGCCTCGATGGGGTCAAACGTTTAGGTAGAAATCGTGTCTCAGTAGAGTTTAAGTCGCATCAGGACGCAAACAGTTTCATAATTAATAATTTACTTGTCCAACATAATTATATTGCCTCCATCCCACAATATAACATAACACGAATGGGTATTATTAGGGATATCCCAACTGAATGGTCAGAGGATGAAATTATTAAAAATATTAAGGTTCCGGAAGGATGTGGTCCTGTTATTAAAGCTAGGAGGATGAGCCGTAAGGTGACCTCTTCCGGGGTAGCCGAGTGGAAACCTACACAAACAGTTGTAGTAACCTTTGATGGGCAAGTTTTACCCAAGCGTGTGTTTTGTTTTTACTCAGCTCTCCCAGTTGAGAGGTACACATACCCAACAATACAATGTTACCAGTGCTGTCGGTTTGGCCACACCCGTACACTGTGCAGGTCAAAACCACGTTGTTTTAAATGTGGTGAAGATCATCCAGGTGATGGATGTGAAATCACCCCTGAGTTAAGTTTCTGTATTTTTTGCTCTGGGAACCATTTTGCAAATAACAGTGCTTGTCCTGAATTGGGCCGACAGAAGAGCATCAAAGCTCTGATGGCGGAAAAATCGATTTCATATGCAGAGGCAAGTCGGGTTTTCCCCCCTGTTACCAGATCATATGCCGATGTCTCAAAATCTTCTCCACATAACAAGATTACATTTAATAAATCACAATCCCAGTCATCAAGCCCAATTCCTCCTACCCAAAATTCATACCGTAAAACGGTCTTCTTAAACCCTAAACCCCGTGTCCCCCTTTCACCTGGCTATAATAAACAGGCTCATCAAGCCCTAACTCAAAATTACTCTTTTCCCCCCTCCAGAAATGGCTGTGCCTTCCCAACGGAAGACACTGAGCCATGTATTTTAAAACAAGAGGACAAATCAAAAAATATATTAGACCTCATTACCAACATGTTAATGGCTGTTCTTGTGAACCCAACCCAATCAATAGCCGACCACGTTGCCTTAAAATTGACCTCAATCTTAAATTATATACACGACATTCCATCCCCTGACATTCCTCCAATGGAACGTGAGGAGTATTACTCCCAGGAAACCTGATCTTTCCTTTTTAATTAATAAATATAAACCATCAATCTGCGGCATTGCTGAGACATGGCTTTTACCTGAAAGTAATTTCAGGATACCGTTTTTCGGCAATGTTCGTAACGACAGACCTGATGGATATGGGGGATGTGCTTTGCTCATCAATAGCAAAGTATCATTTTCCCCAATTCCTCTACCCTCTGTTGGCGATAACATAAATGTTGTTGCTGTTAAGGCTGAGGATATAAATATTTTTTCTTTTTATATTGCGCACCCACAACCTGAATACCTTTCGGTAATTAGAAATTTGTTATGCAGTGTTAGTGGTCCAATACTTGTTATGGGTGATTTTAATTGTCACCACTATCGTTGGGGATCAGATACTTGTGATAACTTTGGCAGTGGCTTGCTGGATATATTGGATGATCTTGATCTGTGTGTCATCAACGATGGCAGTGCCACACGCAGGTCTGCACCAGAGCAGAGTAATAGTTGTGTTGACTTGACGTTCTGTTCATCCAGTATATCTAGCCTACTCAACTGGCGTCGCTTAGATATGACTTATGGAAGTGACCACTACCCCATCATGATCGAATTCCCTTCTAAAAACGTTTCCACTAAAGTATCCCCTCCCCTTTTAAAATACCAGCTAAACTCAGCAGATTGGGATTTATATTCAAAAATTTTAGATTTCAGAGTATCTTCCCTTCCAAAAGTTAACGGAAATAATGCTCAAGAATGTTTTTTGACCTTTTCCTCTACCATCTCTTCTACAGCAGATGACTGTTTCTCTTCCAAAAAACCCCAATCTGGTAAAATTCCTTCTCCGCCATGGTGGGATAGGGAATGCACTGACATGGTCAGGGCCAGGAATGAGGCTGAAGAGACTGTTAACACTGATATGAACCTGGACAACCTCATCGCTTTCAAGCGAATATTAGCTAAGTCCAGGAAAGCACTTAAAAAGAAGAAACGAGAAGGTTGGTCGAAATATTGCAGCTCGCTGAGTCCATCTACTCCGGTTTCGGCGGTATGGCGGAGAATAAAACGTTTTAGGAGTAGTTTCGCACCTGCCTCTTCGAACAACCTCTCAGAAAACCTGGGTTACCAGTTTTTCTCCAAAATTGCTCCAGCTTATGTCCCAGGTGTAGAGGACAGTTACGTTGGCATAGATGATGTAGACAACAGTAAAGATCCAATGAACATGCCATTCAGCTTGGACGAATTAAAAACTGTGCTATCCCGTGTTAAGGACTCCGCACCAGGGGTGGACGGATTTCCCTACTCTTTTATTGCCAAAGCTGGTCCAAAAACCCAGCAATACTACCTGGACTTAGCTAATTTCTGCTTCACCTCCGGATATATTCCCACAGACTGGAAGGTTCAAGTTGTCATTCCGATATTAAAACCTGGCAAAGATCCTAACGATCATTGCTCATATAGACCTATCGCTTTATCGTCCATACTAATAAAACTTTTAGAACATTTAATTAAGAATCGTTTAGACTGGTTGTTGGAGAGCCAGAGGCTGCTTCCGGCGACTCAGTTCGGCTTTAGGAAAAGCCTAGGCACTGCTGATAGTGTGGGTATCCTCACGTCAGAGGTCCGGCTGGCCCTCAGCAGGAATGAGTCGGTGGTTGCTGTTTTTCTGGACATATCGGCTGCTTATGATTCTGTCCTCCTCCCTGTTCTCAGGCAAAAGCTGCAAGAGCTGTGAATCCCAGCTAGGATCTGTCGTATCATTGGTAGTATCTTTACCAACCGCGTCATCCAATTAAGAATCCCTGGGGCTGACTCTGAACAAAGAACAGTCTGGAGAGGGTTGCCTCAAGGATCTGTTCTTAGTCCCCCATTGTATAACATATATACAGCGAACCTATCTTCTTCTCTAAATTTTGACTGCAAAATCCTTCAGTATGCTGACGATATTGCATTACTGGTCACTGGCAGTTCCATTCAGGATGCCGCTCTATCGATGAATGTGTCTCTGTCCTCACTTAACCAATGGCTTCTTGACCACGGGTTGTCTTTAAGTGCGCCAAAAAGTACAGCGGTCATTTTTACCCGCAAGCGTTCTGTTCCCCAGATAGATTTAAATATTGATGGACAAATCATTCCAGTTAAGGATAAGGCTAGGTTCCTGGGAGTAACTTTGGATTCAAAATTGTCTGGAGTTGACCACATTAACAACACGGTCAAAAAGTGCGAACGCTCTGTGTCGATCCTTAAAGCCTTGGCCGGGGTGTGGTGGGGTGCTCACCCCTACACCCTTAAACTGGTCTATAATGCGTTGACTAGGAGCGTTTTGGACTACTGTTGCTTTCTTATTGAACCTTGCAACAAAGAAGCGCTTAAGAGGTTAGACAGCATCCAGGCCAAATGCCTGAGAATCGTTATTGGAGCCATGAAATCCTCTCCCATAAATGCGCTTCAAGTTGAATGTGCAGAACCGCCCTTAAACTTAAGAAGACAGTATTTGGCAGATCGTTTCCTGTCTAAAGTATTTTCCCTTTCATCCCATCCCCTACTCCCAATTTTAGAACAAATCGACCTTTCTCTCAATAATTCTCCTTATTGGAACAATAAATCAGTTCCTCTACTAATAAATAGGTACAGAGAGCTTAAACACCTCTCCTCGCCTGTTTGTCAATATCCAATTCTCCCCGTCTTCTCCGCTGCATATGAAACGATTCACTACGAACCAAAAGCCGTTTTGGGACTTGGTATTTCCAAAAAATCCCAAAACGCAAGACGCGACTTCGAGTCAGTTGTCAAACGTTATTGGGAAGGATGGAACCTTTTCTTTACTGATGCATCAAAATTATCACAAACAGAATGTACCGGAGTAGCAGTATATTTTAAAAATTCAAAAATTGCCTTACTTTTTCAATGCCCACCAGAAACATCAGTCTTTACAGGAGAGTGTATTGGCATTCTAGAAGCCATACAATATATCAAGTCACATCAAATAACAAAAGCAGTATTTTTTTTCAGATTCTCGTAGTAGTATTCAGGCCCTAAAACAAAACCAACTTCATAGTAAAATCCATAGTAAAATCGTTACAGAAATAAAGAGCTTGTTATTTGACTGTTCCCAAAACGGCTTGGACATCGAGATAGCCTGGATCCCTGGTCACTCGGATATTGTTGGCAATGAGTGCGCTGACTCGTTGGCAAAGTATGCCACATCAAATCCTGCGGATCGAAAGCACTACGTAGCTCATAACTACGATTTGCGAAATGGTGCCAGACCCAAGTTATTCGACTCGTGGACAAAAACATGGAGAAAGACCTCAAAAACCAAGGGCGCCTACTACGCAGCTATACAGCCCGACATCCAACGGAAACCTTGGTTTTTCAAATGCCCAAAATTATCTAAAAGAACTGTTTCGTCACTTAGTAGACTGAGACTCGGACATTGTTGTAGCCCAGTGTTCCTGAACAAGATCCATGTTCGGGACAGCTGACATGACAACCCTGTGCGAGTGCGGTCTTGCGAAGGGTACTTTGGACCATATCTTTTTTTCCTGCTCCTTGAACACCAATTCCTTCGACCTCTATCGAAAAATTTCCAAATGTAAAATTCCCCTCCCAACTAACTTTCATTCCCTTTTATCCCACTTCTCCCCCAAAATCATACAAATTTTAACCACTTTTATGAATGAAAATAATTTAAAATTTTAACTGGTGATGGTGCGTAAAATAACTACCTATATATTATATTTTGTATAGTTTTTATGTTGTTTACATTAATTTTATATAACTTTGTGATTTAGAATGAATGTTTCTACTAACCCTTGTTTTCGTCCTTGCAGCTACTAACATAACTACCACAAAGTACAAAGTTCGACGGCCTGCCACATTGCGCTGCCGTCTTTACGTGACACTGGCAGAATAGTCAACACCGGCTCAATTGCCAAGGAGGAAAAAAAAAAAAAAAAAACATGCGATATGTCACTGGAAAGGTTTTTTTATGTACTTCAACTGGCGGGAAGTTCCAAATCGCTGTGTGGAAAAAGTTATTACATAATAAAGCCAGACCTAAGCAAATCATTTTTTTTCAGCAGTTTGTACATTTATATAATAACCTTAAGGCGTCGTCCTTTTGTTCGATGAACCGGATGACATATGAACGCGACAATCGCGTATTCGCGCAACGATCGCTTCATATTAGAACGACGCCTTACTTGACTGTACCATAATACTAAGCGCAAAAGCGGTATCTCAAAAAAAATCGTCGGTTTGATTTTTATGCCATCGGATAGCTTTAAAAAATACGCATCTAATGAACTAAGCCTTTTAGCGCTATGTTGTTCAAAACATATAAAAAAACCTTAAGAAAGATTTCCCTATCTCAGTTTTAGCTTAAATCACTAGGGGTATTAGAGGTATATCAATAAAACGTAGGCAAACAGCCGTATATTTGAATACCGTCAAAAGAAATACAATTTTGAAGACTCAAGTTTTGCCACCACCGAAGAAATTTGCAACGGAAGGAATTTCAAAAAGAAACAAAAAAAAAAAAATTGAATCTTTTCAAAATATTATACCTCATAACAGAATTTCCTTTGCAGAGAACTGCCTACTTTTGACTAGATTAATTCATAGAATCCGTTTTTTATTCAAATGTTTTTTTATGCCATTATAAATTTGAATATTATAAGACTTTATAAATATACTTTGATTGTTTTTTTCCTTGAAATAATACATATTTTATTCGATAGAAAATTCATATGTTTTTGTATACATACATGTAGGAGAAGAGCTAACGAAAAAACGTTAACTCAAATTTTTATTTTTGAATTACTAAGCGGTGTAGCAGTATCTAATGAAAAAGGTATATCCACATACATTTTTGATATTTTAACTATTGAGGTAGCAAATTGATCCAATATAATATATAAATTCTATTTAATAATCAAAAAAGTCAATATATAAAGTAAATAAAAACTATTTTTACATAACTCCAATTATCTCGAAACTCGCTTTTATTTAGATACCGCTTTTGCGCTTAGTAGGGCAGCATTGGTTTCTTGTGTTTTTCCTTATCGCGCCCGATGAGCCAATAACAACATGCGATATATCATTGGAAAGTTTTTTTTATGTTGTTAAACTATTGTTACGGCGGGTAGTCCTAAATCGCTGTGCCCGTCCTTCTTTCAATTCCATTTTAAGTTTTATTGATCTGGCTACTGAAGCCTTTGAATTATTATGCAACTAAATAAATGGCGGGCAAATAAACGGAAATTCGTAAAAATTTTTTTTTTTTGTTCATTCTTTTTTTCATGTTGCCAGCAGAAGATTTTTTTTGCTGAATTCATATTCACCGGTGAGGTACACAGATTAAAGACTACTTAGTCTGTGCAGATTACTAGTAGGTATGTAGCAAGATAGTAAAAGGTACTCCTGAAGAGTCCCTGAAGCGCTTATGAAGACTTATACTCCGTGTTATGATTTCTATGTCAAGAAACCTCTCCCTTTCAACTTCGGGACATAGCCGCCGGCTGATTCGTTAAGGTACCGGAACCTTTGAAGATACAGAATGTCAGCGACTCAGCGCCGGCCGCCTGGACAGAGAAACCCCGGGATAAACCTGGATTGCAGACACCCACGTGGATTTTTATTTTTATATTTTTTCGTTCTCAGTTATTTTTATCGATGGTCTGGCAATTTGAGATCTTTATGCGGCCTACCAAAATGTCCTTTCTTTGGTATTGTTCGTCGATTCGTTGAGCTCCTTAAGCTCTGAGTTGAGCTCTTCTGTTACTGACAAATGCTTGCACTGACTGGACAGGTCCACTCAAATCTGTGTGGTTCTTTCCTCAAAAGACCTTTTCAGACTCTAATCTGCATGGTCCTCATATGGCCTGTCCAAGATTATGTTTGGACTTTAAAAGAGACTGTGACCTCTGAGTTTGTTTCGGCCTTTCTTCTCAGAGTAGTCAGATAGGAAACGCCGACCTCATCTAGCTTATTTTTAATATTTTTTAATATGACGTGTAAAAGTGATTCCAATATCCTATTTACAGAATAAACAATTTCATTTCATTTCCACCCTCTTTCAAACTCGTATCCAGCGATAACGCCTGTCATATGAAATCGTGATTATGTGCAATTAAATGTTGTCATAATGTCATGGAAAAAAATAATGCAATTTATTGCTATGAATGTTGGTAATAAATAAAACAAAGTACTTACATTTAGAATTACTATTTTATTTTACAATAATAACACTCGCAAAGGTAAATGTGTTATTTCAAAAAGTACCAATTAGTGACTATGATTTTAATGTTGTAGATAGTGCCATCCACGAAGACGCGCCCACTCCGCGGTTACGTTACTATAAAGTAGTTAGCTTTAAACTCCCCTATTAATAATAATCCACCAATGATCTAGCCTGTCCTATCTTGCTGTCTTCCCCCAGGGACGCCCTAAGCCGAGGTTCGTACCCCACAGAGGGTGCCCTTAACGAGCAGAAGCTTCACAAGTTTTTTTATGCCCTGGCTGGAGGCTTTAGGTTACTGGCTAAAGGCAGCCACATGATAGCCCGGTTAAATGGCCAGGACCTCAGTCAGCTACGAAATATGTGGCCCTGGTAAAAAAAAAAAAAAAGTTTTCGCGGAATGGGCCGCGTCTTTGTGGATGGCACTATAGACCAGCTTGCGCCAGCGACATAACCCGCGTGATCTTCTTCTTATAATAAAAATTATATGCTGTTCGTTAGTCTCGCTAAAACTCTACAACGGCTGGACCGATTTGGATAATTCTTTTTTGTTGTGTTCTTTATTCTCAGGACAAGGTTTGTACGTAAATTAAACGTAGGTAGGTAGGTATATATGCAAGATAGGTAGGTACCTACACTGCCTACCTGCCTAGGTAGGCAGTGTAAGTAGGTAAGTAGGTAGGGTAGGGTAGGTAAGTAGGTAGGGTAGGGTAGGTAGGTAGGTAGGGTAGGTAGGTAGGTAGGGTAGGTAGGTAGGTAGGTAAGTAGGGTAGTTTAGATAGGTAGGGTAGGGTAGGGTAGGGTGGGTAGGTAGGTAGGGTAGGGTAGGGTAGGGTAGGGTGGGTAGGTAGGTAGGGTAGGGTAGGGTAGGGTGGGTAGGTAGGTAGGATAGGGTAGGTAGGTAGGTAGAGTAGGGTAGGTTTACTTAGTGCTATTCGTGCGAAGCCGAGGCGGGCAGCTAGTATCTTTATAAACTATAGCCTATGTTTACTCAGTCATATACAGCATGCCGCTTTAATGGTGACATTAATTTAACACACGTATACGATATCGCGTATTCGTTTTATGAAAATATTTGAATTTCATGAAACGTTATTATTTATTGATTTATTTACAATTCTCTAAATTACCATCTTGGAGCAACCTGTACTTGAAGAACTGTAGCGAAGAGGTCATTTGCCGGGGTCATGGATCATAAGTAGGCGAATAGAAAGAAAGCCGCGCAATTTCTTAGAAATTATGCCGACAAAGGATCATCGGACCGATAGTACGTAAGCCAGCTGGTAGGTAGCTTCATGAATGAATCTTTTACACAGAGTGAGATTTTATTATTTAGTTTGTTCGAAAATGATTTTTTAATTGACTTATTTTATTTTATTATCATTTTTATGATTACTGGCCACTAGCCCTACCCGTGTGTTAAATTAATGTCGCCATTGTAGCGACACGTTGTATGTATTCATAGAGATATAATATAGTAAATTATATCTCTATGTATGTATTGTTACAATTCAGAATTGAAAACTTTTAAATCTTTTAAAAGTGATTTTATGCTAAAATTATATTTGTGTTTTTCACATTTGAAAGAATTTTCGCCTGATTATGTTCAAATATGATTTCTTAGAGTACACGAATAATTATGTCTTGTTAAATTACTCTTTCGACTAAAACTTTGTTGACATACATCACACTTATAAGGCTTTGCACCGGTGTGTATACGAATATGTTTTGTCAAATCACACTTTAGATTAAAACGACGTTGACATACATTACACCTATAAGGTTTTTCACCAGTGTGTAACCGATTATGTTCTGTTAAATGAGTCTTTTGACTAAAACAACGTTGACATACATCACACTTATAAGGTTTTTCACCAGTGTGTACACGAATATGGTTTATTATACCATACTTTCTAGTAAAACTACGTAGACATACATCACACTTATAAGGTTTTTCACCAGAGTGTACACGAATATGTGTTTTTAAATAAAACTTTTCACTAAAACTACGTTGACATACATCACACTTAAAAGGTTTTTCACCAGTGTGTATTCGAAAATGTTTTGTTAAACCATGCTTTCTACTAAAACTACGTAGACATACATCACACTTATAAGTTTTTTCACCGATTTCTATACGATTATTAAGTGTATTTTTTTTTACTCGATTAAAACTACGCTGATCACATCTGTTAGGCTCTTTGCAAGAAGTGCCGGGTGTCGACGTACGTTTTTCAGTTGTCCGGAAAACTTTCGAGTCACATTTTTTGTTTTTCATTTGCTCGGCTGTTATTGCATCTTCTAGTTTTGATTTTTTCGCAACAGTGGCCCCTATGATTATAACTCTGGTCAGTACAATGTTGGAAAAAGTTTGACATGCACACGAATCAAAATAATAGCGCTTTGCATGATTCACCGAAAACAAAAGTAAGTAAGTAGTACAAAATTGTAGGTATGTATATATTACAAGATGATTTAAAATGAGAATTTTGATTATAAGTATTCAAATTGTCAAATCAAAGCACTCAATTTGTAAGTGGCACCACAAGTTGGTATCCTCAGATACATTTTCTGATTTGTTTACATTTCCATCACACGGCCACCTCACTAGCGTTCTTGCGAAAATTCGAATTATTACACTACGATTTCCGAAATCCTAAAATGCGAAAGTGAGTTTGTTTGTTAGGTACGCTTTCAAACTAAAACGGCTGAACGGATTTAGCAAAACTTTGGCACATGGGAAGACCATGACCTGGAATGGAACAAAGGATATATTTTAGGGAGTGCCTCCGCTGCCGGCGCCGGCTCCCAAAAATAACGCCATTGGGAACCGGCAGTAATGTCACCGCCGGCTCCCATAATGGACACCGGCGGCGCGGCGTTTATAGAAACCCTTCCAGTATTAAGAACCCCAACTAACTAACCGTAACTAAAATAATTATGTTTTTCTGCATATTCTAGTCGTTTTTGGCACTCGCCGGCCGCTGCCGCGGCACCGCTCTTGACTTTATTAATGAAATATGGAAAAAAAAATGCTCTATTACATGTTTTTTTAATTATGCCTACCTATCTACTCCATACGCCCAACTGACAACCAAAGTCAGCGCCGGCAGCCAATTCAGCAACCGGCGCCGGCAGCGGAGGCACTTCCTATATTTTATCCCGATGTTCCCACCGGATCGTACATTATGCGGGGAAAACCGCGGCGAGTAGCTAGCCTTGACTTTGACTTTACTTGTTTTCTATGTATCTCTGTGAAAATGCTTCAATAAATGGCGACATTGTCGCCAGCTGCCACGGTCGAGTACAGAAGTCCGACTACAGACACCATTCGACATAGCACATGTAAGCAGGTATGCCCTTCAGCTGACTACTCCCCTCCTATCAGGTGAACCATTTTGCTTACTTACAGATTAACTAACTAATACTTACTTTTCATCTCCCTGGCTCTTTGTTTCTTCTTGGATACTTCTTGATCTTCTTCCACTTCAGTTTTTAACTCCACTAAAGGTACTTCATATTCTAAATATGACTTGGAATAATGTGGTGGTATCTCTACTACATCTAGACAGCTATTGTCTAAATTTTCCAGTTCTAGTTCTGCAAGTTTTTCAAAACATTTAAAAGATAAATCAATTATCCTTACTAATATTATAAATGCGAAAGTAACTCTGTCTGTCTGTCTGTCTGTCGCGCTTTCACGCCAAAACTACTAAATAGTGTTGAGTAACTCAGCACGCGTGCTAGCACAGTTGCAGCTACTCACTTGGATGAAAAAAGTCACTCACTCATTTTATTTTGATGTGGTACCACACACCACAGTTGCACAGATTAGCTACACACAGAACATTTTGTACTTGTGAGTTTTGAACGAAATGAGTCAGTTGATCGAGTCACTCACTCTTTTTGTGTATTTTGATTATTGATGTCTTCGTTCACTGGTGCTAGCACAAACATACACCACAGACAGAACTGACCACGCATCTGCCTACTCAATTGCGTATGTGTGCCGTGTCGTGTCGCGTTGTCGTCACTACTCACTACACACCACACAGCACACACGCGGTGAGTCGGCGAGCACGTGACTACTGACACACTCACAGCACGTTCGTGCTCACAAGCCACCGCAGCCTCGCCTCATTCGTGGTAGCACAGTTTGACACCACACTTTGTAGAAGTGCCTCCCACGATCATCATTTTAAAAAGGTGTGCTACCCATCTCTACTACTAAACCGATTTAAATGAAATTAAAACACAGATGGTCTAGAGCAGTCATACTCAACCTTATTTTTATAGGGTCCACAAACACGTTTCAGTATTTCAGTCAGTCATTATTATGTTTGTAATTAAAAACATACCATCACTGTGATGTTCCTCCTTTGGCTCAATAATATCATCTGCTCCCTCACAAACAGCTGGTAATTTTTCTTTGATAGCAATGCTTTCTGTTTGAACAACATCAACTATACTTATGTTCTCTGTTGGAGATTTAATAAACCCACCGAAATACTCGGAGTCTTGGTTTATTAAAGGTTTGGGCTGGAAAAAGATATTTATAGTATTAGGAAAATATGACAGTCACAGTCCCACAAGCACATACTTGTTTCATTATACTAAAGTCACTCAACAGAGTACCACAAGTGAGGACACTTAGTCCAATGTACTTGGGAGAGTCGGCCATGCTACCAGCCTCACAGACAGGGGCGTATTTACCCTAGGGCCAAAAGGGCTATGGCCCCGGGGCGGTAGGCTCCTCACGCTCAGCTTTGTTAGCCTTTCATATTGAAGAAAGCCTACTTAGCAAAAATTAAAACTCATTTGGTTGTAAGTTTGATAGACATCAGACACGGGACTATCGTAAGCTCGCGGGTCGGGCACGGGAGTACGGCGAGCATAATAAATTGTAATTCAAGGAATTATACGGATGCCAATACACAGAATGTATGGGCGGGTCGCGCGCGGAGCGGGACGGGAGCGGGAGCCTCGACCGCCGCCCACCACTACAGACAGCGCGGGACTGGAGCGGGTCAGGCGCGGAGCGTGTCGTATTTGTTTGCCGCCGCCTGGCTAGGTACGTCCCGCGCCCGCGCTGTGTGTGAACACGATGACAGCTCGGCTCCCGCGAAGAAAACGACCCGACCCACTCCCGACACGCACCCGCCTTGTGCGTGTTTTGAGCATTACTGAACGGCGCGGCGGTGGGTGGCGGCGCGGCGGCGGCGCGGCTTGTCAGTCGGTCGGACTCCGTCGCGACACGGGGCTGGTTTCGTTGCTTTTTTTTTTCCTATAATGGGGCGGCAAACATTACAGGCCCACGGCGCTGAATCTTAAAATACGCCACTGCTCACAGACCAATGGTATGATTGTTTTGAACTCCAGACATAACAGGTATAAGCTTGAGAGAAATCACTTCCACATTGTACTGAAATTAGAAATTGTAAATATAAATGTCTGTTGAGGAATATCTCACCTCATAATCCTCATTCATCATCTGAGCGAACAGCTCTTCGGCTTCCAGACATTTTCTCAGAAATCGGTAGCACTGCTTTAGTTTAGCTAAGCAGAAGAAACAAGCAAGAATCGGTCTCCTGTCCTCAGTTACAAACTGCAATGAAACTTGTCTTAGAGTGCGCGTCACAAAAAAGAACCATGGAAACTTACTGCACTAGTTCATGTGAGCGCTCTTTTTACGTGACGCGAAAATTACACTATTTTGTTTGTATCTAAAAAATACTTCCAATCTTAAGTTTTAATAAAACTGTAACGACAATTTGTTAGTATAGAATCATTACTGAACGTAATGCTTTCAATACACCTCATATAGAGATGGTATGAGCATTGATTACCACTCTTGCACAAGACAGGTTGGTTAATTAAGTACAAGTTCCCCTCACATGGATTATCTTTCACAACTTACTGGAATATCAGTAAGCTTCTCATAAAGTTCATGGAAGTTCCTGTTCACCATTAGATACATGCGAACATTCTGCACTAAACATATTCTACACATTGGCAGTTTTTCCATCTTTGAACTCGAAACACTGTGGCGTACAATTAACTGGCGTGGCTTGTATAAATTATTGCGACTTCTAGTAATAAAAGCTTTTAAATAGCTTGTGCCGTCATTGGTGGACCACGGTAACACGGCAGCTGCTCGACAAACAAACATATATTATAATAATTAAATCTCTCTTAGATAGTCCAGGTAGTTCATAGGATTTCATTTATTGGTCCCTAAACACCACCTTCAACACCGTTCATAGATTACATTAAAACTAGTACGCTTATAGAAATGAAAACCAAGAAACCATTAGACAACAACACAGTAGAATATAAAAATAAATCTACTTAACTGACACTGACAATAATGAGCAGCGTTGCCAACTCCAAAAACGGATTTCGGTGTTCCCAGTTTAAAATTACGGTAGATTTTAAAAACTATCAGATTCACTATGACTACTTTCAAATTTTAATTTACCTATTTGCAAAACAAATTCCCTTTCAACGTAGAGATTTTTTACAACGCAATTACGCAAAGCAACCTGACTAACCTGAATAAAGTTGGTAAAAGTCTGTTACTTAGGCAACTCTTTAATTTGTACGTATTATATTGGTTCAAACTATTATCTATGGTTGCAGAATTCCCCGTAGTTCACTAGTTGCTATTTAAAATGTTGCCATGTTAAGACAAAAAATACGCCCAATACTCCATCTGCCCAATTACGGTGTTTTTTGACACCGTAAAATAATTACATTAGAGTGCCTAGTGAAACCTGAGTTAAAAAAGAGCGGCAAATTTTAAAAAAAATAGGTCGTTTATCCCGGGATCAACTAGGAAAAAACGTATTTGATAGCAGAAACAAATCTAAACATTCTGTATAAAAGTATTCAAGTATCAAATACGTTTTTCCCTAGTTCATCCGGGGATAAAATAAAGACAGTTTGGAAAATTATAAACAATGAAACTAACAAGAACAAAAGACGTAACACTGATTACACACTGGAAACTTCTCGCGGTCTCATTAGCGCTAACATCGATGTTGCTCAGGAATTTGCAACTTTCTTTACCAATATTCCAATTAAGACTACGGAAACTTTAAATTCCTCGCCCTCACTTGCTATTGATTTACTAAAAGCGAAAGTTTCAACTTGTCCTATAGAATTTAAATTTAAACATATAAACCCTGGGGTCGTTGTAAAAGCTTTTAAGCAACTCAAGATCAAAATTACCGAAGATCTGTGGGGCATGTCTACTAAAGTTTGTCAATCCATTATTGAGACAATTGCACCCTATTTAGCTTTAATATTTAATTTGTGTGTTGATCAAGGGGTATTCCCAGATTTAATGAAGTACAGTAAAGTTATTCCACTTTTCAAATCCGGGGACAGCAAAGACACTAATAATTATAGACCCGTTTCGGTTTTGCCGGTTTTCAGTAAGGTGTTTGAAAAACTAATGTTAAATCAAATGCTCAATCATTTTAATCGTAATAACATCCTACACGATCAACAGTATGGTTTCACCAAAGGACGTTGCACAACCGACGCCGGTGTCACCTTATTAAAACACATCTTTAAGGCATGGGAAGAGGCTCAAGATGCAATAGGCATCTTTTGCGACCTATCTAAGGCATTTGATTGCGTGAATCACGAAACACTGCTCTTGAAACTTGAGCATTACGGACTGGGTAAACTTGCGCTAAGCTTAGTAAAATCCTATTTGAATGACAGACTGCAGTAAGTTCAAATAAACGGTGTGAATTCATTAGGTTTAAAAGTCATGGGTGTCCACAGGGCTCGATATTGGGTCCATTCCTTTTTTTTGTATATATAAATGATTTACCTCATCTACTGAAAAACCGACCACAAATGGTGTTATTTGCTGATGACACATCACTGATTTTTAAAGTAAATAGACATGCACAGGAGTTTGACGACGTAAATAACGCTATGCTTAAGGTCCATAATTGGTTTACTGTAAATAATTTGGTATTAAATGAGAAGAAAACAAAATGCATTAGATTCGCGTTACCGAATGTTAGAAGTAGTGATTGTCAAGTTGTACTGAATAAGGAGATACTACAATTCGTCGAAAAGACGGTTTTCCTGGGGATTACGCTTGATTCAAAATTACAGTGGGGTCCTCACTTAACATCACTTGCAGGGCGACTTAGTTCAGCCGCTGACGCTGTTTGGAAAATCCGCCAACTAACAGACGTGGATACCGCGAGACTGGTCTATTTTAGTTACTTTCATAGCATCATGTCTTACGGTATTTTGCTGTGGGGACGGGCTGCAGATATTGATTCTATCTTTATTCTGCAAAAGAGAGCTATCCGAGCCATCTACAACCTCCGCAGACGCGAGTCTCTAAGGGAACTGTTTAAAAAAATTAACATCATGACGGTACCTTGTCAGTATATATATGAAAACATTATGTACGTTCGGAAAAATCTACATCTTTTTAGTAAAATAAGTGACAGGCATAATTTTAACACTAGAAATAGGAACAAATTAGATCAACCACGTTTCAGATTGTCTAAAGTACATACTTCTTTTATGGGGTACTGTGTAAAATGTAATAATAAAATTCCACTCGATATTCTTCAACTAAATGAGAAGAAATTTAAAACATGCATTAAACGCACACTATGTAGACAAGCATATTATAAGTTGGATGATTCTATCGTAGATAAAAATGCTTGGCTTAACGCTGGTCCTACTCCACAGGCACTTGGGCTCACTAGTTAAAATTTCATAATTGGAAGTGTTGCTTCCCCCTTTTTACTATTTTTTATTTTTTTTCCTGATATTACGAACTTATTGTTTATTCTTATTTAACTTATCTGAAAATTATATTACATTAATTGCTCAATTTCTTTGCAAACTAGTTTTGTATAATTTAGAAGCATTTTTTCAATTATTGTAATTGTGTATGATGTATGTTGACTTGAAATAGCATGGCAGATGAGAGTATGTCATGCTCACTTAAATGGTTCGCTGATGGTGGCACGTGTGTTGGATCATTCGGTTCCCTACAAAATGGTTGAGCTGGATGGTGCTGATCCACATGTCATGTTCGTGAACGGGCGCCGTCAGTTGAGACTGGTCACCTCTTATTTGCCAGAGCTTATTTTTAATCTTAAATTTTGAATTGCTTTTGATTCTTTTTTTGTTTTACATTGTTCTCACATATAGAAGCAACATGAATACTGTACCCAGGATTTTGTAATATCTATATCCATTTTTTTAAAGAGTGTCCTTGGAGTTTCTAGCCCGTTCTTCTCCATAGAGATCTACGTTTTGGAATGGGCAACTAGCTTCAACTCTCTGACTAACTGACCGACTCCTTGACAATTCAAAAGTGCCTGTAAATGGTTTAATTGAAATAAATGTTTTGAGTTTGAGTTTTGAGTTTGAGTTTGATACAAGACGCATTTTTTTTTATTCGCCGCTCTTTTTCACTCTAAGCTTTCACTAGACACTACTACGGTGTCTACGGTAGACGGTGAATCAATGCTGAAATGTGGTGTTCCTACCGTAATTACGGTGCAGTTGGCAACGTTGGTCTGAGTGAAAGTGACAGCAGACTCTTCGTCATGACATTCAAACTTCCAATTCCATTTTTATTTTAAATGAACTGGCCACTGAGGCCTTTCAAATTATGCAACTAAATACACGGTGGGCAAATAAATGATAATTAGTAAAAATTTTTAAGTCTTGATTTTATATTGCCAGATGAAGATTGTCTTTGCTGAATTATATTCATCGGTAAGGTCCTCCTGAAGTCCCGCAAGCAAGCGCTTCCTGGACACGAAGACTTATCATACTCCATGTTATTATTCCTATGTCAAGAAACCTCTCTTCCTTTCAAAACATATAAGTTTTTGAACCAGTGTGTATGCGAAAATGTCTTGTTAAATCACACTTTACACTAAAACAACGTTGACATACATCACACCTATAAGGTTTTTCACCAGTGTGTATGCGAAAATGTTTTGTTAAATGAGTCTTTTGACTAAAACTACGTTGACATACATCACACTTATAAGGTTTTTCACCAGAGTGTAAACGATTATGTTCTGTTAAATGATTCTTTTGACTAAAACTACGTTGACATACATCACACTTATAAGGTTTTTCACCAGTGTGAACACGAATATGGTTTATTATATCATACTTTCTACTAAAACTATGTAGACATACATCACATTTATATGGTTTTTCACTAGAGTGTATACGAATATGTGTTTTTAAATAAACCTTTTGATTAAAACTACGTGAACATACATCACACTTATAAGATTTTTCACCAGTGTGTATACGAATATGTTCTGTTAAATGAGTCTTTTGCCTAAAACTACGTTGACATTCATCACACTTAAACGGTTTTTCACCAGTGTGTATACGAAAATGTTTTGTTAAACCATGCTTTCTACTAAAACTACGTAGACATACATCACACTTATAAGTTTTTTCACCGATTTGTGTACGAGTATGTAGTGTATTTTTTTGAACTCGATTACGCTGATCACATTTGTTAGGCGCTTTGCAAGAAGTGCCGGGTTTCGACGTACGTTTTTCAGTTGTTCGGATAACTTTAGAGTCAGATTTTTCGTTTTTCATTTGTTCGGCTGTTATTGCATCTTCTAGTTTTGGTTTTTTCGCAACGGTTGTACCTATGATTATAAATCTGGTCAGTACAATGTTGGAAAAAGATTGACATGCACACGAAACAAAATAATAGCGCTTTGCATGATTCACCGAAAAGGAGGAATTATGGTGCAGATCAAGGTTTAAAAAATGGCAATTAAAGACGTTATTCAAGCAATCACTAATATTATACTGCTATATATAAATGGTTATTTAAAATTAGAATTTTAGGTACTTATAAGTATTCAAATTGTCAAATCAAAGCACTCAATTTGTAAGTGGCACCACAAGTTGGTATCCTCAGATACATTTTCTGATTTGTTTACATTTTCATCAATACTTTTGGAATAGACATCACACGGCCACCTCACTAACGGTCTTCGGTATCATCGAGCGTCCCGGCGTTCTATGGCGTGAGGCGTCATAGGGTGCTCTCTCGAGGCTTATTCTTATTTGAGGAAATGATCCCTGTGTAAGAGTGAGACTATACTATACGATGCCAGTGCCTTGCGACCCGTTGCGGGAAAATTCGAAAAGGATACCGGGGCCCTTTGCAACAGTCAACTGAAGGAACACGGGTGGGTTTTAGTCATTAAAAGTCTGACACCTACCAGAGTGGAAGAAGACAAGTTATGATTACCCAAAACAAAAAAAACAAAAATGCGCTGGCGCTGCGTCGTCCTGTAAAGGTACAATTCCGAATGTGCCCAACCGCCTGATGTTTACAGGCGCAAAATACAAATGACAGACCGCAGCGACACTACTTAACTTGTTTTCTATATATCTCTATGAAAACGCTTCAATAAATGGCGACATTGCCGCCTACTGCTACGGTCCAGTACAGCCGTCCGACTGCAGACAGCATTCGACATTGCACATATAAGCAGGTATGCCCTTCTACCTTCAGCTGACAGGTGAACCATTTTGCTTACTTACAGATTAACTAACTAATTCTTACTTTTCATCTCCCTGGCTCTTTGTTTCTTCTTGGATACTTCTTGATCTTCTTCCACTTCAGTTCTAAACTCCACTAAAGGTACTTCATATTCTAAATATGACTCGGAATGATGTGATGGTATCTCTGCTACATCTAGACAGCTATTGTCTAAATCTTCTAGTTCTAGTTCTGTAAGTAAACATTAACAAGAACAGTCAAGAGTAGGGCTTTCATTCCGGGAGTCTCGGGGTCGAAATTTTCGAATCTCGACGATTTTTTTGTATTTTCGAGACTCGAGACTGATATTCTCAGTCCCGGGAATACCGAGACTTTTGAGACTTAAGTCACGGTAAAAATAAGAAGTTATTTATGAACATTTGATTAATAAATTCCGAAAAGTACCGAAGTTGTGCAGATATATCACCAACAAAACAAACTATACTAAGGAAATACATAGAGGAAGATTTTCACAGACAATTAAAACGTATGTAATAAGTAATGAAATAAGAGATGATCCAGTTTGGCTGAAATCCTTGAACGATTTCTTAAATTATAGATATGCGTTCGAAAAAGTATGTTTGATGTAGGATCCAAAATAGAGTTCACTGAATCAGAGATATCTTCTATCTAATATATCAGTTTTTTTTTAATTTTTATTAATTACCTGTATTATCTAGCGTATGACACTCGTGGGTTGCAGCTGAAAATCAGCGTCAGGTGGTACACTTTGTGTTGCCATCTGACAGTATGCTGAGCTGAGGCCCTTTTGCTATTTTATTGATTGTTTCTGTTTTTATAGTTTTAAGGTGTATTTTTCTGTTAAAATGCCAATAAACGCATTTTTCTTTATTTATTCTTTCAGAGTGGAAGTAATCTCAAAATCTGGTATCATGAAAGTGACCTTAAAAGAACTGTCTAGGCAAGACGCTACTCTTAACAACAGACACTGCACTAAATTTCTGTCTAAAGAAATTAGACTAATAACAAAGTTCTTTGAAACGTAAGTCTCGCCAATTCAATGCGTATCTGTAATAAGGAAAATAGCCTAATAGATTGAGGCAAGTACATTACTTGCACCGCCTTTCTCAGCTTTTTCTAAAACAAGGTGGATGCTTGGCTTTCGAACGTTAAATGTTACAGTGGTGCCGATTCCCTTGTTCACAAACTAAACTAAATTTAAGTTCAGTTCATCTTTTTCTTTCTATTTCATTATGAAAAGGACAGAAGATAAATTTTAGTTTAGTCCTGTCAAATTAATCAGCGGCTGACGTAAATTGACATAATTTTAGTAGGCAAGTTTTTAATCGCGTCTAAACTTGTTTGGAGTAGTGACAGTTTGACAGGACTAAACTAAAATTTATCTTGTGTCCTTTTCTTAATGAAATAGAAAGAAAAAGATGCACTGAACTTAAATTTAGTTTAGTTTGTGAACAAGGGAATCGGCACCAGTGTCTTTAAAAGAATTTTGCGAACGGTCAAATAAATCCACCACTGATGAAGTGACAATACCATGGGCAGAAATGGCTAAATGGCACCTAGCCCATATGTGTGAAACCTATTTTTGAAAAATAGTCTCGAAAGTCTCGTTTTTCCCGGGAATTTTGAGACCGCAGCGAGTCTCGTTTTTTTTTCCCGGGATTCAGAAATGCTTCGAGACTGAAAACCCTAGTCAAGAGTATTACTCATTATTTTGTTTTATTTCATAATAAAATGCGGTACACTACCAAAACTTTGACATAATTCAAAACATTTATTAAATAAATAAATTATAATTTATTAAATTATATTATCTATTGTTAATATTATTTTTGTACTTAGTTAACAACATACCATCACTGTGATGTTCCTCCTTTGGCTCATTAATATCATCTGGTCCCTCACAAACAGCTGGTAATTTTTCTTTGATAGCAATGCTTTCTGTTTGAACAACATCAACTATACTTATGTTCTCTATTGGAGATTTTATAAACCCACCTAAATACTCTGAGTGGTCTTGGTTTATTAAAGGTTTGGGCTGTAAAAAGATATTTATAGTATTAGGAAAATATGCCAGTCACATTCCCACAAACACAAACTTGTTTCATTATGCTAAAATCACTTAACAGAGCAAAAGTAGGTTCAATGTACTCTGGAGAGTCGGCCATGCTACCAGCCTCACAGACCAATGATATGATTAGCGTGAACTCAAGACACAACAGGTATAAGCTTGAGAGAAATCACTTCCACATTGTACTGATATTAGAATTTGTAAATATAAATGTCTGTTGAAGAATATCTCACCTCATAATCCTCATTCATCATCTGAGCGAAGAGCTGTTCGGCTTCCAGACAGTTTCTCAGAAATCGGTAGCACTGCTTTAGTTTAGCGAAGCAGAAGAAACAAGCAAGAATCGGTCTCCTGTCCTCAGTTACAAACTGCAATAAAACGTGGCTTACACTATTTTGTTAATATAAAAAAAAATCTCCAATCCTACTTTTTTTTTTATAGATAATTATTTAATACTTAAAGCACACAAATGTAACTACTTACTGACTTATAATATCTACTTAATAATAATAATTATGTACAAGGGAAAATTATCAAAGGGCATCAAAGAATTCGTCTGCATCGCTGTCAACAGGAAAAGTGGCCAAAAAATAGGCCAGCCTCTAGTCATGTGTAGAGTCAACCAACCGCTTGGCGATGTCTTGAAAAACCAAATGGGCACTCGGACCCTATGGCCCTAGGTATTTCAAACCCGAACGGCTCAAACATATAAGTCCCAATAAGATTGGTGTATTTGCGCCGTTTGAGGTTTTCTGCACCTGCATCCGCAGCTCCAGCATAGCCCGCCGCGCTAGGAAGATTGGATGGCGCAAGGGTGTCGACACAAGTTGCATTGCAAACCAAAGGCCTACCTACCTTCCAAGGCATTATAGTAGTAGTATACGTGCCTAGCCATTGGGTTCTAAAACAGCTGGCACCCCAGTGGAGACAAGAGCACGATGGATGATGTCATTGTTGCTGGCGTGCCGTGCTATCCGGCCTGCGCTTCTACTGCAGGACAAGCCATGGTTAGCCATCATACATTTTAATAAAATTGTAAAGACAATTTTTTGGCGGTCAGTAATGCTTTCAATACGCCTCATACAGAGATGGTATGAGCATTGATTGCCACTCTTGCTCAAGGCAGATTGGTTAATAATTACGTACAAGGTTCTGCCACATGGATTATCTTTCACTTAATTCTTATTTTAAAAACTTACTGGAATATCAGTCAGCTTCTCATAAAGTTCATGGAAGTTCCTGTTCACCACCAGATACATGCGAACATTCTGCACTAAACATATTCTACACATTGGCAGTTTTTCCATCTCTCAACTCGAACCACTTTGGCGTATAAATAACTGGCGCGGCTTGTTTATATTATTGCGACTTCTAGTAATTTTCGAAAGCGAATAAAAGCTTTTTAAATAACGTGTGCCCTTTCTTGGTGGACCACGGTAACACGGCAGCTGCTAGAGTAACTTAAACAAATTATCTATATTATAATTAACTCTCTTATAGGATCTAGAATGTACTCTGTCTGTGCAGTGTGCAATAAACAAACAGAGAGAGTAGGTACCTAATTTTTATAGCTACTTGACAGAAATGTAATGACAAATGAATGACTCTAATGACATTATGTACTCTGTGATGACAGTTTGGTCTGATAATGATTGACAAGTCGCTTTCCGAAAGTAACGCTCACATCAAAATATTCTCTGTCTACGATTTTACATAACGACGTCGACGAGTTCAGAGTTAGTTCACTCAGTTTGACATGACATTGACATTCAAACTTCAATTCCATTTATATTTTTAATGAACTGGCTACTGAGGCCTTTGAAATTATTATGCAACTAATTACAAAAGGCGGGTAATTATGATGAAAATTCGTAAAAATATCTAATCTTTTTTTTTGTAGTCTTTATTTCATAATGCCAGCTGAAGATTTTTTGAAGTGTTAACTTCTTTAGGCGCGTTGAGCACTTTTTGGGTGAACAAAAGTCATGGACCTCACGTCATCGTCACGCTTGATTTTTTTTTAGCGCCATCTACTTTCTACCGTTTGAATTACATTAAGGTTGAAGTGATAACTTCTTTAGGCACGTTGAGCACTTTTAGGGTGAACAAAATTCATGGAACTCTCGTCATCGTCACGCTTGAAGTGGTTTTTTACTATATGACGTGTACACGAATAATTATGTCTTGTCAAATTACTCTTTTGAGTAAAACTTTGTTGACATACATCACACTTATAAGGCTTTGCACCAGTGTGTACGCGAAAATGTCTTTTTAAAACACACTTTAGGTTAAAACAACGTTGACATACGTCACACATAAAAGGTTTTTCACCAGTGTGTATGTGAATATGTTTTGATAAATGACTCTTTTGACTAAAACTACGTTGACATACATCACACTTATAAGGTTTTTCACCAGTGTGTAGACGCACATGGTTTATTATATCATACTTTCTACTATAACTACGTAGACATACATCACACTTATAAGGTTTTTCACTAGAGTGTGTACGAATATGTGATTTTAAACAACCCTTTTGTCTAAAACTACGTGAACATACATCACACTTGTAAGATTTTTCACCAGTGTGTATACGAATATGTTCTATTAAATGATACTTTTGCCTAAAACTATGTTGACATACATCACACTTATATGGTTTTTCACCTATGTGTCTACAAATATGTCTTGTTAAACCACACTTTCTATTAAAACTACGTAGACATATATCGCACTTATAAGTTTTTTCACCGATTTGTGTACGTTTTTTTACTCGATTAAAACTACGCTGATCGCATTTGTTAGGCTCTTTGCCTAGGTTTCGACGTGGTTTCGACGGACGTTTTTCAGTTGTCCGGATAACTTCCGAGTCAGATTTTTCGTTTTTCATTTGTTCGGCTGTTATTGCATCTTCTAGTTTTGGTTGTTTCGCAGCGGTTGTACCTATGATTATAAATCTGGTCAGTACAATGTTGGAAATAGATTGACATGCACACGAATCAAAGTAATAGCGCTTTGCATGCGTCACTGAGAAGGAGAAATTTCACTTAATCACCAAAAAACAAAAGTTAGTGCAAAATTGTAGTAACTTCAACTTAAGGTCAGTTCAAAAACGATCTGCACCCTAATTGCGTAACACACTATCAATCACAATGTTTCATTTTAACAGTTTCATTGACAAACAACATTCATTGCGATATTATAATACCCGACTGCCCCAGAAGGACCCCTAATGCTTTTTCGAGATTATTTATGTTTGTATGTATGTCTCAGGGCCGTAAGCAGGGAGGAGGTTTTGGGGGTTCAAACCCCCCTCGAAATGCGAGAAACCAGAATCTCAATCGAGAGATCGCCCCCTAGGGTACCTCCTTATACAGATAATTGTAATCTATTTCGCATGGGCGTACTTTATAATCTACAATACCAGTAAAAGTATGTTTACATACTGTATTTTTATCGACTCTGACTTTGTATTGAATCAATTCCTGCAACTTCAGCATTCTCTGAGATATTCAAACCTCCCCAGTCTCTCAGTAAGAGTATGCTTGTTTTTTTAAGATTTCCGAAAAAAGAGGAAAATACTCTTTTTTTTTAATCTGTATTTACTGTTTGTCTAGCCTCTCTGAAATCACAAATAGGTACTTACTTAATTTCTTTAAAAAAAAGTTTGCAACAACCCCCCCGAAATGAATTCCTGGCTACGGCCCTGATGTCTATTTCTTCGGCACGCTCTGTAGCCTAAACGAATAGATGGATTTCAACATACGAGGTGTCGTTAGGGTCGTCTTAATTGTGGGAGTGACATATGGTTTTTTTTTTTTATAGATTTCATTTGCAAATAAAAAAACACGGAGGGAAAGGTATTTTTTAAAATAAATTTCAACAATATTGGTATCAAATAAAAGCTAGTAGGTACTTAATGAGTTGATTCCAAATCTACAACGTTATTTTTTCTTTATGCTAAACCCGAAAAGGGACCATTGTACTCATCATTTTGAACAACTTTTTCTATGGGATCAACATTGAAATCGCGAAAAAAAAAACAGCTGTTCCTTACATTTGTGTTCACTTAAATCGACAAAATGTATTGAACAGCTGATTTTTTTTTCGCGATTTCAATGTTGGTCCCTTAGAAAAATTTGTTCAAAATGATGAGTACGTACCTACAATTACCCCTTTTCGGGTTTAGCATAAAGAAAAAATAACGTTGTATATAGGTATTAATACAACTAAAAAGCATGAAAAAAAAAAAAAATACCGACTGAGAAGAGAAAAATATAAGTAAGTATTGAACTTTGTTTTTTGTAAGTTATTGCAGGCGGGACAAACCAATAACCTGAAATATGGTGTAACTTTTGTTTGTCCCCGCCTGCAATACCTTGTTGAGTAGACAAACTTTTCGAACATAAATATGCAGTAATGAATTAGCAATTTCCTTCAAAAATATTCAGATTATGATAGACTAGCTGCGCCCCGCGGTTTCACCCGCGTGAGGCACGATCCCATGGGAATATCGCGATAAAAAGTGTCCTATGTGTTAATCCAGGTTATAAACTATCTGTGTGCCAAATTTCATCCAAATCCGTTCAGTACTTTTTGCGTGAAAGAGTAACAAACATCCATCCATCCATACTAACAAACTTTCGCGTTTATAATATTACTTAGGTTAGAAGTTAGATAGTGTTACGCAATTAGGGTGAAGATAAGTTTAAAAAAGTGGAAATTAAAGACGTTTTTCAAGCAATCACTATTATTATACTGCTAAGGTGATTTAAAATTAGAATTTCGAGAATAAGTATTCAAATTGTCAAATTAAAGCACTCAATTTGTAAATGTCACCACAAGTTGGTATCCACTGATACATATTCTGATCCATTTGTTAGGGTTCCGTACCCAAAGGGTAAAACGGGACCCTATTACTAACACTCCGCTGTCTGTCTGCCCGTCTGTCACCAGGCTGTATCTCATGAACCGTGATAGCTAGACAGTTGAAATTTTCACAGATGATGTATTTCTGTTGCCGCTTTAAAACAAATAGTCTATTCAAAAAGTATTGATGAAAATGTAAAAAACCGGCCAAGTGCGAGTCGGACTCGCGCACGAAGGGTTCCGTACCATTATCTATAAAAACGGCAAAAAAATCACGTTTGTTGTATGGGAGCCCCCTTAAATATTTATTTTATTGTTTTTTACAACCGAAATACATCATCTGTGAAAATGTCAACTGTCTAACTATCAGGGTGCATTACAGTCTGGTGACAGACCGACAGCCAGACAGACAGACAGCGGAGCCTTAGTAATAGGGTCCCGTTTTACCCTTTGGGTACAGAACCCTAAGAAAGGAGCGGTGGCGGTGCGTGGTCCTACAGTTTAAAGGTACAATTCAGCATGTGCCCAACCGCCAGATAACTTTCAATGCTCTGTGCCACCTGATGTTTGCAGTTGCACAACACAAATGATAGACCGCAGCGACACTACTAAACTTGTTTCTATGAAAACGCTTCAATAAATGGCGACATTGCCGCCTGCTGCTGCATTCAACATTGCACATATAAGCAGGTATGCCCTTCAGCTGACAACTTCCTATCAGGTGAACCATTTTGCTTACTAACAGATTAACTAACTAATACTTACTTTTCATCTCCCTGGCTCTTTGTTTCTTCTTGGATACTTCTTGTTCTTGTTCCACTTCAGTTCTAAATTCCATTAAAGGTACATCATATTCTAATTCTGTTTCGGATGCTTCTTGTTCTATTTTCACTTCAGTTTCAAACCCCATGAAAGGTGGTTCATATTCTAAATATGACTCGGAATAATGTGGTGGTATCTCTGCTACATCTAGACAGCTGCTATTGTCTAAATTTTCCATATCTAGCTCTGTAAGTAAACCTAAACAAAAAATCATTTATTATTAATATTTGTTTTATTTCACAATACCATGTGTTTAACAATATTTAAACTAAATACTACTAAAACTTCGAAGTAATTCAAAACATTAAAAAAAAAAAAAAAATATGATCTAAAATTTATAAAAATATATAAGCTATTGTTATTTTTTTAAATTAAAGTAATTGTATAATTTGTCATAATTGATTTATTTTTGTTTTTAATTACCTACAACTATTATTTTAAAATAATATTAATATTATTTTTGTAATTAAAAACATAAAAATAATTTTAATATGGCCGAGGAAGATAAACAAATCAAGTATCTTGACTTGGCTCACGAGATTGTCGACATGTGGGATGTGGACTCTGCGATCATTGTGCCGATAGTCGTATCAGCCAATGGCTTAATTGCCAAGAGCCTCGACCAACATCTACGGAGGCTCTCGTTAGGCAGCTGGATTAAGGGCTTGATTCAGAAAGCGGTACGTCTGGACACGGCCCGTATTGTTAGAAGGTTCCTCTCTCTGGAGCCCTGACCGCCGTTAGCTTGGACCCTGTTCCCGATACCGGTGGGCTACTATTTTTTATATTTTTAAATGTTTTTATATTCTAATATTTAAAAATGTAATTTATATGTAACTTTATGAAATATAACTTTAATTTCGGAAGTCGGTGTCTTTGCTTTTCAATTTCCGTTTTTTGCCACCGACTTCCGAAATTAAAGTTATTTTTCACTTTTTTAGTGTTTTTTTTGGAAGTCGGTTGTTTTTTTTTTTTGTAAAAAGTTTTTTTTTTTAACCGACTTCTTCAAAAAGGAGGAGGTTCTCAATTTCTGTTTTTTTTTTTTTGTATTTTTGTTACGCGATTACTCCGCCAATTATGAATCGATTTTGATGATTCTTTTTTTGTTTGGTAGGTCATACTTCCGAGGTGGTCCCATATAATTTTTATTAACTTTGCTTGCGTAATTACCTACACCACACAAATCCGAATACCACTACCTGCTATGTAAATAACAGTGAAGGAGTCAAACAGGATATCGTCTAGATAAACTAAGTGGGAAAAATACGTAATATTGAAGCTAACTCCAAAATTACACAAGCAAAGTTAAAATTTATATCAGGGTTTCCACCATTCCAGACACCTTTTTACAACCAATTGTTTTTGTAACCTACATTTACTACTTATTGTAATAATTGTATTTAGTATCAATAAAGTTATTTTTATTTATTTATTTTTTATTTACATTGGTCAGACAGGGGACATAGCTTTTCCAAAGTTCTGGATAACCAGTACACTCTAGCCACCCAAACCCATAGCCCAATATGTTGTGTTTTTCCAATAGTCCTACACCAACCGGGGGTTGTCCTTGGTGCACTTGCATAGTGCATACAGGGAAAATCGTCAGTGATGCCTCATTCCTTTTGAAATTGTTTAAGGGGCCTCAGCGAATGGGCTCCAGCCCCTCGTACGCCTTCCAAAAGACCGGGACCCCCTGGGCCCGAGATATGTTAACATATAAAAATAAATATTCATATTATTTTTGTTATTAAAAACATACCATCACTTTGATATTCCTCCTTTGGCTCAATAATATCTTCTGGTCCCTCACAAACAGCTGGTATTTTTTTTTTGATAGCAATGGTTTCTGTTTGAACATCATCAACTATACTTATGTTCTCTATTGGAGATTTAATAAACCCACCTAAATACTCTAAGTGCTCTTGGTTTATTAAAGGATTGTGCTGTAAAAAGATATTTACAGTATTAGGAAAATATGCCAGTCACAGTGCCACAAGCACAAACTTGTTTCATTAAACTAAAGTCACTCAACAGAGCACCACAAGTGTGGGCACTTAAGTAGGTTCTATGTACTCTGGACAGTCGGCCATGCTACCAGCCTCACAGACCAATGCTATGATTGGGTGAACTCCAGACACAACAGTAGACTTAAATGAAATGAAATTGTTTATTTCACACTAGCGCACACATAGTTGGTACAAGTCCATATTATGTTAATAGGTAGATACTTATAGCTATGTTAGTAAAATTTTAAAATAATTATTATTTTGAACATGAATGCGTGACCAATGCCTCAGAATTTGGCTGTCCACTCTTTCCGACACCACGCTCAGAAGCTCGTTGGTGCTACCTTTTATCCGAGACCACAGGGATGCCGTTCTTTTGCGAAGCACCGCTTGGGAGCCGTCCGTGCTGTCGTCGGCGAACATGCCGGAGGCACTGCACCGCCATGGGAGCCCCAATAGACCCCTGAACGCGTTGTTATACTGGACGCGCAGAGCATTGTAGGATTTTTTAGAGTAATTTCTCCACAGGTTGCACGTGTATAACGTCTAGCAGTAGCTTTTGAATAGTGTGACTTTAACGTCACGTGAGCATCGCGCAAACCTGCGAGAAAGCATATTTCCCCTTACCGACAATGCTCTGCGCTCCCTATCCATTTCCATATCATCCATAAGTCTGTCGTTGACCCAGTGACCCAAGTACTTAAATTGCGACACTTGCTCTAGGACGGTTCCATTTAGTGTGATTGGAGGAACAGGGTAGGTTTTAGTCCCAGCCTTAAAAACTAGCAGCTCGCTCTTCTGAACATTGTACTTGAGCCCATGGGCCCTTGCATACCGTTCACATATGGTCAATAGTGACCTCACGGCACTAACTGAGGGGCCCAGCAACACCATGTCATTAGCATAGCTGATATTATTAGTAAAAACACCATCCACTGAACAACCGACACCAGCGTTGCTGAGCTCCTCAATCAGTCCATTCACATACAAATTGAATAGAGTAGGTGAAGTTAACCCCCCCTGCCTTATTTCACACTCCATCCTATATTTATCCGAGTATTCGCCCAACCACCTGCTGACAACATTACTTTGGTTATCATACCAATATCTGAATAAGTTGATGATCTCTACGGGCAGCCTGGTGTTAAGCATCATCTTCCTCCACAGAACATTGTATGACACCATGTCGAATGCTTTTCACAGATCCAGGAAGCAGGCGTATACTGGTGTTCTTCTATCAGTATAATACCGGACAGTATGCTTAACACACTATACTAAAGATTCTGTGGACAGCCCAGGTCGGAAACCGAACTGGACGTCATGCAGGGAGACATATCGACTTAAGTGTGTGTTAAGCACACCGTCCAGCACCTTACCCAGGGTCGTGGCCAGAGATATAGGTCTATAATTTCCCTTTTCCGATGCGTCACCTGTCTTATTTTTACTATAGGTACTACTACTGTCTTCATGAGATCGTCTGATAGATAGTTATGGCGAAGACAGAGAGTAAACAACATGGATGCAGTTGCTCGATGCTGAGACCATCGTGCCCCGGTGAGTTCCCTCTGGTCATTTGTTTAATAACCTTGTCAACCTCTGCGTAAGTTACTTTTACTGGAGGATCGTTGGTTCCGCGTTTCCCAGCATCAAGCATCATTTCACCCTCGTCCACTTAAAACAGCCACTTTGACAGAATCATAAGAACCGAAATAATTCATCTGTTTGACAGTTTTCTATGGAGTTTCGTAAAATGGCCCACACATTATGAATTGCTTTTGTGGAATTGCTAATGACAGCTGGAAAATCAGGAAATTAATTTCCTTTAGAGGAATTGCTAATGTGGCCGTTTTAGGCCCCCAGGCTTGAGAGAAATCACTTCCACATTGTACTGAAATTAGAAAATGGTAAAATATTTCGGCGCTTTTTTATAGTAGCTATTTTTTTTGGGTAGAATAGACCGTTTTTATTGTAAATTTGAAAACCGCAAAGTGCGCAAAATCATAGGAGCGGAGAAAAAAAACCCCAAAAAAAATAAATGAAACTTGTCTAAATTTGTTTCTAAGCAATAATGAGGTCAATGAAATATACAAGGTCAAGGTCACAACCCAAAAGTCGGTCGTACACCCCAAAAGTCAAGGTCAAACAAAAAAATACTAAAATCTTCTCAATACTGTAATCTTTTTGTATGTTTTTTACGCGATTACTCCGCCAATTATGAATCGATTTTGATGATTCTTTTTTTGTTTGGTAGGTCATGCTTTCGAGGTGGTCCCATATAAATTTTATTAACTTTGCTTGCGTAATTTTTGAGTTAGCTTCAATATTACGTATTTTTCCCACTTAGTTTATCTAGACGATATCCTGTTTGACTCCTTCACTGTTATTTACATAGCAGGTAGTGGTATTCGGATTTGTGTGGGGTAGGTACCACAACTAAAAACATTTTCCAAAAAAAAAACGGAAATTGAAAAGCAAAGACACCGACTTCCGAAAATAAAGTTATTTTTCACTTTTTTAGTGTTTTTTATGGAAGTCGGTTGTTTTTTTTTTGGAAAAAGTTTTTTTACTAAGTCGAGGCGTGTTATTTTTTTTTATGTTGGTTTAGTGTGTAGTGTACCTGTTAATAAGATAACATCAAAAAAGTACACAAAAATAATAATAATGTAAGTATTTTTTAACACTCTCGACTGTGGGCGTGTACATACAACATCAAATTACGTTTCGTTACTCATGATCTTCAAATAAAACTTAATATTTTTAATTTACTTAATGATATCTTTTGACTCATTATTGAGTTCGTTGCGGTGACAGCTATTTAAAAATAAATTAATGTTAAAAACTTACAATAGTAATACTAAAAACCGCTGTTACTTAGTCTAAACGTAAAACGGAACAACCTAGAAGTGAAATTTGTGCAATATCTGTGGTAAAATGTCAATTTAAGTAGGTATGTAAATAAGTTGATTTTTCTGAAACTTTAGGATTTTTTTTCTCAAAAACTAGGCGTTTGCGCAGTGTGAAATTTTGGGAAAGCGTTCTACATGGAGATTTCTATACGCTATAAAATTGTGAAGCTTCGCATGCGCGGGTGTTAAAGTACAGTGGAGCCAATATTTCTGTTGAAGAATATATTGTCTCACCTCATAATCCTCATTCATCATCTGAGCGAACAGCTCTTCAGCTTCCAGACATTTTCCCATAAATCGGCAACACTGCTTTAGTTTAGCTAAGCAGAAGAAACAAGCAAGAATCGGTCTCCTGTCCTCAGTTACAAACTGCAACAAAACTTTCTTCTATACCTAAGACATCTTACACTATTTTGTCTATACCTAAGACGACCCACTGACCAACAATTATACTTCCAAATATTACATTTAATAAAATTGTAACGCCAACAGTTGATGGTCAGTAATGCTTCCTTGATGCCTTATACAGAGAATGCATGAGCATTGATTACCACTCTTGCTCAAGCCAGATTGACGACTTTATATTAAGTATTTTTAAGTCAAAAGTCCCTCACATTGATTTTCTGTCACATAATTCTTAATTATCAACTTTTTTTGGGTGGGAAATCATCAAATGACTTCTCCCGCTCTGGGCGGAGCGGAAGGGCGTGTCAGCCTCTTACTGACTAAAACCCACCCGTGTTCCTTCAGTTGGGTCCCGGGTCCCGGTATCCCTTTCGGACTATTCCGCAACCCTGGCAGGAATTATCAACTTACTGGAATATCAGTCAGCTTTTCATACAGTTCCTGGAAGTTCCTGTTCACCACTAGATACATGCGAACATTCTGCACTAAACACATTCTACACATTGGCAGTTTTTCCATCTTTGAACTCGGAACACTGTGCTATGGCGTACAAATAACTGGCGTGGCTTGCATAAATTATTGCGACTTCTAGTAATCTTCGAACGCGAATAAAAAATAATAGCTATAACATGCAAAAATGCAAACCAAGAAACCAACTTTTATTATTTTTATGGAAAATTGACAATAAAAGTATAGAATGAATGACGCTAATGACAGTTTGCTGTGAGTGAGTATCTGTCTGAGTGACAGTTTTCAGCAGACTCTTGACAATGACATGTAGTTCGACATGACATTCAAACTTCAATTCCATTTTAATTTTTAATGAACCGGCTACTGAGGCCTTTGAATACGGCGGGCGAGGCAACTAATACGGCGGGCAAATAAATGAAAATTCGTAAAAATATCAAATCTTTTTTTGTACAGTCTTTATTTCATGTTGCCAGCTGAAGATTTTTGTTGCTGAGTTCATATTCATCGGTGAAGTAATCCTGAGGAGTCCCACAAGCGCTTCCTGATCACTTAGGGAGACTTATCATACTCCGTGTTATTATTTCTGTGTCAAGAAACCTCTCCCTTTCAAGACTTCGGGAAATATTCGCCGGCTGATTCGTGAAGGTACCGGAACCGGCTTAAAAGGTGCAGGATGTCAGCGCTGCCTGGACAGAGAAACCCCGGGATAAATCTGGATAGCAGACACCCCACCCTCTTTCAACACTTCGTATCCTTCATATAATTTATGTGCACATAATGTTGTCATAATTTCATGGAAAAAATATTGCATTTTATTGCTATGAATGTTGGTAATAAATAAAACAAATTACATTTGGAATAAGTATTTTTTCATTTTACCATAATAATAACACTCGCAAAGGTAACTGTGTCTGTGTTATTTCAAAAAGTACCTAGTGACTATGATTATAATGTTTAAAATACCTAGTGCCATCCACGAAGACGCGCCCACTCTGCGATTACTCTACTGTATAGTAGTTAGCTTTAAACTCTCCACCAATGATCCAGCCAGTCCCATCTTGCTGTCCTCCCCCCAGGGACGCCCTAAACAGATGTTCGTACCCCACAGAGGGTGCCCTTAGCGAGCAGTCGCTTCATAAGTTTTTATGCCCTGCTTGGAGGCTTTAGGTTAGTTGCTAAAGGCAGCCACAGGACAGTGCCGTAATTAGCCTTTTATGCGCGCGGTGCGAGCTGCTATAACCGCGCCCATGAAATATATTTTCTAATCATAACCGGTTCTGACAATAAAATGGATTGTCTATAAAAATAAATAATAGGTATTGTTAGTGGCCCTGGTCTGGTCATTTCTGCGCCCCTCCAGGGTCTGCGCCCCGTGCCTGGGCACCGCTGGCACCGCACTATTTACGGCAATGCCACAGGATAGCCCGGTTAAGTGGCCTGACCTCAGTCGGCTACGAAATACGTGGCCCAGGTAAAAAAAAAAGACAGTAATCGCGGAGTGGGCCGCATCTTCGTGAATAGCACAAGCGACCACTTGCGCCAGCGGCTTCACCTGCGTGATATCTTTATAAATTAATGAGCATAAGTTAATCAGTGATATATTGTTACAATTCAGTTTTTTTTTTTTCATAATTGAAAAGTCCGATTAAATCTTTTAAAAGTAGGCGGTAGTTTTAAGGTTACGCTAAAAAGCTATTTGTGTTTTTCATATTTGAAAGATCTTTCGCCTGATTGTGTTCCAATATGATTTCTTAGCTCATAACAAGTTGTTTACTAATGTGTACACGAATATGTCTTGTTAAATTACTCTTTTGATTAAAACTTTGTTGACATACATCACACTTATAAGGCTTTGCACCAGTGTGTATACGAATATGTTTTGTCAAATCACACTTTAGATTAAAACTACGTTGACATACATCACACTTATAAGGTTTTTCACCAGTGTGTAAACGATTATGTTCTGTTAAATGAGTCTTTTGACTAAAACTACGTTGACATACATCACACTTATAAGGTTTTTCACCAGTGTGGATACGAATATGTTTTATTAAATCATACTTTCTACTAAAACTACGTAGACATACATCACACTTATAAGGTTTTTCACCAGAGTGTATACGCATATGTGTTTTTAAATAAACCTTTTGACTAAAACTACGTGAACATACATCACACTTATAAGATTTGTCACCAGTGTGTATACGAATATGTTCTGTTAAATGAGTCGTTTGCCTAAAACTACGTTGACATACATCACACTTAAAAGGTTTTTCACCAGTGTGTATACGAATATGTTTTGTTAAACCATACTTTCTACTAAAACTACGTAGACATACATCACACTTATAAGTTTTTTCGCCGATTTGTGTACGAGTATGTTGTGTATTTTTTTTTATTCGATGAAAACTACGCTGATCACATTTGTTGGGCTCTTTGCAAGAAGTGCCAAGTGGTTTCGACGTACGTTTTTCAGTTGTTCGGATAACTTTCGAGTCAGATTTTCCGTTTTTCATTTGTTCGGCTGTTATTGCATCTTCTAGTTTTGGTTGTTTCGCAACGGTCGCACCTATGATTATAAATCTGGTCAGTAAAATGTTGGAAGAAGATTAAAATGCACACGAATCAAAATAATAGCGCTATGCTTTAAGCTGCGCTGCATGATTCACCGAAACGGAGGAATTTCAGGTAGGTAAGTATACACTTAATCACCAAAAAACAAAAGTAAGTAAGTAGTACACCCGCCAAAGGAGATAGGTAACCAGTCACGCACACTACAAAACTATCGCTGCTGTGTAAACGATTCATTACGTACTGCTCAATGACAGCCACGCACACATAGCATTCGTAGAGTGAGTGCGTTAATGTCTTCTAAATGATAGTATATCATAATTCCGCAACACAAGATTAACGCTCTCCTGGCGCAACAGGTAAGCATTCAACCCGCAGTGACAAATACTTTGAGTTCAATCCACGGTTTTACTTAATTATTATTTTTGAGATTTTGTAACTTAGAATTAATATACTAACTGATAAAACAATATTCTGACTGGTTTGAGAATCTACCACAAGTTTCTCGCCTACTTAAAATTATTTGCCAGTTTAGAAGCTAACTACCCGCTTTAAAAATATATTCCTGCCTTCAATTGTGAACTTATGTATGAGTCAATTCGCATTAGCAACTACACCTACACTCCTTCTTTTGCACTTTTACGAAGTTTGTGATTGTGATAAATTCATTAACTGAGACTATGCATCATTTAACAATATTTCATAAAGCTCAGATTATTGTTTTGCATGAGCAAAACATTTTTGTTAGTGATTTCGCAAGGCGCCTAATGATATCGGTAAGTAAAATTATTATTAAAAATATTGTATTTTATTGGTGACATAATATCACCGTTGCCCAGTAATTTCAATGAGATTGTCTGTTGTGTCTCATTTAACGAATTGTAGTGATTGATGAGTATTTGAAAATAATAGGGAATTACACCGGAGTATTTATTTATTAACTGCATACCCAGTCACTATATCGATATTTTAATTTTGTAATTAAAGTGATGCTTAGAAAGCCTTTTAGATTCCCGACAGATCTACTATACAATGAGTTTCCGGTTCTCCGAGTACGTCAACTATATATACTTAGTGCCGCACTGCATGCACACAAATCTATTAAAAACAGACCTGACTACCAAAGCCTGCTCTCAAAACGTATCTTACACGTCCGTCTTCCTAATGCAATCAGTCTTCTGGCCAGACGGTGCCCCTCTTACTCACACACTTATATTTACAACAAAATAAGCAAGCGCTGTAATAATAAAGATCTTAACATCCACTCGTATAAAAATATGACTAAAACTTGGCTTCTCTCACTGTCATACAATGATACTGAGGATTTGGTGAGTTAGCACCAAAATTACAAGCAAGTCATTCACACAAAACCCACATCTACAACTCACCAATGCACCCCCACTCACACACACTTACACACACACACACACACACACGCACACTACAACATTATTTAGAATTATTTGTTTTGTTCAATTTATTTTTATCTCTTGATAGTTCGCTAATTATTACGAATTCTGTCCATTGTCAAACATCCTTTTAAGATTTATAATAGCTAACGCAAACCATGTCTCAATTTAAAATTTAAGATAACGCAACTCAGGCCCCCAAGATACAGGCGCTGCCTAGTTTGGGGACCACTGTTTTAATTACATGTTAAATATTCTAGTTACAGTAAGCATACAATGTTATTATTTTTAATTTACTTTGTAACAATGGACCAATAAATTATTCTTATTCTTATTTAATAATTACCATTTTTACCGTTTTACACTTATTATAATAAATGTTTAAACTGTATTTTGTAATAAAATATACAAAAATATAATGATTATGTTTGTAAATGAATAGGAGATAATAATAAAATAACAATTTTTAAATGTTTTTTTTTTTCTAAATTATTGTAAATTGCATATTTTATATGGAAAATAATCAAATGATATTTATTCTAAATATATGCAGTATTCAGCAATTAATAATAATGCTTAACACTTTTTATATTTATAGATAAAAAATAATAATATGTGAATACAGTAAATAATATGTCTTATCCTACTTCCTACTAATATTGTAAATGTGAAAGTTTGTGTGTTTGGATGTTTGTTACTCAATCACGCAAAAACGGCTGAATGGATTTGGATGAAATTTGGCAAACAGATAGTTTATAACCTGGATTAACACATAGGATACTTTTTATCCCGATATTCCCACGGGATCGAGACTTACGCGGGTGAAACCGCGGGGCGCAGCTAGTTATTATTATAAATGTTTATATACTTAATTTCAATAAACTATATAATTTATATATAAGTATATAAATTGTCTTTATATAAATATATAAAAATATATTCTCTTCATTTTATTTATATTGTGTAGGAATTTTTAATTTCTTAATTCATAATTTGGGAGGTGTATTTTTAGTTCTAACATTTTCACTTTTTTTTGTAGAGAAAATCTGTTCGACTGTTGGTGCATCGTCGAGCTGAGAGGCGAAATAAACCGTCGCCTGTCGCCTCGGCACCGTGAGATTGTTGCCATACATCAGATCCATTCGCTAAGACCAGCATAACAGCAGCAGCACACAACGTCACTATGCAAACTGTACGGAACCACCTGCGAGCGGACGGCTTGGCATGTTGCAAACCGGCGCGGAAAATTTTATTATCCACCGTGCACCGTCATAATCGAGAATCGAAGGAATATGGGCACTTCGATTGGCAAAAAAATGTCGTCATACTGATGAAAAATGTTTCAAATCACATAAGGATGGACGAAAAATACTATGGAGAATAAAAGGAGGCCAATACACGGAAAAAGATATATTATTAATTACGGATCATCTTGAGAAAGTGTAATATCGGAAATTACCGCCGACTTATCGTAACATTTATACTGCCTTGAAATTTCAGACATACTAACGAATTTAAATCTAATATTTTCCTAGGAACTGAGTTGGTAATAATTATAATACTGTTCCCGATACCGGTGGGTTACTTTATTTTATCTTTTGAAATTTTGTTATTTTTACATTAATATTTAAAAATGTATCTAATATAAATGTTACAACTGAACTACCTACAGTCACTGTTACTTTTGTTTGTGTGTAACTGTCTGTTACTACCTACTTGCTGTTTGTTGTTATAACTGAATAGACGAAATCTTAATACTATTCTTCAAAACTTTACAGCATATTTAGCCGTGATAAAATAAGTCGGCGGTACTGGAGAGTGAGTGATGTTATTGTTACTGGATCAGATTATATATTTATCTATGTGACATGTTTATTCACTCCGTCCATTGTTTATTATGTAATTGTATAAAAAGATGTAATGGTAATTTAGTTCTAAATATGTATATTGTGCATTTATAATAAAACATGTTAACATGTGATGTTTTTTTATTTTTTAAATAAAGATATATAATAAAAATGGTTTTATTTATTTAAGCTAAGTATTTTAAATAAATAAAACTTAACAAAAAATATTCCAATTGCTTTAAATTAAAATTTTAAATCTCTAAAAGAATCACACCTTCAGAGAATCGAACCCACGCAGTAGTACTCATAATTATATGAATTATTCGTTGGGCTACGAACGCTTTAAATTTTAATGCGAAATTATGTTATAGTATCATTATTAGAAGACATTTGCGCACTCACTCTACGTATCCTATGTGTGCGTGGCTGTCATTGAGCAGTACGTAATGAATCGTTTACACAGCAGCGATAGTTTTGTAGTGTGCGTGACTGGTTACTTATCTCCTTTGGCGGGTGTACAAAATTGTACTAACTTCAACTTATGGTCTGTTCCAAAACTGCACCCTAATTTCGTAGGTACCTGTTTAATTTTGACAGTTCAACAACATTCAATGCGATAACGCATTGAATGAAAAATTGGGGTTTACGTATTAATACTGTGGCTTATAATACCTCGGCATAATGCTAAGGTTAGCATAACTGTCATTTGGTCGAGGTATTTTAGAATCATTTGGAGCTGCATAAATTTATAAGTCATTATATTTATTCGTCTATTAATAGCCATAATTATAAACATTATCTATAGGTACTAATATTATAAAGAGGAAAGATCTGATTTTTTGTTTACATTGCATAGGCTCCGAAACTACCGAACCGATTTGAAAAATTCTATCACTGTTAGGAAGCTACACTATCCCCGGCTGACATAGGCGATATTATATTTTCAAAAAAATTAGGGCTCCTTACTAAAACTCCAGTAATGTAACCCAAGGGGTAAAAAAATACCTAAAATAGCCGTAGTAGTAAGTACTTAGTGCTACCCGTGCGAGCAGCTAGTTTATTATAATTTGGGAATCTCTATTGGATTCAATTGGATTAGGTTTGTGGGCACCCCTGAGCCATCGGCGTCTTAGTGAGAAATTTTACGACTATTGTAAAAAAATATTTAAAAAAAAACGATTTTCGCTAAAAAAAAACATGTTTATTTTCAATTGAGGGCAGTTTTTTTCCACAATTTTCTTCAATTTTTTCAAAGTTACACCGTTTTGTTAACACTGTTAACAATGTCACAGCAGCGAACACACTTTTAAAAATTCCACAAAAAAAATTTAAAAAAAAAATTTGCCGTCCATAAAATAAAGCATTTCCCTCATTTCGATATGTTCAAATTATAGAGAATGACACTGTATTCTTCTTAAAAACTCAAGTGTCCTTAGACAGGTGTATGAAAAAAAAAAACAAAATTGGGGGTTTTTGGAGCGAAATAGTAAAGCGATAATTTAAATAAAATACCAAACCTATCGAGTAGGGTATCTAAATAAAGGAAATTAGAAGGAGATTACAAAAATAAAGGCATAATATTATATTTTTTAATTTGGAATAATAAATTAGTTAAAAGTTTTTGATAGCGAAAAATGGGCCATGTTTGTGTCGGACCTCGTAAATTGCCTGCGAAGCCTTGCACAAGCTCATTACAATAAACTAAAAATATCAAAATAAAATATTAGTATAAAATCTAAAAAACCCGACTGCAAAAATACGCACAATTAGACTCGCGACAATCTAAGAAGTCCGTTTTGACAGCTATAAAAATCCTTAGTGTAGCGATGAAAAAAAAGATTGGTTTCTTATATAGGTACTGATTCTCGAGACATATCGATTAAGCATACTTAGGGCCGATTCAACAAAACCCAGAGACCCAGATATCTTTTATTCGAGGAATAAAATTGACGTCGACAGTTTTTGTATAGAAAATCTGTTAAAAATATTTACTCGCTGGATAAGACTTATAATAGGGATAAAAGTTTGGTCGAATTCGCCCTTAGAGAGTTTGTAATCGACGACTTATATAAATGGCTTAAAACTGATTCTCAAGGCATAACGTTATAATACAAGTACGAGAACGAAACGTCAAAACGGACTTCTTAGATTGTCGCGAGTATAACTGTTTTTTTTTAATGTGCTTTTTATGATGTACCTACAATCCAGTAGAACATAAATTTTATGTATCTCTTAAGGTTTCTGCGGCGCAAGCCAGTAAAGCTCCCAGTCAGAATGATATTTCCGACGAAAAACTGTTTGAAAATGTGTTTGGTCATATTTGAGTTCATCACAAACAGACAGACAGACTTGGACTTGGACTTGCCTTTGTTTTGTGAGCATATGTTTTATTGCTAATATTATTTTTCTTACACATAATGGTATCACTTTGATGTTCCTCCTTTGGCTCAATAATATCATCTGGTCCCTCAAAAACAACTGGTAATTCTTCTTTGATAGCAATGCTTTCTGTTTGAACAGCATCAACTATACTTATGTTCTCTGTTGGTGATTTAATAAACCCACCTAAATACTCTGAGTGGTCTTGGTTTATTAAAGGTTTGGGCTGGAAAAAGATATTTATAGTATTAGGAAAATATGACAGTCACAGTCCCACAAGCACAAACTTGTTTCATTATTATAAAGTCACTCAAAAGAGCAAGCACCACAAGTGAGGACACTTGACTAGGGCCAATGTACTCTGGAGATTCGGCCATGCTACCAGCTTCAGAGACCCATTTATGGTTGGGGTGACCGGGTAAACTCCAGACACAATAGGTATGAGCTTGAGAGAAAACACTTCCAAACTATACTGAAATTAGAAATTGTAAAAATAAGTATCTGTTGAAGAATATCTCACCTCATAATCCTCATTCATCATCTGAGTGAACAGCTCTTCGGCTTCCAGACATTTTCTCAGAAATCGGTAGCACTGCTTTAGTTTAGCTAAGCAGAAGAAACAAGCAAGAATCGGTCTCCTGTCCTCAGTTACAAACTGCAACAATGCTTTTCTTACATTATTTTGTTTATATGAAGAAAATACTTCCAATATTACATTTAATAAAATTGTAAAGCCAACAGCAATGCTCTCTGTATGCCTCATACAGCGAATTCATGAGATTGGTGACTTTTTATTTAAGTATTTTTAAGTCAAGGTAAATAAGAATGTACAAGATAATCCATGTGAGGGACACATGGATTATCTTGTACATTCTTATTTATGAACTTACTGGAATATCAGTCAGCTTCTCATAAAGTTCATGGAAGTTCCTGTTCACCACTAGATACATGCGAACATTCTGCACTAAACATATTCTACACATTGGCAGTTTTTCCATCTTTGAACTCAAAACGTATCGCTTCAAGTTATTTAATTCAGCTTTACATTTATATTATTGGAAAACCATGGCGCACCAATAACTGGCGCGGCTAGTATAAATTATTGCGACTTCTAGTTATCTTCGAATGCGAATAAAAACTTTTAAATAAAGTGTGCACTTCCTTATTGGACCACGGTAAGATTCTATTTTTAAATATAATAGGTAGGTAGGTAGGTCTTATAACTCTCTTAGATAGTCCAGTTAGTAGTTCTTAGGATTTAGTTTACTAGTCCCTAAACACCATCTACAACTTTTAAACCGTTCACAGATTACTCTACACAATTATGGATTACCGCTACCGGTAGTACACTTTTATTTACACAATACAAAATTGCAAAAATGCAAATTACAAAATAACATCATTGACTTGACATTGACACTTCAAACTTTGACAGTGTGACACAATGACAGCTTGGTTGGTCAGTGAATGACAGATTGATTTTTATTTTCTATCTGACTACTACTTGAAACTATGCAAATATTTGCATGATAGTTTCAAAATTCTTAAATATATGGCGGGCAGATGCGAACAGTTTTTATCATGGTCCTAAATACGGATGGTCCAAAAGTACAAAGTTCAGCAGTGGATGTTTACCTGTATGAACATATTTACGGCCTAGCATAAGCATAATCAGCCTATAATGTTCCCACTGCTGGGACACCGGCCTCCTCTCTGTGGGAGGGAGCGGGCCGTAATCCGACACGCGGGCTCAGTGCGGGTTGGTAGATGTCACATGAGGTGTTGATAGAATTCCCAGGTACCTACTTGACTGTGTTTCCTGTCTAGCGTCCTAGCTACGTGACTAGATAAAACCTTATCTGCGTGTCCGGTACAAGTACCTACTCCATTTCTGAAACCGTATTGGTTATGGCTAAAATTAAAAATATCGACATCGCGGCACTTGCCTTGTCTTCTGTGATTGGTCGATTTCTGTACGACTTCCACTCAATGATAACGTAGCCGTGCAAACGATTATACAGGATGGTTGAAATAGTGACGTCATACAAAAAAAAATATTCCTATGGGTTAACTGAAAATACCCCATCTAAGTATGTTCCGCGACACTGAAAATAATCATTCCTTTTCGATCAAAATGTTGAACTCAATATCTTGAATTAATGATAGGAAAATAACTAATTTATGTCTGAATGAATACTCCCAATAAAGCTTTCAAGAAATTAAAAAAAAAATTTACCTATAACTCGAAAACTATCAAGAATCGCGGAACATACCAACATCGTGGGGTATTTTCGGATACCCCTGAGCATGACGAATCTATAATTTTTTTATGACGTCACTCTTTGGACCACTCTGTATCTCTTTATTCAACCATAGCAATAGCTACGTACTGACCGAGGAAATTATCTACTCTCATACATTCGACGTCTGTCCCCTATCAGAAATACACGATTTTCTCAAATACTTACTGCGTGCTTAAATTATATACATGTTATATATTATTTGCATGTATATAATCTAAGACTGCGTGTTAAAGATGCCCTATTATCGAATACAATAAATAAGGCTAACATAAAAAAGTGAAGCAGTGTAAAACAGTGTCACAGTGTAAGTAACTTTATAAAATAATAAAAAATCCGGAGTAATCGGTTTGATTTATGGTCTAACACGTGTGACTCCGGATTTTTAATTTGTCTGTCTATGATGTCTAGTTTTATTTGACTTTATGTCGTAGTTGGGTTTTATTTATTTATTTTATTATTTCTGTACACACAGTAAAATACATAGAGATACGACATATTTGTAACATGAGTACAAAGGTACTGCTTATTTCTTAAGAAATTCCTTCCTTTTTTTAGCACCCCACCTAGCCTGGGAGAGCCTGGGTGAGGTTAGAATATCTCAGAGAATGCTGAAGTTGCAGGAATTTATTCAATACAAAACGAAAAGTCAGAGTCGATAAAAATACAGTATTTAAGGTGGATGCGGTAAGGTGGCCCGCGAAATTCAAATAATCTTACGTTTTTTGCAATTTGCAGGTTGTATGTTGATTAAAATATGATTCGCGACCGTAACAAATATGGATTTATAGAATTATAAACATTAGAATCAGCAATACAACTCTCTAAGTTCATGTAAGTGTATTGAATGACTATTTCATGAAATCATGACATTTGACACTTACATGAACTTTAGGAGTTGTATTGCGATATATGTAAACTGTACCAATATTAGGTACCTATTCCAAGATCTTCCAGCTTCACAAGATGACTCAGTTGAAGTGCATCGTTATCTTGAGCATAAGTGCTCCATAGAATATGAGTGTTTATTCTTGGTATATATATGTAATACATGACGCATTTAGATGTACTTATACCCCATTTGAAATAAGATTAGACATTAAAACAAACCCTTTTACAGTCCGTTCAACCGATTTTGACTTCTATACCATAGGCATAAGAATAGCATTAAAAGCAAAAAAAGTTACACAATACCAACTATCTACTGCGGCTGCCATTTGTCATGCCACCAACGCAATAGAATTCAAAATCGGTTGAACGGAACGTAAAAAATGCTTATCTATACGTCTAATCTTATTTCAAATGGAGTATAGTTGGATTTTGTTTTCTACGCAGTAAATAGAAAATAGGTTAAGATCTTAATTAATTAGAGGGGAAAAATTAATTCGTTCATATTAGCAGATACGTGTACAAGTGCAAATTGACACTATTCTTAGTTAAAACTTAATCTATCTCGTAAAATTGTATGTTAGAGTTTTTCCTATTAGGTTAATTGGCTAGATTATAATCCATTACTAAGAACTTAACAAAAAATATATTTAAACAGGGTGTAAGGGACAGCCCTCCGTAAATTAACAGGGGGCAGTCAGCTCCTTATTTTGAATCCTATTCCACCGAAAACTACCTTAGGTTTTTGTTTTTTTTCAGTTTCCATTCCTTTATTTCAATATAAATTAAAATTCTCTGTACGCAGCAGTCCTTTTATGAATAAAACAAAAATATAAAAAAAACCCGCAATGGATGTTGAAATACTATAGCGACTGACGCGTGAAGCTCATAATTTACATCGATAAATCACGCGGCGCGAGCGCACCCCACCCGCCACGGGGAGTGCGGCTTCATGCGTTGTGCCACGGTAACGATACATTGCGTGTGAGGTAATAAAACAAATCAGGTATATTTGATTCCCATAACGTTCCTGAAATAATTTCATGTACCGGTCGTCTTAGTATGATATACTGAATTCATCCCATCAGTTTGCAGAGGGCTGTCCCTTACACCCTGTATAAATTAGCAGACACGAGGGGAAGGTTTTTTAAAATAAATTACAACAATATCGGTATCAAATAAAAGCTAGTAATGAGTTAAATCCTCACGCGTTCCCCCTCATCCTTCGCGAGCATTAATGCTTTGCCGAAGGAGGCTCTTAAAGATTCAAATTAGCTCTTAGACTTTAACTTCAAAGCGTAAGTTACCAGTTTTGCTTCACATCAATGGTATACATATTCTTTTTTCAAAATAACAAAAGTGGTTTCTTCCTTTTCAGCGGCCGATCTAGCAGCCAGGATGTTTCCATTCGGACTGCTAAATTGCTTGAAACCATCCCAGCCAACTACTGACACAGTAAACTTGATTCACCCGATAACTCCGCCGCGAAAACAAAGCACTCCTAACGATTACATCTCGGGTCTGGCGGCTTTTACGCTCAAGGTTTTGGCGTTGGTGGTCCTGATCGTGCTGTTTGTTTTTATTTGTGAGTGCACGCCGGTTTGGATCAGGGTAAGTCTGTCTGAAATGTGTCTGTCTGTCACATATAAGTCATTTCGTAATACAGGGTATTAGGGTAAACGTAAGAGGAGCTCGTGGCTAAGTAATAACAGCCGCTCGGGTCGATCCATCAGGTTAAGCTACGCTTGCCGGGGTTGGTCCGTGGATGGGTGACCATTTACACATATCGAGACTCCTCCGTGCCTCGGAAAGCACGTTAAGCCGTTGGTCCCGGCTGTCATTTGTGGATCTTTGACAGTCGTTACGAGTCGTCAGAAGCCCGAAAGTCTGACAACCAGTCTAAACAAGAGTTATCGTATTACCCAGTTACTGGGTTGTGGAGGTCAGATAGACAGTCGCTCCATGTAAAATACTGGTATTCAGCTGCATCTGGTTAGACTGGAAGCCGACCCCAACATAGTTGGGAAAAGGCTTGGCAGATTGAGGGTATTAGGGTAAACACCGTTATCCTTGAAACCAGTGGTTTGGTGTCATTTATAGAACGTAAAATCAATGGAAAATTACGACTTTTTTTTCCTATTTTTTAAAATTCCATCTCTCATACCTCTCGAGTATTTCACCCTTTCACCTATGCGGTAGGGCAACGAACTTGCGTCTCAACACGGGTGGGGGTTGCGGGACGTGACCTGACCGGCCGCGACCCCTCCCTCCCTCAGTCAGACAGCTGTTTTGCTTGCGAGTACGGTGTAAATAAACTTTTGGAAATCTTTTAATGAAAATATTTTTTTTTTTGTTGTTACTCGGTCATTTATTTTTATATTTAAGTCAACTACCCATGGTATGAGTGACAACGGTGTTCACCCTTACACCCTGTATATCCGTGATGGTGTTGTAAACATATCATTCGAACTCTCTGCTCTCAGAAAAAACTGCCGCAAAGAAAACAAACAGGGAAGTGTGACCTGCCTGCATACCCTGAACACGGTACATACATTGTAACGAACGCTTCAGCCCCAAAACCCGGTGATAGCTGCGAATCACTAAAGCTGACTGTCATTTGTCTAAATGGCTACGGAGTCTTGGGAACCGAAACAGTCTACTATCACAATGGATCATGGTCTGATTCAATTCCAAAATGCGTCCGTAAGTATAGAAAGATATTTCTTAAAATAAGAATGTCTAAGACCCCTTCAATGCGTAGCTAAGCGTGTTTGTTGGCGAAGCGTTTGATAGAGTGTGTGATGTTTAGTACGACCTGTAAAAATGATTGGTTAGTTGTTGATATTACATACGCTAGTAATGCGTATTATGTACGTTGTATTTGATTCTGCGAAAGTCTCAAATAATTAATTCATTTTAGAAGTTTTTCATAAGGTGGTCCTTAAAGGAGCTATATTCGGACCGATCTTAATTTTTTTTAAACCATATCGGGATTTTTTTTTTATAATTCATACATATATACATTGGTGTGTGCTGGACAACTGCATTCAATTTCAAACGTTCCAGTTGACATACTAATACTCTCTAATCTTCCAGCTTTCTGCAAGCTAGACAAAAATCCATCGGTCCACTACCAATGTCTCGGCCCCGGCTCCTTCGGGGAATACCGAGCATGCAACACCTACGAACCACCGGGAATACTCGTGAGGCCCGAATGTAACAGCCCGAACTACTATTCCGCCAGCACCCTCCGCTCCATGAGATGCATCGACGGAAGCTGGGACCACGTCGCGTTCTGCTCCCCAGGTTTGACCAGAGATTATCATCATCCTCCTACCCTTATGCCAATGTGATTGCGTCGAGGCAGCGTGTCTTCTTATTGCATCTCTATTAGCAGTTATCCAGTACGTGACAATAGCTGCATGATACTTATTACCTGACTACGACGAAACAAAAAGCAGGGTTATGATTTTAACCGGTGTGCCCTCTAGAGGACATAAAGTCAGTAATCTGTTTGATTTATGCCTACAACCAAATTACCTATTCAATGTACCTACAGTGAAGGTGTGTCAATTTTGAGTTCGCTACGATGTTATTATGTTATTAACTGATGCCCGAGGCCTCGCCCGCGTGGATGTCGGTTATTATATACTTAAACCTTCCTCGAGAACCACTCTATCCATTGGTGAAAACAGCATGAAAATCGGTGCAGCAGTTTTTGAGTTTATCGCGAACAGATAGACAGACAGACGCGGCGGAGGACTTTGTTTTATAATATGTAGTGATAGGTAATAAGTAAGTATACTTAGATATTTAAGATATAAGCACACGATTCGACCCTTTACCTCTGCCTAAAAGCGTTTCAACCTTCATTACAAAAAGCCATTGTGTCTCGCGTTCATCCACGTTACGATTAATAAACTCTATTTCCTCAGAGTGTGGCCGAGTTACTCCAAATAGCTCGGCCCTCATCACTGACGGCAGACCAGCTAAGCGAGGAGAGCTGCCGTGGCATGTCAGCATATACCGGAAGAACACGAGACCTTACATGCAGGTCTGCGGAGGATCAATCATTTCCACCAGGCTTGTTATTTCTGGTAAGTGTACCGTACATAGAGATATAATATTACAGTAGAGTGCGCGTATTGCACAAATCGCTTAGTGCGCTTCGTAGATAAGTGAGCTATAGATTAGTGTTGGGTAGAACATACAACCCGCTATCAGCGCGGCGGCGGCGCCCCGGCCGCCCGTCGCAGTGCGGGGTAGCGGGGGGAGGTACAAACATCTTTGAGCCAGGTGCCATGTTAATGCGCACGGGTTGTACCTACAAGAGGCACTTCAAATGTCCGATATAAAATGATTGAATGCCCCAACACCTCAAAATAACATTTTGTACCACTTCACTGTGACAAATGAATGAATCTCGAACTGACGAGTGAGTGAGTGTGGTGAGGAACATCGTGTTGTTCAAACCCGTGTCTACTGTTCATAGTTTGTTGCGCGCACTCTATACTATAATAATATCTCTATGGTACCGTACATAATGAACATAAATACGTAATAACAATATTCTCGTTTAGTGTCTTTCAACCAATTAATCAAATTATTGATTGTTTCTAGCTGCTCATTGCTTCTGGAGCGAGTTCAGCCAACTACTGCCTGCCTCTCAGTTCGCGGTGGCAGCCAGCAAGATCTACCGCCCTTGGAATAACCCCAGAGATGTGTACGCGCAGAAATCTGATGTAAGTGTTTTAAGGGGATGCGCCGCCGATAATCATTAAAATCAGCCATACAAATTCTTAAGTTCATATAAGTGTCAAATGTCATGATTTAATAAAAGAGTCATTCAATACACTTACATGAACTTAGAGAGTTGTATTGCTGATTCTAATTCATTCAAAATTCATAATTCTGTAAATCCATAATTGTTACGGTCGCGAATCATATTTTAATCAACATACAACCTAATACTGACTTGCAAATTGTTAAAAACGTAAGAAAATTTGAATTTCGCGGGCTTCTCTGAAGCTTTCGCCTTAAAGGCGCCGCTCCAGACAGCACGACTAAGTTACGCATATTGAAAAACATGTGAACCGCGCAGATATAACGTGTCAAGTCTCTTCGTGCACATCCTGCGAACTGGCGCGATATCGCGGGCACGACAGGCAGCGCTACTTTTGTCGCGCCTCAGATATCGCTCCTGTTTGTGAGAGCACTGGACGGTCGTCATTTTTAGCGCTCGCCGTCTGGGTTTTTAGGGTTCCGTACCCAAAGGGTAAAACGGGACCCTCTTACTAAGACTCCGCTGTCTGTTTGTCTGTCACCAGGCTGTATCTCATGAACCGTGATAGTTTGACAGTTCAAATTTTCACAGATGATGTATTTCTGTTGCCGCTATAACAACAAATACTAAAAAACAGAATAAAATAAATATTTACGGGGGCTCTCATACAACAAACGTGATTTTTTTGCCGTTTTTATAGATAATGGTACGGAACCGTTCGTGCGCCAGTCCGACTCGCACTTGGCCGGTTTTTTATTTGGTCTTAGTCTGTCTTTCTGTTTCGCAATCGTGAGAATACAGTATGATATTGATAACTAACGAAGGGCGTTCACGTTATTCCAATAATCTAATATTAAACAGTCCATACATGACTAAATAAAAATAATTAATTAAAAAATTAAAAACACGACAGCCTTGCTATAAAACGAACTAAAAAGTAAAAAACAAGTTGATAAAATTGTCATTGCAGTCGGGGGACCGTTCTGTGGAACACTTTTTAATCTGAGGTCCCCCGACTGCAATGACAATTTAAAACATGGCCTATGTCACTCGGGATAATGTAAGGATTCTAACGATACCCCATACATCCAAATCCGTTCAGGCATTTTAAAGTTATGGTGGAATAAAGAAACTCACATACATACATACATACAAACATACATACATACATAGGGAGGTAGGTGTAGATAGGTACTTAGTGCTACATACATACATACATGAACCCTGAAAGTTACACTCCTTTTTGGGCAGTCGTGTAAAAATATTTAATTCATAAGTAGTAGTACCTACTTTGTATGTAGTAAATACTCAAAAAAATAATCTACTATATAAAAATAAGTCGGGTTTTCCTTCCTGACGCTATAACTCCAGAACGCACGAACCGATTTCCACGGTTTTGCATTCGTTGGAAAGGTCTCGGGCTCCGTGAGGTTTAGGGTAGGTAGGGTAGGTAGGGTAGGTAGGGTAGGTAGGGTAGGTAGGGTAGGTAGGGTAGGTAGGGTAGGTAGGGTAGGTAGGGTAGGTAGGGTAGGTAGGGTAGGTAGGGTAGGTAGGGTAGGTAGGGTAGGTAGGGTAGGTAGGGTAGGTAGGGTAGGTAGGGTAGGTAGGGTAGGTAGGGTAGGTAGGGTAGGTAGGGTAGGTAGGGTAGGTAGGGTAGGTAGGGTAGGTAGGGTAGGTAGGGTAGGTAGGGTAGGTAGGGTAGGTAGGGTAGGTAGGGTAGGTAGGGTAGGTAGGGTAGGTAGGGTAGGTAGGGTAGGTAGGGTAGGTAGGGTAGGTAGGGTAGGTAGGGTAGGTAGGGTAGGTAGGGTAGGTAGGGTAGGTAGGGTAGGTAGGGTAGGTAGGGTAGGTAGGGTAGGTAGGGTAGGTAGGGTAGGTAGGGTAGGTAGGGTAGGTAGGGTAGGTAGGGTAGGTAGGGTAGGTAGGGTAGGTAGGGTAGGTAGGGTAGGTAGGGTAGGTAGGGTAGGTAGGGTAGGTAGGGTAGGTAGGGTAGGTAGGGTAGGTAGGGTAGGTAGGGTAGGTAGGGTAGGTAGGGTAGGTAGGGTAGGTAGGGTAGGTAGGGTAGGTAGGGTAGGTAGGGTAGGTAGGGTAGGTAGGGTAGGTAGGGTAGGTAGGGTAGGTAGGGTAGTAGGTAGGGTAGGTAGGGTAGTAGATATGTAAGTAGGTGTAGGGAGGTAGGTGTAGATAGGTACTTAGTGCTACCCGTGCGAAGCCGGGGCTAGCAGCTAGTTATATATTGATATGTAAACATGAACCCTGAAAACATTACACTCCTTTTTGGGCAGTCGTGTAAAAAAGAAACACACAAATATTGATATGTAAAGAAGTACACGCACACTTGTATTTCAACGTGGAAAGACAAGTGTGCGTGTACAACCCGGGCACATATTTAGTCTTGTGAACTCTTGTGAGTCGGAACTCAATACTCCCCCCCCGCTACCCGTGCCGCGCCCCGCGCCGTCGTCGTGCGGGGAAGCGGGGGAGGTACAAACGTCTTTGAGCCAGGTGCATGGGTTGTACAGAGTGTTTCTTTTACATATACAGGGTGTTAGGGTAGACACCGTTATCCTTGAAATCGCGAAAAAACATTCAGCTGTTCCATACATTTGTGTTCACTTAAATCGACATAATGTATGGAAAAAGTGATTTTTTTTTTCGAATTCAAATTTGGTCCCATAGAAAAAGTATATTATAGATGACACCAAACCACTAGTTTCAAGGATAACAGTGTCGTAATTAGCAGGCTATCAGTCAGCGTGCACGCGCCGTACCGTGCGGGTGCGTAATCAGAAAATGGCGAGCGCAAAAATCGTAAAGTGTAAAACGTGTAATATCGTGATTAACGAGTTGTTGGCTTTTGCGCAAAATAAGCTAGATGTTATGGACAATGAGAGCCTTATTAATATTTGTGCAACGGGTTTCTCCGGTGAAGATATCGATCAAGCAAAGTCGTTATTATTTGAATCTTTGTCGTCGGGCAAGCGTAAAATATCCAGACGTAAAGACAAGCGACAAGCAATTATAACTCTGTTCAAGAATACATACCCCGAGCTAATTCCTATATTTGTGGCCAAAGAACTGAGCAAACTGCCCCCCGTAACCTGTGACCACGTTGACGTTACGGGGCTGCTTAAGGATTTGGTGCTACTTAAAAGCGAGCTAAACCTTGTAAAGAGTAAGTACGCAACGGTGGAACAGCTACAAGAAATAAAAAGTGAACTTCATAATTGCAAATATGGGTCAATTGTGGGAATAGATGATTACAACGTAAACACATGTAGGCGAGGCGCATTTTGTATGGATAGCGGGCCAGTAGGTATATCACCTGTGATAAACAGAATTAAGGAGCCGATACAGAGACAACTCGGTAGTGAGAGCACACCACAAGTGCTATCGCCGTCATACATGTGCCTGGAGGATAACTCCGTGATCGAGACCGGTGCAACTGAGCGGGACACAAATATGCACAGTGTCGTGCCAGGTGGAAATCAACGTGTTTCGATGTCGGATAAATTGCTATCGCAAACAGCTGAGCAGGTACGTGCAACTGTTCCGGTTTGTACAATGACTAAGCCTATTGAAGTGTCTGATAATCCATTAACGATGGCAGAAATCGTAAGAAAAGAAGGTGATTTCAAGACAAATAAACCCGACGCTGGGTGGACGGTCGTTCAAAGAAATCGTCTACGAAATCGCTTTGTGAGTCAATTAGGTAAGGCAACCACGGAACCGCTGAGTAAATTTAAAGCGGCTGACACTAGATTGCCTCTGTTTGTCTCTAATGTACATAAAGACACTGTGGAAGATGACATAACGCAATATATTTATAATAAAACGCAGGAAAAGTGACCCTTACCAGAATCAAAATGAAATACGATAAAGGGTACAACGCATTTAAATTGTATGTATCGAAATGTAGACTGCATTTATATCTTGATGACAATCTATGGCCGGACGGAATAAAGTTCCGCCGTTTTGTGAGTATGAGAAAGGGGCCAGATGAGCAAACTTTTAATGGAACACAACCAAAACAGCATTCTGGTTAGTTTCAATTGCAAAAATGTGAAACGGAGTGTAGACTGTGTGCGATCACTGTGCAAGCGCGCGGACTTGGTAGCACTTCAGGAGACTTGGCTGGTGCCGCAGGACTTGCCTTTCCTCGGCAGCATCGACGATAACTTTAGTTATACCGGTAAATCGGCGATTGACTTATCGTCCGGAGTGAGGCGTGGGAGACCTTTCGGTGGGGTCGCGATTCTGTGGCGTAAAAGTTTGTTTACGAAAGTGACAATTGTGAATTGTGAAAGTGATCGTATTACGGCAATTAAAGCGAATACAGGTAATAATCGTGAAGTTGAAGTTATATGTGTGTACATGCCTACCGACCAGTCTGACAACCTACCAGTGTTTACGAATTGTCTAGGGGAGATTAGCGCTATTGTACAACAGAATAACGTGGAATCGGTATTTATTCTGGGTGATTTCAACGCTCACCCGTCAGCTCCTTTTTGTAATGAGTTTATTGACTTTTGTGACGATAATAATTGGATATGCGCTGACTTAACTAAGCTTGGTAGGTCGTCAGATACTCATACGTTCTATAGTGATGCACATTCCTGTAAGCGCTGGTTAGATCATAACTTAGTCACGGAATCAGCCTGGCAAACAATAACTAGCATTAATGTTGACTATGGAGTGTATTGGTCGGATCACTCGCCATTAATTGTTAAATGTAATCTTGACATGATTAAGTGTATTTCTGACGATTGGGTTTCTAATGACATTTTGTGGGGTGAGAGAGAATGTGACAAAATAGAAAATTATTTTGACATTTGTAATAGTAAACTTAAAGACCTTCACTTCGTTTGTGCAGACAGTATGTGTAGTAATTTTGACCATAGATATATTATTGATAATTTATACAATGACATTGTTAACATTTTATGTGAGGCATCTGTGCAAGCTAAGAAGCGGAGAAAGTTAAAAAAGGGTAAAATGTATACAGTAGGGTATGGTAAACCTGAAAGTGGGCCTGTTCATGACAACATGTATCTTACACGGAAAATATTGAAATCTAGACTGAAGTTCTGTCAAAACCACCAAGACCAGCTTAAAATGGATTTATTAGCCTCACACGTTAGGGATAAAAACTTTCGAGCTTTCTGGAAGGGAACTAAGAGGATGAATGGTAGGGTCAGTTTGCCAGTGACTGTAGGTGAGTGTAGTGAACCTAAAGATATAGCTTTATATAGCCTATTTAAAAATCATTTTAAAGTTGAGTCATCGCTCGCCGACAGTTTTTCTGTCGCGAATGTGGAGGTCGTCCCTGTCTGTGAGAAACCGATTGGGTTTTCTGCTAAAGATGTAAAATAGATTATTATGAACATGAAACGTGGTAAATCTCCAGGTAGTGACGGACTCAGCATTGAGCACCTGCAGCAAGCGGGTATTCATTTATTTAGAGTACATGCGTCACTCGTACTTACCACCTAGGATGACAGAAACTATTGTTGTGCCTATAACAAAAAATGTCACGGGTGATGTACCTAACTGACAAGAGTAACTATAGACCTATCTCCCTGGCTACTGTCTTGGCGAAAGTTTTCGATGGCCTTCTGGATGCCCAGCTCAGCAAGTTTATTAATCTACACGATGCCCAGTTTGGATTTCGTGAGACTCTGTCAACTGAAAGTGCTATATTGACACTAAAGCACACAGTCGCTTACTATGTTGAAAGGAAAACACCTTACTTTCTGGACCTATCGAAGGCTTTCGACCCGGTCGATTACAATACGCTCTGGACCAAGCTTGGGGAGGTCGGGGCGCCCGCCGAACTCATTAATATATTTTCTTTCTGGTATAACCACCAAAAAAATTTCATCAAATGGGGAAACGCCTTTTCGGAAGAATATGCACTTAAGTGCGGAGTGAGGCAAGGCGGACTGACCTCTTCTATACAAAATGACATGATTACTTTGTAAATTATTTTATTATTGTGAATGTGAGGACTATGTGAATTTTTTAATTTTTTTTTTGTTCTCAGTTAATTTTATCAATGGTCTGGCAATTTGAGAAATTTATGCGGCCTACCCAAATGTCCTTTCTTTTGTATTGTTCGTCGAGTCGCTGAGCTCCTAAAGTTCTGAGTTGAGCTCCGCCTTTACTGACAAATGCTTGCACTGACTGGACAGGTCCACTCAAATCTGTGTGGTTCTTTCCTCAAAAGACCATTTCAGACTCGAATTTACATGGTCCTCATATGGCTTGACCAAGATTATGTCTGGACTTTAAAAGAGACTGTGACCTCTGAGTTTGTTTCGGCCTTTCTTCTCAGAGTAGTCAGATAGGAAACGCCGACCTCATCTAGCTTATTTTTAATATTTTTTTTATAATATGACGTGTAAAAGTGATTCCAATATCCTATTTACAGAATAAACAATTTCATTTCATTTCATTTCTCTCAAAGACTTTTTAATCTGTATGTTAATCAGCTGATAGGTGAGCTCAGCAACAGCCATGTCGGATGTCATATAGATAACGTTTGCGTCAATAACATCAGTTACGCGGACGACATGGTGTTGCTGAGTCCATCTGTCGGAGGGTTAAGGAAGCTTTTAAGTATCTGTGAGGCCTACGCTGACGGTCACGGCTTAAAGTACAACGTTGGCAAGAGTGAGTATATGCTCATCAGAGGTAATAATAAACCACCTGAGCATATACCACCAGTGCTTCTCGGCGGGGTATCTTTGAGTCGGGTCTCTCGGTTTAGGTATCTTCGGCATGTTGTGACCGAACCCTGCATGATGACGCAGACATTGAGAGAGAGCGGAGAGCATTGTCAGTGCGCGCTATCATGTTCGTGCATAGGTTTGCGAGGTGTACAGCTCAGGTTAAGATAACTTTGTTCAGAGCCTATTGTCAAAGCTTTTATACTAGCGCCCTATGGACCAACTATACGCAGCGGGCCTACAATGCCCTCAGAGTGCAGTATAACATCGCTTTTAGGATTCTGGTGCGGCTACCTCGATTTTGTAGTGCCTCGGGTATGTTTGCAGATGCGGGTGTGGATGACTTTTACGCTATAATGCGCAAAAAGTCAGTTTCACTAATTGATGATTGCACACAGACCAGTATCTCAGCAGGCTGCATGTTACCTGATATCTTGTATTTTAATGTTATCTAAATTACTAATTACTTTCATTTCAGTGTACCTATTTTCAATGTTGTTTTTCAATTTAATTGTAATTTTAATTTATTTTCAGTTATTTATTACAATTTTATTTAAATTTTAATAATATTCGATCATTTATTTCGTCATGACTAACATTAGTTTTAAGATAATGTACCTAATACTAACAAAATATGGACCTAATGGTCTGAAATAAACAAATTTTATTTTTTATTTAATTTTATTTATTAACACCCAGTATATCAATTTAATATTTTTTGTGAATATTTTACTACAAAAAAAAAAAAAACGCCCTTTGTTAGTTAACATAGGTACTGTATAACTAAATGTAACATTATATGATCAACAGGTAAAACAAATCAACATCCCAGCCCGCTTCCAAGGCTTTGCAGCGAACTTTCAAGATGACATAGCAGTTATAATCCTGAAGGTTTCCTTCGAATACAACTCGTTCGTAACACCAATCTGCTTGTCTTTTGACTTTGGATTCGACAGGAGCCAGCTGCAGCCAGGAAAATTGGGAAAGGTAGGAATGACAGACGTGCGTACTAAAAGTACGCGGTTTTTAAGTTCGCGACCTTACTCGGTTCGCCGTCAGTGACTAAGTTCCCCATTTGAAATAAGATTTGACATTTAAATAAGCCTTTTTTACAGTCCGTTCAACCGATTTTGACTTCTATTGCGTTGGTGGCACGACAAATGGCAGCTGCAGTAGACAGTTGGTATTGTGTAACTTTGTTTGCTTTTAATGCCATTCTTATGCCTACGGTATAGAAGTCAAAATCGGTTGAACGGACTGTAAAAAAGGCTGTAAAAAGGTTTGTTTAAATTTCTAATCTTATTTCAAATGAAGTTGCTCAAATCATTGTAAAATTGGCGGCCCGCGGCGACGGCAGATGACGAGCCAACGCGGGCTACGAGCAAAAATTTCAAACCTGTTGTTTCGCCGATGAACTTACTCAGCGGTTTTGAAGTCCGCGAACTTAGCATGACACAGCGGGCGAGTAAGCTCGACTCGCACGTCTATCACCCCTTTAAGGCCCTCCCAACCTCACATTTTATCTCGCTCGCACCATAATACTCACGGCCTCAGTGAGAGCGAGACGGACTGGAATGCTGGCCGCTCTAACCTCGAATAGTTTAGTTAATTGCTTTTTACGGTGAAAATAATGTTAATATAAAAATAAAAAATAAACACAAGACCCGGGGGCTTAAAACGGTTACTTTAGCAGAATCATAATATGAAAATATTATGAATCAGCGTAATATGTCACATACTGACAATTCATAATATGATCTGCGTGTAATTCATATTACGAAATAATTCTTCTGTTTGACAGGTTTCTATGGAGATTCGTAAAATGGTCCACAAATTATGAATTTCCTTTTTGTAAAATTAGCGGAATTGCTAATGATAGGTGTTATCCAGGAAATGAACTGCTTTTAGAGGAATTGCTAATGTAGCCGGTTTAGGCCCCCTGCTTTATAGTTAGGTACCTAGTTCAGTTATTATGCAAAGTTTCATGATCATATTTTTTGAATACCAGCGGTTTATAGTTCGGTTTAGAGGTAACTTTGGTTTTTTTTTCTGTAGAGAAATTTTTATGTAATCGTGTTTTCGCCAAACATAGGACCTAGCATCAATCCTCAACTTTAACATAATTATACCTAGGTATTTATTTCAAAATTAATGCTGCTGTATTTTTGGCATAACGGAGGATCATGTTAAGCAATTTGAGGCAATCTTAGGGATTTTTACTGTCGAACAAAATATCAACCTTGCGCTTATTGGAATGTTTTTCCCTCATTTTGTTTTGTGGTGTGTGTGAACACTGTAGGTTATAAAGCGCCTGCGAAATACGCTTGGCAATCTGTCGCATGACGTACGTGACACGGACACAGAGGTTGCAGGCGCCAACAAATATAAAAACAAAATCAACTATTTGTGTCGATCCCGTAGGAGTATCGGCATATATATTATCCTATTCCTACCCCAAGTCATGTTTCACCCATGTGCCACATTTCATCCAAATCCGTTTTGCCGTTTTAGCGTGAAAACGTAACAAACAAATTCACTTTCGCATTTATAATATTACTAGCTGCGTCCCGCTGTTTCACCCGCTTAGGTCTCGTTCCCGTGGGAATATCGGGATAAAAAGAATCCTATGTCCTATTCCAGGTCAAAGTCTACCCACGTGCCCAATTTCATCCAAATCCGTTTCGCCGTTTTAGCGTGAAAACTTAACAAACAAACTCACTTTCGCATATTATAATATTAGTTAGGTTGATTAGGATCATTAGGATAATATTATAATACTAGCTGCGCCCCGCTGTTTCACCCGCGTATGTCTCGATCCCGTGGGAATATCGGGATAAAAAGTATCGCTATGTGTTAATCCAGGTTATAAACTATCTGTTTGCCAAATATCATCCAAATCCATTCAGTAGTTTTTACGTGAAAGAGTAACAAACATCCATCCATCCATACTTACAAACTTTCGCGTTTATAATATTAGTTAGATAGGTAAGTCTGGATATACTTCTACCAAGAAATACAGGTAGATAAATAGATATTTATGATGTATTATACAATTTTATTTTCTTCTAGGTGGCCGGTTGGGGAATCACAGCAGAAAATGGCATGCCCTCCCATGTCCTCAAGGTCATAGATCTGCCCTACGTGAACATTGAGCAATGCTTCGCAGCATCCCCACCAAACTTCAGAGAGTACATCACCAGCGATAAGATTTGCGCAGGCACTGCGAATGGTCAGTTAAAGAAAATGAAGATACCGTAGGTACCTACAGTCAGTGCACTGGCGCACTAAGGGGGGCTGGTAGGTGCAATCCGCCCAGGGCTCCCCGGTCTTAGGGGTGCCCCTAAATCTTGAGTACAGGCCCAAATGAGGCCAAAATATGTTCAGTAGGTAAAAGGCAGTTTGTAGTTGGGGCCCCCTTACACAGGCTAAGAATAAACGTAGGATTAAAAAAAATTCGAGCTCGCTCCGCTCGCTATTGCATTATCTCCATTCACAAACTAACTGATTGCTATTTCTGTACAAATGTTGAAAAGAAGATTTAACCTATTTTTCTGTATGAATAGTCAAAAGATAACCTAACCTGTTCGAGGTAATACTTAGCGTGTTTAAAGTTTCGAGCTCGCTTCGCTCGCTCTTATACCTACTTCCTTTTCTGCATACCTGCACCCTAATTGCTTAATACACAATCATCATTTCATCAATTACAATCGGAATCGGTTTGACACAAATGTATAATAGCATTGCTTCATAAGTTCGAAAAACAAATCTGCTCAACAACGTAGGTAAATAACTCAATGAATGTTGTTGAAGTGTCAAAATGAAACGAAAATAAGTTAAGCAATTAGATAGTTGGGCGATCCGGTGGGCCCCCAATTTGTTTTAGGCAACAGGCTTGTGGCGGCATCTACATCGCCACATGCGAACTACGGATCAAAGACCTGACGTCACACAAATCCTGCATCGCGCAATTAGAGTTTACCGCGCGATTGACATTTACACAAGATTCCGATATTAATCGTTGGGCAGTAGCCCACCAGAAGCAATACCCGTCTAGTATGAGGATCCTCCCTTTTCTATAGAGGATGAGTGAATTTTACACCCTGTTCCTCATACTTCTAAAGGCTTAGTCGTCGTGGTAACACTTTGAGCTTGAACAGGCCTTGCGAAGAGGAGTTTCAATGGTTTACGAGGCTTTAGCTTTAGCTTGTACCATAACCGTAAAATTTTGAGGATAATACTTTCAGACCCCTTCTTGTCTAGCACATTAATCGGTCGGACGCGGATGTCATTTGTAGAGATCTGACGGTCGTTACGTAGGTAGCCCCAGGAGGAGCTCGTGGCTAAGTAATAACATCCGCACGGGTCGAGGTCGACCCATCAGGTTAAGCTACGCTTGCCGCGGTTGGTCCGTGGATGAGTGACCATCTTTGAATACCGAGACTCTTCGCGAAAGCACGTTAAGCCGTAGGTCCGTGGCTGTCATTCATGGATGTTTGACAGTCTTTATGGGTCGTCAGAAGCCTGAAAGTGTAACAACCAGTCTTACCAAGGGACATTGAAATGTGGTACCCGGTTACTGGGTTGTGGAGGTCAAATAGGCAGTCGCTCCATGTAAAATTCTGGGTCTAAGGGACAATCCTCCGCAAATTAACTGGGGGCATTTATTCCACGGGTTTTTTTTTTTACGTTTTTTCAGTTATTTATTTCAATGTAAAATTACAGTCTCTGTACGCAGCAGTACATTTATGTAAATAAAACAGCTAAAATCAAAAAACCATCAATGGATGTTGAAATAATATAGCGAACGACGCGTGAAGCTCAGAATTTACATCGATAAATCACGCGGCGCGAGTTCACCCCCCGCCACGAGGAGTGCGTTGTGCCACGGTAACGATACATTGCGTGTGAGGTAATAACAAATTAGGTTTATTGGATTCCCAAAACGTTCCTGAAATAATTTCATGTACCGGCCGTCTTAGTATAATATGCTGAATTCATCCCATCAGTTTGCGGAGGGCTGTCCCTTACACACTCAGTATAGGTATTCAGTTGCATCCGGAAGTCGACCCCATCACTCTACCCAGGCTAGGCAGATGATCCTTAATTTTGACGTTAAACCTCACTTTTTTCAGGTACAGCGCTTAGCAGAGGCGACAGCGGCAGTGCGCTAGCATTCCCCGAATCAGAGCGAGGCAAAGTCCGCTACTATCTCAGGGGCGTTGTCTCCAATTCCATCAAAATCGAACAGCCTTTTAACAGCAAAACGCTTACTACGTTTACACATGTTCTAACACATGAACATTTTATTACGGAGTATCTTTAGGGTCAGGCCATTACACGGGTGATCGACGTGCGAGTAAGTCCGCGTACTAACGCGTGCGAGCTTACTCGCCCGTGTGTCATGCTAAGTACGCGGACTTTAAAACCGCTGAGTAAGTTCGCCGGCGATCCAACAGGTTTGAAATTTTGCTCGTAGCCCGCATTGGCTCGTCGTCTTGGTTATGTTCACAGATTCATATTTAATATTAAAAATAATAAGCGTGTAGGTATATTGTCAGTTAGTGAAATGCTAGAGTCATTCGTTTATGTGTTATCGCCCAAGGTCAAGCGTTCCCTATTGAGTATGATCTTCTAAAGAAAGGTAAATCTTTGAATAGTAATAGTAAATTATTATCGTTGTCACCGTTTTTTGATGAAAACAAATTAATTCGTGTCGGTGGACGAATTGATGCATCAGCATATTCATATTCAAAGAAACATCCAATTCTACTTCATGCTTTGCATAGGCTAACTAAATTATATTTTGAAAGGGAACACATAAACAATATGCATGCTGGTCCACAACTGTTGTTAGCGTCTGTAAGAGAAACAGTGTGGCCAATAAATGGTAGGCATCTTGCAAGCCGTATAGTCAATAATTGCGTACGATGTAGGTGAATACGAGGTTTGACTCTGCAACCCAAGATGGGTAATTTACCATCTCAAAGTGTAACGCCTGGCTATCCTTTTATATCCGTTGGTTTGGACTTTGCTGGTCCATTTTATATTGTAAATCGCAAAGGTCGTGGCAGTCGTGTAGTCAAATGTTACTTATGCCTTTTTGTCTGCTTGCGGTATAAGTGCATTCATCTCGAAGCAGTCAGTGACTTATCGAAAGATGCATTTATACTGACACTCAGGCGCTTCATCGCTCGTCGCGGCAAACCAACGGAAATATTCAGCGACAGTGGGAGCAACTTTGTTGCCGCCGCTAAGGACATCGGATCTTTCCTAAAGGATAATCACGAGCCTTTGTCTGATTTTGCAAGTCAACAATCAATTAAATTCACGTTCATTCCGGCTTACACTCCTCATTTCGGTGGCATTTGGGAAGCCGGGGTTAAATCGACAAAATATTTTTTAAGGCGTGTCATTGGTGATAGCCATTTAACTTTTGAAGAAATTACTACGTTATTTGCACAAGTGGAAGCTATTCTCAATAGTCGTCCCTTATCCCCCCTTTCTTCCAGTCCTGACGACCTCCTTTCCCTTTCCCCTGGGCATTTCATCATTGGGAGGCCGTTGACCTCTCTGCCGACACCAGATCTGACAGACATCAAAGAAAGTCATTTGCGGCGTAATGAACGTCTAGAAGCAATCCGTGGACATTTTTGGAAAAGGTGGCAAAAGGAATATCTGACCGAGTTGCAGCATCGAACAAAATGGCGAACGAATACTTCAAAGCTGGAAGTAGGAGATATGGTGCTTTTAGCTGATGATGACGCCCCCCCTCTATCTTGGAAGCTCGGCCGTGTTCTGGGATATCCCGAGTGGCCGACATTCTCACCAACAAAGGCTGCGTGCGACGCTCTCTAGTGCGGCTCTGCAAACTACCTACGGTGGAGGATCTTAACAGCTGTTGAAAGTGATCTTTCAACGCCCCGGAATATGTTCAGGCTTGATAAAGCCTTTCAAAGTGGCAACATTTCATGTGTTTTTTATAATGGCACGCGAAAGTCACCACATTTAACTTATGAATTGGTAATAAAGTCACTATGACGTTGACACTTAACACAATGTTGCCATTATAAAAAACACATGAAATGTTGCCACTTTGAAAGGCTTTAAACAGTTACCCAAATTAATTAGTTCATTATGTACATACCTACCATTTGTTTATTGTTAAGTAAGTAATAAATTTTGGTGTTATTGTTAAAAATAAATAATAATTAAGATTTCCTAAATAAAATGTAGTGTAACGTGTTTTTTTCTGTACCTATAATAGGTACCTACTGAATAAAGCTTTTCTATTTTTGATACCTAAATGATTTATTTCTCTATGTATGTTTCAGTCATAATTTTAAAACTAGATGAGGTCGGCGTTTCCTATCTGACTACTCTGAGACGAAAGGCCGAAACAAACTCAGAGGTCGCAGTCTTTTTTAATGTCCAGACATAATCTTGGTCAGATCATGTGAAGACCTGGTAGATTGGTGTCTGAAATGGTCTTTTGAGGAAAGAACCACACAGATTGAGTGGACCTGTCCATTCAGTGCACGCATTTGTCAGTATTTGTGCAACTCAACTCAGAATTTAAGGAGCTCAACGATTTGACGAACATATATATATATATATTCTCCTGCCCTTATCCCAATTTATTTGGGGTCGGCGCAACATGTCCCTTTCTTCCATACTTCTCTATTAGCCATCATCTCGGTAGTCACCCCCTTTCTAGCTATATCATCTCTCACACAGTCTATCCATCGTTTCTTTGGTCTTCCCCTAGTCTTATAGCCATCCGCATTCATACCCAAAACTTTCCTACCAACATTTTCCTCATTCCTCCGCATCACATGCCCATACCATGACAACCGATTTCCACACAACTTTTCAGTCACCGGTGCCACTTTCAGACTTCCTTTTATGTACTCATTTCTTATTCTATCCATTCGTGTAACACCACACATCCCTCTTAACATTCTTATATCAGCTGCATGCAATTGCCTTTCATTCATCCCTTTAGTGGCCCAACATTCTGATCCATACAAGACAGCAGGTCTAACCATTGTTTTATATATCTTCCCCTTAAGTTTAAGGGAAATGCGGGAGTCGCAGATTGTTCCCGTGACCTGCCGCCATTTCATCCATCCAGTGTTAATTCTTTGCTTAACCGCCCGATCTACTTCGCCGTCGCTTTGCACGAGTGAACCGAGGTACCGAAAGTCGGAGCAGACTGGGAGAAGTGCGCCATCAAGCGTTATGGCTCCAGAACTGGAGAGACCGCCGAAATCGCAGAACATATACTCAGTTTTGGTTCTGCTGTTTTTAAAGCCAACATTCTCCAGCTTCTGTTGCCATTTCTCCGATCTGCTCTAGATCTCAGGTTCATCTTAACCGACAAGAACAATGTCATCGGCAAACAGCATGTACTAGACAATACCAAAGAAAGGACATTTGTGTAGGCCCAATGATAATATTATATTAAATATTCATGTCATTGTTTATGTTATTGTTTTATTTAAGTAAGTATGTTATATTCCTTAGCGCGCCGTCCGCAAGCCCGCGCCTGTGGTGGCCGGGAATCTGCCTGGGATTCCCAACGCGACGCCCAAGGAGACCCCTTGCGCCTGTGATGTCACTCGGGCACTTCAGTGTAGGAAATAGATGAAGCTCTACAGGTCGTATAGCTTCATCTCTTTCACCCACGAAGTAAGATTAAAATAATACTGCTGTAAGTGGTGGTGGACGTGGTGGTAGACCTTCTGTTCAGTACAGTATGGAGCCGCATTCCTGGGAGGAGCCTAGTGTATTCGCACGGGTTGTACCTCGCATCTTCAATCATACCTACATAAACTGCATACACATTGTTTGATTATAAGCTTAAAGGTGAGTTTGACGAGCGGAGCGGAGATTGTGAAGGCAGCCCGCGAAATTCAAATCTTACGTTTTTAGCAAATTGAAAATCAGTGTCAGGTTGTTGATTAAAATTATAATTCGCGACCGTAACAAATTATGGCTTAACTGAATTAAAATCACTAGAATCAATATAACTCCTTATTAACTAATTAGGTTAGAATAGGTAATCCTCAAAAGTCTCAAAAGACTTGTATAATGATTTTTATGATTATAATTCTATAAATAAATAATTGATACATACGGCTGCGAATCATATTTAGATCAACATACAACCTGATTTGTAGCTGTAGATCAGAGCTGGTCGACAGACCAGCAAATTGCAAAAAAACTTAAGAAAATTTGAATTTCGCGGGCTGCCCTGAAATACTTAAAATTACCTATTGAATTGATTGAAATATCGACAATAAAGCTCTCGTCTCGTCTATGATTCGCTCAGTGGAAACGCCCCGTAACGTGTACGTGCCGAACGACTGTGACTCACAGACAAAATTGTCTGATGCCATTCTGATTCACTAACTTGTCTGCAATACACGCTTTTCTCAAATACCGCGTAATAAAGATTACTTATTTAATTAGGTATTCAAAAAACAAGCTAGATTAAAATAAATAAGTATAAATACACTAACTGCAGGCGAAGACAAACTAAAGTAAAGTGTAGCAGTGTAAAAAGGTGCCACAATGTAAGTAACTTTATTAATACTATCCATACTCATCCATACTAATATTATAAACTAGCTGCGCCCCGCGGTTTCACCCGCGTAAACCAATAAAGTAGCATTTGTACACAGGACTAAACTAAAATTTATCTTCGGTCCTTTTCTTAATGAAATAGAAAGAAAAAGATGCACTGAATTTAAATTTAGTTTAGTTTGTGAACAACAGAATCGGCACCATTGTTAAGTTTGTTGCATAAATTCATCCTAATTACGGAACCCTTCATTGTGCGTGGTTCGACATGCACTTGGCCGGTTTTCCCTATTCTTATTAATAGCCATCCACATTCATACTCAAAATATTTCCTCTTCAATAAATATGATATCTATTTGACCTTGTCGTCCAACTCCAATGATAAAAGGCAGGGACCGGACGGGTTTTCCCCGATTTGTTTATTAACTGGCGAAACGTGGCGTGACTCGGTGGGTGGTGGTTTTACAGAATTATAAACATTAGAATCAGCAATACAACTTTCTAAGTTCATGTAAGTGTATTGAATGAAAATTTCATGAAATCGTCATTCAATACACTTACATGAACTTAGAGAGTTGTATTGCTGATTCTAATGTTTATAATTCTGTAAAACCATATTTGTTACGGCCACTAATAATATTTAGATCATACAACCTAATACTAACCTGCAAATTGCAAAAAACGTAAGAAAATTTGAATTTCGCGGGCCACCCTAGCGCATCAACCTTAACTGGCGAAACGTGGCGTGACTCGGTGGGTGTGATTAACCGAGATTGGATAATCGAATGGATAATAAAACCTAGGTACTTAAAGTTACTTTTTGTCTTAATAAGGAAGCGGCTTCTTAATTAAGTATATTTTTAACCGACTTCTTCAAAAAGGAGGAGGTTCTCAATTCGTCTGTATGTTTTTTTTTATTTTTTTTATGTCTGTTACGCGATTACTCCGCCAATTATGAATCGATCTTGATGATTCTTTTTTCGTTTGGTAGGTCATGCTTCCGAGGTGGTCCCATATAAATTTTATTAACTTTGCTTGCGTAATTTTTGAGTTAGCTTCAATATTACATATTTTTCCCACTTAGTTTATCTAGACGATATCCTGTTTGACTCCTTCCCTGTTATTTACATAGCAGGTAGTGGTATTCGGATTTGTGTGGGGTAGGTACCACAACAAAAAAGTGAAAAATAAAAACTTTTTATTCTTAATGTACAACCCGTGCGCATGGCACCTGGCTCGGAACTCAATACGCCCCCCGCTACACGGCGCGGCGCCCCGCCGTCGCTGTGCGGGGAAGCGAGGGGAGCTACAAATGTCATTGAGCCAGGTGCCATGTTAATGCGCACGGGTTGTAATATAAATCTCGGAATTCCAGAAAATCCGGGTATGCACTACCTACCGATCGGATAAGTAGAATGTAAGTGAATTATCAACCCTCTTGTGAAGGTTACTTTCGCGGTGGTTACAAAAAAATGAAAACACTTTTTGACGAAATTCAAGGCACCGAGTTGTTCGCTATGTGCTATGCCAGTTTGACAACCTACTTTACAACATAAGCTAGCATTTCTATAATTAAAAAAACTTTTTACAAAAAAAAAACCGACTTCCAAAAAAAACACTCAAAACTGAAAAATACCTTTAATTTCGAAAGTCGGTGTCTTTGCTTTACAATTTTCGATTTTTGCCACCGACTTCCGAAATTAAAGTTATTTTTCAGTTTTGAGTGTTTTTTTTGGAAGTCGGTTTTTTTTTTGTAAAAAGTTTTTATTTTTCACTGTTTAGTTGTGGTACCTACCCCACACAAATACGAATATCACTAACTGATGTAAATAACAGTGAAGGAGTAAATGAATGTATCATCTAGATAAACTAAGTGGGAAAAATACGTAATATTGAAGCTAACTCGAAAACTACGCAAGCAAAGTTAATAAAATTTATATGGGACCACCTCGGAAGCATGACCTACCAAACAAAAAAAGAATCATCAAAATGGATTCATAATTGGCGGAGATATCGCGAAACAAATATAAAAAAAAAAAAAAGAAAAACATACAGACGAATTGAGAACCTCCTCCTTTTTGAAGAAGTCGGTTAAAAACCATACTAAATTAATCAATTCCGGATTCGCGAGGTTTTTACGATTGATACAAAACTGCATTCCATATTAGCCAATATAATTTGCATAATTTATGATCTTGAAACGGATTGCAAATCCATTACTTCATAATAATAAGAATGTGAGTCTTAATCGATTACGGTACAATTCAATTCTATAATCAGGGGGCCTAAACCGGCCACATTAGCAATTCCTCTAAAAGCAGTTCATTTTCTGAATCTCGGCTGTCATTAGCAATTCCTCTAATTTGACATAAAAGCAATTCATAATTTGTGGACCATTTTACGAATCTCCATAGAATCGTCAAACGGATGAATTACTTCGTAATATGAATTACACGCAGACCATATCATGAATTGTCAGTTGGTGACATATTATGATGATTCATAATATTTTCATATTATGATTCTGCTAAAGTGACCGTTTTAAGCCCCCTGATCTCTAAAGTCGATCACGGAGTCCCGGGATTTATTCTAAGTATTTATAAATACATAACAGTAAAATATTACACACAATTTAACACCACAACTTCAGGTAAATAAACTTCCGAATTATTCCGAATGTTTGTTCTTGCGTTTGCCAAATGGCTTGTCAGCTTTTGAGCGAAATTCCTAGAATCATGAAAAACATTAGCTGTTTGCCAGTGAAATTATCCTATGACATTCGCCACTGTAATCTAAAATAAAGTAGAAAATTGTAAGTCAATTCAGCACATACATGTAATTAATTCATTATCATGCGCTTGATTTAGTACCTATACCCCATTTGAAATAAGATTAGACATTAAAACAAACCCTTTTACAGTCCGTTCAACCGATTTTGACTTCTATACCGTTGGCATAAGGATAGCATTAAAAGCATAAAAAGTTACACAATGGTGCCGATTCTCTTGTCACAAAATTCTCTAAACTAAACTAAAAATCACTAAAATTTAGTTTAGTCCTGTCAAACGATCAAACTCATTCTGAAATAGACTTTAAATGACACAACTTAACTATAATTTAGTTTGACAGCACTAAGATGGCACTGAGATTAGTTTAGTGAAAATGCTATTCTGAATTTGACGATTTAACCTAAAATTTTGTTCTATATCTAAAATCCTCTAACTAAATCTGACTATATTTAACCGCGATTAAAAATGTGTGGAATAAAATTAGATGTCATGAACTAAAATTCAAACCAACACCTCGACTTCAGTTACAAAAAACAGTACTGTATTTTTTTATTTTCTTTTGCTTATATCTCGAAAACGGTGTGTCCTATCGCAAAAATAATGAAAATTTCGACACCCTTTAGGAAACCCTTAAACCCCTAATTCTCAACATGTTGGTAATTATTTTTTTTCTTTATTTTCCATACAAAAACTGAAAAATTCCATTAAAAATACGTCGAGGCTGCCGTGAATGCGCGCCTCTGGCTCTAAAAAAAAAACACGGTGTAGGAAAAACAAGTACCAAGTGGAGGCGCGCGGTTGTCAAATTCGATTTTAGTTGTGTCAAAATAAGTTTTAAATTTAGAGAATTTATTTGGCAGAATAGCTCCAAGATTCCCATAGTCAAAAGTAAGGAATTTTAGAGATAGTTTAGTTAGTTTAGTTCGGTGTACAAGAGAATCGGCACCACTACCAACTATCTACTGCGGCTGCCATTTGTCATGTCACCAACGCAATAGAATTCGAAATCGGGTGAACGGAATGTAAAAAAGGCTTATCTATACGTCTAATCTTATTTCAAATGGAGTATAAATATATTGTTTTATTATGGTTCCGTAGTCAACAGATCTAGACTATGGGCTGCCACTGAGAAATTCCAGATGTTAAAACCCAATAACACTGCCCGACTCGGGAATCCATAAAAAACCGGCCAAGTGCGAGTCGGTTTCGCGCACGAAGGGTGCCGTACTATTATCTATAAAACGGCAAAAAAATCATGTCTGTTGTATGCGAGCCCCCCTTATATTTGTTTTATTTTATTTTAATTATTTATTTTTAAAGTGAATATACTTTTCTGTGAATATTTCAAGCGTCTACTTGTTGCCGTTATCAATATTGAGCAAAAACGATAAAAAAATCACGTTTGTTGTATGGGAGCCCCGTATTTTTTTATTTTTTTTGTTTTTTATTACTTATTTGTTGTTATAGCGGCAACAGAAATTCATCATCTGTGAAAATTTCAACTGTCTAACTATCACGGTTCATGAGATACAGCCTGGTGACAGACAGACAGAGCGGAGCCTTAGTAATAGGGTCCCGTTTAACCCTTTGGGTACGGAACCCTTAAAATTAACAAACATCGGTTATGAATGTTATGATGATAATAATAATATGTTATCAAACAATATCACAAAATAATAATACGGCCGTTCTTATTATCAGCTCCGGCACAAAAATAAACAAGATAGTCTCAATGATAGCCGTTGCATTTCGCATATCGCTACATGTCTTGAGCGATTGCGTTGACCACAGAAATATAAAAAACAAACTTCGTTCTATATCTATGGAGTTGACCACTGAGCGAGCCGACACGTCTCCTCGCCGAATGGCAACCATAGAAACGGGTTTGTTTGTCGACGGTAGAATAGACAAAATGGCAGATTGTGATTGTTTATCTGTCATTTTGTCTATTCTTCCGTCGAAAAAACCCGTTTCTATTGTGGTCATGCTAAGCGTGCTGGGTGCCGCGAATCTTTTGCATTTAGTTTTCGTCTCATCCAAATTATTTACAGTAGGTACTTATGAGCCCCAGGAGGAGCTCGTGGCTAAGTAATAACAGCCTCACGGGTCGATCCACCAGGTTAAGCTACGCTTGCCGGGGTTGGTCGGTGGATAGGTGTCATGGGTGACCATCTTTACACACCGAGACTCCTCCGTGTCTCGGAAAACACGTTCCGGCTGTCATTCTTGAATCTTTGACAGCCGTTACGGGTCGTCAGAAGCCCGAATGTCTGACAACCAGTCTTACCAAGGGTATCGGATTACCCAGTAACTGGGTTGTGGACTTCAGATAGGCAGTCGCTCCATATAAAATAGGTACTGGTATTCAGCTGCATCGGGTTAGATTGGAAGCCGATCCAACATAGTTGGGTTTTCCCAACGCTAGCCACATTGACATGTTTAAAACCTATTGTTATTTACGTCGTCAAGCCACTGGTGCATGCCTGTTTACTTAAAAAAAATAGTGATGTGTCATGAGCAAATCACACCATTTTGTGGTAGGTTTTTCAGTACCTAAATGAAAATTTTCCTGTTTTGTTCAGTCTGGCGAACGTGAGTACGTGACATGGCGTGGGTGTTATCAATGAGCAACTACCTACGTACTTTTACTTGGGGTTTTAACGCAGACGTTGTTTTTCAGATAAAAATAAATAACTCAGCTTCTGAACTAAGTTCCTAGAATCATTTGTACCAATTCAATTCAAATATTTCAATTCAGACCAAGGGATCCATATACAGAATGTTAGGGTAAACCGGTAAACACCGTTATCCTTGAAATCAGTGGTTTGGTTTCATATAACGTACGTAAAGTCAATGGAAAATGACAACTTTTTTAGAGAAAATCTAATCATAATATCATAATCATAATCATTTATTTGCTTTGAAAGTAGGTACATAAATTAAGGTGTTCACAAAAGTACTTCACCATTTCACCCTAGGGCGCTAGAGCAACGAACTTGCGTCTGGGTGGATGGCGCGGGACGTGACCTAACCGGCCGCGAGCGCGACCCCTCCCTCAGTCAGTCAGCTGTTTCGCTAGCGAGCACGGTGTCTGATAGAAACTTTTAATGAAAATAACGTTTTTTTTATTGTTACGTTTTGTATTTAAGTCAACTACCCATGGTTTGAGTGACAGCGGTGTTTACCCTTACACCCTGTAGTGTTAGTTACACCCTATAGTGTTGTATTAGTTATATGTATACTAACGTATAAATTAGTTGGCTACAATGGCTACATGAACATGTGCACGTACATGTACCATACTAGCTATTTTTTTAAATCCACGAATGAGAATCTCTTGGCTTGCATCCCACCTGATGCTAAGTGATGATCAGGCCGAAGGTGGAAGCGAGCTTCACCCGGAATCCTCAACCACAGAGGAACTGGCTATCTTACCTCTAACTGTCGAAACAAAACAATGCTGTTAACACTATTGTTATGATAAGATGGTGGTAGCTAGCCAGGCAGACTTAGAACAAGCCCTACCACCAACCAAACCGAGCAGAAAATCTTGCTCCCACTGAGTATTGAACCCGGGAACTCTGTCGAGATCAAGTCGATTCCGCTGGGACAAATTTTAGTAAAACATGTTAGCTATACAGGCAGTCTTATCTTTCGAATTTTTCTTCCACAGATGGTAACCAAAGCGGTTCAAATGTACGTACAGCGCATACAAACATGGGACTGCCAATTGCAGTGGTTCTGCGGAGTGTGCGGCCCTGGCCAGCGGACTTCAGCCCAAGCGTAGAAACAACACTGATGACTCGCAGTAAGTGAAAACACACGTACAGAGGCCCTAGTGTGATTTTCTTTTAACTCTACTTTTATTCACGGCCACGGCCACGGCCACGGCCGTTCACTGACTTCACTGGTGAAGGGCCAATCGGAGCGCCGAACGCGGTCGATGCGTAAAGTTGAGATGGATATAAAAACTTTTTACAAAAAAAAAACAACTGACTTCCAAAAAAAACACAAAAAAAGTGAAAAATAACTTTAATTTCGGAAGTCGGTGCCTTTGCTTTTCAATTTCCGTTTTTTGACACCGACTTCCGAAATTAAAGTTATTTTTCACTTTTTTAGTGTTTTTTTTGGAAGTCGGTTGTTTTTTTTTTGTAAAAAGTTTTTATTTTTCACTTTTTAGTTGTGGTACCTACCCCACACAAATCCGAATACCACGACCTGCTATGTAAATAACAGTGAAGGAGTCAAACAGGATATCGTCTAGATAAACTAAGTGGGAAAAATACGTAATATTGAAGCTACCAAACAAACGAACCTACCAAACAAAAAAAGAATCATCAAAATCGATTCATAATTGGCGGAGTAATCGCGTAACAAACATACAAAAAAAAAAAAAACATGCAGACGAATTGAGGACCTCCTCCTTTTTGAAGAAGTCGGTTAAAAACAAACTCACATTAGGGCCTCTGTTCGATTCAAACCGCTCGGAACATGAGGCGAGTCGCTGCGCAGTAACAACTTCATGTGTCAGCGGGGGTGATGGGTGGGGTAGGTACTGCGCAGCGAGAAGCTAACTTTCGAGCCGCCATTAAAGTTTGAATCTAACTGTACATAGCACCACGCCTATTTCTTATGAAGGAGAAGGGAGAGTTTATCTATTTATTGATAAACTGCGGAAAACCTCAAGCGGCGAAAGTATAACAGCCTTATAGGTACCTAATTATATTTTCCTGGCCGTTGGGGTCCGAGTACTCATAGCTTGTTTCACGAAATCTCCAAACAGCAATTTGTCACTTCCCGTGACCCAAGGGCTGGCTTTTACCTTGGTCAGAGGCTAAGCCTTGCCATTCAACGTGGCAATGCCGCCAGTCTCTTGGGTACCTACCTACATTACCAGCCGACAGCGATGCGAAGGAAGTTTCCGACGCTATATTTTAGTTACCTAATTGTTTATTTGTATAGTTAGTTAGTTAGTTTTAATCAGTAATTTAATACAAACAATTATAACCTACTTATATTTACAAAGTACTTACAACGAGTAAATACCCACCTACCTACTAAATAATACTCTATATGGACATAGCAGACACGAAACCTATTTGTAGCATCGGCGAGCAGCGATTTTCGGAAACTCGATCCTCTGACGGACAAAATGCGATGCAGTTGCCAAATTGCCGATCGCGGATGATAAATACTGGTGTTTTCGATCAGATAGAAAACAGATCTTATCCTACTCTGTGAAGGAATACCGACAAAAACTCAGAAGTTCGTTTTAAAGGCATTATCTTGGTCAAATCATAAGATGGATGCCAAAATCGTGTTGCTATGGGTCAATTAGCTCTTAGACTTCGAAGCTCAAGTTACGCCCTTTGCTTCACAAAAAAGTATGCATAATCTTTTTATCCTACTACGGCAAACCTAAAAGAAAGGATTATGATTTAAGCAGTCTATCTGTGTAGAATGTTAACATAACATAGGATAGACTGCTGAAATCATGTAGGTATGTTTGTATTTACTTGTATTCCACCGTAGCGCCAAAATCGGTTTAACTGAACCGATTTTATTGAATAAGGTATGAATAGTAAAGTAATTCGTATTAATGGTCCGGTACATATAAATACCCTGAAAAAATTTATTTGAGATCATCATGACGAAGTATTCCCGTTTGAGCACCGCTATGCATTGAGTAGGTATTCCCATTTGAAATACCTTTGGTACTCAATGCACAGGTGCTCAAACGGGAATACTTCATCATGACATGTTTGGTAGGTTAGGTACCTATCAAAAGAAAGGTCTTAGCGGGTATGTACCTCCTTTTAACCTAGGCTGTATACCATGTAGGTGCCACCTATCAAATTATAATGGCCAGCTTTACCATGACCATTTTTGGACCTAATTGTCTGAAATATTTTCTTGTTTCGTAATTTTTAGATCACTTTTATTTTTCTATAGTATCCAACTACAATTCTATCGAAAGTGGCTTCTTCCTTTTCAGCGGCCAATTTCGCAGTCTGGATGCTGCCATCCAGGCTGCGAAATTGGCTGGTACCAGCCCAGCCGACCACTGAGACCGTTATCCTGTTTCCCCCGACGACTCCGCGACGAAGACAAGGCCCTCGTACCAGTTCCTTCGCGTGTGCGGCGTTCTTCAAGTTAGTAGCTGTAACCGGATGGGTGGTCCTGAGCTTGCTAATTGTTTTTGCTGTGGTGTATAGGCGAGCAGTTAGTTTCATGGTAAGTGGTCAATACAAAAATAAATGTCAAAATGACATGATTACTTTGTAAAGTATTTTATTATTGTGAATGTGAGCACTATGTGAATTTTTATTTTTTTTCGTTCTCAGTTAATTTTATCGATGGTCTGGCAATTTGAGAATTTTATGCGGCCTACCCAAATGTCGTTTCTTTGGTAGTCGTTGAGCTCCTTAAAGAACTTAAGTTGAGCTCCACCATTACTGACAAATGCTTGCACTGACTGGGCAGGTCCACTCAAATCTGTGTGGTTCTTTCCTCAAAAGACCATTTCAGACTCGAATTTACATGATCCTCATATGGCTTGACCAAGATTATGTCTGGACTTTAAAAGAGACTGTGACCTCTGAGTTTGTTTCGGCCTTTCTTCTCAGAGTAGTCAGATAGGAAACGCCGACCTCATCTAGCTTATTTTTAATATTTTTTAATATGACGCGTAAAAGTGATTCCAATATCCTATTTACAGAATAAACAATTTCATTTCATTTTATTTCATTTCATTACCAGAGACGAAATGTCTTCGTCTGTCACATGCTTAAGTTATTTCGTGATACGACTACAGCAGTTGTATTCTGCTATTAACTCACCTTGAATACTTGAGCGATGTGACTGGCATTAGTATCGTATTTGAAGGAATGTCAGCTCACTTCACCTAAGTGTTCACGGTGTGAGTTTTTACAGAAAAGACCGTCAAATCGTCATCATTATCATCATTTCACCCGAGAGTCGTCCACTGCTGGACATAGGCCTTCCCCAAGCACCGCCAGTTCGACCGGTTCTGTGCTTTCCGCATGCAGCGAATTCCTGCACAAATGACCGGCAAATACTGTAGCCATATCCTTAAAACTGGAAGGCAGAAACGCGGCTTTCACGTTCTACAAGTAACACTAATCTTCTAAGCAGTTTTTACATCCCAGGCTTAGCGTCAGAAATTTGTACTAAAGTTTCATATAGCTGATCTGATGATAGAGATGGCGGTGCTCCGTTAGGAACAAGAGTCGAGTGACGCTGTCAAAATCGAACGAATGACTGCTTGATGTAATAATTTATGTTGCTTTGTTGATCAGAAATGGATGAATGAAGAAGAATCGGATGAACCCAACAAACATCTGAGAACAGAGCCAGCAGAAAAAACTATCAGGTAAGAAATAAGACTAATATTATTTGGATTTTTATCGATCCATAATTGATTTGATATTTGAGTAACTGGGTCGTGGAAATGTGGAGGTACGCAATCCCTCCATGTAAAATACCGGTATTCAGCTGCAACCGGTTAAAATATTAGAAAACGGAACCCAACATAGTTCGGAAGCTAGGCAGATGATGTAATCAATATTCTTACTAGATCCACAATTTCAGGCCAAAACAATCAGGGAAGTGTGTCCTGCCTGCATACCCTGAGAACGGTAACTACATCATAACGGACGCTCCAGATGCGAAACCCGGTGACAGCTTCGAGTCACTGAAGATGACCGTCCATTGTCAAAATGACTACAGAGTCTTGGGGACTGAAATACTGTTCTGCCTCGATGGATTATGGTCTGCAAAGTCTATTCCAAAATGTGTCCGTAAGTATAGAAAGATATTTCTTACACTAATAACTTCTAAAATCCCATGAATGCGTGGCTAAGCGGATTGTTGAATAAAGCGAAGCTTTTGATAGAGTGTGTAATGTTTAGTACTACTTGTACCTAAAGTAAATACAAACTATTGGTACATATTACATGGACGCTAACAATACGCATGTATGTTGTATTTGATTCTTTGAAAGTTTCCAAAAATAAAGTCATTTCAGAAGTTTTTCGTAAGGTGTTCTTAAAGAAGCTATAATGAGACCGCTATAAATTAAAAACAAATATGATAAAAAGCGTATAATTCTTACACCTTGGTGTCTCCTCAACTACTGCATTCAAATTCAAACGCTGTTCCTATAAGTCATATTAATACTTCCCCCCTATTTTTCAGGTTTCTGCGAGCTAGACAACAACACATCGGTCCATTACCACTGCCTCGTCACCGGCTCCGTCGAGGGCACCCGCGCCTGCAACCGCTACGAACCATCAGGGACAATCGTGAGGCCCGAATGTAAAAGCCCGAACTACTATTCAGCCGACACCCTCCCCTACATGAGATGCATCGACGGAAGCTGGGACAACGTTGCTGTCTGCTCCCCAGGTTTGCCCGAAAACGGAACAATTAACACTATATAATTTAATTGATTCAGGCGTGACTTTGCGGAAATCCATTATAAATAAAATACAATAAACGTTGATTATATTTATGTATACTATAATCTATTCCGCTTAACTATTCTTCAAGAGTCATAAAAGAACCCTGTAAGAAATCGACACGTGTTTCACCTCTCAACGAGGCATCCTCAGGATGACGATTAACCAGTCGCAAACCAGAACACGACGTTTTGCCACACCGAGCGCTGAACGCAGAGAACAGGGTTCAGGGGGTACTAGCAGGGTTTTTTATGACTCTTGAAAAATTGTTAAGCGGAATAGGTTTCTAAATATATCTACGTCTATCGTATTTTTTACTGTTGGACTTTTTGTAGTTACAGCTGTATGATACTTTTTCAACACTGGTGAGTGTTGAAAAAGTATCATACAGCTGTAACTAATGTAACAATGGTCGTAAAACGCAGGCCGCAGAAGAGTGCCTTAATTGCTGCTGTTTATTGAAATTACTGTCATTTTTTGACATTTGTATAAAATGGCTATACCTACCTACAATATGATATCTAACGAAGGGCCCGTTGACCTGCAATATTATAACGTCTATACATCCTAAAAAAATATTACCATAATAAAAAAAGTTTTATTTTATTTTTTTATAGTAAAATTATCACATAAAATATTATATTAATACGGAAAAGAAACACTCTGTACACGCACACTTGTTACACTTGTCTTTCTACGTTAAAATACAAGTGTGCGTGTACAGAGTGTTTCTTTTACGTATGAATTTAATAATTTTGTGAATAATTCAATAAGTAGTGAAAAAAAAAAAAATAAGTAAGTAGTTTTTTTTTTTTCTTAATATTTTTTTTTGCATGTATGGACCCTATGCTATTGCGGGTTAAGGGGATCGCCCTTTATTAGTGTATATCATGGAAAATTGATTGAGTGTGTCGATTTGATAAACAATAAATTATTTTCCTGGCTGTACTATACAATTCTAAACCAAAGTTCTAAGTGACGTTAGCAGAATAGCGCTATTGGTATATAGGGTGTAAGGGACAGCCCTCCTCAAACTGATGGGATGAATTCAGTATGTTGTATATCATACTAAGACGGCCGGTACATGAAATTATTTCAGGAACGTTATGGGAATCCAATAAACCTGATTTGTTTTATTACCTCACACGCAATGTATCGTTACCGTAGCACAACCCACATAGCCGCACTCCCCGTGGCGGGGCGGGCGCGCTCGCGCCGCGTTATTTATCAATGTAAATTTTGAGTTTCACACGTCGTTCGCTATAGTATTTCAACATCCATTGCTGGTTTTTTTATTTTAGCTGTTTTATTTACATAAATGGACTGCTGCCTACAGATAATGTAATTTTACATAGAAATAATTTTAAAAAAAACTGAAAAAAAAAAAACATTTTCGTGAGAAAATTTTCGGTGGAATAGGATTCTAAATAAGGAGCTGAATGCCCCCTATTAATTTGTGGAGGGCTGTCCCTTACACCTACCCTGTATTATCAGACCTTTCACCACATTGCATACAAGCGTTTCATCAGTCTTTGTTTAATAAACTCTTTACCTTCAGAATGTGGTCGAGTTACTCCCAATGGCGAAAGCCTCATGTTTGGGGGCAAATCAGCTAAGCGAGGAGAGCTGCCGTGGCACGTCGGCATCTACCGGAAGACCACGAGACCTTACTTGCAGATCTGCGGAGGATCAATCATTTCCACCAGGCTTGTTATTTCTGGTAGGTCCAGGTCCATTCATATTTATGGTTTACTAATGTTTGCCATAATTTTATATGCCACAATTTTATATACCATAATTTCATTAGACATAACGCTTCAGTTGCCATAATCGTCAAATGACATAAAATCATATTCCATAATTTCATTTTTCCTAAATTCTTGTATGAATTTAAGAAAGTTATAACTGAATGGCTAAAAACTCTAACGTATGATGAAACTGAGCACATTCTGGTACGAATTTGCTGACTTGACACACACAAACATAATTTTACACTCAAACACACGCACACACTCACTCACACGCACACACTCACTCACACACACAATCACGCATGCTTAGAATAAGTTCATAGAGACTATAACAATTTTATATTTTTACCAGCTTTGATTCTTGGCTGGAGTTTGTTTTATATTGTATTATTTTCTAATTAATTTAGTCTAAATACTGTATTAAATAAGGGAAGTAGCGAGTCAACCCCAACACAAGTATTTTTAATTACTTACTGGGGCTGTCTCAACTCATGAATAGCATGTACCTAACTTTTGAGACTGAATAAACATTTTTCATTTTTTTTTTTCATTTTTCATTGGTCATAATCGATCAAGTGTCATAATATTTATTTGCAATATTTTTCATTTTCGATAATGTCATTTTCCATACCATTTAGTCATCATAATATTTATTTGCCCATATTAGCACAACAATGCTAGTTCAGGACAAGCGCCTGCAATTTTTACATGAGACTCCTCCGTGCCTCGGAAAGCACGCTAAGCCGTTGGTCTCGGCTGTCATTCGTGGATCTTTGACACTTTGACAGTCGTTACGAGTCGTCAGAAGCCCGAAAGTCTGACAGCCAGTCTTAACACGGGGTATCGTATAACCCAGTTACAGGGTTGTGGAGGTCAGATAGGCAGTCATTCCATGTAAAGTACTGGTATTCAGTTGCATCCGGTTAGACTGGAAGACCGACCCCAACATACGTAGTTGGGAAAAGATTAGGCAGATCTATTTTTTTTGTCAATCGACATAGCCTATAGCCGGATATTTGTGGTCCACTGCTGTACATGTGACTCAGTTATGTTGCATTACAAGACCCGGTTGTTCTGCTCTCCACATCCAGTCTGCCCCAGCAGCCATTTTAATGTCGTCAGTTTATACAGGGTGTACGGGTAAACACCGTTATCCTTGCAACCAGTGCTTTGGTTTTATTTATACAACGTAAAATTAATGGAAAACAATTTTTTTATTTTTTTTATCTACATTTTACCATAAGATACGCAAGTTCGTTGCCCTATGCGCTAGGGCAACAAACTTGCGTCTCAACACGGGCGGGGGGTGCGGGACGTGACCTGACCGGCGGCGAGCGCGACCCCTCCCTCAGTCAGGCAGCAGTTTCGCTAGCGAGCACGGTGTCGGATAGAAACTTTTTAAAATATGTTAATGAAAATATTTTTTTTTTTGTTGTAGTCGGTCATTTATTTTTATATTTAAGTCATCTACCCATGGTTTGAGTGACAACGGTGTTTACCCTTACCCTTACCGATACGCGGTCTTTGAGGACTCGTTTGCTTCAACGATTCTGATGCCGACCCACTGACACATTCAGCTTGCTACATCTGGAGCCTCTGATGCAAGTACCTAACCTACCCTGTGATTGTGTGTTAAATGATTTTATACACAATTATCTAATCGATTCCAGCTGCCCATTGCTTCTGGAAAAGCAAGCTACAGCCTGCCTCTCAGTTCGCGGTGGCAGCCGGTAAGATCTACCGCCCTTGGAATAACCCCAGAGATGTGCATGCGCAGAAGTTTAATGTAAGTTCTTTAAGTAACCTTAAATACTTTAGAATCTGTTTTAAATAATTACTGCAATGCTGCGCGGCCCCACCTGACTCCTAATGTGCTTTGGTGCAATTTTACAATGCCTCACGATGCGGTCCGCTCGACAAAAACAAAAACTATAGAAAAAACACAAAAGTTACCTCTAAACCGAACTATAAGCCGCTAGTATTCAAAAACTACTTCAAATTAAATCATGAAACTTTGCATAGTATTAATAACTGAACTAACTTGTTTTCACCGTAAAAAGCAATTACCTACACTATTCGAGGCTTGAGAGCCGCCAGCACCCCACTCCGTCTCGCTGTCACTCAGGCCGCGAGTATTATGGTGCAAGCGAGATAAAATTTGAGGTAGGGTAGGGCCTGAACTAGCTTTCTAATGACCCTTTAGGGATAAGTACTTATAGTACATTTATGATTAACAGGTCGAAGAAATTAAGATCCCGGCCCGCTTCCAAGGCAGTGAAACGAACTTTCAAGATGACCTTGCAATTGTAATCCTGGACGCTGACATCGTGTACAACCCTTTCGTTAGACCTATCTGCTTGTCTTTTGACTTCAAATTCGACAAGAGCCAGTTGCAGCCAGGAAAAATGGGGAAGGTAAATAATGCTTAAAAGCAGACGCAGAAATGGCGACATTAGGCTATAATGTAACTTGCCCGGGTTAATGGCGCGTCGTGTTCCACGCGCGCCTCAAAGAGATGTCAGCCCAATTGGCGGGGTCCGCAGGAGTAGGACCGACTGCCTGCCAGGGTTGCGGGAATGTCCGAAAGGGATAGGTACCGGGACCTTGGCAACAGGCAACTGAAGGAATACGAGTAGGTTTTAGTCAGTAAAAGTCTGACACGCCCGTCCGCTCCGCCCAGAGCGGGAGAAGACATTTGATGATTTCCCAAGCTCAAAAAAAAAGGCTATATTGTAACTTAGATAAATTACAAACTGATCCACTAAAAAGCGTGAAATAAAAACATTTTTACAAAAAAAAAAAAACATCCAACTTCAAAAAAATCTCTACAAAGTGAAAAATAACTTTAATTTCGGAAGTCGATGGCAAAAAACGAAAATTGAAAACCAAAGACTGTACGATTTATATTTTAAAAGCAAAATGTATTTTTGGTCATATCTTTTTTTCCCAGGACGAAATTTTTGGCATCATATCCCTTCGACTGACAGCTGTCAAAATTAGTTTAGAAAACGCTACGTATTTATTGTAAGAATGTGGAAGGGATATACTATTAGTTGTATTTTATTTTCTTCTAGGTCGCCGGTTGGGGCCTCACAGCAGAAAATGGCGTGTCCTCCCAAATCCTCAAGGTCATTGATCTGCCTTACGTGGACATTGAGCAATGCATCGCAGCATCTCCACCAAACTTCAGAGAGTACATCACCAGCGATAAGATGTGCGCAGGCACTGGGAATGGTGAGTTAAAGAAATCGTAGATACCTACACTCGACTGAACACATTTGAACTTTAATCGCTTTGATGTGCGCTCGAAAAACCGACACCGAATGGAAAAGTTGAAATAAGTGATCAAACTTTTATGAAATGCTCAAACACCCCTGCCACACATGTGTCAAACAAATGTTCAAATATGTGTTCAAATATTGTTGCTATGTCTGGCGACGGCATTGATATGTGCTCAAACAAATGACAACCAATGGCAAAGTTGAAATATGTGATCAAACTTTGATGAAATAGGTACCCAAACACCCCTGCCACACATGTGTTCAAACATGTGATCAAAAATTGTCGCCGGTATTAAATGAATATTTTTTACATTATTTTGTAACGCTAACGTTTTCGACATCCTGGTGTGACCACAAGTCCGCCACCATTATTTTGCTGCCGTAATGCACACGAATGTCATTCGTACATCTTTGACGGTCGTTAGGTCGTTACGCAGGTACACTAGTTAGATAGGCGCCTGAAAGTGTAACAACCAGTCTTACCAAGGGATATCGGATCGTGTTACCGTGTTACTAGGTTGTGAAGGTTAAAGTGGCTCGGGCTCCATGTTAAATATAGGTATTCAGCTGCATCCGGTTTGACTGTACGCGTAGCAGGACAGCCATAGAAACGGGTTTCGTCGACGGAAGAATAGACAAAATGACTGATTGTGATTGTTTATCTGTCATTTTGTCTATTCTTCCGTATAGAAAACCCGTTTGTGTATTCTTCCCTGGACAAAACCCGTTTCTATTGTGGTCATGCTAAGCATGCTGGAAGTCAACCCCAACCATAGATATACCCTCCGTGGATATAACGCTAGTTTTAATAATACATTTATGACCCTAAGTTGGCAAAAGGCTAGGCCGATGATCCTTACTTTTGAACTTCAACGGTACCTTACTTTTTTCAGGTAAAGCGCTTTGCAGAGGCGACAGCGGCGGCGGGTTAGCGTTCCCAGAGTCAGAGCGAGGCACAGACCGCTACTACCTCAGGGGTGTTGTCTCCACAGCCGCAACCAATGAAAACAAGTGTAACACCAATACGCTTACGACGTTCACACAGATACTGATACATGAACATTTTGTTAGGGAGCATCTTTAGGGTCAGGGCAGACCGAACACCGAAATTCTCGAAGAGTTTTTCAATCATAATGAACTTAATCACTACTGAAATAGAGTTCAAAATAGCGTGCAAGACAAGATTCACTGAGGCGGTTTCGAGCATGTTCGCGCATAGCATTTTTCCCAACCGCCTACGCCTGTAATCCCCGAAGGATTAGGCAGAGGTCTACCTAATTATACACCCACCTTTCGTCAGTTATGATTAATTTACTTTTAATAGGGGGCGAGCCTTTTCCCTATACAGGGTGTTAGGGTAGACACCGTTATCCTTGAAACTAGTGGTTTGGTGTCATCTATAATATGCTTTTTGTATGGGAACAACTTTGAAATCGCAAAAAAAAAAATCTGCTCTTCCATACATTTTGTCGATTTAAGTGAACACAAATGTATGGAACAGCTGACATTTTTTTCGCGATTTCAAGTTTGGTCCCATAGAAAAAGTATATTATAGATGACACCAAACCACTAGTTTCAAGGACAACGGTGTCTACCGTAACACCCAGTATAAAACATCAACATCTAAATAAAAATAATGTATATAAATACCTCAGTTTATATGTAAAACACGCGTGATAGACCCAGCACTACTGAAACCGCCCCTCCAGTACGCGTAGCCTGACCACCGAAGAAACGGGTTTTGTCGACGGGAGAATAAACAAAAAGGCGGATTGTCATTGTTTATGTCTTTTGGTCTATTCTTCCATCGACAAAACCCGTTTTTTGCGGTGGTCATGCTACGCGTGCTGCGCGGGATTCTTGAAAGAACCAACGCGCGCCCGCCCTGGGACCCATCCTAGCGTTTGAGTCGCCTTAGCGGTTGATGCGCTAGGGTGGCCCGCGAAATTAAAATTTTCTTACGTTTTTTGCAATTTGCAGGTCAGTATCAGGTTGTATGTTGATCTAAATATTGTTAGCGGCCATAACAAATATGGATTTACAGAATTATAAACATTAGAATCAGCAATTCAACTGTCTAAGTTCATGTAAGTGTATTGACTGACGATTTCATGAAATTTTCATTCAATACACTTACATGAACTTAGAGAGTTGTATTGCTGATTCTAATGTTTATAATTCTATAAATCCATATTTGTTACGGCCGCTAATAATATTTAGATCAACATACAACCTGATACTGACCTGCAAATTGCAAAAAACGTAAGAAAATTTGAATTTCGCGGGCCACCCTTGCGCATCAACCTTAACTAAGTTTATAAATCAGGGTTGGATGGTTCATTATTAAATATACCCAATAAATACCTACTATAACAAACATTTATTGAAAATGACTTAGAGGAAAAAATATGAGAGTGAGTTCGTAAGTTTATATAGGTATGTAAGTACCTGCTTATTGTATTGTGGCATTTTATTGTTAAAACTTATTATTTTTAAATTGTGTGCTTTTATGGATCATGTGGTCTGCAAAAAAGATTTTAATTTTATTAACTTTATAAAAAACAAAAAAAAAAACAAAAAAAGATACAAAAAAAAAAACAAATAAAAAAGATACCTACGTAGATAAGTTCCATCCAACCCTGACAGGACTACTTTATTCTTTTATAATGTAATATATTATAATTATTATATACTTGGGTACTTATTAACTACTACCTACAACAACAAAAAAAACTTTCTTTATTTCTTTTACTTTATGTACGTAGCTACCTACTTTTTGTCTTTGTCTTTGGCCTCTGGCACCCCTGACATCAAGCAATAGACAAAATTTGACAAACTTTTATAAGTGTTTATATTGAATTCGAGGCTTTTGGCTATATGTCATTTTTCATTTTGTAATATGCGTTTACTTTGTTTAGAATAAATATTTTTCTTTCTTTATACGTAGGTACTTATATAATTGTAATGGCCGTGTTTTTATCTATTTGATGTTTTTAATAAATGTTTTGAAACTAAACAGTTTTTTTTTTGCTCTGATCTTGCGAAATCTCTCTTATTTAATAAACATTTCGACAGACATTTTGTAAATGGGAAATATTTAAGTGATCCTTTAAAAAATATATGTTGCGCTTCTAATCATGTCTTTTTTGTCCCTTTGCTTGGATGTACCTACCTATATTCCGGATTGGCGCAAAACGGTTGAACGGATTTGAATGAAATTTTGCACACCGATAGTTTATAAGTAACCTGGATATTTTCCGACATAAAAGTTTTTTAATAATTGAGCCTGTTTTTTACTTTCTGATATTTTAAGGATCAACTGTGAATTATTAGAGGTTCGATGAAATAAACACCCACATGCCTTCGTAAATTCAAATCAATTTAAAAAAAAATGCAAAAGATCTCAATTCAATTCGATTTATTACAAAAATAATTTATTTACATTATAGAAAAACATAATTATAATAAAAATCATCAAAATATACCTAATCATTAAATGAATTCGTTTCTTTATTTTATAATTAACTGAAATTTATTAAAAAGCATTTTCCACAAAACATAACATCACGCCTGTATTCCAGTAAGGGGTAGGCTGTTATTACTCCCACATTTCGCCAGTTATGTCACAGAGTAGTCTACAGAAGGCGCACTCCGCATTTTAGTTATGAAGCCACAAGTACGCAGCGGGCTCGTCTTGTCGGGCCAATTCAATGAGCGTAACGTAGTCAGAAGATTTAAGAGCTACGCGATAGAAAGAGAGGCAACTTCTAGGTGAATATAACTGTAGGTAATTAGCGCCGTGCGACCTGAATTGCACTTTATTGTATCGTAGTAAGAGTCGCTTGCAGAGTGAACCATCTGTATCAATTTGTGGTTATGTTAAACTCCCATGTAACAAATCCAGTATAAATTTTTCTGTTACAATAATAAACAATTCTACTAATACCAAATTGGCACATAATTAGAAGATATGAGGGAACACATGTACATACACACAAACATACATACCGGTCAAAATCATAACCCTTCTTTTTGCTTCGCCGTAGCCCGACTACGGCGAAGCAAAAAGAAGGGTTATGATTTTTTTTTTTTATTTAAAAATTGACTTTTTAGGGTCCCGTACTCGAAGGGTGCCAAACGATATAATATAGAGAACCCTAACACTAAGCCTCCGCCGTCTGTCGGTCTGTCTGTCAGCGCCCAGCGGTATCTCATGACCCGTAATAGACTTGTGTATTTCTATTGACGCTGTAATAACAAACCCTAACTAATATTACAAATGCGATTTGTTTGTTACGCTTTCATGATAAAACGGCTGAACGGATTTGGATGAAATTTGGCACATGAGTAGACCATGACCTTGAAAAGGACATAGGTTACTTTTTATCTCGTTATTCCCACGGGATCATGACTTATGCGGGTGAAACCGCGGGGCGCAGCTAGTCCTAAATAAATATTGTTTGCAAACGAATTTGAACTTTTGAAAAATCTCTCGAACTACTTTCGGACGTGTCCGTATGGTTCCGTTGACGGACGTAGGTAGGGAAGACCCTCTATTTCGGACATCTTTATAAGGGAAGGTCTATGGCAAATTGGAAGACAGCAGTTTTTATTTCGATCTTTCATAGTTGTTCACAGTTATACAAACATGTTCCTGAGTACATTTGCCCTTTAAAATTATGGCAAAATTCATATTGACTGACTTTGGTATAGGAAAATTTGCGTTGCGTCGAGTTGTTATAAAGAACCCTAGAATTCTTGAGAGAATAATGTTTAAATTCCTATGAGCAAATGTGAATCAAGAACCTTATTTTTATACAAATAATATTGATATTTGTAAAATACAGTCTGAATTTTCCCCTAAAAGCTGTGTATATTTGTGCGAACGATTTTAGACAAACACTGGGAAAAATATTTTTTTAAAACCTTGAGAAGACTTGTCTAACAAATCCATGTCCTCAGGCATTATTTTTCCAGTCTGCAGACTAGAAAATTCACATACAAAATTAATTCTATAGCGGGTAGACAACTAGACACCGTTATCCTTGAAACTTGTGGTTTGGTAAAAATCGCGAAAAAAAAATCTGCTGTTCCATACAATAATATATTGATTACCAAAAACTTAAATCGACAAAATGTCTGGAATAGCTGTTTTTTTTTGCGATTTGTAAGTCTGTCCAATAGAAAAAGTATATTATAGGTGACACCAAACCACTAGTTTCAAGGATAACGGTGTCTACCCTGACACCCTGTATACCTAAAACTAAAAAAATCACCACATTATTCGCTGCACATAATCAAAATCTTGCCAAATTACTTCTCTTTCAAAAAATATAAAGAAAGCAGCTGTGTTTATTATGAGATACCACAAAAATTCAGCCATTACCACCGGAAAAGATGGCCGAGCAAATCTTAACCTTAGAACGATGTAAGGGATCAAGAAATAACGAATTTCTATCAACCTATGCAACGCTAGAGCTAAAACTAAGCTAACGGTGTACGGCAATAGGAACGAAATACAATTCTGATCTTTTAAATTATCGTAGATGCTAAATAATAAGAAAATATATACAGGCACCATTGTGTAGATGGCATGGTCATACTTTCCGTACCAGCGGTTCCATATGTAGAAGGTAAAGTGTCTGTTATCTGCGAGTAAGTATGGATGGACTAAGGTGTTATGGTGAACCATTAAAGTAAAGATGATACCGCATAGTAATACTAGAATTTTCTCCCTTAACATGAGTTTTAAGGTTGACTGTAGCTTGTAAACAACATATGGAAGACCAAATACTCCATAGAATACAAGAAAATATAACAACTGTGGTAAGTGGATGGTCGCTTCATGAGCAGTTTTATCACCTACTACTATAGAACCGTTGATATACACAAATGCTACGAATCCACTCAGTATAATCATATGTGTGAGAAGAACAGTAGCATCATGGAATGTTACGAACTTAAAAAAGGTGGAAAGATGTGTTGACAGATGATATTTCGCTGCACAGTATACGTCCCACATACCATAAAACCGTTTCAACTTAGACTTATCAACATCTTTGGCTATAAGTGACCGCTTGCTGAGTTTTACATCATTAATATATTGATTACCAAAAACCCTTGAGCTTTTGATCAGTAAATCTAATAATTTGTGACCGAAAACCATAGCAACCCACACTACGTTCGTCTGCCTCATAATTATAGAAGAAATACCAAATATTAAGATTAAAATTAGGTATCTATTAGTTAAACACAGTCTTGAAAACATGAGAAGAAAAGTTAATGAAAGAACATCGGTATAATAAACGTGGGAAAAGAAATATAAAGGAGGCAGTATAGCTAAATTCATAGCTTGCAGAATAATCTTCATATGATTTCTATCGCCATAATACACATATTTAAGAATACTTGAAAATAAAATTATGTTGACGCATGATGCGATGAGATTCACGAAACGTAGATTGTATGTATTGCATTCAGCAATTAAACCGATCAAAGAGGAGACCAAATACAAGCCAGGAAGTGTAGTTATTTTTGGGTCCCAGTGTGAGAAGTTACCAGTACAATAAGATATTCCTTGCGGTATATGGAAGTGTTCATCAATAACTGTCTGCGTTGCTTTGTTGACGCTGTTGAATATGAGTTTTGATGCTAAGAAGTATGAAGAAACTTGTAGAGAAAGCAGAATGTAGTATCTCGCTGGCAACACCATTTTGGCTGGCTGCTGAAAAGGAATGCAATAAAAAATTGAGTATTGAAGCATTTGTTCGTTAAAATTCTTATTTGAATATTAGGTTTGTATTGCATGGGGCTGATGAAGCTTTAAGATAGTTGGTGAATTTGTGAGTGAACTATGCCTAAGTACCCTTTTGAAGATTGTTGCATGTTATGTTATCTTTGTAGGTATATTGATGATTATTTCTTTCGATATTTTTAGCTTTTAGTTTTTTTTTATTAATTTTACCTCTCTCAAGTACAGTAGGTATATGTTAGAATAATATAATTAACCGCATAAGTACACGAGGGATAAAATAACATTTTAAAATTGCATTTATGTACATAACCTTTTCATATAATTTGTTGCTTCAGAAATATGGGTTAAACAAATTCACTTGTCAGTATTCTATAATCAATAACTATAACTTAGAACAGGTAAATAATTTTTTAAACAGGAAAATGTATAGTTTACATGGCACATGCAAAGCGTCCCGAAAAACCAAAATAAATCGATACCTAGTTTAAAAAAAGAAATTACCGTGTAAATCCAGGATAAACTGCAGCGTTACTTAGGATATCTCCGCTCCGTAATCTTATATACGCTGCCTGGGGCTATATTTAATTATTACACATTGTTTTCATATAATTTTTCGTTGATAACAATTTTGCCGGAACGCAAGTGTGATAACGAGAAATGGCGGCTTTTTTGACACAGGACAAAATTCAATCACTTGATTGATAACAAAACGTTTTACCTATCAGTAAAATATTGAACCATGCTGGGTTATTACATTAATCATATTATGTAACTAGTATTATGTAATAAATGATTATGCCGATTTATTTCTAGACTAAACAGAAAGTTTAGCTAGTAAAAAGCAAATAAAATTGACATTTTCCTTGTTGCTAAAACCAAACGTATTATTTCGTTCCTTTACACGTATCTCCACACACGTATGGATGGAAAGTTTTTTTGTCTTTTAGTAACTTCAATTTATTTCTTACACAAGAATAAATCGGAAACGAAACGTAAAATAATTAGCAATTTGGGATTGGTGCAATAGTGGTTTTATTTACGATACATTTTTCCCACGGTTCCCTGTGTATGTTTTAAAGTAATAAAAATACATTTATCTTTTCCTTGATTGATTGCAGTCACTGCAATACCGACGATGGGATGATGGGATGGTGTATAATCTATGGACCAGTCGACGCTACATAATATTAGTAATCTGTGGAGTCACGACTTTGACGAGTTGACGTGACGTTTAAAAATCAAAATATAACGGGCAACGGCTGAAGTAGAAAAGTCTGAATTAAATAAATATTTCTTTAAAATTTCTCTACAAAATATTGTAAATACAGGCTTAAAAGTTTTATTTGTGTGATGTTTGATTAATAGACACTTTGTTAACATGGAAGCCAACGATTTCCTGGTGAAAATCAAAGCGAATGGCGATGAAAAAGACCTGAGTAACTTGGCAAAAGTTTACAACGATTACAAAACGATTGCATCTAAGTTATCTTTGAAAGAAAGAGGTTCTTTCTCGTTGAACGTGCTTTGTTTATTATGCAGGTAAGTCTTAGTACATATCTCACAAGTTTTTATGGTAATTATATAGATATGTCGGTCGGTGGTTTGTCTTACGACGGAGTTGGTATGTTTATCTTAAATCAATTCAATTCGAGGTTGTTCATTGCTGAACATAGGCCTCTTCTTGGTCAGAGGATCGTGTGAAAGGATTCTATAGTTATATATTATTAAATGTAGGTAATCCTATAGAGGTACTTTATGACATTCATTAAGTTTTTGTAGTTTCTTCTTAAATTGTGGCATGTTGTGAATCAATGATGCCATAGAAATAATAAATGTTTAAATGTGTTTGTACAATACACTCGCGCCAATCTAAGAAGTCCGTTTTGACGTTTCCTTCTCGTACATGTAATAAAACGTTAAGCCTTGAGAATCAGTTTTAAGCAATGTAGATAAGTCGTCGATTACAAACTCTCTAAGTATGTTCAATCGATATATCTCGAGAATCAGTTTATAAGAAACCAATTTTTTTTTCATCGCTAAACAAAGCATTTTTATAGCTGTCAAAACGGACTTCTCAGGTTGTTGCGAGTCTAACAGAAATAAATAAATTCTCAATTGTATATTTTTCAGGAACCTAGATAAAGTGCCAACATGGAGGGACAGCATAGACACCAAAGACTTGCTCACTTTGACCATAGATTGTATCAGAGAGACCAGAGGGCTCAACAAGCCAGAGCAAGTCAAGACATTGGCCTGTATCTACCATATACATAGATACGTTGTTAAGAAGGTATGTTAAATTCTAAACATATTATTTATTATACTAGCGGTGTCCGCGGTGTCACCTGCAAAAGTCTTGTGGGAATATCTGGATAAAAGGTATCATATGTCCTTCAGGTTATGGTCTACCCAGATCAACCAATAACAACCACACTTATGACATTAGATAGGCATTTTAATATAGAGCAACAACTGCTATGGTGGGACATTTGAAATTGCTGTGTGAAAAAGTTGACGAAGCAACCCCAAAGAACCTGTGGTTTTCCTAAGGATTAATCCAATGTTTTTTTAATTCAGAATGCACCCGTACCACCAGAATTAATACTCAAACTATCTTTCATGGCATTTGAGGCAGACTCAAAGAATCTTCTCAAAGAATATTATAAAACATACTGGAATATTATTGCAGACCGACTGATATACATAGAAAAATTGAAAGGCAAAGCGATACACAAACTATTACCAAAGCTAACCGAAGATGTGCTCAAAACACTAGATATTTATGATACAGCACAGTTTTGTGCAAACATTTTAGTGTTTTTAGTAAAAAAACTTCACTTCATATACAGCGAATCTTATGCGGAACAACTGAACAGATTTTACTGTGAAATATTTGAGAAGTTTTCAAGAAAAACAGACTTGTGTGCTTTCAAGAAGATAAAAGAAAAGGATACTTTAGATTTGTATGTAAAACTCAATGACTGTCTGTACGTGATTGCTGAGAATTCATCAAAGAATCGTTTTAAAGAGTCTGCTTTAAGTGTAGCTGTCAGGACAGCGATTACGTTGCTTGGACATCGATCAGACATGTTCCACTGTTTGCAGACTTTCTATTTAAATTCCTTCTGCAATATCTTCGTTAATAAAACCACATATTTGGATGCTGTATTCAAAAATCTCACTGTCTCCTGCGAAATCACTGGAAAACTGGGATATAAAGACACAATGGTGGCCACATACCCTTTCATTGGTCAATTTTTAAGACTCTTCATTGAATATTCAGTAAATAATTCAATTAAAATCAATTTTAGAGGAGAGATACAGGAAAATTGCTTGAATTTCATGATCAAACTACTGAATGAGTTGAAAAACTGTGCTCAGTTGTTGAAATGTGAGAATTGTAAAGTTAAAACAGGTCTTCATGACGCTTTACGACTATGCTTTTTATTAAAACATTTCATTACAAATGCGGTGCAGAATAACTCTGATTTAAATAACTTATTACCTCTTTATAATACGGTTATACATAAACAATACACCATAATGGCTGAATTAAAAAAACTGGGATGTGTTAACTATGAAAAATGCTATCGGAAACTGCAAACCGACACACATAATACTGCTATTTTACTAAATAAGAATCAAAAGTATGATTTTTCAATCAATTTATTCGAAATTTATATAATAAATGAGTTGAGTATAAGCAAGAATGAGTTCGAGCATAAAAATGTAGCACGAGCATTTTACAACAAAAGCATTTGTGAGTTAGATTACAAGAAGCATGAAAATGCTCTTTTGGATGCTTTTTTGAGCCTATTATTTTCAAAAGAATTGAATTCGGATAAGTGTATGAGTTTGGTGATGGATATCAAAGCTAAAGCGTTGAAATGTGATGAGAAAAATGATGAAATTGATGATGACAAAAATTATGATTTACAACCAGTATCGGTGGTAGATGCTTGTAAAATAGTAATGGATCAAAAACTTTATGGAGATTTGACACCGTTTTTGAAAGATGTGAAATTCAGGTATGTTCCCTATGTTTTTCATTTTTTTTAGTATTAAAATTTCTGTCTCGTTTTTCCAACTTATGTCGCTAGCGGTAACCTAGGTAATTAGCTCCGCTACCAAACATGCTAGCAAGCAAATTTGTAGAAATAGTACTTACTGCCCCAGCCTGCAAAAGAGGCATTGATAGACAATAGTGAAAATGTTCGTTCCCTTTTTAGGGTTCCGTAGTCATCAAGGAACCCTTATAGTTTCGCCATGTCCGTTTGTCCGTCTGTCCGCGGCTTAGCTCAGAGACCGTTGGTACTAGAAAGCTGTAATTTGGTATGGATGTACATATAAACGACGTCGACAAAGTGGTAAAAATAATTTTTTTAGGGTACCTCTCCTACACGTAAAATGGGGATGGTTTATTTTTTTCTCGTCAATCCCATAGTGTGGGGTATCGTTGGAAAGGTCGTTTAAAAATAATGTGAGTTTGTCGAAACCATTTTTGGATTCAGGGATCTGTTTGCGGAATATTAAGCTTTAAAGTGCTAATGTTTTTTAGAGCCAAGTGTCCCCCCCCCCCCTCTTCCAGCTAAATGGTTGGGTTTGGATATGTGAAAAAATTCACGGCAGTAGTATATATAACGAAATTAAAAGGAAAACTATCACCGCTACGTAGGCTTCACAAGTTACCGAGTAATAATCGACCAACTTCAATTTGCAGTTGTAAAAACATGTTCTTCCATACATTCTGTATCGGAGAACAAGTTTTACAACTACAATTTTAAGTTTGTTTTATAAATTCATCCCAACTACGGAATCCTTCATTGTGCATGGTACGACATGCACTTGGCCGGTTTTTGAATTATTCGAGATATATGAATTTTCACAAAAAAAAATCGCATCTAAACACGACAGATATGCATTTTCATTCATAATAACATTGCGGGCCGCCTACTCGCATGTATTTGACCCGTAGTTGAAAAATCCATGCAAAACATGCTTGGAAATTCGATTATTTTGACAACCTTATCCTTACTATTATTATAAATGCGAAAGTTACTCTGTCTGTCGCGCTTTCACGCCAAAACTACTGAACCGATTTAAATGAAATTTGGTACACAGATAGTCTAGAGCCTGAGAAAGGACATAAGCTACTTTTCATCGACATAACACGCGGGCGAAGCCGCGGGCGGAAGCTAGTTCAAGATAAATCGAAATGCAGTACTATTAGTGAAATGCTGTTTGAATACATGCGAGCGCCCGGCCGGCAGTGTTTGTATGAAAGTCCTTATCTGTCGTATTTGGGGCCGAATACACTACTATGAAAACTCATATTTGTCGATTTAAAATGGAACGAAAAATCAAGGTTATCAAAGATTTTATTTTAAATTTTAATTTGGCTTGCAAATACAGCTGTTTAAAGTAAAAAAGAAACAAATGAACATATCGGCGTCAAAAATTATCGTTTTTCGTCATTGATTCTGGAATTTTTAATTTACTTAGTTTGAATTTCGGCGCATTATTTGATAGAAGTAATATTACAAGGCTTGGCCGCATGCAGGCATTTGTGGACTCGTTTCACGATCATTCATCAACGGCCTTGAGATGTTGGGGACTGTAGTTCCATTCTTCCAACGAATTCTCCGATTGATGAACAGTAATTTATATTTTATTTTCCAGTTCACTTCTAAAACATGAATTTGAAATGTACTGCAAGTTATGGCCATCCATAGCTCCCGTGGCCGGAGTTTGGCAGTCCCTAAACTCGTTACTGAACGGCAGGCAAGAGAAATGGATGACAGGTATTAAAAACATACAACGTGCCGCTACAATGGCGACATTAATTCAACACACGGGTAGGTCTAGTGTTACTGGCCACTAGCCCTACCCGTGTGTTGATAAAAATTATAATAAAATAAAACATTGGTCAATTGAATAATTTAAATTTTCAAACAAACTAAATAATAAAAACATGACCATAATTAGGATCACTCGGTGTAAAAGATTCATTCATGAAGCTACCTACCAGCTGGCTTACGTTCTATCGGTCCGATTCTTTGTCGGCATAATTTCTAAGAAATTGCGCGGCTTTCCTTCTATTCGCCTACTTATGATCCGTGACCCCGGCAAATGACCTCTTCGCTAGAGTTCTTTAAGTACAGGTTGCTCCAGGATGGTTATTTAGAAAATTGTAAATAAATCAATAAATAATAACGTTTAATGAAATTCAAATATTTTCATAAAACGAATACGCGACGAAACGAATAATTAAATTAATATCACCATTAAAGTGGCACGCTGTATAACTGTAAGGGTCAGTTACACCGAAACCCGAAGCGACCCGCATTTTTGTATGATCCGATACAATATCGAGTTTATTTACTACACAATAAGGTACACGCGCTGCGCAGCACCGCGCATCTCAGTGTACTTTGACACGTGTCAACCCTCGCACTGAAATTATACCTTTTCCTGAAGAAAATAAGTGCGATAATTGTTAAAAAGTCCGCGCAGCGTCACGTCGCGGTTTGAGATGACCCTAAGGTTTGTCCACTCTGAAATGATGCGCCCCACTATCGCATGTACACGGCGCCGGAGTGGACAAGCTATACAAAGATCTGATGGCGCGTGTTCAAAATCAGAACGCCACCATTTTGTATTTCGAATACATTTCACCAAAACAATTGCACAAATGTGTACCAACTGCACCAGGAGCTCGTGGCTAAGTAATAACAGTCGTACGGGTCGATCCATTAGGTTAAGCTACGCTTGCCGCGGTTGGTCCATGGATGGGTGACCATCTTTACATATCGAGACTCCTCTGTGCCTCGGATTAACGTGCTTTTTTAAAAATCCACGAATGACGATGCGATTTGATTCCCTTTGCGTCCAGCGCTCGGTGTGGTAACACGTCGCGTTCTGGTTTGCAATTGGTCAATCGTCATCCTGAGGATGCCTCGTTGAGAGGTGAAACACGTGTCGAATTCTTACAGGGTTTTTTAGGACACTTGAAGAATAGTCAAGCGGAATAGGTTACTAAATATACCTACGTCTATTGTATTTTTTAGTTGGGAAAAGGTTGGGTATACAGGGTGTAAGGGAGAGCCCTCCACAAACTGATGGGATGAATTCAGTATGTCATACTAAGACGATCGGTACATGAAATTATTTCAGGAACGTTATGGGAATCCAATAAACTTGATTTGTATTACTAACTCACGCGCAATGTATCGTTAACGTGGCAAAACCTGCGTAGCCGCACTCCCCGTGTCCCTGTGGGCGCGCTCGAGTATTTAAACATCCTTAGATGGTTTTTTGATTTTAGCTGCTTTATTTACATAAATGGAGTGCTGCGTACAGAGAATGTAATTTTACATTTAAATAAAGGAATAATAGTAACTGAAAAAATGAAAACTATTCATTTGATTCAAAATAAGGAGCTGAATGCGCGCCTGTTAATTTGCGGAGGGCTGTTCCTTACACCCTGTATAATGAAGTGACATCTGGCAATTTTTTTATTCACTCCATGTAAAATATTATGATATTATCATTATTTTCAGTCGAAGACCCGGAATCACTTCTGTGGACATTACTAGAAGTGATTTCTGTCACTCCTGCAGCAGTACGAACGATACATAGTGATTATTTTAAAGTTATAGTCAATGGCCTATTGGAAAGGATTGGTAAAATGCCTGTGAGTATAAAAAAAATAAAAAAAACTTTTTTTTTTTAATTTCAGGTATCAAAAGTAGGTATGTAGTATAGTAGGTTAGTTTAATGCCGGGGACTGATGCCACTGGTATTTGTTTCAACTCATATTTATTTTCTGTTCCGGACGGATACCAAAACAAGTTCAAAGATATAAGGTTGGTTCTGCCAGTTTGGATATGAGTTTTAACGGGTGCCAGTGGTGTTGGTTTTTGGTGTTGGAATGGAATAAATCAAATCAAATATGTGTGTTAAGGGAATCTTTAGAGGTAAATGTATGCTCAGTACGTATTTATGGAAAATTACATAATTAAAATATAAAAATTGTATAATGGGAGCTGCATCTGTCAACAAACTGCTTTGCAGTTTAGCGGAAGTAAATTGCCTTAGTTTAAAAAAAAAAAAAATTGTATTATGCTAGCTTTTGCCGCGGCTTAACCCGCGTGGAGGTCGGATATCGTCCAACGTGAACGTACTACCGGGATACTTAAGAAATGCTGGGTTTCCTATACAAAGTTTCATCCCATATATCACCCCCTATAGGATTATTTTTGAAACAAAAAGTAGCCTATGTCCTTCACCAGGATGCCATCTATCTCTTTGCTAAATTTGGTCGAAATCCGTTCCGTGGTTTAGGCGTGAAAAGGTAACATACAGACATACAGACAGAGTTACTTTCGAATTTATAATACTAGTATGGATAGTATATAGTATAGATTTTATTCTTAACTTGTTTCTGCCCGCGACTTCCGTCCGCGTTTAAGTCAACTATATCCTATTATGGCACTCGGTATGGCAATAGTTTAGCCACAGTATAAATAAGTAACAGTACTACATCCTCATAGAAACGGCCGTTAAGACGCGCTTCGAAGCCTCGGTGTATATCGGTTCTCAACAGTACCGAGTGCGCGGCAGTTACGCACGGACGCGGAAGGTTTTACCGGGCGGCCGTAGGTAATTACTTCAAGGCTACTGTCGAGACATAATACTGTTACTTTATTATACTGTGGTTTAGCTTTCTATCAGTGAGAGATTTTTTAATAGGATCAGTTAATGAAGTGTCCACTGGCTAAGGTTTAGTGAAGTCTATTTCTTGTTTTTTTTCAGGAACCAATTTGTTCAGACATCAGGGTGGCTCAAGTGATATTATCATTCCTGAAGGCTGAATATGATATAGCTGAGGCTAGCAACAAATATGGGTGGAAAGTTACCGAAGCTGTAAGTATTCACGCTCGGCGTATTGTGTGATGAAGTAGGTAGCAAGTGCACGGAAAAATAAATAAATTATTATGACTATGTGTTTGGAACGTGGAAGTCTGTCATCGGTTAAACAGGTTTTTTTGGTTTTTGGTTCTGACTCGTTGCGAAGGATTTATTTATTTTATTTACATACCTCCTATAAACAATCAATCAACAACAACAATGGTCTAGCATGCGTCCGTCTCATTTATTTATTTATCAGTCTTCTAATTTATTTCATTTTTATTTGGTCTGCAATACAATTTATACACAATCACACTAATTATGTAGGTATATATAAATATAAATGTGTACTTCGTTATTATTATTATGTGACACTTATTTTGTTTTATTTTATTTAAGTAGGTATGCATACACACATCACAATATAAAACTGATTTGCATCCGTAACCTCACACTTTCGGGTCCGGTTGAAAACCAGCGTCAGGCACTAGTTGTCTGGCATTTTTGCTGAACTGGGCCTTTTTGGCGCAGCCGTGAGGCACACTCCCCTGATAATGTCCTTCTTTACCTTCTTATTTGTTTCTTTATTTTTATTTTGTTATCTGCTGTATATTATGTATATTGTGTGCCTTTTAGTCTGTGCTGAATATATGTATTTTCTTTCTTTCTTTATTATATTTATTCATTACTAGCTGCGCCCCGCGGTTTCACCCGCGTAAGTCTCGAACCCGTGGGAATATCGGGATAAAAAGTATCCCATGTCCTATTCCAGTTCATGGTCTACCTATGTGCCAAATTTCATCTAAATCCGTTTAGCCGTTTTAGCGTGACAGCGTAACAAACAAACAAACTCACTTTCGGATTTATAATATTAGTTAGGATAGTTAGGATTTAATCTGCCTCGTTGGTCTAGCGGTCGCAAGCGCTACTGCTGAGCACGAAGTCCTGGTTTCGAGTCCCAGGTCGAGTAAAGTGTTATTGGGATTTTTCCATCTGGCATTTCTCAGTTTCAGCCTTTTTTTGTTTTTGAGGGTGGGAAATTATCAAATGACTTCGCCCGCACTGGGCGGAGCGAGAGGGCGTGTCAGACTTTTACTGACTAAAACCCACCCGTGTTCCTTCAGTTGCCTGTTGCCAAGGTCCCGGTATCCCTTTCGGACTTTCCCGCAACCCTGGCAGCTCAGTAGCAGCCTGGAGTCTGGATTGGTGCCCAGTTGATGACAATAGGCTCTACCCCTATTACATGGGACTTAAAACATAACCGGCGAAATATGGGTGTACTATAGGTACACCTGTGCTTACCCTTCGGGGAGTACAGGTGTGATTTTATGTGTAAGTAGGTAATTATTCAGTTTAAAAAAAAATATCAACATTTTAATGAATATTAAAACTATCTATATAATTTGTTAATATTACACCCCATTTTTGCCTCCCAGGGTCCTGTTTACTGCAAAAGTTACAAGTCTACACGTTCACAAGTTACCTAGAATGTTAATTTTCGTTAAATTCATAGCTCATCTCCATATTCCTAATCAGCCTTAATGTTTCCCACTGCTGGGACACGGGAAGGCTCTCTCTTTTGACCACATTTAAAAAAATAAAATCGAATTTAAACATTTGTTGCGGTACTAAGCACGACACTTGTAAGACGGAATAGAGAGTCGACGGACAATCTCAGGATTTGTTATGATTTTCTACAAGTTGTAACTTAAAAATAATTTTTTGATAAACAAAATCACGAATAAAAGTGTCAAAATATAAGTACTTCTGAAATTGGTAATAGTACCAAATGTCATTATTTATTTCTCAAGTGATCAAAACATACAAGCCTTGTATAGACAAGGCTTGTAAGTTTTGATAAACAGGGCACTGGTCTAAGTATATATCTTTTTGCGCTCGAGTAACGTTAACAGGACACTGTCGGTAAAAACTTGAGCGATTGTTCTGTGAAATGTATTGGAAAACAATATGGCGGCGTTAGTTCCGAATTTGGCCACGCTACAGGTTTATGTGAAGTGAAGTTTGAATTTAGAATGTTATATTCCAGAGTACAGACCCGGATGTGTCGCAGGCGATGCGTACGCTTGCTCAAGAGAATGTTGCGTTGCAGAGAGCTCTACAGGCAGTCGAAATATGGACGGAGCTGGCTGTTGTTATTGATACAGGTAATTTGTTTATTGGAAGTTCTTCTCAACTTCGGCTGGTACCATTAAACGCTTCACACCCGTAACCTGGCCGCTAGTACCATATGGAACCAGCCGGAGTTGAGAACGCCCTGCCAGGGCTGCGGGAAAGTCCGGAAGGGATACCGGGACCCTTGGCAACAGGCAACTGAACTAACACGTAAAAGTCTGACACGCCCTTCCGCTCCGTCCGGAGCGGGAGAAGCCAACAGACGATTCCTACGTAAAAAAAAAAGGGCTGGTATAGTCGAACAAGCTATTTGTTTTACAGGCAGAAAACTTGCAACTACTTTAATCAATTTTGTGAGTGTTTTCAGTAGTTAACAATCCTTTTACGTCAATCTCTTAAGCCATAAGCTCAAAAAGTTAAATGACACACACAATCAAAACGAATTTTGGCAGTGTAGCGGAAAATGAATATATGTTGCCTGTATACCAAATTGCTTGTTCAACTGTACCATTAAACGCTAAACACTATTTAGCCTGGCCATTATGGAACCAGCTGGAACTAATTTAAACTTTATTTGTATGTTCCTTATGGTTCAATATCGTTTGAATGATTGAACTCTATGGTGGATAATATTGTTCAACTATAGACAAATATAGAAACAAGAACGTGAAGGAGTTCTACCTTAACAAATGGTCGGAGCTGAGACGCGCGGCTTGGCGACTAATTAGGGCTGTGCGACCTGAATAGAACTTTATTGTTTTGGAGCTAGAGTCGCTTTTTAATTAAATGATTTTGCGGAGTGAACTCTCTGTGTTCATTTGTGATTATCAGTGATAGGAAAAAGGTGAGCTAAAATACGTAAAGTTCGAAAAAGAACAGAGACAGTGGAGACACCTTACGACAAAATATTTTTTCGGGACTAATGTCTAATTATTAAAGCTGGCATGTAAATTACATTAGCTTCAGCGCTTACTTACATCGTTCAAACGAAGATAAGGAGATAAACTTTTTTTTTTAAACAATAAAAATCGTGCACTCTTTTTTTTTAAACAGAAACAGGTAATGAATTCGATAGTTGTTTTACTTTATTAATTTTGTTGACATTAGTCCCGAAAAAATATTTTAATCGTAAGGAAGTCTCCACTTTTTTTGTCTCTGTTCTTTGAAGTTTAGGTATATTAGCTCACCCTTTTCCGATCACTGGTGATTATACTTACAAATTAAATAATTTATTTTCAGTAACCAACAAAAATCTCCTCCGACCCGCACTGCAGCTAGCACAGATATTTGTACAACAGCTGCTACACTTTAGCTGGACGGCACATGCGCTGCAACTTGCACATATATGCTGCCAAGTAGCCAAATATGTTGATGACAAGTAAGTACAGTACAACTTTTTTCTTAAGAGTAAATAGGGTCGGTCCCCTCTCCATACAAACTCTCTCGCCGGTTTTCTCTCTGGTTTATGACCTTAGAGCAATGATTTTTTACAGTAAAATAAATATCAACTAGTTTTATGCCCCTATGTTTTCCGTTTTGATGATACATTATCTGTAGAAGCACTAGAACCCTCAGAAAATGCGCAAAATGGGGTGTTTAGACCGAGCGATCAGAGCCCTATTGTACAAATTTGACAACTATTAATGAAAACAGAAAATCATAGGGGCACAGTAAATATCCTTCTTATTAAAATATCTTTCAAATTGGTCCAATATTGGAGGAGGAAATAGACGAGAGCCGAACCTCGAATTATGACTTTTTCTATGGAGAAAAGACCGACCCTATTTCCTCTTAATGTCCCTCGGCAAACTTCGTGTTTCGTCAGTCGTCGGATTTCTATCAGTTGCGACAGTTGCCCTTTGCACTTGGTGCAGACCGGACGCTCTCAATCGACTTGGAAGTATATAGAGTTGTTAATACTCTTTTAACTTAATGTAATTTATTTTTAAAATGGGAGGAAATAGTTTAAAACACCTTTGAGACTCTGCGTCCAGCGCTCGGCGTGGCAACACGTCGTGTTCTGGTTTACGACTGGTCAATCGTCATCCTGAGGATGCCTCATTGAGAGGTGAAACACGTGTCGATTTCTTACAGGTTTTTTTTTATGACTCTTGAGGAATAGTTAAGCGGAATAGGTTAATAAATATATCTACGTCTATTGTTCATCCTTATCCTTTTTCACGAAAAAATTATTGGCATACTTATTTGTTTGGTCCAGTGGAGGAGCTCATGGCTACGTAATAACAGCCACACGGGTCGATCCATCAGGTTAAGCTACGCTTGCCGGGTTTGGTCCGTAGATTGGTGGCCATCTTTACTTACCGATACTCCTCCGTGACTCGGAAAGCACGTTAAGCCGTTGGTCCCGGCTGTCATTTGTGGATCTTTGACAGTCGTTACGGGTCGTCAGAAGCCCGAAAGTCTGACAACCAGTCTTAGAAAGGGGTATCGTATTACCCAGTTACTGGGTTGTGGAGGTCAGATAGGCAGTCGCTCCATGTAAAATACTGGTATTCAGCTGCATCCGGTTAGACTGGAAGCCGACCCCAACATAGTTGGGAAAAGGCAAGCAGATGATGACAGACGATGATTTGTTTGGTCAAGTTCGAGTTGTCCATAAAAACCGGCCAAGTGCGAGTCGGACTCGCGCACGCAGGGTTCCGTACCATCCGTACCAACTAATATTATAAATGCGAAAGTGAATTTCTTTGTTTATTTATTTGGTTGTTTGTTACGCTTTCACGCTTAAACGGCTGAACGGATTTGGATGAAATTTGGCACATGGGTAGACCATGACCTGGAATAGGACTACTTTTTATCCCGATTTTCCCACGGGTTCGAGACCTACGCGGGTGAAACCGCGGGGCGCAGCTAGTTATCTATAAAAACGGAAAAAAAAATACGTTCGTTGTATGGGACCCCCTCATAATATATTTGTTTTATTTTTTAAAGTGAATAACTGTAACTAAATATTCTGTGAATATTTCAAGTGTCTAGCTATCTCGGTTCATTAGATACAACCTGGTGACAGACGGACAGACAGACAGACAGACAGCGGAGCCTTAGTAATAGGGTCCTGTTTTACCCTTTGGGTACGGAACCCTAAAAATGACAATAAAAATGGTGAAGTTAGTGATAAAATATTGTTTACAGAGAAACCTACCTACGGAACGCAGGCGTACTAATTTCCCACATGGACAAATCGAGCGTTCCGCTGGAAGATATGATGTGTCAAGCTACAGAATATTGGCCGCATGTCATACAGTCCGTGGACAGCTTGGAAACTGCTGTTGTGTTCGTGTGCGATGCCGCTGTAAGTAGATTAAAGTTGCGCAGACTATGCATCAAAATCCTCGAGCAATTTTTTATTGATAATGAACTAAATTGCATTTCAAGTTAGGTTCAAAGTCGCGTGCAAGAGATGTGAGTGTGGTGTGGAGAGTTCTAGCATGCTCGTACATATTTTGATTCAAAACTTGACAGCATAGAATATGCTCAAGCATTTTGCTGCACCGTCTGCACAGGGGCCTTGTCACCCCCAAATCTTACTTCGTGGGGGAAAGAGATGGAGCTATACGACCTGTAGACCTTCATCTCTTTCCTACACTGAAGTAATATTAAAATAATACTGCTGTAAGGTGGTGGTAGGGAGGGTCCCTGTCCTTATACAGATGAGGTTTTTTTTTTAAAAAAAAACCGGCCAAGTGCATGTCGTACCATGCACAATGAAGGGTTCCGTTAGTTGGGATGAATTTATAAAACAAACTCAACATTGTAGTTGAAAAACTTGTTCTCCGATACAGAATGTATGGGAGATCATGTTTTTACAACTGCAAATTCAAGTTGGTCGATTATTACTCGGTAACTTGTGGAGCCTACGTAGCGGTGATAGTTTTCCTTTTAATTTCGTTATATATACTAACTGCTGTGAATTTTTTCACATATCCAAACCCAGCCATTTAGCTGGCAGGGGGGAGGGACACTGCTCTAACAAAAATTAGCACTTTAAAGCTTAATATTCCGCAAACTGATCCCTGAATCCAAAAATTGTTTGAACAAACTCGCATTATTTTTAAACGAACTTTCCAACGATACCCCACACTATGGGATTAACGAGAAAAAAAAAAAACCATCCCCACTTTACGTGTAGGAGAGGTACCCTAAAAAAAATATTTTTTTTAACGATTTTATTTTACTACTTTGTCGGCGTTATTTATATGTATATCCATACCAAATTACAGCTTTCTGACGGACAGACGGACATGGCGAAACTATAAGGGTTCCTTGTTGACTACTGAACCCTAAAAACGATAAAATTATATGCCTTATTAAAAGTTAAATAGTTGCTGTTACTATACAATGTAATTAGAGGTATGAGGAACAGGGTGTAAAGTTCACTCGTCCTCTATAGAAAAGGGAGGATCCTCCGACCAGACGGGTGTTTGTCTGGTGGGCTACTGATGATAAAAGAGTGTCCGTGGAGTTTCTTGCCCGTTCTTCTCCGTAGGAACCTACTTCAAAAGTACCTGTAATTGGTTTATTTGAAAAAAATGCTTTGAGTTTGAGTTTTGAGTTTGTATATGCTGGTCTCTTTTACGCACGCGTATGGTTCCGTGCCACAGTACTATATTTAACTCTATACTCTATTTGAATAAGATTAGACATTTAAACAAACCTTTTTACAGTCCATTCAACCGATTGTAAGTGCATAGAATGAAAATTTCATGAAATCGCTTACACTTACATGAACTTAGAGAGTTGTATTGCTGATTCTAATGTTTATAATTCTGTAAATCCATATTTGTTACGGCCGCTAATAATATTTAGATCAACATACAACCTGATACTGACCACAAAATTGCAAAAAACGTAAGAAAATTTGAATTTCGCGGGCATCAACTCATTTCTAGCGCATCAACCTTAATACGGTTCTTTTATGAGAACCTCCTTTAAATTATTTTATTTATTTTATTTTTAATTATTATTAGTTGTTATAGCGGCCACACACAGAACACACACACACAAACATACACACACCCACACACACACACACAAACATTCACACACACACACACACACACACACACAAACATTCACACACCCACACACACACACACAGACACACACACACACACACACACACACACACACACACACTACACTCTGTGAAAATGTTAAGTGTCTACCTATTACGGTTCAAAAGATACAGCCCTGTGACAGACAGACAAACGGACAGCGGAGCTTTAGTAAAACGGTCCCGTTGGCACTAGGTGCGGAACCCTAATGAAAGTCAAATAGTTATTTAAACTTTTTTTTTTCAGATATATTACAATAAAATCGGCACAGTTGGTGTTTCAGCAAAATTGGTGCAGTTAGCTCAAACTAGGATTTTGAAATCGTACGAGAATTGTCCTGATATCAATCGTATGTGTTCTTTTTTAACCGACTGCGAAGCTAAAATGACGGTTTTGTGTTTACTAAAATATCCTAACTTATAATATTATAAATGCGAAAGTAAGTTTGTTTGTTACGCTTTCACGCTAAAATGGCTGAACGGATTTAGATGAAATTTGGCATATGGGTAGACTATAACCTGGGATAGGACATAGGATACTTTATTCCGATATTCCCTCGGGATTGAGACTTACGCGGGTGATACCGCGGGGCGAAGCTAGTAAAATTATAAATGCGGAAGTGGACTCTGCGTCCAGCGTACGGTGTGGCAACACGTCGTGTTCTAGTTTGCGACTGGTCAATCGTCATCCTGAGGATGTCTCGTTGAGAGGTGAAACACGTGTCGATTTCTTACAGGGTTTTTTATGAGTCTTGAGGAATAGTTAAGCGGAATAGGTTAATAAATATATCTACGTCTATTTTATTGTTTGTCACGCTGTCATTTACGCCCATCTCTTTCATAATATTCCTCACACAATCTATCCATCTTTTCATTGACTTTCTCTCCCGCTCCATCCATCACTTTAGTCATCACTTGTTTAATCTCTAAACTATTTTACCTATATTTCCAGTGGACTTAGCAGTGGGCAGACTTATGGAGGCACAGACTCTATTGTGCCGTGATTCAGGTCTCAGCACCATGAGTGCTGTCAACGGCACGCAACGGCATTATTTGTCTATTTGTAACACTGGTAAGTCTAGTCTTAAATGCTTATTTTTTTGTCAATTTGAAAGTCAAAAGCAGTGGTGACGCTCTTGAACATTGATTACATGACTTTGTATGTAAATTATAATCGTTTCAGCCTCCAAATGGTCTCCCCGCCGCCTGCTGTCGCTGACCCTGAAGTACCGCATGGCCACGTGCAGCGCGCGCGGCGTGCGCGCGGGCCGCGCGCTGCAGCTGTGGCGCCGCGCGCGCGCCGCCTGCGCCGCCGCGCTGGGCGCGTGCGCGGCGCACGCGCAGGCGCGCTTGTACGCCGATATTGTTCATGTGCATAAGAGCGACGATGCTCAGGTAAATGTTGTGATTTAATTATTTAAGGGCGTGTTCAGTTTCGAAGGCGAATCTAGCCACGCAGAGTCGCACCTTTAAGTTGTACTTAGATTGTTCACATTCATAAAAGTAGTGGCCGTAGAGCAGTGGTGGCCCAGTGGTAACAGTCGCGACTAACGAGTTGTAGGGTCGTAGGTTAGAACCCTGACAGTCGCTTTACTTTGTGTAAATTATTTCATCACCACCGCTCACAAAACGGTGAAGGAAAACATCGTGAGGAAACCGGCATGTCCTAGAAAAAATTCGAAGACATGTGAAATCTACCAACACGCACTGGGCCCGCGTCTTGGAATACGGCCCACTCCCTCCCGCTGAGAGGAGACCTGTGTCCCAGCAATGGGAACATTATAGACCGATTATGTAACCGAGGTATTACATTCCTAAATCGCTCATTTCTTTTTCCAGGTAAAAATCGACAATCGACTAAAGTACATCCTAGGTCTACCACCATCGAACGACCAGCCTTCCACAGCAGTAGAACCAAAAGTTGAAATGTTCGCGCCCAAACAGGACTTCGAAACAATGTTGGAGTGCCAAGCGTTTAAATCCCAAGTCAGCCCTACGAGGAAATACGTCACGATACCAGGCTTCAAAATGCCTGACTTTTTCAGGCATAATTCCTGCGACTGTTATGCCTGTATTAACCCATTTTGCCCGATACTTGCTTATATAACAGGCGGATTGGAAGCCTCAATGTATTTCCGGGCAAACGAACTTGAAATAGCTGGGAATTATTTCAAAGGCGTTATAAATACTTTCGGTTACTTTGAGTCGAAGTTGAAAGATGTTTTAAAATCGTATGCGGAATTGGATTTTGAGAAATATGTTGTAGATTATGTTAAAAGAATGTTTGAAGAACAATTCAGGAAAGTAGAGGTCGAGGTTCTGATAGAAGCGTCGTTTTATGAACTTAAAAACGCGAATTTTGAAGCAGCAGATGATTATATAGTAACAATTCACGAAATTGTTCAAGATATAGACGAAAAAGACGGTTATTTGAGTAATGAAGTCATGAATTTAATGATAGCGTCGGCTAAAGTAAGGAATGTAGTCAAGAAACAAGAATTCGACCTAGAGGCGGAGTTTGAAAGCTTAAAACTGACCCCGAAGGTGAAGACTGTAGGAGATAAAACTCCAGAATCAAAAGCGAAATTACCTCAATTATCCGCAAGAAAAGTAAAAGACGAAGATCTACCGAAAAAACGAAAAGTTATTAAACTAAACCTTGATGAAAACAGTTCCGACGAAAAGGAAGCCGAGAAACCTAAACCCAGAAAAAAGGTATCCGAATTCAAAATACCGGTTCCCGTAACTTCAAAACCCGTTATAGAAAACCTAACACCAAGACCGACCCGAAAACCGGTGATAACAGTAACCGATACGACAAAAACTCCAAAAGTGGACAAACATGATCAGTTAACCGAATTTTTTACACCTCAATCGACTCCTGAGCAATTTTTTACTCCTATGAACACTATTAAAACATACTCCAAGTCTTTGAGAAAAGATATCGTGAAAAATCTTGAACAAGAATTTTCTACGCCGAAGACTGGGGTTGAGAAAGAGAATGCTAAAGGCTTAGAGCTTCCGACTAGGTCCAGAAGAAAGGAGGACAAAGATAGGGCTCTTAAGAGGGCAACCAGCCCAGGGAAGTTGACAGACAGTAGGACGCGCCCGCGCAGGCTCAGGCAAGCTAAGTTGAATGACGAATAACACGGAATAAAATATATTGGGAATTTTATTTTTGTTTTCTTTGCTAACGGCGAACATTGACATCACAGCAGTCGCTTCATGTAGTTGTAAAATACTGGTATTCAGCTGCATCCGGTTAGACTGGAAGCCGACCTCAATATAGTTGGGAAAACTACTAAAAGTAATAAAACATATTGTTTTTCCTGGTTTTAAGAAAGTTATTACTATTTAAAATTCACGTTTTTAGTACCAAAATTACATTAATTTCATTATAAATTTGCAAATTTTCTATAGAGGTTACAAGTTATGACTGATACCCGCTAAACACCGGCCGCTCGCGCCCCATGTATTAGTCAGACGTCAGAAGCCCGAAAGTCTAACAACCAGTCTTACCAAGGGGTATCGTATTACTCAGATTCTGGGCTGTGGGGGTCAGGTAGGCAGTTGCTCCATGTAAAATACTGGTATTCAGCTGCATCCGGTTAGACTGGAAGCCGACCCCAACGTGGGAAAAAGCTGGGCAGATGATGATTGTGCTTTTGCGCGAAAAAGTGGGGAATGAAAAACTTTTCGAGCATTTTGCTGCTCGGTCTGATAGGCCTACGACCAGTATTATACAGCGTGCCGGTCATTAATTTAACGTACATATACGATTTCGCGTATTCATTTTATGAAAATATTTGAATTTCATTAAACGTTATTATTTATTGATTTATTTACAATTTTCTAAATTACCATCCTGGAGCAACCTGTACTTAAAGAAGTCTAGCGAAGAGGTCATTTGCCGGGGTCACGGATCATAAGTAGGCGAATAGAAGGAAAGCCGCGCAATTTCTTAGAAATTATGCCGACAAAGGATCATCGGACCCATAGAACGTAAGCCAGCTGGTAGGTAGCTTCATAAATGAATCTTTTACACAGAGTGGTCTCAATTTTGGTTATGTTTTTATTATTTAGTTGGTTTGAAAATTTAATTTTTTTAATTAACCAATTATTTTATTTGAGTATATTAGGTCTTTACCTATGAAATTGCCGTTCTGCAGTACTGGCCATTTTAAATCAAAATAATTTTTGTTTGGCTAAGAATTCTAATTTCAAATTAATTTTATTTTAAAAACATGTTTTTTTTTTTCCAAAAGTAGTCATTTCTTTATTGATTAGTGTTACATTTTCATCGCATTTCAATCTTTTTCGTCATCATGGATACGTTAACAATTCGAGTAATTATGGAATATGAGTACCGTCGTGGCAGCAACGCGGCACAAGCGGCACACAACATCAACGACGTTTACGGAGCTAACACTACATACCAACGCACCACCTGTTATTGGTTTGCTCGCTTCCGTTCTGGAAATTTCGACCTGAAAAATGAACCTCGCGGTCGTCCGAAGACTTTGGTCGACAATGACGAATTAAAGGCGATTGTGGAACCTGATGAAACACAATCTACGGCTGAATTAGCAGCAGCTTTCGACGTTAGCGTCAAAACAATATTGGTCCATTTGCGTCAAATTGGCAAGGTAAAAAAGCTTGACAAATGGGTGCCCCACGAACTCAATGATCGCCAGCGCGAAGTACGCGTCGAGACGTGCCTTGCACTGCTCAACAGACACGCAAATGAAGGAATTTTGAACCGCATTGTTACCTGCGATGAAAAATGGATTCTGTTTGATAACCGCAAGCGCTCAGCAAGTTGGTTGGATCCTGGTTCAGCACCTAAACAATGCCCTAAACGAAAACTTACCCCTAGAAAATTGATGGTCACTGTTTGGTGGTCTAGCGCCGGTGTGATTCATCACAGCTTCTTACCAAACGGGGTGAGCATTACTGCAGATGTGTACTGTGAAGAACTGAACACAATGATGGAGAAGCTGGCGCATCTCCAACCAGCATTGGTCAATCGCTCGTCTCCGCTGCTCCTGCACGACAACGCGCGACCTCATACTGCACAGCAGACGGTCTCCAAGTTGCAAGAACTGGGGTTGTAAGCTCTCCGTCATCCGCCCTACTCACCAGACCTTGCGCCTACAGACTACTACTTTTTCCAGAATTTGGATAACTTCTTGGCGGGAAAAAAATTCAATACCCGAGAGGCAGTACAAAATGCCTTTGAAGAATTTGTTGCCTCCCGTCCAGCTGATTTCTTTAAGAAGGGCATCAATAAACTGCCACTGCGATGGCAAAGATGCATTGATTGCATGGGTGATTACTTCGATTAATACAAATAAAAAATTCATGAAAAAAATTCGTTTAAATTTTTTCATACAAATCGGCAATTTCATAGGTAAAGACCTATTATTTTTTATGATTACTGGCCACTAGCCCTACCCGTGTGTTAAATTAATATCGCCATTGTAGCGGCACGTTGTGTAGTGCTCTGTGCTACGGACCCCGGACAAAAACTTCAAATACCCCGGTCATTTGGGTGAAATGAAGATATTTCTCCGGACGCCCGCGGACTTTTTTTACAATGAAATAATACCATCGTTATGTATCATAGTATTTTTTTTTATTAATAGAAATTTAACCTATGCCTCTACAAATACTTTACAATTGATTAGTAAATTACTATAATCAATTGTACTTAAGGTTGATGCGCCAGGGTGGCCCGCGAAATTCAATTTTTTTTACGTTTTTTGCAATTTTCAGGTCAGTATCAGGTTGTATGTTGATCTAAATATACAACTCTCTAAGTTCATGTAAGTGTATTGACTGACGATTTCATGAAATTTTCATTCAATGCACTTACATGAACTTAGAGAGTTGTATTGCTGATTCTAATGTTTATAATTCTGTAAATCCATATTTGTTACGGCCGCTAATAATATTTAGATCAACATACAACCTGATACTGACCTGCAAATTGCAAAAAACGTATGAAAATTTGAATTTCACGGGCCACCCTAGCGCATCAACCTTAATAGACTATTCTCTATCTGAGGTAACACGGAACACTCTCCATAGAGCCAGAAAAAAAAAGTAAATCATAAATCAAAAAACCAATTATAAATTGTCTAGATAGACTAAGTAAAATAACGCTTATTAGCTTTAAAGTTCTATAAAACTACAGAGGATATTGGGTCAGTCTTTTCTCCATACAAAAAATCATAATTCGAGGTTCGGTTCTCGTCTATTTCCTCCTCAATTATTGGACCAATTTGAAAGATATTTTATAAATTGATTAAGAAGGAAATTTACTGTGCCCCTATGTTTTTCATTTTTCATTAATATTATAGTTGTCTTTGTACAATAGGCCTCTGATGACAGCGGTCTAAACAGGCAATTTTGAGCATTTTCTGTGGGTTCTTTTTCTTCTACAGATAATGTATCATCATAACGGAAAACATTATAGGGGCATAGAACTAGTTGATATTATTTTACTGTAAAAAATCATTGCTCATAAACCAGAGAGAAAACAGGCGAGCGCGTTTGTATGGAGAGGGGACCGACTTTATTTCCTCTTAACCGCCTGGCCACGGGACAGGCGAGCGGCGCGAACGGCGCACGGTGGGCTGAAAATCGGCTTTCTTAGACTTAGGGATTTCAATTTGCAAGTGCTTGTTTTTATGCTGGATATCGCTTCTATTAGTCATTACTATGTACAAAAATGACACCCGAGTTAATTCTGCCCAAAAACGAAGGAAATAGAATTTTTTTACGAACAATTTGTATGAAGCTAGTATGAAAAATCGAATTATCTCCTAAACGGCATGTTTAACCGTAATATCCTTGGAGGTGGTCATAGTGCTAATTATTTATAATTTTTTGGTTGCCGATTTGACGAAAAATTTCATGCCGTTTTTTTTTAAGAATCGTCAAAATATTTTTATTTGTTTTTACATATGAAACGATTCCTTTTAGTGTTTATGTTGAAGAACACGGACTTTTAACTACACGTAACATAAAATAGCATCACTCCTATATTTCCGAAGGAGTTGGCAGAGGTTTATAGTACACCCACACATAGACAACTATGTTTGAGCTAGATATTTATCAACACATCATGAGTTTTAAAACTTTTCATACAACCAAATTACCAATTGTTTACTCTTCTAATGAGTCCGAAAAGAAGTGATTAAGTAACTACACTGATTAGGTCTTCCAATGAGTCTTTATAGGTGATTTAATGATTTTCAATATCTCACGACAATGCCAACTATGGATTACATTCAACTTTTCCTGATAAGTAAGCTAATTTGTTAATTAGCAGTGCTATGAGTTCTAAGAATAGTTAGTGACAATTATAAATTTTCATTAGCTAATGAGAAGATAACTAATGAGGGTAGTTACCTAATTATTGGCGTTTTGCAATAAAAGGGCTGTGTAACTGCTAACACTAAATCTGCGACTATAAAATCTTAGAATGGAAAGTTTAATCACCAATTTAGACTTATTTGTTCTTCTACGAAGTGAGAGTACTTCATTTGATCATGAAGTATTGTTCAGTGCAGTTGTATCCCGCATAGGCGATTGCCTGTCTGACGAATTGTTCTCAAAGAATTTTGTCGGAGATTTACGCGAGCCGCTTTACAAAGGTGGCAGAAATCCAACCGATTCCTTGATAATTTCAGGAGAAAGTACGAGAATTGGTTGGGGGCAAATATTGATTGGCCGAGTTTTGTGCAAACTTTAGTTAATCAAGAACCAAGTGTTAATGAGATACCAAGAGCGCCCTCAGTCTCTCCAGAACCGTTGACATGAACGTCCATTGGAACAATGACGAAAAGATCCCGTAAACCATTCGAAGATCTGGGAAGTAAACAAAAAAAGAGAAGACCTGATGAACACAAAGGCGAAGATTCCAGTGAATTGGCATATGCAGCTGCAGCACGTTTAAAAGAAGAAGGGCATGGAGATATCGCCTCTGTCATCGAATACATGATGAAAAATCCTGAAGCAGCCGCTAAATTAAATGAAACGCTTAAGAAACCAGCGAAAACAATCATATTTACGTCAGAAAAGGCGCTTGGATTGCTTCTTTCGCTAAAACTCTCAAAGTGGCAATATATTACGTTGCGAGAGGCCATTCGAGAAGGTGCTAAGGATATTTATTCATCTTACCATAAAGTGCAACAAACTAAGCTTGATTGCTACCCTCCGAAGCAATCAGTGACAGTTACTGATTCATCGGCTAGGATTACACTTCAAGCTTTACTTGATATCACAGTTACAAGAATCCTTCAAAGCCTTTCTAAGGAAGAGCATAACAAGCAGTTGAAGCTGATATCCAAGTGGGGATTTGATGGTGCTTCTAACCAAAGCCGATACAAGCAGAAAATGGAGGGTGAGGAAGATGACTCGAGCATTTTCATGACCCCCTTGGTGCCACTTAAACTGACAGATGGAGACAACATCTTATGGACGAACCCAAAACCATGCTCAGTTTTGTATTGTCGTCCAGTTCAGTTTACTTTTGTAAAGGAGAGTGAAGCAGTTGTCCTTTAGCTGAAAAAACAAATGGATGAAGAAATTGAGGCCCTTATCCCCACAGAGTGCAATAATAATAATAGGGTGACTCATGAACTAATGATGACGATGATCGACGCTAAAGTTTGCACTTACCTTTCTGAAGCTAGATCAAATGCATCGTGCTACCTGTGCTTAGCAAAGCCTACAGAAATGAACCGCTTAGATGCTGTAACATCAAAAATTGTGTGTTCTGACCTGTATGAATTTGGCTTGTCATCCCTACACGCCCGTATAAATTGTATGGAATGTCTGTTACACATTGCATACAGGCTCGACTTCAAACGGTGGGCAGCGAGAAGTGATGAGCACAAAGAAATGCTACAGACAAGGAAGAAAATAATTCAAAATAAATTCAAAGATGAGCTCAATCTCAAAATCAAAATCAAAATATTTTATTTCACATAAACCTACATGGGCACTTATGAAACGTCAGAAGCTAGGTGCACGGTTCCAATTGGTCGTTTCCTATGGAGAAGAGCCGGCAAGAAACTCCACGGTTACTCTTTTAAAAATAATTGGCTTTTTACAATATTTTCAAATTACAGTATTAGTAGGCATGGGAGGACAATGTAGGCCTTTCAACAAGTAAGTACCAGGTACTTAACAAAATAGATGTTCAGTAAATCTACAGTCCAATAAGCCTACAAAGTTCTCACATTCACAAAATAGAAAATAATCTATATAAAAGACAAACAATAAAAAATAAAAATAAAAACCTATTTCAGCCAAATGACGTGATTGCTATTACAACTGTAACAAATTGAATAATTATCATGTCCACAAAAGCTACTAGGAGTTGAAATTAAATTGGAGGTATCTATAATAATAGGAATAATGTCAAATACAATGATTATGTCAAGGATGAATGTAAAGAGAATAAACATGGTAATTTGGGAGCAGTTAATAGACTCTTACATAATTATGCCGTTTATAAGGTACCAGGGAAGCCACATGTGCAGAAGGAATTATTGCCAAACTTCCTTGTCATCAACGTAGTCTTTAATCTTATAATATGCTTTTTTGATAAGGACACGTTTGATATGGGTTTTAAATTTTCCATCGCTAAGTTCTGTAACCGACTTTGGCAACTTGTTATAAAAGCGGATACTGTTTATAAGAAATGACTTGCTTGTTTTAGTTAATCTAAATTTGGGTATGACAATTTCGTGTCTACTACGTGTATTTATATTATGGAAATCGTTTCTTGTTTTGAAAAGTCCTAAGTTTTTGCGAACATACAAAATACTTTCAAAGATATAGAGAGAAGACAGAGTCAGTATATCAATTTCTTTGAATTTGTCTCTAAGGGACTCGCGAGGACTCATTTTATAGATCGCGCGGATTGCCCTCTTCTGTAAAATGAAAATTGAATCTACGTCAGCTGCCGATCCCCACAGCAGAACGCCATAAGACATAATACTGTGGAAATAAGCAAAGTATACTAACCTAGCTGTGGCTATATCAGTCAACTGCCTTATTTTTCTTACTGCATATGCAGCTGAACTTAGTCTACCTGAAAGAGTTCTGATGTGGGCGCCCCATTGTAGTTTTGAATCTAAGGTAATTCCTAAAAATATAGTTTCTGTAATTGCATCTAGTTTCTTGCCATCAAGTTTTAGATTTAGACCCACTTGAGGTACATTTGGTAATGAGAACCTAATACATTTAGTTTTGTTCGCATTAAGTAAAAGATTATTAGCTGCGAACCATTCCGAAAGAGTAGCCAGACTATCGTTGACATGTGAGACATCTGTATCTTTTCTATCTATTTTAAAAATAAGAGAAGTGTCGTCAGCGAATAGTATTATATCCGACAAGTTTGCCATCATGTAAGGAAGGTCATTTATATAAACTAGAAATAAGAAAGGGCCGAGTATTGAACCTTGAGGCACGCCCATTTTAACTAGAGACCCCGAGGACGTCGCCCCGTTAACATTTACTTTTTGCTGCCTGTTTGATAGGTAAGAAAGAACAAGATCAGCAGCTTGTCCACGAATTCCGTAGTGGTGTAATTTACAGATCAGTGTATTGTGGTCGACGCAGTCAAATGCTTTTGAGAGGTCACAGAAAATGCCAATTGCATCCTGGGACTTCTCCCAGGATTCTAAAATGTGACTGATGAGTTTTACTCCCGCGTCTGTCGTCGACCTACCTTTCGTGAAACCAAACTGGTGACTATGTAAAATCTTATTTGAGTTAAAATGTGACAGCATCTGGTCTAGCATGATTTTTTCATAGATTTTGCTCAATGCTGGTAATACAGATATTGGTCTATAATTAGAGGGATCGCTTTTACTACCCGATTTGAAAATTGGTACAACTTTACTATGTTTCATTAAATCAGGAAACGTACCAGTGTCCAAACATTGATTAAATATCCCTGTTAGGACAGGGGCAATAGTTTCAATGATATCTCCTAGAACCTTAACAGAGATCAATCAATCTGTTGATTGATATAGTAAAACAAGCAGAAAAGTACGTATTATTATACGACTGGTACTACATGTCGTCAACCGTTCATAAATTATTAATCCATAGGGCTGACATAATCGAGAAAAATAATATTTTGCCGATTGGGACTCTCTCGGAAGAAGCCTCAGAGTCTCGAAACAAAGATTTTAGGAGGTTTTGAGAACATCATTCGCGGAAAAGAAGCAGGCAGGATTCCAATCAAGACATTTTAAATATGCTTGTTGTTTCTTCGGATCCTTTGCTAAGTGCACAAAGGCCTAAGTTAGATGTCAAGAAAAAGCAGAGCTTTTTTGCTGAAACTCTCGACTTAATTCAATTTCATGAAACTGAGTTCGAGTTTTTGGATATATCCAATCTGGATGCTGACTCAGAATTGGAGTCTGACAACGAGAGTGATAAGGAAAATTTGTAAAAAAATTATATATGTACATATTTGTAAATTTGTATTTGAGTGTGTTTGGGTTTTTTTTTTGTAATATTTAATGATATTTTGTCTTTTTTTATATTTATTTTACTTTATTTTACAAATGCTTAGTATTAATTCCTTAAATTAAATTATTTTGTATATAATATAACTTTATATGTTATTTAAATAAGAGTTTGATAATCTTTTTTTATTTAAATTAGTAAAAATGTGTCAAAAAACAGCAATATTTTTATTAAATTTTTCTTGTTTTGTGTGTTCTTAATATTTGGGTTAATAACATATCGAACTTTTTAACTTGGACACTAAAAGGGATCGTTTTACATGTAAAAATAAATAAAAATATTTTAAAAGAAACGGCATTATCTTTTCGTCAAATCGGCAACCAAAAAATCATAAATAATTAGCACTATGACCGAGGTGGTCATAGTGCTAATTATTTATGATTTTTTCAAGGATATTACGGTTAAACATGCGGTTTAGGAGATAATTCGATTTTTCATACTAGCTTCATACAAATTTTTCGTTAAAAAAATATATTTCCTTCGTTTTTGGGCAGAATTAACTCTGGTATCATTTTTGTACATAGTAATGACTAATAGAAGCGATATCCGGCAAAAAATCAAGCACTTGCAAATTGAAATCTCTAAGTCTATGAAAGCCGATTTCCAGCCCGTGCGGCGCGAGGTGCGGCGAGCGTGGCATCACTAAATGACTAGACTAGTACATTTCAATTCATTTGTTTTAGTCGCAAGACGCTTCGACGTTCGCACCGCGCGAAAATTCACTGCAGCGAATGTCCCGTGGCCAGGCGGTAAGGTGAATCCGCAGTGCTAGCTTGCAAAATTCAAATTTTCTTGCGTTTTTTACAATTTGCAGTTCAGTGTCAGGTTGTATCTTGATCAAAATATGAATCGCGACGGTAATAAATAAAATAATTATGTATTTACATAATTAGAGCCGCTAGGGGGAAACCCGCGCCGAATTTTTATCTATACAGGGTGTAAGCGACAGCACTCCACAAGTTAACAAGGGGGCGTTCAGCTCCTTATTTTGAATCCTATTCCACCGAAAATTTACTCAGGAAAATGGTTTTTCAGTTTTTATTTTTTTTATTTCAATTTTAAATTATATTCTCTGTAGGCAACAGTCCATTTATGTAAATAAAACAGCTAAAATAAAGATAAACAAGCAATGGATGTTGAAATACTATAGCGAATGTCGCGTGAAATTCAAAATTTACATTGATAAATAACGCGGCGCGAGCGCGGCCCCCCTGCCACGGGGAGTGCGGCTATGTGGGTTTTGCCACGGTAACGACGGTGCGTCTTGCAACTAAAACAAATGAATTGAAATGTACTAGTCTAGTCATTTAGTCATGCCACGCTCGCCGCACCTCGCGCCGTTCGCGCCGCTCGCCTGTCCCGTGGCCAGGCGGTTAAGAGGAAATAAAGTCGGTCCCCTCTCCATACAAACGCTCTCGCCTGTTTTCTCTCTGGTTTATGAGCAATGATTTTTTACAGTAAAATAATATCAACTAGTTCTATGCCCCTATAATGTTTTCCGTTATGATGATACATTATCTGTAGAAGAAAAAGAACCCTCAGAAAATGCTCAAAATTGCCTGTTTAGACCGCTGTCATCAGAGGCCTATTGTACAAAGACAACTATAATATTAATGAAAAATGAAAAACATAGGGGCACAGTAAATATCCTTCTTAATCAATTTATAAAATATCTTTCAAATTGGTCCAATAATTGAGGAGGAAATAGACGAGAACCGAACCTCGAATTATGATTTTTTGTATGGAGAAAAGACTGACCCAATATCCTCTGTAGTTTTATAGAATTTAAAAGCTAATAAGCGTTATTTTACTTAGTCTATCTAGACAATTTATAATTGGTTTTTTGATTTATGATTTACATTTTTTTTTCTGGCTCTTTGGAGAGTTTTCCGTGTTACCTTATTACCTCAAATAGAGAATAGTCTATTAAGGTTGATGCGCTAGGGTGGCCCGTGAAATTCAAATTTTCATACGTTTTTTGCAATTTGCAGGTCAGTATCAGGTTGTATGTTGATCTAAATATTATTAGCGGCCGTAACAAATATGGATTTACAGAATTATAAACATTAGAATCAGCAATACAACTCTCTAAGTTCATGTAAGTGCATTGAATGAAAATTTCATGAAATCGTCAGTCAATACACTTACATGAACTTAGAGAGTTGTATATTTAGATCAACATACAACCTGATACTGACCTGAAAATTGCAAAAAACGTAAGAAATTTTGAATTTCGCGGGCCACCCTGGCGCATCAACCTTAAGTACAATTGATTAGTAATTTACTAATCAATTGTAAAGTATTTGTAGAGGCATAGGTTGAATTTCTATTAATAAAAAAAATACTATGATACGATGGTATTATTTCATTGTAAAAAAAGTCCGCGGGCGTCCGGAGAAATATCTTCATTTCACCCAAATGACCGGGGTATTTGAAGTTTTTGTCCGGGGTCCGTAGCACAGAGTACTACACAACGTGCCGCTACAATGGCGATATTAATTTAACACACGGGTAGGTCTAGTGGCCAGTAATCATAAAAATTATAATCAAATAAAATAATTGGTTAATTAAAAAAAAAAAAAATTTTAAACAAACTAAATAATTAAAACATAACCAAAATTGAGACCACTCTGTGTAAAAGATTCATTTATGAAGCTACCTACCAGCTGGCTTACGTTCTATGGGTCCGATGATCCTTTGTCGGCATAATTTCTTAGAAATTGCGCGGCTTTCCTTCTATTCGCCTACTTATGATACGTGACCCCGGCAAATGAACTCTTCGCTAGAGTTCTTTAAGTACAGGTTGCTCCAGGATGGTAATTTAGAAAATTGTAAATAAATCAATAAATAATAACGTTTAATGAAATTCAAATATTTTCATAAAATGAATACGCGAAATCGTATATGTACGTTAAATTAATGACCGGCACGCTGTATAATACTGGTCGTAGGCCTATCAGACCGAGCAGCAAAATGCTCGAAAAGTTTTTCATTCCCACTTTTGCGCGCAAAAGCACAATCATCCTCTGCCCAGCTTTTTCCCACGTTGGGGTCGGCTTCCAGTCTAACCGGATGCAGCTGAATACCAGTATTTTACATGGAGCAACTGCCTACCTGACCCCCACAGCCCAGAATCTGATTAATACGATACCCCTTGGTAAGACTGGTTGTCAGACTTTCGGGCTTCTGACGTCTGACTAATGCATGGGGCGCGAGCGGCCGGTGTTTAGCGGGTATCAGTCATAACTTGTAACCTCTATAGAAAATTTGCAAATTTATAATGAAATTAATGTAATTTTGGTACTAAAAACGTGAATTTTAAATAGTAATAACTTTCTTAAAACCAGGAAAAACAATATGTTTTATTACTTTTAGTAGTTTTCCCAACTATATTGAGGTCGGCTTCCAGTCTAACCGGATGCAGCTGAATACCAGTATTTTACAACTACATGAAGCGACTGCTGTGATGTCAATGTTCGCCGTTAGCAAAGAAAACAAAAATAAAATTCCCAATATATTTTATTCCGTGTTATTCGTCATTCAACTTAGCTTGCCTGAGCCTGCGCGGGCGCGTCCTACTGTCTGTCAACTTCCCTGGGCTGGTTGCCCTCTTAAGAGCCCTATCTTTGTCCTCCTTTCTTCTGGGCCTAGTCGGAAGCTCTAAGCCTTTAGCATTCTCTTTCTCAACCCCAGTCTTCGGCGTAGAAAATTCTTGCAACCTCTGATCTGATCCTAAAGATAGGTACTCCCTAACAAAATGTTCATGTTTTAGTATCTGTGTGAACGACGTGAGCGTGTTGCCATTACACAGGTTTTCATTGGCTGGGGCTGTGGAGACGATACCCCTGAGGTAGTAGCGGTCTGTGCCTGACTCTGACTCGGGGAACGCTAGCCCGCCGCCGCTGTCGCCTCTGCATAGCGCTGTACCTGAAAAAAGTGGGGATGAACGTCAAAAATAAGGATCATCTGCCTAGCCTTTACCGAATAAAAAAAAAAACTGCTTAGCCTTTTCCCAACTATGTTGGGGTCGCCTTCCAGTCTAACCGGATGCATCTGAATACCAGCATTTTACATGGAGCGACTGTCTATCTTACCTCCACAACCTAGTAACTGGGTAATACGATACCCCTTGGTTAGACTGGTTGTCAGACTGGTCGTCGACTAGTAACGACTGTCAAAGATCCACAAATGACAGCCGGGACCAACGGCTTAAAGTGCGCTTCGAGGCACGGAGGAGTCTCGATTTGTGAAAATGGTCACCCATCCACGGACCAACCCCGGCAAGCGTAGCTTAACCTGATGGATCGACCCGAGCGGCTGTTATTACGTAGTCACGAGCTCCTCCTAGCCTTAACCGAACAACATGATAATTATTCTGTTACAGTTGTAATAGCAATCACGCCATTTGGTTTAAGTTTTTTACTACTTTTTGATTATTTGTCTTTTATACCTACAACATTAGTTTTTGTTTATGCTAAACTCGAAAAGGGGTCATTGTATTCATCATTTTGAACAACTTTAAAAAAAAAAAACAGCTGTTCCATACATTTTGTCGATTTAAGTGAACACAAATATATGGAACAGCTGATTTTTTGTTCGCATTTTCAAAGTTGGTCCCATAGAAAAAGTTGTTCGAAATGATGAGTAAGTCCCCTTTTCGGGTTTAGCATAAACAAAAAATTATGTTCTATAGATTCTTTTCTATTTTGTGAATGTGAGAACGTTGTAGGCTTAGTGTACTGTAGATTTGTTGAACATCTTCTATTTTGTTAAGTACCTGGTACTTGTTGAAAGGCCTACATTGTCCTCCCATGCCTACTAACACTGTAATTTGAAAATATTGTAAAAGTATTTTTATATTGTATTTTTAAAAGAGTAACCGTAGAGTTTCTTGCTGGCTCTTCTCCAAAAATGACCAAATGGAACCGTGCACCTAGGTGCACGGTTCCATTTGGTCATTTTTGACGTCGACGTCTTCTGACGTTTCATATGTGCCCATGTAGGTTTATGTGAAATAAAATCTTTTGATTTTGATTTTGAAATTATTTTGGCTAAAAAAAATCAGCTGTTTTTTTTTTTTTTTTTTTTTTTAAACATTGCCCCACACTAGGAATTTCTTCCTGTATCGTGGGTGCGTTTACAAACATAGAAACTCACATACACTAACACCCAGACCCGGAACAACTACTTGCAGATCATACAAATATTTGTTCCGTGCGGGAATCGAACCCACGACACGTTGCGCAGCAGTCCATCACTCAGCCACTGCGCCAACCGTGTCGTGTCGTGTCGTGTTCCCTACATTTGTGTTCACTTAAATCTACAAAATGTATGGAACAGCTGATTTCTTTTTCGCGATTTCAATGTTGGTCCCATAGAAAAAGTTGTTCAAAATGATGAGTACAATGACCCCTATTCGGGTTTAGCATAAAGAAAAAATAATGTTGTATAGTTCACACGGAAATCAAAACAAAAAAAACAATAAAGTACTTAGTTCTGAATTCAAATTATTTTATACGATAAATCAAATAATTGATGGACATGGAAATTAGCATTCGTTTGTTTTCGGAAATGCGATGATTCTCGAGACATTAAAGAAAACAGTTGTACTGTAGAAACCTGATATTCATATTCTTTACTTACCATTCCCAGTGCCTGCGCAAATCTTATCACTGGTAATGTACGCTTTGTAGTTTTGTGGTGATGCTGCGATGCATTGATCAATGTCCACGTAGGGCAGATCAATGACCTTGAGGATTTGGGAGGGCACGCCATTTTCTGCTGTGAGGCCCCAACCGGCCACCTAGACAAAAATAAAATGTAAATAGTATATCATCATCACAACACAAGCCGCTCTCTCCTCACACACACACGACAGTTCCTTCCCTCAATCCGTGAACGGCTAATTCTGTGATCGGGGCGAGGGAAAACTACATACCTACTAGCTGTAGGAACGCTGAGTTGGCATCACCGTCGCTGGTTGTCACCCGCTGGGCCTCTCCTAGGCAACTAGGAGTCTCACCTGGCGGTGACAGACCGCCGAGATATCGCGAAGAAAACAGCGCTATAGGATTTGGCTTCGTTGCGCCCCTACATAAATATTCATTGCAACCAGTCACATGGGCGCGTTAAAACCGCGCTCAACTACCACGAGCCGTGTAGGCACATACATTGATGGGCCCCGTTGCGACATCTCGATGCCGAACAGTCGGATTATTTTGTAGGCGCCTGCACCTTTTAAGTCCATATTACTCACTTCATTCGACAGATTGTAAAGCGTATTTTTCAGGCGTTTACTAACTGACAAAAAATTATCCGACGGCAACGAGCGCAAGGTTGATCTTTGTTCCTACAGTAAAAATCGCGCTGTGCTGCGCTTCGCCATTTCTGCGTGGTTCCTCAAGCGTCACCAACCTTTCCCAATTTTCCTGGCTGCAGCTGTCTCCTGTCAAAGTCAACGTCAAAATCCAAGCAGATTGGCTTAACGAACTGGCTGTATAAGAAGGCAACCTTCAGGATTATAACTGCAATGTCATCTTGAAAGTTCGATGCACTGCCTTGGAAGCGAGCTGGGATCTTAATTTCTTCGACCTGTTGATCATAAATGCTAAAGGTTCATCAGGAAGCCAGCGTTACTCTACTTTAGATTATATCTCGCTCGCTCCATATGATACTGCTCGCGGCCTGAGTGAGAGCGAGACGAAGTGGGATGCTGACGCCTCACAAACCCCGAATAGTTTAGGTAATAATAGAATAGAATAGAATATATTTATTTGCTTTAAAACATGATACATTTAAGGCCTTATTTATATATTTTTAAATTTATAATCGGTTTTTACGGTGAAAATAATGGTTCCCTAAAAAAAATAAAAATCATTAGATCTGCTTTATAGTTAGTTCAGTTATCAAGCAAAGTTTCATGAACTAATTTGAATTATTTTTTTAATACCAGCGGTTTATAGTTCGGTTTAGAGGTAATGGTTTTTTTTTCTATACTTAGAGAAAAATTTTATGTAGGTAATCGTGTTTTCGCCAAACATAGGACCTAGCATCAATCCTCAAAGGATATTGACCGATTTGGACCAAATGCTGCCCAGACATGGGAGTGCTTCCAAATGGTTCCTTGCACCAATTAATATACAAAAAAAAAAAAAAACTGTCCCAGGGTTAAAAAGTTATTGCCTGAGAAAGGTTAATGTTTTTCAGGTACCTACCTAGTTTTATTTACTTAATTATTGGAAATCTATAAGATAGCGTCGTTGAGTTTGAACTCGTTGAGTTTATCTTGACAAATGCTATAGCCTCACATGGTGTCCAGGGTCTGATGATGGAGCTGGAGGGTGGTTACGGGCATTTCTCAAGTAAACCAGATAGCCCCGTCGTATGTGGTTTCATTGGATACGTATTGAAAAGTCCTATTACACTAGGTGGTGTCCAAGGTCTGATGACGCAGCCGGAAGGTATCCATAGGAACTCCTCAACCAAAGAAGACAGCACCATCGTCTTTGGACTCGTTGAATATATATTGAAAAGTGCTTTACATTAGGCAGTGTCCAGGGTCCGATGATGGAGCCGGAAGGTGGCCATAGGAACTCCTCAACCAAACAAGATAGCGCCATCGTGTTTGGACTCGTTGCTTTGGCTTTGCAAGTACCTAGTATAGCCCAGGTTTGTATCCAGGGTCTGATGATGGAGCCGGAAGGTGGCCATAGGAACTCCTCAACCAAACAAGATAGCACCATCGTGTTTGGACTCGTTAGCTTTGTCTTGACAAGTACCTAGTATAGCCCAAGTTTGTAGCCAGGGTCTGATGATGTAGCCGGAAGGTACCCATAGGAACTCCTCAACTCCTCCTCCAACAATGGTTGGTTGTTATTTATCAATAAAAAGTACTCAATATGTATTGCGTATAATTAAGTAACCAGATGACAAAACGTTGAAAACGTCAGACAAATTAATAATTTATTTTTGACAGCTTTGCGCACAGATTATTCTAAGCCGGTGGCGTGCGAGTCCATGCCGGCTAAACGGAATGTTGCCATTTTAAATATTATATTTTATTTATAAACATTCACATTTATTAGGTATTTTTATATATTGTTTTTCTTCTATCTTATATATCAGATTTTAATTGTTTATTATAACCTATATTATTTTTCTAGCGTATGACACTCGTGGGTTGCAGCTGAAAATCAGCGTCAGGTGGTACACTTTGTGTTGCCATCTGACAGTATGCTGAGCTGAGGCCCTTTTGGCATTTTATTGATTGTTTCTGTTTTTATAGTTTTAAGGTGTATTTTTATGTTACAATGCCAATAAATGCATTTTTCTTTCTTTCTTTCAATAAAAAATAGTTTTTCTTAAAACTCCTCGGATAGATTTTATTGAGCTTTGGTTTACAGACTAGTATAGGCCCAAGGAACATAATGCATTATGTGTCCATTCTGGGCAGCACTTTAAAATGCGCCATCATTTGGTTGGTATTCATCAATAAAAAATAGTTTTTCTCAAAACTCCTCGGATTGATTTTATTGAGCTTTGGTTTACAGATTAGTATAAATTCGAGGAACAAAATGCACTATGTGTCCATTCTAGGCAGCGCTTGGCCCAACTTCTATTTATGGATGGTCAGTAGAAAATATCTAGCATGTAAATGATATGCACACAAATGAAATAATAATGTGTTGTTTAATATAATTACTGTTATTATTTAACAAAATGCGCCATCGGTTGGTTGGTATTCATAAATAAAAAATATTCAACAAAAATTAGTTTTTCTCAAAACTCCTCGGATAGATTTGATTGAGCTTTGGTTTACAGACTATTATAAGCTCAAGGCACATAATGCACTATGTGTACATTCTGTGCAGCACTTGGTCCAACTCCCATATATGGATGGTCAATGTCCTTTAACATGTAGGTATATTTATTTAAAAAATAATGCTGCAGTATTTTCGGCATAACGGAGGATCATGCTAAGCAATTTGAGGTAGGGTAGGGCCTTAAGATAAGCGCATGAAGCCGCAGCGAACCGCATCGCTTCGCATTGTACCAAAGTACATTACAGGATCGCCTGGCATCGTTGCGCCGCGCATTAACGCAGTAATTGTTTTAAACTGATTCTAATTTCGAATTTGAATTTGATAAGTAGGTTACAAAGTATTTAAGGTTACGTAAAGAACTTACATAAGCATTCTGCGCGTGCACATCTCTGGGGTTATTCCAAGTGCGGTAGACCTTCCCAGCTGTCACCACAAACTTAGAGGCAGGCATTAGTTTGCTGACATCGTACCAGAAGCAATGGGCAGCTGGAATGTGGAGCAATCATTGTGGATAAAACCTTTTTATTTTTCACTTCTTAGTTGTGGTACCTACCCCACACAAATTCGAATATCACTACCTGCTATTTAAATAACAGTGACGGTGTCATATAGGTAATATGGTTGCAAAAAACGAAAATTTAAAAGCAGAGACACCGACTTCCGAAATTAAAGTTATTTTTCACTTTTTTTGTGTTTTTTTTGGAAGTCGGTGGTTTTTTTTTTTTGTAAAACGTGTTTTACACTCTGTATCTGAAGCAGTGGACCTGCTGTGAAGTGCAGTGAATCTGCTATAGGCTATGTCAATTGACTTATTGTAAAGAAAGTCGATACGTGAAATTAATCCGCCTCATAATATTACTCTTATACTATAGATTTGAGCGGGCCACTGACCAGAAATAACAAGCCTGTTGGAAATGAGTGATCCGCCGCAAATCTGCGTGTATTGTTTCGCGGTCTTCCGGAAGATACCGACGTACCACGGCAGAGCTCCTTTTTCAGCTGGTCCGCCGCCAATTATGAGGGCCTCGGCTCGTTTTGGAGTAGTTCGGCCACACTCTGAGGGTAAAGAGTTTTTATTAATAAGACTAACAGCGGTAAGAGAGGTATACAGTATGTTAATTAACATAAGGCTCCCCTGTTAACCCGCAATAAAACAGCGTAATGGCATAAAAAAAATATTACCATTTTTTAAAAATAAATATTTGTTTTGAAATATTCACAAAACTATTAAATTGATACGTAAAAGAAACATCCTGTACATGCACACTTGTATTTCAACGTAGAAAGGCAAGTGTGCATGTACAGTGTTGCTTTTCCGTATGAATTTAATATTTTTTGTGAATATTTTACTATAAAAAAATACAAAAATCCTTCTTTTTTATGTTTTTTTTTTTTTTTGCAATTATTCTGCTACCTATACTATAATATTGCGGGAACGCCCTTTGTTAGTTAACATATCTGTATATTATTGTTGAACGCACTTAATCTGGCTGCCCGGAACTACCAGACGGATTCGAAAAATTCGTATCCTGCAGCGATTATCACGTACTGGATAACTGTTAATAGATATACAGGGTGTAAGGGTAAACACCGATGTCACTCAAACCATGGCTGTTGACTTAAATATAAAAATAAATGACCGAATAACAATAAAAAAAAACGTTATTTTGATTAAAAGATTTAAAAAAGTTTATATCCGACACCGTGCTCGCTAGCGAAACAGCTGACTGACTGAGGGAGGGGTCGCGCTCGCGGACGGTCAGGTCACGTCTCGCGCCACCCACCCGTGTTGAGACGCAAGTTCGTTGCCCTAGCGCCCTAGGGTGAAAGAGTGAAATACTCTTGTGGTAAAATGTAGATTTTCTTTTAAAAAAAAACTTGTCATTTTCCATTGATTCTACGTTCTATAAATGAAACCAAACCACTGGTTTCAAGGATAGCGGTGTTTACCCTAACATCCTGCAGGTATGCAATAAGAAGACACGCTGCCTCGACGCAATCACATTGGCATAAGGGTAGGAGGATGATGATATCTCTGGTCAAACCTGGGGAGCAGAACGCGACGTGGTCCCAGCTTCCGTCGATGCATCTCATGGAGCGGAGTTTGCCGGCGGAATAGTAGTTCGGGCTGTTACATTCGGGCTTCACGACTGTTCCCGATGGTTCGTAGGCGTTGCAGGTGCGGTAGTCCTCAGTGGAGCCGCTGACGGGGCAGCGGTAGGAGACCGATGGGTGTTTGTCTAGTTTGCATAAACCTGAAAGATAGATAGGGTGGGAAGTATTAGTGTGGCAAATGGGAACAGCGTTGGAATTTGAATGCAGTTGTTCAGTTCTGTTCAGTCAGTTCACACTAACACCAATGTGTTTTAATGATACGCTTTTTTCCAGATATTGATGTAATTTTTTTACCGATTTCAAAAAGGAGTCGAGGTTCTAAATTCGAATGTTTTTTTTTCTTTGTATATTTGTGACTCGATTACTCCGCCAATCATGTAGGTAGGTCATGCTTCAGAGGTGGTCTCAAAATTTTATTAACTTTGAGTTAGCGTATTTTATATAATTATACATACGTATTTTTCCCAGTTACCCTATATGGGTGATGTCTTTAGTTCTCGTCACTGTTATTTACATAGCAGATAGTAGTATTCAAATTTGTGTGGGATAGGTGCTAAAACTAAAAAGTGAAAAATAAAAACAATTTACAACAAAAAAACCGACTTTAAAAAAAAACTAAAAACTGAAAAATAATTTTTGTTTCGGAAGTCGGTGGAAAAAAACGAAAATTCAAAGAAAGAGACACCGACTTCCGAAATTAAAGTTATTTTTTAAATAGGTTGTCTTTTTAATAGTTTTTATTTTAAATTTACTTCGGTCCCATTATATAGCTCTTACGAAAAATTACTATATAATAAACTATATTATTAAATTTTTCGATACTTCCACGACTCAAATCATGCTATAATTTGTATTTACTTTACTAAACATAACTCACTCTATCAAAAGCTTCGCTTTAGTTAACAAAACAGTTTAGTTTGGCATTCAAGAGATTTTAGACATTGGTGCCGATTCTGTTCTTCACAAACTAAACTAAATTTAAGTTCAGTACATCTTTTTTTTCTATTTCATTAAGAAAAGGACAGAAGATAAATTTTATTTTAGTCCTGTCAAATTACCAGCGCATGTCAGATATGACGTGATAAAAACTTGCCTACTAAAATCACGTCAATTTACGTCAGGCACTGATTAATTTGACAAGACTAAACTAAAATTTATCGTCTGTCCTTTTCTTAATGAAATAAAAAGAAAAAGATGCACTGAAATTTTTGTGAACAACAGAATCGGCACCATTATTATTGCAAGAAATACCTTTCTATACTTACGGACGCATTTTGGAATAGAATCAGACCATGATCCATCGAGGCAGGAGACTGTTTCGGATCCCAAGACTCCGTAGCCATTTAGGCAAATGACAGTCAGCTTTAGTGACTCGCTGCTATCACCGGGTTTTGGTGTTGAATCGTTCGTTGTAATGTATGTACCGTGTTCAGGGTATGCAGGGAGGACACATTTATCTTTCGCTTGTTTTGTTTGCAGCTGGTCCCGTACCTAAAACGGGAAAAAACGGAACCGATAAAGGATCACTCCTGTGTCCGTCTGGCACAGCTAATTTGCTCCGAATCTATTGAACTGACTAAGAGCGTTTACGCTGAAAGTGGGCAACGTCGCAAATAGATGTCTAATATTTCGCTGTATTGATTAATTTGGCAATATTACTGTATGGAAATCATTGATATACTAAAAAACCCTATATATCAATGATGGAAATATGAAATATGGCTAGACAACTGTCTAAAATATTGATTACGAATTGCAATAAATAATATCATAACATCGAATATTTAGTTTTAGTTGTAAATAAAAGATTTAGAAACTTTCCAAACGCCTTTTTTTACACCTAAAGCCGGTTACAACTTAAAATTAGCAATGGCAATTCATAAACAATATTTTAGATAGTTGTCTAGCCATATTTCATTGTAATACAGTAATATTTCCAAATTAATCAAAACAGATAAATATATGACAGTTATTTGGGACTTGCGACGTTGCCAACTTTCAGAATAAAATCTAATGAACTGATTGTCACGGACGTGTACCTAACGCAATATATAGAGTGTTTGCCAGAACGTTGAACATATGAAAATGGTGGATAGGTGGGGTCATCTGCTACTTATTCAGCCCTAATTTGTTTGGCCCTGCTCCCCTGGATATTTTTTTATTTTATTTTTTCTTTCTTCTATTTTCACCAGTTTCTTAACTTTAAAGTGCAAATTTTATTAAAAATGGGTAAAACAGGAAAGATTTTTTTAATTTTTTTTTTTTTTTTTTAATTACCCTTTAAAGTTGAGAAACTGGTGAAACTAGAAGAAAGCAAAAACATTTTTTTATCCAGGGGCCAGGGCCAAATAAATTAGGGCTGAGTAAGTAGCAGATGACCCCACCTATCCACCATTTTCGTATGTTCAACGTTCTGCCAAACACCCTGTATATGACAGATAGACAAACAGACGGAGACATTTCGTCTCTGGTATTGACCACTTACTATAACTATGACTTTCTGTGCCCCCAGCATCCCCGAACAAATAATAAACAGCAACAGTACCACCAACAACGCTTGAACCACCTTCAGACCTGGTACTATAACGACGGAACTGCTAGGCGGGCCTTGTCTTTGCGGCGGAGTCATCGGGGGAATCAGGGTGTCCATATCAATCCGTGGTGGCTGGGATGGTACCGGCCTTAGCGGCCAGGATTCTGCCGCCATCCTGGCTAAAAGGCCTGAAAAAGAAACTCCTGTCTAGATACCTGGCCTGAAGGAGGGGAAAGGCTTGATTGCGCCATCATGACTCACAGTTGTAATAATGATATCATTTCTGATGAAGAATGTAATGTATTTTAATGTAATTTGTTGTTTGTTTGTGTGTTTTGTTTGCATTATGATATATTTTGTATTTTTTTTTTCTCATTTTTCCTCTCAATCAGAGCACCCACCATCTAATCTCTTCACCACCCTTGGTTGACTGGTAGAGAATACCTAAGGCATTAAGTCCGCCTTTGTACCTTTTTTTTGAGTGCGAAATGTTTAAATAAATATATAAAGAAAAGGGGGGGAAATGATCAAAGGGCATCAACAAATTCTTCCGCATCGCTGTCAACAGAAAAGGCTGGCAGCATTGCCACGTTGAATGGCAATGCTGATTTTTTTGCCAAAAAATAGGCCAGCCCTCTAGTCACGTGAAGAGTCGACTAACCTCTTGGCGGTGTCTTGAAAAACCAAGTGGGCACTTGAACCCCATGGCTCGAACATAAATATACGTCACCCTTTCTTTATATAGGTACTTGTACATAATAATTATTATTAATTTAAGTCAGTAAGTAGTTGTATTAGGTACATTTTAAATAGACAAAATTGTATAGAACTGATAATAAAAGATATCATTTGTTAATTTTGTTTTGTTTTGCAGTGCCCAGACCAATTCACATTGATCAAGTGTTTAGCGAAGTTGATAAGTCAGTGAGCGAGTACAATATGGTGTAAACCGATTGGACAGTAGGGAGTCGACTTGGCTTGCAAGCTGCCTTTGCTACCTTGCAAGTGGACCGCGCGCCCGCTCAGTCCTCCGTGCGGTACTAGACTTGTCACTTGGCGTAGTGTAAACAGGCAAATTTAGTACAGTGTGTTTAGTGACCGGCAACAGGACGAAGCGCGTGTAGATACTATTTTTTTGTGACGTTGCTCATCCGTTGCGATGGAGTCTTGCCACCTGGCTCGCTTTAGTGTAAACAGTCACTGTCCTGGCGCTCGCCACTGTAGGTACCTGCACTCGCCACTCGCTACTGTCCGTGACCAATGTAAATCAGGCATTACAGGGTGCATGATTGAAACTTATAATCTTATTCCAACCTCTTTACAGTTCTTCTTTCCAGCTAAAGCACTAGGAAGTGGTGAAGGGCGGGCGTGCTGGGGGACTGTCTTATGTAATTTTGACGTTCGAAAAGTGCTGATTCTAAGCCTAGTTTGAATAAATGACGTTTGATTTTGTACAACACGTTTGCTTGTCAATAAACTGATTTGACTTTGATTTCTTGTAAGCAACGCGTGGCGCTATACTACACGTACTTCCAGACAAACAATGACAACAACAACAACAATTGAATCTAATTTTATTTTTAAATTTAATTCGGATATCGGTCAGCGTCACTACTGGTGTCTCGCAAGGCTCTATTTTAGGTCCTATCTTTTTCGTTTGGAGTTGTTCCGTAACGTGCATTCAAAATTTTTGCTTCAGATGACCTTTTTCAAAATCTACAAAACCATTTGCAACCATACTGATTCTATGTTATTTCAAGAAGTTAATCTATTTTCTATTTACTGCGTAGAAAACAAATTCCAATGAAGTACATCTAAATGTGTCATTTACCAAGAATAAATATAGGTATCTAGTCATAAGGAGCTCTTATCCATAAGATAACGTTGCACTGCACTGAGTCATGTCAGTGAAGGATCCTAGGAATACTATAGGATGCTAAACTTCACCTTGATCAGCACCTAATACATGATCAATCGCAATCTGAATCGGTTTGAAACAAATTGCTAACCCATTGCAACATAAGTTCGAAAAAAATCTGCGCAATGAATGTTGTTGCAGGTATTGGTTTTCGATTTTGTGTAGGGACCACAAAGAAAAAGTGAAAAAAAAAAACTTAAAAAAAAAAACAACCGTCTTCCAAAAAAAAAACACCATAAAGTAAAAATAACTTTAATTTCGGAAGTCGGTGGCAAAAAACGAAAATTGAAAATCAGCCAAAAGGCAAGACACCGACTTCCGAAATTGAAGTAATTTTTCCCTTTTTAGGGTTTTTTTGGAAGGCGGTTGTATTTTTTTATTTTTTTTTTCTCACTACCTGTTTTGATATTTGTGTAACTGTTTGTTTTCCCGAATCAAATACTTAAATAAATAAGTATGGATATAAAGGTCGTGGCTCATAGGATTTCGGCTATTAGAGATGTATGGAAACAAGAGGATATACTCCGACTACAAATAAATTAGCGTATGGGCAAGAGGATGATGATGAATTGGTGGCAAGTGTATGTATATTTTATAAAGTTACTTACACTGTGGTACCTTTTACACTTTACTTTAGTTTGTCTTCGTCTACAGTTAGTATATTTATCCTTATTAATAATTTTATTCTGGCTTTAGTTCTTTTGGTTAAGAACATACAATAATAAGTAATCTTTAACACACAGTTTTTGAGAACATCGAGTATTGCTGTGACTGTTTGAGTTCAATGAAGCCGTTTCCACTGAGCTAAACAACGTCGGACAACGTCAAAAAGAGGCATAGAAATCGACCAATCACAGACTAGACGACAGCCGCGATATCTATATTTTGATCTTAGATAATATAACCAATACGGTTTCAGAAATGGAGTAAATACCGATATGTAGTGACGCCAGACTAGAATACTAGAAAACACAAGTACCTGATAATTTTCCTTGATCTGTCAAGGGCGTTTGACACCTTTAATGTCCCAGCCTTATTGAATAAAATGGAAACGATTGTGGACTATAAAGAGGACACATTTTGAAAATCTTTGCAGATTACCTTAGTAATCGTACCCAAAAAGTGAAAATCGGCCAACTCGAAAGATTAAGGGACCAGCTTCCTATCGCATATGGTGTTCCGCAAGGCAATATCCTGGGGCGTACTCTTTTTTCTCATTTATATAAATGACAAAATATTTTACTTCACATACGCGTACATGGGCACTTATGAGACGTCAGAAACTAGGTGCACTAGGTGCATGCTCTAAATAAGTAACAAGTAGGAAGTATTTATTTGTTCTCGCCGCGGTCTAAACTGAAATGAAATGAAATTGTTTATTTTATTCTGTAAATAGGATATTGGAATCACTTTTACACGTCATATAAAAATATTAAAAATAAGCTAGATGAGGTCGGCGTTTCCTATCTGACTACTCTGAGAAGAAAGGCCGAAACAAACTCAGAGGTCACAGTCTCTTTTAAAGTCCAGACATAATCTTGGTCAAGCCATATGAGGACCATGTAAATTCGAGTCTGAAATGGTCTTTTGAGGAAAGAACCACACAGATTTGAGTGGACCTGTCCAGTCAGTGCAAGCATTTGTCAGTAATGGCGGAGCTCAACTCAGAACTTAAGGAGCTCTGCGACTCGACGAACAATACCAAAGAAAGGACATTTGGGTAGGCAGCATAAAATTCTCAAATTGCCAGACCATTGATAAAATTAACTGAGAACGAAAAAAAAAAATTAAAAAATTCACATAGTCCTCACATTCACAATAATAAAATACTTTACCAAGTAATCATGTCATTTTGTATAGAATATTCAATAATGTCAATTTGTAAATAAAACTGGTTGATATACTTTGATGATTTTCCATATTATTCAAAATGTTACAATGCTTAGCAGAGCGAGCAGCTCAATCCCATGCTTTTTTGTCTTCTAAATAATCAGAAATTTTATAGTACCCTTTTCTACAAAGTTTGGTTTTAATGCAGCTTTTAAATCGTTTAATGGGTAAGTTTCGAATGTCATTGGGAAGTTTGTTATAAAAGCGTATACATTGACCCATGAACGAGTTGCTACTGTGTGGAGACGAGTGCGATGTACAGCAAGATTGTGTTTATTCCTGGTATTTAAACTAAATAAAACACAGAAAAATGTTTTTATTTAATATCAATAAAATAGCCTTTATTCGACAGATAATTTCATGGCATTAATAAAAATAAAATAAACTTATTCCTTTCAGACATCATACTAGTCCATTTTTAAACTCATACATTTAAAGTACAAACTAAGTACTTGTTATAAATTCAAAACAGATAAAAACCCGAAATAAAATTGTGATTAATTACAATATTGAAGTTTTTCTTTTTATACGATTCTGACATTTTTATATTTTTTTGACAATTTTAATTATTATTAAAAGAAAATAAAAATTAATGTTTGAATATGATTTCGAGCATTTGGCCTCCGTCGCTGACGCGAAGGCCTTATTTACTGACAGCTTAATTATCATGACCACTTTGGCACCGCCCTCCAAAAATCTCGTACTCGTGAGTGCATCGTTAACTCATTTTAAACTGAATAGAAGTTACTAGCATAATCAGCCTATAATGTTTCCACTGCTGTGATACAGGCCTCCTCTCTGAGAAAAGGGAGTGGGCCGTAATCCACCACGCGGGCTCAAAATCTAATCCTAACTAATATTATAAATGCGAAAGTGAGTTTGTTTGTTTATTTGTTCGTTGCGCTTTCACGCTAGAACGGCTGAACGGTTTGGATGAAATTTGGCACAGGGGTCATATTCATATTCATATTCATATTTTATTTGCATTCCATAATGTAGTTAAGGTGTTACAATGGCTTAAAGCTAAGGTACAATTACGGACCCTGTAGGGCACAGCAAAAAGTATAAAAGTATAAAATTAATTCTCTATATAAAAATAAAATTAGAAAACAATATATTTAAATTTATGTTCTTAACAATAATTGAGATCATATTATTATAATATTGTATGAAATGTACGACTAACTGTGTATGGTGTCTGTTTGTGTTAAATCAATCGTTTTGTCTTGCATGTATTCGTTTATTGTGTAGTATGCTTTTTTAATTAATATTTGCTTGATCTTATCTATAAATTTGGTATCGCTGGTTTCATCTTTTACTGCATCTGGTAACTTATTAAATATTTTTATGGACATTACGTAGGGGCTATTGGCATGCAGTTTCATGCGCGAAGAGGGTAACATCAACATATTTTTATACCTAACAGATCGGTCTGTATGTTTATCGCCGCGGGTTGTGAAAGAGTTCATGTTTTTTCTAACAAATTTGCATGTTTCTAGGATATAGATGGATGGTAAGGTGAGTATTTTATGTTTTATGAAAAATGGTTTACAGCTATCGGTTTGTTTTATATTGACTATAATCCGAGTTAATTTCTTCTGGAGAATGAAAAGCGTAGGCGCGTCTGTGCTATTTCCCCACATTATAATGCCATAGCTGAGCCATGCATGAGCGTAGGCGTAGTATGTAGTAAGTGCAGTTTGCAAATCGGTAGTTTTTTTGACTTCTCGAAGTGCGTAGGTGAATTTTGAGAGTTTCGATCGTACTTTTTTTATATGGGGCTTCCACGAAATGTGTGTGTCTATTGTGAGTCCTAATAGCGTAAATTCATTAACTACTTCAATTTTTGTGCCGTTTGTTGTGAAATTAACTGTTAATGGGGATTTTTGCTGAGGATAAAAAGTCATTAGTTTGGTTTTTTTATAATTAATCTCAAGATTGTGGTCATCCATCCATTTTTTTGTTTTATTTAATATCGTGCTTAGTTGTTCGTTAATATTACTATTAGTGGGGCATGTGGTAAGCAGAGATATGTCGTCTGCGAATAGCACACATGGTTCTTTCATGATTTTGGGAAGGTCATTGACGTAGATGATGAATAGGAGACATCCAATAACACTGCCCTGGGGAATTGATGCATTTATAATCTTCTTATCGGACCTCACTTGTGTGATTCGTTTTTGGTCATGGTCAAAATGTTCTATTTGTACATATTGCTCTCTATCTTTTAAATAGGACGCAAACCATTTATGTGTAGTTCCACGAATTCCTATTCCATATAATTTGTCTAATAAAATGTTAAACTGTACTTTGTCGTATGCCTTTGTCATGTCTAAAAGTATGCCAACTGCATATTTTTTATCATTTAAAATATTAATGACTTCTTGCATATATTTATAGACAGCAAGGGTGGTTGACCGATGTTTACGAAACCCGTTTTGACCATCGTCAAAGATTTTATATCTTTCGCAAAAACTGTAAACACGGTCACACATAGCCTTTTCGAAAATTTTGGAAGCCGTAGGTAGGAGAGCTATGGGTCGGTAATTATTGGGGTCGGTTTTCGAGTTTTTCTTAAATAATGGTTTTACAACCGCTTTTTTAAGGCGGTCAGGAAAAGTACCTTCATCGAAGGACTGATTTATTAAAACACAAAAAGGTACAGCAAGTTCATCTGCACATTGTCTAATCAGAGATGGGGGTAGTTCATCTATTCCGTGACTTTTTTTGTTTTTTAATTTTTTAATGATTCTATGCGTTTCTTGACAGTCTAAAGGTCTAAGAAATAGGGTATTTTCAGAAGGGTTGAGTACTGGCTGGCCTTTGGCCTTACAGCCAGTCTCTTCGCCAATTGATGCAAAAAAGTTATTGAATGTGTTTACTATTTGGTTTGGGTCTGAAACTAAAGAATTATTAATTTGTAATTGTATATTATATTTATCTGTAACTGTTTTTTTGTTAGTACGTTCGTTCACTATATTCCACATAGCTTTGACTTTGTTTTGAGACATTTTAATTTTTTTAATGTAATGCTGTTTTTTAGATGTTATTACCGACTGTTTTAGTATTTTTTCGTATTTTCTATAGTATTTTTTGATAATTGCATTGTCAGACTTATTACATAAAATTTTTAATAATCTTTTGTTTGTGCATGAGATCTTTATACCTTTAGATAACCAATATTTTTTATAATGTGTTTTTAATTTAGTTTTTAGTTTTGGTATTGTTTTGTTTAGTATATTAGTTAATAAGTCATTAAAAACATTATAATTTTGATTTGCGTCATTAGTTTCTATAATGATATCTCTCCAATTTACTGACTTTAATGCAGATTTGAAATTTTCAATGTTATTTTTGTTGTACAGTCGCTTTTCCGTATACCAAATGTTTTGTTTGGGTCGTTGCGGTATTTTAAATTTTATATTTGTACCACAATGATCTGAAAAACCTAGTTCTTCTACAGATGTATATAAATCTATATTTTTAAAGTTTGTAAATATTAGGTCAAGACACGTTGACGCTGTTTGTGTTATGTGTGTGGGGTGTTTTATGTGCTGTGTGTATTTGTATTCGGACATAAGGTCTAAGAATGTGTTAACTTTGGAGTTGTTTTTCAGAATATCAATATTAAAGTCACCACCGATGACTGTGTTTAGTTTCTTATATTTATTATTTATGTACGCTAGTATTAGATTGAGTTGATTATAAAATATATTTTCTTCTCTTCTGTTCCAGTACATTGTTACTAATAACAAGTTTTCGTTAGGTATTTCAATCGCACAAACTTCCAAAATATATTCAAGCGACATCTCAGTTATATCGCATCTTTCTATGTAGTCTATGTGTTCTTCTAGTAAGATGCAAACTCCGCCGCCTCCACGGTTTTCTCGACAGTAGGATGCTGCGACTCTATAGCCACTAAAGTCAATAACGCTTAATTTATCTCTTGAAAGCCATGTTTCAGTAATACATATAGCCTGATATGCCTGGTTTTCGTTGACAAACGCTTCCATTATGTGTAGCTTATTAAAGAGACTTTGGATGTTTTGAAACAAAATATTAAGATGTTGTTCTTTGTTTTCGAAATCTATTTCCTTCTTCGTTGTCTCTTGTTTATAATAGAAAAAACTGATCACTCGTTGTTTTAATATTCTCTTGCTCATTTGGAATCGCAGTAGAACTATTTGAGGCAGAGTTGACAGGCATGTCGATCTTTGAGATTGGCAAAAGTTCTTGATAACCAAACAATCTGTAGTCAAAACTTATCCTAGACATAATCTGGTCAAATATGTTTCTCCATCCATTTTTATTTATTTTCCCAGTGTTGTAGGAAAACATTTCGTGCGAAAGGGTAGCATTGCTATCGAAAAAATATGCGTACTCGTTATTTTTTATGTCTGTTAAGAGGAGGTTATTGAAAAGCTCCACTTTATAATTATGTATTAATGCACCTTTTACGTAGATCGGGGTGCAGATGACAATATTAGTGTGGGTTACATTTTTCAGCGAGCAGTTTAGGTTGTGAAGTATATTTGCATAGTCACCATTTTTTATATCTTTTTCTCCAATGAAGATCAGGCAGTAGTCATTCATTGAGAAGTCTTTTAATTTGTATTGAATGGTCCTTAGGAAATCTGTTGAGGTGACGTCAGATACTAAATGATTACAATACTCAAACTGATTAGAGAATACTTCTTTTATTAAGGGCAGAGTGCCCCTTGTGCAATTGCTGCTGATAATGGAAAGTCTATTTTTATGTTTCACGCCTGCAACATTTTTGCAAGCAAACTTACTCATTTCTGCCGCAGTTTCACAGTTTTGCAATTTCACAGTTTCACAGGAGTTAATACGCTCTGTCAGTAATGCGATCTCTTGTTCTGCGATCAGTAATTTCTTTTGAAATACTAATATTTCCTGTTCCAGGCGAAGTACATAGTCACTGGTCTCAATTTTCAATGAGGATGACGATGGAGATGACGGTAAAGAACACGGGTTGTGTTGCTGTAACAGGGCTTGCTTCTTTTTCTTTGTAATTGAACCCGGATTTCGAAAAATAGTAGAAGATTGGCACAGGGATTTTAACGTGTTGATTTCCTTGGATAATTTGTTTATATGTTTATGTAGATCGGTGTTTTCTAACAATACATTTTCTAATTCATTTTCCGTACTTTCCAGTTTGAGTGTGAGTTGAGCGATAGTCTCTTTCATCTCTGAGGCAGTTACTAACTCATTTAAAGTTCTGTCAACACTCCTTGTTATTCCATTGGGAGTTATAAATGACTCATCAGATGTTTCGCAGTCAGTAAGAATGTGGGAGTTAGATAACATTGTGCTATTTTTTGACTGTGTTTTTGGTTCTTGTTTCTTTGGTGAAGGGGTCTTCAAAACAGTTTGCTTTTTCCGTAAGGTAATGCCGGATATAGTATAATCGGTTTTAGCATATTTTTTGTTTCTTATACACATCTTACATCTCCATTTCTGTTTAGCTTCTGCGTCCTTGAGTCGGTATGTATGTTCTGGGTATCCATCGCAATCAAGTTCATATCTGTTATCACAGGCAGAGCACAAAGCCGTACTTTTAATGTCTACTTTCCTTTTACATTTATGACATATTACACGGCCGCTACTGCTATTACTTGATGCACTGATTGGTGACATTGTTCCAGAGAAGTTGTAATAAATTACAAATATGAATTTATGATATTTCCCAAAAGTGAATGTTGGAGCTGAGGTTTGAACTCGCGACCACCTGAATGATGCAAGTAGTTTGGCAAAAGTAGACTGATTCACCACTAGACCAACCGAGTAATAATTGTTGTGATCGAATTTTTTGACCAGTTGCGGCAGATCAAGTTTCTTTGCCGAAATACGGTTCAAAATCGCTTATTTTGTTGATGTTATGACGGTTGAAGTTCAAAACACGAATGAATCACTTTTGCACTTTGTCTTTGTTGTTATTGACTGTATTGCAATTATTATTAGGTAAATGAGCCATAGAATGTTTTCTAAGTTGAAAATTAGTTGTTTTATTCCCAACTGTCACTTTGTTATTGTTTTTGCTGTGATTGTTTTTTGGGACGGATTATGATGTATTGTTTTGGAAATAACTTCACAGTTCGTGTACAGGACTCGTTGAAAACACTTACACTAAGTTATTGTTCCAAGTTTTATGGGTACACTTGTTTTTATACACTTCTATACACTAATAGTATTTTTTAAATATATTTTAACACAGAGCGTTTATTTTAACGTTAGGCTAGACGCAGCGCCATCTAGCGATCTCTAGACCATCACCGGGAATAGGACATAGGATACTTTATATCCCGATATTTCCAAGGAATCGAGACTTACGCGGGTTACAGTTAGTCTCATATAAACATCTGCCGCGGGGCGCAGTTAGTCTCATATAAACGTCTGTCAGGTCAACTAGTTCTGAATAAAATTAATACCACGTACGATTCGATTGTTTTTTACGCATGTCAACGACCCGAGTTACAGCATTTTTTGAGGAAATACCGTGGAGACAGGTTTTTTTCCAAGGGGCCCGTCGACCGGTCAAGGTTGCTCGCTTGCTGAGGTCAGTCCGTGGATGGGTGGGCTCCATTTCATACCGAGAAACCCCCCCATGCCTCGGAAGCGCCTTTTTTTTAAGTTTGTTAAATGATCAAATGACTTCTCCCGTTCTGGGCGGAGCGGGAGGGCGTGTCAGACTTTTACTGACTAAAACCCGTGTTCCTTCAGTTGCCTGTTGCCAAGGTCCCGGTATCCCTTTCGGACTTTCCCGCATGCCTCGGAAGCCCCGGGTTCCCAGCTGTCATACGTAGATTTTTGATCTACCCGTAACGCGTAACGTAGGTACGTATTACCAGTTTGTCAGACTTTCGGGCTTCTGACTACCTAGTCAGAAATCTGAAAGTCTGACAGACAGTCTTACCAAGGGTATTGTGTTACCCAGTAGCTGGGTTGTGGAGGTCAGATAGGCAGTCGGTCCATATAAAATACAGGTATTCAGCTGCATCCGGTTAGACTGGAAGCCTACCCCAGCATAGTTGGGAAAAGGCTAAGCAGAATGACGGTCCAAGTCTGAAAGAGCGAAAAAACATACATAACAACAGTTTTATAACTTTTAATGTGTTAGTACCTAAGTATTTTACACATTTGTTTAAAATAACACAGCTGCAAACTGTAACCTTCATATATTACGCGATTACTTACAAAAAACACCCAAAAAATCACCGATACCCAGCGCCTGCGCTTTTCGCGTTTATCTATTTGTTGTTGTAACCTCTTATAACCCGTTTGTCACTCATTAACTGTGGGTTGCCATTTTATAAAATTTTACTCGAATCCTGGGAGGAATAACGAACCTACACCTTACCTAACCTACCTTTATTAAACTTATGTAAATTCATGTGTATCTGAAATATTTTATTTATCATTTAAAAAAATAACCTATACCTGCAATGGAAGGGATCGGCGAAGGGCAGTGGCGGATAAAAAAAAAATCATTTATTTATTTTACTCTAAAATATGGAAAGTAAAATGACAAGGGAGTGGGAAAAGTCATCGACAAAATTTGTTGCAGACTTCTATCTGTAAAACATCAGAAAACAGAAAACCGCCATGCAGAAATCTTGTTGAAATTACGAGGCAGCAAAAAAAAAAAAAAGCTAGTAAACCCCTTTGCCGCCCCAAAAATCCGTCGCCCTAGGCTCAAGCCTACTCGGCCTGCTGCTAAATCCGCCACTGGCGAAGGGATTTACCTACCCACATTTTGTTAGTTAGTTAAGTAGGTACCTATGTACCTAATAGGGAACAAGTCAACCTGAGGGCGGCTATCTACTCATATTTTTTATAATAAAAAACCCAATAACAGTGCGTGACCTGGGAATCAAACCCGGGACCCAACGCAATGCAGCCGCGCTTGATAGGTTCCACTAGACCTAGAGTAGGTAGGGTTGAGTTTTTCCAATTGGAAATTAATGACAGCTCGGAAGTTAGCTACTCGCTGCACAGTATCACAATCCTCACCCCCGCTGACCTATTAAATTGTTACCTACTGCTCAGCGACCAGCCTCATGTTCCGAGCCGCCATTAAGTTTGATTCCAATTGTACCTAAAAAGCAAATAAATATGTTCTATTCTATTCTATTCACCTACTGCTTCGGGAATATAGATGTAAATGAACTGTTTTAAACCAAAATCGCGGATATTGGTTTAAAACGGTTTATTTGCAAGTATATTCGGGAAACACGCGCGAATGCGTGATGTTTTTACAAATTATGCAGTTATTATTATTCTCCCAACCGCATTATAGGGAGATTAAAATTCTACACTAGCAACACAATCTTAGATGGTTTTCCCGAGATGACGGCGTCTGGTCGACAGTGTTTATTGAAAACCAGTATCACTAAAATAATATTTAAGAAATGACGTGCAATTAGGTGTTAATAATTTGCCATCAAACTAGTCAATGTACTAACAAAAATTATTGTTTACTGTGAGTTTTTAAAATGTACTTGTGTTTAGTTTTAATTTGCATTGGTGAGTTGTTTTTTTTTTGTTTTGTTCGATGAATAGTGTTGTGCTACTGTTAAGATGCTAATGTCAAATTTATATCTATAGATATTTTAGATTCAACGTCGCTTTTCGTGTTTGTCTGTATATCCGCGTTGTTCTTTATAACCATGCAACAGATTTTGATGAGGTTTTCACCATCGTTTAGACAATTTATTCCGGAAGGTTTGTGTGTATACTTCGTTGGTATTAAAGTTACATATAACTAAGAAATCTTGATGTTTTGTCAAGTTGTAAAAACCGTGTGAACGGGTCGCTAGCCGAAAAAGCCTGCTTTCAAACCTTTTTATACAGTACCTAAGTATAAAAAGGCTCGAAGGCAAGTTTTTTCGGGAGTGTACCTACATACACTCAAAGAGTAAAGTAACTATAAGAGACACACACTGTACGGAGGTCCACAGATATTTTTGTTGATCAATAGTCGATACCACTTGAGAATGAATGTAGATGGCTTTAGGAGTACCTAGGGGAAGACAAAATAAACTATGGATGGACTGTGTAAAAGATGATATGGCTAGAAAGGGGGTGACAACCGAGATGGCGGCTAATAGAGAATTATCGGAAAAAAGACATGTTGCCCGAATGATGATAGTAGATCTTAAACTTACGCAAAATTCAAATATCAAAATCAAAAGTCATTTATACAAACTAGGCTGAGAATCAGCACTTTTCGAATGTCAAAATTACATAAGACAGTCCCCCAAAACGCCCACCCTTCACCACTTCCTAGTGCTTTAGCTGGGAAGACGAAGTGGCGCAACAAACTCCCCAGCAGCACAGCTGTTTGTTCAATTAGAAAAGTTGATTCTATACAATAGAAAAAAGCGTTTATCTCGTGAAATAACAATTGCAAGTTTGAGAAAAGACCAATTTCATAATAAGTACCTAGTGGTTTTGAAAATACTATGTTCGTAAAACACCACAAAAATATCAATTCTTTAAGAGAAAAACCTCGAAAGTCTGATAACCATTCTTATGACTCCGTACCTAGCTATTGTTTTCCAGTAAGTGGGTTGTGGAGGCCAAATGGACAGTCGCGCCAATGAAAATAGGTACTGGTACTCAGCTGCATCTAGTTAGACTGGAAGCTGACTCTAGTAGGTAGTTGGAAAATGGTTAGGCTGATAATGACTTTAGGAGAAAATATCCCACGGGAACGTACTACCAGGATTAAAAGTACCCTATGTGTTAATCCAGGTGTAAACTGTGTGTGCCAAGTTTCGTCCAAATCCGTCCAGCCGTTTTTGCGCCAATCCGGAACATACAAATAGACAAAAAATCAAAAAACTGTATTTTGCGGCATCAGACTCGTTAGCACACCTCGAAGCAATTTTTACTTTTTTTTTCAAAAGTCCTACCTATTCGTACAGTTTTGACTTCATTACTATTTTATTAAATGTAGGTAGGTACCTCATCATCTGCCTAGCCTTTTCCCAACTATGTTGGGGTCGGCTTCCAGTCTAACCGGATGCAGCTGAAAACCAGTATTTTACTCGGAGCGACTGCCTATCTGACCTTCACAACCCAGTAACTGGGTAATACTTGGTAAGACTGGTTGTCAGACGGGCTTCTGACAACCCGTAACGACTGTCAAAGATCTACAAATGACAGCCGGGACAAACGGCCCTTTTTATTTTTTTTGAGGGTGGAAAATCATCAAATTATCTATATATATTATCTATTATATATAAATCTGACTTCTCCCGCTCTTGGTGGAGCGGTATGGCATGTCAGACTTTTACTGACTAAAACCCACCCGTGTTCCTTCAGTTGCCTGTTGCCAAGTCTCGGTATCCCTTTCGGACATTCCCGCAAGCCTGGCAGGGGACAAACGGCCTAACGTGCTTTCCGAGACACGAAGGAGTCTCGGTATGTAAAGGTGGTCACCTATCCACGGACCATCCACGGACCAACCCCGGCAAGCGTAGCTTTTAACCTGATGGATCGACCCGTGCGGCTGTTATTACTTAACCACGAGCTCCTATAGATGTATTTAGGCTCATAAATAATAGTCGTGATAGTACATTATATACCTATTGTTTAGATACCTACTGCCACGGACAGTAGCGTGTAGATACTACATAATTACTTACCTATCTGATGATGGAACCGTGTATGAAAGTTGTTATTATGTGAATTTACTGATAATCAAAAAAAACACAAATAAGTATACTGTTGTGAGAATATAATAAAAATAAAAAAAGAAACGGCTCGCTACCTGTCTTCGTCTAGGCGCTCCTTGCGTGGCTCCGCATCGCTGCCAATGCGGTGAAGGTGTCGACTGCCTCGGTCACCATGGCCTATCCTGCAGTAGAAGCGCAGGCCGGATAGCACGGCACGCCAGCATCAATGACATCATCAGTCGTGCTCTTGTCACCGCCGGGGTGCCAGCAGTTTTAGAACCCAATGGCTTGGCACGCGACGATGGGAAGAGACCAGACGGAATTACCATAATGCCTTGGAAGGTAGGTAGGCCTTTGGTGTGGGATGCAACGTGTGTCGACACCCTTGCGCCATCCCATCTTCCTAGCACGGTGGGCTGTGCTGGAGCTGCTGCTGCAGGTGCAGAAAACCTCAAACGGCGCAAATACTCCAATCTTATCGGGACGTATATGTTCGAGCCGTTTGGGGTTGAAACCCTAGGGCCATGGGGTCCCAGTGCCCACTTGCTTTTTCAAGACATCGCCAAGCGGTTGGTCGACTCTTCGAGTGACCAGAGGGCTGGCCTATTTTTTGGCCAAAGAATCGGCATTGCTATGCAACGTGGCAATGCTGCCAGCCTTTTGGGCACTTTTCCTGTTGACAGCGATGCAGAAGAATTTTTTGATGCCCTTTGATAATTGAGGCCATTAGAGCCAGAGTAGCCTAACTGTAATTTTTTCAGTACTGTGGGTCTAAAACGGTCACATTAGCAATTCCTCTAAAAGCATTTCATTTCCTGAATTTCCAGCTGTCATTAGCAATTCCTCTAATTTGACACAAATGCAATTCATATTATGTGGACCATCTGTTTTGTCAGGGCTTCTGTTTTTTCCTTACAAATGAAAACTATTGTTTAAGTAGTTAGGCTACTCTAGCTCTCATGGCCTCAATTTTCCCTTGTACATAATTATTAAGTATTATTAAGTAGATATTAGTGTTAGATTGTATATATGATTTGTCTCAAATAAAAAAAGTTACGCAAAAGAAACAGAGATATTTATAATAGATACGCGTAGGGTTGTACAGACGTCCTTTATTTTAAGGCCGTACCCTACCTCAGATTTTATCTCGCTCACACCATTTTACTCGCGGCCTGAGTGAGAGCGAGATGGAGTGGGGTGCTGGCGGCTCTCGAGCCTAGAATACTTTAGGCTATGATATTATATTAACAGATATATTATACGCTCACAAAACAACCGAAAAAAGTGTTCCGCGCAGCAGCGGCAGCCCACACACATACCCACTTTTCATTCATTTTACATTTCACTACAAATAAACATGATAGGAAAGAGATGGCTTGATACAAACAACAAGAAAAAAAGAGACAGCTAGTGTTCCTGCTTCAACTAAAGGTATTACTCGTCGCTACTCGTCGCCATGCGTGTCGCTGACTAAAGTCAATACGTCCCAATTAGGACGTTTTTGAGTGTTCACGATTGCGCGCTCACAACATATCTGTTTATTAATATAATGTCACTTTAGGTAATTTCTCTTTACGGTGAAAATAATGGTAATAAAAAAATAAAATAAAACATTAGACGCTATAAAGTTAGTTCAGTTACTATGCAAAGTTTCATGAATTATTTTGAAGTATTTTTTGAATACCAGTGGTTTATATGTAGTTCGGTTTAGAGGTAACTTTGGTTTTTCTTTCTATCGAAAGAATTTTATGTAATCGTGTTTTCGTCAAAGATAGGACCTCGCATCAATCCTCAACTATAACATATACATAAATTTATTTCAAAATTAATGCTGCAGTATTGTCGAAGTAACGGACGATCATGCTTAGCAATTTCAGGTTGTATATGTATAGGCCCTTCCGAAATTTGGGTGTACTATACAACATTACTTTTCTATGGGACCAAATTTGAAATCGCGAAAAAAAAAACAGCTGTTCCATACATTTTGTCGATTTAAGTTTACACAAATGTATGGAACAGCTGACGTTTTTTCGAATCGCGATTTCAAGATTGGTCCCATAGAAAAAGTTGTTCAAAATGATGAGTACAATGACCCCTTTTCGGGTTTAGGTAAGTATACAAAAACGAATGTTGTATAGGTACACCTCTGCCTAACCCTTCGGGGAATACAGGCGTGATGTTATGTTACTAACTCAGGTAAGGTCGATTTAAAATCCTCGTTTCCAATTGATGTTATTATCACTTAAACAAACATCAACTTTATGACATTGTAAATAAAATTGATTTTAGACTGACTAGTACTGTTGAAAAAGTCATAAAAAAATATGAAGTAGGGAGCAAAATTGAACCTTATGTGTAGGTATTACAGTTGGTTTTCCTAAAACTCGTGTCTGTTTACATGTTTGGTAAATAAATTGCGAACGCAGTATAGGTACAATTATTTGCAAGTAGCAAAAAATATTGTTCCGCGTCATGAACCAATAAAGTTTTTATATGTATAGTACTAGCTTGATTGTTAACAGGAAAATACTCCAAGAAAATAATGTATCTACTATGATTATGGCCAAAAAACTATGAAAACAGAATACTTATTTACTTTTATGATGAGTAGATTTCGATGATTTTTATAAAATTAAATAACATTCTGTTTTTCCGACGGGGCAAACTCAGGGAAAAAAACAATATGCTGTTCCGTACATTTATGTTCGCATAGCTCGTCAAAATGGAACAGCTGATTTTTTTGCGTCATTTCATGGTTGTTGCCATATTGAAAGTTGTTGATAATGATGAGTACAATGACCCCTTAAGAGCAATGGATTGCAATTAACGATTTGATTTGAAGAGATTTCGTGTAGGTATGAATAGAAACACCTTTTAAGACCACAACATTGTTTTTCGTCGGTTATTAAAAAAAAACATGAGATGTTCACTTTTTTACGCAATAGTTCACTCTTTTTCAATAAATATTAATCAGTATTTTACATGGAGCGACTACCTATCTGACCTCCACAATCCAGTTACTGGGTAACACGATACCCCTTGATAATTTCTTTGCTTGATAAATTCCGAGCACATGTCATGGGTCTACCTACTCACAAAATTCGAAATATTTGAATTTCACTTTGTTCTGTCACTTTTACTTTAATACGAAAAAAGCGAGAGATAGAAACAAGTCGATTCGAAGTTCGATTTTAATTTCGAATATTTAGTAGGCCCAAAAAAGAAACAAACAATAAAATGTTCGGATACATATACAGGTTTTAAATGTAATAAGTAATTAACTTTAATTTTTTTTTTATTGTTCGTTTTACAAATATACATGTAGTTTGTTTACCATGTGGTTTACGTTTACCATGTTGTATTTTTACGCAATAATATGGGTTTAAATATGAAATTGCCGTTTAAACGTACTGGCCACTTTGAATTAAAATTAAACTTGCATCACGGTGTGAGATTCCAGAGTGAAACTTTTTTCACAAGATTTTTGTTTTTGCATTCAGCTTTTAACAGTAAAGATAACTACAGTACGACACAACTTAGATGTGGCATAAATGTGAAAATTTGCATTAATTAATTTCAATTTTACGGATGTATTTGGATATATAACTTTACAAGTTATTGCGTTTGCGTAAAGTTCATTTTCACCTAAAGCAGTAATAAAGATTGGTGATTTTGCAGGCGCATTCAGGTCGGATTGTGATCGGTTTTACGAATTTTGCCGATGCTACATGTGAGTTGTATCGTACTGTACTTATATTGAAAATTTGATTAATTTTTGAATACGAGTTCCGACGTGGAACTAACGCAGCGGAAACAGCTCGCAATATCAATGTTGTTTGGAGAGGATACGGCTAATGAACGCACCGTACGTTTTTGGTTTAATCGCTCTCGTAGTGGAAACTTCGATTTGAAGAATGAACCCCGAGAAAGACCAGCCTCTTAGGTAAATAACGACGAATTAGAAGTGATGGTAGAAGCCGCTCCATATCAAGCTACCAAAGAACTAGCGGCCCGGTTTGATGTTAGCTTAAGCATATCCAAAATAATGACCAATTAGCATCAATCGGTGAGACAAAAAGCTTGCAAAATAGGTGCCCCATGATTTGACTAATCTGCAGAGAGAACCGCGTGTTGAAGCTTGCCTACCTACCTTGTTGAACTTATACAGAAATGAAGGGGTTTCAATACAAAATGCCTTCACTCAGTTTGTTGAGTCCAGGTCCCCAGAGTTCTACCGCAAAGGCATAAATGGCCTTCCCAGGAGATGGCAGAAATGTGTAGACAATGGGGAAAATACTTTGATATAAATATTTTACCTCAGAAAAAAAATGGTTTCCGTTCTTCAGTACAAAACGGCAAATTCATATTTAAACCCCTAATATGTTCCCCTAATATGTTCTTATATCTCATATGTTCTCGCTGCTGAGCTGAAAAGTTGTATGTGTTACACGAGACCAAAGTTATTTGCATCTCGTGCCTTTGAATCCCTCGCTGTGCTCAGGATTCTAATCTAGAATCACTCGCTACGCTCGTGATTCAATTATAGAATCCTTCGCTTACTCGGGATTCAAAATCAACACTCGCACCAAAAAACAACTTTGCTCTCTTGTTGCACAAATAACTAAAGTATGAGGTATATACATATTAAGTATACTCATACTTAGCTAAATACACAATGAATGTATTTATTTCTTAGTATATTTTAGTCATTTACAAATGAGTACTCACTGTACTCAGGGATTTTTAACCAAACGGTTTTTCCGCTAACTACAAATAGTCACACGACAGACAGATCGTAAGCACATACTGTGTGTACTGTTTAATTCAATCTTTGCAAACAAATTAGCCTTATCGATTAATAATTTAACTTAAAAATTATAAACTATTCCCTGGTTAAAAAAATATATAAAAAATGAATTTTTAAATCAATTTCGTCTTTGGTGTTAAGGAAAATTGAACCAAAAACAAGCAAATTGGTAGCGAAGAACCTGCTTTCAAGAATTAAGCAGTTTGGCGCGAAACCGTTGACCCGGGACCCGGTTTCAGTGGAGAAAGACCGCATTTTTTTAAACCACCTCTTTCGTTAATATTTTTGTCAGACATTATTTGTTTCTGGTTTTTGTTTATTTATTTTTTACCGCAAAAAACGTTTGCTTTTAATGTCCTACTTTACCTCAAATTGCTTAGCATGATCCTCCGTTATGCCGAAAATACTGCAGCAATAATTTTGAAATAAATATATGTTAAAGTTGAGGATTGGTGCCAGGTTCTATGTTTGACGAAAACAAGATGACATAAAAAAAATCTCATCTCGAAACACTTTCCACGAATGACAGCCGGTACCAATGCCTTAACGTGTTTTCCGAGGCACGGAGGAGTCTCTCGGTATGTAAAGATGGTCAAGTTGGTCCACGGACCAACCCCGGCAAGCAGTGCGGCTGTTATTACTCCCCTCATTTATAAATAAATAGGTAATTAAGATATAAATAAACGTAGGTAATTACATATCATGACATATTTATAAACATGAATACAAAACATGAGATAAAAATGGAAAAAGTTGCCATTTTACTCGAACAATTTTTTTTTTTTAAATATAGGTAATATTTTGGTACAATTGACACCATCTTAATTCGTCAAGCACGTGCTAATTAGTTTAGGTAAATTTTGACGCGCGCGCCCCTTTTGGTACAATATACAATCAAACACTAAAATATTATTATGTACAAGTATTGCCAAACTTAAGTGGCAGTGGGCAGGGCACATTGCTCGCAGAACAGATGCCCGATGGGGCCGAAAGGTTCTGGAGTGGCGACCGCGTACCGGAAGACGTAGCGTTGGCAGGCCCCCACAGGGTGGAACGATGACCTGGTGAAGGCCACGGGAATGCGCTGGATGCGAGAAGCACGGAACCCTAAAACACTAAAACCTCGTATTCATGGTAAACATTTGCTTAGCAACATGGTTGCATAAACATGTTGCCGAGTTGCTGTCAACATATTGCGGGCAACACTTGTGTTGTGGAGTTGATCACGCCATGTTGCAGAGTTGACGCCCGGCGAGCGAAAACATCAGTTTATCAACAAATGTTGACGTATGTGGACGTGTTTGCAACTGTTTATAAACATGGCGGTAGTGTGGAGCAACGATAAAATTATTACATAACAAAACTACTTCCTCGGGCAACATTTGAACGCAGACTGGCGTGTGTGGACAACCATATTGATTTAAACAAAGTTTCCAGCAGCATTCTCGCCGCTCACCAACAATGTTGATCAACTGTTCCTAAACAAATGTTTACCATGAATACGGGGCTTTACACAGCGCTGTCAACAGTGACGTGAGGCAGGTTTCGGAAACAAGTGTGTACTTAGTGAGGTGTAGTTTAATTGTAAATGGTTGAAAATGTCTGCGTGTGAGCATGTATGCACAGAGCGGAGGTGTAGTTTTGGCTTTTTGCTTCACTGTATTTGTTCGCAGCGCTCTGTCTTGGTTTTTTATTTGGTTTGAGTAAATTGGGTATTTTATTTACCTTAATTGTTAATAAATTGGTTAACCAATTTATTTAATTTTTGAATTTAATTACCTACAAATCGATCTGAATTGGTGTTGATGACCTGTGTAATAAAAACCAGGGAAATATGACGTAGATCAGCAATTGGCGGTATAATTTATGGGTTAATGCCAAAGAGAATTAAGGCTGTATAGTCATTGTACAATGCCAAACTTTTTGTAAACTTACCGTGTCACTCTTGCCCATACGTATCTTAACTAATATTAGTAGTAGTGCAGCGAACAGTAGACGTCGCGAGCACAAACTTTTTTGCAACGATTAATCTTTAGCTAAACGCGCCAAAATAATCACACTGTTAGTCGCGTGGGATCCCAAAGTTTATTTGTGAAAAAGAAAAAAAATCCTAACTATAATATTATAAATGCGAAAGTGAGTTTGCTTGTTTGTATGTTACGTTTTCACGCTAAAACGGCTGAACGGATTTGGATGAAATTTGGCACATCATGGGTACATAGGATACTTTTTATCCCGATATTCCCACGGGATCGAGACTTACGCGGGTGAAACTGAGGGTCGCAGCTATTAGTAGATTTTTTTTATCTCACGAAGGGACGCGCGGTTTACTTATGGTTATCTAGTGTACAAACACGTTGAAAACATCACACTGCAACCTTAAGTAGCTGAGAAAAAATATGTTACAAAAAAAAAAACGTCTTTCTCTACGACACCAAAAAAAAAAAACTAAAAAGTAAAAAAAATCACTTTGATTTCGGAAGTCGGTGGCAAAAAACGAAAATTGAAAAGTAGGGTAATTCGTCAACTCGTCCTACATGCCTACGGCCCATCTAAGACGACACAGAAAATCAAAAGAACGTCCTACATGGACGAGTTACGAATTACTCGAAAAGTAAAGACCCCTACTTCCGAAATCAAAGTTATATTTTATTTTACTTTTTAGTGTTTTTTTTTAAGTCGTTTTTTTATTTGTAAAAGTTAATAAAAATATTTATACCTCGGAAGCATGACCCACCAAACTAAAAAGAATCATTAAAATCGATTCATAATTGGCGGAGTAATCGCGTAACAAACACACAAAAAAAAAAAAAACATGCAGACGAATTCCTGAGCCTCCTCCTTTTTGAAGAAGCCGGTTATAAAAGTCATAAAGACCGCTAAGCGAAATCGACTCAATCGCGCGGGTGGGAAATGTGGCTGCCCAGAATGTATCTAAGAGATGAGGAACAGGGTGTAAAGTTCACTCAACCTCTATAGAAATGGGAGACGGGTGTCGTGTCTGGTAGGCAACTACCCGACAATTGATGTCGGGAAGTTATATTATGTCGATCGCGCGGTAAACAATGTTTGCGCGATGCAGGATGCGTAGTTCGTATGTGGCGATGCAGATAGGTTATGTAAATAAATGTAATGCTCGTTTTTCTCTTTTCAATTAACTGTGTTTTTGCAGTCAGGTTTTTTGTTAGATATTTTTTTTAGTATAGTTATTGTATTGTCTTACGACTTCTACGCGAACAAAGGCGCGGACACAAGCTAGTATCATAATATGCGAACTAACATAGTATTAGGAAAACGACTAACTTGTAATTAGGGACTAAATAGTTATCTAATGTATCAATTTGTCTATTTCAGTCATATCTCCAGCATTGAGTTCAGTGGCCAGGGATAGAATAAACTCATGCAGGTAAATTGAACGTATATAAGAGTTATGCCTCGTGCAAAATGGCGCGATATCGCGGGCGCGACATGCAGCGCAACCCTTGTCGTACCCGCGATATCGCGCCTGTTTGTGGGAGCCTTTACGCGATTGAAAGAGAGGCAACTTCTAGGTGAATATAAATGTAGGTAATACGCCCTGTGTGACCTGAATTGCACTTTATTGTGTCGTAGGAAGAGTCGCTTTTTATTTAAATGATGTTACGGAGTGAATCATCAGTATTCATCTGTGGTAGCGTTTCAAAGACTTACAGGCCCCGAATAAGCTCGCCTTAATAAAGTCATAATAGCTTTATGTAATATTATTGGTATTCAATTTCCAGTACGGATGAACTTTCCTGTGGAGATGGTACATGCGTAAATTTCGGCTCATTTTGTGACGGACGGAAAGACTGTCCAGATGGCAGCGATGAAGAGAACTGCATTACTGGTGCCGCGTCGTAAGTACTCATCAATAACAGAGTTCTGCATTACTGGTGCCACGGCGTAAGTACTCATACATAACAGAGAACTGCGTTACTGGCGCCGCGTCGTAAGTACTCATATATAACAGAGAACTGCGTTACTGGCGCCGCGTCGTAAGTACTCATATATAACAGAGAACTGCATTACTGGTGCCGCTTTGTAAGTACTCATATATAACAGAGAACTGCATTACTGGTGCCGCGTCGTATGTACTCATACATAACAGAGAACTGCGTTACTGGCGCCGCGTCGTAAGTACTCATATATAACAGAGAACTGCATTACTGGTGCCGCTTTGTAAGTACTCATATATAACAGAGAACTACATTACTGGTGCCGCGTCGTATGTACTCATACATAACAGAGAACTGCATTACTGGTGCCGCGTCGTATGTACTCATACATACTCGTAACAGAGAACTGCATTACTGGTGCCGCGTCGTATGTACTCATACATAACAGAGAACTGCATTACTGGTGCCGCGTCGTAAGTACTCATACATAACTTATCATGACGCCGTATTCCCCTAAGTGTAAGGCAGAGGTGTTGGTACCTATATGTCGCCAGTTATGTTTAAGTCCCATGTAATAGGGAGTGAGCCTGTTGCCATCAAACGAGCACAGACTTAGAAGAGGATATGCTAAGGTAGCCCGCGAAATTCAAATTTTCTTACGTTTTTTGCAATTTGCAGGTCAGGTTGTATGTTAATATGATTCGCGACCGTAACAAATATGGCTTTACAGAATTATAATCATTAGAATCAGTAATACAACTCCTTAAGTTCATAGAAGTGCCAAATGTCACGATGTTATGAAAAAGTCATTCAATACAGATATATATGAACTTAGAGTTGTATTGCTGAAAGGCTAGGCAGATTGATTTATTTGTGACCTATGCAAGTCCTATAATAAAAACTTATTTCTCTTTATTTTGCTTTCAGAGGCGGTCTGTTCGATGACCTAGTGTTACATAGGTCCAGAAGACAATCCAGTCAGTGTCGGTAAGTAAATTCTAAATTAGCGTTGTAACCTAACTACTACTTACTACTTACGACAACAAGTCAACTAATAAAAAGGTATAAACAAGACATCACAGACAAACAAATTAAATTCCGGAGTCACACGTGGTAGGGCATAAATCTAACAGGTACGTGTGACTCCAACCCTGGTAGGGCAGTATTTGAATTACTTGTAATTAAAATACGTAATTTAAAATACAAATACATAATTGCTATTTGTAATTCAATTACTTAGGTAGGTACTACTTAAAAATGTAATTTGTAATTGGTTTAAATACCTGACGCTGAGGTATTTTGTAGTTAGTATTTCAAATACTTATGGCTTCCGAATCCATTTGAACATAAATATATTTAGCGATCTTATATGGGTGTGTTCTGCAGAAAATAATGCTCGATAGCTTTCGTAAGCAAAATGGCGATCGCTAAATATGTCGATCTTGAAAGTTGGCAACATTAAGCTGGATTAGTTCTATTCTATTTACATAACACACCTGACTGTATTTTGTACCTTATTTATATTTTAAATAAAAATAGGTACACGACTTAAAAATATGTTGTATTTACGCGCGAGATAGAATTTTGTCATTTGTATTTTTCCTAGCTCTGGTGACAGCTCACACTTCACCTAAGTTAGGTATCACGGTAAGATTTTTACAGAATAGATTCCGCTGGACTGGCAACATTAGTTTACGAACCGCTGATTCAACATCAATATACAGGATGTAAGGGTAAACACCGTTGTCACTCAAACCATGGGTAGTTGACTTAAATCTAAAATTAATTGACCGAGTAACAACAAAAATACCGTTATTTTCATTACAAGATTTAAAAAAGTTTCTATCCAACACCGTACTCGCAAGCGAAACAGCTGACTAACTGAGGGAGGGGTCGCGCTCGCGGCCTGTCAGGTCACGTCCCGCGATCTCCACCCGTGTTGAGACGCAAGCCCTAGCGCATAGGTGAAACGGTGTAATACTCGAGTAGTAATATGTAATTTAAAAAAATGTCGTAGTTTTCCATTGATTTTATGTTCTATAAATGACTCCAAACCACTGGTTTAAAGGATAACGGTGTTTACCCTAACACCATGTAGATAGATAAAAAGTTTACTTGGTGCACACAAAAGACAAACACAACATACAAAAGCACGGTAATATTATGTGTTCTGCCTGTGTTTAGGAGGAATCAATGGCAGTGCCGAGATGGAACATGTATCGACTTTGACGGAAAGTGTGACGGAATAGTGAACTGTCCTGACAAAAGTGACGAGACCCATGCTCTGTGCAGGAAAACCAAGTAAGTCAGGAAAAAATAAAAGGTGTAAGCGATAGCCCTCCGCAGACTGATGGGATCAATTCAGTATATCATACTAAGACGACCGGTCACCTTTCAAGATGGAGGGGCGAAGTTTTGGATTTCAAATCTGCCTACACAAAAGTTTAATATATAAATCTACTGCTACTTATGTAATAATACTACATACCTCAATGTATAGGATGTAGAAATTTAACAACATTCAGAGAAAACGGCATCGTTTTATCGTGTAGCTCAACCTTAAATTAGGGAGCTCAACAACCCGACACGACAAAAAAATAAATTCATAATATTTGCGTAGACCATTCATTGTTACTGGCTGGTTACCAACCTGGGTGGTGGACTATAACGGCTCCCTCTCTCAGAGAGCAGGGGGACCTAAAACGGCCACATTAGCAATTCCACTAAAAGTAATTCATTTCCTGAATTCCCAGCAGATCATTAGCAATTCCTCTTTAATTTGACACAAATGGTGACATTAGCTGAATCATATTATGATTTTACTCAATTCAATTCATAATCGAATCATTTTGGTAAAATTGTTGCATGAAAATAACGTACAATAAAATGACCGTAATTTTAATTAATTAATTTTATTTTAACATTCTACTTCAATAAAGCAATTTATAATTTGTGGACCATTTTACGAATCTCCATAAAACTGTCGAACAGATGAATTGCATAATATGAATTGCACGTACATAATATTATGAATTGTCAGTTTGTGACATTTTACGATGATTCGTAATATTATCCTATTATGATTCTGCCAAACTTGCCAAAGTGGCTGATGAAGGCCCCCACGCCTGTGTCCCAGCAGTGGGAACATAATAAGCTGTTCATGTATGATTTTCGAGCAGTTATGAATCGGGGTGCTAGTTGCCATAAAATGATAATCACATCTTCTTCCATAGTTGTCAACCCAACTGGTTCAGATGCACTTACGGCGCCTGCGTGGACGGCACGGCTCCCTGTAACGGTGTAGTCGAGTGCGCTGACCGGTCAGACGAACTACTGCCCAAATGTCGGAACGAGACTGAAGAATCTCAGTAAGTTGGGCTTTGAATAGCTTCATCATCTGCCTACAATTGTTTAGTTTACTTATCATTCGTTCTGTATGCGTTTAAAATAGCTCTATTATTAAGCATTTATTATAGCCTTCCAAGCCTAAAATACGCCCGTTCACGGCCTCGAGGGACGAGCTAGCTAGTAGCTACGGGATCACTTATTTATTATAATTCCTTTTTTAATTCTGAGAGTGAAAACACCACGGAAGTTGCAAATACCTTATATAAATGCTTGATTCTTTTACAGAGGCCAATTTCGCTGTAAAGACGGCAGTTCCATCCCTGCTTCGGACCTCTGTGACGGCAACCCGAACTGTCCGGATGGTTCAGACGAGGAAATTAGCGCATGCGCGGCTAAGACGTGTCCCTCGTACCTGTTTCAATGCGCGTACGGCGCCTGTGTGGATCAAGGCTCTGATTGTAATGGGGTGAGTAGCTGTCCTTGTGTGAAGCTTTAAATTCCTCACCCGCGCTTTCTGCTGCCTTACTAAGAAAGAATGTAAAGGCATGCCCTTTGGAGTTTAGGTTTCAGTATACAAACCCCCAGGCAGTTATAAAAGCTTTTAAAGATCTTAAAATTAAATCAACAGAAGATCTATGGGGAATGACTGTAAAAGTCTGTAGATCTATCATCGAAACCATTGCGCCCTATTTAGCTTTCATATTTAACACCAGTGTAGACCATGGAGTCTTTCCAGATCTCATGAAACACAGTTAAGAAGTTCCTTTGTTCAAATCCGGTGATAGTAAGGAACCCAACAATTATAGGCCTGTGTCAATTCTGCCAGTTCTCAGTAAGGTGTTTGAAAAGTTGATGCTCAATCAAATGTTACGTCACTTTAATATAAATTCCATCTTTAACGAACAACAGTACACTTTCACCAAAGGGCGTTGTACCACTGACGCCGGTGTCACCCTAATAAAGAACATTTATACGCCTGGGAAGAAGCACAAGATGCCATTGGAATCTTTTGCGACCTCTCGAAGGCGTTCGATTGCGTCGACCATGAGACACTTCTGCTGAAACTAGAGCACTATGGGGTTAGGAATACAGCTCTTGATTTACTAAGATCATATCTGAAAGACAGAAAAGTTAAAGTTCAAGTAAACGGCGTAAACTCATTAGGGTCTGAAATGGCAATGGGCGTTCCTCAAGGCTCGATATTAGGTCAATTCCTCTTTTTCATTTATATTAATGATTGACCCCAATTACTTCTAAATCAACCGAAGATGGTGTTATTTGCAGATCATTGATTTTTTAAATAAATCGACGGTCATAAAATCTTGACGACGTGAATAGCTCTATTCTTCAGGTCCAATCTTGGTTTACGGTAAATAATTTGGTACTAAATAAATAAAAAACCAAATGCATTCGATTTAAATTACCTAATGTTAGAAGTAGCGAATATGACATTATTTTAAACAGTTTTCCTGGGAATTACGCTAGACGAGAAATTACAATGGGGGGACCTCATATAAAATCTTATCTTAAATATTGTTAATCAATGTTAGGAATATTGTAATATCGTTTACTTTTACAATGTTTGTAATTATGTGAGCACCATTTTTTAGGATTCCTGTATTATCACCTGTCGCCTATTGCAGAGAGAGCAGTGTTGGCCCGTCGTAACGGCCGCGACTTACGAGTTGTAGGTCGTAGGTTCGAACCCTGACAGGCGCTTTACTTTGGGTAAATTATTTCATCTATTCCTTCACCGTTTTTCTCAAAACGGTGAAGGAATACATCGTGAGGAAACCTTATAGAAAATTCGAAGACATGTGTCATCTACCAACCCGCACTGGACCCACGTGGTGGATTCCGGCCCACTAATGAACCACGCATCTAAATTGGGTAACCTCTTACCCAATTTAGATGCGTGGTTCATTAGTTTTCCAAGCATGTGTGCGTAGCTTGGCCGTGAGTCGATATAGACGATGGACATTTTCATACAAAGTGAAGCTAAGTACACCTGCTGTAGAAACACGCCTCAATTGAAACCATCAGAAACCGGTGGTTGGTCCACGAAGGCGTTACACAAAGGAGAAGCCTTCTCATGAGATGAAATACCGTTTGATGTACATAATTTTTGTTAACAGATAAACGAGTGTGCAGATGGATCTGACGAGTCTGATGAACTGTGCAACCGACAGCTGCCGTCGATCCCAACAGTTACTAACAGGTAAACAAAATATATGCCACAAATCGATATTTTAATACCTTTCTATCCTGCACGCGTAGCATCACCATCGTAGAAATGAAAGAAAAAATGTCAGATTTGGAAAGATTTCTAAGGTACGAAGCCAAAAAGTAAAAAGAAATGTAATTTTGTCTTCATAGAGTAGAGCTAGTGGTACTACACGTGCGATTGTCTTATCGCACAACGCGATAACCAGACAAAGTTTGGAGAAATCGAAAGACAAAAGAAACTAAAAAATACATACTAAACAAATCTACAATTTCAGGCCAATACCATCAGGCAAATGTATCCTGCCACCATACCCAGATCACGGTACCTATGTAGTAGCAAACGCCCCATACGCGACACCTGGGCAAGGCTTCTCATCGCTAAACCTGAATGTCACCTGTCGACCGGGATACGGAGTTGTGGGGACAGATATCGTCTTCTGTCAGGATGGAACCTGGTCCAATTCTATTCCTCAATGCGTCCGTAAGTATACACTGTTAATATTTATATTCCTTTAAATGCATTGTTGATTGTTAACTTAAGCTTAGCTTTCGATAACATGTGTATGTACTACCTATGAAGTAAATACAATTTATTGGTTTATAAAATGATGTTAATTTTCCCATACGCTGAGAATGCGTATCTATGTAGTATTTGGTTCTGCTAAAGTTTCCAAACTTGAAGTCTGTTTTAGTAGTTTTTCGTAAGGTGTTCCACAAGGAGCTATAATGGGCTCTATCTAATTCAATACATATGACATACCACGGCAAAGAGGCCTAAATTCTCATACCAAGAAGTAATTTACCGTCGAGCTTGACTTCTGCATTCATACTCAGTTTCCATTTGCCGTAATAAAATATTCCCTATCCTCCAGGTTTCTGCAAGCTAGACAACAACCCATCCGTGCACTTCCACTGCCTCGTCTCTGGCTCCATCGAGGGCCGCCGCGCCTGCAATGCCTACGAACCTTCGGGGACAGTCGTGAGGCCCGAATGTAACAGCCCGAACTACTACTCATCCTACACCCTCCCCTTCATGAGATGCATTGACGGAAGCTGGGACTACGTCGCGGTCTGCTCCCCAGGTTTGACCAGAAACGGAACAAATATCACTATATTGATCAAAGATACTGTTGAAGTGTATATCAATAACTTTTTGTACGCCAGTGGAGAGAAGTATCAAGCAGCTAATATCTCTATAGAAGTTGTTACTAAGAAAAATATTGAGGATTTGAATAAGGTTGATGATAGTACTTCTAATCCTTTGGATTATGATATTAGTGAAGATGATTGGCGGATGGGGCCGGTACAGAGAGGCAGAACTGCTTCTAAGGCTACTATGAATAGTACAGGGATTAATTTTAATATTTACAACAGTAGCATAGTTTTTAATAAACAGTGATAGAGTAAGCTTCATCAAAGATTATCTAGATTTTAGAATAAAATACAAATCGAAGAATCTCAAAAGGGTAGAAGAGATAGTTTATTTTTTTAATTAGTGTTGACGCAGAATAGTACAGAAGACGCACTCCGCATTTTAGGTATGAAGCTACAAGTACGCGGCTCGTCTTGTCGGGCCAATTCAGTGAGCGTAACATAGTCAGAAGATACTTAGTTACGCGATAAGAGAGGCAACTTCTAGGTGAATATGACTGTAGAATTAGCGCTGTGCGACCTGAATTGCACTTTATTGTGTCGTAGCTAGAGTCGCTTTTTATTTAAATGATTTTGCAGAGTGAGCCATCTGTACTAATTACTAATCTGTGGTTATAATATAATTTGGGTATGTATGTTTTCATTTGGGAAATATATAATAGACTACTACTAACCTAGTTATTGGAATCTTATTCTTCTTGGAGTGTATCGGTAATGTAGGCCTTCCCTACATTACCTATAGGTAATAAAGTGAAAAAAGTACGGATTAGGTAAAGATAGTATAGAATATAGGTAATTGATTCAGGCGTGAGTTTGCGGAAATCCATTATAAAATACAATAGACGTAGATATATTTAGTAACCTATTCCGCTTGACTATTCTTCAAGAGTCCTAAAAAACCCTGTAAGAAATCGACACGTGTTTCACCTCTCAACGAGGCATCCTCAGGATGACGATTGACCAATTGCAAACCAGAACGCGACGTGTTACCACACGGAGCGCTGGACGCAGTCTTTTACTTTTTTTTTTTTAGTTACTTTGCCTCCAGCGCTCGCTCGTCATCCTGAGGATGCCTCGTTGAGAGATGAAACACGTGTCGATTTCTTACAGGGTTTTTTAGGACTCTTGAAGAATAGTCAAGCGGAATAGGTTACTAAATATATCTACGTCTATTGTATTTTAGTATAGAATAGTTGAAAAATTATAATGTTAAGAACAAAAACTCGCATGGTAGTTCCTTTACGCGCATTAAGTTTATTTCTTGCCATATCACGTATACGACTACATTTAAAGTTTAGGTACTCTATTGGGATAATTTTATTAGGAATCGCAAACCATTGATTGTTGTAAGCATTTTCTCATATTCGTCATCAACTCATCATGTACATTATCTGTCCGTCTATTCTGTAAAAATATCAACGTGAAAACTTGGGTGAAGTGAGCTTGAAGTGAACTGTCACTGCCTTAGCATCAGTAGGTATCGATGGCAATCACAGCTCACTCCAAGTTGCAGAATAGCACTACAGCATTGCAATTCTGTAACCATCTCACCGTGAAAACTTAGGTGAAGTGAGCTGTCAATTCCTAGCATCAAGTGAAATGACAGCCACTTATTAGGTACATTTCACCATCAAAATATTAAAACTAGCTGGTAGATTGTGTATAAATGTCACCGTGAAAACTTAGGTCAAGTGTGCCGTCAATCGCTAGCATTATGTAGATGAATTGACAGTTCACTTCAAGCTCACTTCACATGAGATTTTTACAGAACAGGCAAGCTTAATTTGCACCTTCTCTACAAATCTTACATCATGACGATTCTGTTATAGCTTCATCAGAGTTTAAAAGCAATAGATGTCGCCATTTATAAATGAGGTTAATTGCAAACAACCAAAGAATCTGTCAGTATTTACATCGATTTACATACAAACAAATAATACTTAAATAATTCCTATTTTTAAAGTTATTCAATAGAATTTACGATTTACTCAACTAAATACCTACATCGATTATTATTTTTAAGAATACACTATACTTTTATTGAATGCAGTAACGGTATGGGTGTTGTTAAGTCAAAGCTATGCCTTCATCCATGAAATTTTCAAACCTATGAAACAATGGATTCTACTTCAAAACTCTAGGATTGTGATTGAGAGTGTGTTACGCAATTAGGACGCTGACTGTGCTGAGCACAGAGCACGGAGACGCCTCGGCGGTCGCCACTCTACAGGATGTAAGGGTAAACACCGTTGTCATTCAAACCATAGGTAGTTAAACTTAAATATAAAAATAAATGCCCGACTAATAACAAAAAAAAAACGTTATTTTCATTAAAATATTTTTTAAAGTTTCTATCCGACACCGTCCGCAAATTCATGAATATGCACCCAAATGACGTAGGTAATAACCGTGACGGTCGCCGCCCGTCCTACCTACCTACACAACACGTGAATAAACATACAATAATGCAACTTTCCCTTCATACTTTTCCTGGCTTAGGACAGGCAAAAATACCTAAGTACCTTAGGTGTTGTGACGAGTCTTGAAGTTGTAATTTTCCATTGATTTTACTTTCTATAAATGAAACCAAACCACTGGTTTCAAGGATAACGGTGTTTACTCTAACACCCTTTAAACTGTGTACTACGAGTCAGTTAGCTGCACCGTTTAGTCATAGAACCTGTTTGCCCGTGACAATTCTGACAATGATTGTTACAGCAAATTGCACTCAGTTGCGCCAAATTCGGGCACGATTATTATAAGTAAAGGCGTGTCAGTAGCTACGATTCCGTGTTCTATAATTATATCGGCCTACGCGCGGAGAAAAAGTAACGAGACCGGTTTTTAATTTGAAAATACTCGTTTTGCACATAGGTACCGATAATATTTGTGCATCTAGTTTTAAAACTTTATTAAATGTCTGTGGGTTTATACTAATTGTGATGTCGAAGCCATCATCATCACCGTTTTTTTGCCCTCGTCCCAATTTATTTGTGGTCGGCATAACAAATTTTTTTCTTCCATACTTCTCTATTAGCCGTCATCTCGGTAGTCACCCCCTTTCTAGCCATATCATCTTTCACACAGTCCATGTATCGTTTTTTTGATCTTCCCCTACTCGTAAGCCATCATACTCATACTCGAAACTTTCCTGATGGCATTTCCCTCATTCCTCTGCATCACTTCATGCCCAATTGTCCTTGTCGAAACCAAAATGTTAAAAGAACGTTGTATATTCGATTCAAACATATTTCGAATACGTAGTGTTTACTTTTTCAGAGGTTTTTCCCTACTACTACTACTGTATTACACAGTTATATCTATGATCAAAGACATACCTACTTATTGTTTTTTTTTAAATCGTCTTACTATATCATTTCCCTATCTACGAAGCTCACAAATTACCCATGATTATGTCTGTTTTACAATTTCATTATCTTTGATCATAGTGTAATACCTTCCATAAACACGGGCCGTAACAATGCGTCGATCGTGTAATGTAATGACACCTTTATTTTTCTTGCGTTCATCGCTTAGATTCATAGAATCAAAAATTACAGCTATTAGTTATGTAAACAGTTTAAATATGTTAGTAAATAGCGTTGTTATCGAGTTGTTTTATGTATTTATGTGACTAATTTGACAGATGCAAATGTCAAACTCCAAATTGAAAAAACAAACAACAATTACTTGAAATGTCAAATTAGTCTATGAGATTATAAACAGACTTTAGTTAAATATTATAATATTTATGTTAACAGGATGGAAATCACTTATTTTTGTTATACTCATTATTTTTGCAATAAAATAATTTATATTTCAATTATTATGTTTTTAATTTGACCTGATCCTCCATCCTTTTAATATAGGTACCTAACTAGATAATAAAAAAAACATGGTCAACAGAAAATAGTTTTGATTAGTAAAGGAAAAATGAACAAGTTATTAAAAATAATAAAGGGGCCTAAAACGGCCACATTAGCAATTCCTCTAAAAGCAATTCATTTCCTGAATTTCCAGCTGTCATTAGCAATTCCTGTTATTTGACACAAAAGCAATTCATAATGTGTGAACCATTTTACTCCATAGAAAACTGTCAAACAGATGAATTATTTTGTAATATGAATCGCACGCCGACCATAATATGAATTGTCAGTTTGTGACATTTTACGATGGCTCATAATATTTTCCTAGATTCTGCCAAATTGGCTTGTTTAAGCCCCCTGATATATAAACATGTCACACAATTATTTTATTACACAACTAATTATTTAAACTAAATACAAAATGAAAATGACAAAACCAAATCAGAGGTCACAGTCTCTTTTAAAGTCCAGACATAATCTTGGTCAGGCCATATGAGGACCATGTAGATAAGCGTCTGAAATTGTGTTTTGAGGAAAGAACCACACAGATTTGAGTGGACCTGTCCAGCTGGCAAGCATTTGTCAGTAATGGTGGAGCTCAACTCAGAACTTAAGGAGCTCACCGACTCGAACAACAAAACGAAAGACACACTCCACATTTGGGACATTTGCTAGACCATCGTTACACCTAACTGATTTGATAGACTCCATGTGTGAAATAAAGAATTTGAATTAATATTATAAATACGAAAGTAAGTTTGTTTGTATGTTACGCTTTCACGCTAAACTGGATGTAATTTGGCATAGGGGTGGGGTAGACCTGGAATCGGACATAGGAAACTTTATATCCCGATATTCCCACGGGATCGAGACTTACGCGGGTGAAACCGCGGGGTGGAGTTAGTATAAAAATTAAAAATAAAACAGAAATAAAAATCCAGATAGTCCTCACATTCACAATAATTCAAATATAATACTTTACAAAGTAATCATGTCATTTTGTATACAAGGTTAAATCGCGTAAAAGAAACAGCTGTTCCCTTCATTTATATTCGTATAGCTCGTCAAACGTAGGGAACAGCTGTTGTTTTTTTCGCGATTTCAGGGTTGGTCCCACATTGAAAGTTGTTCAGAATGATTAGTACAATGACCCCTTAAGAGTATTTAAACGACTAAAATTAATTCTGTAATATTCAACAATGTCAATTTGTATTTAGAACTGGTGTATTTTGATGATTTAACATAATAGTCAAAATGTCACTAAGCTTAGCAGAGCGAGCAGCTTAATCCCAAGCTTTTTTTTTAAACAAATTGCAATTCTACTTTTGCATATAGGATTTGCACGGAGAGGTTGCTACGCATATTAGCTGCGCGGTTCATTTGTTTGCTAGCTACGCATCCATCACCTTACCCAATGCACCTTTTTCTCAGAATGTGGCCGAGTAACTCCTGATGGCGTGGACCTCATCATTGACGGCAGACCAGCCAAGCGAGGAGAACTGCCATGGCACGTGGGTATCTACCGGAAGACCACAAATCCTTACATGCAGATTTGTGGAGGAACACTCGTTTCCAACAAGGTTGTTATATCAGGTGAGTGCATCTGCCCCATCATCATTTCAGCCGAAAGACGTCCACTGCTGGACATAGACCTCCCCCAAGCACCGCCACTTCCACCGGTGCTGTATTTCTCGCATCCAGCGCATTCCCGCGGCCTTCACCAGGTCATCGGTCCACCTTGTGGGAGGCTTCCAACGCTACGTCTTCCAGTACGCGGTCACTACTCCAGAACCTATCGGCCCCATCCCCATCGGGCATCTGTTCTGCGAGCAATGTGCCCTGCCCACTGCCACTTAAATTTGGCAATACTTCAGGCTATGTCGGTTACCCTCGTTCTCCTACGGATCTCTTAATTTATGATTCCAGTTCATCTGTCAATATGGTGTTAAACTCAAACTCAAAGCATTTATTTTATGTAAACAAATTACAGACACTTTTGAATTGTCAAGGGGTCGGTCATTCACAAAAATGAAGCTAGTTGCCCATTCCAAAGCGGAACCGGAAAGCCTTTGGCCTTGCATCTCACCTGATGGTAAGTGAAAATCAGGCCGAAGGTGGAAGCGAGCTTCTCCCGAAATCCTTACAGAGGAACTGTCTATTACCTCTAACTGCCGAAACATATGGCGACAGAATTAGATAAGATGGTGGTAGCTAGCCAGTCGGACTTAGAACAAGCCCTACCACCAACAAAATCGAGCAGAAAATTTGGCCGCCACCGGGAATTGAACCCGAGACCTCTAGGTCTAAGACAGGTGGTCTAACATAGTTAATTGATTCAGGCGTGACTTTGCGGAAATCCATTATAAAATATAATAGACGTAGATATATATACCAATATACCAATGCTGGACGCGAAGTACATCGCGTCCAGCACTCGGTGTGGTAACACGTCGCGTTCTGGTTTGCAATTGGTCAATCGTCATCCTGACGATGCCTCGTTGAGAGGTGAAACACGTGTCGATTTCTAACAGGGTTTTTTAGGACTCTTGAAGAATAGTCAAGCGGAATAGGTTACTAAATATATCTACGTCTATTATATTTTAGGTGGTCTAACACTAGATCATAAATGACCTTGAAACTTAATTGATTGATTCCAGCTGCCCATTGCTTCTGGAACGACGTAAGTAAGCAACAGGTTGCTTCCCTGTACGCGGTGGCAATCGGCAAGATCTACCGCCCTTGGAACAATGACAGAGATGTGGACGCGCAGAAGTCCGATGTAAGCTTCTTCTTCTTGTCCCCCGCCCCATCCTCTTGGGGGCCTAAAACGGCCACATTTAGCAATTCCTCTTTAAAGCAATTCATTTCCTGAATTCGCAACAGATCATTAGCAATTCCTCTAATTTGACTCAAAATGGTGACACATTTTAGCTGAATCATAATGTACTCAATTCAATTCATATTAGAATCATATTTGGTGTAAATATTGCTTCATGACAATGACATAATTAATAAAATTACCGTAATTTAATTTAATTTAACATTAAACGTCAATAAAGCAATTCGTAATTTGTAGACCATTTTACAAAACGGTCAAACAGATGAACTGCTTAATATGAATTGCACGCAGATAATATTTTGAATGGTCGGTTTGTGTCATTTTACGATGATTCATAATATTATCCTAATAAGATTCTGCTAAAGTGGCAGTTTTAGGCCCCTGACCTTATCATAATCAGCCCTACTAGTGCTGGGATACAGGTCTCCTTTCTGTGATAGCGGTTGACCACGCAGGCCCCGTGCAGTTTTTTGGATGAATTAAATTTTTTATACCGGCATGTCTTCAAAAATTTGAAGCCATATGACATTGGCCAACCCGCACTGTGCCTGCGATGTGTTCCAGCCCACTTCTTCTTTCAGAGAGGAGGCCTGAGTCCTTGCAGTTGGAACATTATAGGCTGATTATGCTTAGGTATGCTTGTGTTTATGTCCAACAGGTCAAAGAAATAAAGATCCCGGTACGTTTCCAAGGCAGTGCAGCGAACTTCCAAGATGACATAGCAATGCTGATCCTGGAGACAGCCTTCGTGTACAAAACTTATGTCAGACCGGTCTGCTTGGATTTTGAAGTTAACTTTGACAGGAGACAGCTGCAGCCAGGACATTTGGGGAAGGTAAGGGATACTTGACACTACACCATTAACTATGACATGACTAGTGAAATGTACCTAGGTTATGTGGGTGTACTATCAGCCCCGGATCTACGATTTTTTCGAACCGGGGCAGAAACTTGATAGTGGCGCCCCCACAATCTAGCGTTTCAGATAAAAAAATATAGTTTGAGGAATATTTGGGCTCACAGTTTGTGCATGTTTGTGTATGCGGCAGACGTGTCCTGCCCAGTTCCATTTAAGTAGGGCAGCCCTTTGAGGCACCTCAGCTATCTTTGTTTTGGAGCGCAGTATTGGGAGGCCTTTTCCCAGGAGTTGGAATGGAGGAGGAGGAAAAAAAGTCTTCGAAAAATGCTTGGGTGGGCTTCACAGACTGATGACATAGGTACTTTTTTCGTTGACTTAAAATGTTCCTCCCAGACACGAAAGATCATCAAGGTACCTAGATATTTCAACTTTGAAAAACAGCTGAAGGAAAGGTCGTAGAGATTCGGCGCCATAGTAAAGAAATATTAGGAGGGCTTCCCCGACCCGCCTCTGGCCTCGCTGGCCAGCCTCTTTGTGTTATGAGCCCAATATGAATACTTTGTAACACGATTTTAATTCCCTCCTAGGTGGCAGGTTGGGGCCTCACAGCAGAAAACGGGCAGGCCTCTCAGTTCCTCAAGGTCGTCGAACTGCCCTACGTGGACATTGAGCAATGTATCACAGCATCTCCACCTGGCTTCAGAGAGTACATCACCAGCGATAAGATTTGCGCAGGATATGGGAATGGTAAGTCTATCAAGCACTCCTTCGCGTGTCGAAGGCAATCTCTAAATAGAGCCGACCCAGGATTAATGATTGATTGATGATAATTAATGAAAGGCAGATGATTAGGTATTTAATGTTAAAAATTGCAAAAAAAAGATGTGAAAACGCCGTGTTAAATTAAGATAGACTTTTTTTAAAGCGGTTCCCATAAAATTTTCAAGAAAAAAATCGTTAAAACTAGAAAACTATCAAGAATCGCGAAACATACATGGGGTTGTGGCGATATCTACATCGCCACATGCGAACTACGCATCAAAGACCTGACGTCACATAAATCCTGCATCGCGCTATTAAAGTTTACCGTGCAATGGTCAATACAAGAACCCGACATCAATCGTTAGGCAGTGGCCCGCCAGACACAACACCGGTCGGAAGATCCTCCCTTTTCTATGGGGGATGAGTGAATTTTGTACCCTGTTCCTCATACCCATAAAGGGTATTATCGGATACCCCTGGGCATAAAAACTCTAATTTTTTTAATGACTTCACTATTTGGGCCATTCTGTATATCTGTGCCGTGTGGTGGATATACTTGCGCAAGCAAAACTGTGGTCAAGCATGCACGTGTGGTAGGCGCGTATTACATTGTTACATACAATTCATTGTTTGAAAACTTCGTCTGCTATAAATAACGCAATGAATGTCAAAATGAAACACATTGCAATGAATTTTTGCAGACCATAATGCAGACTTTTGACTCTAACATCTTGTCCCAGGTACGGCGCTCTGCAAGGGCGACAGCGGTGGCGGACTAGCGTTTCCCGAGACCGAACGAGGCACAGAACGCTACTTCCTCAGAGGCATTGTCTCCACAGCTGCGAATAATGAAAACCTTTGTAATAGCAACACGCTCACTACGTTCACGCAAATAAGTAAACACGAACATTTTGTTAAAGAGTACCTTTAGATTAAACCTAAGTTATTTCAGGGGGCCTAAACCGGCCACATTACCAATTCCTTTAAAAGCAATTCACTTCCTGAATTCCTAGCTGTCATTAGCAATTCCGCTAATTAGACACAAACGAAATTCATATTTTGTGGACCATTTTACGAATCTCCATAGAAAACTGTCAAACAGATGAATTATTTCCATAGATACGTGATTATTTCGTAATATGAATTGCACGCAGATCATAATATGAATAAATTGTCAGTTTGTGACATTTTACGATGATTCTATTTTATTATTATGATTCTGCCAAAGTGGCCGTTTCTAAGTGACATGACAATAAGAAATGGTTGTGATTTGTGATTAATTTTATGATGAAATAAAATAATGTTTTGATACTGTAACAGTTTTTTTTTGCTGCCCGCCCGGGCATTGCACATGTACATACCTACCTACCCTACCCACCTACCCTACCTACACAGCTACCTACCTACCCTAATTACCTACCTACATACCTACCTACCTATCCTAAAAATCCAACGAACCAACCAAATAACGAACTAAACGAACACAACAAAAAAAAGAATTATCCAATTTGGTGCGTCACCAAGGGGAATAAGGATTCATCTATAAATAAATAGTTGTTTTTTAATCTCGTAACTAATTTGACATTTCAAGTGATTGTTTTTTCAATAGGTATGGATTTTGACATTTGCACCTGTCAAATTATTAGGGATTAAAAAACAGACTTTAGGTAACTTTGTGGTGTCTTATAAATGATAAATGATTTATTTCTGTAAGTAGGTTTGTGCAAACACTTTTACACGTCAAACACATCAAACACATTTTTAAAACTAAATGATATTCACGCGTTATAATTTTATATATATTATATCTCGATACTCACAAGTTGCTTTTCCAACTCACTTTAGACATTGGCAGAATGGTCGACATCGGCTTTGCTTGCCATAATAAAATATAGAAAAAGACTTTTACGCGAACGAAATCGCGGGCTGAAGCTAGTTGTAATAATGACGTAGATTCCATTCCGCCTTGATTTCAATAGTGCAAGAAGATTACTCAAGGCGAGTAGGTCACGTGGAGAATACCAAAAAGTTCTTAATTTTAGTGAAACGACTGTGTTCATCCAAAATATGTTTCTGTGTTATATAGTTTTAATTAGTTTTGGTAAGTTTTTATTTGTTAATTAATACCAAAAACAATCAATTAGACTCGCGACAATCTAAGAAGTCGGTTTTGACAGCGACAAAAATACTTTCTGTAGCGATGAAAAAAAAAAATGGTTTCTTATAAACTGATTCTCGAGACATATCGATTGACCATACTTAGAGAGTTTTAATCGACGACTTATCTACATTACTTAAAATTGATTCTCAAGGCTTAACGTTTTATTACGTGTACGAGAAAGAAACGTCAAAACGGACTTAGATTGTCGCGAGTTTAGTCAAAACAGAAATTAGTGAAAGGACGTATTTGCATGAAAATCACAATAAAACAGCTGATCTGATCCTAATTAAGGCCCCATCCACACACACCACCACGCGAACAATACTGCTAAAACTTTCGAAGCGATTGTCACTTGTCTAGGCCCTCCGATTCGCCTCACTCTCCAATCCGCAGTCGACAAGCTCGGCGCCTGGTTTAGAAAGTGGCGAATCGAAGTAAATCCCGATAAAAGTCAAGCGGTACTCTTCCAGAAATCGCGACGTTTCAAAATCCGCCTCCGCCGTCCAATCACCATGTTTGATCCCCACTATCCGCCAGTTTCTCAAACGCATGTCCAAGCATTATTTCAATTCGAGGCCCCTATTATGTCCCTTCTAGGATCAGTAAAGTCCGCCGTCTGAAGCATATCCTTACAGAGCCAGATGACCCCCAACCCTCCTCCAGGAGAGCAGTAGGGCCACCAGTATAGTGCACAGACGTAAATCGTTATTCCAACCTCGCCGCCGAGGTCCTACTCGACCGCGACCCCGATTAAATACGCCCCCGTCCTTTGCTCGTTGAAGTGCCAGCCCAAGCCGCAGCTGAGCATGTAGCTTTGAATTCCCCAGATAATAATAACTATCCTGACTTGATCCAGCCTGTCCTGCCTTGCTGTCCTCCCGCCAGTGACGCCCTTAACCGAGATTCGTACCCGGTAGGTTAGCGAGCAGTCACTTAGTTTTAATTAGACATTTTGTGTGAGGAACAGAAAGGATTTAGACTACATAGGACAATTAATATGGCCATATATGACTTTATATACAATGTTATTAAGAATATCGATAAACGTAGACCTGTCTGTGGCATATTTTGCGATATGACCCAGGCATTTGATCACGTAGAATATACTTCTCTCTTAACAAAACTTGAAGCCTATGGTATTAGAGGCAATGTTCTTAATCTAATTGAATCTTACTTAAAAGATAGAATACAAATGACTGAATTAACCAAATAAATACAGCAAATAAGAAGGAAGAGATATTTCGATCGTCAGAGCGTGAAGTTAAATTTGGAGTACCACAGGGGAGTGTACTGGGTCCCTTTATATTTATATTGTACATTAATGACTTACCTAAATGTATTGAGCATCCAGTAACACTGTTTGCGGATGATAGTACCGTGACAATACCTTGTAAAAGTGTAGATACTTATGAAAGTGATATTAATAAGTCCTTAAAATTAATTGTAAACTGGCTAGAAGAAAACAATTTAAAGATAAACTTAAGTAAAACAAAAGTTATACATTTCACTCAACGGATTCCTAGCATGAGCCTTAATGTACACTATAATAAAGATATTGTAGAAGAAGTAGAAACTACAAAATTCCTGGGTCTTGAAATAGATAAACATCTTAACTGGAAATCACACATTTATATTTTATGTAAGAAAATTAGTAAATCCGCATATGCTTTACATACATTATCGTCAATAATACACACGGATGCACTCCTTACTGCTTATTACGGTATAGCAGAATCCCACCTACGATATGGAGTAATATTCTGGGGTAACTCTTCCGAGAAAGAAACAGCTTTTAAGGTCCAAAAAAGATGCTTAAGGGCGATGTTTAAGCTAAAAACTACCGATAGTTGCTTGCCATAATTTAAACAGTATAAAATACTGACACTACCATGTTTATACATACTAGAAGTAGCTGTGTTTGTGAAGTTGAACCCTAATCGTTTTAAACGTCTGGCCGATGTAGTTTTACGTAATAGACGCGACAATACCCTACTATGTCATCAGTCTGCTAAGACAGCACTAATGCGCAAAAGTGTTTTTTGCATGGCTCCGGTCATTTATGATAAAATACCAAAAAGTTGGAAAGAATTGCCGCTATCTCTATTTAAAAAAAGGCTTCGAAGCTTCTTGGCAGTTAAAGCTTACTATAGCGTAAAAGATTTCCTATGCGAAAAAAATTTTGTAACCTAGACTGTAACGTCTATAAAATGCGAATTATGGTTGGGTTTTGAGTCGTTTTTTTTAATTTATTTTTTCCTTTTGTAAAATTTAGTAGATAGTTTAGTGGATTTAGTATATAATTTTTTGTAACTTTTGCATGCCTATTGGTAAAATATGGCTGAACCTATTCCCTATTTCACCTTGTATTGTACCCATATTTGCAAAATAAAATATCTTTATCTTCTTTAGTTTAGTTTTATGCCCTTAGCTGGAGGCTCTGAGAGTAGTAGCTTAATGCAGCCACAGGACAGTCCGGTTGATTAGTCACGGCTACATATGTCAATTAAAAAAAAACGTGTTTATCATTATTTATTTTATTTATTAAAACTTTATGCACAAGTAAAAAAACATACTGTACAAAGGCGGACTTAATGCCTGAGGCATTTTCTACCTGTCAACCTTAGGGTGATGCAGCGACAAACATGGCAGGTGCAAAATAATTGGTATACATATCGAAAAATAATGAATACTAATTAATACGTACATAGATACATCGTAGATAGATACATAGGAGCTCGTGGCTAAGTAATAACAGCCGCACGGGTCGATCCATCAGGTTAAGCTACGCTTGCCGGGGTTGGTCCGTGGATGGGTGACCATCTTTACATATCGAGACTCCTCCGGGCCTCGGAAAGCACGTTAAGCCGTTGGTCCCGGCTGTCATTTGTGGATCTTTGACAGTCGTTACGAGTGGTTAGAAGCCCGAAAGTCTGACAACCAGTCTTGCCGAGGGGTATCGTATTACCCAGTTGGGTACTAGATTGTGGGGGTCAGAAATTTAGTGAATTTAGTCAGGAGAAATAAAGACAGGTAGAGGAAAAAACGAATCCAGCAAATTAGCGCTGGGATGATTCATTATCACTCTGCAAGGCTTTGTCTTTATACACGCAGGTGCGGCCCCAGGTAAAGGTTATCTGAAAGGTTATGGTGACTGCTTGTCTCGGAAATATCAAACCGGTATAATAAGCTTTAGCTCAAAAATATGACTATTGAAAACCAGTTATGTTAAATTAAACGTTGCACGATTCGTCTGATTGGGTGTTTCCCACAAAAGTAATAATAACTTTATCATTCTGCATCTAATCTACCTAGATACCTACCTTGTATCTTCACTACATAGGTATTATAAAACAAAGTCCTCCGTCGCGCTGTCTGTTCGCGATAAACTCAAAAACTACTGCACCGATTTTCATGCTGTTCACCAATGGATAGAGTGTGAATTATTTAATTACATGTGAAGACGATGCACCTAGAGTACGATTACTGTACTGTAGAATACTGTACCCAGGATTTTGTAATATCTATATCCATTTTTAAAAAGAGTGTCCTTGGAGTTTCTGTTCTTCTCCATAAAGATCTACGTTTTGGAATGGGCAACTAGCTTCAACATTCTGATTAACTGACCGACTCTTTGACAATTCAAAAGTGCCTGTAAATGGTTTAATTTAAATAAATGCTTTGAGTTGAGTTGAGTTGTACCACAATAGGTAAAAAGAATTAAAAATAGAGCAATAACAACTAGATTAATTAAGTATATGATAGATATGTTTAAGATTATAAAAGTATACTATTAAGACAGTGCGTGAGTATTGACAAAGTCAAAAGTCCCTGCAATGCCGTGCAAACTTTACCTTCTTACTATAGTATAATAAATGCGAAAGTATATAACTCTGTCTGTCAGTCTGTTACGCTTTCACGCTAAAATGGCTGAACGGATTTGGATGAAATTTGGCACATGGGGTCCTAGCCTGACCTGAGTTGGGACATAGGATACTTTTTATCTTGCTAGTACGTTCCTGTGGGATAATTTCGATCTACTCAGGGGGGTAGGCAGAAACTATGACTATACTATACAGAAACTATAACTATAACTATATATAGAACAGTACGTTGAATACAGTGGATACCAGTCTGAGTCTTATTTTACGAGGTCGGGAGTGAGCCAGGGCAGCAATTTGGGGCCTTTAGAATTCATTATCATGATAAATGACCTGCCGGATGTAGTAAAACATGCCAAGTGTCTGCTATTCGCAGACGACCTTAAGTTGCTCCTGGCTATCGAAAGCGAGGATGACTGTCACCGCCTGCAACAAGACATTGATCGCGTAGTTCAGTGGAGTCAAAACAACAAGTTACAATTCAATGTCACTAAGTGTTCGGTTCTAACGTTCAGTCGGGCTAGGGCACCACTCCATTATAGCTACAAAGTGGACAACGCGCCATTGAAACGGGTGGAGACACTGCGAGATCTTGGCGTTCGTATGGACACCCAATTAAGTTTCCGTGAACATATAAAAAATGTCTGCAAAAAGGCGTACAAACGTTTGGGTTTTGTACTTCGTAGAGCGGCATCATTCACAAGCATGAAAACCATATCGATATTGTATGACGCCCTTATAAGAAGTCAGCTGGAGTGTGATTCGGCGATATGGGCTCCACATGAGGCTAAATATGGTCTCATGTTGGAGCGCATACAAAATAAATACGCCCGATATATGTACTTCAGGCTGTATGGGGTGTACCCTTTCTACCCTTTGATGTATCCTACCTTGTTTGTATTGGGCATGGTGGGATACAACAAATTGGAAACTAGGAGGGATCTAGCGCTGGCATCATACACTCTTAGGGTATTTAGGGGTATCCTACATAATCCAGGGGTATTACAGTGGATAGGCTTGAGGGTTCCCGATAAGTACGTGCAACGTCGACGACGGCCCGCCTTGTTTATGATGCCGCGCAGTCGCACTAAATTGCTGGAGAACTTCCCTTCTAATACATCAAAACAGAGACAATCGACGCGTTTTACCGCTACAAACATCAACATCACAGCTAAGTACACACGAAGAACGAGGCCCAAAAATTTATTTCCAGCCTATTCACGAAAAAGAGACCTTTGCAAACTTTACTAAAAGACTAACTGTATCTTTCTTACTTAACAAGATCGAAGACGCTAAAATGAAAGTTTATACCTTACTTGCTGCTCTAAAACCAGAATTACATAAAAAATTACACGATTTATGCTCCCCGGATGATCCAATTGACATGAATTTTAAGGAGCTCACACAGATACTAGACGAATACGTTGACCCTAAACCTAGCATATGGGCTTTACAACACAAATTTATTACGCGCACACAACGTGAAGATGAAACAGTGGCAAAATATGCCTCAGAATAAAAAAAAGATCCTTGAACTGCGAATTTAAATGTCAAAATTGTCAAAAACCTACATTAGAAAGATTTCTAGCCCTACAAGTTATTCGGGGATTGAAAGACACTGATATACGAACAAAAATTCTTCAAGAAAGGGAGACACCACCTTTTACGAAACTAGTACATAAAGCCACATCTATACAAATGGGAAAATCGGAGAACCTAAGAATATCCGCAGACATGCACAAACATTCGGATACAGTAAACAGAATTACGAGCTCGATAAAAAAGACCTAAGTACCCACGACCCTCATACTCACCACCGAGCAGACAGTTAACTTCTCCATCGTCTTCATCTCCAATAACGATAAAGGATTTAAGGGGAAAATGCTTTCGATCCGGCAAAGACGATCATCGAGCTAATGAGTATGGCGCCATCAAATCTACCTGCCTGAAATGCAAGAAGACTGGACATCTGGAACGAGTCTGTTTACAGCAGAACATAAATACAAATCATCTGGACGACAATACAAGTAATGCGAGTAACGAAAGCATGGGTGATATCAACCTAATTAAAAGTGAGATATCTGAAAAATATATGATCACAGTAAAAATAGAAAATAAATAGGTTGGCATGGAATTCGACACAGGAGCCACCTTGTCCTCAATGTCTTTCAAACAATACAAAAGCCTAAAATTAACAAACAAAATTTTCAAAACAGAAATGAAATTGAGAACCTACACTGGAGAAATCATCAAGCCTGCAGGAGTGACATACGTAAGAGGCACGTATAAAGACCAGACCTTCAACGGGAAATTATACATAATCAATCAAAACGTCGACCCAATATTTGGAAGAAGCTGGATGAAAGAACTGAATGTGAAAATTGCAGACATAAGGGTTTTACAAACTTCTGAACGATCCAACAAACTTGATAAATTATTAGAAGAATTTACAACAACTGTTTTTAAATCAGGTTTGGGAAAAATACCCAACTATGAAGCTCACTTAAATCTTACGGAAAATACACGACCGATCTTCATAAAACCACGACGAATACCGAACGCGTTAAAGGAAAAAGTCGATAAAGAAATTGAACGACTATGTGCAGAAGGAGTGATCACCAAAGTAGACCATTCTGATAGGGGCACGCCAATCGTACCGATTGAGAAATCATTCGACTATGTGCAGACTACAAGGTCACCCTTAACAAAGTCATCAGGGACGAACATTACCCAATTCCTATAATAGAGGATATATTTGCAGAAATGAACGGAGGCAAATACTTCTGCACCTGAGACATTACCCAAGCCTATCTAAATTTGGTTATGGACGAAGAAAGCGCCCTCTTATAAACATTAAGTACGCACAAAGGTACTTACAAGGTCAATCGCTTAATGTTTGGAGTCAAAGTAGCACCAAGCCTTTGGCAGAAATTCATGGACCAATTACTTCAGGGACTAGACGGAATAAAATGTTTTTTTTGACGACATCATAATTCAAGGAGCATCAGAGGACCAACTCTTAACGCGTCTAAAACGAGTCTTGCAAAAACTGAAAGAGAGTAACCTCCACGTTAATAGAGAAAAATTTTTTTTTTTTAAACGTAACATTAACTACCTCGGACACACAATCGATAAAGATGGTTTACATAAGAACAAAGACAAAATAAAAGCCATCGTGAACACTGCAAGACCAACTAATATAAACGAACTACGAACGTTCCTTGGTATGGCAAACTACTATAACAAATTTATACCGAACCTTGCCTCTTTAACAAACTCACTAAATGAATTACTAAAGAAAGAGAAACATTTTCATTGGACCTCTAAATGCGAAGTCAGTTTCAATAACATTAAGAAGGAGATTTTGAGCGAAAGAGTACTTATTCACTTTGACCCAGGAAAACCACTGATACTAGCTACTGACGCTTCACCAACGGGCTTAGGAGCTGTCCTCTCTCACAAACTACCTGATGGCTCTGATAGACCAATCGCATTCGCCTCTAGATCACTTTCATTTAGTGAAAGGAAATATAGTCAAATTGACAAAGAAGCTACGGCGATGGGGTATAAAAAAATTCTTTCACTACTTTTACGGCAGAAAATTCACATTAGTGACGGACCATAAGCCCCTTACCTCACTTTTTCATCCCCACCAGACATTACCAGCATTGAGCACAATGCGATTATTTCATTACGCACATTTCTTATCGGGATTCAACTACGACGTGGAATACAAAGCTTCAGCGAAACATTCAAACGCTGATTACCTATCAAGATTCCCTGTAGAAACAGCAAAAGAAACCTCAATAGACCAACATTGTTCATACCAACTACAGCAGATTAACGTCCTAGAAATTCGACCACAAGTTATAGGTAATGAAACTAAAAAAGACGATGAACATAAAACATTACTGGAAGCGCTACAAGCAGGTAACTCATTACGACAATATGGCTACGGTGATAATGAATTAATACTTCAAGACAACTGCATATTGAAAGGAACTCGAGTGGTAATACCCAAAAGCTTACACATGCGTGTACTTGACGAACTACACACCGGACACATTGGTATACTTAAAATTAAATTACTAGCTCGCAGCTACATATACTGGAAAAATATAGATAGAGATATCGAGAACAAAGTAAAATCCTGTAGAGCATGCCGATTAGAACAAAATGAGTGACCGAAAGCACCTCCACACACAACAACAACCTTCGGGACCATGGCAACGTCTTCATATAGATTTTGCAGGACCTATTTTAGGACATCAACTTCTAATAGTCGTGGATGCCTTTTCAAAGTGGGTGGAAGTCTTCCCAACAAAGACCACAACAAATGCTTGGTTCGTTGTTAAGTTGAAGGAACTATTCTGCACATTCGGCACACCATACACACTTGTTTCAGACAACGCACGGCAGTTTGTGTCTCAAGAATTCAAAAGCTACCTTTCCAGCTGCGGTGTAACACACTTGACGTCAGCCCCGTACCACCTAGCCACTAACGGTCAGGCTGAACGTTACGTGCAAACAATTAAGAAAACACTACGCGCAATGGAGGGGGAGAGGGGCGATCTTTCTTACGGATAAGCTCCTTGTCCTTAAGACCCGGCTCAGACGCACGCCAAACCTGAACGGACAGACCCCCTATGAATTGATGTTCAGTCGGGATGTGAGAACAAGGTTATGTAATGTTCAGAGACTCATCTGCCCCGAAGGCGTTCAAATCAAAGAACACACCGCCTCCCACCAAGGCTTACTCCGTAGGTGATCAAGTCCAGGCTAGAGCCTACTCCGACCAGAGAAGAAGATGGGAGTTCGGCACGATAGTGCGTTGCCTAGGCAGGCTTCATTATGAAGTACAGACTGACGGTGGCTCGTGTGGCGTAGACACCTGGAACAGCTGCTTCCAGCCCCGGGCGTGGGACAACCAGGAATGGCGGCGGAGGACTGATATGTACTGGCCACCAAGTGGCGGTCGTCCGTCGCGTCGACGGCTGTACGTCTGTCTATTTTTCATTAATTTGAAATAAAGATTATTGTTTTACAAAATGTGTATTTAATTACTTGCTTTTTTTTTTTTTTTTTTTTATCTAAGAGTCCACCTTTAATTATGAAAGTTTTTTTTATACACAATATTTACAGAACACTACTAACTATTTACATATAAAACTAAAACTAAAGGGACTAACTAAATAAATATAAAAACAAAGGGACCTTTAGGCGTCGAAGTATTCGTCCGCATCGCTGTCATCCGGAAACGTGCCCAGAAGACTGGCAGCATTGCCACGTTGAATGGCAATGCTAATTCTTTGACCAAAGAACAAGCCAGCCCTCTGGTCACGTGAAGTGTCGACCAGTCGGTGGGAGATTTCCTTAAAAAGGAGACGCGCACTCGGGCCCCATGACCCGAGCGTTTCGACCCCAAACGGCTCAAAACTGTAGTTGCTTATAAGGTTACAATATTTGCGCCGCTTGAGGGTCTCAGCAGCCGCAGCAGCGGCGCCAGCACAGCCCGCCGTGCTAGGAACATGGGATGGCGCAAGAGTGTCGACACAGGTTGCGTCCCACACCAGAGGCCTACCCACCTTCCAAGGCAACAACGTCATGCCATCTGGTCTCTTCCCATCGTCACGTACCAAGCCGTTTGGTTCTAATACCGCTGGTACGCCGGCGGTGACAAGGGCTCGACGAATAATATCGTTGATGCTGGCGTGCCGTGCTATGCGGCCTGCACTCCTGCAGCAGGACAGGCCATGGTGCCCGAGACTGTCGACAGCTTCGCCGCAGTAACACCGATGCGGAGCAACACAAGGTGCGCCTAAGCGGAGACATGTAGCGAGCCGAAACGATGAGTCATCCATCATAGTGCCTATGGTGGATGACGGGAGCGCCTGAAGCCACAAGCCCGACTCCCATTCTTCCACAGCCAGCAGACGGGCACGCTCAACAGTATTAGGTGACGTGTTTACCAGGTTATTCCGTATAATACTGCAGAGCGGCACGTCCCACCGCCTCTGGGAAGACGGGTTGTCGGGCAAATCCGTATTGGGACAAGCCATTTTCCAAGCGTTCAACGCATCAGCCAAACACGGTACCTCAAAATCAACCAGTGAGGAAGATAAAATGTTCCTGGTTAATTTATCGGTACTGTGGACTGAGGAGAGGAAGGCCGGTAAACTTATACTTGAAATTTTGCGAACGCCGAGACCGCCCAACCGAATGGGGAGTGTGGCTTGCTGCCACGCTCGGTCGTCCAGAGCCACATTTAGGATTGAGGTTAGTGTGTTTCTAATAATTTGGTCTACTTTTTCTAAAAGTTGTGGATGTTGCCAGAGGTGTGAGGAGCGAAGGCTATACGTAAATTTTGGTCCAAAGCAACAATACCGGATGAGGGTGAAGGCCGAATGAATGTTAATTTTGAAAAGTCTTTCCGAGACATCATTGAAATTTTGTATCTTCTCCTCAATGAACGTTGGAAAGGATTCGTCGAAAATTGGGGACCCCAGGAGGTGAAGTGAGTTTCTTTCGGTAATTTTGATGTTTGGTGCTATTGTGTTAAATTTTGCGATGGTAGTCTGTCTGTCAGTGGTTTGGGGAAGGTAAATTTCACATTTTGAGAGGTTAAGGTCTAGGCCAATGGAACTGAATTTTTCTTTTAAAAAGGTTAAATCTTTTAAGACTGTGTCTACGTCACCTCCTAGGGTTCCGTCATCCAGATACCATACGTTGAATTTAGAATTTAGTTGTCGAATGATTGGATTTATTGCTAAACTAAAAATGACTGGCCCAAGAGGGTCACCCTGTTGACAACCAACGGCTGATTCCAAAAGGTTGTCTTTATAAAGTAATTTAGAAGGGTGCCTGTAACATTGATAGAGAAAACTGTAGATTTTGGGTATTTCTTTTTGAACTTCTGTCAACAAGGTGTCCCTGTTTACGGAATTGAAGGCATTCTTTATGTCAACCTTGAGGATGACTTCCCCTTTATTGCTATTGAGGTAAGTGGATAGTGCATGTACCGCAGCCTCACAGCCCCCTTTGGACCCGAAGCCTAGCTGTAGGGGCTGGAATTTGCTGGCCAGTGATTCACTGTAGAAAGCACAGCAAATTTTGGCTGCGATACGCCGATAAGTGAATCCTACGGCAATGGGACGAATGCCGCCATCCTTCTTGCGCAGGGCACATAGGTTTGCCCCATACAAGATATCAATGACGGCTTCGTTCACATTGCCGGAGAGCATCAGATTGATGAGGGCTGTCAGCTCCTTCAAAAGTGACTCACCAGCCTCCCCGGTGCCTGAACACAATAAGTCCTTCAGATGTTGAGGTGTCAGGCCGTCGAGGCCGCCAGCGGAGCCACTTCGAAAGGAGCACACGGCGACACTTACTTGTTGAGCTGTAATTTCAAGTGAGTTGGATTCCGGATCGGGTGGGTCAGGGAAGGAGAGGTCATCTGCCGGGGTGGGGTGTTTGCTCTCCAGAGCTGTAAGTGTCTCTGGAGAGTACGGCGCAACCACATCGCTGCTGAAGATGATCCTAGCTGCGCCTCTTATATCACCCTCGCCTAGTTTAGACTCCACATGGTGCAATAGACCTCTTTGGGGGAGGTGCGTTGTTAATTTAGGGTCGAAACTTTGGGCCGAAATGTTACAATTATCCTTAATTTGTGTTGTTAATGTTTTTTTATTTGCCAAATTTTTTTGCACATGTAGAATTCTAAACGGGAAGGTGAGTAATTGCTCCCAGGCACTGAGAGAGTTCTCTCTGGCAGCGAGACGGATACAACGCGCCAAATTCAGTGCAACAGACCGTCTCGCGCCCCGGGGAACTCTCTTTAAAACTAGGGTAGAATTTTTTAATTTTGCAAGCGTTTTCCAAAGGTTTTGTTCTAGAGGTGTTGGAGGTGGAGATGTGGCTGGGGGGCACAATGATACACTATGTGATTTGTGGATCTTGCCATAGTGTATCCTCAGCCCCCGTTCGCCTTTAAAAAAGCGTGCCTGGGAGCAATGTGGACATCTCACCAGCTGGACATCAAGCGATGTGGCAGGTTGACTGGCACAGGTTCCGGCCGCGCTACAGCCGGCATTAAACATGTATATAAAAACACTCTTACAATTAAACTTACCTAGTAATATAAAAATAAACTATTTGATTAAAAACACACTTTTCCACTATTTACACAAACAATTTCTCACTTGTCAATTTCTCACTTTCAAGCTGTCACTTGGTGACAGCTTGCACGGCTGCGGCGCAACGCGCGGGCCTAGGGCGCCGCCGCGCCGCGCGTGCAGAGCGCAGCCTTTGCGCTTTGATGTTCGTTGCGCGTCGCTTCGCGGCGCGTCTTCGCAACAATTTTTTTTGTGTAGTTGATGTTTGAATGCAAAACGGACGTTTTCCAAAATATCGCACTTTTGCAGAGAATTATGAACACGAACTGCAATATTATTTTGGGCTGTGGCCTTCTTGCACGCAACTGACATCGAGTTTCGGGTCGCAACTCAGAAAGTGGCTGTCTTGCACTGAAGATAGCTATAGCTATACTCCATTTGAAATAAGATTAGACATTTAAATAAATCTTTTTTACAGTCCGTTCAACTATGAAAGTATATTTCTATATTACTTGCTAATATTCACAAAAAAAAACTTTTTTGTAATGTTATTGCGGTTCCTAGGCGCCCCGTTTCGGAACGGACAGGATTTTTGTTACATGTTATACTTGCGCAAGCAAAACTGTGGTCAAACATGCACGTTTTTTTATGGCGTACAATAGGTACATTGCTGCATGTGTTTGAAAAATACTTCTGCTGCAATGTTGTTGAATTGTCACAATGAATTGTATGTGTGCTACGCAATTACCCAGCTATTTGTTTTGACTCTAACATCTTGTCCCAGGTACGGCGCTCTGCAAAGGCGACAGCGGTGGCGGACTAGCGTTTCCCGAGACCGAACGAGGCACAGAACGCTACTTCCTCAGAGGCATTGGTGCCGATTCTGTTGTTCACAAAGTTCAGTGCATCTTTTTCTTTCTATTTCACTAAGAAAAGGACAGAAGATAAATTTTAGTTTAGTCCTGTCAAATTAATCAGCGCCTGACGTAAATTGACGTAATTTTACTATGCAAGTTTTTAATCGCGTCTAAACTTGTAAGGAGTAGTGACAATTTGACAGGACTAAACTAAAATTTATCTTCTGTCCTTTTCTTAATGAAATAGAAAGAAAAAGATGCACTGAACTTAAATTTAGTTTAGTTTGTTAACAACAGAATCGGCACCATTGTCTCCCTAACTGCGAATAATGAAAACCTTTGTAATAACAACACGCTTACTACGTTTACGCAAATAAGTAGCCATGAATATTTTGTTAAAGAGCACCTATACTCCATTTGAAATAAGATTAGACGTATAGATAAGCCTTTTTTTCATTCCGTTCAACCGATTTTGCATTCTATTGCGTTGGTGGCATGACAAATGGCAGCCGCAGTAGGTAGTTGGTATTGTGTAACTTTTTTTGCTTTTAATGCTATCCTTATACCTACCTACCGCCTACGGTATAGAAGTCAAAATCGGTTGAACGGACTGTAAAAGGGTTTGTTTTAATGTCTAATCTTATTTCAAATGGGGTATAGGTTAAACCTAAGTTATTTCAGTACATAACAGTATAAGAAAAATTCTGATTTGGAATGAATTTTATGATGAAATAAAATAATGTTGTGCTATTTTTATATTTACATAATATACAACCCGTGCGCGTTAACATGGCACCTGGCTCGAATGAATGACGTTTAAAGTACTGAGTGCAAATAAAAATGAATTTTTTTACCACTCACACGTTTAATGATCCTATACTCTGCTAAAAAAAAAGTCACGTCATACGTCCCGGATAGTACCTACACTATCCAAAGCGACTAATCGTCTTTAATTCCATCTAGTGATAAAATGCGATACTATTTCGACAGTTTGACAGATTATATGGATAGCTGATGAAATAGTTCGAATAAAAACACGAGATTGCAGTGTAAAATGCTTTGACAATTGGGTGAGAATTTTATATCTGCAGTTGACGAGTGTGTCGTGTTGTTACTTGGCGTGTGTCTGCGATGTCGTAAATACTGTTGTTCAATCTTACAAGTGTTATACATCAAAATAAACTAGAAGATTCGTGCTTTACGGTGATGTTTACATATCACAGTTTTATTTGATAAATCGAGTCTAACTCTCAATTCAAAGTATTGATGTTTCGAAAAAAAAGGCTGCTTTATTACAAGTTTAACCTCGTTTTTTAGGGTTGAACCGGGACCCTATTACTAAGACTCCGCTGTGTGTCTGTCTGTCTGTCCGTCTGTCACCAGGCTGTATCTCATGAACCGTGATAGTTAGGCAGTTTAAATTTTCACAGATGATGTATTTCTGTTGCCGCTATAACAACAAATACTAAAAAACAGAATAAAATAAATATTTAAGGGGCTCCCATACAACAAACGTGATTTTTTTGCCGTCTTTATAGATAATGGTACGGAACCCTTCGTGCGCGAGTCCGACTCGCACTTGGCCGGTTTTTTTTGTATTAAACATGATAATAAAAAATTTATAACTTTGATCTTTCGTTTTTAAGCTTTTTTTCGTATTTCTTTCGTTACCGAAGCTTTTAGGGTTAAGGTAGATGCGCTAGGGTGGCCCGCGAAATTCAAATTTTCTTACGTTTTTTGCAACATTAGAATCAGCAATACAACTCTCTAAGTTCATGTAAGTGTATTGACTGACGATTTCATGAAATTTTCATTCAATGCACTTACATGAACTTAGAGAGTTGTATTGCTGATTCTAATGTTTATAATTCTGTAAATTCATATTTGTTACGGCCGCTAATAATATTTAGATCAACATACAACCTGATACTGACCTGATAATTGCAAAAAACGTAAGCAAATTTGAATTTCGCGGGCTATTCTAGCGCATCCACCTTAAGTAGCTATATAGGTTTTAATTTCGATGGACCGGGCAGCATTGCCCGTGGATTGGCGCGCGCGCGCGGCGTACCTGTGCGATCACACATGGTCGCGAGGGCCAGACGAGTGATTATTTTAGTTTTTTGAATATTATCAACTATTTTTTGCGCTTAGTAGTTTCTCATAACATAATACTTTACGATCCTTTAAACGTGACAATAGAAACTATTTAGACACAATGAACGAGATTATATTATTTTCGCAAGCTTATTTCTCGGAAAGGATTTCATAAGAGATAATAGCAGTGACTATTATTACAGTGACTATAATTGAGAGTATCGCCATTGTATTATTTGTATTATTATGATTCTATATTGATAATGACATTTATTATTATCTTATTAAAAGGGAATGTTTGGATGGATGTTTGATACTCAATCACGCCACAACGGCTGAACGGAAGCTTGGGAAGTAAACAAATTAATCAAAAACCTAAAAAATAAACAAAGTTTCGGTTTAGACGAAATTCCACCTACGTTATTGAAAGAATGCGCGAATGAACTCACCTTACCGTTTTATCTTTTACTAAATCAGTCTTTTACAGAAGGCACTTTCCCCGAATTGCTAAAGAAGTCATTAATTAAACCAATCCATAAAAAGAACAATAAAAATGATCCTAATAATTACCGCCCAATAGCTCTCTTGCCCTCAGCCTCCAAGATTTTCGAAAAAGCTATGTGTGATCGAATCTATACCTTTTGCGAAAAATTTAACATTTTGAGCGATTGTCAAAACGGTTTCCGAAAAAATCGTTCCACCACATTAGCTGTCTATAAATATATTCAGGAAGCTCTTAATATTATAAATAACAAGGAATACGCCGTAGGGATATTACTGGACATGACCAAAGCATACGATAAGGTACAATTTAAAATACTGCTTAATAAACTGTATGGAATGGGAATCCGCGGGAAAGCCCATGAATGGCTTACGTCATATTTAAAAAATAGAGAACAAATATTAACCACAATAGTAGAGAAATAGAAAAAATCCGATCTAAAAGCAAAATAACTAACGCTTCCATCCCCCAAGGAAGTGTTATAGGTTGCCTATTATTCCTCGTTTACATTAACGACTTACCAAAAACTATAGACGGACCATGTGTTTTATTCGCGGATGACATATCTTTATTAGTCTCATGTAAAAACAACACAAACATAGAAGAAAAACTCAGTTCCACACTCACAAAAACATGTAACTGGATGACCTCACATAATTTAGAAATTAATTATACTAAAACTAAATTAATGACTTTCCACCCATATCAAAAAGCTCCTCTTCACTTAAATTTTAACTTCAACGGCTCAAAATTGGAAACTGTTGATGAATTTACACTACTTGGACTTACATTAGATAAACATATTAACTGGAAAACACAAATACAAAAAACCCGTTCAAAAAAAAACTATAAAAATATATAACAAACTACCTGACATATTAAAAAAAGAAGAAAAGTTGAATATATTTATTAATAAACTTAAAAAATTACTGATAAACAAATGCTATTACTCCTTAGATGAATATTTAAATGATACACAAAATATGAAAAAAAAAAAAAAAAAAAAATATTAATGATAGGTACGGAAAAATAATAATTAAATAAATTAGCAATTATAATAAATTAAACAATATAGCAATAATAATTATTCGAAGATAAACAATTTATATAAAATAATAAACAGAATTATAATAGATATGTACATACATATCGAAATAATCTAAAATATTTAAGTACACTTTTACAGATAAAACAATACATAAACAATAGATAAACGAAATGATAGATCCTATTTGCGATCTCCTGACTTTGAATAAATGTAAGTTAAAACTTGCATGATCTCCTTAAACAGGGCTTCCTCTCTCCTACCCTTTTGCTGTGCCCTACAGGGTCCATAATGATCTAAATATATAGTTACCACCTAAGTACACATTATGGTAAAGCAATAAAGATATTGAGTATTGATTATTGAGGATCTGGATGAAATTTAGCACAGAGATAGAGAAAAAAAAAAATGTTATACACATCAATAGGGATGTAAACTGCAATTTTTTCACGATAGGTGGCGAATCGTCGAGATGGCCATTGAAAACTGTCAATTCCATACATTTTGTAACCTAGCATTCAGTAAATTTCAATTTTCTCGAAATATGCCTCTCGTGCTGTACCAGGATGTACTAATTTCCCAAAGATATCTACAACGCTAAAAAAAAGTAGGAATAGGCTATACATCGCAAAAATTTTGTAGCGACACAGAAATTAGAAGGTGTCACCACTGTGCGGATCGTCCGGAGGACACGGTGGAGCATACGGTGGAGGTGTGCCCTGCTTGGGCGGAGCACCGCCGTGTCCTCGTGGAGGCGATTGGCGGCACTGACCTCTCGGGTCCGGCCCTGGTCCAGGCCATGGTACGGAGCGAGAGGGCATGGGAGGCGGTCACCTCCTTCTGCGAAGCAGTGATGCTCGCGAAGGAGGACGCGGAACGCGTGAGGGAGAGGCAAAGCCTGCGCCCTCACGCCCCTAACCGCCGCCGCTGGAGACACCCTGAGCGTCGGGAATCCCAGGCGGATTCCCGGCCACCATAGGCGCGGGCTTGCGGACGGCGAGCAATGGGTAGCTCGCCGTCCGATAAGGACCAGGCCCGGGTCGATGGCGTGTCGTGTTCCACGCGCGCCTCAAAGAGATGTCAGCACACCTGACGGGGTCCGTTAGGACCGATGCCTGCCAGGGTTGCGGAATAGTCCGAAAGGGATACCGGGACCCTGGCAACAGGCAACCGAAGGAACACGGGTGGGTTTTAGTCTAGTTTAGTTCGTATATTTTATTACATACTTTATTATTGATATGCAAAAGTTACTATATTTATAATTATAATTATATATTTATATAAATTAAAATTACGAGGAGGTGTTGTAGCTTATTCTAGCGACGACATAATCCAAACTAATATCATAAATGCGAATAAGTTTGTTTGTTAGGTACGCTTTGGGATACTTTTATCCCGATGTTTTCACGAGAACAAGACTTACGCTGGTGAAACCACGGGGCTTAGCTAGTAACAAATTACTCCGAAACTGTGATGCTAACGCTACCGGCAAGACGAGAGCGGGGCGCCGCGCGGGTAGCGGGGGGAGTATTGAGTTCCGAGCCAGGTGCCATGTTAATGCGCACGGGTTGTACACCCTGCCTCTTCCCCGCTTATTTGCCAAAAAAAGGGGGAAATCTAATAAGGGAATGGCAAGTATTTACTTACTGTCAGCTGATTATTGACAGATAACATTTTTGACTGACACAAACGTGACTTGAGTGATGTATCAGAACTTACTATAACACATGACCAGCGATGTATTAAAATATTTAGTTTTTCAAGTAAATATTTACAAATACCTAATTATTTTTTAGACTTATTCGAAAGTTTGCTTAAAGCTCCACTTCACAGTGCAATACTATCATAGATCACTAAAACACTGAAAAGTCTAGAACACTTTTCAGTGCAGAGCATCGTGCACGCTACTAATAACATTAAAATATCAGTAGGTATAGGCAGAAATTAGTGAGTCATCCATTATTCCCTTGCCCTTTTCACACTACACGGTAGGTATTGAAGCCTGATTTACACCATACAAGTTTGTTGCTGGTGTCATACAATAAAATAATTAAAGCAACACATGACTTGCATCGTATAAAATAAACGGTGCAACTTTTATTGTTACTTCAACTTAGGTATTCCACAGGTAATCAAATAGGACCTTATTAATCAGGCTTTATTCCCACTGCAAGCTATCAAGTAGAGAAGGAGATGAAATAAATAAAATAGGAAAATTCATTAAGACCGCACACATAAATACTAAACCTTTTATTTTTAAGTTGAGTACTGTATTAGTAACAATCACACATCACTATTGCTAATTTCGCGCTGTCAATAAAACGTCAATGTCAACCAGTGTCAGATACTGTCAACAGCGGATTCTAAGTAAAATTCCATTTGAAAAATATTATTTTCAAATGGAAATGTGAACATTATATGAGAGAAATGGAGGAAAATAAAGTAGAAACAAACGTTGCGAGTGAACGCAAGTCTCCGACGAGAAAAATAGCTCGATTCTGTCTCATTGCTGTAATCGGTAAGTTTTAAGTTTTTTTCCTGTTTTTACTTCGATAAACGCTAAATAAATAGGATAACTTAATGTTATGGACTCTTAAAATCCTTTGACCACGCAAATTCGATCAATGAAATTTAAAAAAAACACCATAATCAGCTTTTTTTTAAAGCATTTTGCAAAAATTCAAATCATGTTTTTTTGCTTGATTGGTGTAAAAAAAATAATTATAAAGTCACTGGGATTGGCTACGCTTATTAACTTTCTACGGAATCAAATAAGTTTTCATTACAGGCATGTTTTTGATAAGAATCCTTGTGACTTGTGATAATTAAACTACATTGTTTCATTTTGTTATGGATATTATTAAACTTGACTTATGACTGCCTCGCTGGTCGCAAGAGAATCCACCAAGGAATCAAACCCATCGTACTGCTGAGCATGAGGCATTGATTCCTGGGTTGGGCGCTGCATTTGTGCCTGATTGATGGCAATATGCTCGCCCACTATTACATAAATATAACTGGCGATTTGGACTATAGCAAACATTTTAAAAGAAAAAACAGGCCTAGTGCGTGTCAATCCACGCACAATGAAGGGTTCTGTAGTTGGGATGAATTTATCCCAAGAACAAACTTAAAATTGTAGTAAAAAAACTTGTTCTCGCATATAAGTTGGTCTATTATTACTTGTTAACTTGCATTATTATATATTACTGCCATGAATATTTTCACATAATTATCCAAAACCAACAATTTAGCTGGCAGGGGGGGGGAGACACTTGACTCAAACAAAAATTGACACCTATAGTATTAATATTTCAAAAACAATATAGTGTGGGGGGGAAACCTAAAAAAATATATTTTTCATGATTTTTTATTTTACTACTTTGTCGGTGTGCCCGAAGGTTTAATTTGGTATGAATTAAACCTTCCTAGTACTAAGAGTCTCTGAGCTAGGCCGCGGACTGACAGGCAGACAGACGGACATGGCGAAACTATAAGGGTTCCTTGTTAACTACAGAACCAACAAACTATACTTAACAATAAAAAAACTGGTCTCTTTTTCCCAGCGCTGACTCTCGGTTATTTACACTATCGGTACGTCTCCTCCCTCTTTGAGAATGACCGCAACTTCTCCTACCTCTCCGAGTTAGAGAGAGAGATGTCGCTACGCACCGAGATGGGGTTCTACTATTCGTACTTTAAGACTGTGGTAGAAGAGAGGCCGTTTGTAGCTGGGATCTCTAAGTTGATGTACGATAAACTGGTGGAGTATCCGAAGGATGTGAACGCGTTTAATCGGTTTAATATTCATCCGGAGGTGAGTTTTGAGTTTTAAGTTTTATTTTCTTAGCCTTTAGGCTTGAATTCCTCTAACGCTGATGTCGGTCGCGTACGTCGTCGCGCGTGCGTATATACACTGTGTTCTATATAACACTATACTGCGGCGCGTACTACGATGCGTGAGCGTAACAAGCAAAGAAATACACTCACTTTCGCATTTATAATATAACTGGCTGCGCCCCGCGGTTTCACCCACGTAAAAAAAGTATCCTTTATCCTATTCTAGGTCATGGTCTACCCCTGTGCCCATCCAAACCCAAAAAAGTTAAAAAATACAAAGACAAAAAACTCAACTAAAAAGGCATAAACAAGACATCACAGACAGACAAACTGAAAATCCGGAATCACACGTAATCTGTTCGATGTATGCCCTTTTTTTTTTTTTTTTTGGTTGGGAAATCATCATTTGACTTCTCCCGCTCTGGGCGGAGCGGAAGGGCGTGTCAGACTCTTACTGACTAAAACCCACCCGTGTTCCTTCAGTTGCCTGTTGCCAGGGTCCCGGTATCCCTTTCGGACTATTCCGCAACCCTGGCAGTCGATGTATGCCCTAATGTGTGACTCCGGATTTTTAATTTGTCTGTCTTTGATGTCTTGTTTATGCCTTTTTAACCCCCGACGGAAAAACAGGGGTGTTATAAGTTTAACGTGTGTATCTGTGTATCTGTCTGCGCAATCGTAGCTGCCAAACTGCTGAAACGATTTTGATTTTTTCGAATTGGTCGTGGAATGAAGGTTTGGTTGAATGAATTGGTCGTGAGTGTTCTTAGCAATAAAAAAAAAATCGTTTATTAGATGCTTTGTATTTGTTTAACTTGTTAGTTCACTTTTTTGTCGTAGTTGGGTTTTAGTTTCATAACTTTTAGTTTTTTTAAGATGCTGCAGAATTGTTACATCTAAACTGCTTACAGGTGATGATCGGAGCGGTGTACCGGTACTTCGAGCCCTATTTAAACACAACAACCCATCGTAAATGCCACATGGTGGACAGGGGCGAAGGCCTAGCCCCTGTAGAAAGCTGTGTAGGGCTCGGGCAGCCTATATTTTTCTATTTGGAGGCCGTGTGGTGGCTAGCGGGGCTGACGGTGGCAGCCCTGTTTTTGCATGCTGCTGCGTTAAGGTAAATATCTATATCTATACATATTATAAATTTATTAAGGAGTCGATCCATCAGGTTAAGCTACGCTTGCCAGGGTTGGTCCCTATTATGGGTGACCATTTTCACATATCGAAACTCCTCCGTGCCTCGGAAAGCACGTTAAGCTGTTGGTTCCGGCTGTCATTTATGGATCTTTGACAGTCGTGACGGGTCGTCATAAGCCCGAAAGTCTAACAACCAGTCTTACCAAGGGGTATCGTATTACCCAGTTACTGGATTGTGGAGGTCAGATGGGTATTCGCTTCATGTAAAATACTGGTATTCAGCTGCATCCGGTTAGACTGGAAGCCCAACATAGTTAGGCTAGGCAGATACATACATACATACATATTATAAATTAAAGTCGCTTTTCGTGTCTGTATACCCGCGTCGTTCTTCTAAACCACTCAACAGATTTTGATGAGGTTTTTAGCATAGTTTAGAAAATTTATTCCGGAAGGTTTATGTGTACGTAAAAATATTGTAACGGAATAAAATAAAATGCCAATGCAATAAAAATAAACGAATTCAGGGGTTCAATAGTCAGTGGGGGCTAAACTTTCTGTTCGGTTTGGCTGGTGGTAGGGCTTGTTCTAAGTCCGCCTGGCTAGCTACCACCATCTTATCTAAGTCTGTCGCCATAACAACAATGTAAACAGCATTGTTGTGTTTCGGCAGTTAGAGGTAAGATAGCCAGTTCGTCTGTGGTTGAGGATTCCGGGTGAAGCTCGCTTCCACCTTCGGCCTGATCATCATTTACCATCAGGCGTGATGAAGGCCAAGAGTTTACCGCTGTGTTTGAAAAAAAAGTCCTATTACAATTATTTTTTTCAACTTACACAGGGTGTAAGGGTAAACACCGTTGTCACTCAAACCATGGGTAGTTGACTTAAATATAAAAATAAATGACCGAGTAACAACAAAAAAGAAACGTTATTTTCATTAAAGATTTTAAAAAGTTTCTATCCGACACCGTGCTTGCTAGCAAAACAGCTGACTGACTGAGGGAGGGGTCGCGCTCGCTGCCGGTCAGGTCACGTCTCGCTCCCCCCGCCCGTGTTGAGACACAAGTTCGTTGCCCTAGCGCATAGGGTGAAAGGGTGAAATACTCTTGTGGAAAAAGTACTTTTTTTTATTTTTTTATTTGTAGTTTTCCATTGGTTTTACGTTCTATAAATGAAACTAAACCAATGGTTTCAAGGATAACGGTGTTTACCCTTACCTACACCTTATACAACGTGCAACGTTAAATGCGCAAAACCTCAGACACCCCAACTGATTTTTAATTCAATTGACCTATATCAGAGAGAAAAAGATCATTAAAAAAAATTGCAATGGTTTTATGTGCTGTTTTAGTTTTACTGGCAATTCTGATCGTTTCTTGCGTCTGCGACGACGCTCTATCGAGGGAGGGGTCGCCACCGAGCCGCTGCTGCGCCGCGCTGGCTTGACCTATTAATAAATAGACACGGCAACGTTTTTAAAGATTTTTATAAAGTGGTTCAGTTAATTCTGCTCGTTATTCTGATCAAACGATCTTAAAGTTTTGCGCATCTAACGTTACACGTCTTATAAGTTTTTTTTTGTTTCCAGCCAAAGCATTTTAGGCGGTTTACTAGCAGTGACACAATATTTTGCGAATCATTGGGAATGCACACGAGTACAATGGGCCCCCAACGAACGCGAGAACTTCGCGGCCCCGCTTTTATTGCTTCAAACTTGGCTTGTATCTATGCAGCTGCGGGATAAGACACGCAGGACTACTTTCCAATTGCAGGTACGTTTTAAAATCAAAATATTTTATTTCACACTACCTGCGCGCCGCGGTTTCAACCGCGTAAGTCTCGATCCCGTGGGAATATCGGGATAAAAAGTATCCTATGTGTTAATCCAGGTTATAAACTATCTGTGTGCCAAATTTCATCCAAATCCGTTCAGTAGTTTTTGCGTGAAAGAGTAAGAAACATCCATACTTTTTACCCCGATATTCCCACGCGATCGTGTCTTACGCGGGTGGAACCGCGGGGTGCAGCTAGTCAGGAATATTTATTTAAAAAGAAATAAAGGAAATAATAATTTTATAAAATATAATTATGTTTCTCTTGTTTCAGGTGTCAATATTCATATTGAATTGCCTCTGTCTCTTATTCTGGCAATTCAGTCAATTCATATTCCTCACACAAACGGCCATTTTCTTTGTAATGGAACAGTTCCGAATCATCGACATTAAAGCTCTTTGCATATTCCTTCACTCCCATTTCTGCGGACTCCACATGGCAGTACTATTATTACAAGGGAATGACATGCTAAAATCGTCCTTATACGCGTCATTCTTCGTCATAGTCTCAGCGTACTGTTTGTTCTTCAGTTCTTTACGCGTTAAGGTTCATGATCGCGTGGATTTGTGTTTGGAGTTGTTTTTGATTTTGTTAAGGATTTCTATAGTTGTTTTAGCAGCGTTTTATTTGAAAAAATTGATAAGTAACTTTTTGGAAGTTGAGGAAGATAGTCATGTTTGGGATATTTTGTACTCGAAATTTACGAGTTTTAAAAGTTTTCATACTTTAATTTATACTTGCACACCTGTCTTCGACTTTCTGCCTTGGAGTTCAGTTAAAAAACTCTTCAAATCATTTTTAATACCATTCGCTGTTCTAAGCATTCTAAATGTATGCAACCGCTGGATTACCGACGCGGTAGAAGACTGTAGGAAAGAGATAAACAACCGAACGCGAACGATAGAAAAGGACGGCAATACATCTGATGAGTCCGACTCTGGTGTTGAAAATTCTGACAGCAAACTTCGTCAACGGAAGCCTGTTACTGATTTGGACGTTATAGACAAGGAGATAAAGTCTAAATTTGATGCGGATAATGAAGATGGGGATGAATTTTTGATGTTTCTACGTCGTTTAAAAGCGGAACCTGCTATATTTTATAATATATCTCAAATGGCCGTTTTTGGTGTCATGGCGGTGTTAATAATGAGGCTAAAGTTTTTATTTACGACGCAATTATGTGTTGTTTCGGCTCTGATGATGAACACTAGTTATTATGCGTGAGTATTTCATATTATTATTTCTTTATTCACATATACAGGGTGAATTTTTATTCGTTTTAAGGGGGATGCGCTAAGGTAGCCCGCGAAATCAAATTTTCTTACGTTTTTTGCAATTTTCATGTCAGCATCAGGTTGTACGTTGATCTAAATATGATTGGTGGCCGTAACAAATATGGATTTACATAATTATAATCATTAGAATCAGCAATACAAGTACTTAAGTTCATATAAGTGCAAAATGTCATGATTTCATGAAATAGTCATTCAATGCACTTACATGAACTTAGAGAGTTGTATTGCTGATTCTAATGTTTATAATTATGTAAATCCATATTTGCTACGCGCGCCAATAATATTTAGATCAACATACAACTTGATACTGACCTGAAAATTGCAAAAAACGTAAGAAGATTTGAATTTCGCGGGTTACCTTAGCGTATCCACCTTAATCCTCTTAAGGGGTCATTGTACTCATCATTATGAACAACTATCACTGCGGGACAAAACATGAAATCGCGAAAAAAAAATCGGCTGTTCCCTAGATTTTGACAAAACAGCTATTTTTTTTTCGCGAATTACTTTGGTCTATTTTTGTCTATTTCTATACTAAAAAAACACTTTTTATCGATTTTCTCCTGAAATATGAGTCCAATTAGAAAAAATCCAATTAGAAAAGATAGTTTTTTTATTGTTTATAATATAGATTTTTCATAAATTTGGCGCGTTATCATGTGAATGGTGTCTGAATTAAAGATGAAATAAAAACTTTTTACAAAAAAAAAACAACCGGCTTCCAAAAAAAACACAAAGTGAAAAATAACTTTATTTTCGGAAGTCGGTATCTGTGGTTTTGAATTTTGTTTTTTTGTTTTTATAATTTTGTAAATGACGCCGATATGCAAGGAAACACATAAAAAAAAGAATTAAACATCCGAATTGATAAACTCCTTTTAGAAGTCGGTTAATGACTAAAATTGATACAACTTGATTTGCGCTATGTTTAGTACCAGTTGCATCGCAGTTGGCAACACTCGTTGCTAACCAGTTTAGGTTGAGTTGCTGTCACCCCGTGTAAAAATGACCTAAGTGAACCCTATTAAAAACCTCACCCTGTATGTTTCCAGATTGCCTCGGTCATACAAGCGATTTCTGCCATTGTTCTGGGTCGTGTGTATGTGTCCGTTGGTTTACGACTTAATCCAGAGCATGTCAGAGGAAATGTCAAATATTGGTGAGTTTAAATTATTATTATCACTAGTTGTCCGGTCAATTTAGACATAAAATTAGTGGTCAAATAACAATAATTCCCGGAGAGCCAAATATTGGTGGAGAGCTGGAGTTTACCATTACAAATAAAGTTTTAAAAATCCCCATCGATCCTATGTGTGCTACAAAAGTTATTCGGGGTCAAAGGTCAAAATTTTCTCTTAAAATTCTCTCCAAAATGGTCTTCATGATTTTTTTTCTAAGAGTTACCATTCCTGAGATATCGCGATTCTAAGAGTCACATTAAACATGATATACACACATTTCCACGCCAACTGTGAGGTAGTGTACTCGGCGCGTTTTTTTTTACCGTGGTTTCCCCTCTAGGCCTACTCCACTAAGTGTCATGACAATTTTAGGATAATTTAAGGGAACAATACCCTATCTAGGCATGTCGGTAGGGTAGGAAGGTAGAGTCTCTACCCTACCTACCTACCCTATCCTACATACCTAACTACCTAAATGCCTACCCTACCTACATGCCTACCTACCTATCTACGGAGATAATATATAATAAACAAAGCCATTCTATACAGAATATATGAGAAAACGAATTTTCTTCATATTTTTTTTTCGTGAATTTTTCCGATGTTTTAATAGAACTTATTCTGCTATTTTGTTCGGAGACAAATCCAACAAATCAAAGATCATCAAAATAACTCCAGCAGTTCTCGAGTTATAAGTGCTTGAACAAACCCTACTTTGTTTTATTATATACTAGCTGCGCCCCGCGGTTTCACCCGCGTAAGTCTCGATCCCGTGGAAATATCGGGATAAAAAGTATCCTATGTGTTACTCCTGGTTATTAACTATCTGTTTGCTAAATTTCATCCAAATCCATTCAGTAGTTTTTACGTGAAAAAGTAACAAACATCCATCCATCCATACTTACAAACTTTCGCGTTTATAATATTAGTTAGATTCCGCAACATGTCTTTTTTTCCAGTGACATAAAGCAAAGGCTTCAGGGTAGCCCGCGAAATTCATATTATCTTACGTTTATTGCAGTTTGCAGTTCAGTAGAGTAGAATAGAATAGAATAGAATAGAATAGAATACATTTATTTGTCAGAATATTGTACAAAGTTGTTATGTCCATTATGTATTATGATCATAATATACTGCCGTTTCCGGCGTACAAATATGGTTTGTAAAATTATGGGTCATCATTACATTAAAAATAAATTATTAATCATTAAAATTTGAATATTACAAATAATTTAAATAAATTGAACAATAGTAGTAAACATAATTATTAATTATATAAGTAAAATTTCAATAAGGTCAAGGAGATAAAATATAATTTATAGTAGGCAATAATGTCAAATATCAGGTAAATTTAAAAAAAGTATCAGGTTGTAATTTGATTAAAACATGATTCGCGACCATAACAAATATATATGTATTTACAGAATTATAAACATGAGCCTATTATGTAAAATCATGTATGTAACTCATTATGTTTAAGTTAGTTTTTTTTTTCAGGCGAATTCAGTGACATAAACCAGGAACAGCTACTAGAATGGATTCGAACCGACACACCCGTGGGGGCAGCATTTGCCGGCTCTATGCCGCTCTTAGCCACTATCATGCTCGTCACACGGCGCCCTATAGTGACACACCCACATTACGAACACTTGGAGGCACGGTATGTACCTTATCACTGTAGGGGCAGCATTTGCCGGCTCTATGCCGCTCTTAGCCACTATCATGCTAGTCACACGGCGCCCTATAGTGACACACCCACATTACGAACACTTGGAGGCACGGTATGTACCTTATCACTGTGGGGGCAGCATTTGCCGGCTCTATGCCGCTCTTAGCCACTATCATGCTAGTCACACGGCGCCCTATAGTGACACACCCACATTACGAACACTTGGAGGCACGGTATGTACCTTATCACTGTGGGGGCAGCATTTGCCGGCTCTATGCCGCTCTTAGCCACTATCATGCTCGTCACACGGCGCCCTATAGTGACACACCCACATTACGAACACTTGGAGGCACGGTATGTACCTTATCACTGTGGGGGCAGCATTTGCCGGCTCTATGCCGCTCTTAGCCACTATCATGCTAGTCACACGGCGCCCTATAGTGACACACCCACATTACGAACACTTGGAGGCACGGTATGTACCTTATCACTGTAGGGGCAGCATTTGCCGGCTCTATGCCGCTCTTAGCCACTATCATGCTAGTCACACGGCGCCCTATAGTGACAACCTCATTACGAACACTTGGAGGCACGGTATGTACCTTATCACTGTAGGGGCAGCATTTGCCGGCTCTATGCCGCTCTTAGCCACTATCATGCTAGTCACACGGCGCCCTATAGTGACACACCCACATTTCGAACACTTGGAGGCACGGTATGTACCTTATCACTGTAGGGGCAGCATTTGCCGGCTCTATGCCGCTCCTAGCCACTAACATGCTATTCACTCGGCGCCCTATAGTGACACACCCACATTACGAACAGTTGGAGGCACGGTATGTACCTTATCACTGTAGGGGCAGCATTTGCCGGCTCTATGCCGCTCTTAGCCACTATCATGCTAGTCACACGGCGCCCTATAGTGACAACCTCATTACGAACTCTTAAAGGAACGATATGTTTGCTATAATATCACGCCTTTACTTATTCCTCGAAGGGTTAGGCAGAGATTACATCCACATTTCGCCAGTTATGTTTAGGGTGAGGTTAAGCTACGCCTACCGGGGTTGGTCCGTGGATGGGTGACCATCTTCACATACCGGGACTCCTCCGTGCCTCAGCGTTAATCCGTTGGTCCCGGCTGTCATTCGTGGATCTTTGACAGTCGTTACGGGTCGACAGAAGCCCGAAAGTCTGACAACTAGTCTTACCAAGGGATATCGTATTACCCAGCCTATGATTCCTATCTGGCCTTCACAACCCATTAATTATGAAGGTCAGATAGGCAGTCGCTCCGTGTAAAATACTGGTATTCAGTTGCATCTGGTTAGAAAGGAAGCTGACCCCAAGATAGTTGGGAAAAGGCTAGGCAGATTGATTGATGTTTAGGGTCGAGATCTATAAGCGATACTTACCTGTTTTAGCTTAGACATGTTAGTCTCTATCTAGTACTTAGGCTTAGCCAAAATACGTACTATAGTTTAGCCGAGAACAGTGTTCCGCGCCTTAGGAATGAGCGACGAGAGGCAGAGTTGACGAATGAGCGGCGAGAGGCAGAGTTGACGAATGAGCGGCCTGCATTGCTCCTCCGTCTCGCCGCGCTATGTGCGCTTCCTAAGGCGCGGAACAGCGGTATCATTTTCATGGAACAGCGTCTCGATCAAACTATAGCTCACCCATTTTAACTTATACAATATGTTATCTAACGAAGCGCGTTCCCGATAACTTGCAATAGTATAGCGTCTATACATGCTAAAAAAATATTACCATTAAAAAAAAGATTTTTTTTAAATTTTATAGTAAAATATTCACAAAAAATATTGAATTGATACGGAAAAAAACTCGCACACTTGTCACACTTGTCTTTCTACGTTGAAATACAAGTTTGCGTGTACAGAGTGTTTCTTTTACGTATCAATTTAATAGTTTGGTGAAATAATTCACTACTTAAATAAAAAAATAAAAATGTTTCATTTTTTTTTTTTTTTTTTAGCCGATTCTATACTATTACGGGTTAACGGGAGCGCCCTTTGGTAGTTAACATATTGTATAATACATATTTGTCGTTACAGGGAACGTGCTTATGCCGTCCACAAGATGTACGGACGGTTCCCGCCGCACGAACTGTACCAAGAGCTGACCAAACTGAAGGCGACCTACCTCGTGGTGGAGACTATGTACTGTTATGGAAGGAGCGGGTAAGTTGAAACTGACTTGTCAAGGAATAAGAATTGCTTGCGGACGGCGAGCAATGGGCAGCTCGCCGCCCGATAAGGACCAGGCCCGGTCATGGGGTCTCAACTCGAACAAATTATAATTAGTCTTCAAAAAAAATCATAGACGGCAGCATAAGTAACACTTATGAAATTAACAATCACTAAAAAGCGTTAAACGGCAAATTTTGAATGAAGTAATAGGTATTAGTAATAAAAACTTTTTACAAAAAAAAAAAACAACAGACCGACGAAAAACACAAAAAACGTTAAAAATAACTTTAATTTCGGAAGTCCGTGTCTTTGCCAACAATTTTTTTCAAGTTTCGTTTTTTGCCACCGACTTCCGAAATTAAAGTTATTTTCAGTTCTGAGTGTTTTTTTTTTTAAAGTCTGTTTTTTTTTTTCACTTTTTAGTTGTGGTACCTACCCCACACAAATTCGAATACCACTAGCTGATATAAAAATAAAAGTGAAGGAGTAAATGAATACATCGTCTAGATAAACTAAGTGGACACCGACTTCCGAAATCAAAGTTATTTTTAACTTTTTTTGGAAGTCGGTTGTTTTTTTTTAATGTTTTTTTTTCACTTTTTAGTTGTGGTACCTAACCCACACAAATTCGAATACCACTTCACTATGTAAATAACAATGACGGAGTCAAAGAATATATCGTCTACATATACTAAGTGGGAAAAAATACGTAATATTGAAGCTAACTCAAAAACTACGCAAGCAAAGTTAATAAAATTTATATGGGACCACCTCTGAAGCATGACCTACCAAACAAAAAAAGAATCATCAAAATCGATTCATAATTGGCGGAGTAATCGCGTAACAAAAAAAAAACATACAGACGAATTGAGAACCTCCTCCTTTTTGAAGACATCGGTTAAAAATCAAAACATCTTGGTTTAATGCTGATTTATGTTTTTACACTCTAAATCTTGTATTTTCAACAAAAAACATAAATAAAGCCTTTGACTTCAATTCGAACCCTTAGAATGATAAAGTAGCCATCTGTTAATCATTTTAGATATACAATAGATGACGTTTTACTCAATTTGTCCTGTCATTACTTTAAACTTACGTTTAGTCTTTTCATTAAGGAAACTCAAACAACATTTTTGTGTTTCATATCAACTACTTTTCGTAGAAATATAAGAATTGAAAACCTAGGAAGAAAAAACATAGGAAAGGAAGAAAAAAATCTAGGAGTCTTGCCTAGTATCTAGTCAAGACTCCTAGATGGCGTTGTAAAACTACAGTCTCTGGCAATTATTGAGTCGCTGATGGTGCCATCTGTTAAAAAAATGGAGAAAGAAAAATAGCCAGCTCAATATACAGACTTAGGGTGGTGTCATTTGTATGGGATTGGGTATCTGTAGGTAGTATTATAATATCTGTGCCCGGTCGATGGTGCGTCGTGTTCCACGCGCACCTCAAAGAGATGTCAGCACACTTGACGGCGTCCGCTAGGGCCGGTGCCTGCCAGGGTTGCAGGAAAGTCCGAAAGGGATACCGGGACCTTGGCAACAGGCAACTGAAGGAACACGGGTGGGTTTTAGTCAGTAAAAGTATGACACGCCCTTCCGCTCCGCCCACAGCGGGAGAAGTCATTTGAGGATTTCCCAACCTCAAAAAAAAATAAGGAATAAGAATTGTTGTGTTTCGGCAGTTAGAGGTATGATAGCCAGTTCCGCTGTGGTTGAGGTTTCCGGGTGCTGCTCGCTTCCACCGTCAGCCTGAGCATCACTTACTATCAGGTGAGATGCAGGCCAAGACCTTCCAAGTCGAGGATAAAAAATAAACATCAAGCAAAGCAAAAAAAGACGATGATGACGCATGCGACTCTAGGCTAACTACCAGCCACACGAGTCGATCGATCAAGCTACGCTGGCGATGCCGCGAGGTCGATCCGTGGATGGGTTACCATCCATTTCATACCGAGACGTTAAAACTTAGTCTCAGAGATGATAAGTCATATCTTTGACAGTCGTTACGGGTAGCCAGTCAGGAACCCGAGAGTCTGACAACCAGTCTTACCAAGGGGTATCGTGTTACCTAGTAACTTGGTTATGGAAATCAGATGGGCTGTCGCTTCAAGTAAAATACTGGTATTCAGCTGCATCCGGACTGGAAGCCGACCCCAACATAGTTGGGAAAAGGCTGATTTTCATCTGCCTTTTCCCAACTATGTTGGGGTCACCCAAAGGGCAATGGAGTGGGCTATGCTTAGAGCTTCCCTACGTGATCGAATCAGAAATGAGGAGATCCGCAGGAGAACCAAGGTAACCGACATAGCCCGAAGTATTGCCAAAGTTAAGTGGCAGGACACATTGCTCGCAGAACAGATGGCCGATGGGGCCGAAAGGTTCTGGAGTGGCAACCGCGTACCGGAAGACGTAGCGTTGGAAGCCCCCACAAGGTGGACCGATGACCTGGTGAAGGCCGCGGGAATGCGCTGGATGCGAGAAGCACAGAACCGGTCGAAGTGGCGGTGCTTGGGAGTCCTATGTCCAGCAGTGGACGTCTTTCGGCTGAAATGATGGTGGAGCTCGACTTTTTTGACCGACTTCTTCAAAAAGGAGGAGGTTCTCAATACGTCTGTATGTTTTTTTTTTTGTTTGTATATTATGCGATTACTCCTCAGACCAATTAAAAAACCAAGACAGAGCGCTGTCAACAGTAACGTGAGGCCGGTTTCGTAAACATGTGTGCAAATATTTTGGTGTAGTTTGATTGTAAATGTGTGCGTGTGAGCGTGTATGCAAAGAGCGGTGGTGTAGTTTTGGCATGCTTCACTTTATTGTTCGCAGCGGTCTGTCTTGGTTTTTTATTTGGTCTGAGGATTACTCCTCGAAATATGAGTCGATTTTGATGATTATTTTTTGTTTGGTAGGTCATGCTTCATATAAATTTTATTAACTTTGCTTGCGTAGTTTTTGAGTTAGCTTCAATATTACGTATTTTTTCCCACTTAGTTTATGTAGACGATGTTCTATGTGTCTCCGTCACTGTTATTTACATAGCAGGTAGTGGTATTCGAATTTGTTTGGGGTAGGTACCACAACTAAAAAGTGAAAAATACTAACTTTTTACAAAAAAAATCACAAAAAAGTAAAAAATAACTTTAATTTCGGAAGTCGGTGTCTTTGCTTTTCATTTTTTGCCACCGACTTCCGAAATGAAAGTTATAATTTTTTTTTTTTTTGGATGTCTTTTTTTTTGTGTAAAGTTTTTTTTTTTTTTATCCTTTCAGCACTGGTTGTTCATTCAAAGACATCTGGGATGTGGAAGCCCCGTGGCTCAGCAATCGTCCATCAGTGTGCCATACTCTTCTGACACAATCGGTTGGACATTTCTACCCAGTGTTCAGAAATGACCATTACGCCGTGTTCAATGTTCATGACTACAGCGTCAGGTGAGTTTGCAGTTATGTAGCTGTAGGATTTTGACTGATATAAATACACAGATGAATACAGATGGTTCACTGTAGGCGTATTTATCGTAACAGATAGAAATAACAGATATTAAAAAATAACAAATAACAATTGTTCCTAATAATAAAACATACCATATTTTTTCTTTATGCAGTATGTTAACTAACAAAGGGCGTCCCCTTTAACCCGCAATAGTATAGCGTCCATACATGCAAAAAAAAAAAATTGGTTACACTCAAAAAAATTTTTTTTAGTGTTACCAAATTTTCAATTTTCTCAAAAAAATTGGTTACACACAATTTTTATTTTTTTTTTTAATTTTTTCTTGTGAAATATTCCCAAAACTATTAAATTGATACGTAAAAGAAACACTCTGTACACGCAAACTTTTATTTCAACGTAGAAAGACAAGTGTGGCTACACAGATACAGAGTGTTTCTTTCCTGTATAAATTGTGAATATTTGTCTTTTGAAAACTTTTTTATTATGGCAATATTTTTTTGGCATGTATAGGCGCTATACTATTGCAGGTTATCGGGAACGCCCTTCGTTACATACCATACGGTATTATTACTATACTATTTATCTTCTCTCTTTTATCTTGCAGATACATGCCCCGTAGCTTCGACACTTGACATCAACTTAAAACGCACGCACACACAAACGAGACTGACAAGCTAAGCATATGAAGTTGGTTATCCACTGCGTTTGCGCATCTACTTTGTTCGTGGTCATGGTGGCCGTTTTTAGGCAAACACAAAGTATATGCACGGTGCATGAACCATGCACGAACGTAGTGGATAGCCAGCTTTAGCTGTAAGGTGAACTCACCGGTTGTCGGCCGACTAAATAATAGATATCTGATATCTGGTTCACTGCCAGGCCGCAAAAATAATGCCACGATTTTAACATGCTCATGTTCATGGACATGATAATGCCTAGAAATGTGGAAATAATATTATTGATACCCGGTTTCTGATTGGCTAATCAACTCTGTATGAAGCGGACTGTCACATTCTTGTCAAATTTGATTTGATTTCCACGGTTATTTTATCTCTGACTAGTCCCCCAAAGGGCGTTTGTCCTCCACCTCCGCCGTCACCGAGAACGTGCCGTTCGCCCGGCTTTTGTTTTATCTATCTAGTATTAGCTTTTGCCCGTGTTTTGGCATTTTTTATATATTTTTTTAGGATTCTTAATTCATATTCCTTATGGCACCTCTTTAGGTCATGAGCTATCCGAATATCAAAAAATATTTGGCCCAGGTCTTATGCGTGAAAATTGATTCGCTGTTACAATGTATAGTAAATGCCGTTAGCGGTGGACACACGATCGCCGTCACCGGGACGTCACGTTCGGTTTGAATAATCTCGTTTTCTTCGTGACATTCCGATGACTGCTGCAGTGGACAAACGCCGTAACTAGAATAAATAAATATCATTTTGATTTTGACAGTCATGCTAAATCAGAGGTAAAATAATTGTGAGGGACTTTATTTAGACAGAATATTTTATGCAATTCATTTCCTGAATTCCCAGCTGTCATTAGCAATTCCTCTAAATCGACACAAACTGGTGACACATATTAGCTGAATCATAGTATCATGTACTCAATTCATATTCGAATCATATCTGGTGTAAATATTGCTGCCTGAAATTGACTTAATTATTAATAAAATGACCGTAATTTAAATTAATTAATTTACATTTTAACAATAAACTTCAATAAAGCAATTCATAATTTGTGTACCATTTTACGAATCTCCATACAAAACTGTCAAACAGATGAATTGCGGAATATGAATTGCATTCAGATCATATTATGAATTTGTCAGTTTATGACTTTTACGATGATTCATAATATTATCATTAAGATTCTGCCAAAGGCCGTTTTAGGCCCCAAGGTGAAATGAATTTGACAGTCGGTGTCAAATCATGATAAGCCTTTCAGAAACCGGATGCCTGTGTCACAAAGTGTAAATATACTTAAATAAATGTGTTAGGAATTGTTATATTACGTATTTTTGAAAAGTGAAAATGTAAATACCTATAGTCTGTTTTTTAATCTCGTAGACTAATTTGACAGGTGCAAATGTCAAACTCCAAACTGAAAAACAAACAAAAATCACCTGAAATGTCAAATTACGAGATTAAAAGTGTCCCTTTAATGACGACATTAATTTAACATGCCATATTTGTTACGGTCGCGAATCATATTTTAATCTACATACAACCTGACACTGAATTGCAAATTGCAAGAAACGTACGCATAAAACGAACGCTAAACCGTATATAAGAGATACGGTTTAGCGTTCGTTTTATGCAGTTATTTTAATTTCATTAAGGGGGATGCGCCAACTTTCTTACGTTTCTTGCAATTTGCAATTCAGTGTCAGGTTGTATGTAGATTAAAATATGATTCGCGACCGTAACAAATATGGCATTACAGAATTATAATCAGTTGAATCAGCAAACAAATACGTGCAAAGAGTATGCGAATTGAAGGAAAGAGTAGGAGTGTAGGAGTAGCAGAAGGGGTAATTTAGTTTGTTAAAAAAATTATTTCAATGTTCGAATTATTTTATCTTATTACATTTTTTTATGATTACTGGCCATTAGCCCTACCCGTGTGTTAAATTAATGTCGCCATTGCAGTGGCAAGTTGGATAATAATTAAAAAAAAAACTTTTATATGATTTAAAAAAAAAACGATAAGTTTAAATACTGCACATTCTTTAGCACAGTATTCTTTAGTTTTCAGTCTTAGTGCTATTTTATTTTATTGTTATTTTTCTGTTTTATTAACTCGTAGACATGCAACAAGCAGTAGAGGGGCGTGCAATTTTAAATAAGGCGATTTTTTTTATCCTGTGTACATTATTTGTGTACATTTAAGGCGGATGCGCCAAGGTAGCCCGCGCAATTCAAATTCTCTTACGTTTTATGCAATTTGCAAGTCAATAACAGGGGGCCAAGTCTACTAATTTACAAACGTGTCAGTGGTCTCACAATGATCAGTTTTTGACAGATTTTGTATGGCATATCTGTCAAAAACTGATTAGTATTGACATTATGACATTTGAGGATTATCCTCAAATGTCATGATTTCATGAAATAGACATTCAATAGGATTATATGAAGTTAGAGTGTTGTATTTATGATTTTTATGATTATAATTCTATAAATAAATATGTGATACGGCCGTGAATCATATTTAGATCAACACACAACCTCCTACTACCTGCAAATTGGAAAAAACGTAAGAAAATTTGAATTTCGCGGACTACTCTGACGATTTCGCTTTAATGCTCGGTTCCTATAAAAAAATACGAATTATTATTGTCATTTAGCTGGTTACCCCTTTTTCCAATATATTTTGATGCATCGGGTACCTAATTAATGAAAGCATCTATGTCATACTCGACTATGCATTTTTATGTAAATATTTTTAATTATAACTTGTTAAAATATATAATACTAGCTGATGCCCGCGACTTTGCCGATTGCCCGCGTGGATGTCGGTTATGATATACTAAAACCTTACTCGAGAATCGAGAACCACTCTATCCATTGGTGAAAACAGCGTGAAAATCGGTGCAGTAGTTTTTGAGTTTATCGCGTACAGGGCGACAGACAGACGCGGCGGAGGACTTTGTTTTATAATATGTAAGGAAGTAATTATGTCCGTACGAGTCTAGCAGTGGTAACTAGTGGTGAATTTGTGCGTTAGCGCAGGAGCTATCGGTACCGTCCGAGACAATTGTGAAATCTTGCAGGTGTGTTGTGTGCTCACCGACGGTCCTCGTCTTCACACATTCACAGCGTGTTTGTACACTTGTTAACCACAAATAAAGCGCGCGTCGTTTCTCAGGTCAGATGACATTAGTTCCTTGTAAAATTTTGATGTACAGTTGTATCTAGTTAGACTGGAAGTCGATCCAAAATTACTGAAAAAGCATAACGCTTCTTTGCAGTCGGGTAAAATGTAGAAAAGTGGCATTACAACTTTCCTATGAAAAATGGTTGTGCAAGAAACGTAATGTACTTTTTATATTTTTTGAATGATTTTAAAGTACTTTAAAGTTTAAACTAATACTGCCAATAGTTATCGTTGTGCGCTACATTTTTTTTTCTTTTTGGGATCCCAATTCTTTATTGATCCCTATTTTTTCTGCGTGGGATCCTATTTTACTATTTGGGAGCCTTGAACAATAAGCTAAGTAGTCCCTAAATTATGTGCCGACAGAGGACGGGGCCGCCGCCCGGCTAGAGATGGGTAGCACACCTTTTTAAAATGAGGATCGTTTGAGGCACTCTTTTTACAAAGTGTGCTAGCACGCTGTGCTACCATGAATGAGGCGAGGCTGCGGTGGCTTGTGAGCACGAACGTGTGAGTGGTGAGTCGCGTGTCTCGCAGAGTCGCCGCGCAAGTCGCGTGTGTGCTGTTTTTTGTGTGACTACAACTACTGATTAGTGACAACGCGACACGTCACCGCACACATATGCAGTAGAGTAGGCAGACGCGCGGTGAGTTCTGTGGTGTATGTTTGTGCTAGCAACAGTGAAAGAAGACATCAATGAACAAAAAACAAAAAAAAGAGTGAGTGACTCGATCGACTGACTCATTTCGTTCAAAACTCACAAGTAGAAATGTTCTGTGTGTAGCTAATCTGTGCCACTATGGTGTGTGCTAGCACATCAAAATAAAAAGAGTGAGTGACTCTTTTCATCCAAGTGAGTAGCTATAACTGTGCTAGTACGTGTGCTGAGTTACACGATCTATAAACACACACACAGTATACATTTTTACCTTTTCCATCATCGTTATCGCTGATAGAATGCCACTTTGTCTAGGGCTTCAGGGGGCCTAGACATGAGACGATCGCTTCGAAAGTATTTCTACAACGACTTTCAACAGGATTGACATAAGCTTTTCGATAGCTCATGTCAGCCCTATACATTATTGCCTTTTCCATCATCGTTATCGCTGATAGAATGTCACTTTGTCTAGGGCTTCAGACCACACTGGTAACGAAACGAAACAAAGCTAAGTTCGTTTAGCTCCGCTCATGTAGCTTCCGCGTCTTTTCATACTTTGGTCCACACCCGCGAACTATGAGCCGAAGTATGAAAAGACAGTGTCGCCTTCGCCTCAGGGGAGGTACCTACTCATATGTTTGGCTCGGCATGATTCGGAAAAACCGGGCGGCAAAATCGAATACATTGTATGTTGTCTAACTAAGACAAAATACAAAGACCATTTAAAAAAAAAAGTTTAATTTTTTTATAGTAAAATATTCACAAAAAATATTAAATTGATACTGAAAAGAAACACTGTACACGCACACTTGTCTTTCTACGTTGAAATACAATTTTGTGAATATTGCAAGAGGAATAATTAAAATAATTATTTATTTAATTATTCCTCTTGCAATTTTTTTTTTTTGCTGGTTATTACGTTAATTTTGCATCCATGCATGCAAAAAAATAATTTTAATATATTTTTTTAATTCCTTGTGCAATATTCACAAAATTGTATTTCAACGTAGAAAGACAAGTGTGCGCTACAGTATTACGGGTTAACAGGAACGCTCTTTGTTAGTAAACACACTGTATGTAGTATGCTCGGAAAAAAGCCGTTCGGCTTAGCTCAAATTTTGCCGACCCGACCCGAACATGATTAAGCGATGGTAGATGCCGAATAGCTTGCCGATCGGCACGAGCCGAATGAAAGCTGAATGTGTAATTGCATCGGTTCTTCTTTTTTGTTCAACAAATTCTACCGAATCACCTCTTTTTTTGGTTGGAGTTTAAAACTTTTTTTTTTTGTCTAGGTCGCTAGCTAAAGTATTATTATTAAGTAATGTGATTACGACCTACTGTAAATATCTAGAAAAAGTGTAAAGTTTATTTTGAATAATAAATTTATTCTGTTACTTATATATTTATTTGTTTTATTTTTCTCAGTATCGCTCCGTATTAAGTTTATTTCTCAACTAGCTTCCGCCCGCGGCTTCGCCCGCGTGGTATGTCGATAAAAAGTACCCTATGTACTTCCCCAACATGCCATCTATCTCCTTGCGAAATTTTGTCGTAATCCGTTCAGTGGTTTAGGTGTGAAAAGGTAAAATACAGACAGACAGACAGAGTTACTTTCGAATTTATAATATTAAGTATGGATGTATACGCATTATTATTCTACCTTGATGTCTTCATGACGTGTACAAGATATAAAAAAAAAAGTTCGTTGCTAGGGTATATGCCAAACTCGTACCTAACGCGTGTAAAATCACGTTTTTTGCGCTTCAGGGCGGGATTTTTGCCCAGCACCGTAATTGCGTAACGCACAATCAATCATAATCTGAATAATTTTGCAAGATATTGCTAATCCGCTGCTTCGTGTTACGTAATTAGGGTGCAGGTTAGCTTGTACAATACGGCCGACGAATCATGGCCGGTCTAAACACAGGCTAGTCTGACTGAACGCGCACAGCCATGTTTTCTCACACTCTACTCATACTCTTACTCGATATAGTTCGGTTCAAACCGGAACATGAGGTCGCTGCGGAGTAACAAATTCATGTATCAGCGGGGGTGAGGGGTGGGGTACTGCGCAGCGAAAACCTAACATCCGAGCCGCCATTAAGTTTGAATCGAACTATACTTATAATATAGTATAAAAAATGTTACAGCGCAGCCTTCTGCGCAAGGTTTCGACCGGCCAGGATTTATCGGCCGTATTACATACGACGTATATTATCTTTATTATAGTGACACTATGAGCAAGCATGCTAAAACGATCTCTTGTACAATACGGCCGATATAACTTGGCATCTCTGAACATAGGCGCATATAACTTTCGCAAATGTTCTCTCACTCACACTCGCCTCAAGACATGTCACCATATTTTGGTTATTGAAAAATGTTAATGTGCAGCCGGCGCGAAGTTCTAAACTGCCAAGTTTGTAGTCAGGTTTAATTAGTACATAAGTAATGAAAAAAAAGTTTTGATAAAATAATTAATATTTAATAACTATTTATAATCTCATAATTAAATTTAACGTAAAAATACAAAAACATAATTGGAACATTCAGTTACAAATACATCATTAACTTGAAGATTTTTTTGACAGCTCATTTTTTTTTTCATCGTTAAGTTTAGGACTTTAAATTGTGAAAAAAATAAAATGGATTTTCTCTTGGCCAACAACGATCTTAAGGTCTAAATTAAATACAAGAAAATAAAATAAATAACCAAATTTTTTTACAATAATGTTGAGTACCCTACTATTTACTATTCTACTTATTTATTTTATATTTTTAATTTAATATAATACTAAATTACGGATAAATAATATGGCTTTCGTTTGAGTGATGTGGCTCTTGATTTCATGATCATCAGCTTTTAATCCTAACATAATGGTGTCCTACATTTCTATAATCGCATCTACGTTTTCTGTTGTGTAACATTAAACCCGTTTTGTAAATTCTTGTAACTATAATTATTATTAAAAAACTAGCTGCGACCCGCGGTTTTACCGGCATAAGTACCGATCCTGTGGGATTATCGGGATAAAAAGTATCCTATGTCCTAACCAAGGTCATGGTCTACCCATGTGCCAAATTTCATTCAAATCCGTCCAGCCGTTTAAGCATTTATAATATTAGTAAGGATCTAGAGAGCAAACAAAATCTTTCATGATACTTATATAAATAAATTCTTTAGGTACCTAATTTTACGCAAAATAAAGGAAAACTGAGCATAAAATATACTCCATTTGAAGTAAGATTAGACATTTTACAGTCCGTTCAACCAATTTTGACTTCTATACTGTAGGCATTAGGATGGCATTAAAAGCAAAAAAGATTACACAATACCAATTGTCTACTGCAGCTGCCATTTGTCATGCCACCAACGCAATAGAAATCAAAATCGGTTGAATTGTCTGTAAAAAAAGGCTTATTTAAATGTCTAATCTTATTTCAAATGGAGTATAGGCAAACTGAGGCGAATCCAGAGTCGGACGCGACTGCGCGCAATTGTTCGCACAATCGGAGTGAGCGTAACCTCGACCAACGCTAAGCCTTGCGGGAAGATGGAAGATACCTACCATGGTTCACACAATTCATACTTCTCAAGGCATTCGATCAGCCATCCAATGGGCAACGCTTTCAAATGCTGCATATTATACATGGGTTCATACATATCCTTAAAAATAATATAATGAGAACAATTCATCAACTTTCCATCCTTCTGCGCATGGTACGGTACCAATTTCTCACTCTCCGGAATCGATTCAGGATTCGGAACCCTCCTCAGAACAATACCACCGGCATCACTAATTAACTTTGTCAAAATAGCTTTTGTTAAAACAACAGATTTCGAAATCTCATATTTAGTGTTGAAATTATGCAAGTAGAAATGACAGCCATTAAAAATGCCTGGTAATTGTTTGTATTTAATATAACGAGAATTTCTAGGGCCTTTATAAGATGTAGTTCCTACCCCCTTCACTTCGTAGGTTTCAAAAGGCTCTAATTTGTATTCAGTTGATTTTGTAACCCATTCGGATGATATAACCCAGACATTACTGGCAATTGCTTGTAACACATCCAAACTGGATGAACAAATTCCATCTTCGGAATCAACTACTAAATGCGTAACCTTTTTAGTGAATTTCGCTTCTATTGTAATATTACTGTGATGTTTTGCTAAGGTTTTTAGCTTGTTATGTACAGTGCGGTACTGAGAAACACAGTACAGATGGATATCATCGAATTCTATCTCTGCATACAACGCAGCTAGGTGGGAGACATTAACACTCTGTGTATGTAAAATCTTGTCAGAGGCCACTCTTAACCTATTCTTCACGTCTACGGAAGCAAGTTGATATGGAGTCTCCCCTTTACAGTTTCTTGCGTTCATATCCGCTCCGTGCTTTATCAATTCCTCGGCTATCTCTACATAGTTGTATCTGACAGCCTCATGTAGCGGAGTCTCATTGCTTTGTCCGGGAACATCTATTAATGTATTGTACTGTAATAGTAGAGTAACAAGGTCCAAGCGCCCGTTTTGCACAACTTCATGCAACGGTGTCCAGCCTGCATTGTCTTTAGTATTAGTGTTAGCACCAAGACTGAGTAGTTCTTTTATCCTATCAACTTTACCAAGACGACAGCAGATATGTAGCGCAGTTTCGCCTTTATTATTACGTTTTTCATTGTTTTTGTTGAATTTTGAACTCATATTCGAATTGATAGTCTCGCTCAACTCTTGGCGGGAGTTCGTCTTGTCAGATAGCGGCTTCTTGAAGCTAGATTCAGTCGTACTCTTACTTGAAGCAGGGACTGCGTCATTCTTCTTGGTTTTCTTACTCGATGTTACGCTGGGTTCTTTTGGCCGAAATTTCTCGAATAACTTGTCTAACTCCGTAGCGGAGTCGATACAAACTTGAATTCTTTCGTCGACGTACGTAGAACAGTCATCTAGAGGAATTTTACAGGTCGGGCAGGTCTTCAATCCGGTGTGAACAGCACATATGATGTGGAAACATTTCTTTAGTACTACGGGATCTTTACACATTTCACCGCACACGCCACATGTATAATCCTTTTTCACTGTGTCCAGAGCTTTTATAAAGTTGTTCAAGTCAGTAGAAGACATGTTTTCAGAGGAATGTTTATTTTTGTTTTGCGATTGAGAAGTTTTGGTGTCGCGGGAAAATCGTCTTGTTGTTTGACAACTTTGACATTGACACAACACAAATGACAATTCTTTGACTGACAGAACAAATGACTGCGTTCATCTTTGAACGTAGTCTTTGAAGTAGGAATTTGTTTTTTTTATGGTTCGATTCTTGATAATACCTTTACTGTTTCAGAAACCCGGTAACCCGGTTTTTCGACTGGCCGCCAATGGAATGGCGCCTGCACGAAAGCCCGCCTCGACGCCGCCTGGGCTGAGTTGGACTACGCCCATCACGGCGTTGACTTTTTACCATATTTAGATAAAAGCCTTTTACATCCAGGCTTTTAATATTGGTTTGTTTTTTTGAGTAGAAAAGAGTTTCTGTCTAAAGCTCGTCAGTTCCTCATACAACAATGAAGACCATAGGCAATCGACATATCACAGAATAATACAAATACTCCTACGCCATATTATAATTGGTCTTTACCGATGAAATTGCCGTTTTGTATGAAAAAATTTAAACGAATTTTTTTCATGAATTTTTTATTTGTATTAATCGAAGTAATCACCCATGCAATCAATGCATCTTTGCCATCGCAGTGCCAGTTTATTGATGCCGGGAGGCAACAAATTCTTCAAAGGCATTTTGTACTGCCTCTCGGGTATTGAATTTTTTTCCCGCCAAGAAGTTATCCAAATTCTGGAAAAAGTAGTAGTCTGTAGGCGCAAGGTCTGGTGAGTAGGGCGGATGACGGAGAGCTTCCAACCCCAGTTCTTGCAACTTGGAGACCGTCTGCTGTGCAGTATGAGGTCGCGCGTTGTCGTGCAGGAGCAGCGGAGACGAGCGATTGACCAATGCTGGTTGGAGATGCGCCAGCTTCTCCATCATTGTGTTCAGTTCTTCACAGTACACATCTGCAGTAATGCTCACCCCGTTTGGTAAGAAGCTGTGATGAATCACACCGGCGCTAGACCACCAAACAGTGACCATCACTTTTCTAGGGGTAAGTTTTCGTTTAGGGCATTGTTTAGGTGCTGAACCAGGATCCAACCAACTTGCTGAGCGCTTGCGGTTATCAAACAGAATCCATTTTTCATCGCAGGTAACAATGCGGTTCAAAATTCCTTCATTTGTGTGTCTGTTGAGCAGTGCAAGGCACGTCTCGACGCGTACTTCACACTGGCGATCATTGCGCTCCTGGGGCACCCATTTGTCAAGCTTTTTTACCTTGGCAATTTGACGCAAATGGACCAATATTGTTTTGACGCTAACGTCGAAAGCTGCTGCTAATTCAGCCGTAGATTGTGTATCATCAGCTTCCACAATCGCCTTTAATTCGTCATTGTCGACCAAAGTCTTCGGACGACCGCGAGGTTCATTTTTCAGGTCGAAATTTCCAGAACGGAAGCGAGCAAACCAATAACAGGTGGTGCGTTGGTTTGTAGTGTTAGCTCCGTAAACGTCGTTGATGTTGCGTGCCGCTTGTGCCGCGTTGCTGCCACGACGGTACTCATATTCCATAATTACTCGAATTTTTAACGTATCCATGATGACGAAAAAGATTGAAATGCGATGAAAATGTAACACTAATCAATAAAGAAATGACTACTTTTGGAAAAAAAAATCCATGTTTTTAAAATAAAATTAATTTGAAATTAGAATTCTTAGCCAAACAAAAATTATTTTGATTTGAAATGGCCAGTACTGCAGAACGGCAATTTCATAGGTAAAGACCTAATAGCATAATCAGCCTACCCCACTGCTCGGCCACAGGCATCCTTTCTTCGAGAGGGAGTGGGCTATTATCTACCACGCGGGCCCAGTGGAGGTTGGTCGATGTCATAATATTTGGTATGTCTTCGGTTTTTTGTATGTAGGACCGGTTTCCCCACGATGTTTTCGTGATGAAATTATTTACACAAAGTAAAGCACCTGCCAGTGATCGTTCGAAACCAGAACCTACAACTCGTAAGTCGGGGCCGTCACCAGCGGGCCACCACTGCTCTCTCACTGCAATATACGCTCTCCAAACTGCTTTGCCCTATTTCTGATCTTCAAATTAGGAGGGCGTCGGAACGACGTTACAAAAAGGCCATACACCAGCTGTCGCAACAGATGTATGGCCTTTTGTATTTGTTCGGACGGCCTCCCAATTTGATAAGAATCTATGTAGATAAGTCGACGGTACTATATCGCTGTAGTTATGCTATGCAACGTATGGGAAATAACGAAACCACAAAGAAAAATATAAAAACTGTTCATTTATTTATCACAAAGCGCTTAATTATCTTAACTATTAATTAAAAATACGACTAGAGTTACCAACAACATAATTAAAGATGGCGTCATTTTGGCGCCAAAATCACAAGTGAAATCTGTCATATTTGAAACAGAAAGTTCGAGATTATACGGGATTTTATCGTACGGGTGAGTTTTTAAAACAGCACTTGTGGCTATTTTATTAGTATTACTATGGAAAATAACTCCCATTTCGTGATTAAAAGATCCATACATTGAGAACATGGCATTGTGGAAAGGCGGATGTTTGCCAAACAGTTGGTCCAACTTGGTGAAGACGTTTACAATTTCGTGTTTTCGAATGGTTGTGAGATTATTGGCCGCAAATATGTGGCCCAAGTTGGACCAACTAACGAAGCAGTATTTTTCGTTTCCTTCAGGGCAGAGAGGTACGATTTTCTTGATGTCTTCTGGTGACGGTTTTTTGCTATCTGGAAAGACAGAAGAAAATAAATAGCTCAATGATATTATATTATATTATACAGATATTATGTTGTGAGCGCGCAATCGTGAAAACTCTAAAACGTCCTAATTGGGACGTATTGACTAAGTCTACGGCACGCATGGCGACGAGTAATACGCTTAGTTGAAACAGCTGCACTAGCTGTCTCTTTTTTTCTTATTGTTTTTATCAAGTCATATCTTTTCTATCATTTTTAGGGTTCCGTACCCAAAGGGTAAAACGGGACCCTATTACTAAGGCTCCGCTGTCTGTCCGTCTGTCACCAGGATGTATCTCATGAACCGTGATAGCTAGACAGTTGAAATTTTCACAGAATAGATGATGTATTTCTGTTGCCGCTATAACAACAAATACTAAAAAACAGAATAAAATAAATATTTAAGAGGGCTCCCATACAACAAACGTGTTTTTTTTAACCGTTTTTATAGATAATGGTACGGAACCATTCCTGCGCGAGTCCGACTCGCACTTGGCCGGTTTTTACTTTTAGTGAAATGTAAAATGAATGAAAAGTGGGTGTATGTGCTGCACGGAACACATTTTTCGGTTATTTTGTGAGTTTATAACATATCTGTTATTATAATATCATTGAAGTAGGTATTGTAAAGAGCAGAGCGTATTAATCAATCATCTTTACAAGGATCACGGCTCTACGGTACCATCAAAGGGGGTCCTTGGGTTCGATTTCCAGGAGCACCCTGGGGTCTCAGTAGTACCCTGGAGTCTGGATTTATGGCAAGCTCGCTCTGCCTAACCCTTCGGGGATTACTGGCGTGATGTTATGTTTATGTGTTTTAAATATGTCTACAAAAATCTCACCTGTAAAAGCTTTATAAGTCGACATACTAATGAACGCGACATCACTTTTTCCTTCCACCAGCGACTTCAACGCCTCCGCTTCACCTTCTTCATAACATTTCTTCCCATCCAAGCCAGGCGCGCATATTTCTTCAAAATAACTTTCCATAAACTCTTTACAGGATATTTTTTCATGTCCCGTGATGTAGTTTTTGACAGAATGCCACGCCGCGCCATCGTAGCGCGGGAAAGCAGCGCGTTTGCCGCGTAAATCCGCCATCTTGGTTATTTGAGCGTCAGTGTTGACGTAAGCAACGATTGTATTAGTTTTTTCGACGATGGGAGTTATTTCGTGGAGTAGTGGTGTTAGGGAGTAATCTCTGGAATAACACAGAAAGGGGGATTCTTTTTTGAGATATGACAGCCACACTGCTCTAGAATATACCTACATTAGCAAACAACCAGAAAAGGGCCCTAGATGAAACCAGTCATCATAATCAGCCTATAATGTTCCCACTGCTGGGACACAGGCCTCCTCTCTGTGAGAGGGAGTGGGCCGTAATCCACCACGCGGGCCCAGTGCGGGTTGGTAGATGGCACATGTCTTCGAATTATTGGTTCTAGGACATGCCAGTTTCCTCACGATGTTTTCCTTCACCGTTTTGAGAGCAGTGGTGATGAAATAATTTACACAGAGTGAAGTTACCGCGATGTACGAGCTACAACTTACGTAAATTTTGTGGGACACCACTGCTCCCAAAACCGCATACATCCGAAAACTGAATAGGTATCCAAAAAAAATAGTTCTTAACACTACTAAAAATTCCATTGGGGTCGAGGTGTGAATCCGCGTGGTAGATACCAGACCACAGAGAGGAGGCCTGTGTTAGACTCATACTGTGATGAGTAGCAGTATTATAACTCGGCAGCGACCTTGAAATAATTACCGACGGCCGCTCGGTAGATATGCCTTCCGCGTCCGTGCGTAACTGCCGCGCAAGCGATACTGTTGTGTACTGAGATTTCGAACCGCGACGCTTCGGCCGTTTTATATGAAGATAGAATACTGTTACTTATTTATACTATGCCTGTGTTTAGACCAGCAGTGGAAACAATACGCTGATTTTGATATGATGAGCATCTTCTTATGAGGAGCTCGTGGCTAAGTAATAACAGCCAAACGGATCGAACCATCAGGTTATGCTACGTTTGCCAGGATTGGTCTGTGGATGGGTGACCATCTCTACATACCGAGACTCCTCCGTGCCTCGGAAAGCACGTCAAGCCGTTGGTCCCGGCTGTCATTCGTGGATCTTTGACAGTCGTTACGGGTCGTCAGAAGCCTGAAAGTCTGACAACCATTCTTACCAAGGGGTATCGTATTGCCCAGTTACTGGGTTGTGGAGGTCAGATAGGCAGTCGCTCCATGTAAATTCTGGTATTAAGCTGCATCCGGTTAGACTGGAAACCGACCCCAACATACTTGGGAAAAGGCTAGGCTGATTGATGGAGAATCTTCTGAACAAACCTGATCCCAGCTACCAGCCAGTCGCTCCCAGCGGCAGTAGCGTCGCAGTCTCCAACTTCCACCGCCTTCAGGCACTCCTCGACGCTGTCCCTCTTGACACATTGCAGAGGAGGTGCGATGCCGTACACTGCGCCTGCCTCGCTCAGCCAGTCGCATTTGTTCTTAGCTAGGAGAGATGTTGTGCAGAAGTTGATGTGTCTGGAAATAAGAAATCCTAAGTAATCCATACATAAGAGGAAATAGGGTCGGTCCCCTCTCCATACAAACGCTCTCGCCTGTTTTCTCTCTGGTTTATGATCTTAGAGCAATGATTTTTTACAGTAAAATAAATATCAACTATACTCCATTTGAAATAAGATTAGACATTCAAACAAACCTTTATACTGTTTGTTCAACCGATTTTGACTTCTATACCGTAGGCATGGGGATGGCATTAAAAGCAAAAAACGTTACACAATACCAACTGTCTACTGCAGCTGTCATTTGTCATGCCACCAACGCAATAGAAGTCAAAATCGGTTGAACGGACTGTAAAAAGGCTTATTTAAATGTCTAATCTTATTTCAAACTAGCTTTTGCCCGCGGCTTCGCCCGCGTGGATGTCGGAAATTATCCCACGGGAATGTGCTACCGGGATAAAAGTATCCTATGTCCCATAACCCACGTGGTCTGTCTAGGCGACCTAGGCGTTACGGCGTAAAAGTAACAGACATGAGACAGCCAGTAACTTTATATATTAGTGGTAGTCCATATCTATATTGTGGTGATAGTGTGGATAGTATGGACAGCAGTATGAAACTGTCGGAAAGATTAATGAAAAAATATTGTATAAAGATTAATGAAAAAACTATGGCATATTGTATGGACGATGGAAACTAAGGCGAAAGCTTTGCGGGAGCCTGCGAAATTCAAATTATCTTATGTTTTTTGCTTTTTACAGGTCAGTATCAAGTTTAATGTTGATCTAAATAATGAGTCGCAGTTGTTTTAAATATTGATTTATCTAATCTAACTAATATTGCAGGAGTTGTATTCCTGTATCTAATGGTTATTATTCTGGAAAGCTACTATTTGCTACGATCGCGAATCATATTTTATTCATATTGACATTCGAAACTTACCCATTAAACGATTTAAAAGCTGTATTAAAACCAAACTTTGTAAAAAAGGGTACTATACAATTTCAGATTATTTAAAAGACAAAAAGCATGTGATTGAGCTGCTCGCTCTGCTAACATTTTGTCATTTTGGCATTGTGACATTTTGAATAAGTACTATGGAAAATCATCAAAATATACCTACCAGTTTTATATACAAATTCACATTATTGAATATTATATGTAGGATATTGACAAATGATTACTTTGTAAAGTATTGAATTATTGTGAATGTGAGGATGAATGTGAATTTTCGTTCTCAGTTAGTTTTAACAATGGTCTGGCAATTTGAGAACTTTATGCGGCCTACACAAATGTCCTTTCTTTGGTATTGTTCGTCGAGTCGTTGAGCTCCTTAAGTTCTGAGCTGAGCTCCACTATTACTGACAAATGCTTGCAGTGACAGGACAGGTTCACTCAAATCTGTGTAGTTCATTCCTCAAAAGACCATTTCAGACTCTAATCTACATGGCCCTCATAGGGCCTGACCAATATGCCAATATCTGACCTAGGTATGTCCGGACTTTAAAAGAGACTGAGTTTGTTTCGGCCTTTCTTCTCAGAGTAGTCAGATAGGAAACGCCGACCTCATCTAGCTTAATTTTACATTTTTTGATATTATTACGACGTGTAAAAGTGATTCCAATAACCTATTTACAGAATAAACAATTTCATTTTAACATACAACCTGTCTGTCACTGACTTGCAAATGGCAAAAAACTTAAGATTTGAATTTCGCGGGCTACCGGCGCATGCCCCTTAAGAAAATCGCATCATTTGCACAACGCCATCTATCGAGTAAGTACTCACTGGTAAACTCAAACTCTTCGTTCCAAGCCAAGAGCCAAGTAGTAATAACTTTTGATTGAGTGGACAGATTCTCAAGATACGGACTATGACTATATTCTCAATCCCTTAACGCTCTTGAAGAGAGTCCCGCAAAAATGTCAATAATAAGTACTTACATGTGAATTTTAAAATCAAGAGGGTAAAGAAGGGTTTTTACCCTCATGAGGGATGATTTTAGAAGAACATAACTCTTTGTTAGTTACAAAAAGCATACATTTTCACAGCCCTAAGTTAAAAAAAAACTGGCCAAGTGCGTGTCGAACCAGGCACAATGAAGGGTTCCGTAGTTGGGATGAATTAATTTATCAAACAAACTTTCGCAAAGTTTTATTGTCATTACGTCTATGGGCGTTTACTGTCCCTCAAAGTGTAGTTAAAAAAACATTGTAGTTAAAAAACTTGTTCTCGCATACAGAATGTTTGGGTTTTTGCAACTGCACATGTAAGTTGGTCGATTAAAAGTTTTTGAGCTAAGTCGCGGACAGACAGACAGACAGACGGACATGGCGAAACTATAAAGCTTCCTTGTTGACTGCGGAACTCTAAAAATGATAGGCTTCCCATAAAAACTTTCATCCCCTATATCCCCCCCCCCCTTAAATTTGTTTTTGAGAAAATAATTGCTTATGTTCTTCGCCGGGATGCCATCTATCTCTTTACCAAATTTTATCGAGATCCGTTCAGTGGATCAGGCGTGAAAAGGTAACATACAGAATTACAGACGGACAGACAGACAGAGTTACTATCGAATTTATACTTTTAAGCATCGATTAGTATGGATTATGTGTTCAATTCAAAATGAGCCAAACACTCGATAATTATGAATTCGGCGAAAGTCATTCTTCTACGGAGGCTCTTAACACCGCGATTCAGAAAATGACGTTAAATGAACAACGCCATCTATCGAGCACGAAGTGATACTGTCAAAATATATGGGAAAACGTTCGAACACTCTGTAAGGTATGTAGAAAAGATGTAGGGTTCCATGACTGACTTGACCTGACTTGACTTGACTTGACTTGACCTGACTTGACCTGACTTGACCTGACTTGACCTGACTTGACCTAACTTGACCTAACTTGATTTGGATTGAGTTAAGTTAACCTTGAGCAGGTATATTTTATCGCAGCAGGTACATTGGTAGTTGAAAGAAAAGTAGATTACGTACCTTGCTAAAGTGAGTAATTAATGCACTCGTGTTTATTTAGTAAGCGCGTTCGTGCCTTAATTACTCACTTTTTGCTCGATGTAACAATCTACAATTTTTAAGAAATTAAAATTTATCACCATTTTTTCATGATTAATATTTGTATCATGATTTAAAAGATAGATAGCGCCACCTATGGCACTACTACCAAACAATGGATTTGGAAAACTTGAATTAACCAAACTTTAGATTGGGTAAATTCACAATGTATCGCGTTATGTTTCCGCGCGAAGTATGTGAACATATGATGATTATGATCGTGTGTTACACACGTTCTCACAAACCTACCTGATTTTACGCTAGTGTCATTTTACGACAATAGATGTCGTTACGTGTATCTACATTACTTACCTAATGAAAATTTCTTCTTGAATACTTTAAACTCTTATATCTTTTGATATTTTGAAGCGATTGCGATGAAACAAAAACTAAATGAAACATCGAGTTACACACAATATTTGAGTTTATAAGTTAACCATATTGATTTCGTACTTTTTACGTGATACTGGAACAATCAAACAAACGAACAGACAAACAGACAAACAGATAAACAGACAAACAGACAAAAATTCCAAAAATGGTAGAAATGGCATCTGTTGGTTATTCTTGGACACTCCAGCCAGGTTTTTTTTTTTTTTTTTCATTGTACAGAAACGCCTCGTCTACAGATTTATTATATGTAATACAGATTTATTATATGTAATATAGATAGATGGGGTATAGTTCTATGCCCCTGTTTTCCGTTTTGATGTTATATGTATAGATAGATGGGGTATAGTTCTATGCCCCTGTTTTCCGTTTTGATGATACATTATCTGTGACCGCTGTCATCAGAAGCCTATTGTACAAATTAATATTTTATAAGTAATTAATTTAAATAATGACAAATATTAATGAAAAAAGAAAAACATAGGGGCGCTGTAAATATCCTTCTTATTCAATTTATACAATATCTTTCAAATTGGTCCAATATTGGAGGAGGAAATATATGAGAGCCGAACCTCGAATTATGACTGTTTGTATGGAGCAATGACCGGCCCTATTTCCTCTTATATATCCATACTTAATATTATAAATTCGAAAGTAACTCTGTCTGTCTGTCAGTATGTTACCTTTTCACGCCTAAACTACTGAACGGATTTCGATAAAATTTGGCAAGGAGTTAAATGGCATCCCGGGGAAGGACATAGGCTACTTTTTACCGACATACCGCGCGGGCGAAGCCGCAGGCGGAAGCTAGTAAAATTATAAATGCGAAAGTGAGTTTGCTTGTTTTTTACGCTTTCACGCTAAAACGGCTGAACGGATTTGGATGAACTTTGGCACATGGGTAGACCATGACCTGGAATAGGACATAGGATACTTATTGTCCCGGTAGTAGTCCCGATAATTCCGACCTCCAGGCGGGCGAAGCCGCGAGCAAAAGCTAGTTGTCTAATAAATGCTTAATGTATACCCTCGTGACACACACACGGAAAGCGTAAGCTTATAGTAATGTGTTTCGTGGTCATCAAAATCATAACCATCCTTTTTGCTTCGCCGCTGTCGGGTAAAAATATACCATACCTTGGTGGATCACAACCAGCTTGACTATAAGCTTCCCTGAACCCTTCAGCCCTCGCCAAGTAATCCATAGGAGCTCGTGGCGGATGCAGAGGTTCTGGCAAAGCTTGGTTGCTCTCCAGCAATGCTGCGAGGGACCCTCGCCAGTGTTGGTCTACCGTCACTGAACTGTTGGTTAAGGATTCGGCTAGTTTGCTCACTGCTTCTGAAGCTTTTCTGAAAGAAAGATGAAGACTTTGAGGTTAGGTTTGGGCCGGATTCCTATATCTTACAATAGGAAATATGCATGTGATTCAAATAAGGGTCAAGTATTTTTTTTATAAACTATTATTACTTCACAATTATGCCTCCACATTTTTTTTAAAGTGCCATATAACTGTGGGTCAGTGGTGTCAGTGGTGGCCCAGTGGTAACGGCCACGACTGACGAGTTGTAGGTCGTAGGTTCGAACCCCGACAGGCGCTCGACTTTGTGTAAATTATTTCATCGCCACTGCTCTCAAAACGGTGAAGGAAAACATCGTGAGGACACCGGCATGTCCTAGAACTACCAACCCGCACTGGGCCCGCGTGGTGGATTACGGCCCGCTCCCTCTCACAGAGAGGAGGCCTGTGTCCCAGCAGTGGGAACATTATAGGCTGATTATGCTATGTTATAACTGTGGGAAATTCAAATACGAGTACTTGAAAAGCGACGCTTTTGGTCAGAGCGGATGTGACGTAACAATCTGTGACAACAATCAAAATGTCAATGAGTTTTTTTAAGTGTTTGACATGATTGACTTGACACTTGTTTGTTTGTTTACATAGAATGTGACGTCACCACACCAAGCGCGCCAAATGGAGGGCGTTTAAATAGCTCGGGTCGGTTGGTTTTTTTTATTTTAAATACCTATTTTAATAATTTAAACATTTGTTTTTAAGTAATTGCTTCTTTCGCGTCGATTTTTTTTAACTATTATTTGGCGATGTAAACTATCGAATAAAAATATATAAAAAATACATGCATATTCCATAGTACGTAACTTATTTTCGTAAGACTAATCTGTTTCATTTTGACAGTTCAACAACATTCATTGCGTTATTTACGTTGTTGAGCAGAGTTTTTTTCGAACTTATAAAGCAATGGATTAGCAATAGCAATATCCTTCAAAATGATTCTGATTGTGATTGATCGTGTTACGCACTCAGGGTGCAGTTTAAGCTGGCCAGATGGCGGATTCCCATAATTTACGGACGGAGATCGTCGTACCTCTTAGCCACAATAACGTTCCAAGGTCTTCGCAGCCAGATGCAGGGCTCCTGCGTCAGATCGCGCCAGGTTCCGTCACGACAGAGGTACGCGAATTTATTAGATCCGGTCAGAGTTTCATTTTCCTTAATCTGAAAGAGTAGGAGTTGATAAGTGGGTGACAGATGTGAATTATAAACATTAGAATCAGCAATACAACTCTCTAAGTTCATGTAACTGCATTGAATTAAAATTTCAAGAAATCGTCATTCAATGAACTTAGAGAGTTGTATTGCGGATTCGAATGTTTATAATTCTGTAAATCCATATTTGTTACGGCCGCTAATCATATTTAGATCAACATACAACCTAATACTGACCTGCAAATTGGAAAAAAACGTAAGAAAATTTTAATTTCGCGGGCTACCCTAGCGCATCCCCCTTAAGTTACCTGGAAGTAAGAAGCGACGTCATCGGCCTCTCCCCACGTGACGTCTCCCTGGCCATCAGTGAGGCAGGTGAGGGAGCCTGCGTTGCCCCAGTAGCGGTCACCAGCTGTACAGGATCGGGCACAGGCGGCGCAGAGGGAGGGGTACAGGCTTTCTGTGGAGATACGAAGGGATGAAGGTCAAAATCTGGTTTTAAGATAAAGAAAGGACGCCACTAAATAATGAATTTGCTTGCGCTTCATCCTGAATCTAGTTGAGCCATCACGCGTAACATGACAACCGTAGAAACGGGTTTTGTCGACGGAAGAATAGACAAAATGACCGATTGTGATTGTCTATTCTTCCGTCGACAAACACGCGTTTCTATTGTGATGTATATACTAAGCGTCCTGGACTGCAGTATTAGATCAATGTTTAACGATACTCCTCCATAACATGCTGTGGATCCTAGGACCTTTTATTTCATCTTATAATGTTTCCACTGCTGGGACACAGGCCTCCTCTCTGTGAGAGGGAGTGGGCCGTAATCAACCCGGGGGCCCAGTGCGGGTTGGTAGATGTCACATGTCTTCGATTTTTTGGTTCTAGGACATGCCGGTTTCCTCACGATGTTTTCCTTTACCGTTTTATACAAGTACTCCATAAACAAGGGATATTCTTCCAAAGAGAAGATCTTGCGATATTGGCAACGTGCGATTTTAAAATGTTATGTCATTGTATGTATTTGATTCTGACATAGTACCTACATAAAGTACAGTCAACCACGCATCAAAAGTAACAATTTGACATTGACAGCCGTTATATCGTAGCAGTAATACTGATTTTCGTAGTGCAAGTGTTATGACTGGCCGTTTGACTGTACTTTCCGGTTTTTACAGTTGTATTTGTCGCTACAAAGTTATAAAATCTAACTAATATTATAGCGAAAGTTAGTAAGTATGGATGGATGGATGGATGGATGTTTGTTACTCTTTCACGCAAAAACTACTGAACGGATTTGGATGAAATTTGGCACACGGATAGTTTATAACCTGGATTAACACATAGGATACCTTTTATCCCGATATTCCCAAGGGATCGTGCCTTACGCGGGTGAAACCGCGGGGCGTAGCTAGTAACTCTATAAACTACTTACTAAGTTCAGCATCTCTAAACTTGTCGGGCACCCAGGGTCCAGCCTTGCAGGCCTTCCCGTAGAAGTCGGCCAGCGCCTTCAGTTTGTTCTCAGTGTTAGACCTGGTCGGGTCACAGGACCGCTCCAGAACCAGGGATTCTAGATACTGGAAACCGAAGATGCAGTTGATTATTCATCCTTCATAGGCCCAACCTCAAATTTTATCTCGCTCGCACCATAATACTCGCGGCCTGAGTGGGAGAGAGACGGAGTGGGGGTGCTGGCGGCTCTCAAGTAGTTAGAGATCAGATAATTGTTTTTTACGGTGAAATGAAATGGTAATTAAAAAAATAAGACCTGCTTTATAGTTAGTTCGGTTATTATGCAAAGTTTCATGATCTAATTTGAAGTATTTTTTGAATACCAGCGGTTTATAGTTCGGTTTAGAGGTAACTTCGGTTTTGTTTTTCCATCGACAAAGTTTTATGTAGGTAATCATGTTTTCGTTAAACATAGGACCTAGCATCAATCCTCAACTTTAACATATATTTATTTCAAAATTAATGCTGCAGTATTTATGGCGTAACGGAGGATCATGCAAAGCAATTTGAGATCGGGCCTTACTCAAAGAATATGAACATTTTAGGACCAAGTTAAAGGAAAAAAAGCAATATTCATTGTACTTAATTCGTATTCTACAACAGAACAATTGTATGATACCAATAAATCCAGTCTTGACTGACATTGAATTATTATTACCCTATAAATGTTACATACCCCAGATAATGTTTCGCTGAGTGGCCTCAAATCTTCCATGGTTTCCCCTGGATGGCAGAGGGTTCTGTTCCTGAGCACAGCATGCAGCGTGGAGGAATGGTCTGGCAGGATTCGCCGATTGACTACAGCTACAATATTGCGGGCAAATGGTCCTGAAAATTATCCTATAATTAGTTCTCGCTGGGGAGTTTGTTGCGCCACTCCTTCTTCCCAGCTAAAGCACTAGGAGGTGGTGAAGGGTGGGCGTTTTGGGGGACTGTCTTATGTAATTTTGACCTTGAAAAGTGCTAATTCTCAAGTTTAAATAAATGACTTTTGATTTGATTTCGGTACGTACGTCACATTAAATTAAAAATGGCGCCCTCTAGAGGACGTAGTATATACAAGTCAGGAACTAAAAAAAAAATATTGTTTAATCGTAACGTGTTGGGTATCAAATGAAAGGGCTTAATGAGCACATTTCAATTTTTAAGGCTTACTTTTCCTAAACCTCAGTTCGTTAGTGACGAGGACGTCAATGTTGGCCCACTGCGCAGCCACCAGGTCCTCAGGGCTGAACACTCCGAAGTCCACCGTGCCTTTACTGATACGGCGCAGACAGTCTAATCTGGAAACAAATGATTCAATTATTTGAAAAAGCCTTTCAACGAAGAACGGATAGCATCATCATCTGCCTAGCCTTTTCCCAACAATGTTAGGGTTGGCTTCCAGTCTAACCGGATGCAGCTGAATACCAGTATTTCACATAGACCGACTGCCTATCTGATCTCCATAACCCAGTAACTGGGTAATACGGTATATCTTGGCAGAACGGATAGCATAAGCATAGCATAATTATATACATTGGACATACATTGGACAGAGGTTGAAAATTAGGTTAGTGACAGAAAAATTGCACGACAAAACAGAGTGGGGACACTTGCCCCTCTTTTGTCGTGCAATTTTTATTCGTTTCCGAATATGCACTAAACATTATATCCGCTCGATACATCCAAAAATTTGCGTAACACATTTTCCATGTGAATGATTTTGAAGCATACTGCTGCGTCTGCTTAACAACGGCAACGCAATGAATGTTGTTGAACTGTCAACTGAAAGCCATTGCTACTGTGTGTTACGATTTGCATGAAATTATATAAAGAAAAGAATGAAAAAACAATAGATTGGTTGGTAGGTTCTTTCAGATTAGGTAAACAGTTATCATGAGCTGGTGAAGGCAAAGTATGTCCTAAATAAAAATACCTATGCTACCTGGAGAGATTATAATATTATGTAAACAATCGACACAATTTTGTTTAAATAAATAAAAAATACACACGTGTAGTGACGTGCCCGTGTAATTGACAAATCGATTCCATTCAATTTAAAATCGATTTAGAATATTCTTTAATTTTAATAATTAGGTTATGCTGAAACCACTACATATTGGTGTGGCTCTACGTGTCAAAGATCAGCCACCCCTAGAATTTGGAACATTTAAAAAGTTAGTTCTCTCCCTAATATAAATCCACTACAGGCGAACTCGAAAGAAGGTTGAAGGATGTCACAATGTCTCTTTTTGTATAAACATTTGACATTATATACTTACTTAATTAGTAAATTTTGACATTTAATTCATAAATAATAATAATAAATAAATAAAAATAAAAAAAATGACAAATGTAATTATTTTTTCTTGTTCTTTGTTTTTGTGGCTAAGTAATAGAATTATGTAAGTAATTAATACATTTCATAAATAATCTAATATTGATATTCTTTAAATTAACGAATAATGTACTAAATAATTATAAAAGTTGTGTGCACACCTGTGTAGGTAGGATATGGTTAAAGAACTTTGTATCACCTCATGTACCCATATTCAAGCAAATAAATGATTTGATTTGTATAAAAACCGACCCTATTTCCTCTTAAGATAAGAGGAAATAGGGTCGGTCTTTTTTCCATGTCAAGGGATGTCCATGTCAAGATGTCAAAGGATGATTGTTACCTGTCAGTTCCCAACACACATTCGACGCCAGCCTTCTCCTTGTCCAGCACTGGGCAGTGCGTGGGCGCACGCTTGTATAAACCACGACCTTCTACGATGCACAGCCGTACTGTTGAAGATAGAAATAATAATTGTGAGATAAATACGTAAGTACATAATCAGACATTGGTGCCGATTCTGTTGTTCACAAACTAAACTAAATTTAAGTTCAGTGCATCTTTTTCTTTCTATTTCATTAAGAAAAGGACTGAAGATAAATTTTAGTTTAGTCCTGTCAAACTGTCACTATTCAAAACAAGTTTAGACGCGATTAAAAACTTGGCTACTAAAATTACGTAAATTTACGTCAGGCGCTAATAAATTTGACAGGACTAAACTAAAATTTATCTTCTGTCCTTTTCATAATGAAATAGTACACATTTTACTATAAGAGTATTTCACCCTTTCACCCTAGGGCGCTAGGGCAATGAACATGTATCACAACACGGGTAGGTGGCGCGGGACGTGCCCGAACCGGCCGCGAGCGCGACCTCTACCTCAGTCAGTCAGCTGTTTCGCTAGCGAACACGGATGTGCCGTCGGATATAAAGTTTTTAAAATCTTTTAATGAAAATAATGTTTTCTTTTTATGTTACTCGGTCATTTATTTTTATATTTAAGTCAACTACCCATGGTTTGAGTGAAAACGGTGTTTACCCTTACACCTTGTATAAGGTAAAATTAGCTTACGAATCTATTTATTTGCCCAGTTTGGCAATTAAAAAAACGCTAACATTGGTAAGCATACAGGGTGTTTGGCAGAACGTTGAACATATGAAAATGGTGGATAGGTCATCTGCTACTTATTCAGCCCTAATTTATTTGGCCCTGCTCCCCTGGATATTTTTCTTTCTTTTTTTCTCTCTTCTATTTTCACCACTTTCTTAACTTTAAAGTGTAATTTTTTATTAAAAATGGGTAAAACAGGCAAGATTTTTTTTTTTTTTTAATTACCCTTTAAAGTTGAGAAACTGGTGAAACTAGAAGAAAGCAAAAACATTTTTTTTTTAATATCCTGGGGGCCAGGGCCAAATAAATTAGGGCTGAGTAAGTAGCAGATGACCCCACCTATCCACCATTTTCGTATGTTCAACGTTCTGCCAAACACCCTGTATAACGATTCGGTTTTTTTATAGGAACTGAGCGCGCTAACTCCACAACTTAGGTAGTACAAAATCTGCGTCTTCTTGTTTCTCAGCTTTTGATCCTCAAGATTGTAAATGTGTAGCTACATCTTTATAATAAGCTTTCCAATCTGCGTAGGTACGAGTAAGATAGGACCTACCCAGGGCAAAACAACCGTTGAATATGAATAACACGTACATAATACCGTTTTAATGACCTAAATAACTTTTTACAAAAACAAAACGATTTCCAAAAAAACACTCAAAACTGAAAAATAACTTAAATTTCGGAAGTCGGGGTCTTAGGTTTCAATTATCGTTTTTTGCCACCGACTTCCGAAATTAAAGATAATTTTCAGTTTTGAGTGTTTTTTTTTGGAAGTCGGTTTTCTTTTGTAAAATATTTTTATTTTTCACTTTTTAGTTGTGGTACCTACCCCACAGAAATTCGAATACCACTAGCTGATGTAAATAGCAGTGAAGGAGTACATGAAAATATCGTCTAGATAAACTAAGTGGGAAAAATACGTATTATTGAAACTAACTCAGAAACTACGCAAGCAAAGTTAATATTTATATGGGACAACCTCGAAAGCATGGTCTACCATACAAAAAAAATATTATCAAAATCGATTCATAATTAGCGGAGTAATCGCGCAACATACACACAAAAAAAAACATACAGACGAATTGAGAACCTTTTTGAAGAAGTCGGTTAAAAATACGAGCGAGCCTTATAGACGCATATGATTGGCTGACAGTACCAACCTCTCGGAAAATGCTTCCCCGGCTTCCTGTTACACACTTCCGTCCCTTTTCATGAAATCACTCCCATAGATTGCAGGAAAACGAGCCATAAATATGATGTGACCTTTATGCAACATTAATTAACGTGTAATTTACAGTTACTTATTAGTCATATATGTCACCATAATAAGCACCTCGGTAAAATCCTTGAGTGGTTCTGTGGAATAACTTTATGACTTCTTTTCCTTGTAAAAAAATAATACATTAATTATCTGGCATTCTTATATATTGAGTCATGTATATAAATGTTGATGGATGGAAAGGGAGCGGAAGGTCATAGAAAAGATTCTGAATTCTTTATTGTATTGTTGGTTATAAAACCTAGCCTTTTCCCAACTATGTTGGGGTCGGCTTCCAGTTTAACCGGATGCACCTGAAAACCAGTATTTTACACGGAGCAATTCCCTACCTGACCTCCACAACCCAGTAACTACGATACCAATCAAACTTTCGGGCTTCTGACGACCCGTAACGACTGTCAAAGATCCACGAATGACAGCCGGGACCAACGGCTTAACGTGCTTTCTGAGGCACGAAGGAATCTCGGTATGTAAAAATGGTCACCCATCCACGGATCAACCCCAGCAAACGTAGCTTAACCTGATGGATTGACCCGTGCGGCTGTTATTAACAACAATTATGAATTTAAAATTTCTTACAAAAGTTACTCATAGTTCAAAGTTAAAAGATTTGTTTTTAAATTGACACGCTCTTGACCCAAAAACAAACAATACAAAACAGACGAATTAATAACCTCCTACACTTTTGAAGTCGGTTAACAAAAGAAGATTAATTACGAGGTAGGTACAGTCGGTTACAAAAGCTGTATGGCCCTATTGACGCTCATTTGACAGTTTTTAAGATTCAACAACTCTAGGTCATACAGTCCCAATATGACATCTGCTACGTGAGCTACGTCTATTCTGTAAAATCACACCGTGAAAACTTAGGTGAAGTGAACTGTCATTCCAACTAATGCTAGGGATTGACACTATTGACAACAAAGTTATCTGACCCGTTGACTGTCACTTTTCAAAGTGATTTTTAACGCCCGACGGAAAAAGAGGGTGTTATAAGTTTAACGTGTCTATCGTAGCTGCCAAACTGCTGAACCGATTTTGATTTTTTTGGTTTTGTTTGAAAGTAAAATTGATCGAGTATTCTTAGCTATAAAAAAAAATTAAAAAACCATGGGGCCGTCCGATAAGGACCAGGCCCGGGTCGATGGCGCGTCGTGTTCCACGCGCGCCTCAAAGAGATGTCAGCACACCTGACGGGGTCCGTTAGGACCGATGCCTGCCCGGGTTGCGGAATAGTCCGAAAGGGATACCGGGACCCTGGCAACAGGCAACTGAAGGAACACGGGTGGGTTTTAGTCAGTAAAAGTCTGACACGCCCTTCCGCTCCGCCCAGAGCGGGAGAAGTCATTTGATGATTTCCAACCCAAAAAAAAAAAGTTTTTGTAGGGGTTTTTTTTTTTTTTTAATTTAATTTAACTTGTATTCGTTCCTATTTAAACCATCGGGTCAGATATGTATATGACACTATACCATCATATCAACATTAACAACCTATTAAATCAATATAAAATTGTAATACTGCGCTGTCACCGACGCCATATGAGTGGCGAAGTTTTGGCCCAACACGACACGACACTTTCGTTGCTATCGACACGACGAAAAAAAGAATGTCATTGTCATCGTCTTTTGTTTTTGACTGTACTCCATTTGCATCTGTCACATTATTATGCTTTTAAAACGTAATGCCAAGGCATAATAACTAAGGTTAATTAGGTACTGATTTTTTTAAAACAAACAGCTGCCTTTTGTGTGATTGAGGTGTGAACTTTAACGCAGCTAGAGCTATTCTTAAGTATACGCGCGGTGTAAACTTAATGAACTTCAATTATCCAAATTATTATTACTCGCTTATTATTAAAAAAACGCATAAGACAAGATGAGTTCAAAAATCGTAGCAATTTTTATAATATAGTCTTCCAGTTTTGATTTTTCCTGACATCAAGATTGCTGTACTACAGGAAGTCAAAATCGGTTGAACGGACTGTAAAAAAAGGTTTATTTATGTAAATGTCTAATCATATTACAAATGGAGTATAGTTGCAGAGACCTCCAGCTAAATCCTGACAGCCGAATTTTTCGCTGCCATCATCATCTTCATAGCCTTTTCCCAACTATGTTGGGGTCGACTTCCAGTCTAACCAGATGCAGCTAAATACCAGTATTTCACATGGAGTGACTGCCTATCTGACCTCCACAAGTCCACAACCCATGTAGTTAGTTAGCAGTAACCGCCTTGGTAAGACTGGCTGTCATTTCCGAGCTTCTGATCATCTAGGAGACAAAGTTGGTTATAATTTTGCACTAAATTACCAAAGCAAAGCGGATCTTCCAAGCTAAGAAAGTCCTCAATCAATAAGATGCGAACAAAATAAGCAAACATAAAACTTGTCTGGGAAACGCCCATGCTTCAGCGCGGGCGCAGATTACGTCAATTTTGTCACAACCTTACGTCAACGTGAACCGGTTTTACTGTTTTTAATAGTGTTGCCTCATTGGAGCGCGTCTTCATTAATTACATTGCTGTTCACAAACTTTGAGTGTTACCGAGCTGTTTTTTTATTACAAGCTTTATATTAGCTTGCTCTGTTCGTATGTGTTTCCGGTTACTCCAATTGTCATTCATTTTTCAAGCACTTCCTGGCATCCGATTGAGCTGAAACTTGGCATACTTATATAACTACCGAGACATTTTGAAAAAATGATACCATGGAGGTGATGATGATGATGGAGCCGGAAGTTGGGCATAGGAACTCCTCAAACAAACAAGATAGCACCATCGTATTTGGACTCATTGGCTATACATTAACAAGTACTTTGACACTATACTCCATTTGAAATAAGATTAGACGTATAGATAAGCCTTTTTTACATTCCGTTCAACCCATTTTGAATTCTATTGCGTTGGTGGCATGACAAATGGCAGCCGCAGTAGATAGTTGGTATTGTGTAACTTTTTGTGCTTTTAATGCTATCCTTATGTCTACGGTATAGAAGTCAAAATCGGTTGAACAGACTGTAAAAGGGTTTGTGTTAATGTCTAATCTTATTTCAAATGAGGTATAGGTGTTCAGGGTGTGATGATGGTGCCGGAAGGTGGCCATGGGAAAATCCTTTTTAGTTAATCAAAAGCTTGTTTTTAAAAGATTTTTTTCCTCCTTGACATATGGGGTATGCACTATAGTTGCCCGCGAAATTCAAATTTTCTTACGTTTTTTGCAATCTGCAAGTCATTGTTGTATGTTGGTTAAAGTATGATTGGCGACTAACAGACATGGTTTTATAGAATTATTATCATTAAAATCAGCAATAGAATAATAATTGGCCTCAAATGATTTCATGAAATAGTAATTTAATAGGGAACTTACGAACTGCAGCTCCATACAAGTATTTTACATGTAACGACTGCCTATCAGCGGGTCTAAACTGGCCACTTTGGCAGAATCATAATAGGAAATTATCATGAATCATCGTAAAATGTCACGAACTGACAACTCATAATATGATCTGCGTGTAATTCATATTACGAAATAATTCATCTGTTTGACAGTTTCCTATGGAAATTCGTAAAATGGCCCACAAATTATGAATTTCTTTTGTGTAAAATTAGAGGAATTGCAAATGACAGCTGGGAATTCAGGAAATGAATTGCTTTTAGAGGAATTGCTAATGTGACCGTTTTAAGGAAATAGGGTCGGTCCCCGCTCCATACAAATGCTCTCGCCTGTTTTCTCTCTGGTTTATGACCTTTAGAGCAACAATTTTTTACAGTAAAATAAATATCAACTAGTTCTATGCCCCTATGTTTTCCGTTTTGATGAAACATATCTGTAAAAGCACTAGAACCCTCAGAAAATGCTCAAAATTGCAGGTTTAGATCGCTGTCATCAGATGCCTATTGTACAAAGACAACAATTTGAGGGGCACAGTAAATATCCATCGTATTCAATTTATAAAATATCTTTAAAACTGGTCCAATATTGCAGGAGGAAATAGACGAGAGCCGAACCTCGAATTATGAATTTTTGTATGGAGAAAAGATCGACCCCATTTCCTCTTATGGGGTTTCTCTGGTAAATATTTTTACCACGGCATGATCCTACCCTATATTATTATTAGTTTGGCATTTTTATTTGTTACGCCCATAGGTTTAGAGGGTAAACTACATAGAAAATCAGGCTTTGTCTAACTATATGATACCAGGAAAAACAATATTTGCTCAGCGCGAACCAGTGTCATTACGTTATGTACAATTGAATGTACCGCAACAATCACCTAATAACATCCTGTAGGTACCTAATCTATATAATTGAATAAGTAAACAGATCTCTAGTAGAGTATCTATTTGCGTAACTTATTTTTAACCGACTTCTTCAAAAAGGAGGAGGTTCTCAATTCGTCTGTATGTATTTTTTTATTTTTTTGTTTGTATATTACGCGTTTACTCCGCCAATTAATCGATTTTAATTATTCTTTTTTTGTTTGGTAGGTCTATGCTTCAGAGGTGGTCCCATATAAATTTTATTAACAACGACTTCCAAAAAAAACACAAAAAAAGTGAAAAATAACTTTAATTTCGGAAGTCGGTGTCTTTGCTTTCCAATTTTCGCGGTCGGTTTCTGTCAAGTCGGTTGTTTTTTTTTTGTAAAAAGTTTTTATTTTTTACTTTTTAGTTGTGGTACCTACCCCACACAAATCCGAATACCACCTGCTATGTAAATAACAGTGAAGGAGTCAAACAGGATATCGTCTAGATAAACTAAGTGGGAAAAATACGTAATATTGAAGCTAACTCAAAAATTACGCAAGCAAAGTTAATAAAATTTATATGGGACCACCTCGGAAGCATGACCTACCAAACAAAAAAAGAATCATCAAAATCGATTCATAATTGGCGCAGACGAATTAAGAACCTCCTCCTTTTTGAAGAAGTCGGTTAAAAATACGATGACATGTGTGGCTTCCATTCGTTGTGGATTCCGGCTCACAGATAGGCCTGTGTCCCAGCAGTGGGAGCGTTATAGGAAAGGAAAATTCTACAACATCAACATGTGACATAATCTACTAACCCGCGTGGTGGATTACGGCCCACTCCCTCTCACAGAGAGGAGGCCTGTGTCCCAGCAGTGGGAACATTTTAAGCTGATTCTGTAATTGTGTAAAAATAATGGGTCCCCACCTATGAAATTGGTGTTTTTTTCTCACACTTATAGAACCTCGTCACCTCTATGATTAAAAATATTCATCAATTGCTTGGTATTATATCGAATCAATGACCATCATAGACAACTACCAATAGTTAAAAAAACCTTATTACTTATAGTTTTCTAAACATAAAAAATACTGACTTCTCATTTTGTTAGCAGAAATGACCACTATTTTTTTTTTAACTTAGCCGTAATTTATTTTTGTCGCTTAATCTAAGTGGCATACGTTATCTTAGTTTTTAAACATTAGTCTATACAAGTTTTAAAACATTAGTGTTCATGGTTGATAGATAAATTAAGAAAAAGTTAGTATGAAAAATGCAACTTCTTTAAAATTCCCCATACAAAACACCGGTTTCATAGGTGGGCACTTAATACAAGATATATATGACAATATTTAGTTTACTTAAGGAAAATTACAACTGCTGACATCTTATACAAGGATGCGTAATTAAAAGCCTGTTTTACGCTCGTCGTTCTAAGTTGGCATAGGCCTTGTTGCTCGCTTAGAAGCAAACTATGCTTGACACGAAAGGACAAATCTATTATAGTTATACTAGCGACCCGCCCCTGGGTCGCACGCACACGTGTACAAGGGCGACATTTCAAAACATTGAGATTTCTGTGCTATAAATAATAATTAATCATTTATCCCTGTCGTTATCTGCCTAGCGTTTTTCAACTATGTTGTGGTCGGTTTCCAGTCTAACCGGATTCAGCTGAATACCAGTATTTTACATGGAGCGACTGCCTATCTGACCTCCACAATCCAGTAACTTGGGAAAACGATACCCCTTGGTAAGACTGGTTGTCAGACTTTCGGGCTTCTGACGACCCGTAACGACTGTCAAAGATACACAAATGACACCCGGGACGAACGGCTTCACGTCCTTTCCGAGGCACGGAGGAGTCTCGGTATGTAAAGATGGTCACCAATCAACGGACCAGCAAGCGTAGCTTAACCTGATGGATCGACCCGTGCGGCCGTTATTACATAGCCACGAACTCCTCCCAAATTAAATCATCTATCCCTGTACGGTTTATATTTTGCCATTTTCATACTACATAAGTAAGTAAGAAATATGGAAGTTTCGACGGTCATTACTTCCAATTTTTTTTTCCAATTCTGCTTCCATACAGGGCTAGATATTGACAAGACAAATTGATTTAATTTTTAGTTTTGAACTTAAACCGTCAAACAAACGAGTAATCACCATACTACGTTTGTATGGAAGAATGAACGACTAGCGTAATACCGATATTCCCACGAGATCGAGATTTACGCGGGTAAAACGGCGGGGCGCAGCTAGTTTGATATAGTTTTTAGGGTTCCGTACCCAAAGGGTAAAACGGGACCCTGTTACTAAGGCTCCGCTGTCTGTCTGTCTGTCCGTCTGTCACCAGGCTGTATCTCATGAACCGTGATAGTTAGACTGTTGAAATTTTCACAGATCATGTAACGTATTTCTGTTGCCGCTATATCAACAAATACTAAAAAACAGAATAAAATAAATATTAAGGGCCATACAGCAAACGTGATTTTTTTGCTCGTTTTTGCTTGATATTGATAACGGCAACAGGGAGACTTCAACAGGGAGACAGGGAGACACTTGAAATATTCACCGAATATTTAGTTATATAGGTAATATTCACTATAAAATTAAATAATTAAATTAAAATAAAACTAATATATAAGTGGCTCCCATACAACAGACATGATTTTTTTGCAGTTTTTATTGATTATGGTACGGAACCCTTCGTGGGCGAGTCAGACTCGCACTTGGCCGGTTTTATTAGTTTTGCACGTACATCGTACACCGTTAAACAGACAGCAGTCAACATACTACGTTTGTATGGAAGAATCTTTGTGTGTAATTATAACTCGATTTAATTGCTTTAGTTATTAAATATGATTTATGACTTAATCTTTATAGTTTAACAGACAACAAAATAATCACGCACGCCTGTGTAGCCCGAAGCGATAGACAGAGTGTGAGATACGAGAGATGAATTTGTGCACTGCGGAGCGATCTAACGTAGGAGTGAGGCATATTTATCGTCACAGATAGAAATCACAGATATTAAAAAATAGCAGATAACAGTTGCTCCTAACGATAAAAAATATCTGTTACTTAAAATCAGCTCCTCAAGACTGTTACCGCGGGTGTTAATGAAACTTCGGATACGATTTTTGACTTTAACAAAAATAAATAAAGAAGATATTCAATTGAGATTTAAGTATTTATCATCCGTACAAAAATAACAGGCTGTTATTTCATAACAGATAGATACGATTTTCGACTTATAATCAAAACAACTAAAGAAGATTTTTTTGTCACAGTCACAGTGATAACAGATATCGTGTTTAACCTGTTACAACCCATCTCTAATCTAACGATCTCCCACCCGCCAGTCGATCTCAAACCATTCAGCTCAACCATTTTGAAGGGAACTTATGATCCAACACACGCGCCACCATCAGCGAGACATTTGAGTGAGCATGATATACATACTCTCAGCCGCCAGGGGCGCCAGGGCACATTCAAGTCTGCCAGGGTTGCGGGAATTTCCGAAAGGGATACCGGGACCTTGGCAACAGGAACACGGGTGGGTTTTAGTCAGTAAAAGTCTGACATGAACCTGAATGACTTCTCCCGCTCTGGGTGGAGCGGAAGGGCTTCCGCTCCACCCAGGGCGGGAGAAGTCATTTGATGATTTCCAGTCCTCAAAAAAAAAAAAAAAAAGTGCACATTCAACTCAGTGAAAGATGTACTTACCCAGTAAATGGTAGCTTTATATTTAAAGTAGGTACTTACCTACATAGTACTCACACATGTGCTAAGCAATTGGCTTATTGGTTGACCCCCAAAACGAGCGGGTCGACACTTTTAAAGAATATATTTTTTCTTGAGGCGATTCGCACGAAGTTAATTGATTTGTCGGCAAATCGACAACTACAATACGTACTAGACAATTGACACATTTTGAATTTTTATGCAGTAAAGTGAAAAGGAGAGCAGTGGTGGTCCAGTGGTAACGGCCACGACTTACGAGTTGTAGGTCGTAGGTTCGAACCCTGACAGGCGCTTTACTTTGTGTAAATTATTTCATCGCCACTGCTCTCAAAACGGTAAAGGAAAACATCGTGAGGAAACCGGCATGTCCTAGAACCAAAGATTCGAAGATATGTGACATCTACCATTTCGCACAGGGCCCGCGTGGTGAATTACGGCCCACTCCCTCTCACAGAGAGGAGGCCTGTGTCCCAGCGGTGGGAACATTATAGGCTGATTATGCTATGCAGTAAAGTTAAGCATACAATATATAAACTTCGTCCGATCTCCCCAAGATTTTTATTGTAAAGTGTTGATTCGCCCATTTGGGGCGAGACAATTCGTGCGAAATAACCAATAAGCCATGCAATTGTCACTTTTACATCATATTATGTGTAAGGTTAGCTAATATACAGAAGTAGTAGGAAATAATTAATAAACAAATCACTCAAGATATTACAAATGCAAACAATGGAATGATGACATGAGTCGCAAAGTTACCTTGACACGAGGACACCGCGGAACTAGTTCAGACGTTTTTGAGAAATAACGTGACAGATGCGCATAAATAATGATGAATATAATCAATACTGCTAATATATCGTGCTTTAAACTTTGAGAAACGCGCTACTACTGAGCATGAGGCCATTTTTTTTTTTTTTTTTTTTGAGATTGGGAATTCTTCAAATGACTTTCTCCCGCTCTGGGCGGAGCGAAAGGGCGTGTCAGACTTGTACTGACTAACACCCACCCGTGTTCCTTCAGTTGCCTGTTGCCAAGGTCCCGGTATCCCTTACGGACTTTCCCGCAACCCTGGCTGGTAGCATGAGGTCCTGGATTTGATTCCCAGGTCGGGCAGTGGCAGCTCGGTGTCGGGATCTTAAAATTTGTTGAGACAAGCCTTTTTTCGCTATTAGCCTAACCTACCTGAAACTTTTTGATAGGTCTACACTGGTGCCGATTCTGTTGTTCACAAACTAAACTAAATTTAAGTTCAGTGCATCTTTTTCTTTCTATTTCATTAAGAAAAGGACCGAAGATAAATTTTAGTTTAGTCCTGTCAAACTGTAACTACTCCAAATAAGTTTAGACGCGATTAAAAACTTGCCTACTAAAATTACGTCAATTTACGTCAGGCGCTGATTAAATTTATCTTCTGTCCTTTTCTTAATGAAATAGAAAGAAAAAGATGCACTGAACTTAAATTTAGTTTAGTTTCGGCACCACTGTCCTCCCATAACTATTACCACTGTAATTCGAAAATATTGTAAAAGGTAATTATTATTTTCTTTTAAAAGAGTAACCGTGGAGTTTCTTGCCGGCTCTTCTCCAAAGGAAACGACCAATTCGCACCGTGCACCTAGCTTCTGACGTTTCATAAGTGCCCATGTAGGTTTATGTCAAATAAAATATTTTGATTTTGAATTATTAGCGCATTAATGGCAATAGGCTCGCCCCTTATTACAGACATGGGAATTACTAAAGAAATATGACTGAAATAGAACTCTGCCAACCTCTTTGGGGTAAAAGGCATGATGCTAAATGTCTACCACAAGACTATATACTTTGACCAATACTCCGTCGACCATGTCAACAAATCTATAATATTCTATTCTTAGTAAAGGTACACAATCACATTTATTTTTAGTCATTGTACAAACAGAAAAACCGGCTAAGTGAAAAGAGCGAGTAGGACCCGAGCACGAAGGGTTCCGCACCGTTTTTAAATCGAGCAAATACGCCGAAAAATACACGTTTCTTGTATGGTTTTTGAGTTAGCTTCAATATTACGTATTTTTCCCACTTAGTAGGTAATTAATAATATATGGACAATGTTTTAAGTTACTCCGTCACTGTTATTTACATAGCAGGTAGTGGTATTCGAATTTGTGTGGGGTACCACAACTAAAAGTGAAAAATAAAAACATTTTACAAAAAAAAAACCTGCATTTAAAAAAACTCAAAAAAGTGAAAAATTACCTTAGTTTCGGATGTCGGTGGCAAAAAACGAAAATTGAAAAGCAAAGACACCAACATCCGAAATTAAGATTATTTTCACTTTTTTGTGTTTTTTTTTGGAAGTCGGTTGTTTTTTTTTCTTTCTCTCTTTGCTGGACATAGCCTCCCTGAGACCGTGCGTACTCATACGCATAACAGCGATTAATCGCTTGCCGTCATGCACTGCGCGGTGCTCCCCAACTCCGTTGTTGACCGTGGGACAGCTGTTGCGTACAGTGTATTTGTGACGTAATCGACATGACCCGTTACGAAATGTCAGTTGCATCCAACAATTTCAAGATGGCGCTGACATTTCTCTTTTACGGTTTTGGCAAAAACTGGTTGAATTGGTTGAAAAAAGTGAAGGTGAATCATTGTGCGTAGGTAATTCTGATATAAGATGCATCTGGTTGAAAAGGTAGCACAAAGGTGGATTACGAGGGAAAGTTAATTGTCAACGGCAGCATTTTTTTGAAACGTGTCGAGTAAATATTGGTTTTATGGACCCACTTTTAAATCAAGAATTTGTGAATGCAAATCTGCACTGGTACCTACTTTATAACCGAATTCTTCAAAAAGGAGGAGTTTCTCAATTCGTCTGCATGTTTTTTTTTATGTTTGTTACGCGATTACTCCGCCAAATATGAATCGATTTTGATGATTCTTGTTTGGTAGGTCATGCTTCAGAGGTGGTCCCATATAAATTTTATTTACTTTGCTTGTATTTTTTGAGTTAGCTTCAATATTACGTATTTTTCCCACTTATAGTTTATGTAGACGATGTTCTATGTTAGTCCGTCACTGTTATTAACATAGCAGGTAGTGATATGCGAATTATTGTGTGGGGTACTTACCACAACTAAAAAGTGAAAAATTAAATCTTTTTACATATTTTTGTTTACTTTGCAATACCAACCACTGCAGTGATTATGGGCCGCGACTTACGAGATGTCGTAGGTTCGAACCCAGCCAGGCGCTTTACTTTGTGTAAATTATTTCATCACCACTGCTCTCAAAACGGTAAAGGAAAACATCGTGAGGAAACCGGCATGCCTTAGAACCAAAAATTCGTAGTCATGTGACATCTACCAACCCGCAATGCGCGCGTGATGTATTACGGCCCACTGCCTCTCACTGAGAGGAGGCCTGTGTCCCAGCAGTGGGAACATTATAGGCAAGGCTAATACGGAAATCTAGACTTTTGGACTGTACAAAATAATCAATTCACTCTAGCGTGGCGATCAATTCTCGTTCCTTTCTCTATCAACCTATATGAAAAGAGGCTTTGCATTGGGACACACCGAACAATTGCCGATTAATTGCAATAATCCTTGATATTTTTTGCCAGAAGGAGTTAAAAGCCAATGGGGGCTTTTAATAATTGGCTCTTAAGGCCGTATTACCCTACCTCAGATTTTATCTCGCTCGCACCATAGTACTCGCGGCCTGAGTAAGAGCGAGACGGAGTGGGGTGCTGGCGGCTCTCAAGCCTCGAATTGTTGAGATACTTAATTGCTTTTAACGGTGAAAATAATGGTAATTTAAAAAACATAAGACCAGGGGGCCTAAACCAGCCACATTAGCAATTCCTCTAAAAGCAGTTCATTTCCTGAATCCCAGCTGTCATTAGCAATTCCTCTAATTTGACACATAAGCAATTCATTTGTGAACCATTTTACGAATCTCCATAGAAAACTGTCAAACAGATGAATTAGTTCGTAATATGAATTACACGCAGATCATAATATGAATTGTCAGTTGGTGACATTTTACAATGATTCATAATATTTTCATATTATGATTCTGCTGATGTGACCGTTTTAAGCCTGCTGCTTTATATTTATTTCAGTTATTATGCAAAGTTAGTTTTATATATATATATTTCGGTATTTATAGTTCGGTTTAGAGGTACCTTTGGGACCGAGCGTCAATCCTCAACTGTAACATAATTATATTTATTTCAAGATTATTGCTGCAGTATTTTCGGCATTACGGAGGATCATGCTAAGCAATTTGAGGTAGGGTAGGGCGTTTAATCACAAACCCAGGAAGGGAAAGGTTCACCAATCGTTCCCGGAAGATATAGTCATTTAATTTAAACATATTTTATTACCACAGGTTAAAAATAAAATAAATTATTACAAACGCAGTCACTTTTAAGAAGTTCTGAGTACAAATAAAAAAAAGATGACCAAGTCCGGTCCGCGACCTTGCAGAGATTTATTTGTAAGTGTATGTTTCGAGAATTTTATTTGCGAAAACAATCTACCTACATCATTTTCCTCATGTTGCATGTTGGTTAAATATTATGATTATAATGTTTGATTGACCTCGTCAAATAGGTAGGTAATTATTAAGTAGGTACCTACCTAATGAATATACATAATGCTAGAATTAGATTGTATATTTTATTTAAAATTGTAAATATAACAGTGAATAAAGTAGGTACCACAACCTATAACTCATTCAATCTGCTAGCCTTTTCCCAACTATGTTGGGGTCGGCTTCCAGTCTAACTGAATGCAGCTGAATACCAGTATTTTACATGGATCGACTGCTTATCTGGACCTCCACAACCCAGTAACTGGGTAATACGATACCCCTTGGCAAGACTGGTTGTCAGACTTTCGGGCTTCTGACGACCTGTAACGACTGTCAAAGATCCACAAATGACAACCGGGACTTTCCGAGGCACGGAGGAGCCACGAGCTCCTCTACCACAACCAATATCTCAATAAAATAAATGTCACATACATTTACTTTAATTAAGTAATAATACCTAATTAAAAATGGTTGATTGTTACTCACTTTATTTTTATTTTATTAGGTACTTTTAGCTGTGCCCGACAGGGTCCGTTATTGTACTTAAGCTTCAGGGTAGCCCGTGAAATTAGAATTTTCTTACGTTTTTTGCAATTTGTAGGTCAGTCTCAGGTTGTATGTTGATCTAAATTATAATTCGCGACCGTAACAAATGTTGATTTACAGAATTATAAACATTAGAATCAACAATACAACTCTCTAAGTTCATAAAGGTGTATTGAATAACTAGGTATTTCATGAAATGATGACATTTGGCACTTAGATGAACTTACAAGATTTTTAAGACATTGTAACACCTTTAGTTTAAACCTACAATATGGAATGCAAATTCGAACAGGGTTTGGGATATAGGGTCAGTTAAAAATAAATTGAGTAAGAGCACAGATGATACGAGTGACTTTTTGACAAGTAGGTACAACACCGGGTCGATGTGGAGACACTTTAGGGGAAGCCCATGTGCAGCATAATCAGCTTATAATGTCTCCACTACTGGGACACAGGGCTCCTCTCAGAGGGAGAGGACCATAATCCACCACGCAGGCCTAGTTTGGGTTAGGGTTGCGGGAAAGTCCAAAAGGCATACCGGGACCTTGGCAACGGACAACTAAAGGAACACGGGTGGGTTTTAGTCAGTAAAAGTCTGACACGCCCTTCCGCTCCGCTCAGAGCGGGAGAAGACAATTGACGATGCCGACTATCAAAAAAAAAAAAAAAACCCAGTGCGGGTTGGCGGATGTCACATATCTTCGAATGAGGGAGAGCCTATTGCCATCAACTGCGCACAAACCCAGACTCCGGGCTGCTACTGAGAAATTCAAGATGGAAAAACCTTTTTCCGTGATCTGGGAATCGAACTCAAGACCTCATGCTCAGCAGTAGCGTTTGCGATCATTAGACCAACGAGGCAATTGCAATCTATCAACAGTTTAGCATCATGAAACAAAAAGTACTTTAATATTTTTTCATCCCATCTATTCGAAAAGGACGACTTGTTTCGCCTTTAAGTGCACCCAAAGGTTCAAAGAAACTTTTAGCGGGCAGTAATGAGTTTTTAATCCTCTTTATAAGTGCGCGGCAATTGTTTTTGCCGCGCACTTTTTGAATTTTGAACATCTTAAACCTTTAGCGGGTAGTAATGAGTTTTTAATCCTCTTTATAAGTGCGCCGCAATTATCTTTGCCGCGCACTTTTTGAATTTTGAACATCTTAAACGTTTAGCGGGTAGTAATGAGTTTTTAATCCTCTTTATAAGTGCGCCGCAATTATCTTTGTTTTTGAATTTTGAACATCTTAAACGTTTAGCGGGCAGTAATGAGTTTTTAATCCTCGTTATAACCACAATCTACTATTGTTTTGTTTTTTTTTTGCGTTCTTCACGAGTCAGTGCGTACAAGTTGTTTTATTAATCAACAGCCTTTTAGAGTACTTTAAAAGGTTATACCAATGTCTTTGGGTATCCCAGACGCCTTTCATAAGATCTTTATCTGACAGGAAACTCCGAGGTGAGATCAGATGATGAGTTAAATTGTCCGTACTATTTTATTCGACTTTGACCATCCACAGAGGCGGATTATCCCTAAGGCGAACTAGCCACGTGAATAGGGGCGAGGTTACAAAGAGGCGCGCGCGCAGAAGTTTAAAAAAGAACTGTATGGTATCCTAATCCTAACTAATAAATTCGAAAGTGAGTTTGTTTGTTTGTTACCCTGTCACGCTAAAACGGCTGAACGGATTTAGAAGAAATTTGGTACACGGGTAGACCATGACCTGGAATAGGACATAGGATACTTTTTATCCCGATATTCCCACGGGATCGAGACTTAGGTGGGTGAAACCGCGGGGCGCAGCTAGTACTTATTAAAACTGCGAAAGTGCGTATAAAACACTACTGAACCGATTGTGATGAAACTTTAAGACTCCCAGATTTAAGTACCAGATTTCAGGGGGCTTAAAACAGTCACTTTGGCAGAATCATAACAGGAAAATATTATGAATCATCGTAAAATGTCACAAACTGACATTTCATATTATGATCTGCGTGCGATTCATATTACGAAATAATTCATCTGTTTGACAGTTTTATAGGGAGATTCGTATAAATTACTTTTGAGTATCAAATTAGAGGAATTGCTAATGACAGCTGGGAATTCAGGAAATGAAATGCTTTTAGAGTGTTAGTTAGTTTAGAGTGTGAGACTTTTATGTGACCGTTTTAAGCCCACAGTACATATTAGATATTATTTGTGTAAGTAACTAAGCTCAAAACACACACAAGATCCGCCTTGCGGTGGTGGTGTCACGCGACATACGCGGGGCAAAGACACCACTAATTAAATGAATAAAAACTTTTTACAAAAAAAAAAAACAACTGACTTCCAAAAAAACACTAAAAACGTGAAAAATTAGTCGGTGTCTTTGCTTTTCAATTTTCGTGTTTTGCCACCGACTTCTGAAATTAAAGTTATTTTTCACGTTTTTAGTGTTTTTTTGGAAGTCGGTTGTTTTTTTTTTTTTGTAAAAAGTTTTTATTTTTCTCTTTTTAGTTGTGGTACCTACTCCACACAAATTCGAATACCACTACCTGGTATGTAAATAACAGTGAAGGAGTCAAACAATATATCGTCTACATACATTAAGTGGGAAAAATACATAATTATTGAAGCAAAATCAAAAACTACGCAAGCAAAGTTAATAAAATTTATATGGGACCACCTCTGAAGCATGACCTACCAAACAAAAAAAGAATCATCAAAATCGATTCATAATTGGCGGAGTAATCGCGTAACATACAAAAAAAAACCATACAGATGAATTGAGAACCTCCTCCTTTTTGAAGAAGTCGGTTAAAAATATATTATCTTTCTTAGCACCTAACACAAATGTCCACAGTTCCGCACAAACCCAAGTTATTGAAACGAATTGATTACCACGGTTCTTCAGGCGATAATCTTTCTAACTAACCGTACAAAGTAATCATAATTATCGCCTTACATAAGCAAGTAAATATCAAAGACACTGACAATGCGACAGCTATCAGTTTTAACTTGTAAAGAAACAGGGGGCTTAAAACGGTCACTTTAGCAGAATCATATATTAAGAATCATCGTAAAATGTCACAACAACAAAATGTGACATTTCATATTATGATCTGCGTGCGATTCATATTACGAAATAATTCATCTGTTTGACAGTTTTCTATGGAGATTCGTAAAATGGCCCACAATTTATGAATTGCTTTTATGTCAAACTAGCTGTGCCCCGCGGTTTCACCCGCGTAGATGTCGATCCCGTGGGAATATAGGGATAAAACGTATGCTATGTCCTATTCCAGGTCATGCCTACCCGAGTGCTTATCCTCTCCTCTCTAAAGTAGGGAACGTTGCGGGGGCACGGCGCCGGCGTCGAACGGTTCGCGTATAGCATTTTTATACTCGTGATATCTTCGAAATTAAATGTCCGATTCGAATGAATTAAAAAGTATTTTACTGCTACATAAATACCCTTGATGTTAAAACTATTTATTTGAATAATAATTAATATAATGTCGATAAAACTCCTTCGCAAATAATGCATTAAATTCGAAAAAAATTGATTACCATAAAAAAGGTTATAGTTAGTCAATCTTAAAAGATAGACATATGCTGTCGCGGACTTTTTTTTTGTACTTTTAAAGAGAAACAATTTCATCATACATGATATTTGCGTAACTTAAACCGTTTACGCAGCGCACCCAACGGAAGCTCTCAAAAAGGAATATTTTTTCCCGTTTTTGCAACGTTTTTCATTTATGCTCCGCTCCTATTGGTCGTAGCGTGATGTCCTATAGCCTTCCTCGATAAATGGACTATCCAACACAAAAAGAATTTTTCAATTCCAACCAGTAGTTCCTGAGATTAGCGCGTTCAAACAAACAAACAAACTCTTCAGCTTTATAATATTAGTATAGATTAGAGGAATTGCTAATGACAGCTGGGATTCAGGAAATGAACTGCTTTTAGAGGAATTGCTAATGTGGCCGGTTTAGGCCCACTGATGTGTAGTTAGTTCACTTATTATGCAAAGTTTCATGATCTAATTTGAAGTATTTCTTGAATAGGTATTAAACCGAACTAGAGTTTAGAGGTAACTTTGGATTTTTTTTCTATAGAGAAAATTTTATGTAATCGTATTTTCGCCAAACATAGGACCTAGCATCAATCCTCAACTTTAACATATATTTATTTCAAGCTGCAGTATTTTCGGCATAACGGAGGTTCACGCTACGCAATTTGAGGTACCTAGTGTAGGGCGTTTGGTGGAAAATTGTAATCATAGAAAGTTATCTAAAGTTCGCAGAAACACAAAAACGTGTAAATACTAAACACAAGCAAATCTTAGAGCTATTTTATGAATAATTTGACATTAATAACGAGTTTTGAAGGTCTCGCCAAGAGTAGGACTGCGGTCAAACTGCCTTGCTTAAAAGGACACGAAATAAGATGCATAATGGGAGGTTATTTTAAATTGTTGTTCATTGTATTAACATTATATTACACTAGCTGCGCTCCGCGGTTTCACCCGCATAAGTTTCGATCTGTGTACCAAATTTCATCCAAATCCGTTCAGTAGTTTTTGCGTGAAAGAGTAACAAAGACCTACTGAACGGATTTGGATGACAAACTCATTTTCGCATTTATATTTCGATTCCGCCCGCGGCTTCGCCCGCGCGGTATGTCGATAAAAAGTAGCCTATGTCCTTCCCCAGGGTGCCATCTATACCCTTGCCGAAGACATAGTGAGGAAACCGGCATGTCCTAGAACCAAAAATTCGAAGACATGTGACATCTACCAACCCGCACTGGGCCCGCGTGGTGGATTACGGCCAGCTCCCTCTCACAGAGAGGAGGCCTGTGTCCCAGCAGTGGGAACGTTATAGCCTGATTATGATAAAACTTTGGCATTTACTTTTACATGTAGTTTTGCATCCTAAGTGATTGTAAACTCTACGATGTTATTAGGTTAACCTTTTCAAAACTACTTTGGGACCTACTTATAATGTAAAGCTGGAGAGTTTGAGAATTGGGATTGGAATGGAGAAGAACGGGCAAGAAACTCCACGGACACTCTTTTAAATGAGAATATTGTTACAATATAGATATTGGTTACATAATTTATGTTGAAATTATACATGTGAGTACAATGTAGAGAAACGTGCACGTTAAAAGCGTCCGTAATTAATCGATAAAAAAGAAACAAAACAATTCAAAAATAAATTAAAATAAGCCGTGGCAGCTAAGAGATGACCAGTCCCTACTGATGGCGCCCGTTCACGAACATGACGCATGGATCAGCACCATTCAGCTCAACCATTTTGAAGGGAACTTAATGATCCAACACACACGCCACAATCAGCGAGACATTTATTACGTAATTAGGGTGCTGAATTTTAACCAATAACGGTCTATAAATTATAGGAATTGGCCATAAGCTTACCACTGAATTGCGGTTAAATTGTACCTCTGAACCTGTGACCTCTTTCTGTTATAATAAATCTACGAATTCTACCAGTTACCTCGAAAATTACTGCATCAACGAAGATCGGGTTTTTTGAACGACCTATTATAAGAAACGGGTTTATTAGACGGACATTGCTTACGTCATTAATGGAGGATTTAATATATTAATTGTCCTGTATAAAAACATTAAAGATTACGTGTTAAAAAAATTTGAAGAGTTTAATTTTTTCTAGTTATTCTAAAAATAGGACTACTTAAACACAATGATTACAGTATACTGGATGGAAATCTTCTATTAATTGCGTAACTTATTTTCGTAACCGATTAAGACCAATTTGTTTCATTTTGACAGTTCAACAACATTCAAACTTTCAAAGCATTTATTTCAATTAAACCATTTACAGGCACTTTTGAATTGTCAAGGAGTCGGTCAGTCACAAATATGAAGCTAGTTGCCCATTCCAAAGCGTAGTACGTACCTATGGAGAGAGTTTCGGGCAAGAAACTCCATGGATACTCTTTGATTTTTTAAATCAAAATATTTTTACAATATATTGGTTACATCACTCATGTTGAAATTATAAATGTGAGAACAATGTAGAAAGCACGTTAAAAGCGTCCGCAATTATAAAATAAGCACAATTCAAAAATTAAAATAAGCCATGGCAGCTAAGAGACGACCAGTCACAACTGACGGCGCCCGTTCACCACCATTCAGCACCAATCAGCACCATTCAGCACCATTCAGCTCAACCATTTAAAGGGAGCTAAATGATCCAACACACGCTCCACCATCAGCGAGACATTTGAGTGAGCATGGCATTCCCAGCCGCAAGGGCTTTGATTGCGTTATTTAGGTACGTTGTTGAGCAGATTTTTTTTTCGAACTTATGAAGCAATGGATTAGACATTTGTTTCAAACCGATTTCAATTCTAAATGATCGTGTATTACGCAATTAGGGTGCTTGTCTTTTATTTATCTACTTACCTACAAATAAATACATTGAAGTGTCTGTTTGTACGTAAAAAACACAGAAAAAAAAACAAACAAACAAAATCTTTTTGTGTTGGATACTCCATTTATCGAGGAAGGGTATAGGCTATATAACATCACGCTACAGCATATGTCTATTTTTTTCAGTATAACCTTTTTTTTGTGGCAATGAAATTTTTTCGAAAGTAAGGCATTATTTGGGAAGGAGTTTTATCAACAAAATATGATTTTTTAATCAAATAAATAGTTTTAATATCAAGGGTATATAAGTAGCAGTAAATTACTTTTTAATTCATTCGAATCGGACATTTAATTTCGAAGTCATCACGATATAAAAATGCAATACGCGAACCTTTCGACGCCGGCGCGCGGCGCCGCGCCGCGCTGCGATTTACCCTACTCTAGAGAGGAGAGGATGGACAGTGGACACACGGCTAGACCATGACCTGGAATAGGACATAGGATACGTTTTATCCCTTTATTCCCACGGGATCGATACCTACGCGGGTGAAACCGTGGGGCACAGCTAGTAAGGTCACATAATATTATCTACGAACGGCACAACAACGAGTATAATTAACGTCGAACTTCAGTTACAGGTAAGTTCGTTCGACCATTCAATTTTTGCAAGTTTTTTGTACCTACCATGATGCCTACTGGCTTTTAATTGTATTTTTTGTCACTGATATGTTTTAACCAGTTGCACGAATGCAGACAATCAACAAACAAAAAATATTTATTCTATCTTAGGAATAACAAGGTTATACGCTTGCTCAGCACTTTGTTTCAGAAAAAAATAACGTCGGTATACAATGAGAGACAAAGTACTTACAGTTTCCGTCATTTCCCGAACCGGTTCCTTGTAATAACACAACTTTTACACAACAAAATAAAACTAGAAACACGCTCACATTCATTTTGGAAATCATTTTTCCCAAATAACAACTTTTTAAATAATCATAACCTAAAAAGCCAATTCGCGCCAAAATTGCTGTCAAAACTTATCAATTTATTATCTGTTTTAATTTTTAATTCATGTTTTTTTTATTCGATTTCACACGGCTATGGATTTTATAAGGAAACGTCTTATATGAATATGAATCTCGCGCGAACTGAGCCTCCAAGGTTTTATTAGTCACATAATATACCTACATACATAAGCATACCTACTATGTAATGCTACGAAGTTGAACAGGTAGTCTGGCTCTTGAAAATTGTTAGTGATTATAGAGAAATGTTAATTGTTAGGGTATCAAGCAATGATTTAGATAATGACCCTCTTGATGACCGTCAATCAGCTATTAGGTCGTTCGCGTATTGGATTATCAAAATATCATCAAATATTATGAAAAGATTTTCCGATTTTATAAAGATTGATTTAGATTCAATTGCATCATCTGCCTAGCCTTTTCCCAACTAAGTTGGGGTCGGCTTCCAGTCTAACCGGATACAGCTGAATACCAGTATTTTACACGGAGCGACTGCCTATCTGACCTCCACAACCCAGTAACTGGGTTATACGATACCCCTTGGTTAGACTGGTTATCAGACTTTCGGTCTTCTGACGACTCGTAACGACTGTCAAAGATCCACAAATGACAGCCGGGACTAACGGCTTAACGTGCTTTCCGAGGCACGGAGGAGTCTCGGTATGTAAAGATGGTCACCTATCCACGGACCAACCCCGGCAAGCGGAAGCGACCCGTGCGGCTGTTATTACTTCGCCAAGGAACACGAGCTCCTCCAAAAAAAAAATTCAATTGCGCAAAATGATTTGGGTGACCGGCCACCCCATTCATTTGGGGTTGGCATCATTCCCATGATGATAAAGATTAAAATTCACACCTGTAAAATATCATTGCTGAATATCTACACACAGCAAAACTGCGTTATTCGTTCACGATTAATCACAATCTGAATCGTTTTTAAACGAATTGCTTCTTCTTTTCTTGTAGTTAGTGACTAACCTGGTGCCAGAGTTTTAAAGCCCCCCATGGAACTCTGGCTTGGCTTCACATACCGTCGAGAAATATCACTCAGGCATGCCGGTTTCCTCACAATGTTTTCCTTCACCGTTTTTGAAGTAAGTGATAATTATATAATACGCACACGAATCCGAAAAGTCAGGTGTGTCAGTCACAAACAAACGGCTAATCCATTGCTTCTTAAGTTCGAAAAAAAACTCTGCTCAACAACGTAAATAACGCAATGAATTTTGTTCAACTGTCAAAATGAAACAGATTAGTCTTAATCGTTTACGAAAATGTGTTACGCAATCAAATAGCGGATGCCTTCATGTATACCAAGGTAATCGGGAAAAGGCCAATCCGCCGCGCCCAGACAGGCTACGATTAGCACTCAGCCTAGTTAGGGAGTTACCCAGCAGCTGCACAGGACGGGAACATTCAGTTCTTTCAACCAGGCACTTACGAGTAGCACGTTCCTAAGAAATAATAGTAGCCCGGAGGGCCTAAACAAAGTGACATTCTATCAGCGTTATCGATGATGGAAAAGGCAAAAATTTTAGAACTGAGGGCCTAGACAAGTGACAATCGCTTCCAAAGCGTTGCGATTGCTTATGTCAATCCTGTTGAATGTCGATTACCTTCCTCCGAAGTCACTCAACCACCGGCTCTAGTTTGTTGCCCATACGATATTATTTTGTTTATGTATTATTAAGGGTTCATGCACACACGTCGTCAGTCACGTCAACGTCGACTCGCCGATCAGTCACGTCAAAAAATACGTAGGAGTTGTAGGACTTTGGCTACACATATCAGTCTAGTCACCCCCGGCGCGTCTCAGTCGACGTCGCGTCACCGGCAAGTCAAAATTTGTATTGTTACGAACGAAACAGGCTTTGCTATGACTGACTGTCTGACTATATCTGGGGGCTTAAAACGGTCACTTTAGCAGAATCATAATATGAAAATATTATGAACCATCGTAAAATGTCACCAACTGACAGTTCATACTATGATCTGCGTGTAATTCTATGACGAAATAATTCATCTGTTTGACAGTTTTCTATGGAGATTTGTAAAATGGTCCACAAATTATGAATCGCTTTTATGTCAAATTAGAGGAATTGCTAATGACAGCCGGGATTCAGGAAATGAACTGCTTTTAGAGGAATTGCTAATGTGGCCGGTTTAGGCCACCTGTTCACACACGTCCCTGAAATTGACGTTACGGCGACTTCACGTTGACGTAACTGACGTGTGCATGAACCTTAAGTATAAAGGAAACCGGTTACTTTTTCCTTCATTTGTTATTTATTAAACTTGTAATCAGTAATCAAACAGCTGTAGGTGATTGATTAATTATCTGCCAGTTATCATGCCTACTAGATTCTCTGGTACGTTATGTCTTTGTACAGTTTTTTATTTGATGTATTCTTGTATAACTTGTTCTTGACAATGAGTAGTAGTACCTACCACGCTACTTGTTACAGTCTTTTTATGTTAATTGCAACAAACAAATAGACTGGAGGAGTTAGAGGCTAAGTAATAACAGCCGCACGGGTCGATCCATCAGGTTAAACTACGCTTGGCGGGGTTGGTCCGTGGATGGGTGATCATCTTTACATATCGGGATTCCTCCGTGTCTCGGAAAGCACGTTAAGCCGTTGGTCCCCGGCTGTCATTCGTGGATCTTTGACAGTTGTTACGGGTCGTCAGAAGCCCGAAAGTCTGACAACCAAAAGGGGTATTGTGTAACCGAGTAACTGGGTTGTGGGGGTCAGATAGGCAGTCGCTCCATGTAAAATACTGGTATTCAGCGGCATCCGGTTAGACTGGAAGCCGACCCCAACATAGTTGGGAAAAGGCTAAGCAGATAATGAACAAACAAATAGACCGATGCAGAGCCGGTTTCAGCACTATCGGCTCCTTGGGCGAGATTTCTGCGGTGCCCTTCCCCACTCAAAGAGTATAGGGGCGAATAATTTTTGCACCCCGCGTCGGAAGGTTCTTCTGCCCTTATTTGTCCATTCATACAGTAACCTACTTTTTTTTAAGTTGGTTAAAAATAGGAGAAACTTTGGCGACTGCCAGAAAAGGGAAAATGCAGGACGCAAGAGCAAGCGCGGCGAGCTTAAAAATATTTACCTACTACCCTGACTCGTATTCGTTTTTTTTTCCTGTCCTACGCTGCCCCACTCCTGTGCCAAAGCTTCCTCCACTCCTTCCATCTTTCGCGAGCCGGCGCGTCCTCCTTCCAGTTTTGACGGAACCTATCCAGCTCGTCCCACCATCTCCTACGTGGTCTGCCGCAACTCCGCCTCACTGTCTCAGGGCACTAATTCTGTGCTATTTGGGCCCACAGTTGTCATGCGGCAGACATGTCCTGTCCAGTCCAATTTAAGTTGGGCACCGTTTTGAGCCACGTCAGCTATCTTTGATTTTTGTTTTCTTGTATTCATATTTCTCGTTATTCATAACATCACGCGTGTTTTCCCCAAAGGGTCCCGAGTTCGATTCCCAGGCCGGGTAAAGAGTTATTGGGTTCTTCCATCTGGAATTTCTCAGTAGCAGCATGGATTTGTGCTCGGTTGATGGCAATAGGCTCGCCCCGTATTATAAGGTACTTAAACATAACTGGCGAAATGTGGGTGTACTTTTAGGGGTATGAGGAACAGGGTGTAAAGTTCACTCATCCACCATAGAAAAGGGAGGATCCTCCGACCAGACGGGTGTTGTGTCTAGCGGGCAACTGCCCAACGATTGATGTTGGGTTCTTGTTTTTATGTCCACTGCACGGTAAACTTTAATTGCGCGATGTAGGATTTATGTGACGTCAGGTCTTTGATGCGTAGTTCGCATGTGGCGATGTAGATACCGCCACATACTAATAGGTACACCTCTGCCTAAAATTTTCGGGGAATACAGGCATGATGTTATGTTAGAAAAAGATGATGCCCTCCATATTCTAGAAAAATCATATCTTTATTGTCCCCGTCGACTGGTTTTACTGTAATTATAATTAAATACCCACCTATAAACAGGAAACCAGTAATACTAACACAATAAGCCAGTCTTAGCGTGTGGATGGCAAATTTGCAATCTATTTTTAGCCAGCTAGTAATGATTTATGACTGAAACTTGTTTGTCATCGTGTAAATCCCAGAAATTCATCGGCTAGGAAAAGGAAAAAGGTAGTCCCCGTGCCGTGAGTCGATGACGTGACCATCACTATCACTACATCACTATAAGTATGTATTATAAAACAAAGTCCCCCCGCCCGCCGCCGCCGCCGCGTCTGTCTGTCTGAACGCGATACACTCAAAAACCGGCCAAGTCCGAGTCGGATTCGCTCACGAAGGGTTCCGTACCAGTATCTATAAAACGGCAAAAAAAATCATGTCTGTTATATGGAAGCGCCCCTTAAATATTTATTTTATTTTAATTATTTATTTTTAAAGTGCTTATACAACATTATTTCTTCTTTATGCTAAACCCGAAAAGGGGTCATTGTACTCATCATTTTGAACAATTTTTTCTATGGGACCAACATTGAAATCGCGATAAAAAAATCAGCTGTTCCATACATTTGTGTTTACTTAAATCGACAAAATGTATGGAACAGCAGATTTATTTTATACGTGACACTTTACACGTGTAGTTTTTTTTTATATAATAATGTCATTTTTTACAGGAAAAATGCTTGGAATACAAGGCTTGTAAGTTTTAATAATCAGGGCACTGGTGTCAGAGTTTTAAAGCCGATCAGGAGCCTTTGACTTGCCTTCACATGCCGTCGAGAAATATCACTCAGGCATGCCGATTTACTCACGATGTTTTCCTTCAGTGTTTCTGTAGCAAGTGATAATTATACAATACACAAATAAATCCGAAAAGTCAGAGGTGCGTGCCTTGGGTTCGAACTCGAGACCTATGACTTGGCAGTCTGACGGTCACACAACACCACTATATAGGCTATCATTGCTCTGGACTCGATTCGCTGTCAACATCATAGAAATCAAGGACCAAGAACTTAGAATACAACATATTTATACGAAATATTTATCCTACTATAATATATATATATATATTATAGTATTATATAATATATATATATATCCTACTTAATATTATAAATGTGAAAGTTTGTGTGTTTGGATGTTTCTTACTCAATCACGCAAAAACGGCTGAATGGATTTGGATGAAATTTGGCAAACAGATAGTTTATAACCTGGATTAACACATAGGATACTTATCCCGATATTCCCACGGGATCGAGACTTACGCGGGTGAAACCGCGGGGCGCAGCTAGTACGAAATAAAATACAAAAATAAAATACCACCGACAATTTATTACAAAAATATTACACAACCGGCATTATCTATGGTTTCGCACCCTTTGAAATGGCGCGAAACGATTAACCTTCAAATTTTTGACAGACACAACAAAGACGTTCTCACGATTTCCCAAAAAAAAAAAACTCATTCGATCATCGGTTCGTGTTCCGTTGAAAAAAAACTATTGTAACTACTCACAGACGGACCTGTTTCCGTTCCCGGATTTCCATCAGATTTTAAAGATGCTGGTTTCTTACTTACTCTTTTTTTGTGAAACGATTTAAAATGTAAAACATTTTTTTCTTGGTTTTCCTTAATAATGATACCCGGCGCCAACTGAGCCGGGGTGACCTCTAGTGGAACAGATAATAAATTATCGTAAGATTTAAATGTCGAGACGGTTTTTGTATCGGCGGTAAGACAGCATTGAAAACATTTATTCGAACAAATTATTGAAGGTTTCGAAGCTATCGTTGACGGACACCTGGTTTGCTGTTTTTTAGGCTTTGGAATTTTATTTTTCGTGATTCGATCCAATTTGTTTTTGGATTCTTTTCGAGGGGATTCTTTTCGACTGGATTCTTTTCGATTTAGTTCGGCTCTACATCTTTTGCAAAGTGGTCCCCTTCTCTTTCGTTCTTCTTGTTGCTGTTGCTTCCGTTTGATACATTTAGGACAATTCGGGTCAAATTTAAGATTTACATTTGGATTGGACGAATATGCTGGTGTCTGTAAAGGAATAAGGAATCGAGAATCAGTCGGAGTCCAATTAAAGGAATCTTAAAAAAGCCGCACTTTTAGCATACATAATCAGTCTATAATATTCCCCACAGGCCTCCTCTCTGTGATAGGGAGTGGGCTGGAATCATTAGAAAGTACGCTAAGCGAAAACGGTGGCGCGGGTGGGCGATGCGATGCTACGCAATGTTGGGTCGGGGAACCATAAAATTAAAAACAAAAGCACAGTATAAAAAAGTAACAGTATTATACCTCGGCAGTGACCGACGTTGTTGAAATAATTACCTACAGCCGCAGAGTACATAAACCTTCCGCGTCCGTGCGTAAATGGCGCGCACTCGATACTGTTGCGTACTATACACTGAGATTTCGAAGCGCGTCGTTTCGGCCGTTTTCTATGAAGATATAATACTGTTACTTACTTATACTGTGACAAAAGGTAATTGAAGGAAAACACGTACCGCTTTTAATGTTTGGAACCCGCCCAATCCGGTTATCCCCACCTGTAAGAAGGCAAATATGAAAAAGTTAAGTTATTCAAATTCCACACTATTATTGTCCGACCGCTTAACCGACACGGTTCCTGAGGTACATGCGCGGTGACGCGACGGGTTTTTATCTAAAAATTTTAATAAAAACAGATTATCTTAACTCATACTTCTGTGGCGGCATCTACATCGCCACATGCGAACTACGCATCAAAGACCTGACGTCACAAAAAAATCCTGCATCGCGCAATTAGAGTTTACCGCGCGATAGTACAAGATTCCAACATCAATCGTTGGGCAGTTGTGAGACACAACACCCGCGTCTGGTGGGAAGATCCTCCCTTTCCTATAGAGGATGAGTGAATTTTACACCCTGTTCCTCATACGTCTAAACTTCAAGTAGGTAACATAATACAAGCGATCACGACCCCAAAAAAAACATCAATCGTTTTAATTTTTATTTTATCGTTTTTATACAACGTGTAACGTTAAATGCGCAAAACCTCAGACACCCCAACTGATTTTTAATTCAATTGACCAATATCAGAGAGAAAAAAAATCATTAAAAAAATTGTAAAGGTTTTATGTGCTGTTTTAGTTTTACTGGCAATTCTGATCGTTTCTTGCGTCTGCGACGACGGTCTATCGAGGGAGGGGTCGTCACCGCGCTGACAGGTTTGCGCATGTGATGGCTTGACCTATTAATAAATAGACACGGCAACGTTTTTAATGAAGATTTTTTGAAAAATGTAACATTTATTTAAAAGTGGTTCAATTGATTCTGCTCGTTATTCTGATCAAACTATTTTCAGGTTTTGCGCATTTAACGTTACACGTTGTATATGATACCCAACACGTTTGCAGTTTCTTTAGCTAATTTTATTTGACCGTTTATATTTCTGGTTCGATTTTAATGAAATAACATAAAATCACGACTTATTTCCCCGAAGCGTTAGGCAGAGGTGTACCTATAGTCCCCACACATTTCGTTATTTATGTTTAAGTCCCATGTAATAGGGGGCGAGCCTATTGCCATCCTTTCTTTGGTATTGTTCGTCGAGTCGTTGAGCTCCTTAAGCTCTAGAGTTGAGCTCCTCGGTTACTGACAAATGCTTGCACTGACTGGACAGGTCCACTCAAATCTGTGTGCTTCTTTCCTCAAAAGACCATTTCAGACGCTAATCTACATGGTCCTCGTATGGCCTGACCAGGAGTATGTCTGGACTTTAAAAGAGACTGTGACCTCTGAGTTTGTTTCGGCCTTTCTTCTCAGAGTAGTCAGATAGGAAACGCCGACCTCATCTAGCTTATTTTTAATATTTTTTAATATGAAGTGTAAAAGTGATTCCAATATCCTATTTACAAAATAAACAATTTCATTTCATTTCATTTTCAAATCCAGACTACGGCCTGCTACTTACTGATAAATTCCAGATAGAAAAACCTAATAACACAAAACCTCACGCTCAGCAGTAGAGCTTGGGACCAACGAGGCAGCTATTAGAAGTTTGCCATCAAATAATGAAAACGAATTAAGTTAAAAACATTAAAAAAAACCCCCGACAAAAACAAAGCCTCTAATAAACGTTTTTTTTTAAGAAAACTCTCTCTCAATTCACCTTTCAAACAAAACCAAAAAAAATCAAAATCGATTCAGCCGTTTGGCAGCTACGATGGCGCAGACAGACACACAGATACACACGTTAAACTTATAACATCCCTCTTTTTCCTTCGGGGGTTAAAAAAAAAATTATGTATGAACCTGTGCTATAGACCGGCGTTTGTCCAGTTCATCACGCATGTTCGGATAGGCATTATTGTGAGTGTCCACTCGGTTGATCTGATCGTGGGTTGACTGACCCCTCCCCTCGTACTCTGCTTGATGTTCATCGTGGAACTGGTCGACTGCGTTGCGCGTTTTCTGAATTATAAACAAAATATCCCTTAGTCAAAATCACTGGCAAATTGTAGGCTAAAGTTATTCTATAGTAATTTCTCAGTTGAAGATCTGAATCTGGTTTTTAGCACGGTAGCTTAAAATAACTTACGAAATGAAAGAATAGATACTTACAGTCGTACTGCAAAGTAATCAATAGGGAATATGCATTTTTATTCGATAGTTTACATCGCCAAGTAACAGTTTTAAAAAATTTGACGGCAGAAAAGGAATTTAAATGACTCAAAAAAAATGTTAAAAATATCCAACCGGCCCGGGCTATTTAAACGCCCTCCCTATGGCGCGCTTGGTGGGGTGACGTGACAGTCTATGACAACAAACAAACAAGTGTCAAGTCAATGTCAAACACAAATCCTGACCTACAAAACACCTCGGTGAAGTTAGCCGCACGATTTCATTATTATGAAATTTTGATAATGCTAATCGTTAGAGAGAAAAGCAAAATCGTTAGAGAGTAATTAGTTTTTATGTAAAAGCAATTTTAATTTTTCGTGTGAAGTTCGCCCCCCTGCCCGCAAAAATGGACTTAGACGTTTTTTTTTTTTTTTTTATCGTTTGAGAATCGTTAGAGAGAGATTGAGAGATACACAAAATCGTTAGAGAGTTAATATTTTATTTGTTATTAAATCATTTCTAAGAGCGTGAAGTTAGCCCCTGATTTAATTATTCTGAATTTTTGTTAATGCTAATCGTTAGAGAATTGTTAGAGAGAGTTAGATAGAAAAGAAAAATCGTTAGAGAGTAATTAGTTTTATTTATTTTATTTAGGACCCCATTCCCGCAAAAATGGACTAAGACGTATTTTTTTTTTAAATATAGTTTGAGAATCGTTAGAGTGAGATTGAGAGTTAAAAAAATCATTAGAGAGTAAATATTTTAATTGATATTAAATTATTTCTGAGAACGCGTTTTACCCTAGGACCTGATCAAGATAAAGTTTAAAAACGTGCCGCCTCGATAGGGGAGGGAGGAGAGGGGGAAGGGTTAGTAGATCTCCCCACTCCCACCGGAGATACAAAGTTTTTATTAAATGATTTTTAAATATGACAAATCTCATATGCTGGGGCCACACCAACGGGAAACGCCGTTGATTATCGCGATAATGGACGTCAACTGTTGGTGTAGCCACAACTTACCTCAAGTATTTGTCAACGGCATTCACATTGGCGTTTAACGTTGGGTGATACCTCTGGTGGCGGTATTTTAGGCAGATCAAAGAGATTTACCGCGAGAATTATTGCATTGAGTGAAGCGGTGCACAATGAGAAACGTAAGTTTGATTAGGTTTCTCATTTTGCACCGTGAGCACGACGGGATCTCACGGGTACATAATTATTTAGCGGAGCCGATCAGCCAATTATGGAATGGAATAGACTAATGAGAAAGCCATTGAGCTTCTCGAAGTTCTGAACTGAACTTGATACTAAATGACCAGACCAGGGCCACTAACAATACCTATTATTTATTTATTTATACGTGTGGAGTCGCGTCGTCCGCGTATATTATTTTTACAAATAAATAATATTATTAGACCATGAGATCGTAATAATAATCGTGAATGTCGATGTTACGAGTTACGACCGGCCGGACGGACTGCGGACGGCGTTTGCTCCGGGTGGTTGCGGCGGGGCACGGCTACTGCGGATAGGCGTCCGCGGGTGCGATAAACGTTTTTTCTTTGAACTTCCTTACCAAGTACTTAAAATTAAGTTTACAAAAACTTACGTTTTTGGATGATAGATTTATTTTTATAGACAATCCATTTTTGACAAAACCGGTTATGATTAGAAAATATTTCAAGGGCGTGGATAAAGCAGCCCGCACCGGGCGCATAAAAGGCTAATTACGGCACTGAATAAAAGTAAATTATTCGTAAGTTCAAAGAAAAAAAAATAAGATCATCACTACATAGGAAGCCCTTCCATTTGATATGTCACACTTACTCTCGCGGTTAAAGTCAAATAAATACATGCCGAATGAATTTCAGAATGTATTTATTTACTTTTTACGACCCATGTTTGGGTCACAGTAATACATAAGTAAGTGTATCTAATTACCAAATTTCAACTTAATCGTTCCAATAGATTCGGAGCAAATTGGCTGTGGCAGACGGACCGACACCAGCGTCGGCGCTGACCTCGCCGCCAGTGCCTTTGCCGCCTGGCCATCCCGGTAGCAGGCGTGGTCCGAGGGAGGGGTCCTGGGGATCATGACCCCCCCCCCCCCCCCAAATCATTCAAGCTGTCGAGAGACTGAATGATTTACGTGCTTTACTTACTAAAAACTGTCGGTACTTGAGCCACAGTGACCCCGATGGACATGTTAGTATAAAAAAAATGTTTTTAGAGTACTTATCATTTAGGTACCTAACTATTTCTCTAAATATATTCCTCGGGACCTCCCCACAAAATCTTGGGCTGCGACCGCACCGGCCCGGTAGGATGTTGCGCTAGCTCCCAAATGTGGACTATAGAAGTCTTGCGGTAGGCGGCTAGGCAAGAGACCAGTGGACGGCATAATGTTGTTGTACCTACATGTATGCAGACTTATGTAGTTGTAAGTACGGCGTGCGGTACGGCGGCGGCGGGCAGTAAATTTTTTAGCGTTTCGTAGTCAACAAAGTACCCTTATACTTTCCCATGTCTGTCTGTCCGCGGCTTAGCTCAGAGACTGTTGGTACTAGAAAAATCCAATTTGGTATGGGTATATACAGGGAGTTTGGCAGAACGTTGAACATACGAAAATGGTGGATAGGTGGGGTCATCTGCTACTTACTCAGCCCTAATTTATATGGCCCTGGACCCCTGGATATTTTTTAAAAAAAATTTTTCTTCTAGTTTCACCACTTTCTTAACTTTAAAGTGCAATTTTTATTAAAAATGGGTAAAACATGCAAATATTTTTTTTCTTTTTTATCTTTAATTTTGGCAGATTCTTATAAGATTATTGCTTTATTCAAATGGTAGCTAGAAAACAAAGTTATGAGTCCTCAAACTTACAGAAAGATGTAACAAATACTTAAATCTTAACTTCAACTTGCATTTAAAAAAAAACGAAAAATGATTGAGGAGTTCCAATTCTAGCAAAACATCCCTAAAGTGTGACCTTTCTACTGGTATGTAATTTGCTTTTATAACCTTCAAGAGTTATTTCATAATTTTATCAAGTAGGAAATTTTCGACGAAACTCTAACTTTACGGAAAGTGAAATGTTTTGCCAAATTTAATACTGCAATTTTATAAGAATCTGCCAACATTAAAGATTAAAAAAGAAAACAAAAATATTGCCTGTTTTACCCATTTTTAATAAAAAATACACTTTAAAGTTAAAAAAGTGGTGAAACTAGAAGAAAGCAAAAAATATGTTTTTAAAAATATCCAGGGGGGCAGGCCCAAATAAATTAGGGCTGATTAAGTAGAAGATGACCCCACCTATCCACCATTTTTGTATGTTCAACGTTCTGCCAAATACCCTGTATAATATAATCATATAAAAATCATGCATACATTTTTTTAGGGTACTTATCTCCCGTACACTTAAAGTGGAAACTTTTTTTTTCTGGCCTATCCTTTTGTGTGGGCTGTCGTTGGAAAGATCATTCAAAAATATTGTTTGTTTGGGAAAACCATTTTTGGATTCAGGGATCCGTTTATTTATTTATTTATTTAAACTTTTCGCACATAAAAAAAGGTACAAAGGCGGACTTAATGCCTTAGGCATTCTCTACCAGTCAACCAAGGGTGGTGAAGAGATTAGATGGCGGGTGCTCTGATTGAGAGGAACAAAGAGAAAAAAAATAAAAAAAATAAGGAAAAATATATATATCATAATGCATTATAAATAAAACAGTTTTTACAGCACATAAATACGCAATCAACTTGTGATACATAAATACTTACATACATATTTACTATAATATATACCTATAATATATATACAAAATATATATATATACATAATATACAAATTCAAGGCAGAGAGGTGTATATGACTCTACTCTATTTATTTTGAAAAAATCTCTGCAGTTTTCGCTTAAATGCATACCGACTGGTGGCCGTCCTGATATCAAGAGGAAGCGCATTCCAAAGAAGAATGGACTGAATATGAAAAGAAGAATGAACAAAGTCAGAAGTATGAGAAGGAAAGAGTAGGAGAAGATTGTTAGAAGAACGCAGATTCTTAGTGTGTGAAGAACATAGATATTGGAAGTGAGACACAAGATAAGAAGGAGGAGTGGGAGAGTTGAGAACGGAGAAAAGCGTGGTCAGAGCACGCAAACTTCTTCTTTGGCGAATGGACATCCATTTGAGCTCAGACCTATAGCTCCGATCCGTTTGCGTAATATTAAGCTATATAGTGCAAATTTTTGTTAGAATCAAGTTGCCCCCTCCCCCCCTGCCAGCCAGCTAAACGGTTAGTTTTGGATATGTGAAAAAAAAAAATCCCGGCAGTAGTATGTGTGTCGCAGGGAAATGAGGAAACCAGGAATTTCACGATACCGCTAGGGATACCACGAAATCACGGTAGATGTCGAATATTCTTGTATAATAAGTCTTCTTTCTAAAAATGTTTAGTGATTATGACAAAATGCTAATAATTATAATGTCAGTGATATGTCGTTTCACTTTCAACTAAATCTAGTAATATGAGAAAAGTGTTGATGGATAAAAACAAAATTACTAATTAACTGATGCATTTTTATTTGATATTAAAGTTTCAATTAAATAAACATCTATTCTGACGATAATCTACAACCCTTCCCCCCTCTCCTCCCTCCCCTATCGAGGTGGCACGTTTTTAAACTTTACCTGGATCAGGTCCTAGGGTAAAACGCGTTCTCACAAATAATTTAATATCAATTAAAATATTTACTCTCTAATGATTTTTTTTAACTCTCAATCTCTCTCTAACGATTCTCAAACTATTTTTTTTTTAAATTACGTCTTAGTCCATTTTTGCGGGTAGGGGGGCCAACTTCACACGAAAAATTAAAATTGATTTTACATAAAAACTAATTACTCTCTAACGATTTTTCTTTTCTCTCTAACACTCTCTAACGATTAGCATTATCAAAATTTCATAATAATGAAATCGTGCGGCTAACTTCACGGAGGTCTACAAAACACATTGACATTTGGATTGTTGTCATAGACTGTTACGTCACATCCGCTCTGACCATTAGCATCGCTTTTCAAGTATTCGAATTTCCCAGTTTTTTGGCACTTTCAAAAAATTAATTTCTCACTAAAATATTATTCAAAAATATTGTTGGAGGCATAATTCTGAAGTAATATAATTTATAAAAAAAATACTTTATCTTAATTGAATCACATGCATATTCCTGTGATCGCGCACTATGTTTGGCCACCGTCTCCTATGTCGTCGTGGCAAGCATGGTGCGCGAACGATAAGTGGATAACCAGCTTTCTATGTATTGGCTGTACTGTACCTACCTTCGCCGGCCTCATGTTAAACATAGGTATCGGTCCGTCCTCTTCCATGATCATCAGCACTAGATCGACCATATTCTGTTTCGCCGTCCGCTTTGGCAGCAAGTAAACTGTACTGCCAGTCAACGTAGTCTGTACTGCAGAGTCACGGTCATCACTGATACTAATATTTGTCTTTTGTTGGATTTTCACAGACCCTGGCATTTTTTCTTTACAACTGAAAATTGAGAAGCAGAGAAATAGTAAATTGAATCAGGCGTGACTTTCCGGAAATCCATTATAAAATACAATAGACGTAGATATATTTAGTAACCTATTCTGCTTAACTATTCCTCAAGAAAAGACAGTCTGGGTCCAGCGCTCGGCGTGGCAACACGTCGTGTTCTGGTTCGCGACTGGTCAATAGTCATCCTGAGGATGCCTCGGTGAGAGGTGAAACACGTGTCGATTTCTTACAGGGTTTTTAATGACTCTTGAGGAATAATTACTAAATATAACTACGTATATTGTATTTTAAGTAGAGAAATATAAGGCAGTTGGAACAGTTCCGAGCCGAATCTATAAAGCATTGTGTCCATAGGTACCCAGAATACGTGTTACTATGAACTGTGATACATTACCAGCATATTATTGTCCCACAGCAGCAAATAGCTCATCTGTATTATGACAAGAATAATAAAAGAATTGGTGTTGCCTGTACCAACGCCTGACGATTTCCGTAGAGCAAATATACACATTTGAAACTTTGCGAGATCGAAATATAACCTCAAAAAAAAAAACACCTCTATGCAGCGTCTGGTGAGCGTAGCCATACCAACTAAAGTTCGCAACGTTATTAGGCCAACTCGGCTCTTTGAAGTAGTGGCTACCTTATATGATTGCACAGACCCTTGAGGTTCATGGTTCGAATCCCGGGTAGAGCCAAAAAAGTTACGAGAATTGAATTTGAAATAGTAAGTGGCAGAGTGGTAGCCTGGCCCTCACTTAGGTACTATAGTTAGGTGTAGGTACATAAATAAAGCAACACGTAAAGTAGGCTGAAAAACACAAAAACAGTAAAGCAACAAGGAACACGGTGTTAAGGCTCGTGCAAACAGACGCGAAATCGCGGGCGCGACAGGCAGCGGTACCTTTGTCGACAAAGGTACCGCTGCCTGTCGCGCCCGCGATTGCGCGTCTGTTTGCACGAGCCTTTACAAAATTACCTTGCATAAATAATTTTAACGAAATGTAAAGTTCCACTCAAATTAAAGTTAGTTTCATATAAATATGTTTCTTGCATTTATTATTTTACGGGTTTTTAGGAGTAATTAAATTATTAGAATTTTGACTCAAAACAATGACTTGGTCAACTATAGATATCCATTTGCTTCACAGACTGGCGTCTAGGTCTACACCATAATGTCCTCTTGAACGAAGCAAGAAGATCGTGTTATAAAGACCGACTCATTGGTGTGTAGACTGCTAGCGTTTAGTTCTTTATTTGGCCGCGGCGCAAGAGGGGAGTGATGACGTTTCGCGAGGCTTCCCTATATTAAATATGTTCCTTGCATTGAATTTTCTCGCATCGCGCAGCTATCTCAGGCTCTGTCTGTAGCAGTCTGTTTCGTAGTTTGTAACTTCTCAATTAAGGGCAAGTGTTTATGTTAAACACCGGCACGGTAAATTAAGTTTGATAACAACATCTCTAGGGTCTCTCTATTCTCAAAGCTTTGTATTATTTTGATCGAAAGAAACCTAGCAGTGTAACTTGAGATGTTGTATATGAATAACATGACGCTGTATTCCACAAACGTACATACTTATCTGTATTCAATCGATATAGAAAATAATAATTCCATGAACAATCCAACCAATCTCTCGTCTAGCTATGCTAACACCAGCGCCCTCTAGCGCTCATAAACCGAAACCAATTAGTACAATGTGCCCAACGTATCTTGGTAGACGGTGAAATAGGAAACTAAAATTTCTCCTTTGAAGGTGCAGACTCCGTTTTTATTAAAATTCCCATTTGTAAGTTCGTATTTTCTGCCTTGAGTTTGTATTTTCCTCGGTAGATGGCGACACAGTCACTGAAAATCCATGGTTCTGAGCTTGCACAGAGCACTATTGAGCTTGCCTAAACTAAAAGCATATTACAAATTAAATCACCTGTAATCTTTGAAAATAGCAAAATTATCAGGATCTTAATTTACCTAGCCTTTTTATAAAAACCGGCCAAGTGCGAGTTGGACTCGCGCATAAAGGGTTCCGTACCATTATCTATAAAAACGGCAAAAAATCATGTCTGTTATATGGGAGCCCCCCTTAAATATTTGTTTTATTATAGTTTTTTTTAATGAATATATTTATCTAAATATTCTGTGCGTATTTCAACCATCTACCTGTTGCCGTTATTAATAACGAGCAAAAAAATCACGTTTGTTGTATAGGAGACCCTTAAATATTTATTTTATTGTTTTTTAGTATTTGTAGTTATAGCGGCAAGTGCGGCAACAGAAATACATCATCTGTGAAAATTTCAACTGTCTAACTATCACGGTTCATGAGATACAGCCCGGTGACAGACGGACAGACAGACAAACAGCGGAGCCTTAGTAATAGGGTCCCGTTTTACCCTTTGGGTACGGAACCCTAAAAATGTACGCTGTGGCCTTTTTCCCAACTATTTTGGGGTCAGCTTCCAGTCTAACCGGATGCAGCTCAATACTAGTACTTGGAGCAACTACCTCTGACCTCTATCATACCCCAGTTACAAAACAGTCCCTTGGTAAGAGTAGTTGACAGATTTGGGCTTCAAGTCAAAATAAAACAAGTTTAAATTTTAGAAAACATCTCATTTCTTTATGTTTAGGATACAGAATTAAAACTAGACATATTTTAAGACTTAGTTATAGTTTTGGATTACTATAATCTACATGAAAATGAAGGCATTATAAATGCTAACACTAAATTGAGTGGTTGATGCGCTATGGTGGCCCGCGAAATTCAAATTTTCTTACGTTTTTTGCAATTTGCAGGTCAGTATTAGGTTGTATGTTGATCTAAATATTATTAGCGGCCGTAACAAATATGGATTTACAGAATTATAAACATTAGAATCAGCAATACAACTCTCTAAGTTCATGTAAGTGTATTGAATGAAAATTTCATGAAATCGTCAGTTTCGTGGGCCACCCTGGCGCATCAACCTTAAGGCCTTACCTGAGATTATAGAAACACGCAGACTTGTATTTCAATGTGGAAAGACAAGTGTGACAAATGTGCGTGTACAGAGTATTTCTTTTATTTACTGAACTATTCTTAAAAGAGCCACACAAAAAAAAAACGTAATTCTGGTTATATTCCAGAGTATTACACGTGTATTCCAGAAGGCAGGCAGACACCCAAATATTGAAATACCGTTAGTAATTAAATTTAAGGGCATTTTACTGCTAAACAAAATTTAAATCGCGGAAAAAGGAATGACAAAGTACGTTGATAGGAATAAAAATCTCAACCGAGCTATCCTGAATCATCTGATAACATAATATTAAGTTTATTTACATCTTATTATCATTAACCATTTTGAAGAAAGAGGAAAACAGAAAATTGAATTATTATTTACTTGGAGAAACGAAATGTGCCTAAATTATGCAATACCAATTTCGGTAACGCATTATGATAAAAAAAAAACTTTGCATGAAGCAGATCAAAAGAAATAACCAAGATGTATATTATAGTATCCCAGACCAAATAAAAAACCAAGACCGAGCTCTGTCAACAGTGACGTGAGGCCAGTTTCGTAAACATGTGTGCACATATTTTGGTGTAGTTTGATTGTAGATGTGTGCGTTTGAGCGTGTATGCACAGAGCGGTGGTGTAGTTTTGGCATGCTTCACTTTATTGTTAGCAGGACTCTGTCATGGATCACAGGACTGAGAAAACACATGTCTTGGTTGTATACTTAGCTCCATAACAGGTCATAATAATTCGAGTCATCTTTACAATACACTTAAATGCGAGTACACAATACAAATGTTGAAAATACTTAAATGTACTTAAGGTTGATGCACTAGGGTAGCCCGCGAAATTAACATTTTCTTACGTTTTTTGCAATTTGCAGGTCAGTATCAGGTTGTATGTTGATCTAAATATTATTAGCGGCCGTAACAAATATGGATTTACAGAATTATAAACATTAGAATCAGCAATACAACTATATGACACTACTACTATATAATACTAATACACTTACATGAACTTAGAGAGTTGTATTGCTGATTCTAATGTTTATAATTCTGTAAATCCATATTTGTTACGGCCGCTAATAATATTTAGATCGACAAACAACCTGATACTGACCTGCAAATTGCAAAAAACGTAAGAAAATTTTAATTTCGGGGGCCACCCTAGCGCATCAACCTTAAGTTCAACCAAATCTACAATGTTTTGTAACAAATCTTCTCTAGTTCATTGGAACTAGAGAATATTCGTTTTTAAATGTTTTGGTGACCAGTGTCTAACAGGAGTATTGTTTTGAGATATTTTGACCTTGTGTTGTAGGGAAATCCTACAAAATGCAAGATCAGCATAAACTGGAAATGTATAGCTTGACGTGTAGCTGTGTGTACAGTCGAACAAACTATTAGGTATACAGGCAGATAACTTGCAACTACTTTAAACAATTTTGTGAGTATTTTCAGTAGTTAACCATCCTTTTACGTCACTCTCCTAAGCCATAAGCTCAAAAAGTAAAATGACACACACAATCAAAACTAATTTTGGCAGTGTAGCGGAAAATGAATATATTTTGCCTTTATACCAAATAGCTTGTTCTACTGTACCATACAAGACATTTCAAAATGATACAACCTCAGACTAAATGAAAAACCAAGACATTGCGCTGCAAACAAAACAGTGAAGCATGCCAAAACTACACCTCACTAACTGCACATAAATATGTTTACAAAACCGGCCTCATGTCACTGTTGATAACGCTGTCTTAGCTTTATAGTTGGTCTGAGGGTAAAACTTGCGATTTGGACTTAGTAACAAAACATTTAGTTTCATAGTTCTGTCACAATTTTCAAGACTACTCATCAAAACGATAAATTCATTGCTTGTTACAAATGACTACATCTAACTAATGACTTTCTGTTTTCTTACAACTCGTAAGAGCATTAATGCTCGTATCAAAACACTTATTGACGGAAAATAAAACACTCGAGACCTTAAATAGAAAATGTAATCACATATTTTGGACTTATAGCTAGAACTGTTAACGGCGCCCGCGGCCCCGGCCTCCACGGCCTCCCCGAGGTCCTCCGCGGCCTCCGCGACCTCGTCCCCTTCCACCTCTCGCACCACCACCTCCTCTGGGAAAACCTTCCCTCTTGCCACGGCCTTTCGGGGTATCGTCAATTAATAACGTCTCCAAAGGCAAGCTGTCGGGCAGCAAGTAATATCTAATATTGTTCCCACGAATACTCAATGTTTCCAGCTGCAATTCTTCTTTGTTTTTAAGCGTTACCTTCACGGCTTTCAAATGTGTGTTCATTGCTACATCCACTCCGGTTATCGTTCCGTGCACAACACTGCCGTTCTTCAATTCGATAGTCACTGTTTCATGGCTCAGCTTCATTAAAAATCTTACGAGTTTCATTTTTGTAGTTTTATTAGCTTACTTTAGTAAAAAACAGAAGCGGCGTCGGTCAATTAGATAACCTCAAATTCTTTCTAACCAAAATAATTATGGCGGCTGTCCGGTTATTATGGTATTGCCAGATAAATTGAAAAAAAAATACCATCACTTCGCGATTTTATCTACATTTTTAATAAAATCCTTAGTAGTAGTAGTAGTATTTAATTTTTGATGCCAAACAAATGAAAGAAAGACGGAAGAAGTTCTTTTATGAGAGTTGTGTTGATTGAGACCACAGAGCACTATATAATAGAATACTGGTGGTTGAGAGACCTCGTCGTACGTGAGAATAAGTTCCTCCTTTTATACTTATTCTACTCTTTGATATGTTCCTTGGTTGAGAGTTGACAGAAGCAAGGAACATGTTACCGTGTCAGGAATTAAATTACATTTACATATTACATTACCTACATTAGTACATTTTTCTAAAGTACTGCTCATTGTACAGCTCAAGGAACATTACCTACGGCGAGTTACTGCTGCTGTAAAAGATTAACCTATAAAGTACCTATATTACTAAACTTTACTGAAAAGTTACTACCAAAATGAATCCATCCGTAGGTGAAAGTTTGTTAAGTCACGAACATTACGGTTCAATTGATGAAGAGGAAGAAGAGAAACCGGAAAAATCTGTTTGCGCTCGATTGATACTTACTAAAGAACAGGTAATCAATGAACTTTTAAAAGTTTTTATAAGGGGGATTATATAAATTCCTCTGAGATAAATTACACTATAAATATGCTTAGCTTTAAAATTAATTGAATAACTAGATTAGACAGATTGCGGCAGATTGTATAATTCGTCATTTTGAACTGGGTGAAATAGGTTAGAACTGTGACTAACCGCGCGTGAGCCGAGCGAATGAAGCGAGCGGTGCCGCGGCAGCGGCCGGTGCGGAGCAACTTGGAACGTCGGGCGACCTTAGACGGCATCGTGGATGACCTCGCAATTTTTTTTCTTCAAATTTTTATATTTTAGATTTTCGTAGTTATTTCCCCCTCGGCCTCCGGTCTTGTGGGGCCCCCAAATCTCGAGAAGTACTTTTCAATCAAATTCCAAACAAGTCCAAAATATGTTCAGTAAGAAAGAGGCAGTTTATAGCCTGGCCTCCTACGTATGCAAAATATAAACGTAGCGTGCTAAGATTTCCGAGCTCGCTCCGCTCGCTCTTCTATCATACATTTTTTAACTTTTCAAGCTTTTCTGTATAGCTCGACAAAATAACTCTTATTCCTGTATTATAATGTTCAAAAGAAAATTATAACTTTCTGAGACTGCGTGCTAAAATGATTAAAAGCTTTCGCTCGCTCTTTGATTCTATATTCTGCTCATACCCTTCTCAAACTTTTCTGCATAGGTCAACAACGACAAAGTATGTCCTATTTCTCTATACAATATGTATGGTAAAAAGGAAAGCTTAACTTTCTGAGCCAAGGTGCAAACATTTTTGAGCTCGCTAAGTTCGCTCTTGTGACCTGCGTTCTCCTAAATACTCAATATTTTCTGTATAACATAACAAAATATCTCCTATTTCTGTAAGAACGGTTGAAATACAGCATTATTTAAACCATCCGTGGTGGCGTGCTAAAATCGAGCTCGCTTCGCTTGCTCTTGCATCCTGCTGCTCAATCTTTTCTGGATTAGAATCTTGAAAAAAAAAAAACTTTGAAACTAAAACCCAAAAGTTCGTTTATTTTGTGTTCGTTTATGTATTTTTTGTCACAATTTGATTAGCAATAAAACTCTCGTTTTTCTTTCGTCTGGGAAATGAAAGAAGCCTCGAAAGCTGATTTCGCCGACGTCTATGTTTGGTCTAGCGCCGCCGCTGATCGAGGTGTTGGTATGTGGTATATACCTGGTAATTTGGTTTCGTTGCTTAGTTTAATGATGAATTAATAAGGGCTCTTACAGAGGAGCAGCACTTTATTGATGAAACAGGTAACTGCTAGCAGCCATCGCATGTCGCAACTGTCAACAGCAATTGGCTGTCGTCGCTACCTGTCGGTGGGTGCCTTGCCAGACGTAGCAGCGACTGCAGTCGCCAGGGTCGAAAGTCTTTATCACTGACGCACCGTCTATTAGGAATTATGATATTAGGAAAATATCTGTGATTTTCTACTTGGTTTTAATGTTCATCCAAAATCAATACCTACCGAACTCAGAACAATTTGGTCTGAGCTACCAAAAGGTAAAAAAACTACCCAGATATTTAGAAAAAAATTGCAACACCACATAAAGATAGCCAGCCATTCCCAAAGTGGGCGATAACGCACCCTTGTGGGCGCTGCAGGCCTAAAGGGGGGCGGTAAGAGACCCAGAAAAAAAATGGGGGCGTTGTGTAAAGGCTTGGGGGGCGATTTGTTATTTCATCTAGGACTCTCAGACACCGACTCTCTCGACTCTCAACTACAACTTGTGAACATCAACTAATATAATATTAATTAAGAGATTGCTCAAACTAACTCGGTTCGATATTTCTCACCGCGTAGTTCATTATTTATCGAATAAATAAAATAAAAATCTTGTCAATCGGTCGCTCCGTTTCGAAATTAAAGTAGACACAAACAAACAAATAAAAAGGCAACAGACACTAGTAATTAGTAGTATTCCTAGATATGTCATTTTCGTAGATAATAGACCGCGGGCAATCATGTTTTTTAACAAGTTTTTGTTAAATAACCAAGGTCTCATGTTAACTCTTGCGGGTGATAGTAAAAATGAATGTTTAATCTCGGCTAACATAGCTCACAATAATTAATTTAATTTGAAGTTATAGTGGTGAAAAAATGGGGGCGCTAAAAATAATTTATTCTCAAAGTGGGCAGTAGACAATAGTATATTATGCAATTTGTGAATAAAGGACCGATTTAAAGCGAGGGTAATGAATCACGAGCAAGTGAAGTATTCTAACGACTGAATCACGACCGTAGGGAGTGATTCATGATGATTGAACAAGTGTTAGAATCCTGAGCGACGCGAGTGATTCATGGCCCTCGATATAAATCCGTTTTATTCAAGAGTTGCATACTATACTTTATACCATGACTACGACAAAAAGAACTTGCAACTTCGAGTACGTTATTATGTCAATGTTATGCCTTGTTTTTATAGTACACCGTAGCATAGAATACGTACTCCAAAATGTTGATGACTTCTTTTTCTTCGACAAGTCATTAAAATAAGTTAGGAAAACAGACTCTGAAAATGTTCCAGAAGCTTGATTTTCATTTTTCCATTTGCAAAACTCATCGTAGCTTTTGAGGCTTTGATGTAAACCAGCCGTGATTTGTTGGGTAGCAAGTTTTCTACTATATCGGCCGCCCTTTCTTTCATAAACTCGGGTGTTAACACATCTTCTACATCACTTGAATGCATTTTCAATCGATTTATTATGAAGTAACACTAAACTTTGTGTTCATACAACTTACAGTATTTAAAATAGCGCCAATTTACTAATGACGGCAAAGAACACAAAACAGTTTTTATTCTAATGGTTTAGCAATAAAAACTGTCGAAAATGTCAACCAATCACATCGGAGTTTGTATCGAGTATTTTTTCGCAAGGAGGTTGTACAGCATTGAGAAGGAGTTCGAATATATATTGTTGTGTTCTAAATTCAAACACCAAAACAGTGACTAAAAGTGCTTTTTATTCACTGTTTTCAGTGAATAAAATAAGCTTTTTAGAGGGGGAATGGTATAAAATAAGTTTGGGAACCCCTGAGATAGCCTATAGCTATTTTATTCACCGACCTACTACGGGGTGGTTGCCAAAGAGTTGATAGATCGATATAACAGTCGCGCATAGCCACGTAGTTTATTATCACTTTAAAATGGATGACAGGACTTTATCTGGAACTGCGGAATTTTCCGACGAAGAGTCAGTTGAGGAATACCAGCATCCACCTACGATAAAAGAAGTTCAGGCAAAGTTTGCATTTACTGAAGCTCAGGTAGTGACATATTTTATCTCCTCATAGAGGACTGGGCCCAAAAATTACCAGAAGGCCGAATTCTTCCTTGCCGAAAGTGTTTTTCCTACTAATTAGAAACTTTTTCAAACTGTTTTCAGCAACGTGATTTGCTTGAGGCTTTCAACCTTCTTGACTATACCGGCGAAGGGAAAATTGAAGCGGAGGACTTTCGAGTTGCTATAAAAGCTCTAGGTAATGCCACAGTGCGCACAAGATAAGTTTGCTCGCAACTGACAGGTGTAAGAGCTAAAAAACTGATCGTGTTACAATTTGGCACGATTGGGCACACCTGTACCCTTGCGTAATGATTGGTCAGAATTGGAATCGGTTCGAAACAAATATCTAACCCATTGCTTCATAAGTTCGTAAGTTATGTTGTTGAGCAGAACTTTTTTCGAACTTATGAAGCAATGGATTAGACATTCCAATTCTGATTGATCGTGTATTACGCAATTAGGGTCAGTTCACACCGAGACGCGAAACGACGCGCACTTTTTTATGATCCGATACAATATCGAACTTACCTATTTACTCCACAATAAGGTACACGCGCTGCGCAGCACCGTGCATCTCAGCGTACTTTGACACGTTTCAACGCTGGCATTAAAATTATACCTTTTCATGAAGAAAATAAGTTCGATAATTGTTAAAAAGTGTGTGTAGCGCAGCGTCGCGTCGCTTCACGTCGGCAAAATACAAATTTGTGTTTGCCGCCCGGCCTGTACCTTATCATGCCGACACCAAAATGTGTGTAGCGCTCCTCACATTTTTCTTTTTATTTAGGTTATGAACCTACTAAGGAAGACCTACAGAAGATGATAAACGCGGTAGACAAAGGGAACACTGGAAGACTAAGTTTTGAAAATTTTCAAACCGCCATCATGAGGAAGATCATGTCACTGGATAGCGATGGCGATATTATGAAAAGCTTTCGGCTTTTTGATATGGACGACCGCGGTATTATCTAATTTCTCACATAAAAATAATATAATATTATTACTTCATTACTAATATATTACTTACTAGCGGCTTCGCCCGCGTGGTATTTCGATAAAAAGTAGCCTATGTCCTTCCCCAGAATGCCGAAATCCGTTCAGTGGTTTAGGCGTGAAAAGGTAACATACAGACAGACAGACAGTTACTTTCGAATTTATAATAGTATGGATTAGTATGGATATGGATTACTAGTATTACTTATTAAGTTATTACTAATATTATAAATGCGAAAGTAACTCTGTCTGTGTGTCTGTCTATCGCGCTTTCACGCCAAAATTACTGAACCGATTTACATGGGACACAAATAGAGCCTGAGAAAGGACGTAGGCTACTTTTGATCGACATACCACGCAGGCGAAGCCGCGGTCGGCAGCTAGTAATAAATATATGTATGTGGTTGTGTGTATGGTGGTTATCAGTGCATGTTTGGTTTTCTTTTTCAGGTTTCATAAGTTTTGATAATCTTAAAAAAGTTACACGAATTCTCGAAGTTGGTTTGACGGATGAACAAATTGACGAGATGATCGACGATGCCGATAAAAATTTTGATGCCTTGGTAAGACACGGGCAGATAAAATATTGAACATTTATAATCTTATCTAATATTCTAAATGCGAAAGTGAGTTTGTTTGTTTGTTACGCTTTCACGCTAAACGGCTGAGCGGATGTCGATGAAATTTGGCACATAGGTAGGCCATGACCTGGAGAAGGACATAGGCTACTTCCTGGATGACAGGTGAAGTCGCGGACAACAGCTAGTTGAAATATAATAAAATAACGTTTATCCTCGAATTTAGCAATTTTTCATAATTAACCAGAACTTTATTGCTTAATTTTTTCAGGTGAGCCCAGAAGAGTTTATGAAAATGATTAAAAATTCTGTTCATATTGTAACACCTTAACTTATTTTCAATCGGATAGAATCTATCGGATTTTAGAAATTATTTTCACACGGTACGGTACGGCACGGTTCTTGCTTGAATTTTCTGTTCTATTCTCGAGTGAAGATTTTTCTGTTTTGAGTGACAAAATACGTTTAATACTTAGAAATACGTTATATGTTTAGACTACGTTAATTTATTCTTGTAATTTGAATGATAATTATGATTATACAGTTCGAACAATGAGTTGAAAATTAAAACTTTGTTTTATTAAAAATTAACTGGAACGCTACGATAGTGCAACATTTCTCCGATTTTGTTCAACATGACAAAGTCAAAATTGATTTTGACACTGACAGCTCCTTTGTTTGAACTATTATTGCTGTTATTTTTGAAATTCGTAATCATTTCTATTTCCTTTGATTTCATTAATCTTAAGACTTCAGAATAATACAAATTTATTTCAATATATAAAAGGCGTTGTCCTCCATTGTTGTAATTTTCGTCGTTATCGAGAAACTTTGTTTAAATAGAAATGGGTAAGTTGAAATGCTTACACAATAAAATTTATTTTAATCCATTTTCTAAGCACTCGGTCATGGTTTTATTTCTTATTACAGACTCCGGAGATCTCGAATTAGAAACGAAATGCGAAAATCTCATGAATATAGTCGTCGAATCTCGAAAACGATTCGGCAAAGCTTGTTATGATTATGACCAGAAAATGTTGCTGATGGAGAACAAATTACTGAATTTACAAGTTGAAACAGCTTCTAACTGTCGTTTTAGACCTAAAAACACAATTCCTAACATCGACGAAGATAGCTGCAAAGATTTGGACGACTTATTCGTTGAGATAACTGAAAAGCATAGGCGTATGGAAGATGTGATGAGAAAGTTGAAGAACACTCATGAAGTCATATTGCAATTAAATGCTGACGTCATTGGCAGTAAATTGCGGGCTCCCCTTACTGCAGAAACCATGTTGGCTCAGGCTAAGTCCAAAAACGTATAGACAAAAACCTGTGTGAAATCATTGTGCTGAGCATTTGAGGGCCATCTAAGCAAAGGTATCTACATATAAAGCCTAATGTAAACCTCTCTTGCATCTTGGACTTTTAAAACTCGAATCACTGAAGATTTTTAAATTCAGAACACACCACATCTAGATCTACTTAGCTGTGTAATTTCAGTATACGCTTGCCAGCGTGCTCCTACTGACAATGCTGCAGCAATCGCAACATTTAACTAATATTATAACATGACATAAAGAAGAATATCAGTGTACTGAAGTGTGATTAACTTTAATAGTTTTTACTTGATAGCAGAACAGAGGGCCTAGACAAAGTGACATTCTATCAGCGATAATGATGATGGAAAAGGCAAAAATGTGTAGTAGTAGTATGTGTATGCTATTGAAAAGCTTATGTCAATCCTGTTGAAAGTTCGAATGAAGTGTGATTGCTTCAAAAGCATTTCCTAATTCTACAACAACTATCAACAGGATTGATAAAAGCTTTTTGATAGCTTATGTCAGGTCCATACATCATCATTATCGCTGATAGAATATCACGTTTTCTGAGGCGTCTGTAGTGGAACTGGTATTTTAAATATGAATGTATTTTAAATATTGTAGTAATAATAGAAAAGATACATATTTTTTGTATATATGAGCAACAAGCACGCAATCATTCGAAAAAAAAATTGTTTCGGTCGTAACCAGAACACGGGCCAGTAGCAACAGCATTCTGAAAACAGTTTCAGAGAATTTCTATTCTCCCATTTTGAGGCATTTTGTGGAGAAGATGACCAGGTGAGAAACTTGTACCTTACTCGGTCATATTTGGTGCAGTGTATCAAACTCAAATAATTACAAGTATTATTATTACTACTAACACTAGCTTTATGGTATTACTAATATTTTTGGATCTTTTGTTGTCCAAATAAATAAATTTTGATTTAAACTCTGTAGACATGATAGGTGTTGATATCTAAACATGATAAAACCGAAGATTATTTTTTGAGGGGTCATCAGCTGATGTTTGACTCTTGAAAAAACATAATCACGCCTTGTTTCCCTGTTGGGTTGGGCAGAGATGTAGGTTTAGCTGGTACACCCACATTTCGCCAGTTATGTTTAAGTCCCATGTAATAGGGGGCGAGCTTATTGCCATCAACCTGAAATCTAAACTCCGGGCTGCTACTGAGAAATTCTTAATTGTTCTGTTTAGATATCGATAATACCTATCATGTCTAAAGTTTCGCTAACTAATTTAGTTTGGCCCTGTATTATAGTATAATGTAACATAGACTGAATTAATTAAAAAATAGATACTTTATTTTGTATTACTGAGTGTAATTAAAAATAACTATGGATTTATTAACATAATATAATTTCTAACATTAAAATAATTACTGTATCTTTATTCTGACTAACCTCAAGCTTAGAGCTAAGTAAGGTCTATCTAAAAAACTCTTTTATTTTTTCACATTCATATTATTATATTCGTAAGCCGCGTGCAAGGTATAGGTACTGTATCCAAACGTTATATTTTTTTATCTGCGTTCCGGTTACAGCATAGACAAAATAAACCATACTACGACCAAACTTCTAAATAAAGCTACTTTTACATGTTTTAGTTTTGCGATGTAAACAGCTTGCACAAAAGAGTTTGGAAATAATGAGGGCGCCACTATCGCACAAAGGTCACTTCAAATGGGAGGAGTAAATGAATTGTCGTAAAAAAAACGCTGCTTGTGCTTGTGGGTGACTCAAAACCTACTAGCACTTGTCGGCAAAGTAGTGCCAACATCAAATATTTAGTTTCATTTGTCACCGCATCATACACTTTTTTGCCAAGCATGCAAAAAATAAACATATTTTTGTACGAAATATGTTATTTTTTTTTATTTCATCGAAATCATCACCCAAGCGCTAGGCAACCATGGATGGAGGCCCCAATATTGTATGGTTGGGGCAACCATGGTTGCTTTACAGTTTAGAAAGTGGGGCCTTGAGTGCGTAGATAAAAAAACTTTTTACAACAAAAATCAAACCGACTTCCAAAACAAACTTTTAAATTTTCGTTTTTTGCCACCGACTTCCGAAATTCCCGCGGCCTGCAACAGGTCATTTGTCCACCTTGTGGGGGGCATTCCAACGCTACGTCTTCCGTTACGCGGTCGCCACTCCAGAACCTTTTGGCCCCATCGGCCATTTTTTCTGCGAGCAATGTACCCTGCCCACTGCCACTTAAGTTTGGCAATACTTGAGGCTATGTCGGTTACTTTGGTTCTCCTGCGTATCTCTTCATTACTGATTCGATCAAGCAGGGAAACTCTGAGCTTAGCCCTCTCCATTGTTCTTTGAGTGACTTTACACACTATAACCATTGATGTTGTTGCCAACCCCTTTCGAGTCCAGAACCTTGAAGACATCCTCCAGTGCAGCGGTGAACAGTTTCGGAGAGATACAGTCTGGGATGTCTCAACCCTCGCTGCAGAAGGATAGGTTTCGATATCTGGTCCTGAAGTCGGACTGACATAGCGTTTTCATATAAACACTTCAGCACCTCGATGTACTAGGAGGGGTTCATCAGCGTCATACATCGGCGTCGAGTCGACGATGAAGTACCTAGGACTCGTCCTCGACAGCCGGTGGAACTTCGTGGAGCATTTCCGACGTTTGGCTCCCAGGCTGGCCCGGGCTGGGGCCGCCTTGAGGTGGCTCCTGCCCAATCTAGGGGGTCCAAACGCCTACTGCCGGAGGCTGCGGCCAGCCTGCCGGTTTAACGCGTCCCAAAGGGTCATGGCCATTCGGCTGGACCGGGAATACCGCACGGTCCTCCGTGAGGCGGCGAGCCTCCTTGCCGGATTACCGCCATGGGATCTGGAGGCGAAAGGTGAAGGGCCGAGGCGTAACTCCGCTGCCGCGAGAAATCGCGGCACAGCGGACAGAGCTCCGGTAGGATCTCATGGCGGCATGGAGAGTGCGATTGTCGCAACCCAATATAAAGATAAGTCCCCTCTTTGAGGAGTGGATAGAGAGGCGCCACGGAGTCCTCACCTTCCGCCTGACGCAGGTCCTCACTGGAAATGGCAGCTTCGGGAGGTTCCTGTGTAGGATTAGGCGGGCGGAAACGCCCGGGTGTCACCACTGTGTGGATCGCCCGGAGAACACGGTGGAGCATATACTCTTGGAGGCGATTGGTGGCAATGACCTCTCGCGTCTGGCCCTGGTCTAGGCCATGGTACGGAGCGAGAGGGTATTGGAAGCCGTCACCTCCTTCTGCGAAGCAGTGATGCTCGCGAAGGAGGAGGCGGAACGCGTGAGGGAGAGGCAAAGTCTGCGCCCTCACGCCTCTAATCGCCGCCGCTGGAGACACCCTGGGCGTCGGGAATCTCAGGTGGATTCCCGGTCACCATAGGCGCGGGCTTGCGGACGGCGAGCAATGGGTAGCTCGTCGTCCGATAAGGACCAGGCCCAGGTCGATGGCGCGTCGTGTTCCACGCGCGCCTCAAAGAGATGTCAGCACATCTGACGGGGTCCGTAAGGACCGATGCCTGCCTGATCTTGGCAACAGGCAACTGAAGGAACACGGGTGGGTTTTAGTCAGTAAAAGTCTGACACGCCCTTCCGCTCCGCCCCGAGCGGGAGAAGTCATTTGATGATTTCCCACCCTCAAAAAAAAAAAAAACCACGACGATGTACCGATAGTTAATCTGGTACCGTTGCAGAGACTGCAGTACCTATAGCCCACTGCAGTACTTTTATTTTCAATATCGACGCCGATTACGCCGATGACGCCGCCGCCGCCGGCAAAAAATACGTCAGACCCGCCGGTAAGAAAGGCATCGGCGCACACCTGTAGTACCTACCCCACACAAATTTGAATACCACTGCCTGCTATGTAAATAACAGTGACGGAGTCAATCAATATATCATCTACATACAGTAAGTGGGAAATAATACGTAATATTGAAGCTAACTCAAAAACTACGCAAGCAAAGTTAATAAAATTTATATGGGACCACCTTTGAAGCATGACCTACCAAACAAAAAAAAGAATCATCAAAATCGATTCATAATTGGCGGAGAAATCGAGTAACATACAAAAAAAAAAAAAAAAAAAACATACAGATGAATTGAGAACCTCCTTTTTGAAGAATTCGGTTAAAAATAAACACTAGAACACAAGGATTTTTTTGCGCTCTAATGACATTGACAAGGGGGCGCTGATGCTGTTGGTAAACATTTGTCTAATGGGGTTTAAAACGGGCTTCAATCCGCCATTGTCGTGTATGTTTACTTTGAAAATGAAAACTAGATAATGTGTCTTGAAGTGTAGCATTAAAAGACGAGCTAAGGACAGGGGACTCGTCCACCACTTGTAAAAAAAGCAGATATGGTGGAAAAGTATTATGGTCGTTTTTTTTTTTCAAAGTCTGGAGGCGTACTACAGAAATAACCTGGATCAGAGTTGAAAAATAACTCGAGGAGGATCTTCCTGACTGAAAAACTTCAGAGATTCTAGCACTGCTCTAATATGATAATGCAAAACACCCACACTTGTAACTGTATTCTCATTTATGAAATGCGATATGATTATTGCGCGAAAAAAAACAAGAGTCGGCGTTGGTTCCGATTTTGGCCACGTACCAAAGCATTCTGGTACAGCTATAGACCAAATGCTGAAGTCTGGTTATTCATTTATCTACTTGCAGTCAATGGTTGGTAACTAAGCAACATTCTTTGTCAAAGTTGTTGATATGAGATTCGGAAAATCTTGCACAAGCCTTTGCGTAGAAAAACGATTTGAAGTTATTACTCTTTGTGTATTCACTATCGGGCTTTTAAGTGAATTTAAGGCAGTAGAAGCTCATACGATGACTGACCTTCCAACTCTTTTTAAAGAGCACTGTATTATACCCGACGTGATCAATATAGCACCAGCTGAGATGCTGACTATAAAATATCCTAATGGTAATGCAGTAGAGACTGGCAAGGAACTGACCCCCACTCAAGTTAAAGATCAACCTACAGTTACATGGACCGCTAAAGAAGCAGATTATTATACACTGGCTATGGTGGATCCTGATGCACCCAGCCGTGAAGAGCCTAAGTTCCGTGAGTGGCACCACTGGCTGGTTGGAAATATTCTGGGTTCAAACTTGGGCAAGGGTGAAATACTATCTGAATACATCGGTTCGGGCCCACCTAAAGGTACGGGACTGCATCGCTATGTATTTTTAGTGTATAAACAACCAGAAAAACTGGATTTCTCCAAAATAAATAAGTTGCGGAATAATTCAGGTGAAAAAAGAGGAAAGTTCTGCATTGATAAATTTGCTCAGCAATTCAAACTTGGAAGCCCAGTTGCCGGAAATTTTTACGTCGCCAAATATGACGACTATGTGCCAAAATTGTACGCAAAATTGAAGGGGTAATTTTAAAACTTCGTAAAAATAGTACATAAACAAAAAACAACAAAAAATTACGTGTATAAGATGCTTTATAAGAGAACATCCGTTTGTCTATGGTAGTTATCGATAATTTCCGCCTCCGCGTGACATTTCCATTTTTCGGTCTTGTCCGCCATTACATTTTGGAGTTAGCGTAAATTGGTCGTAGCTCTGCGAACACACATCACCGAACGTTATCAGTGACAGTTAATTCGTGTACGTGCGTAGTATCGCAGTGTTTCGTGGAACAAAGAGCCCCGAAGTTCAATCGTATGTCCATCCAGAATCTGAACACATACGACCCATTCGCCGATGCTATCAAAAGCTCGGAAGACGACGTACAAGATGGTTTAGTCCACGTCCGAATCCAGCAGCGGAACGGGCGTAAGACGCTGACAACGGTGCAGGGCCTCTCGTCGGAATATGACCTGAAGAAGATAGTGCGGGCATGCAAGAAGGAGTTCGCGTGCAACGGAACGGTCGTGGAGCACCCGGAGTACGGCGAGGTGCTACAGCTGCAAGGCGACCAGCGCGAGAACATTTGCCAGTGGCTGACTAAGTCGGGCCTCGTGAAGCCCGAGCAGCTCAAGGTGCACGGCTTCTGAGCCCGCGCTTGCACATACATAACATGGTCACCGGTCATAGTCGTCTTATATTATGAGAGCGTGCGCGTTATTGTAAAACCCTATCGAATATGTATTTAGAAAGCACAGACGTTTACAGAGAAGAGATTACACGGCCGCATAGGCCTCCCGCGCCCTGTGCCTTGCGACTCCCATGTAAAAAGTTTAATAATATATATATTATCGACGCCGTCTCACGTCCTTAGTTGCAATTAAACTGAACGAAATAGTAATAATCGCTTTTTGTTTTTTACGACATTGTATTTTTTAAATTTCTGTAATGATTCAAATAATAATAAAACGATTACACATGTTTTTGTAAGCGTGGTGTTTTTTTTATTTTTTTATTTGCTGTTGTGGCACAGGTAACCTATCGTAACGGGACATGCCTGTGTACAGTGTGGTTTACAGTAAGTGAAAGTAGGCGACTATGCGCGTAGATGTCGTGCCGTGCATGTTCATTCATCATCGGATTCATGCAGCTAACTACTAGTTGCAGGCAAAATTCGCGAGTCAGTGAGACCGTTAAAATTACCTTTAATTAATTAATCTAATTTTCCACTCATTTGGTACAGAAATGCCAATTTGCATTGTTATTTACCTACCGTAACCAATTAAACATCCAAATTATTCATGTTTATTTCCGAAGAACTGTGTTTTACGATGACTAATGTTTAGCTCTTTACCAAGTTAAATTATTTTTGCGCATCAGATACTTTGTAAGAACTAATGAATCTGTAATAATTTATCGATACAATGCAATTAAAAATTATTACAAGCATGGTGATTGGTGACGCATGACATCTCTGTGTTCCCGCCTATTCGTGATAAACGCACTTGGATCTACATTTCTCGCCATGTAGGTTGTACTAGAATGTTGACAAACGAGTTTGTTACGAACGCATCGATGTACCTACCTATTCAAAACCAAGCAATATCGATAAATCCGTAGAGAATATCGCCCCTGAGAAACGAGGAAGGAATCGAGTTTTATTACACGCTTAATATTTGTCATTGTGGCTCTTATGAGTAGGTAATAAGAGCTATAATAAAAACAGGAAAAACTTTATAAGTAATGTATGAGTCATGTCCTCGTTTTAGCGAAGCTGTTACCGTGAGGTCACCGCCTCGACGCTAACTGTACTAAATAACGATAAAATATTTTTTGTTTGTCGTGTTCGTCATCTTCACAGAAGTTTTAAGACTAGGAAGTAGTATGAAAGTCAAATAAAAGCTTTCATGGCAACACGATTTTAGGATATCCCAATTCAACTTGACTCAATTATGTGCTGCATTGATCTAAAGTTGCTTGAGTTCTGCCGCACATAATTATTACCTATATTTTTAATCATAACATTATAGTTAGTACGCCCTATCGCATCGTGGGATTATAAAAAGGCGGCAAGGTCAAGAGAGTATCTTCGACGGTCATCAAGCTCTGTTAGGCTATTTATTAGCTAGACTGTCAAAGTATTTTGAGAGATTACAAACATTGGATTACTTGCGGTGCACAGCTTTGGCACCAGTCTGGAAGCCGTAGGTCTTAATTTTTATAGTCGCCATCAGTCAAACTGTGATAAGTACCTGGGTAGCTAACTACTGCAGTTAGTAAGAAACAGCCATCGTAAATAAATGCGAAAGTCAGTTTTTTACCCGACTACGGCGAAGAAAAAAGGAGGGTTATGATTTTGACCGGTATGTATGTATGTTCCCTCATATCTTCTAAACGACTCATCACAATTTGACAAATGAGGTATCGTTGGAAGCGTCTTGATCGTCCGCTGGTTATAGGCTATGTGACGTCACATTAAATTAAAAATGGCGCCCTCTAGAGGACATAAAGTCAGAAACTAAAAAAAAAAATTGTTTAGTCGTACCATGTTGGGTATCAAATGAAAGGGTTTTATGAGCACATTTCAAAAATATATTATAACCTCAAAGAAAAAAAAAAAAATGTAATAAAAACTAAAACACAACTACGACTAAAAAGGTATAAACAAGACACCACATACAGACAAATAAAAAATCCGGAGTCACACGTAATCTGTTCGATTTATGCTCTAACACGTATGACTCCGGATTTTTAATTTGTCTGTCTGTGGTGTCTTGTTTATACCTTTTTAGTCGTAGTTGGGTTTTAGTTTTTATTACTTTAATTTTTTACGCTTTCACGCTAATACAGATGAATGGATTTGATGAAATTTGCCCCACCCTGTCACCCCAGTGGTAGGCCAAAGTGGAATGCCTAAAATTGTGCAGTGGCATCTGCCCCATTAGTTCGATTAATCGATTAGGTAGGGTAGATTCTACAGCTCTACTGATGGTCTGATGTGCTGGTTATTTCGCATTCAGGTATTTTTCCTGGCTACCTATTGAAAGGGACATCCTGATGATGAGAATGGAAATGACACTAGCAAGCTGCAGCAGCCCCAAAGCGTTTATTAGTTTCAAAGAAGCGTAGGTGTTCCGGCAGTGAGATGGGGAGACTTCATCTTGGATGAGGCTGTCACAGGACCTTGGGGATTAGCACTAGCTCTTTGCTAGTCACCCACTGTTGGGGAGCAGTAGGTGAAGTCGGCCTGTTGATGATGATGAAAGTAAGTATGCCATAGTGAGCTTTGACTGGAGCCGCTCAACTCAAAAACTGGATTTACATGCACTAATAGAATAAAAGGCTCATGAAGTCTAGGTATAAGACAAGTTTTGTAGGTATTACCGTGCGTTTACTTGCACTGGCGAAAGATTTACGACAAAACATGTTGAAATCTCTATTTTCTGTCAATGTTCCATACAATTTTTGACAGGAACTAGAGATTTCAACATGTTTTGTTGTAATGTTTCACCAATGCAAACTCACGGTTACGTGTATTGTATTGTTTATAATGTAAGGACAGTCGCCAAATACTTATTGCTAAGTGATGTTCTAAAAATGCCAACGGTAGTGTGTCATAGCCTCATAGGATATCTACTGAAGTGTGTTATAGAATGACACGGTGACTAATGGATGCAGAAGACGGGTACAGCTGGCTCGCTGATAAATAATAACGAAAGAATAGATTAGGTATGACATTATGGCCTAACATCTAGATGGAGGTAGGGAATTTTCCACTAACCGTGCGTTTGCACTGGCGAAACATTACAACAAAACATGTTTAAATCTCTAGTTCCTGTCAAAAATTGTATGGAAGATTGACAGAAGATAGAGATTTCAACATGTTTTGTCGCCAATATTTCGCCAGTGCAAACGCACGGTAAGAAACAATAGTATTGCATGCAAAAAAACGGTGCGCAAGAAGTTATAATTAAATATATATATATTTTATGTTCTATTCATAAAAAGTAAAAGTCTCCGAATACATTTGTGACTTATTTTTTTCGTCTACCTCTACGTTTTGTTATTGATCTCATGCACAGACTATCTCATGGAAACCACAAAGCAGAAACGAAACGTCGATGAGCAATTTGCCAAACTGACAGTTATTTGACAACACAAAAATCGGAAATTCTGCATTGCATCTGCAATTATTATTTTGGTTGTTTTATAATAAAATCTGACCAAAATAAGCTGAATATCGTTAATTAAAAATATGCTGTAACTTATAAAACAGTTTATCAATCGACAGCTCTAATTCTTTAGTCAAATAAGGTGGTGAAACTGTTTCGACAAAAGTTCGTTTCTATGTATTTTATTTTTATTAATTTCGCTGTAAAATTGCAGTATAGGACAATAAGAAGCAAGGATGTCGGATAAGCTGTTAACGCTGGGCCAGCGTGTGATGGTAGTTGGCAAGGATGTGAAAGGATCTGTCGCATACGTCGGGTACCCTACCTTTGCCACTGGTAAATGGATCGGCGTGATCCTGGATGAACCGAAGGGAAAAAACAATGGTACTGTCCGGGGACATGCTTATTTTACGGTAAGGTTCCATTTTCTGAGTATTTTAAGACATTCTAGTGAGCTTAGGTAATGGTTTTTACTGCTGTATGTTCCTGCACTTTCTGAAATCCTGTTGAACTTTTTGGCTTCAAATCTTATTTCAACTTGTATGAAGTTCAAGTTTCAAGTGGTAGTTCTTATTTTTGTCAACCAATGACAATTATAGCTAGCAAGAGAATTTTGCTTAGTATGCTAAGTAATCCTAACTAATATCGTAAATGCGAAAAGAGTTTGTTTGTTACACTTTAACACTAAAACGGCTGAAGGGATTTGGATGAAATTTGGCAAATGGCACCTATCCCGATATTCCCACGGGATTGAGATTTATGCGGGTGAAACCGCGGGGAACAGGTAGTAACATATAAATAATACTTTTAACATACGTAACATACATATTTCCCTACCTTTTGATTTTCAATTGTAATGTGCCAACCTTTTGAGCACTTTTCCCATTGACAGCAATGTGGACAAACTTTGGTTTAAATCCAATGAGCTCCTCCCCTTTTTTGTATTCTCCCCTCCTTGGTCATATTATAATATATAATATTTTAGTATTAGCTTGTATAATGTTATATTTTTTATATTAAATAAGAAATATAATATTATACAAGTTACAGTTGTATTACCAAGCGTTTTATCTCAGTTCTGAGTCTCTGTGTGCCCTTTGCCAAAGACCTCCTCCAACCCCTTCCAATTCTCGCTGTTTCTTGCCTGACTAGTCCCTCTCTTTCCCGCTGTCCTCACCAAGTTATCCCATCTTTTAAAAGGTACCCTTTACTTCTCTTCCTCTCCCTAGGGTACTGTAGGGTGACTTTTTTGTTCCATTTCTCTTCTCCACTGACAGTGGCGCCGGCCCATCTCCATTTTAATCTTCTCAGTTTCAGTACTACATCTTGTATTTTTCTTGCCCTATCTTTTCCCCATCATACTCCTTTCCTTGGTACACTGACACTATTAATATTGTATTTAAAAATTGTCAAATCAATAACCGGTTGGCAGACCATCAATTATGTGCTGCCATATAACCATCTATTCTAAAACAGAAGATATTTTAGATTTATATAAGTACTAGCTGCGCCCCGCGGTTTCACCCGCGTATGCCTCGATCCCGTGGGAATATCGGGATTAAAAGTATCCTATGTGTTAATCCAGGTTATAAACTATCTGTTTGCCAAATTTCATCCAAATCCATTCAGCCGTTTTTGCGTGATTGAGTAACAAACATCCAAACACACAAAATTTCACATTTATAATATTAGAAGTAGGGTTAGTAGGATATATTTTTATTTTTGTTTCTGCCATTTTTTATTATTTATTTATATTTATATATTCTTTATTGTACACCACAAAAATATATAACAAAAAAACAATAACAAACACTACAAAATATACAATGGGCGGCCACTGGGTTTGTTAATGTAAAAATAGTTAAAAAAATAATAAAATAATAAATCCAATTAAATCTTATTATTTTTATTCACTTTTTATTTTAACTTTTCTTTTAATTATTGTAAAAATTAAGCGTAAATTGTTTTTAGTCTAAGCCTTCTCTGATCCATGTTACTGGAGAAACCTCAACCCCTGTCATACAGGATGTCCTAGTTCAGTGGTTTTACCTCATTGATGTAACGTGTAATGACGTTTGGAAATAAATTACTATTACTTACTATAAAATATTACACACACAAATTATCTTTTCACCACACTGAACACACAAACGTAACAACAAAAGTTCTCTAACTGACTGAAGTTACATTACCTAACGCATATCCATACTATTATCCTAACTAATATTATAAATGCGAAAGTGAGTTTGTTTGTTACACTTTCACGATATGACGGCTTAATGGATTTGGATGAAATTTCGCACAGGGATAGATCATGACCTGGTGAAGGACATAGTCTACTTTTCATCTGTAGACAAAGTCGCCGGCAACAGTAGTAATTATAGTAAAGCTCTTTGTTGGTTTATTTTGTGAGAAACGCACTAATCTCTGGGAATACCAGGTGGATTTGAAAAAATGTTTTTGAATTTGGTATCCCAATTTTTGAAGAAGGTATTATACAGACCTATGCGTGATGCTAAATCCCGCAACAACCTTTAGTAGCCGAGGAAAAATAAAAAAAGCCAGTGAGAACGCTAATCAAAATCGATAATCAAGATCTGTATTTCTTTACCTGTGTTAACAAATAAAAGTGATTTGATTTGATTTGATTTGATAAATAATAGCGCGGGTGGGCGATGCGATGTGACGCGGTGGGTCGGGGCCGAAGTACTCAAAATTATGAATAATAATAAGTTTATTTATTTTCTTTCACAATGGCTTAGCGTTAACAGTTACTTATTAATTTTAACTATAAAAAATCACATTGTGAGAGCTGGTGCCTTAAGTAGGTTTTATAAAAAACCTGTATTACAGGTCACCAGGCCCCACTTAGTGGCATCATACAAATAAACAGGCAGGCAACATGTATTTCTAATAAACAATTGAAAACAGAAATAAATAAATGAAAAGAAAAAATAATATAACAACAAAAACAGTCAAAGGGAACAGTGAACGGTGGTGAGTCTGTGGGTGAGTGGTGGTGAATATGTAGGTGAATTAAGGTGAATATGTACCTATATGGATTGTGGTAAGTGTATAGCTGTGTGAAAGTGAATGTATAGGTGAATAGTGGTGAAGTGTGTAGGTGAACGGAGGTGAATGTGTATGTAATTTTTGAAAACAAGAATCATTTAATTGAGTGCAGCAATTTCTCTGTGTCATCATAGGAAAGAGTTTTTAAGAAGTCAGTTACACTTTTCTTACAACTGGGTTTGTGTAGTGGATAAATATTTAGACCCTTGTTTATAACATTATAAAGATAATCCCCTAATAACAGAAGAACTTGTGGGACAGACTTACCCGGAAAACATTTAGTGCTGCAAACAGTACCCTTTCTTCGTTTATCTTTCAACAGATCCGGTTCATAAACTAGCTGCGATTGCTTTTTGAGAACTGTTTGCAGAACAAAAGTTTGTCTTATGGACATTATATTCCACTTTTTATATAGGTCAACTGTAGGAAAGCGGAAGGGAAGACCCGCTGCATGAATAAACTAGCTTTTACCCGCGGCTTCACCCGCGTGGATGTTAGATATCGTCATACGGGAACGTACTACCGGTATTCTTAAGAAATGCTGGGTTTCCTATACAAACTTTCATCTTTTAATTTTTAAACAAAAAGTAGGTTATGTCCTTCCCCAGGATACCATCTATCTTCTTGCCAAATTTTGTCGAAATCTGTTCAGTGGTTTAGGCGTGAAAAGGTCACATACAGACAGACAGACAGAGTTACTTTCGAATTTATAATATTAATTATAGTCTAGACTCGCGACAATCTAAGAAGTCCGTTTTGACAGCTATCAGAATGCTTTGTGCAGCGATGAAAAAAAAAATAGTTTCTTAAAAACTGATTCTCGAGACATATCGATTGAACATACGTAGAGAGTTTGTAATTTACGACTTATCTACATTGATAAAAACTGATTCTCAAGGTTTAACGTTTTATTACATGTTCGAGAACGAAACGTCAAAACGGACTTCTTAGATTGTCGCGAGTGTAGATGTAGACTAGACGTGTAGACTTCTTTTAAATTAAACGGCGGGTGAAACCGCGGGGCACAACTAGTAAGCAATAACTAGAAACATTTCATACATAATGACCATCAAGGCCTATGTTGAAATTGAAACAGTCTCACTGTAACTATTTCCTTCAATACAGTACAAAACTTCAAACAATATTGTTTGTTTGATTCTCCAAATTTTTTTAATGCATAAATTTTATTGATTTCATTATATTTTATGTTTAAAGTCATGTGCAAAGTGAAATATATTAATGAATATTGTTTTTATTGAATGGACAACAGCCGTCTGCCTAGCCTTTTCCCAACTATGTTGGGTTCAGCTTCCAGTCTAACCAGATACTGGAAACCAGTATTTTTATATTGAACAAACAACAGTATAAAATATGTATTCATACAAAAATAATAAACGGTGAGTACAAATGCTTTTTTTGCTAAATATTTCAGTGTGAAGAGAACTACGGAGTGTTTGTACGTCAGACTCAGATCCAGTTGCTGGACCCTGAGGATAACCCGATGGAGACATCGATAACTACACCGTCTGAGGAGCCTCGGACCGCTGCTACAAATAGACGGCTTAGCAGGTATGGAATAAAACTAAATCTTTCGAGTGCCGTGTGACGAAAATCAGCTAAAAGTATTATAATTTAATCTAATTCACAATAATTAATGATCAACAACTCAATGGGAAATTCAGGTTTTACGAGATGTGTTCGATTATTGTGCCCATATTATACAACCTCACTTGAAGACTTGAACTATACCCGAATCACTTTAGCGTGAAAATAGAGTTCATTGCCCTTTCCCTAACATCTCTCAGTATGAACCAAAACAATAAACTATGTATGGTTTTTCGTTATTGGAACATGTTGAAGATCACGATATATATTGGTTCAGGACGTTTAACGGACTTTATTTCCGTTTTTTGAATAAAGAATGCTAGTAAATGTAAGTGGGTCAATGAACGCTATTGCCACACTAAAGCGATTTGGGTATAGTTAATACTACTTCGAGCTGTTTCTAGCTACTTGATTGGTTGAAACTAGTTTTAAGTACGTGCCTGGTTTTTCAGTGAGGTTCTGTATTTACTATGGGCCTAAAATTGACACGGAAGACGTACAAAATGCGAATTATTTACCTATTATTTAATTATTGAGGTCAATTGATCATACATAATAAAGTAAATAGTATAGTACAACTATTTTCTTAATGTCTCTCGGGAATCATCGTATTTCCGAATACATACGAATGCTAATTTCCATGTCCATCAATTATTAGATTTATCGTGTATAATAATTAGAATTCAGAACTAAGTACTTTATTGTTGTTTTGTTTTGATTTCCGTGTAAACTAAAAGCTGAAAAACTATTTCCTTGTATTTCCTCCCATTTTTTAAATAAATTACATTAAGTTAAAAGAGTATTAATAACTCTATATACTTCCAAGTCGATTGAGAGCGCCCGGTCTGCAACAAGTGCAAAGGGCATTTAAATTTGATTTGATAGAAATCCGACGACTGACGAAATACGAACTTTGCTGAGGGACATTAAGAAAAAAGTTGTACTGTACATGAGTGGTTATTACATCTTGTTAATGGGTAGTTTATTCACTATTTATTTAGCAAATAGTAAGGTGTGTGAAATAACTGGGTTAAAGCATGAGATTAATAATTAGAAATAGAAATTACTAATTAAAAAAGCAACATTTATTATTATTAATTATAGTAAAAAAATGTGTTTAGTTGTGTATTTTTAGAATTAACAAAGTTTTTGTTACTTTAAAAATGTGTGTTGTTTCTAAAATATTTTCTACCTATATTTATTAAGTCCTACGCTGGCAACACCTACAAATCCTGACTGCACCCGCAAACAATTTCAAGGGTATAGCAACACAGTATTGATATGCAATAGGATCTATGTAGTATCGATTTTTTATTGTAATGTTGCCAGGTAAGCAATACATATACACTGGTGTTGCTAGTAAGAAACAAAATCTAATTACCATAAAAAAAAAAAAAAAAAATTGAGATCATTGCTAGATGACTTAGGTTGGTTTACAAAAAATGTTGCTAGATTAAAATAAAGTTCTCTGGTAAAGGTTTTATGCACTTTTGTAATTACATTGTAAATGTAAACACAGGGGCATGAAAAATGTGATAAGAAGAAATGGGGGTTGTTTAGTACCGTTTATGGTAGAAAACTGTAGAAAGTGTTTTTTAGTCTTGTAACACCGATTTTTCTGTTTGAGTGAATGTGATAAATTAGTTCTTACTAATATTCTCCATCACATTTGCTATTTTCATAATGTTTAGAGAACTGATAAAAATATTAGTTTTTTCGTTTTTCGTATTATTTCCCACTGCTGGGCAAATATCTTCATCCAGGTTAGATAACATAAAAATGTAGACAAATAATGGTTTCTTTCCTTTTTTTTTCGTATAAAGTTCTATTGGCATAATCAGCCCATAATGTTCCCACTGCTGGGACATAGACCTCCTCTCTGTGAGAGAGAGCGGGCCGTAATCCACTTCGCGGGCCCAGTACGGGTTGGTAGATGTCACATGTCTTCGAATTTTTGGTTCTAGGACATGCCGGTTTCCTCACGATATTTTCCTTCACCGTTTTGAGAGCAGTGGAGGTGGAATTATTTATTCAAAGTAAGGGGCATGGCTGGGTTCGAAGCCACGACCTACAACTCGTTAAATCGAGGTCTTTACCATTGGGCCACCGCTGCTCTATATGCGGCGTTTGGTACCAAAAACATAATTTTAAATAATTATTTGCATATTTGGTAAAATGCACAGGCTCTTGATAAAGTCACTTGTAATTAATTATTTGAACGACCTGTATACAGGATGTTGTTTTAAACATCACACTATTAAAGTAATTTTAAAATATTATGTATCAGTTCTCTAAAAACATAACAATATCCAGGGCGTGTTCAGGTGTATGGCGTAATTTTGTATTTACAAAGCCATTATAATATAACGTAATAAAAAAATAAAACTGGTATATGTTTAGATTTTAAAATTAAAACATAACTTAAAACTCTAAACTACAAGTGGCAAAAGAAGCTGTCACTCGGGATAGTTCAATAAAAACATTTGACAAATCAAATGATTCAATTCATAAGATGAAGTAAGACTTTACTAAAACATTATAGGACGCAAATAAATATATGAATCATCTACCTAGCCTTTTCCCAACTATGTTGGGGTCGGCTTCCAGTCTAACCTCCGCAACGGACTTGACACTGGGTAATACGATACCCCGTGTCAAGGCCGGTTGTCAGACTTTCGGGCTTCTGACGACCCGTAACGACTGTCAAAGATCCACAAATGACAGCCGGGACCAACGGCTTAACGTGCTTTCCGAGGCACGGAGGAGTCTCGGTATGTAAAGATGGTCACCCATCCACGGACCAACCCTGGCAAGCATTGCCAATCCTCATCTGAACGCGCCCTAAAAAGCGTGCCTAACTGATAGTTTGTTTCTTTCCCCGCTAGTATAACAGTGGCGCAGAGATCTAGGCCCACCACGTGAGTATAGACTTAGCACAACGTAGCGCACTGTAGCATAATTTAGCACAACGTAGCGAAATTGAGCACCCTGTAGATGCTTTTGCACGGTGTTTTGTTGAAGCGGTGAAGTGGTTCATGTTACTATGCGAACACAGCAGCAGGATGGCACAAGAGGATTTTAAAATCAATGTAGATTAATACTTATGTAGTAGAAATAAGGTATCAATTTCAAGTTTTTCAGGCTTTTGTCTCCGAGCATTATTTCAATGCTCGGAGACAAAAGCCTGAAAAACTAAACTAACTAAAGTAAACTTTATTTCAATTTTATAGGGTTTAATTTACATTAATCCTCTGTTGCGATATCCTCCGTTGTGCGCTTGTTCTATATTGATGTCCTACTGTTCAGATTCTATGCCCTTTGTAAGCCAGAACTTGACTTTCCCTTGCCTACTGTCTTCATTTTTTTTCTGTGTTCCTTCCTTGTTGTTGTCAGGGCTCGTATTCGGTGGAGCATACGTTATGTTACTACATTGTGTTCCACGCGCGCCTCAAAGAGATGTCAGCACAATTGTCGGGGTCCGCTAGGACCGATGCCTGTCAGGGTTGTGGGAAAGTCCGAAAGGGATACCGGGCCCCTTGGCAACAGGCACCTGAAGGAACACGGGTGGGTTTTAGTTAGTAAAAGTGTGACACGCCCGGCCCAAGCGGGAGAAGTTATTTGATGATTTCCCATCCACAAAAAAAAAAAAAAATTACCCTCGTTCTGAGGCAGTCGGGTAAAAAGGGGTTGTGTGTTAGGGTGCCTGCTTATTCAAGTACCTCATCATCTTCCTGCCCTTGTCCCATGTTACTTGTGATCGACGCAACACGTTGTCTTCTTCCACTCTCCCCTGTCAACCGTCACGCTATCATTCACACCTTTCGTCTTTCATATCATTCCTTACATAACCCATCCATCTTTTCTTTGGCCTTCCTCTCCCTCTCCATCCATCAACATTTTATATTCATAACTCTTTGAGTTACATGCGTTTCCTCCCTCCTCATCACATGCCCATACCGGGCCAAACGATTTCCTTTCAACTTTTCTGTCTCTGATGCCACTCTTAAACTTGCCTTATACAGGGTGAAATTTAAGTCATAGGGGGGTCACTCTTAAGGGGGGTCATTGTACTCATCATTATGAATAACTTTCACTATAGAAATAACAATGAAATCGCGAAAAATAAATATTGCTTTTCTGTACCTTTTTTCATGCGAACATAAATGTAAGGAAACAGCTGGTTTTTCTTTCGCGATTTCAGTGTTGGTCCCATAGATAAAGTTGTTCGTAATGAGGAGTACAATGATCCCCTTAAAAGGATGGCCATGAATTAAATGTCACCCTGTATAATCTTAATGCCGCTGTAGTTTTTTTTTAAATGTTTTGAGTTTATGGTAAAGGAATTTCTTCATTTTTCCAACTTCTCGCGATGCTGAATTTCTTATTTAAATTTTTTTTACGTCCCACTCAGATCTTGATCCTGTTCCGTCGTATTTTATGTGCTTGCGTAGAAACTGAGCTTCTTTTCAAGAGTAACATGAACCGCTTATTGGTGATTACACTACGTTTTTGTTTCAAAATTAATTTACCCCCTAGTTTATGAAAGATAGATGAAAAGAAACTGTTATATCTTATGTTAGTAGCTGAGATTGATTGAAAAAATAAACAATCGCCAATCGACTCAGTTGATCAGAGATAAAATGGTAAACTTCGGCTAATCAATTCTGACGATTTACCAGCGTGTGAGGTGAGGTGATTTAAACAATCACCACACGCTCGCTGCGTGGGGTAGCGAGCATGCCACGTGTGTGCAACGTGTTCAATGCGTTTTCGGAACGCAAGCAATTAACGTGATTGTAAAAGTGAGAGCGAGACAAGCGAGTGTATTGTTTAAACATCTCTGCGTACTTACTTCGTGGGGGAAAGAAATGGAGATATACGTCCTGTAGAGCTTCATCTCTTTCCTACACTGAAGTAATATTAAAATAATTCTGCTGTAAACGGTGGTGGTAGGCCCCCAGGTCGCGTGGGTGCGGCTAGCTCGCTTCGCACCCGTGGAGAGCACGTTACATTGTTACAAATCGACTCGCTGAAAACACGCTGGTAAATCATCAGTGTGATAACGCTCTAAAGATTTTTTTTTGATTAATCATTATGTTGAGTATTTGCTTTTTAAAAGGGCGGCATTGTATACGGCAAAAATGTCGCCTCGATTTAAGCAAAAATACAAAAAATGCGATTACGAAACATTTTGAAAAGGCATAAAAACCTCAACTGTTTTTTTTTTTATTTTTTCGTTATTTACTGTGAACTAAAAATGGCGAGGCATAGAATAGAAGTATGCCTCGTTTTGAGTAACTTTTCTATGGGAAGTAGATAGTTGCATGATATATTAAATTATATATGTTAATTAAATAATTATTCATAATATGAAAGTTATACCTACTCATTATTTGTGCATGTAATATTCATTTTATGAAATATTTTATCAATGGCTGGAGTATCCATTGTAAATAATTATATTCTTGTGTATAAATGACAGTTTCCTGAATGTATTATTAATTTATTAATCTATTTTGTTTTAATTGTATTGTTCTAAGGGAAAGTGACGTTTGTAAAAAAAAAAATAGTATTTTTTAAAATTAATTCTGCCCATGTATTTCTTATAACTTAAAAGATATGCCTCGTGGAAAGTAAGAATTTATACCTCTTATCTATACTTATATTATAAAGAGAAAGAGCGAATTTTGTGAGTTTATGTTTATGTGGAGGGTATTCTCCGGAACCACAGCTCGTGTTTGAAAAATTCTTTCACCATTTAAAAGGTACATTATTGCAGTTGGACACAGGCTGTATATTATGTAAATATAAATATTATAAAGCTGAAGAGTTTGTTTGTTTGTTTGAACGCGCTAATGTCAGGAACTGCTGGTTGGAATTGAAAAATTCTTTTTGTGTTGGATAGTCCATTTATCGAGGAAGGCTATAGGCTATATAACATCACGCTACGACTAATAGGAGCGGAGTATAATTGAAAAATGTTGCAAAAACTGGAAAAAATATTCCTTTTTGAGAGCTTCCGTTGCGTGCGCTGCGTAAACGGTTTTAGTTACGGAAATATCATGTATGATGGAATTGTTCCTCTTTAAAAGTTCTAAAAAAAAGTCCGCGACAGCATATGTCTATCTTATAAGATTGACTCACTATAGCCGTTTTTTATGGTAATCAAATTTGTTCGAAATTAATGCATTATTTGCGAAGGAGTTTCATCAACATAATATTAATTCTTATTCAAATAAATAGTTTGAACATCAAGAGTATTATGTAGCAGTAAACTACTTTTTAATTCATTCGAATCGGACAACTAATTTCGAAGTTATCACGATATAAAAATGCATTACGCGAACCGTCCGACGCCGGCGCCGCGCCGTGCCGCGACGTTTCCTACGCTAGAAAGGAGAGGATGGGCGGGCACACGGGTGAACCATGACCTGGAATAGGACATAGGATACGTTTTGTCCCTATATTCCCAGGGGATCGAGACCTAAGCGGGTGAAACCGCGGGGCACAGCTAGTGTAAATATATACAAAAAGAAGTACTTAATAAAATTAACGAAATAATATCTTGAATTCATGCAAGCCTAGTATTTTTTGTTAAGTTACTACTAAAAACTTGTGCTCAATGTGTCGTGAACAGAATATCGTCTTCACAGCGTAAGTATCTATAGTATAGAAAAACTTTTTTTTAAACTTAATTATATATTCTATACGCCGAAAGATTTCTCTAAAATCTCTTAATAAATATGACTCAATGTATTAATCTCCATAAGGCATAACTTTTTAAGTGCCTCAACTCAATCTCTTTGTTTAAAGTTAAACTATCACTTTTCCTCCAAAAAAATAATAAAAATGTTTAACAAAAGTGTGCGAACTAACTCTGGTGGTTGCAAAGGGTGCGTCGGAAGGCGTCGCCTGCGCAGACCAAAGCGGGCAATCTGTCCATGTCGAGGTAATGATACGTGTAACATAGTACGCGGTGATTTGTTTATTTATTTGCCTTTTTTTAAATAAATAAATAAATTACGACCATTTTTTGTGGAGGTGGCTGTTTGGGTCGCTCAAAATGAGGCGTTAAATTAACTCTATGCGAGGCAGAAAGTTTGTGTAAGAAATTGGCATTATTAAAAAATAATAGAAATAATATTTTCATATTTTTACTTTAATGAGAAAAAAAAAAAAAAGTAAAAACATGTTTTTTTTTTTTTTTTTTGTTGCTATTAATAATAAAGATTTACGAGTAAATATGAGTGATACAATTATAAAGCTAAAAGCTAAACTAGCAATTCTAAAATTTCGTTTTTAATAGTTTTCAAATAGGTAATATCATATAGATATTACTTACACTTGCAGCTTTTATAAACTATTTAAAACTCATAATATTTGCCAAACAGCCTCCTTTTAAAACCACCATAAAATATCAACACTCCTTGCCTGGTTATAAGGTGCATTATGGACCAAAGACAGAACAGCTCAACAGTAAATGTTGAACAGCTCAACAGAAACTGTTAAACAGCTCAACTGTTGCTTAAAAACATTGGATAAAATTAAGTATTTACGGACCTATGCAGACGGATACTTTTTGTATTGTTACAGCAAGAAAAGTTAAATAAATAAAATAATAAAAATTACTTTTAAAAATGGGAGGACCACGTGGCTTGGCGTGTGTTTTTTGACAAAACTAACTACATTTTGAACTTAACAAGAAAAGTTAACACGAAATATTTATTGTTCTATAAAAAATATCTGTCAACATTGTCCATACACAAATTCTACAAAAAATACTTTTAAGTTGCACAATTTTTATTTATAAGTTCACTTCTATTATTTTGATTAACATCATGCTGTATTTAAGAAATAACTATTCACTTATAAAGAATTAATGATTTTCTTAAGGTAGAGTTTGTGTTGCATTTAAATTGTTATACATACATGATGTTTCAAGTTCCAAGTGGCCAATATATCTACATGATATATTTTTCACGATTTTTTTACTTTTTATTTTTAATCTGTATGTTTATTCTATGAAGGTTATTATTGGCTACTAAAAGCAGAGACAACTTGTATATATCGTTTATATAAATAATTGTATTTTAATTTTAAGTTCACAGCTTCGTTTCATGCCGCACAATATTATTATTATTACGTTACTTTATATTTTTTACGTTATTTTTTATTTGTAAGCGTATATAAATGTTATGTGACTAAACGTCTGTTTGTGAAATAGTTTGTATTTCTGTTCACCAACCGAATATTAGCTTGTACAAATTTACTGTCCTTATTCTCTCGTATCCGGAGCTCATGACATGTAAAAAATATTAATCAGGCAGCAATGAGGTAGCGAGGCTGACTACGTCATTCATATTCGTGAATGGGCGCCGTCCATCAGTTGAGACTGTTCATCTCTTATCTGCCAGGGTATTTTTTTTTAACAGTCTAGGTTGCGCTCCTCCCAAGGTTGCGGGAAAGTCCGAAAGGGATACCGGGACCTTGGCAATAGGTAACCGAAGGAACACGGGTAGGTTTTAGTCAGTAAAAGTCTGACACGCCCTCCCGCTCCGCCCAGAGCGGGAGGGCATGATGATACGATGATTTCCCAACCACAAAAAAAAAAAGGTTGCGCGTCTCGTACATTTAAAATCGAATAAAATCCTTTTTCCAATTGCTGTTATTTCCATTTAAACGAATCCGTAACCTTTGCCTCAGCCATCCTAGCTGTGTGCTATGTGGGTAAGAAGGGCACCCAGCCACCTACCGTGGCTGCTCCAAAGCCCCAAAATCCAGTTCTCCCAAGCTTAATAAGCGTGCTCATCATCTGCCAAGCCTTTTCCCAACTATGTTGGGATCGGCTTCCAGTCTAACCGGATGCAGCTGAATACCAGTATTTTACATGGAGCGACTGCCTATCTGACCTCCACAACCCAGTAACTGGGTAATACGATACCCCTTGGTAATACTAGTTGTCAGACTTTCGGGCTTCTGACCACCCGTAACGACAGTCAAAGATCCACAAATGACAGCCGGGACCAACGGCTTAACGTGCTTTCCGAGACACGGAGGAGTCTCGATATGAAAAGATGGTCACTCATCCGCGGACCAACCCCGGCTAGCGTAGCTTAACCTGATGGATCGACCCGTGCGGCTGTTATTACTTGGCCACGAGCTCCTTAAGCTTAATAAGCGTGCTATCAACTTTATAATAGTATAAATTAAGTTGATTTCAAAATGACTAGTACTATTGAAAAAGACATAAAAATGTTTGAAGTTGCTGTAGCGGAAACTGAACTTTATGCGTCCATATTAAAGTGGTTTTTCCTAATAAACATATTTGTTTACATATTTGGTAACTAAATCGCGAACGCAGTAATAGGTATCGACACTCGTGGGAGATATTTTAATTAAAAACTATTAGTACAGAGGACGGCCAAGTTCTAGAGGAAAAATAAAAATACAAGGTTTTATTCGGTTGCGTTGCTATTTATGTTACGTTATTCGTTATGGAGTATGTGTAGATGGTGATATGTCATGTTTTAAGGCGAGTTTTGGACGATCGAATTTAATATTAGGCAGAATAACTATTCACTGTTATTTTGAATGTGAGTTTTTTTCTGCTGCATTGCTGCGGTGAATATCTCCCATACCATGTGTTCTTTTTAAACCCCATAACTCTAGGGCATTCATGAGACCATGTGAAAGAATCTACTGGCATATAAATTATTTTTCATTTTTTTTTTTTTTTTTTAATATCGTAACATTAAACTCTCGATGTGTGTATCTAAATTTTATTGTACGAATAAATCATTTTCATTCAAACCAATCATTCATATTTTAAGCTAATGAAATGCGGCGTTATATGTTTTTTATGGACAAAAATAATCAGAATGGTCATTCGATATTTTATTATTTTAACAGACTAATTTTCACATAATTACAGGTCACTAACTAATTTGTAATATCTACTTAATGTAATTAAAAAAAAAAAAAAACACGTAAGGGAGTGTTTAACGTAAATAATCGTGACTGTCGAATTGTTTTTGTACGAAAAATTAAAAAAAAAACTAATAAAATTAAAAAACAACATATGCCAGTTGATTCTTTGACATGGTCTCATTAATACCCTAGAGTTATAGGATAAAAAAAAAACACGTTGTATACAAAACATATCCTTTTGAAATGCCTTTTATTTTATTCAATGGTTCAAGACAAGTCTCTAAAATTATAGTTTACTGTGTACGTTAAATATATTAAGTATGAGTAAATCCAAATAAACTGTCCGCTTGTCGATCTGTCTCGCTTACGATCTAAGCTTCATACAAAATGGCTGACAACTGACATTCGACGTCTTAAAAGTCTTAGCAATTTATGCTGCTTTTGGAATCGGCAATCAGCGGTGTAGTTCTTTTCAACAGGGACTTGAAACGTTATGAAATAACGTTAAAATAGCGTTAAGAATAGTTCCAGTAACGATATTTTTTACCGTTCCACCTGGATCGTAACTATAATATTTTAAGATTTCGATAGATTTTCGTTATATTGCCAAGAAATTGGTTAGTAAATGGTTACTGGAACTATAGATAACGTTATTACGTAACGTTATTTTGAGTTACGTTTTAAGTCCCTGTTTTTCAGAAGTTCGCTACAAGCGACTGATAAAAAACTTGCTATAAATGTATTTTAAAACTACGTTTAAAACGTAAACACTGCGAGTCGCTAAAACAAAGTGAAACAGCAATGAAGTCGCAAAATCGCAGATCGCCGATGCGATAGTCCGCTATGAGAACTAAATATTGTGTTAATTTTTACAAGGAGAAATGGATGTCGTTTTTTTGTTGATTGCGGCCATTTTGTATGAACTTTGCTTTGTATATCGCATGACAAACCGCTGAGTTGAAACGAATCTGAAATGTATGACAGGAACAACAAAATGGGAATAAATCTGGTTAATAATATATCTTCCAATCTATCATCAGTGAAGTTATGTTGAAGTGGAAACTGATTCTGGTGATCTAAATTGATTATAAATTAATTTGTATGGAGTTTGGACCAAGGCGCCTTACCCCGAAAAAATTATTTCGTGTTAAGTGACTTACTCGCGAAAGATCGAAAGAGAGGAGGGAGAAAAAAAAAAAACTTACTTCTCGACTACGTCGAAGCCAGTATTTGAAGTCTGTAGTTCTGACATTTTATACTCAATATCAAACGATCGCTGCGATAGATCGGAAGATGAAAATTTATCCACATCAGGGAACTTGCATAAGTGTCAAAAATCTAACACCCTTGCAAAATGTACCCTCACTCTTCTACATCAGGGTACATTTTTGCTAGGCAAAAGTTTTAAATCTCTACCTTTGTCTTCAAAATCAGTTCGAAGCCTGTCAGACTATCAGGTCGGTTCAACTCGGCTTCCACCAGACTAGCGCCCTTAAGATTTGAGGACGGTTCCAGCTCGCGCACCTCGTTGGCCAGCAGTCGACAGTCTCTGACGTCATATGCCTCGCCGACGACGGAAAGGGCCGCGTCGCCTGAGCAGGGGAAGAGAGCATCTTTTGTTGAGGTACCCTTTACCAACCATATTTAAGCCGTTAAGTGTGCGTAGTTGTTGCCATACGTCGCGTAAACGCTGCGTATACGTCGCGTAAATTCCGCGTATACGTCGCGTAGACGCTGCGTGAATGTCGCGTAAACGCTGCGTATATGTCGTAATATACTTCGCCAACCACTGAGAGAGCCGCTAGACCAAGGGAAGAGGGCGTCTTCTATTGAGGTAGGTCAATCCATCAGTCTGCTGGACCTATACTCTATTTGAAATATGATTAGACATTTAAAACCTTTTTTTACAGTCCGTTCACCTGATTTTGAGTCCAAACAGGCACTTTACTTTGTGTAAATATAAATTCATAATCTGCTATCAAAAACGGTGAAGGAAAACATTGGGAGGAAACCGGCATGTTCTAGAACCAAAAAATCGAAGACATGTGTCATCTACCAACCCGCACTGGGCCCATACCAATCCCTCTCGAAGAGGAGGCCTGTGTCCCAGCAGTGGGAACATTTAGGCTGATTATGATGATGATTTCGTATACAGATAATGAACACCACAATCTCTGTTTGCAGACCGGTTTTGTTGAAACCCTGACTCCTCAGTATACTCCCGGTCAGAGCATCACATCGCCACAGCCTACAAGCAACAGCATGGAGGATAAAATAGCGAATATACAGGCGCAGCAAGAGGTTAGTATAAGGCCGTGTATAGAAAGAAAGCTGGTAGCCGGCGCCGATCTACCAGCGCTTATCGGCGCTGGTCCATTCTGGTAACAGTTACATAAAGCAAGCGGTTAGGTTAGTTAGTTAAATGGCGGGCGGTGCCAGCGCTGACCGGCGCGTGTCGAAGGTTGTCGGAACTTGTCGGCGACGTTCGGCGCTTATCGGCGCTTGTTTATATAAATGCCTGCGCCGGTTACCTGAGTGGACCGGTTCCTATAAGCGCTGATAAGCTGCCAGCTTTCGGGTTTATGTATGATCCATGATGGGGGACGGTGGATGTCATAAACAAATATTCATATCCTTTACCCTAATGCTAGCGACACACGTAACGATTATTTGCGCAAATTTAGGCTTGCGCAAAGGAGATCTTTCACCGTCCATACATTTTTGGGCTAAAAGAGAAAGACCAACAAAAAAAACACGAAATTCCGAAAGATTCCGTTTTTCTCTTCATTTTTGGTTTCTACAGCTATTACTATAATTAGATTATAGTATTAAGTATCCTTATCCTTACATATTATAAAACAAAGTCCTCCGCCGCTTCTGTCTGTCGTCCTGTTCGCGATAAACTCAAAAACTACTGCACCGAATTTAATGCTGTTTTCACCAATGGATAGAGTGGTGGTTCTCGAGTAAGGTTTTAGTATATAATAACCGACATCATCGTTTAACAGCGCAGGATATTGCCCTACAGATTTGGTCCAATCATGAAAAGTGAAGAGAATAAAATGTTCTAACGGAATATATGTATATATTTTTCTGTTTGGCCTGCAATTTCATTATTTAGCCCAAAATGAATGATCTCCTTTATACACGACGTGTGTTGGAAGAAATTTGCGCAAATTTCTTAAAACACGTCACGATATATTCGTTTATATTATATATATATATATTCGATATATTCGATATGTTCGTTTGTATGGAAGAATTACCGACTATTGTAACCTTAACATCCAACGACCATTTTCCCAGATAACAACTCTAAAAACCGAAGTAGAAGACCTCAAAGAGAAACTCGAAACTCTCAAAGTCCGCCGCGCCGAAGACCGGGAGAAGCTGAGAGAGTTGGAGCGGTTCCGTCTGCAGCTGGACCAGGCCAACGAGTTCAAAGCCAAGATCATGGAGTCGCAGGCTCAGCTGCAACGAGACCTCCAAAGAGCTAAGCAGGAGGTAAGATGAATTGCGGGAAAGTCCGATAGGGATACCGGGGCCCTTGGCAACAGGCAACTGAAGGAACACGGGTGGGTTTTTTCAGTAAAAGTCTGACACGCCCTCCCGTTTCGCCCAGAAGTAATTTGACGATGTCCAACCTTTAAAAAAAAAAAAAAATTGGTAAGAAGATACACCAGCTTTTTTGATCCATAGGAACAGAGGAGCTCGTGGCTAAGTAATAACAGCCGCACGGGTCGATCCATCAGGTTAAGCTACGCTTGCCGGGGTTGGTCCGTGGATGGGTGACCATCTTTACATATCGAAACTCCTCCGTGCCTCGGAAAGCACGTCAAGGCATTGGTCCCGGTTGTCATTCGTGGATCGTTGACAGTCGTTACGAGTCGCCAGAAGCCCAAAGTCTGACAACCAAGGGGTTTGTATTACCCAATTACTGGGTTGTGGTATTCATCACCCTAGCCTTTTCCAAACTATGTTGGGGTCAGCTTCCAGTCTAACCAGATGCAGCTGAATACCAGTATTTTACATGGAGCAACTAAGCTGACCTCCACAATCCAGTTATTGCGTAACACGATACCCCTTGGTAAGACTGGAAACATTATTTATCCAGAAGTTATAAAACTAAAACCCATCTACTACAAAAAACGTCGACTAAAAAGATTTAAACATACAGTCAAATTAAAAATCCGGAGTCAAACGTGTTAGGGCATGTGTTACTCCAGATTTTTAATTTGTATAGGCTCTAGGCGACAATTTAATGTGACGTCACATAGCCTATAACCAGAGGACGATCAAGACGTTTCCAACGATACCTCATTTGTCAAATTATGATGAGTAGTTTAGAAGTTATGAGGCAACAGATGAACATACATACTTACCGGTCAAAATCATAACCCTCCTTTTTGCTTCGCCGTAGTCGGGTAAAAAACACTATATTCCTAATATTAACTGTGTTCATTTTAGGTCCGAGAGGCCCAAGAAGCTCTGGAAACCCATAACGACGAGACCGCTGAACTGCAAGAAGCGGCTGAAATGGCTGCACTAGACAAGGAGATGGCTGAAGAGAGATCTGAAGCGTTACAGGTACGATCTTAAGTGGATTTGTTACTGGCTCTGCTTTTGCGGGGCTCTTGGCTAAGCAATAACAGCGTGAATGAATGAATGGAATAAAAAAATTAATGATATGATTGAAGGAAACTAATGTAATGAAATGAATGAAGGAAACTAATGTAATGATTGAATGACGACACGGTTGGCGCAGTGGCTGAGCGATGGACTGCTGCGCAACGTGTCGTGGGTTCGATTCCCGCACGGAACAAATATTTGTATGATCTGCAAGTAGTTGTTCCGGGTCTGGGTGTTTAGTGTATGTGAGTTTCTATGTTTGTAAACGCACCCACGATACAGGAAGAAATTCCTAGTGAGGGGCAACGGTTAAAAAAAAAAAAAAAAAAAATGAAATGATTGAAAGAATGAAATGAATGTTATGAATGAAATGATTGACTTGAATGAAATGATTGACATGAATGAAATGGCGGAAATGATTGAAATGAATGAATAATATGAAGGATCTCTTTATTGGCAGCCACACGCAGCCCGCATAAGCGCAGGAGCTCTTGGTACCGCTCGAGGAAATGGCGAAGATAGAAATGCGTGTGTCTGTGTGTGTGTTATGCGCTGACGCAACTCGTCTTCACGCACACATTCACAGCGTGTTTGTACGCTTGGTTACCACAAATAAAGCGCGCGTTGTTTCGTGAGATAAAAAAAAAAACAAAAAACAGTCAATCGCTGCAAAGTCAAAGTCAAATCATTTATTTCAAATAGGCACATTAAAGGCACTTTTGAACGTCAAAAAAACTAAGAAATAGAACTGATTCTAGTTGCCCCTTCTAAGTAAGTAGTTTTCGTATGGAGAAGAATGGGCAAGAAACTCCACCGTTACTCTTTAAAAAAAAAATGGTTTACAATATTTTGTATACATCAATTATAATTACATGTGAATACGATGCACCTAGAATACGATTACTTTACCACAAAGAGTAAAAAGAATTAAAAATGGAGCAATGACAAATAAATTGATTAATAAAATTATGTGACAGATACATGGTGCTCACATATTTACAAACATTTGTAAAAGTAGGTACCTATACAATATCACAATATTCCTAACATTTTTACATTACAAATAATACTAATAAGACAGTGTGTCAGTTTAAGTAATCACAAAATGTGTAAAAATCTATGATATACAAATAAAGTAAATTATACAACTAGATTAGCATATAAAATACTGGTATCCAGCTGCATCTGAGGGCCTGGACAAGTGACAATCGCTTTGAAAGAGTTTCATGTTTCTACAACGACTTTCAACAGAAGTGACATAAGCTTTTCGATAGCTTATGTCAGTCCTATACATATTTGCCTTTTCCATCATCGTTATCGCTGATAGAATGTCACTTTGTCTAGGGCCTCAGGTTAGACTAGAAGAGATGATGATACGTTCATTGATTACAGATGGAGCTAGAGTCGTGTCGGGAGAAGCTTGAGGAGGCTACGTTAGATCTGCAGCTTATGAAGGCTGAGATGGAGGCGGGCGGCAATATTCGTAAGTTTTGTTTCTTTTATTCCAAGTGGTATGGTTTTTTGAGATACTATACTCAATTTGAAATAAGATTAAAAAATTAAATAAGCCTTTTTTACAGTCCGTTCAACCGATTTTGACTTCTATTGCGTTGGTGGCACGACAAATGGCAGCTGCAGTAGACAGTTGGTATTGTGTAACTTTTTTGCTTTTAATGCCATCATATATGCCTACGGAATAGAAGTCAAAATCGGTTGAATGGACTGTAAAAAGGTTTGTTTAAATTTCTAATCTTATTTCAAATGGAGTGTAGAGGAGAATATAGCTGTTTATACAGGTTCAAATTAAATTAACTAAAGGCTGTTTGTTATTTTCGTAGACTAAGGAGATCATTCATTTTGGGCTAAACGGGAAAGTGTCGGTCAAACAAAAAAAAAAATTCTTTTATAAAATGTTATTCTCTTCACTTTTCACTATCAGACCAAATCTGTAGGGCAATTCCCTGCGCTGTTATACGATTTTGAAAAATACTGTTTTCAGTATGCTGTAGTTAAAAGAATTAATATTAATCTAATTAAAGTGATGGCCCAGAGCAGTGGTGGCCCAGTGGTAACGGCCACGACTTACGAGTCGTAGGTCGTAGGTTCGAACCCTGACAGGCGCTTTACTTTGTGTAAATTATTTCATCGCCACTGCTCTCAAAAACGGTGTAGGAAAACATCGTGAGGAAACCGGCATGTCCTAGAACCAAAAATTCGAAGACATGTGACATCTACCAACCCGCACTGGGCCCGCGTGGTGGATTACGGCCCACTCCCTCTCACAGAGAGGAGGCCTGTGTCCCAGCAGTGGGAACATTATAGGCTGAATATGCTTATTATGCTATGCTATGCTAATTAAAGTAATAGCTTGTAGTAATAAAAAAATAAGAGAAAAACGTAAGTACTCTTTCGGAATGATCTCCTTTGACATTTAAAGTGATTTTTGATTCTTTTTTCAATTTCGAGTTAGACATTTGCAACTGTCAAATTGGTCTACTAGATTAAAAAACAGACTAGCTAGTGAAACTCAGCAGTTGTGATGGGTTTCGATATCTGAACAAGATAAAACAAAACAAAAAAAAATGAACTTGCATAAATTATGCAAGTTCATTGAAATGGATTTTTAATGTATTGAAGATCCCGTTTTGCGGTTATTACGCGCAATAACTGGATAATATGTCGCATTCATATTTAATGGGAATTACTTAACTGAACCTCTAAAAACTTTTTGCGCTTCTAATGATGCACATTTTTTTTTATAGTTGATCCTCTTTATACCTTTCTGGCCTTTTCTTAAATTTGGTCGCAGTAACTAAGCTGCAGGGAGCGTACCACCACCGCTTACAGCAGTATTATTTTAATATTACTTCAGTGTAGGAAAGAGATGAAGCTCAACTGGACGTATAGCTCCATCTCTTTCCCCCACGAAGTAAGATCAGGGGGCCTACCCCCCTGATCAGTTAGGTTAGAACTGTGACAAACCGGGCATGAGCCGAGCGAGCGCTACAGCCAAGTCGGTCGCAGTTACAGTACAACTTTTTTCTTAATATCCCTCGGCAAACTTCGTGTTTCGTCAATCGTCGGATTTCTATCAGTTGCCCTTTGCACTAGGTGCAGACCGGTCGATATCAATCGACTTGGAAGTAATTGTAATTTATTTAAAAAAATTAGTTTAGGGAAAATAATTTTACAGCTCTATATACTTCACACGGAATTCAAATTCAAAACAAAACAACTATAAAGAACTTAGTTCTGAATTCAAATTATAATACACGATAAATCTAATAATTGATGGACATAGAAATTAGCATTCGTTTGTATTCGGAAATGCGATGATTCCCGAGGGCCATTAAGATAATAGTTGTACTTTGCAATTTAGTATTTTTAGGACCCCAAAAGATGAATCATTTGAGGTTCACAAAAAGGGCCGCAATCATTATATTAAAGTGTTCAATAATATCTTTAGGAGCGCAAAATGGCTATCATTAGCGGTTCGACTAAATACATGCCATATTTAATGTTCTGAACGTTTCTTTGTATTATTTTAGTTGATATGCATTCCTCCCAGTCTTCGTGCGTAATTACCGGTAAATATACAAAGACCTGACATTTTTTACGTAAACAGAGCTAAGGCACACACACGTCCAGTCTAAAGTATTGTCTATTTTTTCCGCTGCTAATATATTTATTTATTATTTATTTTATACAAGGTCTCATTAAATTAATTGGCGAAATCCTAAAAAAATATTTTTTAAATGCGCAAGTGAGTTTGTTTGTTACGCTTTCACGCTAAAACGGCTGAACGGATTTGGATGAAATTTGGCATAGGAGTAAACCATAACCTGGAGTAGGACATAGGATACTTTTTATCCCGATATTTCTTCTAGGTTATGGTTTACCCCTGTGCCAAATTTCATCCAAATCCGTTCAGCCGTTTTAGTGTGAAAGCGGTGACAAACAAACTCACTTGTGCATTTAAAAAATATTAGTTACTATTTCGCCAGCTAAATCAATTTGACCTTGAATTTATATTTATTATTATTTTTCTCAAATATGTTTTCGCCTATATTTATATATTTCTCTATATTTATAGAGTTACATACACGACTAACGCGTGTACGTATTTTTTTTTTTTAGTTTGTTTTTTTCACACTTTAGGCAACATTTTATTTGTATATATTTTATTTTAATTTCAGTTTTAGTTCCATAGTTTTGTTTGTGTTTGGTTAAAGCATGCACTTGGCACATTCACTGCTTTTTAGGATATCTAAGGGGCTACAATTTTGGCTATTTTTGGCAATAAAATAAGATATTATTCATTGTTCCAAGATAGTAATGTATTGTTCCAAAAACAGTTTTACAGTTATTTTTCCACCAATAATGGATAACCAAAAACTGGGCAGTACATAATTTTATTGGAAAATATCACCTGTATATTGTACTAGTTGAAACCAATAACCAGTTAGTATGGGGTTTACAGTCAGATAGACAGTTGCTCCATGTAAAATACTGGTATTCAGCTGCATCCGGTTAGACTGGCAGCTGACCCCGACATATTTGGGAAAAGGCAGATGATGATAATGAGTTTTACCTACAGGTAAAAATATCTGGTTAAAGTATTATACCGTTCTTTTACAAAGCTAACAAAAAAAAGAAAAAATATAATCTAATTTTGAAATATCTATCTATCTAAAACCTCTTTACCTATCTTTATTTTATATCCGCAGCCTTCCATAATTATATTTATTGCTTACATCAAAAACTACAACTAACTAATATAATTTCAAAGAAATTTATAAATTAGAACTTGGCTCTGCACTACCGTGCACCGTGTAGGAACATTTCATTATGTGAATGTGTTAAGTCTTTGTATGTCAAGTGTTGCATGTATTTTTTTTGTTTGTTTGTTTTTGTGTTACGTTATTTTTACCTCGATGACATTTTGACAGTAATGAATCCCCGCCTTTTAAGCATTTTATTGTTATGCAACACGGTTCCTTTTAATAAAGTCAAAGTCAAATCATTTATTTCAAATAGGCACATTAAAGGCACTTTTGAACGTCAAAAAAACTAAGAAATAGAACTGATTCTAGTTGCCCCTTCCAAATGGTAGTTTTCGTATGGAGAAGAATGGGCAAGAAACTATACCGTTACTCTTTCATCAATTATATAATTATATGTGAAGACGATGCACCTACAATAAGATTATTGTACCACAAAAGGTAAAAAGAATTATAAATGGAGCAATGACAAATAAATTAATTATGTGATAGATACATGGTGCTCACATATTTACAAATATTGTAAAAGTATACAATATTACTATAATACGTAATGAATTCCCTGTGAATTTCTTTGTTAGTACTTACAATATGAATGATTTTATTTCAATCTTTAGAATATACTAGCCCAGCCAAGACATTGCGTTTTCTAGTCGCTTAGAAGAAAATGAGTCTTATGATACATAACAATAAGTACCATGTTAAATGGTACGGGGTTATATCCTTTAACGGTGTAAAAATCCGGACACCAGGTTGGCAAAAAGTCGCGGGAATGTCCGAAAGGGATACCGTGGTCTTTGGCAACTTACAGGCAACTGTAGGAACACGGGTGGGTTTTAGTCAGTAAGAGTCTGACACGCCTTCCCGCTCCGCCCAGAGCGGGACAAGCTATTTGGTAATTTCCCACACAAAAAATAAGAAGTATTTCTCCCCTGTTCGGTGTGACTGCGATGCGAGCTTTCTAAGGAAGTAATTGAAAAAAAAAATGCCCGATGGGACCGCAATCTGACGCGACCGGAGAGAGATTAGGCGCGGGACCAACTACTTTCCGAGCCATGGAGATATCACACCGCCAACTCCCAAACTCCGGGCTACTATTGAGAAATTCGTAACGAAAAAAACATGCTGGGCAGGCTTTAGGGACTGCCGATGGAAGTGAAACTAAACAACAATATGTAACCCCCACGTAATTCAAACGGTAGACGGTAGATGGCGCAAAAAAAAAACAAATCACTTCAAGCGTGACGATGACGCGAGTTCCAAGATTTTTTTTCACCCAAAAAGTGCTCAACGTGCCTAAAGAAGTTTTCACTTAAAAAAAAAAAACAATGGTACTAGTAGCGTGACACTGACAGACAAACAGAGGTCCGGCTCATTATGTAGTTAGTAACGGTACGTGTGTGCGGCGCTCTGACAGAGCACCCGTACACAGAGAGCGGCGCCACTGGCTACGAGATGCGTCAGCTGCAGCAGCAGAATGTTCGGCTGCGGGACACGCTCGTGAGGCTCCGGGATCTGTCGGCGCATGATAAGCATGAGATGCAGAAGATGCATAAGGTTGGTACCGCTTCTGATAATCTTAACTTCCTTTGGTACTAAGGTAGAAAGAGGGTCGACTTCGATAGCCGCCTCAAAAAATGTCATCTATACTAATATTATAAAGCTGAAGAGTTTGTTTGTTTGTACGCGCTGATCTCAGGAACTACTGGTTGGAATTGAAAAATTGTTTTTGTGTTGGATAGTCCATTTATCGAGGAAGGTTATAGGCTATATAACATCACGCTACGACCAATAGGAGCGGAGCATAAATGAAAAATGTTGCAAAGACGGGAAAAATAATTCCTTTTTGAGAGCTTCCGTTGCGTGCGCTGCGTAAACAGTTTAAGTTACGCAAATATCATGTATGATGAAATTGTTCCTCTTTAAAAGTTCTAAAAAAAAGTCCGCGAAAGCATATGTCTATCTTTTAAGATTGACTCACTATAACCTTTTTTTATGGTAATCAAATTTGTTCGAAATTAATGCATTATTTGCGAAGGAGTTATATCTACATAATATTAATTCTCATTCAAATAAATAGTTTTAACATCAAGGGATATTATACGAATTTAAAAATGCAATACGCGAACCGTTCGACGCCGGCGCCCGCCCCCGCGACGTTCCCTACTCTAGAGAGGAGAGGATGGGTAGGCCATGACCTGGAATAGGACATAGGATGCGTTTTATCCCTATATTCCCACGGGATCGAGACCTACGCGGGTGAAACCGCGGGGCACAGCTAGTGAAATATATATTTTGACCGAAGCCTCTGTCCCGCGCCAGAGGTATGCGCGCAAAGCGCGCGGCGTCCCGCCCACCGCTCATTGGTCAACGCGCGCGGCATTCCACCCACTGCTACATGTATTGTTATGCATGGAAATATTACGAAAACCTAACATCATCCTTCTCCACCAGGACCTCGAACAATACAAATCAGAGATAGCCGAGTTGAGTCGCACAAAGGAAAAGCTCTCCCTCCGAGTGGACGAACTGGAAGCCCAGGTGGCAGACCTTCGGGAGCAGGTGGACGCAGCGCTAGGAGCCGAGGAGATGGTGGAACAGCTCGCGGAGAAGAAGATGGCGCTGGAGGATCAGGTAAAAGGGAGAATTTGGTTTTCGCAGCAGAAATCTTGAATTTACATTTTGACTTCACTATCTGCATAAGCACCCTCGAAAACTATGAAAACGATAATAATAATAAAACGAGACCCATGACGTAAAGTTGATATCTCAGATATTCTAAAAATAAAAGATAAATTAAATGACTTTCGTGTCGTGATTTTTTTTTTAAATTTCTTAGACTTTTAAAAGTACCTACAAATAATTTACTTGTTCGAAACTATTATTATACGCAGAATCCACATGACTTAATAAAAATATATCGTTGACAGAGATGGGTTGTAACAGGTTAAACACGATATCGGTTATCACTGTTAATGTGACAAAAAAATTACAAATCCAAATATCTGTTATTAAATCACAGCAGTTATTAATTTTTGTACGAATTGAATATCTTCTTTATTTCTTTTCGTTAAAGTCGAAAATCGTATCCGAAGTTTTAACAGTAACAGCCGCGGTAACAGTCTTGAGGATCTGTGATTTTAAGTAACAGATATTTTTATCGTTAGGAACAATTGCTATCTGCTATTTTTTTTATATTTGTTATTTTTATCTGTGACGATAAATACGCCTCAGTCCTAATCGTTGTATTCGGTTTAAAGATTTTTTTTTTTCTCTTAAAGGACACAACAGTTCACTTAAGATATGAGATATACAGAATACAGCTTGCAGTTATAATGTAACATAATGACTCCGTGAGTCGACAAAGGAAGACAGTTTTGTTTTATTTTATTTTTTATACTAACCTTCAAGAGATTTCACAACATAAACTTTTAACATTTTTTTAATTGTTTTTTTTTTTTTCATTAACTATCTTATCTGGCAACTTATTCTACAGGACCGCTGTCTGTCTGCGATTTCTAGTGTAGTATCCGTGATTTCGTTTTTTGAAAGACAATTGAGAGTGGGTTTCCTTTGTTATTATTTTCCTAACTAAAGTACATGTTTTGTATATATATGTATTAACACAATCATCCTATGTCCAGGTGGAACAACTCAAACAAGATGTATCAGAACTCGAAGCATTACAAGAAGTCCATGAACAGCTGGTGGAGTCGAACCGTGAGCTTGAAATGGACCTGCGCGAGGAGCTGGAGATGGCACAAGCTAATACCAGAGAGGTATGATTATAGATTTTTAGGGTTCCGCATCTACAGGGTGTTAGGGTAAACACCGTTATCCTTGAAACCAGTGGTTTGGTTTCATTTATAGAACGTAAAATCAATGGAAAATTACAAATTTTTTTCGTAAAGAAAATTACATTTTACCATAAGAGTATTCCACCCTTTCACCCTAGGGCGCTAGGGCAACGAACTTGCGTCTCAACACGGGTAGGTGGCGCGGGACGTGTCCTGACCGGCCGCGAGCGCGACCCCTCCCTCAGTCAGTCAGCTGTTTCCTTAGCGAGCACGGTGTCGGATAGAAACTTTTTAAAATCTTTTAATGAAAATAACGTTTTTTTTATTGTTACTCGGTCATTTATTTTTATATTTAAGTCAACTACCCATGGTTTGAGTGACAGCGGTGTTTACCCTTACACTCTGTATAAATTATTTCATCACTGCTGCTCTCAAAACGGTGAAGGAAAACATCGTGAGGAAACCGGCATGTCCTAGAACCAAAAATTTGAAGACATGTGACATCTACCAACCCGCACTAGGCCCGCGTGGTGGATTACGGCCCGCTCCCTCTCACAGAGAGGAGGCCTGTGTCCCAGCAGTGGGAACGTTATAGGCTGATGATGAGGGTCGCATCCGAAGGGTGCGTATTGTATAATTATCACTTGCTTTAAAACCGGTGAAGGAACCATCGTGAGGAATCTGGCATGCCTGAGAGATATTTCTCGACGGCATGTGAAGCCAAGTCAGAGGCCCTTGGGTGGCTTAAAACTCTGACACCAGGTTAGTCCCCAACCACACGAAATTGTAATATCGTATACTTTTACAATATCGTATACATAATAGTTCTTAAGATTACATTTAGCTCAGCTACATTTTACCAATCGGCATGCAAACATTTGAAATTATTTATAAACACTATTATTACACTTATTTAGATCAATTCATTACTATTACTATTATTATTATTATTAACCAAAATCAAGATGTCAGAAATCAAAATGTCAAAGATCAAAATGTCAAAAATCAAAATGTCAAAAATCAAAAAATGTCATGCAACAAAAATCAAAATGTCAAGAATCACTAATTAACAAATATTTTTCTCCGATAGGAACTCAGTTACACTGTAGTATGTTTTATCTATCAAAATGCTCCATTTTAAATTATTTTTACCTTTTGTGGTACAATAATCTTATAGTTAATTGATTCAGGCGTGACTTTGCGGAAATCCATTATAAAATACAATAGACGTAGATAAAGTACTTACTTACTTACTTCGCGTCCAGCGCTCGGTGTGGTAACACGTCGCGTTCTGGTTTGCAATTGGTCAATCGTCATCCTGAGGATGCCTCGTTGAGAGGTGAAACACGTGTCGAATTCTTACAGGGTTATTTAGGACTCTTGAAGAATAGTCAAGCGGAATAGGTTACTAAATATATCTACGTCTATTGTATTTTACAATAATCTTATTGTAGGTGCATCTTCTTCACATATATAATTGATGTATATAATTATATGTCAAGACGATGACGAAATATTATAAAACATTTTTAAAAGAGTAACGGTATAGTGTCTTGCCCATTGTTCTCCATACGAAAACTATCTTTTGGAAGGGGCAACTAGAACCAGTTCTATTTCCTTGCTTTTGACGTTCAAAAGTGCCTTTTATGTGCCTAATTGACATAAATTATTTGACTTTGACTTAGAAAACAAGAAGATTTTTAGTATTTCTTATTAAAATAACTTTTGACAGGCTTTAAGGGAGCGTGAAGCTGCGCACGAGACGATCATGGACCGCGACTCAACAATACTCAAGTTCAGAGAGCTCGTTCAGAAGATGACGGAGCAGTACAATGAAACGAGAGCTCAACTTGAGTCCAAGCAAGGTAATTAGAAAGACTTACTAGAAAATAAATACATAGCAATACACCTGTATTCCCCGAAGGGTAAGGACGCTTGTACACGCTAAGGCTGAGTCCTGAGTGACGGCGCACCGCGCAGGCGGATGTGCCTAGTGGGCGTCCTGAGTGACGGCGCACCGCCGTTGTTTATTGCTATGGCACCAGGGCCGGATTTTAAAGGTGTGGAGGAGGCCCTGGGGCGGCAACCAAGAAGCGGCGGCCCCGATTTTTTTTTATAAATGATGAAAAAAATAAAGAGTTAATTCGGCTTTCGGTATCAAAGTAATTCGACGTACCATTTTTATCACCATCAACCCAGGACATGAAAATTAAATTAAAAAATGTTCCTTGTGAATTAATACCTTTTTTTATAAAAATAATCATATTGTGGAGGCCCCTATTTTGTGGAGGCCCAGTGCCATGGCCCCTGTTGCACCGCCTTAAATCTGGCCCTCTATGGCACTACCGTTGCCATAGCAACGAACCCAAAGACATGACATTGTAATAACGTCCTGTCAGAATATTAATCAACGATTAATTCGTGTTTTTGAGTGCATTTTTCCAATATAAAGTGAAACTTGGTGCTTTCGAATGATACCCATTGTTATAGTGTATGGATAACATAGTAATTAATGAGGATTATGAATTTGATTTTTCGATCTCTCACGTATACGTTCATATAAAGTTATCGCGGCATGTCAAAACAGGCTTCGTGACATTCAACGTCACTATCCGCCACTCCGCCAGTAAAAATCAAAATACGCGTATAGATGAGCGAATCTGCCAGTAGAATGCGCCCGCACTCAGGACAAGTTTGAAAATAGTTTTACTGTATTTTGCACCTTGCCATCCCGTCTTGCAAAGCCTTTTATACAACCCTGTATTATTTCACTAAACCATACAGTATACTGTTGCTAACAAGGATTAAATACTGCATAGGAATGTTTTTAATCAAATGATAGGAAAAGTGCCATATAAATAAATCATACTAATATTATAAAGCTGAAGAGTTTGTTTGTTTGTTTGTTTGAACGCGCTAATCTCAGGAACTACTGGTTGGAATTGAAAAAATATTTTTGTGTTGGATAGTCCATTTATCGAGGAAGGGTATAGGCTATATAACATCACGCTACGACCAATAGGAGCGGAGCATAAATGAAAAATGTTGCATAGACGGGAAAAATTATTCCTTTTTGAGAGCTTCCGTTGCGTGCGCTGCGTAAACGGTTTAAGTTACACAAATATCATGTATGAAGTCCGCGACAGCATATGTCTATCTTTTAAGATTGACTCACTATAACCTTTTTTATGGTAATCAAATTTTTCGAAGTTAATGCATTATTTGCGAAGGAGTTTTATCGACATAATATTAATTCTTATTCAAATAAATCATTTTAACATCAAGGGTATTTATGTAGCAGTAAAATACTTTTTAATTCATTCGAATCGGACATTTAATTTCGAAGATATCACGATATAAAAATGCAATACGCGAACCGTTCGACGCCGGGCGCCGTGCCTCCGCGACGTTCCCTACTTTAGAGAGGACAGTATGAGCACACGGGTAGACATGACCTGGAATAGGACATAGGATACGTTTTATCCCTATATTCCCACGGGATCGACATCTACGCGGGTGAAAAGGCGGGGCACAGCTAGTAAATCATATTTTTGTTTAAAAATATATATTTTTAGTCTCGAAAAAATATTACTTTTTCATTTCATTACTGTTGTATTTTACTCAAAATACCATGTGTTAGTAATTACTAGTGCCACCAGCAACTGGCTGTTGTAGGCTGTATGTATATGCAATGTCAGTAAAGAAGAAATATATTTCCTTCCGGTTTAACAGTCGCGCATGCTTGTTTTATTGTAAAAACTAAATTAGAAAACTCCAAATAATAACAATTACATCTTATTTCCAGGCTCCCCGGCGCCTTCGGAACAAGAATCAACCCCGGAACCCGTCGCCCGTACTTCACCACCTGTCGACCTCGGCTCCTTAGTCCACGCCTCCAGAGCTTCCACCAGGTCCATAGACCTGCAGCTGAGGGCCTTAGAACTGACTCAGGCCAGGGCGAGGGCGGACATGTTGGCTGCTTGTCTGCCTGACCACTTTATGGCGACCGCTGGTAAGAATTGACCTTTAGGACCATTGTGTACATGGCCACTGTCCATCTCATACCACTTTCCACCATCATGGCCCGTTATTGGCCATTGTGCACCATCATGGCCCGTTATTGGTCACTGTGCACCATCATGGCCAGTTATTGGCCACCACCATCATGGCCCATCACTGGGAACTGTGTACCATCATGGCTCGTTATTGGCCACTGCGCACCATCATGGCCCATCACTGGGCACTGTGTACCATCATGGCCCGTTACTGCCCACTGCGCACCATCATGGCCCATCACTGGGCACTGTGTACCATCATGGCCCTGACCATTGGGCAATGTGTACCGTCATGGCTCATTATTGGCCAATGTGCATCAACATGGCCCATCACTGGGTACTGTGTACCATCACGGCCCCTCATTGGCCACTGTTTACCATCATGGCCCATTATTGGCCAATGTGCATCAACATGGCCCGTCACTGGGCACTGTGTACCATCACCCATCACGGCCCTTCATTGGCCACTGTTTACCATCATGGCCCATCATTGGGCAATGTGTACTATCATGGCCCATTATTGGCCAATGTGTATCATCATGGCCCATCACTGGGCACTGTGTACCATCATGGCGCGTTATTGGCCACTGTGTAGCATCATGGCTTAACATGGACCATTGTGCGCTGGTAGGTGCTGACCTGCAGAGGAACCTCATCATCCAGGGCTTCTACCAGGTCTATAAACATGCAGTAGCGTATTTTTTAGCTTAAAATCATGATATCCTAGCACTAAATTCACATTTAAATCAAAAGTTATTTATTCCATAAAAAAACACATTTAATTTATAAACTCAATCAATCTGTAGGCTGTTCCCAACTATGTTGGCGTCGGCTTCCAGTCTAACCGGATCTCTGAATACCAGTATTTTACATGGAGCGACCGCCTATCTGACCTCCATAACCCAGTAACTGGGTAATACGATACCCCTTGGTGAGACTGGTTGTCAGACTTTCGGGCTTCTGCCGACCCGTAACGACTGTCAAAGATCCACAAATGACAGCCGGGACCACCGGCTTAACGTGCTTTCTGAGGCACGGAGGAGTCTCGGTATGTAAAGATGGTCACCTATCCTCCGATCAATCCCTGCAATCGTAGCTTAACCTGATAGATCGACCCGTGCGGCTGTTATTAGTTAGCCACGAGCTCCTCGTTTGTAAACTAACATGTTGTATTGTGTTCACAGGTGATCATGACGCGATCCTGCTGATATTGTTGCTGCAGAGATTGAACACTAAAGCGGACATCATACTCGGACAGATTAGAGAGAGGTAGGTTTAACGTAACGTAATATTTTTTTAGCATGTATACAGGGTGTTAGGGTAGACACCGTTATCCTTGAAACTAGTGGTTTGGTGTCATCTATAATATACTTTTTCTATGGGAGCAACTTTGAAATCGCAAAAAAAAAATCTGCTGTTCCATACATTTTGTCGATTTAAGTGAACACAAATGTATGGAACAGCAGATTTTTTTTTCGCGATTTCAATGTTGGTCCCTTTGAAAAGTATATTATAGATGACACCAAACCACTCGTTTCAAGGATAACGGTGTCTACCGTAACACCCTGTATATGCTATACTATTGCAGGTTAACGGGAACGACGTATGTGAAGACGATGCACCTAGAATAAAATTACTATACCACAATAGGTAAAATGAATAAAAAAACCGGCCAAGTGCGAGTCGGACTCGCGCACGAAGGTTTCCGTACCATTATCTATAAAAACGGCAAAAAAATCACGTTTGTTGTATGGGAGCCCCCTTAAATATTTATTTTATTCTGCAACAGAAATACATCATCTGTGAAAATTTTAACTGTCTAACTATCACGGTTCATGAGATACAGCCTGGGACAGACGGACTGACAGACACTCAGACAGCGGAGTCTTAGTCATAGGGTCCCGTATTACCCGTTGGGTACGCAACCCTAAAAATGAGGCAACGACAGATAAATTAATTATGTGATATATCGCAATAATATCGTTATTTTCTTTCTCTCTCTAGATTCCCGCCAGTGAACGTGTGGGACAGAGAGGTCGTAACAAAGACGCACACGGCAGTACAGTACAGTTTCCGTTGTCAATTGGAGTACCAGCTGCATATGATACAGGTGTGTATGTTATTTGTTTTAAATCATTTATATATTACTAGTTGTGCCCCGCGGTTTCACCCGCGTAAGTCTCGATCCCATGAGAAAATGGGGATAAAAAGTATCCTATGTCCTATTCCAGGTTTGCCAAATTTCATCTCTTGAATAAAACGGGTTTATATCGAGGGCCATGAATCACTCGCGTCGCTCAGGATTCTAACATATGAATTACTCCCTACGGTCGTGATTCAGTCGTCTGTCTCGTGATTCTATGGCCCACGCTTTAAATCCGTCCTTTATTCACTAATTGCATAATATACTATTATGTTTGTCGTTTTTTTTTTTACTCTGGTACTCTCTACTCCCTCCCCAGTGCATCGTGTGCATGTGGACGTGCGCGCTGGACGCGTGCGCGCCCGAGCTGCTGCTGCGCGCGGCCAGCGCACTGCCCGACGCGGCGCAGCAGGAGCGCGCGCTCGACGCGCTCACGCACCTGCTCAAGACCAACGAGCTGGACGAGAACTGCTCGCTCGACGGTATGTGTCGTAAGAGTGTAGCGATAGCGATACACAAGTCACTCAATAATAATAAAAATGAGACAACACATTTATTAGATCCTTGAGTATTAGTCTGAGGCTAAGAACTCACGGAGCGGTTTTCACGCGCGCCCGCCGCGGTGGTGGAACTGCGGTTTTATTTCTAAACTCACGAGACCGGTGACTTGCCGCGGTTGAGGGCGTCGCCCGCAAACTTGGCGGGCGATGATCGCAAGACGGGCGGTGGGGCTACATGGCGGCGGTGGGGCTACATGGCGGCGGTGGGGCTACATGGCGGCGGTGGGGCTACATGGCGGCGGTGGGGCTACATGGCGGCGGTGGGGCTACATGGCGGCGGTGGGGCTACATGGCGGCGGTGGGGCTACATGGCGGCGGTGGGGCTACATGGCGGCGGTGGGGCTACATGGCGGCGGTGGGGCTACATGGCGGCGGTGGGGCTACATGGCGGCGGTGTCTGTGCCCCGCCCGCCGGCTACTGCGGGCGCCTGCCGCCCGCGCGACCTACGCGTAGCCCGCCGGTGCCGCGGGACCCGCAAAAAACCGCGCACGCCGCGATTGTAGAACGCGTCGTGAAATGTGCTCTTACTTTTTGCATATAAATGTACATCCTACACAAGCTGCGGGCGCGGGTGAAAACCGCTCCGTTTGTTCTTAGCCTTAGAGTAGTAAGAGTAAATGTAGTAAGTTAAATTGCGGTATACTGACGTAATTTTGCTCCGTACATTCTACTTTTCACAACACCAATTATTCACATATATATTATCTCATATATCTGCTCGACGACCGTATGTCACTGCAGGGTCCAGCAGAATATCAGCGTCAGGTATATTTGCCCGACACATGCTGAGTTGGACTCCCATTTGGTGCAACGTTGAAACGCACACCGCACTTTGTACCTAGGTTTCATTCTTTTTAAAGTGTCATAGACAATATTGTCATCACAATGTCTTTTTAACCGACTTCTTCAAAAAGGTGGAGGTTCTCAATTCGTCTTTGTTTTTTTTTTTTTTGTATGTTTCTTACGCGATTACTCCGCCAATTATGAATCGATTTTGATGATTCATTTTTTGTTTGGTAGGTCATGCTTCCGAGGTGGTCCCATATAAATTTTATTAACTTTGCTCGCGTAATTTTTGAGTTAGCTGCAATATTACGTATTTTCCCCACTTAGTTTATCTAGACGATATCCTGTTTGACTCCGTCACTGTTATTTACATAGCAGGTATCGGTATTCGGATTTGTGTGGGGTAGGTACCACAACTAAAAAGTGAAAAATAAAAACTTTTTCCGTTTTTTGCCACCGACTTCCGAAATTAAAGTTATTTTTCACTTTTTTAGTTTTTTTTTTTTGGAAGTCAGTTGTTTTTTGTTTTGTAAAAAGTTTTTATTTTCTTTTATTGTTTGTTTTTTTTTTTATATTGGCGCCTTGTAGCTATTTATTAATGTAATTAGTTATTATTTAATCGTGCTTTTGTATGCACCGAATAAACGTTTGATCTATATCTTATCTTATCCGATTTACGTGATTTTTCTTTAATTTTATTGCAATTTTGTATATATTAATTTATTCTGCAGGTATCGAACGTTGTTGGACCTACCTGTGCGCGATGTGGTCTGCCCTCAACTTGAGCTCACTAGAGGGCGCGGGCGTGGCCCGAGAGCCTCTCCTGCACGCGTGCAGCGCGCTGGACGCGCTCGCACGCGGCTTGCACGCTGACGCGTCCGCTCTGACGCACATACTGCAGGTAACATACGTATTAGGTCCCATAGGGGCGAATATATTGCCGGACGCAAACCCAAATTTAATCATCACCATTCAGTTGAAAAGCCTCCACCGCTGGACATAAACGTTGATTGATAAATAGAGAAAATGCATGTAATTTTTTTTCCACTGAATTAATAATCGACAGTAATATATTAACAGTTAATTCAACTACTGCTTGTTGCTCCTATTCCTACTAAAGTTCAAACGTCCGTCTCACACTTGGTCAGGATGTGACGTCAGTTACCACGTTACTGCTTTGTTTACATCTGTTTTTGAAGGTTTTTTAGCCCTTAAGGTTGATGCGCTAGGGTGGCCCGCGAAATTCAAATTTTCTTAAGTTTTTTGCAATTTCCAGGTCAGTATCAGGTTGTATGTTGATTTAAATATTATTAGCGGCCGTAACAAATATGGATTTACAGAATTATAAACATTAGAATCAGCAATACAACTCTCTAAGTTCATGTAAGTGTACGTGAACTTATAACGTGTGTGACAGACGATTTCATGAAATTTTCATTCAATACACTTACATGAACTTAGAGAGTTGTATTGCTGATTCTAATGTTTATAATTCTGTAAATCCATATTTGTTACGGCCGCTAATAATATTTAGATCAACATACAACCTGATACTGACCTGGAAATTGCAAAAAACTTAAGAAAATTTGAATTTCGCGGGCTACCCTAGCGCATCAACCTTAAGGGCGTGTATTCTGAAAGTGGGCAACGTCGCAAATAGATGTCAAATATTTCGTTGTTTTGATTAATTTGGCAATATTAATTACTGTATGGAAATATGAAATATGGCTAACTAGTTGTCTAAAATATTGATTATGAAATGCAATAAATAATATTGTAACAGCGAATATTTCATTTTAGATGTAAACCCTAAAACCGGTTAGAACTTAATTTTCAGTATTATAAAGTAAAGTAAAGTAAGGTAAACATTTATTTGCCTAGATTGCAGGTACAGTAAATAAGCTGTGAACAATTATGGGTGGTCCTTGTACAACCTACCTTATATTAGGCATGCAACATTATTATAAACCGAGTGAATTTAATATAAAGTGAATAGCAATGATGACATGATAAATTATTTTTAAGGTATAACAGTTGAAACTATAGTTGCAAATCATTATTAATATTCTAGTTAGTGATATTTCATAGTTTCATACAGTAATATTGCCAAAATAATCAAACAGGTAAATATTTGACAGTTACTTGCGACGTTGCCAACTTTTAGAATCAACTTAATCTTAATCACACAAATTAAATTATTGTTTGTGCATCACTCAAGTAGAAAGTGTACTTACTTACCATGGTAACATTTCAAGCATTTTGCAAATAATAGATATTTATTAACGTAGTTTGAAGACAAAGCGTTTGCAAGTCCCGTTTCACCAAAAAAATAACATAAAATACTGAATTGTAAAATAAGTAATGCTTTTTTTTAATAATGTATATTTAAATAATGAATAAGTTTTGAATTACGTGCATATTCCTAATTTTTTTACTGCTGAGCGAAGACCTCCAAAACTCTCCCAGTAACTTTTTTTATTTTTATTGAGGTATGATGAACGGGGTGTAAAGTTCACTCATCCTCCATATAAAAGGGAGGATCCTCCGACCAGTCGGGTCTGGTCGTGTCTGCTGCCCAACGATTGATGAAGGGACATTGTATATATGTCAGTCGCGCGGTAAACTGCTTACGCGATACAGGATTTTAGGTGACGTCAAAATAATGCATATTTCGCATGTGGAGATGTAGATGTCGCCACAATTTACAAAAAAAAAAACGCTTTTTTTTTCCAGCAATCTGACCGCCAACAAGAATTAGGGCTCCTTCACGAAGCCGTGTGCAACAGTTGCACAACTCTGCAGCAACAGCTCAAGTCCGTGAGGAGACGTCTGCCGCCTGGAGTGATGCTGCATGCTGTGCTGGACGCACAGGTTTGTGATGATGAGGAGCGGAATACATTGACAGTACCCTCGAGTCATCATCATCATTTCAGCCGAAAGACATCCACTGCTGGACATAGGCCTCTCCCAATAGTACCCCCGGGTACTATCAATGTATTCTCTCTGTTAATATGGCACATCGGGTCAAATTCAAAATATTTTATTCCACATAAACCTACATGGGGGGAGCTCGTGGCTAAGTAATAACAGCCGCTTGGGTCGATCCATCAGGTTAAGCTACGCTTGCCGGGGTTGGTCCGTGGATGGGTGACCATTTTCACATATCGAGACTCCTCCGTGACTCGGAAAGCACGTTAAGCCGTTGGTCCCGGCTGTCGTTTCTGGATCTTTGACAGTCGTTACGATTCGTCAGAAGCCCGAAAGTCTGACAACCAATCTAACCAAGGGTTATCGTATTACCCAGTTACTGAGTTGTGGAGGTCAGATAAGCAGTCGCTCCATGTAAAATACTGGTATTCAGCTGCATCCGGTTAGACTGGAAGCCGACCCGAACATAGTTAGGAAAAGGCTAGGTAGATTGACATAAACCTACATGGGGCTTATGAAACGTCAGCAGCTAGGTGCTCGGTTCCGAATGGTCGTTCCTATGGAGAAGAGCCGGCAAGAAACTCCATGACTTTTATGAAATAGACTGAAACAGATGTGAGTGACAGAGAAGACACTCTACAATGATAATTTTGTTCAATTTGGTTGTGTCATATTATAGTTTGGTCGGGATCGCGCCGTAGGAATTTGCGGCTCGCGGGGGGCAGCGTTGACCAATGAGCACCGCGCGCGTACCTCAGGCGCCGTACTGCGGTGTCGGTTAAACTATAACAGCCGTGTTCTAAATGTAAAACTTGCCAACGACTAACTTGCGTATAGGCCGAGGTTGTGTGACGCGTGTCCGGCTGAGAGCGTCAATATGGGCCTAATCTCGCGACAATCTAAAAAGCTCGCTTTGACACCTATCAAAATACTGTTAATAGTGATGCGGAAATAAAATCGGGTGTTTTAAAAACCGTTTCTCGAGACATATCGATTTATCATACTTAGAGTTTGTAATCGAAAATTTATCTACATTACTTCAAACTGATTCTCGAGTCATATCGTTTTATTATTCGTCATTATCATCATCATCAGCCTATAGCACGGCATTCAGCTCGATTCTCGGTAACTCATCCAGCTGCTACCAAACACCCTGCGAAGATCGTCGCTCCTCTTTTACACATGTTGACGAGTTTACACGATAACACCAAAATCACATAATAGCCGAGTCAGAAAATGTAACTATAACCTTTAACCATTTTCTTTAATGATATTAAATATCAAAAGATAGCTAAAAATATATGTGATCAGATTTTATTTGTTATGTTACTCTCTTTTCTAAATGTAATGTTTGTAAAAGTATCGATTATTCAGAACATCGATTTTATTCGGTTAAAAAACGGGATCTAAGCTTCACAACACTACCATTCCCATAGCAACAAACCCAATGACATGACATTGTAATAATATCCTGTCAGAATATTAATCAACTATTAATTCGTGTTTTTGAGTCCATTTTTGCAATATAAAGTGAAACTTGGTGCTTTCGAATGATACTCATTGTTATAGTGTATGGATAACATAGTAATTAATTAGGATTATGAATTTCATTTTTCGATCTTTTATGTAGACGTTCATACAAAGTTATTGCGGCATGTATGATGAGATGAGAAACGTCAAAACGGGCTTCTTAGATTGTCGCAAGTTTAGTTTAATATTTAATTCTACGCTATATTTTCATGTTTCTTTAAATGACTTTACAAAACGATGTTTTCCCCAGCTGGTGGAGCGCCTGCGCGGCGAGTGCGCCAGCTCGCTGTGGCGCTGCGCGCGCGCCGCGTGGCTGGCCGCGCGCGCCGCCTGCGCCTGCGCCGCCACGGCCGGCGAGCGGGCCGACGGCGCGCCGCTCGCGCACGCCACGCTGCTCACGTTGTGGGCTGCGGCCGTGGACAAGATATACCAGCAGGTACGGCTTAGAAAGATAAATACGCTTCGGGATTCATCGTCTATCCTCGGAAATACGAACGTACAATGATGAGATCTAATATAGAGCTGTTACTACTATGGAAATACTTGCATATTTTAAATACTACGTGTATACAATCCTAGATTAACAACTCTATGTAAATCTAAAAAACTCTTCAAAACTTTTGAGTGACGAGGTGCGACCGGAGTAGTCGTTACGGGTCGTCAAAGTCTGACAACCAGTCTTACCATGTGGTATCGTATTACCCAGTTACTGGGTTGTGGAGTTTAGATAGGCAGTCGCTTCATGTAAAATACTGGTATTCAGCTGCATCCGGTTAGACTGGAAGCCGACCCCAAAATATAGATATATGATCATGATGATTTATCAATTTCAGGACGACCACGGGCCGGTCCGTACCATCAAGCACTCGCTGGCCGGGGTGACAGCAGACGTCAACAAGCTGGCCACTTTCGCGCAGGACAAGGAGTACGATATGATGTCGCTCACTAATGTCCAGTCTGAAAAGGTAGGATTTTCAATACAATACAGCAGGGGTTCCCAATATTTTTCAATACTATACAGCAGGGGTTCCCAATCTTTTTCAATACTATACAGCAGGGGTTCCCAATATTTTTCAATACTATACAGCAGGGGTTCCCAATCTTTTTCAATACTATACAGCAGGGGTTCCCAATCTTTTTCAATACTATACAGCAGGGGTTCCCAATATTTTTCAATACTATACAGCAGGGGTTCCCAATCTTTTTCAATACTATACAGCAGGGGTTCCCAATCTTTTTCAATACTAAACAGCAGGGGTTCCCAATCTTTTTTGCCTGCGGTGCAGTTTCAAGTTTAGTATTTTGTCACGGCGCCCTAAACTTTTTTTGGGAAATCATCATATGACTTCTCCCGCTCTGGGCGGAGCGGAAGGGCGTGTCTGACTCTTACTGACTAAAACCCACCCGTATTCCTTCAGTTGCCTGTTGCCAGGGTCCCGGTATCCCTTTCGGACTATTCCGCAACCCTGGCAGGCCGGCGCCCTACCCTGGCAATCATGTCATTTGGTTTAAATAGCTTTTTATTATCATATTTATCTTTTATATAGGTTCTTTTCTTGTGAATGTGAGCTTAGTGGACTGTAAATTTGTTGAACATTTTCTATTTTGTTAAGTACTTGTTGAAAGGCCTACACTGTCCTCCCATGCCTATTAACACTGTATTTTGAAAATATTGTAATATAAAAGCCGATTATTTTGAAGAGTGAACGAAATTTTGAAACTTATCTGACATAACCATACTTTTTCCCCAGCCGATCCCACCGGTGGTCATCAGAGCCCAGTTGGTGAAGAAGCAGTTGGAGGAGACGAAGAGTCTGACCATCAAGTTGGAGAACAAGGAGGCGGACATCAGAGAACTTAGGAAGGCGCTCAAGGTAAGGATACCATAATAGTACAGTAGTACCCAACTGTTATGGCATACGATGTACCTGCGCAGAAGATGAATTTTCAAAGCAAACTCAAACTCAAACTCAAAACATTTATTTCAAATAAACCAATTACAGGCACTTTTGAATTGTCAAGGAGTCGGTCAGTCAGAAAGATGAAGCTAGTTGCCCATTCCAAAGCGTAGTAGGTTCCTATGGAGAAGAACGGGCAAGAAACTCCACGGATACTTTTTGAAATCAGAATATTGTTACAATATATTTGTTTCATCATTTATGTTCAAATTATACATGTGAGTAGGTACAATGTAGAGAAACGTGCACGTTAAGAGAGTCCATAATTAAACGATAAAAAAGAAACAAAACAATTCAAAAATAAATTAAAATAAGCCGTGGCAGCTAAGAGATGACCAGTCCCTACTGATGGCGCCCGTTCACGAACATGACGCATGGATCAGCACCATTCAGCTCAACCATTTTGAAGGGAACTTAATGATCCAACTCACACGCCACCATCAGCGAGACATTAAAGTGAGCATGACATACTCTCAGCCGCCAGGGCACATTCAAGTCAATGAAAGACGTACCTAGTAAATGGTAGCTTTAAAGTACTTAGGTAAATACATAGTGCTCACACATGTGCTAAAGCGTGAGAAATGCTATTGACCAATCGGCACGCTCCACGCCCCGCGCTTCTTGTCCCTGCACCGCTATTGGTCGGCAGCCGCCGCCATGTTAGCGCGCGTGGCATGTTAGTCAGCCGCCATACTTGCGAGTGAGACGGAACCAACAGCTGCAGTGTATTATGAACCTTATAGTAGTGATCTAAGGTTGATTGTAAGTTTTAAGCATTCTTTCGTTAATCTTCGTGGCTATAAATTATTTTCTGTACAAACGAAGATTCACGACGCCCCTTATCAGTTGGGTACAACTGGATTTATGTGATAGTGTTATAAACCTCGCCCAAGGCCGGTTAATGAATCGCCGTCCGATAAGGACCAGGCCCAGGTCGATGGCGCGTCGTGTTCCACGCGCGCCTCAAAGAGATGTCAGCACACCTGACGGGGTCCGCTACATTTATTTTCGCATAGCTCGTCAAAATGTAGGGAACAGCTGATTTTTGTTTTGCGATTCTTATAGAGACGTGTTCATTTGCTAATTATTAGACCTTACTAAAGATATTTTGAAATAAATTATATAAGATATTTTGAATTTAGACCGTACTTTAAAGTTTATTTTTATTTTTTGACCGTAATATCTTATTTTTTAACCCTATTTTGAGGGGAAGTTCCGACGTATTTTCATCACAAATGTTTATGACTAAAAAAGAATTAAAGTCAAATTTTGGAAAAATCTCAATAAATAAAAATTGATATATCTCGTAAACTCTAAGGGGTATATTTATAAACGTTGCTTAAAGTTAAGTGACGTTCAAACGTAAAAAATGTATGGTTAAACAGTTGCTAATAATTACTTGACTTTAAGCAACGTTTATAAATAAACCCCTAAATCTTTAGCTAGGGAAAGTAAGGTCTAATAATTAGCAAACGAACTCCTCTATATGCGAATTCACTGTGGCGGGTCCAGATCCAGTGACCCTGTATTTTTTCGTGTTATTTTCACCATCGACACGCTCAGTAGAGAAGATTATTGTCAAATGTTTTCTTAATTACAGGCAAAACAAGAGGAACTATCGGAGATGACGATTCGTCGCGAGCTCGGCGAACGCAAGTTATCCACAGCCGCGAGAGACGCCGAGCTACGAGCAGAACAATTGACGCGACGACTGGAGGACGCACACAACCAGCTGAAGAGGTCAGTTATATAATCTGCCTAGCCTTTTCGCAACTATGTTGGAGTCAGCGTCCAGTCCAACCGGTGGCAACTGAACACCAGTATTTTGCATGGAGCGACTGTCTATGATAGGTAGTTGCTCCATGGAAAATACTGGGTTGATGAGGTCAGCCTCATCAACCCAGTTAGGCCCGGCGCTCATTGGCGGCACGGTATGGCAAGGTATTTTTAGGCCACGAATAAAAATATAACCTAATTGTATGGAAATAAAGTTGAATTTTCAATGGTAATGCCTAAGGACGTCGCGGCATGCCTAAGGATACCGCTGTATCGTTGCCGTTGAAATTTCAATTTTAATGTCATACAATTAAGTTACATTTTTATTCGTCGCATAAATATCCCTTGCCGTGTCGCGACGTGCCGCCAGTGGGCGCTGGCCCTGTTTGCTGCTTTTATTTAAAATAAAATCCCGTCTCTACATCAATCGTCGGACAGAAGCCAACCAGACAACACCCGTGGGGTCGGAGGTTCCATTTCTACGGAGGATGAGTGAACTTTATACCCTATTCCTCATCTAATATATAAAATTCTCGTGTCACAGTGTTAGTTGCCATACTACTCCGAAACGGCTTGACCGATTTTTATGAAATTTTAAATGTATGTCGGAGATCGTCAGGATTTATTCTGTTAGAATCAGACATCATGAGGGCAGAAGATGGGTTTCGTGCAATGAAAACACACTGGGTGCGATACACGGCGTTTATTAAAATCACAAAATTAACACTATAGTCACAAATTACAATAACCTAAAGCCAAACGAAACGTAGGACAGTTCCTAAAAATAGATTACGACTGAGAATCGGTCGTTATCTATTTTTCATATCACTACGCGGGTGAAGCCGCGGGTAACTGCTAGTAACTCTATAAAATAGTCATACAATCGGACAATTTGAACTTTTTACGAATAACTTTTTTAGTACCATACCATGCTGAGCATTTATGAAAAAAATGATTTTCATTATATATATTTTCTAGCTGATGCCCGTAGCTACGCCCGCGTGGATTTCGGTTATTATATACTAAAACCTTCCTCGAGAACCAATCAATCCATTAGTGAAAACAGCATGGAAATCGGTGCAGTAGTTTTTGAGTTTATCGCGAACAGGGGGCTTAAAACAGTCACTTTGGCAGAATCATAAAAGGAAAATATTATGAATCATCGTAAAATGTAACAAACGGACAATTCATAATATGATCTGCGTGCGATTCTTATTACGAAATAATTTATCTGTTTGACAGTTTTCTATGGAGATTCGTAAAATGGTCCACATATTATGAATTGCTTTTGTGTCAAATTAGAGGAATTGCTAATGACAGCTGGATATTTAGGAAATGAAATGCTTTTAGAGGAATTGGTAATGTGACCGTTTTAGGCCCACAGGACGCCAGATAGACGCGGCGGAGGACTTTGTTTTATAATATGAAAGAAGGATATTAAAATTCTCTTTCCTTACAGAAAAGAGAAAGAGTTTGAAGAGACTATGGATCACTTGCAACAAGACATCGACTCTTTGGAGACTGAACGCGGCGCGCTCAGAGACAAACTCAAGCTGTACGCCAAGAGGGGCGGTACGCATCATGGTATGTATATTTGTTGTGTTTTAAAACATATACAGAGTGTTAGGGTAAACACCGTTATCCTTGAAACCAGTGGTTTGGTTACTTTTATAGAACGTAAAATCAATGGAAAATGACTTTTATTTTTAAATCTGCATTTTACCACAAGAGTATTTCACCCTTTCACCCTATGCGCTAGGGCAACGAACTTGCGTCTCAACACGGGGGGCGCGTGACGTGACCTGACCGGCAGCGAGCGCGACCCCTCCCTCAGTCAGTCAGCTGTTTCGCTAGCGAGTACGGTGTCAGATAGAAACTTTTTTAAATCTTTTATTGAAAATAACGTTTATTTTATTTTTACTCGGTCGGTTATTTTTATATTTAAGTCAACTACCCACGGTTTGAGTGACAACGGTGTTTATCTATCTCTATGGTATTAATGAGACCATGTCAAAGAATCAACTTTGTGATCCATTTCTGTTGCTGACTGGTCATTGTACAGATGCGATAGATAATAGGATATTCAGAAAACTATTATTATGTAAGATTATTATCTAAATTATATTATTTTCTCTTATAGAATTGGCGTTTTTGAGTAAGTTTTGTATGAGGTTTCAGTACTTTCAGGCTTGTTTTAAATGGAATTTAAATATTATTACTTTAAACGACGATTTTTTGAAGTTTTTTGTATGACGACGTTATAACATCATATAGGGTAAAATACCCTAAGCCCTTTTTTTTTGAGTGCCATAGTCATAAAATAACTTCTCCCGCTCTTCGTGTCAGACTTTTACTGACTTAAACCCACCCGTGTTAATTGATTCAGGCGTGACTGCGGAAATCCATTATAAAATACAATAGACGTAGATATATTTAGTAACCTATTCCGCTTGACTATTCTTCAAGAGTCCTAAAAAACCCTGTAAGAAATCGACACGTGTTTCACCTCTCAACGAGGCATCCTCAGGATGACGATTGACCAATTTGAAAACCAGAACGCGACGTGTTACCACACCGAGCGCTGGACGCAAAGTGAATCGTATCGCCCGTCACCCCCACTTATATAGGATTGCGAAATAGGTTACTAAATATCTACGTCTATTGTACCCACCCGTGTTCCTTCAGTTGCCTGTTGCCAAGGTCCCCGGAATCCCTTTCGGCCTTTCCCGCAAAATACCCTAAGCCAAGCCCAAATATGTCAACTTGGGGCCATGTTATTGATTTGCACATCACAAATTTTAGTGATTACAAATTACCGATTAAAAGAATCGTGGGCAAAAATGTATGGGTGGCACACCCACGCCACAGTTAAAACAGGGTTATTCCGTTCCGACAATGTAAGGTTAGGTTAGGTATGGACGTGGCTGTGCCGCCCATACATGCCTCACCTTACTTAACTAGAGACTAAAGGGAGAAGGAATGTCTTTAAAACTAAAGTGGTTTTAACTGTGGCGCTCGATCCTTTCACGTGATAATATTAATATTATATTTGTAAACCATTAAGGTACAAAATCAAAAGTCATCTATTCAAACTAGGCTGAGAATCAGCACTTTTCGAACGTCAAAATTACATAAGACAGTCCCCCAAAACGCCCGCCCTTCACCACTTCCTAGTGCTTTAGCTGGGGAGAAGAAGTGGCGCAACAAACTCCCCAGCAGAGCAGCTATCTGTTCAGTTAGAAGTAAAATTTACAAATTATAGTTTAAATTCCATTTATAACTAATAATAATAATAAAACGCTTTCATTTCAGAATGTTTTTGGTTAAATACATAACTGAATGTTTCAATTATCATAACAAGAATGTTATATTTACAAACACAATGAGTACTTAATCATTATTAAAAGGTGTTTTCAATTTGAATATTATCTTAAATAACATATTGAAATATGCGATAAATATGCAGCAAAACGTTTAATGAGAAAAATTTGTCTCACAAAACTTTGAAAACCGCTTCACCGATTTTTTTTTTTTTTGTTTTGTTCGCCTCAATACTGGGTTGGTTTCGGAAAAAAGAAAATTTGTAAAAACAGAAAAAAAAACAGCCGAAAAAAAATTGTCTCGCGAGGTACGAAGTTCAATGAGTCATCTAGTAAATTATATAATTTCAAATGAAGGCACCTTTACATGAACATACAACAATACACAATCAATAATAATACTTATAACACCAACACACACACTACACACACACACGAACACACAACACTACACACACAAACACACACCACTACACACACACAGCACAACACTTACACTGTTGCTGTTGTTGTTGTGTGTAACACTAAAACTTATAATTATTATTATATAATACATATTACTATATAACAATTTATATGTGCGTGCAGCGCTGCCGCCACCAGCCGTTCGAGACTACAGTAAGAGCCATCGCTTGATAACCGCATGCATTCCCTTTGCAAATACATTATATTTATTAAATTATTACTATTAATAAGACGATAATACTTCTCTATACAGAAATAAGTTGAAAGTATGCAGAGTTATTATGTATTTTAGTTCAAGAACCCCTTATTATAATAATTATCTTCATGATTATTGTATTCTTTGTCTGATGTATGCAGAACTTAAACGTGTATTTTTGCCACACAATTAGGCTGAAAAAAAAACACAGTACAGACATTTTCTATCCCTTTCTTTCACTCGGTAGTGCAATAGGAAATATGCATGTATTTTTTTTTTTCACTTAAAAGTCTATGAAAAGTAATAAAAGACAAATGCTTGTTGCTCGATAAAAGGATTTAGGTACTTACAAAAATTTCTACTAAAGTCTAATAAATTCCTTATTTCCAATTGCTGTTATTTGCATTTAAACGAATATCAACTTTATTAATTAAGTTGATTTCTGAATGACTTGTACCAACTGACTGTTGAAAATAAAAATGGTTGAAGTTGTAGGGGAAATTGAACTTTACTTGTCGATTTTAAAGTTGTTTTTCCAAAAACACATATTTGTTTACATGTTTGGAAACTAAATTACGAACGCAGTATACAGTTAAAAGGGCCGTTACTGTCGCGGCTATGTGTGCGTTCCATTCCAGCAAAAACGCAACATAAAATAATGAATTGTAAAATAAATAATATTTATTTCTGGACTCCTAAACAATGTATATTTAAATCATGGAAAAGATTATTTTACTTGAGATTATTATGATTATTTTGTTTTTTTTTTACATATTATATACTCTATTCTATGGAGCGCTAAGTCCAACTTTTAAGCGCTTTCAATGTGAATAAGTAAGTTTACTTGCAAGTTGCAAGTGGACAACTCAACTCTTGCGAGTGACGCCTTTAAATGCTAGAAAGAGATAGAGATACAGAAAAACGTTGATCCACATACATAATGTTATCTCTAAACAACTACATAACGATTTTTCATGAGATAAAGCGAAATTGAAGCCTTTAAGGTACAATTGCACGCGTAGAATAGACAAAATGACAGATAAACAATCGCAATCTGTCATTTTGTCTATTCTTCCGTCGACAAAACCCGTTTCTATTGTAGCCATGCTACGCGTGCTGGCATGCCATTAGCCAAGGTTCTGCTACCACCAAAAAGAAACAATAATCGTGAAGTTACATTCAAACAAAATTAAATCAATTGGCTGGTTTTTACATCAAAATTATAATTGAAATCAAAATTTTAGCGGTGGCGACGCCCGTGGCCCCTCCCAAAGAAGCTATGCGTAAGATATGCTGAGATATAAATTATATCATTCGGTGTCGCATGAGCTTATTTTATTTTTATTTTTGAGTGCCTTCGCACTGATCGTATGTTTAGCGTTGGCATATACGCCGTAGTTACGTTCCATAGACGTCGCGATAACGCTACGCAGCCGTAGCCACATAAATGCCGCGTAGTCGTCACGTAAAAGTTGTGTAGCCGCTGCGTAGACGTTGCCAAAAATGCATAAATAGTGGTAGCGTCGCGTGGACGTGATTGTATCGATAATACGTTCTGTTGACGCAGCGTTAGGACCTTTGTACCCAACCCGGTTTGTTTACGGCACGGCGGGCGTATAAACCGTGACATAGAAAAAATGTGTCTGAAAACAAGCTTCCATAGTGATCCATACAACACTTGACGACCGTGCCTACACACGGCGAATAAACCGTAGTTTTTTACGGCAAGAAAAACTTGTGTGTACAAAGAGCCTTCGCGTTAGCGTATACGTTGCGTAGACATACGACAGACTCCTACGTTGGTTCAACACCAGAGCGAAGGCATTTTTAGAGTTTATTTTTTCAATGAGTATTTATTTTACGTTCTTGTTTATGTAGTAGTGAATAGGCATTTTTTTTGAGTCTGAATCACAAATGAATGTTAATTCTAAACCAACTTTTCTTCTAAAAAATCGGCTTTGGCAACTCTTCAACTCTGAATGCAAAATATCATAATTTCTTACTCACTCACCTATTTCATAACAAAACAAACATTAATTAATTTTATAAACTAATGATTGATTCAGATTCAAAAATAATTAAATTAATTAAAAACGTTATTTATAAGTAAAGGGAATGCGTCCTTAAAATAAGCTTCCAAAATGATGTCACTAATTATTTTATTTTAATTTTATTAATTTTACGTCAATGATGTGTATGTGCACGATTGTTCATGGATGTTGTCTACTTACGTTTTAGGCTCGTTAAGTTGAAGGTTGCGCAACTGTTGCCCCACTTTATTTTCTATACATTAAAAAAAAAAAAAAAAAGTATTGTTCCAAGAAGGAGGGAGGGGGGGTACCAGTATCTGGTTTGTGGAGGTCATATACGCAGTCGCTCCATGTAAAATACTGGTTCTCAGCTGCATCCGGTTAGACCGGAAGCCGACCCCAATATAGTTACGAAAAGGCTAGACGATAATGAAAACTTACTTTTAAAACTTGATTCATATCAATGTTTGAAAATATTGTGTTTGTCACAAAAAATTTAATCAAAATGATACAATGAGAATTGTATTTTCGATTAAAAACTCTTTTGATTTACATTTACGCCATTTGTGCTAAGGATGGGTGACCTACTAGCTAGCCATTCAAACTACACAAATTTTATAAATTTTTGCGATTTGTTTTTTTTTTTTGTAATGAATAAACTTAAAAACAACTGGGCCGATTTAAAAAATTCTTTAACAAATAAAAACACAATAGAATCTAAATATAAAGTTGCGCAACAGTAGTGCAACTTATTTTCAACTCTATGAGTCTTAGCTTAATTTTTATTTAACAATATTTTGTTAAACCTGTGCTTTTTCATAAAAACGCCACGAATGCTATTCAGTGTATTAATACATACATTTGAGATTGAAAGATCGACGTAGATATTGACTTAAGACTCTAGAAGTCAAAGAATATTGATTATCATTTGATTTCCTAGAATTACCATCTTTATAAGTGACACGATTATTGTATCGGGTATCGTGTTACCCAGTAACTGGGTTGAGGAGGTCAGATAGGCAGTCGCCATTGGTCCTGGCTGTCATTGTGGATCATTGACAGTCGTTACGGGTCGTCAGAAGCCCGAAAGTCTGACAACCAGTCTTACCAAGGGGTATCGTATTACCCAGTTACTGGGTGAGTTGTGGAGGTCAGATTAGCAGTCGCTCCTTGTAAAATACTGGTATTCAGCTGCATGCGGTTAGGCTGGAAGCCAACCCCAACATAGTTGGGAAAAGGCTAGGCAGATGATGCTAAGTGACACGATTAATTACCTAAAATATTTATGGTAGTTTTCAATCTACTTACTGCAAAGTTCAAGCAAATAATAGTTACTGGAATGCACAGATGAATACGAATGGTTCACTCCGCAAAATCATTTAAATAAAAAACGACTCTTGCTACGGCACATTAAAGTGTAATTCAGGTCGGACAGCGCTAGATACTTTTTTTTTTTTTTTTTTTTTTGACTATGGGAAATCGTCAAATGACTTCTCATCAGCGGGCGTGTCATACTTTTACTGAGTAAAACGCAACCGTGTTCCTTCAGTTGCCTGTTGCCAAGGTCCCGGTATCCCTTTCGGACTATCTCGTAACCCTGGCAGGCATCGGCCCTAACGGACCCCGTCGAGTGTGCTGATATCTCATTGAGGCGCGCGTGGAACACGACGCGCCGTCGACCCGGGCGCTAATTACCTACAGTTATATTCAAATTATGAACGAAGAAAGAAAGAAAATACATATATTCAGCACAGACTAAAAGGCACACAATATACATAATATACAGCAGATAACAAAATAAAAATAAAGAAACAAATAAGAAGGTAAAGAAGGACATTATCAGGGGAGTGTGCCTCACGGCTGCGCCAAAAAGGCCCAGTTCAGCATGCATGCCAGACAACTAGTGCCTGACGCTGGTTTTCAACCGGACCCGCTTATGCTACGTCGATCTTTCACCTCCTCGCATCCATCACCCCTTCTAGAAGGTTCTGTAACTAACAGTGATATGTAACGATGATACAGAGGAAACGCCGGTGAAGGTGACGGCGGGCGTCGTGGTCGGAGAGGTCAATGAGGCGCTGCAGCATCAGATCAAAGTGTTGAGCTGGTGAGTGTTGTTTAAGGGGGATCCGCTAAAGAAGCCCGCAAAATTAAATTTTTCTTACATTTTTTGTAAGGAGATCATTCACTGTCCATACATTTTTGGGCTAAACGTGAAAGTGCCAGCCAAACAAAAAAAAAAGCTATATTGCGAAAGAGTACGCTTTTCTCATCATCTCTTATGTGTGACCGACCGAAAGTTCGGTTTCGGCGCGTTCGGTCGAGTTTCGGCAAAAAAACGAGTTTCGGTTTCGGCGGCAAACCGGCCGAAACTACGACCGAAACCGAAACTGCATTCGGGAGTTCTCGCGCTATGATCGGTCATGTTCGGCGCGTTAAATTCCATCCAAGCGAGTAAGCGACGATGACATTTTGCCGCGTCCACGTGCCTAATCATGTCGTGTCTGGCTAGCGTTTGCAGTTCGTTATGTTTGTTGTGATTTAAAGATAAAAATAATAATAACTGACTGATTATAATAACGTTATCTTTATTTTTTCAAATCGTATAACAGCGCAGGGAATTGCCCTACAGATTTGGTCTGATACTGAAAAGTGAAGAGAATAACATGTTCTAACGCCGGCCGGCACTTTCATAATTTAGCCCAAAATGAATGATCTCCTGTGCAGGTCAGTATCAGGTTGTATCTTGATTAAAATATGATTCGACGATCGTAACAAATATGGCTTTACAGAATTATAATCATTAGAATCAGCAATACAACTCCTTATGTTAGAATAATCCTAAAATGAAATAATCATTCAATAGCATTATATGAACTTAGAGAGTTGTATTGATGGTTTTTGTGATTATAATTCTATGAAAAAATATTTGATGACTGCGACTCATATTAAGATCAACATAAAACCGGATACCGACGTGCTTATTGCAAAAAAGAAATGTTGAGTTGTGTGAACTATTAATAGGTATGGGAGGACAGTGTATACGTAAATTTTTACTATAATATTCCGTCACCTCACAGGACGGTGGAGCGCGAGCGCTCGGCGCGCATGTCGGCGTGTCGCAAGGCGGAGCGCGCCGCACTGCGCGCGCTGCGGCCGCTGGAGCAGCCGGCCGGGCCCGCCGCGCGCGCGCGCCGCCTCGCGGCCGCGCAGCTGGAGCGGGACCTGGCCAAGCTGCACACGGTGACAATACATTAACTCTTCCCACTTGCTCCTGAATGATTTTGTCTTGCAAAACCATTTTCCTCTACATCAGGAGACAGCTGACCATCAACTAAGGTTTTATCTGCTGTGGCGGCATCTACATCGCCACATGTGAACTACGCATCAAAGACCTGACGCCACACAAAATCCTGCATCGCACAATTAGAATTTACCGCGCGATCAACATATAAACAAAATCCCGACATCAATTGTCGGGCTGTTGCCCGCCAGATTGTGTCTGGCGGGCAACAGCCCGACAATTGATGTCAGGATTTTGTTTATATGTTGATTAATGGGCATCCAGCTGGTCAGAGGATCCTCCCTTTTCTATAGAGGATGAGTGAACTTTACACCCTGTTCCTCATTCTTCTAAACTACTACAAAATCCATCTACTACTACCACTGCCGTTGCCTACTTTCAGAACGTGTATTCTGAAAGTAGGCAACGTCGGTTACAAACGGTCAATCAAAAATTAACTTAGAGCACATAAGTTTAAAGTAGATAGTTGATTAACTGGCAACACAATATATTAATTCTTAAATTGGATATTCCAGTATAGTTTCATTTTTTTGCTTGAGAATTTTCAATGATTTGTTTTTTTTTTCTGTCAGGAATGGACGCTGTTCGTGGCTCGCAGTGGGCTGGTGAAGTTCCCGTCCGAACCGGGGCAGTATGCGCACGCGCTACAACTGCATAAGGACAAGCAGAGGGAACTCAGGAGACAGTTGGAGGTATAGTCACAATTTCTACATTCAAATAAGACTTGTCTCTTGTTATTATAATATTAAAATAGCAACGTACGTTCGCGGTCTAAGAATGTTTACCACCTTAAGGCTTATAATTGCATGCACACAATTACATCTATGTCAAAAGTTCGATGATAGAGACTGACCAACGAAAGCTGTCCAAGAAAAAAGGCGGCAATTTCAAAAATCAAGCGCTTGCTATACATTGCTTAAACGGAGTCGATACTATTTATTATTCAAGACATAATTGATAATGTTTATTTTCCAAAAACAGTGCTTTACATTTCCTTATAGTCTACATTAATAGCTAGGAATACATCTATACTAATATTATAAAGAGGAAAGATTTGATTGTTTGTTTGTTTGCATTGAATAGGCTCCGAACCGATTTTAAAAATTGTTTCACTGTTAGGAAGGAAGGAAAGGAAGGAAGCTACACTATCCCCGGCTGACATAGGCTATATTATATTTTCAAAAAAATTAGGGCTCCTTACTAAAACTCCAATAATGTAACCCAAGGTGTAAAAAATTACCTAAAATAGCCGTAGATAAGTATTTTGATTGATTGCTGAATCATCATGGTTTTAACGTTATTTGTGATTGATGTGTTCGTGTGTAGACTAATTGATGACTTAGCAAAAGTTTCCTAGAATCAATTTCAGCCATATTTTTTACCCGACTATGGTGAAGCAAAAGGAGGGTTATGATTTTGACCGGTACGTATGTATGTTCATCTGTTCCTCATAATTTCTAAACGACTCATCACAATTTGAAAATGAGGTATCTACCCGTGCGAAGCCGGAGCGATCAGCTAGTATTTAAATAAGACGTAAAGGAAATACTTTGCTTATGAACTCCACACTAGGACGAGCCTGTCTCGTGGAGTCCTTGGGTGGTATTGTCATATGAAAATGCGCATTACATTATTGTATCGTTCCTTACATCATACATATTATGCGATACTTACATCAGTATTTCATATTTATATAATAATTAGACATGTAATAATGTTACTTAGAAGTGAAGTAAAATATTCAACAGATAATAATTCGATGACAGCTTTCGTTGGTCAGACTCTAATTCTAAAATTCAAACCAATTTTCTTTGTTAAATGTCATTAGGGTAATGTGTCATCTTTAAAATTAAGAAATAAAAGTAATAAGAAGATCTATATCTCCTTCTTATTATTTTTATTTCTTATTACTTTTATTTCTTTATTAAGAAATAAAAGTAATAAGAAGATTCATTTTATACTTTACTGCAAACAGTGTGGTAAAGAATCTAATTTGAAAACTGATAAACATTTTTAGACCGCAATAGTACGTTGATATTTAATACAGATTTTGGATTAGAACTCAAGGTAAAAGGTTAGTTTACCGCGTTTTTTTTTCGAAACGTGTTTTTGTAACAATCAAGTTCTGAGAAATATGTTCAAGATTAACTTAATATTTTTCCACTACCACAATGTGTTTTTTTTAAATCTCATAACTCTAGTGTATTAATGGGTTTTTTTTTGTCGTTTTTCTTTCTAAAATAATTCGAGAATGTCACGACTGTTTACGTAAAACACTGCCTTACGTTAAAAATAGTAAAAAATAAATACAATTGTGAATATTCTGTTCATAAAAAATAAATGACTTCGTCGCATTTTCTTAGCACGAATGATTGGTTTGAAGGAAAATGATTCACTCGTACCTATCAATGAAACTTAGATACACGACATCAAGAGTTCAATGTTACGCTACATTAAAAAAAAAAAATTGCACACTTTGACATGGTCTCATTAATACCCTAGAGTACGGATGTGAAAAAAAAAAACATTTTGTATATATTTGCCAATTGTTTGTTTAAGACAAGCATTCTTAGAACACTTGCCTCTTGTCAGAGCCATAATTAATGTCTTCAAACAGATTCGTCTGGCATCTCTGCAAGCGGAAGTACGTCAACAGTTGTTGATGCATCGTCCGTGGCGTTGCGTCGAGGCAGACTTCGCAGAGTTTCCGGCCCCTGAACTAGCTGCCGTAAGATTTTTTTATTACTATTTGCTCACCAAGTTAATTAGACTACAGTAATAGTACATTACTCTCGCGGCCTGCAACTGGTGCATTTACGGACGATCGTGAAAATTTGAACCGATTTAAATGAAATTTGGTACACAGATAGTCTAGAGCCTGAGAAAGGACATAGGCTACTTTTATCGACATACCACGCGGGCGAAGCCGCGGGCGGAAGCTAGTTAATTATAAATTCCAGATTTTAAGCTGGATTTTTTTATTTTCTGGTATTTTTTATTTGTATTTTTTTCTGGATTTTTTATTTTTCACGCGCCAATAATAATGTTTTCATTTGTTTCTTTATTAACACTAAACAACATTACTAGCGGTCGTTGACCTCAGAAAAAAAAACATCAAATCTTCTTTTTTCTTCTTTTATCGTGTTTAGTTATTAATATCCATCACGTCTGCGGAGTTTCGCTAAATATTTTAATTTGAACCACTATAATAGGTTATGGAACCCCATTAGGTTATGGAACAATCCAAGAATAACCTCCAACAAAGGTTGGCTAAAGCTATGCTAAAATAGGACACGATCATTTATACATATTATAAACTACTTCCGACCGCGGCTTCGCCCGCGTGGTATGTCGATAAAAAGTAGCCTATACCCTTTTGTCAGGCTCTACACTATCTGTGTACCAAATTTCATTTAAATAGGTTCAAATTTTAATTAATCTTATTTCAAATAGAGTATAGTTATAAATACGTACAAGTCAGGTATCCGTGGAACCGAAGTGACATTTCTTGTTTTGCAGGTATTATCATCAAAGGCGGTGGATGTGGGCACGATCAGCTACCCTGCGCCTGCGTCAGGACAGACTGACGAGACCATCTACGTGACTCCTGCGCAGCTGGCCAAGTAAGTGTTACAGTCTCACTGGCTGTAAATTATTTATTTGAAAGTAATAACAGCACGGATCCATTGATCAGGCTAAGCTACGCTTGCCGCGGTTTGTCCGTGGATGGGTGCCCATATTTACATACCATCTCCATGTAAAATACTGATATTCAGCTGCATCCGGTGAGACTGGAAGCAGATCCCAAAAAAGATGCGAAAAGGCTAGGCGGATGATGACACTGGCTGCGTATCTGACCTCCACAACCCAGTATCTGGGTAATACGATACCCCTTGGTGCGACTGGTTGTCAGACTTTCGGGCTTCTGACGACCCGTAAAGGTCTTCAAATGACAGCCGGGACCAACAACTTATCGTGCTTTCCGAGACACGGAGGAGTTTCGGTATGTAAAGATGGTCACACATCCACGGACCGACCTCGGTAAGTGCAGCTTAACCTTCGATCGATCCGTTCGGCTGATATTATTCATTCACAAACCCCTCTAAATCTATAAAAATAATACTTAAATTATAGATAAGCGAAATTTAAGTATCTCCTGATTTTTATTATATATAAGTTAAAACTTGTTCCCACAATAACAACTTAATGATCTCCTCAAACAGGGCTTCCCCTCTCCTACCCTTTGGCTGTGCCATACAGGGTCCATAATGATCTATCATTCAAACCATGTATAGTTGACTTAAATGAGGTATATAAATAAATGACCGAACACAAAAAAAACGTTATTTTCATTAAAAGATTTAAAAAAGTTTCTATCCGACACCGTGTTCGCTAGCGAAACAGCTGACTAACTGAGGGTGAGGTCGCGCTCGCGGCTGGTCAGGTCACGTACCGCACCCCCCGCCCGTGTTGAGACGCAAGTTCGTTGCCCTAGCGCATAGGGCAAAGAATTTCCGTTTCTTGTGGTAAAATGTAATACAAAAAACAAAAAGTTGTTATTTTTCATTGATTTTACGTTCTATAAATGAAACCAATCCACCGGTTGCAAGGATAACGGTGTTAACCCTAACACCCTGTATAGTTACCCCCTAAGTACTCATTAAGGTATAGCAATAAAGATATTGAGTATTGAGTATCTAAACGCCTAATTAACTTAACCTTCTCATCGACAGGTTACGTGAGCTGGTAACAGAACTACAGTCAGATGACATCAAGCTGGAACTGATGCCGCTAGACAACACCGTGTGCGCCGCTTAGTGCTTAGGAGGGTAGTCAGAGAAAATTTGCGTTCGTGAGCGAGAGAGAAAGATATAAAAACGAGGAATGAGAGAACGAGAGGTATAATCGCAAAGCAAAAACAAAAGTCGTTTCCCAGCAATTATTTTTGTGCTATGTTAATTAATTTGATGTAGTCCGTAGTTGACGGCTTTGTGATTGGTTTTTTTACACCCTGTATTATATGACAGACTAGTTGCTGCCCGCGGTTTCACCCGGGTGGACCCTAATTCGTCATCCCTATTCGTCAAATCAATCACCTTGAAATAAGTCAGGATCGCAATATCTTGAGGGGATGCGCTCAGGTAGCCCTCGAAATTCCAATTTTCTTAGGGTTTTCGCAATTTGCAGGTAAGTGTCAGGTTGTTTCTTCATGCGGGAAAGTCCGAAAGGGATACCGGGAACTTGGCAACAGGCAACTGAAGGAACACGGGTGGGTTTTAGTCAGTAAAAGTCGGACACGCCCTTCCGCTCCGCCCAGAGTGGGAGAAGTCATTTGACGTGTCATACTTTCTAGCGGTGACATGGCTTTGTACGAACTTCTGTCTAATGTCAAAAATATGTACGAGAAATGTACAAAATTGTACGACCGATCCAAAAAAAAAAAGTTTTTAACTTCATCTAAATATGATTCGCGATGTATTTACAGAATTGTGGCGATATCTACATCGCCAGATGCGAACTACGCATCAAAGACCGCCACACAAAAATCCTGACGTCACATAAATCCTGCATCGCGCAATTAAAGTTTACCGTGCAGTGGACATATATACAAGAACCCAACATCAATCGTTGGGCAGTTGCCCGCCAGACACGACACCCGTCTGGTCGGAGGATCTTCCCTTTTCTATAGAGGATGAGTGAACTTTACACCCTGTTCCTCATATCCCTAAAGAATTATAATCATTAGAATCAGCAATACAACTCCTTAAGTTAGAATAATCCCCAAATGTCATGATTTCATGAAATAGTCATACAATTCATACAATAGGATTAAATGAACTCGAGAGAGGTGTATTGATAATTTTTATGATTATAATTCTATGAAAAAACACTTGTTACTGTCGCGAATCATATTTAGATCAACATACAACCTGATACTGACCTGAAAATTGCAAAAAACGTAAGAAAATTTGAATTTCGCGGGCTACAACTGCGGATCCACGCTAAGCGGTGCAATAATAAATGTAGTCAAAAACATTATTGTTAGCGCAAATCGCGTAATTGAAATTATTTTATTTTATAAGGTTCAGTTACTACTTTATACAGCTTTTTAATTATCATGATCAAAGGTAATTTAGCTAATAACTAAAACTATATTCACAATTTTGTAAACATCGCTTATTTATTTATTTAAAATAATGTTTGGTCCAAATTGTTGAAAAAACCGCACGGAATCTTCGCGCCGGCAGCGGCTAGAGATGGCAATACTATATTCCGCGCGCGTACCTCAAGCGGTGACGGAGGAGGCAGGCAAAGACCGCTAAATCAGTCTGCCAATTTGTCACGTCAATGGCGCCCTCAATCTGTCAAAAATACCTCTAATTTCCCTACATTTTTGACAAGAAATTTGACACCTATTGTCACTGAGATAAGATTGAGACTAGAGTGCGTTTCATAAAATAGTTCACACTAGCTTCCGCCCACGGCTTCGCCCGCGTGGTATGTCGATAAAAAGTACCCCATGTCCTCCCTCAGGATGCAATATATCTCCTTTCCAAATTTTATCGAAATCCGTTCAGTGGTTTGGGCGTGAAAAGGTAACATACAGACAGAGTTACTTTCTAATTTATAATATTAGTATAGATAACCTATCATTACGCCTGTTTTCCTCTAAGGGTTGGGCAGAGGTACCCACATTTCGACAGTTATGTTTAAGTCCCATGTAATGGGGGGCGAGCCTATTGCCATCAACCAACAGTGGGGCCAACATTACGGCATAGGAACAATGTGATGAAACGCACTCTAGATTTTGAACGCAACATAATGCGGGGATTAATGGCCTTCAGATGGATTTAGTTAAATCTATTGGCTCTCTAAACTATGATAGTATAGAAGTAAAAAGTTGGAATTTAGGCTGAATTAAGCTCTGACTACACTGAGGTGAATCCCGCGGGAATCGACACGTGACTGCGCACGTCGCTTGTTAGCCCAGGTTAGTACGTGCGATATTTTATCGCACTGGATTTTCAACTCTCGGTGTTGAACCGAGAATTGAGAATCAAACAGCAAGCATCTCAGCGCGTCAAAAAAATACATTATTGGATTTTTAACTCTCGGCGCTAAGCTGTGGGTTGAAAATCCAGTGCGCGATAAAAAAAATTGCCCGTAGGTTCGTGGGCTTAATGATTAGCAAGTGACGTGGGTTTTTATTTATTTAATCCTTTAAACACACAAATGCACAGAGGCGGACTTATTGCCATACGCATTTTCTACCAGTCTACCTTTGGGTGATGCAGAGACAAACAATGGTAGGTGTGATAGCGAGAAATGTAGAATAAATATTTATTTAAATATGTATACCTATAAAAACTATACAGGGTGTAAGGGACAGCCCTCCGCAAATTAACAGGGGGCGTTCAGCTCCTTATTTTGAATTATATTCCACCGGGAATTAGCTCAGGAAAGATTTCATTTTTTTTATCGTTTTTCAGTTACTATTCCTTTATTTCAATGTAAAATTACATTATCTGTACGCAGCACTTTATTGTAAATAAAACAGCTAAAATAAAAAAACCAGCAATGGATGTTAAAATACTCAAGCGCGCCCCCCGGACACGGGAAGTGCAGCTACGTTCCTGAAATAATTTCATGTCCCGGTCGTCTTAATATGATATGCTGAATTCATCCCATCAGTCTGTGGAGGGCTGTCCCTCACACCCTGTAGTATTCGCTCCAGCTCGAACACCTCCATACAAGGTAGTTAACACAATCGGCGCGAGCGCATTGCGTCCCGCATCCTGCGCGGGATTTGACTCAGTTTGGTCAGAGCTTTGGGCACAACTCAAGTGGTTTAGTCATTAACTCGGTAACTAAATAATTAATCAACTTTATAGAAAATTACTCGGAAAGTCGTGACAATTTTTTTCCTTTTTGCCTAATTGACATCATAGTATACTCTGAGACCCCAAACAAAGTGACATTCTATCAGCGATAACGATGATGGAAAAGGCAAAAATGTATAGGACTGACATAAGCTATCGAAAAGATATGTCAATCCTGTTGAAAGTCGTTGTAGAAATACGAAACGCTTTCGAAGCGATTGTCACTTGTCTAGGCCCTCTGTTCATTTTATGGCTGTCTACTGGTACCTAGTAAAAAAACTAAAGTATCTTAGTTAATCAAAATATCTTTAGCAATGACTATTGCTAATTCTTATAAGAACAAATTAACGAGTTTTAGTAGAGTTTTGGTAAAAAAAATAATGTAAAAGGTAGATTTTTGTATCATCCCTTACCCGAAAGACTTCTATTGCCAGACATAGGTTGCCCCTAAACATCGCATAACGTCTGATCCGTTTTGGTACAGTAGGCCGCACGTCACTAGTAACAAAACAAAAGTCAAAGTTTTACCACTGATGTGTGGTCAACTGTACGTGTCAAATCTACCATTCTAAAATGAACACAGTATAGATATCCTTTCTTCAAACTATATACAAAATTGTTTAGATATTAGCTAAAAAAAAACCAGTTAAGTATCTCGACTAATCCCGCAAGAGATTACACTTGATGATACTATTAAATAATAATAATAATATGTACGAATTATAATAGTTATAGAAATAATAATTTATTATTATAAATAAACTATTATTAGCATGTTGTTAGGCAGCTGAGTTATTTCGCACACTTTAATGGAATGTTTTTTAAGTGTCAGCAAAAATGAGCTCTGGATGTTTAGGTTTATTGGTAAAACACCAACAACCACAAAAAAAAAAAACAGCTGTTCCGTACATTTTGACGAGTTATGCGAAAATAAATGTACTGAACAGCATTTTTTTTTCGCGATTTCATTTTTGTTCCCATAGTAAAAGTTGTTCATAATGATGAGAACAATGACTCCTTAAGAGGTTTTTGGTGTTTTACCAATAACCCTGTATAAAAACGGGTTTAAAAAATTGGAGCTTACAGGACCACTCCGGCTAGACAAGACACGCCGACCACTTGAGTTGGCAACATTACGTAAGCTCTGCTTATAATTCGTCCAAACACAATTACTGACGAATGTTTGATATATATGTGCGCGCCAGGTAGACAGAAGCGTTCGCGCGCGGCAGCCGCACACGATTGCCGCTCAATATTTGGACACACCTTTAAGCCGAGTTTCCACTAGGCAACATTTGGCGCGCGACACGTGACGATCAACATGTACGGCAACGCTGCACAACAGCGCGCGACGTTGCCAGCTGGCGCGCAACATGACGCGCGGCTTGTTGTTTGTTAGAAGCGTAGACGGACAACGTTGTTCAACAAAAGTTCCGCGCTGACTTTCAACATGTTGCGCGGCAATTGTTGCCTAGTGGATACGAGGCTTAAAGGGATATTTTGCTGATATCTTAAATCATATGCTAACTCTAATATCAATGTACACGCTTGTTATCTGTATATAAGGATTATATTAATGTACTTACTAATAATAATAAATAAATAAAGTATTATTTATTGAATTACTTATTATTTTATTTACATCCCAACTGCAACCTGATGGACAAGGGCGTCACAATCTGCTTAAATCAACCCAACATTTTATGGCCTGGCAGACACAAGGCTATTCATAATCAGCCTATAATATTCCCACTGCTGGGACACGAGAGGGCCTAGACAAGTGACAATCGCTTCGGAAGCGTTTCGTATTTCTACAACGACTTTCAACAGGATTGACATAAGCTTTTCGATAGCTTATGTCAGTCCTATACATTTTTGCCTTTTCCATCATCGTTATCGCTGATAGAATGTCACTTTGTCTAGGGCCTCAGGCCTCCTCTCTGAGAGAGTGAGTCGTATAATCTACCACGCGGGCCCAGTGCGGGTTGGCAACACTATTATTTAAAAGTAGCTGTTGGCTGCGATTTCATCTGCGATCCAGGATGAAAAGTAGCCTAAGTATGTCTTTCTCGAGGTCAAAGTCTATCCCTGTACCATTTCATCCAGATCCGTTCAGCCGTTTTAGCGTGAAAGCGTGACTAACAAACAAACTCACTTTCGCATTTATAATATTACTAGCTTCCGCCCGCGTCGTATGTCGATAAAAAGCCTATGTCCTTCCACAGGATGCCATCTATCTCCTTGCCAAATTTTATCGAAATCCGTTCAGTGGTTTAGGCGTGAAAAGGTAACATACCTACAGACAGATAGACAGAGTTACTTTCGAATTTATAATATTAGTCTCGATCCCGTGGGAATATCGGGATAAAAAGTATCCTATGTCCTAATCCAGGTCATGGTCTACCCCTGTGCCAAATTTCATCCAAATCCGTTCAGCCGTTTTAGCGTGAAAGCGTGACAATTGTTTGTCACGCTTTCACACTCACTTTTAACATTTTATAATATTAGTTAGGGCTTGAGCTACGCGATGCATCGACAGTAGGGAAGGTTCGGGGAGCGCAAATACCTCACTCGCGCAGTAATGGCATGCAGCCTCCTTACCTATAAAACAAATAGCTTAGTTGAATCCGTTTCCACCAGTGCTAAGCTATGTGCACCAATGAATTTGATTGGTGGATATCAAACGCATCCATAGCACCGTAGTAGAGTACTTTGTAAAGTATTACATTATTTTAATTATTGTGAATGTGGAGACTATGTGGATCATTCTTTTCTTTTTATTATTTATTTTTCCTTAGTTTTAATTAATCATGGTCTGGCAGTTTGAGTAATTTATGCGGCCTACCCAAATGTCCTGTTTTTGGTATTGTTCGTCAAATCGTTGAGCTCCCTAAATTCTGAGTTGAGCTGCACGATCACTGACAAATGCGTGCACTGACTGGACAGGTCCACTCAATCTGTGTGGTTATTTCCTCAAAAGACCATTTCAGACACCAATCTACATGGTCTTCACATAATCTGACCAAGATTATGTCTGGACTTTAAAAGAGACTGTGACCTCTGAGTTTGTTTCGGCCTTTCTTCTCAGAGTAGTCAGATAAGAAACGCCGACCTCATCTAGTTTTAAAAATGTGTTTGACGTGTAAAAGTGTTTGTACAAACCTACTTACAGAAATAAATCATTTATCATTTACCCTACTGCATCTATAATTTTACCTTTGTCATCTATACATATCGACTGTGAAAAGGTAAAATTGCTAAAGCGCCAAAACGTGAAATTTCAGAAATGAATTTTAAAGGTTTTTAATTTAAAATTTATTTCTGAGATTTCACGTTTTGGCGCTTTAGCAATTTTACCTTTCCACCGTCCCAACTGGGTAATACGATACCCCTTGGTTAGACTGGTTGTCAGACTTTCGTGCTTCTGACAACTCGTAACGACTGTCAAAGATCCACAAATGACAGCCGGGACCAACGGCTTAACGTGCTTTCCGAGGCACGGAGGAGTCTCGATATGTGAAAATGGTCACGCATCCACGGACCAACCTCGGCAAGCGTAGCTTAACCTGATGGATCGACCCGAGCAGCTGTTATTACTTAGCCACGAGCTCCTCTAACTATATCTAAAGTATGGCGTCGAAAAAATCCTCCGCATCGCTGTCGGCTGGTACTGTACCCAAGAGACTGGCGGCATTGCCACGTTGTATGGCAATGTTTAGCCTCTGACCAAGGTAAAACCCAGCCCTTGGGTCACGGGAAGTGACCCGAGTGACAAGCAGCCGTTTGGAGATTTCATTAAACAGACTATGATTTTGGTTTTTTATGAAAGTAGTTAGTTATGTAATCAAATGTAGACAATAAATTTTTACATCTAAAGGACATTGACCAGACCATATATGGGAGTTGGACCAAGTGCTGCCCAGAATGGGCACATAGTGCATTATTTTCCTGGAGCTAATAATAGTCTGTAAACCAAAGCTCAATAAAATCTATCCGAGGAGTTTTGAGAAAAACTAATTTTTGTTGAATATTTTTTATTTATGAATACCAACCAACCGATGGCGCATTTTATTAAATAAAGGCAGTAATTCTGTTAAACAACACATTATTATTTTATTTGTATGCATATCATTTACATGTTAGATATTTTTTACTGACCATCCATAAATGGAAATTGGGCCAAGCGCTGCCCAGAATGGACACATAGTGCATTATGTTCCTCGGGCCTATACTAGTCTGTAAACTAAAGCTCAATAAAATCTATCCGCGGAGTTTTGAGTAAAACTATTTTTTGTTGAGTATTTTTTTATTGATGAATACCAACCAAACGATGGCGCATTTTAAAGTGCTGCCTAGAATGGACACATAGTGCATTATTTTCCTTGGACCTATACTAGTCTGTAAACCAAAGCTCAATAAAATCTATCCGCGGAGTTTTGAGAAAAACAATTTTTAACCGACTCTTCAAAAAGGAGGAGGTTCTCAATTCGTCTGTATGTTTTTTTTGTGTGTATGTTACGCGATTACTCCGCCAATTATGAATCGATTTTGATGATTCTTTTTTGTTTGGTGGGTCATGCTTCAGAGGTGGTCCCATATAAATTTTATTAACTTTGCTTGCGTAGTTTTTGAGTTAGCTACAATAATTATGTATTTATCCCACTTAGTGTATGTAGACGATATATTGTTTGACTCCTTCACTGTTATTTACATACCAGGTAGTGTTATTCGAATTTGTGTGGGGTAGGTACCACAACTAAAAAGTGAAAAATAAAAACTTTAAAAAAAAAAAAAAAACAGACTTCCAAAAAAACACTAAAAACGTGAAAAATAACTTTAATTTCGGAAGTCGGTGGCAAAAAACGAAAATTGAAAAGCAAAGACACCGACTTCCGAAATTAAAGTTATTTTTCACGTTTTTAGTGTTTTTTTGGAAGTCTGTTGTTTTTTTTTTTTGTAAAAAGTTTTTTTGTTGAGTTATTTTTTATTGATGAATACGAACCAACCGATGGCGCATTTTGTTAAATAATGACAGTAATTTTATTAAACAACACATTATTATTTCATTTGTATGCATAACATTTACATGCTAGATATTTTTTACTGACCATCCATAAATGGAAGTTGGACCAAGTGCTGCCCAGAATGGACACATAGTGCATTATGTTCCTTGGGCCTGTACTAGTCTGTAAACCAAAGCTCATTAAAATCTATCCGAGGAGTTTTGAGAAAAACTATTTTTTATTGAGTATTTTTTATTGATGAATACCAACCAACCGATGACGCATTTTAAAGTGCTGCCCAGAATGGACACATAGTGCATTATGTTCCTTGGGCCTATACTAGTCTGTAAACCAAAGCTCAATAAAATCTATCCGAGGAGTTTTAAGAAAAACTATTTTTTATTGATGAATAACAACCAACCAATGGCGGAGGAGGAGTTGAGGAGTCCCTATGGGTACCTTCCGGCTCCATCATCAGACCCTGGCTACAAACTTGGGCTATACTAGGTACTTTTCAAGACAAAGTCAACGATTCCAAACACGATGGCGCTATCTTGTTTGGTTGATGAGTTCCTATGGCCACCTTCCGGCTCCATCTTCAGACCCTGGATACAACCCTGGGCTATACTAGGTACTTGCAAAGCCAAAGCCAACGAGTCCAAAGACGATGGTGCTGTCTTCTTTGGTAGAGGAGTTCCAATGGATACCTTCCGGCTGCGTCATCAGACCTTGGACACCACCTAGTGTAATAGGACTTTTCAATACGTATCCAATGAAACCACATACGACGGGGCTATCTGGTTTACTTCAGGAGTGCCCGTAACCACCCTCCAGCTCCATCATCAGACCCTGGACACCATGTGAGGCTGTAGCACTTGTCAAGATAAACTCAACGACGCTATCTTATAGATTTCCAATAATTAAGTAAATTTAATTATAATAAAAAAGTAATTTTTGTATAATTTGATGCAAGGAACCATTTGGAAGCACTCCCATGTCTGGGCAGCATTTGGTCCAAATCGGTCAATATCCTTTAAATATTCGGTGTGACGATATTATTTATTGCATTTCATAATCAATATTTTAGACAACTAGTTAGCCTTATTTCATATTTTCATACAGTAATATTGCCAAATTAATCAAAACAGTGAAATATTTGACAGCTATTTGCGACGTTACCAACTTTCAGAATACACGCTTTTAATACCTAAATAAAACATTTTAATTGGCGGTCGCTTAGTAACAATCTCTAATCTACTCGGACTTTATCTTCATTATAATAATGACCAATGTCCAGTGTTTCTATGTATGTAACTTTAAAAGGGATTAATGTCACCTTTCATACAGGACCCTATCCCACGATACCTTTTATACGGAACCCCTCGGATTAGTGAAGATCTCTTTCTGATACTGTTAACTTGCTAATATCATATTTAACCACAGATGGTTCACTCCGCAAAATCATTTAAATAAAAAGCGACTCTCGCCACGACACAATAAAGCGCAATTCAGGTCGCACAGCGGTAATTCCCTACAATTATATTCACATAGAAGCCATGCTACGTATCGCTACGCAGTGCTACGCCGTGCTACGGATTGCCATGTAGTGCTTCGTATTGCTACGCCGTGCTACGTAACGCTACTCCGTGCTATATCTCGTTACACCGTGCCACGTAGCGCTACGCCAGGCTACGGAACGCTACGCCGTGCTACGGATCGCTACACCGTGACACGTAGCGCTACGTCATGCTACGGATCACTACACCGTGGAACGTAGCTCTACGCTGTGCTACGGATCGCTACACCGTGGAACGTAATGCTACGCCGAGCTACACATTGCTATGCTGTGCTAAATATTGCCACGATAGCATAGGCTACAAACCTCTACAGCTTGCTACAAAGCTCTACGCCGTGCTACATATTGCTACGCAGTGCTACAAAGCTCTACGCCGTGGCGATATTATCCTAAATGTAGTACTACTACACTGTATAGGCTTACGAGAGAAGACGATACACCTTTCAGCAAAATAAAAAGCACAAGTCTTCTACAATTACTAAAAAGCCTATTTTATTCAACTCCTAAATAATTCAACATAATCTAAATGGAGATTAAGGAATAAACATCGAAAAACATAATAAAAGTTGCTCCCACTGCGTTCGGGAGGCATGAGGCATGAGGCACCGAGGTATAAAGACAGTCGCAATCGGGCGCCCCTTGCTCCGATTAATTTAAATACCGAGCATTCCACAGACTAGGGGACGGATTTGAATGTGGAATAGTTTTTTTTTAATTCTTTCTTTTTTTGAACATGTAACGCTTTTTTCTTTTTTTTCCCTAATGCATAATTATGCATAATCAGCCTATAACATTCCCACTACTGGGACCTGGGACACAGGCCTATCTCTGTGATAATAGAGGGCAGTAATCCATCACGCGGGCCCAGTGCGGGGTGATGCAATTAGCTACCAAAAGAAAATGTATGACGTTTTTTACACGAAATCGACTCGTTTTTTATATTATTTTATAATATTACTAGCTGCGCCCCGCGTTTTCACCCGCGTAAGTCTCGATCCCGCGGGAATATCTGGATAAAAAGTACCCTATGTCCTATTCCAGGTCATGGTCTTCCCATGTGCCAAATCTCATCCAAATCCGTTCGTAAACAAACAAACAAACTCACTTTTGCATTTATAATATTTTATTTTTTAATTTTTTTTTAATTGTTTATTAAATAAGGAACAAAACAACTTATAAACAGAAACATCACAAAAACCTCGATAGTTTAGTCCGGATGTTGAAACACTTTAAGCAAGCTTAATACTAACGGAATATAATAATAATTCATAGTTAAAACATAGAAAAACATTGTGACGTAATTTGTAAACAATAATACAAAACGACGTAATAATACAACAGGTACAAAAACGACGACGGCGCGGTCAGACAGCCCGTCGATGCAACTTAGGATTAGGATGACTGCCCCGTCTTTTCTTTAGAAACAAAAAATCTAAAACCACGTGTACATAAATAAAAATAAAATATCCATCAGAGCATCCAAGTCCGCCCCCCATACAAAGGAGACAGAAATTTATAACATCGGTAATGTAGGGCTGCGCCCCCCGCCTCTCTATACAAGTGGCAAAGTAGTCGGCAAATGGACAATCTTATTGCAGGAGTCACTACTAACTAATAATAGTTATGTAACTAGCGTTATGTTGGGTAATCCTGTTTGCAGAGGATTGAGGCCGGTGAAATAATTGAGACTTTTGATCCAAAATAACTGGTGTAATTGATAAATCACAGGTTTTTATTATAATTACTAGAACGAACACATTCTTCTCGGCGTTGGTTGAATTAGAAAAGCTTGGTGTCATGGCTTCCAAAAAACACCTCAAATTAAATTAAATTCTTGTAAATTATCCGATTGGTAGACTAGCCGACGTGTCATCGATGTCAGCCAACCACAGCGGTCGGCTAGTGATTGCCGTTTAGTTTCTCATTACGGTGTAGTGATGTGAAGTTACTAATGTAGTGCGGCAACAAATCCTAACTAATTATAAATGCTGGCAGCATTGCTATACAACTTATTCTAATTCTAATCAAAATAAAAACTAAAGTTAATTGATTTTGAATAGAATCGCCACATAACACTATGACATATTATATTCACACCCATTCACAACTCCTCATGCACACTCCTACACACTCACACACACGGTACACTTAGCAATGCTTAGATGGTGATAGCAATTCACTACTCACTCTGTTTGTTTCTGCTGCATATACTGTATAGTTATTTAATTGTATATTCGTAATTGGCTGCAAGACTAGTTTATATAGTTTAAGATAGCATTTCAAAGAGCTGTGGATTTTGTGAATAGTAAATAAATAAACGTGGCAAACAGTAACAACCACAATAACAACCCAGCCAGCGTACAACCCAGTAACTGGGTAATACGATACCCCGTGGTAAGACTGGTTGTCAAACTTTCGGGCTTCTGACGACTCGTATCGACTGTCAAAGATCTACGAATGACAGGCGGGACCAACGGCTTAACGTGCTTTCCGAGGCACGGAGGAGTCTCGGTATGTAAAGGTCACCCATTCACGGACCAACCCCAGCAAGCATTGCTTAACCTAATGGATCGACCCTATTTCTGGTTAAATCGGCAGTGCCCGATAGCTCCTTAATAGTATACCTAGATAAGTAGGTATTTCATTAAGGCCGTACCCTACCTCAAATTGCTTAGCATGATCCTCCGTTATGCCGAAAAAAATGCAGTATTCATTTTGAAATAAATATATGTTAAGGTTGAAGATTGATGCTAGGTCCTATGTTTGTCGAAAACACAATTACATAACATTTTCTCGATAAAAGAAAATTCCAAAGTTACCTCTAAACCGAACTATAAACCGCTGGTATTCAAAAATACTTCAAATTAGATCATGAAACTTTGCATAATAATTGAACTAATTAGAAAGCAGGTCTTATGTTTTTTTTATTTTTATTACTTACCATTATTTTCATCGTAAAAAGCAATTACCTAAACTATTCTAGTTTTGAGAGTCGCCCGCACTCCACTCTGTCTCGCTCCCACTCAGGCCGCGAACAGTATGGTGCGATCGAGATAAAATCTGAGGTAGGGTACGGCCTTACGACATTGATCTACATTCGAACATCAATCAATTCAATATTCATCACAACTTCCCAACTGCCAAAAAGCCTACGTTTAAAAAACATCCCCTGATCCTCCAAATCATAATTTGTCTACATAATACATAATCAGCCTATAATGTTCCCACTGCTGGGACACAGGCCTCCTCTCTGTGAGAGGGAGTGGGCCGTAATCTACCACGCGGGCCCAGTGCGGGTTGGTAGATGTCACATGTGTTCGAATTTTTGGTTGTAGGACATGCCGGTTTCCTCACGACGTTTTCCTTCACCGTTTTGAGAGTAGTGGCGATGAAATAATTTACACAAAGTAAAGCGCCTGTCAGGGTTCGAACACACGACCTACAACTCGTAAGTCGTGGCCGTTACCACTGGGCCACCACTGCTCATAATTTGTCTAATAAAAGCATATTCCCCCATAAGCACAGTCCCCCATGAGCCACGCAGCAGGTGTATTGTATTCCCCCCTGTTTACGTAACTTTGACTTCTCTCTGTCACGGAGCTTATTGTCACACATTATAATGGGTTGTTATTTTGAGACAGAACTTTTATGAGATAAAAGAATAATTGTTATTTTTCAGTGGAAAATATTTATATAAACACTAGCTTCCGCCCGCAACTTCACCAGCGTGGTATGTCGATAAAAAGTAGCCTAGCAGCAAAGTAGCCTAGTGTCCTGCTCCAGCCCCGTGCCAAATTTCATCCAAATCCGTTCTGCCGTTTTAGCGTGAAAGTGTAACAAACAAAAAAACAAACAAACTAACTCACTTTCGCATTTACACTTAATATTAGTTAAGATATTATCAATCCATACTAATCCATACTAATATTATAAATTCGAAAGTAACTCTGTCTGTTTGTCTGTCTGTATGTTACCTTTTCACACCTAATATTCCCACGATATTCCCACGGGATCGAGACTTACGCGGGTGAAACAGCGGGGCACAGCTAGTACATTCATATAATTCTATTACGCGGTAAATAACGCTAGTAAATACCTACCTAATGTAATAACGAAAATTAATAACATAATTCAAAAATAGCTCCAATAAACAAATAACCTTTACAAAAATGTTAAAAACAAAAAGCTGGTTCAATTTGAACATAGTTATTGTGGAGTTCACATCAAAGCCTCAATATTACATTATTTCATAAACTGATTCCCTTTGATCTCACTACGAGGGGCCAAGCGCGAGCGGATGGTATATGGGGGTTCCGCAGCCAAGGTAACTGCAGCCTAAGTAGCGTCCTAGATTTTACTTTGTGACGAGACATGCTGTGAATGTGTGTGTACGCGTAGGAACTCTCTGTACCTGCCGTCTGAGACCATGGTCACCATGGTGGAGTCGGAATTGTGTGGGTGTGTGTGTATGTGTTATAATAATAATAACGTGTTCGGAGTAAGGAAGTATTCCAGTAAGTGCTCGTAGGGATCTTGACCATCTTCCGGGCTCTGGGATTGTTCTGAAAGCCGTGGAATACCTCTCCACTCCTCAAGCACCTCAGGAAGTGTTGCCCTCTTGTCGCTTTGTCACTATGTGCTAGCGACTGTTTTTGCGGGCCCATTATTGAGTGTGCAAGTCACCCCCTGCCATTTTATCCGTGTATATATAAAACATTGATCAGGCAGGGGCCATACATACAGTCCTTCCATAGTTCCAAGTTACCAGTCCACTTTAGCCACCCAAACTCATAATCCATTATCTTTGTTTCCCAATCCTGCAATACTTGTATAGTGCGAACAGGGATAATCGTCGGTTGGTGAATTCATTCCATTAAAAACGTCTAACGGGCCTCTGCGAGTTGGCTTCGGCCCCTCGTACGCCTTCCAAAAGACCGGGACCCCATGGTCCCGAGATATGTCAACATATATAAAAATAATAATAATATATGATTTATTTCAGGCTACGGCTAGGTTATGTGCTGACACTACTCGTCTTCACGCACACATTCACAGCGTGTTTGTACACTTAGTTACCAGAAGTAAAACGCGCGTCGCTTCGTGAGATAAAAATACTGTACTTTAAATCGATTGTGGAACATCTCGCCTCTGTTACCGCCACAGCCGTGACACGGCGCGGTGCATAGGCATTGCTTCAAGAAGCTAATGCTCGGTTCCTATAAACAAAAACGAATCGTTTTGCTTACCAATAGGAGTAGTTTTTACCCGACTACGGCGAAGAAAAAAGGAGGGTTATGATTTAGACCGGTATGTATGTATGTTCATCTGTTCCCTCATATCTTCTAAACGACTCATCACAATTTGACATATGAGGTATCGTTGGAAGCGTCTTGATCGTCCGCTGGTTTATAGGCTATGTGACGTCACATAAAAATGGCGCCCTCTAGAGGACATAAAGTCAGGAATAAAAATAAAAAAATTGTTTAATCGTACCATATTGGGTATCAAATGAAAGGGCTTAATGAGCACATTTCAAAAATATATATATATTATAACCACAAAAGAAAAAAAGTAATAAAAACTAAAACCCAACTACGACTAAAAAGGTATAGGTAAGGTAAGTAGGTAATCTATTCGATTTATGCCCTAACACGTGTGACTCCGGATTTTTAATTTGTCTGTCTATGGTGTCTTGTTTATACCTTTTTAGTCGTAGTTGGGTTTTAGTTTTTATTACTTAAATTTTTTACTAGGTCGTTTTTTGCCAAACTGGGCATATAAATAGATTCGCAAGCCAATTTTACCTGTGATAGCCACTACTTTAATGGGAGGGTCTACAATGCAAAGCTATGAGATATCTGCTTCATTATTGGTAAAGATACAAGAGTCTTAATATTAACCGATAAAGGTCCGTAAACTATAGGAATCGGCCATGAGTGCTTCGCGTCGCGACATTTGAACTGATGCTTACGTTGCAGTCTCTGAAATGAAATGAATATGTTTATTCTGTAAATAGGATATTGGAATCACTTTTACACGTCATATTGAAAAATATTCAAAATAAGCTAGATGAGGTCGGCGTTTTCTATCTGACTACTCTGAGAAGAAAGGCCGAAACAAACTCAGAGGTCACAGTCTCTTTTAAAGTCCAGACATAATCTTGGTCAAGCCATATGAGGACCATGTAAATTCGAGTCTGAAATGGTCTTTTGAGGAAAGAACCACACAGATTTGAGTGGACCTGTCCAGTCAGTGCAAGCATTTGTCAGTAATGGCGGAGCTCAACTGAGAACTTAAGGAGCTCAACGACTCGACGAACAATACCAAAGAAAGGACATTTAGGTAGGCCGCATAAAATTCCCAAATTGCCAGACCATCGATAAAATTAACTGAGAACGAAAAAAAATAAAAAATTCACATAGTCCTCACATTCACAATAATAAAATACTTTACAAAGTAATCATGTCATTTTGTATAGAATATTCAATAATGTCAATTTGTAAATAAAACTGGTTGATATACTTTGATGATTTTCCATATTATTCAAAATGTTACAATGCTTAGCAGAGCGAGCAGCTCAATCCCATGCTTTTTTGTCTTCTAAATAATCTGAAATTTTATAGTACCCTTTTCTAAAAGTTTGGTTTTAATGCAGCTTTTAAATCGTTTAATGGGTAAGTTTCGAATTTATTTCTACCGTCAGCAACCAGCTCACTGCATGCAATCAGTTATTGAATATTACCTATCTACCTGAGTGGTTCTGTGATTGGTTCATAATATCTCCGTCTTGAACCCCAAATCCCTTATTGAATTTGGTTATAGCTTCTATGAACTGTATGCTATAGCTAAGGCGTGTATTTTGGTGATCCCGAAAATTATTCTTATTTCTAACCGACTTCAAAAAAGAAGAGGTTCTCAATTCATCTGTATGTTTTTTTTTTTGTATGTTTGTTACGCGATTTCTCCGCCAATTTTGAATTGATTTTGATGATTCTTTTTTTGTTTGGTAGGTCATGCTTCAGAGGTCCTATATAAATTTTATTAACTTTGCTTGCGTAGTTTTTGAGTTAGCTTCAATATTACGTTTTTTCCCATTAAGTATATCTGGACGATGTTTTAAGTTACTCTGTCACTGTTATTTACATAGCAGGTAGTGGTATTCGAATTTTAAAAAGTGAAAAAAAAACCTTTGCCAAAAAAAAAAATACTGACTTAATAAAAACACAAAAAAATTAAAAATAACTTTAATTTCGGAAGTCGGTTGTTTTTTTAATACACCTATTTGCTTACATTTAAATGTATTTATTTTTTGGAAAATGGTGTCTTCTTCTCATCGCATACGGAACCCTAGAAATATCCAATAACAGGGCGCGTCGCGGCAAAGCATACCGCGGTGCGCAGGGTTGTCATTGTGATTTTGTTATTGTTTTTAAAATATTTATCGTGTTTTGCTGAGCAAATCAGTTGCATTTTCTTGTTGAGTACTAAAGTACTTATATTATAACACTAGCTGCCCGCCCCGGCTTCGCACGGGTAGCACTAAGTACCTACCCTACCTACCCTACCTACCCTACCTACCCTACCTACCCTACCTACCCTACCTACCCTACCTACCCTACCTACCCTACCTACCCTACCTACCCTACCTACCCTACCTACCCTACCTACCCTACCTACCCTACCTACCCTACCTACCCTACCTACCCTACCTACCCTACCTACCCTACCTACCCTACCTACCCTACCTACCCACCCTACCTACCCTACCTACCCTACCTACCCTACCTAACCTACCTAATACCTAACTTTTCCTGAATTTTCTTTGCTATAAACCTCACGGAGCCCGAGACCTTTCCAACGAATGCAAAACCGTGGAAATCGGTTCGTGCGTTCTGGAGTTATAGCGTCAGGAAGGAAAACCCGACTTATTTTTATATAGTAGATAGTACAATCACCGTTTTGATCACAATGATGAGACTTGTGTACTTATATCAGGGGGCTTAAAACAGTCACTTTGGCAGAATCATAACAGGAAAATATTATGAATCAACGTAAAATGTCACAAACTGACAATTCATAATATGATCTGCGTGCGATTCATATTACGAAATAATTCATCTGTTTGACAGTTTTCTATGGAGATTCGTAAAATGGTCCACATAATATAAATTGCATTTGTGTCAAATTAGAGGAATTGCTAATGACAGCTGGAAATTCAGGAAATGAAATGCTTTTAGAGGAATTGCTAATGTGACCGTTTTAGACCCACTGGTACCTAATTAAAAGTGAAGCGAAACAATTTACTTCTTCAAAAAGGAGGAGGTTCTCAATTCGTCTGTATGTTTTTTTTTTTTTTTTTTTTTATGTTTGTTACGCGATTACTCCGCCAATTATGAATCGATTTTGATGATTCTTTTTTTGTTTGGTAGGTCATGATTCCGAGGTGGTCCCATATAAATTTTATTAACTTTGCTTGCGTAATTTTGGAGTTAGCTTCAATATTACGTATTTTTCCCACTTAGTTTATCTAGACGATATCCTGTTTGACTCCTTCACTGTTATTTACTTAGCAGGTAGTGGTATTCGGATTTGTGTGGGGTAGGTACCACAACTAAAAAGTGAAACGTAAAAACCTTTTACAAAAAAAAAAACAACCGACTTCCAAAAAAAACACTAAAAAGTGAAAAATAACTTTAATTTCGGAAGTCGGTGGCAAAAAACGGAAATTGAAAAGCAAAGACACCGACTTCAGAAATTAAAGTTATTTTTCACTTTTTTAGTGTTTTTTTTGGAAGTCGATTGTTTTTTTTTTTGTAAAAAGTTTTTGTTAGGTATTTTTTGAAAATGAAGAAAAAGAAACAGTTAAGTAGTTACGTAAAATCAGATATGATGGCCCCTTGAGTATATTTCAGTCATTCCATTCAGCCCCTCTTAGCACTTTGCTGACAGGCTTTTAGACAAAGCTTGACTTATTCTTAAAGCGCGAGCTCGAGATCACCTCACAATAGCTTGTAAAACGCTCCGTGGCACTATTGACGCTCCTGAGGCCCTAGACAAAGTGACATTCTATCAGCGATAACGATGATGGAAGAGGCAAAAATGTATAGGGCTGACATGAGCTATCGAAAAGCTTATGTCAATCCTGTTGACAGTCGTAGAAATACGAAACGCTTTCGAAGCGATTGTCACTTGTCTAGGCCCTCTGATCTGCTTGATGTGCTGGCGCGCTTCATTGTTCCAGACAATTACTGCCAGAGTAGAAAGCACAAACGGTTTGCCGTGCTTCCATGTCGTACGGTTGCACGTGCTAAGTTGCCAATTCCCCGTGTACTGGCCCCGCTTAATGATCTCTTGGATTCTAACCCAACAGGCGATCTGTTTGCGGATGGATGGTCGGAGATTTTATTGGTATATCAGAAGTACTGTGAGAGGAATTTATGAAAGTGTAGTTAACCTCTACGTTTTCATTTTCTTATTTTCCTATGTGTTATTTATTGTCTCTTTTATTTTTATAATTTTAGTTACTATATTATTAAATGGTTGCACAACCGTTGTAATGAAATAAATAAATAAAAACCGACTTAATGATTTCGTGCTGGATGTGCCGATATGAGTCATAAACAGACCATGTAAAACGACTCTTACCGCTACCAGAATCACAACACAACACTAAAACTCCACTCCCTCACAACTAAATATTGTGTGTGGCAACCCCGCTCGGTAATTATTACATTCCGCGGCTTCGGGCTGCATTCACTCGCAATATGATTTGTAACCAACGTCGAGGTACATGCTGGGCCAATGTTACAGAATTATTATATTATTTACTAGCTGGGGCTCTATATGTTAGGTACTAATCTGTTAAATCTACATAATTATTATGTAGGTAAGTAAGTACAACCTAAACCAAGCAAACCGTGAGGCAGCACATCTGATGAAAGGCGTCTCTGCCGTCTATGGATACACATCCCAGAGTCAACGTCAGCGTTGTCTTTGCTTTTCAATTTTCGTTTTTTGCCACCGACTTCCGAAATTAAAGTTATTTTAAACTTTTCAGTGCTTTTTTTGGAAGTCGGTTTTTTTTTTTTGTAAAAAGTTTTTATTTTTCACTTTTTAGTTGTGGTGCCTACCCCGCACTAATTCGAATACCACTACCTGCTATGTAAATAACAGTGAAGGAGTATTTGAATAAATCATCTAGATAAACTAAATGGGAAAAATACGTAATATTGAAGCTAACTCAAAAACTACGCAAGCAAAGTTAATAAAATTTATATGGGACCACCTCGGAAGAAGAATGACCTAATATAAAAAAAAGAATCATCAAAATCGATTCATAATTGGCGGAGTAATCGCGTAACAAACATACAAAAAAAAAAAAACATACAGACGAATTGAGAACCTCCTCCTTTTTGAAGAAGTCGGTTAAAAATACATTATTTTGTCATTCGCTTTCTGCGATTATCAGGATGACACTATAATCATCTCACCGTGAAATCTTAGGTGAAGTGAGCTTGGACTGAACTGTCACTGCCTTAGCATCAGTAGGTATCGATGACAATGACAGCTCACTCCACGCTCACTTCACCTCGTAAACGAATCAAACATATATTTATTTAAAAATTATTTTGCCACCGACGGCACCGTGCAAGTGGCGAAGATTTCGGCCAACAAGATTTGAAATACATGTCGTGCCAGTGCCACGAAGTCTATCAGTAACTGAGTTGTGGAGATCATGCAAGGCAACGCATTCGCTCCATATAAATTACAGGTATTCAGCTGCATCCGGTAAGTAAGACTGAAAACCGACCCCAACATAGTTGAGAAAACGTTAGGCTATGTAGATGGAGGTGAGAAGCTCGTGGCCAAGTAATAACAGCCGCTTGGGTCGATCCATCAGGTTAAGCTGCGCTTGCTGGGGTTGGTCCGGGCACCCATACCCGGACCAACCCCAGCAAGCGCACCATCTTTACATACCGAGACTCCTCCGTGCCTCGGAAAGCACGTTAAGTCGTTGGTCCCGCCTATCATTCGAAGATCTTTGACAGTCGTTACGGGTCGTCAGAAGCCCGAAAGTCTGACAACCAGTCTTACCAAGGGGTATCGTATTACCCATTTACTGGGTTGTGGAGGTCTGATAGGCAGTCGCTCCATGTAAAATACTGGTATTCGGCTGCATCCGGTTAGACTTGAAGCTGACCCCAACATAGTTGGGAAAAGGCTAGGTAGATAGATTGATGTTTAGGGTCGAGATCTAAAAACGATACCTACTTGCTAGGCAGATTGATTTTGATGTATACCCCATTTGAAATAAGATTAGACATTAAAACAAACCCTTTTACAGTCCGTTCAACTGATTTTGACTTCTATACCGTAGGCATAAGGATAGCATTTAAAGCAAAAAAAGTTACACAATACCAACTATCTACTGCGGCTGCATTTGTCATGCCACCAACGCAATAGAATTCAAAATCGGTTGAACGGAATGTAAAAAAGGCTTATCTATACGTCTAATCTTATTTCAAATGGAGTATAGATGATGATAACTTGTCCGTTAAAATTACCTCATCCATTTCTCAAAGCTTCGGGGCCTCATTCAGTGCTCTCAGCCGGTTCATGCCGCCATGTCGCAATTAATTATAATGTTGTTACAGAATTAATAACGCTTGTTGATAATAGCTAGATAACAGATTGTTACAAATTGCGAGGCTTAAATTATTTTCGAGGGTATTCAATGATTGTATTCAAAATACGTTTTTGGTTTACAATTTTGGTTTTTGGTGGCGGTGATTTTTTTGTTACTTAATTGAATTAGATATTATAAGTAGGTACTCATTCTGGCAAGTAGTAATTACAGAGCTGGCCAATAATACAAAAAGTAGGTAACACAAGACATCACAGACAGACAATAAAAAAAAATAAAAAAACCGGAGTCACACGTGGTAGTGCATAAATCTATCAGATACGTGTGACTCCGGATTTTTAATTTGTCTATCTGTGATGTCTTGTTTATGCCTTTTTAGTTGATTTTTTTGTCATAGTTGGGTTTTAGTTGTAATAATTTTTTTTTTTTTTTTTGTAGATTTATAATTTTTTTTTTTTTGAAATGTGCTAATTAAGCCGTTTCATTTGATACCAAACATGGCATAACAATTTTTTTTTAAATTCATTACTTTATGTCGTCTAGGGTGCACCATATTCATTTTAATGTGACGTCACATAACCTGTAACCAGCGGACGATCAAGACGCTTCCAACAATACCTCATTTGTCCAATTGTGACGAGGAGTTTAGAAGATATGAGGAAACACAGGAACATACATACATACGTACGGGTCAAAATCATAACCCTCTTTTTTGCTTCGCAGTAGTCGGGTAAAAGACGGAGAAGTTCGATGTGTTCCAGACAAGTAACTGTTTTGGAGCTCGCATCGAAATCCTAAAACACATAGATAGCAGGGCAAATTGCACGTAAATCGTTAATCCAAATATGGCTAAGGGGCTGAAGAGTTCCCGTAGAACCCACTAGGCGTTAATTTGATATGCCACAAGGTAGACAAACTTCATGGGAACAAAGAGATATCCAACGCGAACCAAAACCTTTATGTATAGTAACTTTTGATTGGAATTTTATATTCATTTAATTTTATCTGTCTGTATGCCTATTCTATTATGAGTCTATACTAGGCGTAGAGCGGCGGAGGAGCTCGTGGCTAAGTAATAACAGCCGCTCGGGTCAATCCTTGCCGGGGTTGGTCCGTGTATGGGTGACCATTTTCTCATATCGAGACTCCTCCGAGCTTCGGAAAGAACGTTAAGCCGTTGGTCCCGGCTGTCATTTGTGGATCTTTGACAGTCGCTACGAGTCGTCAGAAGCACGAAAGTCTGACAACGTCTAACCAAGGGGTATCGTAACTGGGTTGTGGAGGTCAGATAGGCAGTCGCTCCATGTAAAATACTGATATTCAGCTGCATCCGGTTACACTGGAAGCCGACCCCAACATAGTTGGGAAAAGGCTAGGCAGATTGCAGATTGACTAGGCGGAGACGACAATACGACAAAAAATAAAACTCCGTATATCTAATGACGTTCTCGGTCTACATACAAAAAATTAATCAAATATATCCAATAGTTTAGTTACGATAGCTATAGTCGGCCCATTACTATTTAATTTGTTTGAAAAAATGACTTTTTTTAAATTTCGATGTTAGGATTTATTTGATAGTTCCAAAATACTCTTAAATGCATTAGTATTGCCAGTGTTTTCATTTATTGTTGTATTGTCGTCTCCACATTGTATGTTAGGTACTCGATAATTAAATTATTTTAATTTTAATTTTAATATGTATCTACTCGTTCTGATTCTGAGAGACACAAACATAAGAGACAAAAAAAAAAAGTTCCCTCAAAGCTTTTGCAATAATTCTGCTCCAACTAAACAAAACTTCATCTGTCATTATCCCTTTCCCGCCATGACACTTGACCATAGACAAAAATGTAATTGTTTTCGCGACACGTGTTGCCACTCTAGCGACATGTTTTCCCCTATTATCGAGGTAATGTCGCCGAAGCGGGAGGGGAGGCTTACAATGGATGACAAATTGCCTGACGACAAAGCGCTACGGTTTATTGGGCTCCGTTATGAGGGTACCGGCGTATTTGTGGAGTACGAGTGGGGTGGAGATGTGTTATTGTTGAAAATATTCAGGTAAATATTTATAAGTAAAAATCAGTCTTTAATCACTGATATTTCATAAAGATTTGGGGTTGTCAGTTTCACTGTTTGCTTCGCAGTAAAAAATCTAAAACTAAGTGAGAAATGCACCACATTACAAGCTAGCTTGTCCACGTTAATGTCAGATAACTAGCCTTAACTACAAACTGAAAATTCGCATTTTAGCGTATATTACACAATGACTTCAACATGTTCATTATTTTTACCTTGTACATAAATAATTTTAATTGTTCTTTTTCCCTATGTCTGAGGCCGCGTTAAGAACCGAGTCGTTGGGTCATATATTATTGTTTTTTGTCTGTCTCGCTCGTATTTATGGAGCAGGAAGCAAGCTATCAATAAGACTCAAGGCTTGGCACATCCTTATTGCAACTGACATTTATGACCCGACGACGAGTCAGTTCTTAACGCGACTACTATAGTAAAAAAGTACTGATCGTTTTAATCGGCTTCCCTCCATTACGACACCCAGCACAGCAGTAGGACCATCTCCCTATTAAAGTATGTTAGACTCATGACCTATCGATCGTGACCGGGCTTACGGCCATGATATATCTTAAAATAAAATAGACGTAGATATATTTAGTAACCTATTCCGCTTTACTATTCTTCAAGAGTCATGAGAGTCTGTTAGAAATCGACACGTGTTTCACCTTTCAACGAGGCATCCTCAGGATGACTATTGACTTGTAAACCAGAATACGACGTGTTGCCACACCGAGCGCTGGACGCAGAGTGAATTAGGCGTGTGTAACTCTTTACGGAACCGATCCTAGTATATATAGTAGTCTATGGAACCGACTCACTGATCAGAATCATTGAAGTGATTCAAAAGATTGGTTCAGTAATAAAGTTTCAAACGCATCATTTGGATCTGAAACATTACTTTGCTCTGACTCATTCCGCGCGACGCGTCACTCGCAAGGCGACTGAGCAGTGAGCGAGCGACAGAGGGAGAAATGAAATGAAATGAAATTGTTTATTCTGTAAATAGGATATTGGAATCACTTTTACACGTCATATTATAAAAAAAATATTAAAAATAAGCTAGATGAGGTCGGCGTTTCCTATCTGACTACTCTGAGAAGAAAGGCCGAAACAAACTCAGAGGTCACAGTCTCTTTTAAAGTCCAGACATAATCTTGGTCAAGCCATATGAGGACTATGTAAATTCGAGTCTGAAATGGTCTTTTGAGGAAAGAACCACACAGATTTGAGTGGACCTGTCCAGTCAGTGCAAGTATTTGTCAGTAATGGAGACTGAGACACACTGAGTTTTTTTTGCCTCGCGAGTCGCGATTGAGCCGGCGACATAATTACAATCTATACAAGTCAGAAAGAGATACCAAATGAGATGTGTATCACTCATACAATCACAGATTTTCGTTCAAATTTACTATGTGCATTCGTTGTCGTTATCCGTGCACGTAAAAATGACCACTAAGGCGCTTACGTATCAAATACTATACGGTCGTTTTTTGTAATGTATACGTAACATTCTGTATTTTATATCCTTTGAGCCGATGATCCAAATGAGCCAAATGAAACATAGGTATCAGTGTTTCGGATCATTTCAGTGATCCAGATGTGAATGATCCAATCGCAAAAATGATACACTTTTCCCACCTCTAGAGTGAATCAATTAATTGATATAATTTGGCTGGTCTAAACATAGGCGCATATAACTGTCACGCATGTTCTCTCACAAACACTCGCCTCATCATTTGGTTCCTAAAAAATTTTACTGCGCAGATCTCGGCGCGAAGTTCGGAACTGTCAAATTATATCGGCCATATTGTATTTATGTCATCGAACTCGTTGACTTCGACCGTCTACTTCAATCTCGGTTCGAACAAGACTTACCTCATGCAAAAATAGTACCAGATTCACGACTCTCCATGCCTTCCTCTGTGCCATGATTCAGTAGGTGGCGCGCGCCACATAATGAGATAGTGAGCTGCGCCGACTGGTTATTGCCTGCCTTAATAACGTAGATACCCATATTACCCATGGCATATAGGCTTACCCATAGTATAGGTAGTTTACCTAACTATTAAACAATTTTGTTAAATTAGTGTACTAACTTTATGTGGGGAACATTTTCGTAACAATGGCAAAAAGTAGTTTAAATTAATCATGAAAACATTTTATTTACATTTGAAGGGGAAAATGAGGACAATGATATGCTTGGTGGGAGTAGACACGACAGAGGGACGTTATTATATTACGCTGAAATATTTTTGGATACAGTGCGTTTTACAGCGAAGTCGCGGGCATCAGTTACATGCCCACGAGTTCGCTCGCGTGGATGTCGGTTATTATATACTAAAACCTTACTCGAGAACCACTCTATCCGTTGGTTAAAACAGCATGAAAATTGGTGCAATAGTTTTTGAGTTTATCGCGTACAGGACGACAGACAGACGCGGCGGAGGACTTTGTTTTATAATATGTACCTAAGGATTTCTTATGCCGTCATGTTGGCTCCACTGTTGTCTGAACATTAATCATATCCTACGGCGCTACCTAATTAGGTCCGTTGCTAACATTACGACAAAGTGTTTTATATAAACACAGTTAGCCCACCACAGTAAGACCACCGACTGAAAAACTATGTCGATACGACCTCTGGAGATCTGTAGGAAGGTAAGTATCTAAAAATGTGTGTGAGTTCCTAAATTGTGTTTATAGAATAATACTGAGATAAATAGTTACATAAAAGAAATGCAATACTTAAGTAATTATGCTTTTTTTAGAATATCGACCCCCTTATTGGGTCTAAAAGGGGTTTTAAAAAGTAATAAGCGACCGAAAGTTAGATACAAAAACTAGTAGGTACCAACAATTTAATAAAAGCATAAGCATCTCAACTCTCTCCAAATTTAAAAAGCGAAAAGATTACCAACAGATAAAAATAAATAACACAGATAAAATCAGATATTTACTACTATAAAAAAGCAATATACTAGGGCTGTCAGTTACACCGATTAGGACACTTAATATATGATCACAGATATTAGCGAGTGGAATTTTAATCACCGCGCAGTACACAGCCCTAAGTGGAAAGTTGACAAGAATGGTAGATAGGGCTGGCAGGGGTACGAAATTATATCTTTTTTTCTATAATTTGTTAGTACTTATGTGTTTTTATTCAACTATTTTTTCAAATGTTTCCATCAATTTTTCTAGGCAAATCGTGTTACTGTTGAGTGAAAATCCAGTTAAGAGCTCCTGAAAAAGTGGTATATATGTATAAATGTTTTTAAAAAGGAGCCACGACCACGCTACCTACTTTTACTGACGCTATAAAACTGGGCCCGAGTTATAAATAAATGAAAATCTTTACTGCAGACCACAAATGATCCATAAAAAACACAATTAAAAAATTAATTTAGGTAATCAAAATTTAATCAAAAGAAGACACCCAGTTCTTCTGTGGTTGAGAATTCCGGGTGAAACTCGCTTCCACCTTCGGCCTGATCATCACTTACGGTGAAATGCGGTTAGGTGAAATGCAGGTCAAGAGCTTCACCGTTTTGGATAAAAAAAGGTACATACAATACATTTTTAAAGCATCATGTTTCAATCGGATACTTTTATTGAATTACAAATTCATGACGCGCCAACCCTAACCAATCAGGGGTGCCACAATCAAAATGCGCATCATCCGATTGTGGACTACTTTTTGTCGACTCCCCTACCGTCGCAGATTCATTATATTTGCCAGGAGAAGCCAGGACAAGCCGGGAGAAACAGAGGGTACAATTTTAATATTGTTTTCTTGCTCTAAGGGGACACATCATTGACTTTGACAATTATTGCAGCATTTAATCGTGAGGGTAGATTAACTATTGATGTTTTTGTGTTATTACGTACTTGTGTTGTTATGATTTTTTAATAAAAATAAGGGTTGAATAATGAGTGTTTTTTTTAAATTGTTATTTTGTCTTGTCAGGTGGCAACTCTAGCTTTTGCATCGCATTCGTATAATTAAATCAAGTGGATGAATTATAGGGCCAAACAAGGTGACTATCGCGGTCCATATTTTTAACTGACTTCTTCAAAAAGGAGGATGTTCTCAATTCGATTGTATGTTTTTTTTTTGTATGTTACGCGTTTACTCCGCCAAATACAAATGAAAAAAAAAAATACAAAAAAAAAATGTATGAATTGATTTTGATGATTCTTTTTTTGTTTGGTAGGTCATGCTTCAGAGGTGGTCCCATATAAACTTTATTTATTTTGCTTGCGTAGTTTTTGAGTTAGTTTCAATATTACGTTTTTTTTTTCCCACTTAGTTTATGTAGACGATGTTCTATGTGACTCCGTCACTGTTATTTATATAGCAGGTATGGTATTCGAATTTGTGTAGGTAGGTACCACAACTAAAAAGTGAACAATAAAAACTTTTTACAAAAATAAAAAACCGACTTCCAAAAAAAACACTAAAAAGTAAAAAAAATACTTTAGTTTCGGAAGTCGGGTGTCTTTGTTTTTCAAATTTCGTTTTTTGCCACCGACTTCCGAAGTTTTTATTCTGTCGTCTAAATGTAAAGATGAAGTTTTCAAAAGATTTTATACTCTTATAACGATAATAGATTTGCAGCAGCTTCAAATATGGCAATATACGTAGGTAGGTACCTAATCTTCAAATGCAATCGCTGGACACGAATAAATCAGTTGATATTACAACCTACGGGATTTAGAATTTATATCTAGACGAGATACCACTCTGAACGCTGTTATTGGACGTTTTGATAGATATTTATGGCATCTATGGTTACCAGTTACCATAAACTATGCAGCTTCTATAGTCTGTTTTAAAAGTATCCGATCAAAGTATAAACAAACTGTGTTCAAGTTCTTATAACACATTCGGTTTTAGCTTTTTAAACTCACCACTTTTTCCAACATTTTTTTTTATACATTAAATTGTATGGAGGAGTTCGTGGCTAAGTAATAACAGCCGCTCGGGTCGATCCATCAGGTTAAGCTACGCTTGCCGGGGTTGGTCCGTGGAGGGGTGACCATTTTCACATATCGAGACTCCTCCGTGCCTCGAAAAGCACGTTAAGGCGTTGGTCCCGGCTGTCATTTGTGGATCTTTGACAGTCGTTACGAGTCGACAGAAGCCCGAAAGTCTGATAATTGTGGAGGTCAGATAGGCAGTCGCTCCATGTAAAATACTGGTATTCAGATGTTGGGGTCGGTGTCCAGTCTAACCGGATGCAGCTGAATACCAGTATTTTACATGGAGCGAGTGCCTATCCGCTGGTATTCAAAAATACTTCAAATTAGATAATGAAACTTTGCATGATAATTGAACTCATTATAAAGCAGGTCTTATGTTTTTTTTATTTTTATTACTTACCATTATTTTCATCGTAAAAAGCAATTACCTAAACTATTCTAGTTTTGAGAGTCGCCCGCACTCCACTCTGTCTCGCTCCCACTCAGGCCGCGAACAGTATGGTGCGATCGAGATAAAATCTGAGGTAGGGTACGGCCTTACGACATTGATCTACATTCGAACATCAATCAATTCAATATTCATCACAATATCCCAACTGCCAAAAAGCCTACGTTTAAAAAAAATCCCCTGATCCTCCAAATCATAATTTGTCTACATAATACATAATCAGCCTATAATGTTCCCACTGCTGGGACACAGGCCTCCTCTCTGTGAGAGGGAGCGGGCCGTAATCCACCACGCGGGCCCAGTGCGGGTTGGTAGATGTCACATGTCTTCGAATTTTTGGTTCTAGGACATGCCGGTTTCCTCACGATGTTTTCCTTCATCGTTTTGAGAGCAGTGGCGATGAAATAATTTACACATAGTAAAGCCTGTCGGGGTTTGAACCTACGACCTACAACTCGTAAGTCGGGGCCGTTACCACTGGGCCACCACTGCTCTTTGAAAGTGGCTCTACTAATTGGCATCCGTACGTTTTCATCATCATCTGCTTAGCCACTTCCAAACTATGTTGGGGCCGGCTTCCCGTCTAACCGGCGGATGAAGCTAATGAGCTGAGTACCAGTATTTTACTTGGAACGACTGGCTATTTGACCATCATTTGACCCTATTACTAGGTAAACTTTACGATATAGATGAACCTAAGTCAATCTGCCTAGCCTTTTCCCAACTATGTTGGGTTTGGCTTATAGAAGTAAAGTGGTGACCTGAAAACTCTCAGACATTTATTACTTAGTTACTTAATAGCTGCGCCCCGCGGTTTAACCCTCATAAATCTCGATCCCATGGGAATATCGGGATAAAAAGTACCTATTCTATGTCCTTACCCAGGTCATGGTCTACCCTTGTGCCCATTTTCATCCATATCCGTTCAGCCGTTTTAGCGTGAAAGCGTAACATACAAACAAACGTACCTACTTTCGCATTTGTCCAATCCTAACTATCCTATAGATATCTCCTAACTAATATTATAAATGCGAAAGTGAGTTTGTTTGTTTGTTACGCCTTCACGCTAAAACGGCTAAAAGGATTTGGATGAAAGGTACATGGGTAGACGAAATTATCTGGAATAGGACATAGTATATTTTTTATCCCGATATTCCCATGGGATCGAGACTAACGCGGGTGAAACCGCGGGGCGCAGCTAGTAATATTATAAAATAAATTTAGTAGGATTAATTATCGTTTACCTCCTCCATTTTAGTTGCCAACTCCTCGTTTTCACAAGTATCGGACGCAGATTATGATATTAAATTGTTTCATGAGAGACGGCAGAGGACGCGGGGCGGGGGCGAAATACAATGGGGCACGGACTTGGGACGAGCCAAATTAAATTTTATTTGTTTATTTGTTTATTTGAGGGCAACCAACCAATTTTAATTAAGAGGTAAATTTTGTTAGCCTCTGTCTGGATTCTGGATCACAATATAGATTATATCTGCCTAGCCTTTTCCCAACTATGTTGGGGTCGGCTTCCAGTCTAACCGGATGCAGTTGAATACTTGTTTATTTTACATGGAGCGATTGCCTATCTGGCCTCCGCAACCCAGTAACTGGGTAATACGATACCCCTTGGCTAGACTGGTTGTCAGACTTTCGGGCTTCTGACGACCCGTAACATAAAAGATCCACGAATGACAGCCGGGACCAACGGCTTAACGAGCTTTCCGAGGCACGGAGGGGTCTCGTTATGAAAAGATGGTCACCCACCACGGACCAATCCCAGCAAGCGTAGCTTAACCTCATGGATCGACCCGTGTGGCTGTTATTACTTAGCCACGAGCTCCTCCCACAAGATAGGTACCTAATCACATCAAAGCTCTGATAGGTCCATCGTAAATTTTTCTTTCGAAAATCGAGCCTTGATTTTGAACTAAAAGCGACTTCACTTGTTTTTATATTTGAACTGACATTTTCGGGGATTCACATACACCTCGTAACCTTGTCACCATTTGAATTTCGAAGTGACGATGACGTTTAGCTAAACGTCACTGCTGTCTGGTGCCGATTTTGTGTCTACGTAACGAAACTATAGTCTATGGTAGAGTCCGCGCAACCACTCAAAAATGTAGTTCCACAATTTTCGCGGGCCTTAATTCCTTCGTGGCGCGTACAGCGTACAGTGTATGAACTATGCGGAGTCCAGTCAATTTAGTGCTAGCTGTTTAAGAAGATTCAAAATGGTAGCTTTAGCTTTCGATGAAAGACCTAACCTTCCCAGCCCGAACTTTATCATCATTCCATTTATGCTCTTAATCCCAATTTATTTGGGATCGGCCCAACATGATTTTTTCCTCAAAATTCTTATTTTAGGCTTCATATCTGTACCTAGTCACCTTATGCTAGTCAATTTTTGTTTGAAATAACGGAACTTTCGTATCTCGTTTGATTTTACTGAAAGTTCAAAATATTTTCTCCCAAAACCGTACCTGCCTCAATCAAAGGCTTTTACCGACCGCAAATCACTGCTAAACCACACCCCTCCAATCTGGTCCCGCCCCCCTTGGCGCATGCGCGTCAGCAGCCAATCAGAGAGCCCCAAACTCACCCCCCTACAAGGGTAGCAACTACACTCCCCAATTGACCGCTTACGATGTCATTTTTTGCGCGCCAAACCGATCGCTCGAGCCACGCCCTAACGAATTTAAAATTGTGCCCCTTTTTAAATCAAAAACCACAAGGCAATATCGCTTTGCAAGCCGAAGTGAACAGTCGCATCATTCTAAAATTAACTACCTAATTAACCATTAAACTAATAAATTAACCTAATAAAATTAACTGACGGACTAATTAGTGAGATGTGCAATAAAATAGTGTATAAACAATTAAATAAAAAATGAAATTTAAATACTTTGAAGTCAATTAAAGATTACAATGATGGAACAGAGGCAGAATTCGAATTTATATCCGTCGAATTTAACAGACTTGCTGGCAGTGTCCGCGTATCAACAGAATGTGGACAGATTGTCGGCGATATCCGACGGCGAAGACAAATACAATGCAGACGGCTACACCGACACGGTCGACCGTTTCGCCGAAAACGCCGACAGGTCTTCATCCCCAGTGTCTACCTTGGACGATGGTGATAGCAGCCAGTCGGCGTTCGGTGTCGACTTAACAGGCAAAGGAACGAATTTAGCGGGAAAATCTTTCACCATCGCTGCCATTTTGGGTTTAACGAATGCAGATGAAGACGTGATGAACTTGAGTGTCCAGGAGCGGCTGCAGCAGAATCAGAGGCAGCTGCAGAACTACTTGTATGCTGGCCATGATGTGCAGAGGATTAATGAAGGCTTCTGCAGAAGTATGGTCGGAGTGCCGACGGGGCTACGACAAGGTAGGATTTAAAGATACTTATCTAGGAAGATATTTAGATAGGTAATAACACGTATAATAAAGATACGAACGTCATTAACAACTGTTAGTGACGTTCATATTTTTTATATGTAAAGAATTAATAGCCAATTAACCAAAGTAATAAATTTATTACATAGGTACAAGTTTATTATGGACACAAGATGCCGCCTTGTGGGACTCCTTTGAGTTAAGCTATGAAATTATGATATTTTAATTAAATACTACATAACTTCGGCTTAATTACATGAGGCTACTGGTCTTACTTAAAAATAATAAGGAAATAACCTTTAGAAAAAATATATTATGAAGAGAACGCAAATGATTGAGTGTATCGAAAGCTTTACTTGATATGTTTAATCCTTTTCTATCAACTTTACGTTGCTCTACACTTGAGACACTCATGGTTAGATTTTTTATTGTTAAAATGAACTGCAGATAATAATTAATCTAAATTGAACATTTTAATACAAAAACTATTTATACAAAATATATACATTGGATAATTTATTATACTAAATTAACTAAAAAGACTAACTAACTATACCAATAAATATAAAATCAAAAGGACACTTAGCCGTCGAAGTATTCGTTCACATCGCTGTCGTCCGGAAACGTGCCCAGAAGACTGGCAACATTGCCATGTTGAGTGGCAATGCTAATTCTTAGGCCAAAGAACAAGCCAGCCCTCTAGTCACGTGAACTGTCGGTAGATTAGATAGCGAAACTCTATAGATATGATGAGTATTGATATTAAAACTGCAGATTTAAACGCTCGCGCTCCAATGAAAGAAATACAAAAATGCAAACATTTTTCTACATAATATTACAAATTAAAGATAAAAATCTTTAATTAACCTTGCAAGGTAACATTAGCTACATATTTTTTGTTTGATAGTCTTTTATTTTTAACCAGTGTGGGATTTCCTTTTGTTACTTTATTTTAGTTTTTAATCGGATTATTTAGATAGGTAATAACACATATAATAAAACTACGAACGTCATTAACAACTGTTAGTGACGTTCATATTTTTTATATGTAAAATCTTTAATAGCCAATTAACCGAAGTAATAAACTTATTACATCGGTTAATTAGTGATAAAATGAGTTGGTAGGTAATGAGTTGGCACGTCAATCAATCAAGCCTAGCCTTTTCCAACGATGTTGGGGTGCCCGGATGCAGCTGAATAGCGACTGCCTATTTGACTTCCACAACCCAGTAACAGGGTAATACGATACCCCTTGGTGAGATTGGTTGACAGACTTTCGGGCTTCTGAAGACCCGCAACGACTATCAAAGATCCATGAATGACAGCCGAGACCAACGGCTTAACGTGTTTTCCGAGGCACGCAGGAGTCTCGGTATGTAAAGATGGTCACCCATCCACTGAACAACCCCGGCAAGCGTAGCTTAACCTGATGGATAGACCCGGTGCGGCTGTTATTTACTTAGCCACGAGCTCCGTTTGCACGTCAATCATATATAAATAATTTAAAAATATGAGGTCAGCGTTTTCTATTTGACTACTCTGAGAAGATAGGCCGAAACAAACTCAGAGGTTTCAGTCTCTTATAGTACAAACCATGTAGATTAGTGTCTGAAATGGTCGTTTTAGGAAAGAACCACCCAGATTTGAGTGGGCCAGCCCGTGCAAGCATTTGTCAGTAATCGTATAGCTCAACTCAGAATTTAAGCAGCTCAACGATTCGACGAACAATACCAAAGAAAGGACATTTGGGTAGGCCGCATAAAGGACTCAAACTGCCACACAATAATTAAAACTAAACTTATCTGAGAAAGGACCAAAAAAAACAAAAGAAATGTAAGCTGAAATCAATTTAATACATCAACATATTATTGTTAGCAGTCGACGGGAAAATAAATAAAAGCAAAGGGTAACAAAACAACAATAATAAGTAGTATTGCACGTATGCTCAGGGGGCTTAAAACAGTCACTTTGGCAGAATCATAATACCTATTATGAATCATCGTAAAATGTCACAAACTGACAATTCTTATTATATCTGCGTGCGATTCATATTACGAAATAATTCATCTGTTTGACATTTTTCTATGGAAATTCGTAAAATGGTCCACTTATTATGAATTGCTTTTGTGTCAAATTAGAGGAATTACGAATGACAACTGGAAATTCGGAAAATGAAATGCTATTAGAGGAATTGCTAATGTGACCGTTTTAGGTCCACTGTTCCAAAATGTAAACAAACCATGTTCAGTTATTATAGGGAATTAGTAACATTCATTTGCTGGGTAATTTCGGTTTCAGCCGTTGCGCCTGATCTCTCTCCAGTCGTGTCGGATTGCCGTTCCATCGGACTTTGGGAGTGAGGCAAGAGGGAGTGCACCTGTGTCTGCGCACACACTTGTCCACTAATATCTCCCGCACTGAAGGCTAGTCTCCGTTGACATTGGCCGCCGTGGCCGAAATACAGGCTGGAGACTATTGATTTATTTAGATTTCAACTGTATATCTTACTCTCCACTTTTTCCAACAACTATTGTTTTAATAACATTATAAAATTGAAAAAACATCGACGAAAATTGAGATTATAAAATTAACCACAATTTGTCAAACGATAACATCTTAAAGGTGATCTGAAATTAGGATTTACAAGTATTCAAATAATCGATCAATGTACTCAATTTGTAAGTGGCAGGGATCCATTGAATATTAATGTTTTATTAATTGCCATGTTTATTTTCTTTACATTAATCCTTGACATAATCACTGTATTTGACATTATTCCCATTATTATAGATACCTCCAATTTCAACTCTTAGTAGCTTTTGTGGACATGATAATTATTCAATTTGTTACAGTTGTAATAGCAATCACGTCATTTGGTTGAAATAGGTTAATTTTTTTTGTTTTTTATTGTTTCTTTTATATAGTTTTTTTTTCTATTTTCTATTTTGTGAATGTGTGAACTTTGTAGGCATATTAGACTGTAGGTTTATTGAACATCTTCTATTTTGTTAAGCACCTGGTACTTACTTGTTGAAAGGCTTACATTGTCCTCCCATGCCCACTAACACTGTAATTTGAAAATATTGTAAAAGCCAATTATTTTTAAAAGAGTAACCGTGGAGTTTCTTGTCGGCTCTTCTCCATAGGAAACGACCACTTGGAACCGTACACCTAGCTTCTGACGTTTCATATGTGCCCATGTAGGTTTATGTGAAATAAAATATTTTGATTTTGATTTTGAATGTTTTATGATCCATTTGTTGACATTTTCATCAGACACTTTTCGCACAAACTTTATATTAGCATTACAAAATATTCTATTGAACTTGTATTAAAATAATTCGCGTACCATTCCTGTGACATTTAATAGGGGATAATAAAAACAGGGTTTAATTAAAGCTAAGGAGACATCGCCGTCGCGTCGGGTCCCCTCCGTACGCGGATTAATGTCCTCTTTGAGTCAAATGGCTGCAGGTGGACAAAATCGAAGGGATTACAAGTATTTAAACATTTGAAATGCAAAAGGCGGTCAAAGGATTGTATAATATAAAGTGCGGGGGGTATCATTTGTTTGGTAATTAATTTTTTTTTTGTTTTTGTTATCAATTAATATCTATACGTATTAAAAATTAAAGTCGCTTTTCGTGGTTGTCTGTATGTCCGCGCTGTTCTTCTAAACCACGCAAGATATTAAGATGATTCTCACCATCGTTTAGAGAATTTATTCCGGAAGGTTTAAATCAAATCAGTTTATTGCCAACATGTTGTACCTACAGAGGTTGGAATAAGATTATAAGTAAGTTTAAAACACGCACCCTGTGAGGGCACTGCAGAACAAAACAAAATTAATAAATTACATTACATTTTTCATAATAAATTATGTCACTAAATACAAAATATACAACAAACCTGGTTCAAATCAATAGAATAAATAATTATAGTTACTGTAGCTCATCATCATCTGCCTAGCCTTTTCCCAACTATGTTGGGGTCGGCTTCCAGTCTAACCGGATGCAGCTGAATACCAGTATTTTACATGGAGCGACTGCCTATCTGACCTCCACAACCCAGTAATTGGGTAATACGATACCCCTTGGTAAGACTGGTTGTCAGACTTTCGGGCTTCTGACGACCCGTAACGACTCTTAAAGATCCACGAATGACAGCCGGGACCACCGGCTTAACGTGCTTTCCGAGGCACGGAGGAGTCTCAGTATGTAAAGATGGTCACCCATCCACGGACTAACCCCGGCAAGCGTAGCTTAACCTGATGGATCGACCCGTGCGACTGTTATAACTTAGCCACGAGCTCCTCCTAATCCTATTCAAACTAATGATGGTGAAAAAGGGTATCAATCTATGTTTTTCTTGCAGACAGTCCACGGCCAGAGATGAGGCCACAAGTGGGACAAATGAAGACCTCCAGGAGTCATTCTATGACGTGTTCAAACAGGTTAGTTCTTTGCATTTTTAACCGACTTCTTCAAAAAGAAGGAGGTTCTCAATTCGTCTGTTTTTTAGTTTTTGAGTTAGCTTCAATATTACACTCGTGACAATCTAAGAAGTCCGTTTTGACGTTTCGTTCTCGTACATGTAATATAACGTTAAGCCTTGAGAATCAGTTTTAAGCAATGTAGATAAGTCGTCGATTACAAACTCTCTAAGTATGACCAATCGATGTGTATAGTAGTTATGGGTGAGGATTCGAAAAAAGCTTACCCGCAAACTCTTCAAAAAAAAAACAACCGACTTCAAAAAAAAAAACTCAAAAAGTGAAAAATAACTTTATTTCGGAAGTCGGTGGCAAAAAACGGAAATTGAAAAGCAAAGACACCGAATTCCGAAATTAAAGTTATTTTTCACTTCTTTTGTGTTTTTTTTTTAAGTCGTTTGATTTTTTTTTTATAATTTTCTTTTAACTACACATAAATGCTAAGTTACTTGCAGTGGAGTGAAAAATACTATCCAAAAAAATCCCTAATATTTAATGCAGTAGGTATACAATACCCACCTTAAAGGGAACGGTACGTAACACGATATGTCTCGAGAATCAGTTTATAAGAAACCATTTTTTTTTTTCATCGCTACACAAAGCATTTTTATAGCTGTCAAAACGGACTTCTTAGATTGTCGCGAGTCTACATATTTTTCCCACTTAGTATACCACAACTAAAAAGTGAAAAATAAAAACAACCGAATTTTTACAAAAAAAAAACTACCGATTTCCAAAAAAAGGTGAAAGGAAGTCGGTGGCAAAAAACGAAACTTGAAAAGCAAAGACACCGACTTCCGAAATCAAAGTTATTTTTAACCGACTTCTTCAAAAAGGAGGAGGTTCTCAATTCGTCTGTATGTTTTTTTTTTTTTTTTTTTGTATGTTTGTTACGCGATTACTCGGCCAATTATGAATCGATAATGATGATTCTTTTTTTGTTTGGTAGGTCATGCTTCCGAGGTGGTCCCATATAAATTTTATTAACTTTGCTTGCGTAATTTTTGAGTTAGCTTCAATATTACGTATTTTTCCCGCTTAGTTTATCTAGACGATATCCTGTTTGACTCTTTCACTGTTATTTACATAGCAGGTAGTGGTATTTGGATTTGTGTGGGGTAGGTACCACAACTAAAAAGTGAAAAATAAAAACTTTTTACAAAAAAAAACAACCGACTTCCAAAAAAAACACTAAAAAAGTGAAAAATAACTTTAATTTCGGAAGTCGGTGGCAAAAAACGGAAATTGAAAAGCAAAGACACCGACTTCCGAAATTAAAGTTATTTTTCACTTTTTTAGTGTTTTTTTTGGAAGTCGGTTGTTTTTTTTTGTAAAAAGTTTTTCACTTTTATTAAGTGTTTTTTTTTTAAATTCGGTTGTTTTTTTTTTGTAATTAGCTGTAGACAACATAATATATTATGAAGTTGAAGGCACTCCGTATAGCTGAAGGGGGGGTCGCACAAGTCTAGACTTAGCTAGACTGAGGAACCGACGGCCTCGGCGGCGGCGGCGGCAGGCGGGACAGACGATAGCCTGACAACTTTCCTATATTATTTTGGACAACTTTTTGGGACAAGCACAACCAACTAACTATCTATCTATCTAACTAACTATCCATACTAATATTATAAATGCGAAAGTAAAATAATATGTCTGTCTGTCTGTATGTTACCTTTTCTCGTCTAAACCACTGAACAGATTTCGCCAAAATTTGGCAAGGAGATACATGGCTACTTGGCGGAGTACATAGGCTACTTTTTGTTTCAATAAATAATCCTATAAGAGTGATTGATATAGGGGATGAAAGTTTGTATAGAAACATAAACAGCATATCCCATTTGTACGTTCCCGTGATATCCGACATCTACGCGGGCGAAAGCCAGTAATATTATAAATGCGAAAGTGAGTTTGTTTTTACGCTTTCACGCTAAAACGGCTGAACGGATTTGGATGAAATTTGGCACATGGGCAAAATAACCAGGAAGAAAAAGACATAGGATACCTTTTATCCCGATATTCCCACGGGATCGAGATTTATAAGAGTGAAACCGAGAGGCGCATCTGGTACATGAATAAAATCATAAAACTACTAAATATTTGGTGCAAAACTAGTATGTATTTTCAACTTTAAAATGGTTCGAATGTTAGTGCTAGTGCTACCCTTTCTGAGCTAAGAAACGTTTTGAAGTTTTCATAACGGGGGTTTTCCCATCAAAAATGGAGGCCGACTCAAAATAAGCGCTTTGACGTGGAGTTACGGATACCAGCCCGTATTACCTATGGAGGCCGGCGGCCGACGGGGAATGGTTTTCGCTAGTAGTCTGCATCATCGCAGATTCACACACCAAAATTGCCCTCCCTTTCTTCGATTATTAGGATATATATTATGTGATTCAAATAAGGGTCAAGTATTTTTTTTTTATAAACTATGTTACTTCAGAATTATGCCTCCATCAATATTTTTGAATAATATTTCTTTTTGAGCGGGAAATACAGTTTTTTAAAGTGCCAAAAAAACAGTGCGAAATTCAAATACTTGAAAGCTATTGATCAGAGCGGATGAAACTAACTGTCTATGACAACAATCAAAATGTCAATGTGTTTTGTGTGAGTGTTTGACATTGACTTGACACTTGTTTGTTTGTTGTCGTAGACTGTCACGTCACCACACCAAGCGCGCCAAATGGAGAGCGATTAAAAAGCTCGGGTCGGTTGGATAATTTTAACATTTTTTAAAGTACTTATTGGGAATGGAATGCTCAGCAATGGGACAGAGAAGGTAAAAAGAAAAAAAAAAAAGTACCTGTTTTAAATTGCTTTTTTGGCGTCGATTTTTTTAAAACTATTATTTGGCGATGTAAACTATCGAATAAACATATGTAAAAATACATGCATATTCCCTATTTAGCCAGATTTGTGTTTTGTTATCCAGTTCCGGCAGAAGTAAGAGGATACGAACAATATTCACCCCGGAACAGCTGGAGCGACTGGAGGCCGAGTTTGAGAGGCAGCAGTACATGGTGGGGCCTGAGAGGCTGTACCTAGCACACGCGCTGCAACTCACTGAAGCACAGGTGAGCATATACTGGTAGGGTAGACACCGTTATCCTTGAAACTAGTGGTTTGGTGTCATCTATAATATACTTACTTAACACCCTGTATAAAAGCTGGAATAGTCAAGGGTCGGAATTATCAAAGGCTTAAATTCTGATGGCGAACAAAATGTTCTACGAAACATAGCTTAAGTTGTCTGAATCAAAGTAGTTTGCTACAGCAGGTTTTTTTTTTTGTTTCTCTCATGACGTTTTCTATTTCTACTGTACTGTAGAATAGCAACAGTCTTTTGGGATAGAAAAGTTTTTTCCGAAATAGTCTACATATAACAGGACCGTGACCGCTTCCCGTGACCCAAGGGCTGGCTTTTACCTTGGTCAGAGGCTAAGCATTGCTATACAACGTGGCAATGCCGCCAGTCTCTTGGGTACATTACCAGCCAACAGCGATGCAGAGGAATTTTTCGACGCTTTAGGGGTATGAGGAACAAGGTGTAAAGTTCACTCATCCACCATAGAAAAGGGAGGATCCTCTGACCAGACGGGTGTTGTGTCTGGCGGGCAACTGCCCAGCGATTGATGTTGGGTTCTTGTATATATGTCCACTGCACGGTAAACTTTAATTGCGCGATGCAGGATTTATGTGACGTCTGTCTGACGTCAGGTCTTTGATGCGTAGTTCGCATGTGGCGATGTAGATACCGGCACATCACTCCCCTCCGGAGACCGGAAGTCGATAGTGGGCTGAGTCTTGTATCTTGCGATGCTTGCCAGTGCCAGTTGCGGTTCCAGTGAGTCGGACCCGGGTGCCGCATTGTTCGCGGTGGGTTGGAACTGTTTGCGGCGGTTGTGGTGATTGAGGTGATTGCGGTGATTCCCCAGAGTTCCCCGCATGTGGCGATGTAGATACCGCCACAACGCCATATTTTAGTAGTTCTTAATTGTTTATTTGTATAGTTAGTAACGGATTTGGATAATTTTTCTGATAGAACGTGCGGGACATTGTAGTTTGACGTAACAGTTGTTCCGAATATGAATTAATTGTTTTTTTATTTGAATTGCGTTAGGAATGCAGAGAATAAAATAATATCCTTCTCCTTGATTCCCAGAATTGGAAGTGCTTTCCTTACCATCCTTTTTTCTGCCCAGGTAAAGGTGTGGTTTCAAAATCGGCGCATAAAATGGCGGAAACATCATCTAGAGGTGACACAGCAGCGGCTAGCAGTTCTGCAAAGACATCCACCACATGATCGAGACGATGACATCTAAACAACAGGTCTCGGAGGCCTAAAAGAGTTTGTGCAACTGGAAACCCGATAAGAGCAAATGGAAATCGAAGAAGTGGACCTGGAAACCCAGAAATTGCAGAAAGTACAACTAGAAATCCAAAAAGCAATTGAAATCCCAAATAGGTAGTTTAACGGTAACTGGCAATCTAAGAAAGTGCAAAAGGGTGCCAAATTTTTTTCAGAAAAGTGCAACTGGGTAACAGAAAAGTAGTACTGGGCATCGGGAAAGTGCAACCGGGTAATAGAAAAGCACTACCGGGGATCGGGAAAGTGCAATTGGGTAACAAAAAATTCCAACCGGGGATCGGGAAAGTGCAACTGCGTAACAGAAAAGTACTACTGTGCATCGGGAAAATTCCACTAGTTATAAGAAAAATGCAACTCCAAAGACTTCAATTAGTGAAATTGATTACAATTATTGGAAACTCTCAGTGAATTTAGTGATAAGTGATTGGTATTAATGATCAAAAACTATTACATATAGTGATGATTTAGACTTGACAATTGTGAAAAATACAAAGTGATGGAAAAGACGAAAATATGTAGGTAAAACATCGTGATCCTGTTGTGTAACACTTGATTCATAATAATTATGTTCATATTCATGTTCAATTTGAGTAACCACACTGTTAATTTACTGGACCGCATTTTTACAGGTAAGCAATAAAATATTTGAACCTTATGGAAATATCTAACTGTCAATAATGGTTAATCTATCTATATCTATACTCCATTTGAAATAAGATTAGACGTATAGATAAGCCTTTTTTACATTCCGTTCAACCGATTTTGAATTCTATTGCTTCGGTGGCATGACAAATGGCAGTCGCAGTAGATAGTTGGTATTGTGTAACTTTTTTTGCGTTTAATGCTATCCTTATGCCTACGGTATAAAAGTCAAAATCGGTTGAACGGACTGTAAAAGGGTTTGTTTTAATGTCTAATCTTATTTCAAATGGGGTATAAATAAAAATCAATTGCCGTGGGTTATTGTCACAAAAACTCGAAACTGGCTCGACCGATTTTTTTTTTTTAATGATTTGTTCGTCTCAATACTGGGGTGGTATAGGAAAAAAGAAAATTAGGGTCAGTTCACACCGAGACACGAAGCGACGCGCACTTTTTTATGATCCGATACAATATCGAATTTATTTACTACACAATAAGGTACACGCGCTGCGCAGCACCGCGCATCTCAGCAAACTTTGACACGTGTCAACACTCGCACTGAAATTATACCTTTTCGTGAAGAAAATAAGTTCGATAATTGTTAAAAAGTGCGCGCAGCGTCGCGTCGCTTCACGTCGCGGTCAAAAATCAAATCAAAATGAAACATCAAATCATTTATTTGCTTGAATATGGGTACATGAGGTCTGAGCTGACCCTAAGGAAAAACCCACAGGCACATATGAAAGATCGAATAAATCTTAATATTAAAATAAATGTGCAAAGCATTTTATATACATGCACTTTTGAATTGTCAAGGAGTCGGTCAGTTCGAAAAATTAACTAGATCTCACGTTTTACGAAGTTCACCTGTAACCCTAATTACGTAACATACGATCAATCACAGTCTTAATAATTTTATCCACTAATCCACTGCTTCATACGTTTGAAAAATTTGTCTCTCAACAACGTATAAATAACGCAATGAATGTTGATTGAACTGTCAAAATGAAACAGATTGTCATTGATCGTGTATTACGCAATTAGGTTACGAGTCATCTAGTTTACTAATAATTTCGTTTTACCTACTACTTCCACTGGATTTACTCTTGATTCGATTGATACTTTCCGTGTTTTTGTACAAAATTATGGAGATGATTTTAAAAGGCAAAGATACAGTTCTAGTGTATGCGAGAGTTCTTGAAAGTTGAGACTGGACGAACAAAATTAAAAATATATTATGATTATAAAAGGATGATTACAGATTATCACTTATTTACTCAGTTTATAAATTAATTTGTCATATCTTAAATACAATAAACAATCTAACACTAACAATAAGTACAAGTATACAAAGGGAAAAAATAAAAATAAATGAAAAGATTTACGTTACGCCGTGTTCTAAACTCCGTGTAACATGCGCGCGATGCTCGCGTGTTCGTGCTCGTTTCCACATACTGACAGCACGAATGCTCGCTTTGTAACATGTTACATTAAGGTGCGTACAGACTATATAACATAACATGTTATACAACATACTATTTAACATGTTTCAGAATAATTTGGACCAAGGTAACATAATGTGGACGTGTTATAAAACACAAGTTATATCATATGTTACATAGTCTCTACGCACCTTTACACCCCGTAACACCAGTCAGTACACGGCTTAATATACCACAACGGGATAGGCAGAATTCTTGTGAAGAGTAGAAGGTACGTTTATAACAATTTTCCGTTAATAAGGATGATAATACGTTACATAAAGATGTACCTAATGCATTTGAGGTAAAAGTCTATTCATTTACCTATAAAAAAATATAGAAAGCAGAACCATAGGCAGAACAGGGGTGCGATTCTGTAAGACCTCATTCTAAACTTCAAATCTGAATCCGCTGTTAGTTTCTTGATTGGCATTCTAAAATTTCGGTTGATACACTAGTGCTACCCTTGCGAGTGTGTCAGCGAGTTGAACTAAATTGACCGTGAGATTTTGACAGATAAAGTATGAGATTACGTAAGTAGTGGCATTCAGTAAGGTAATTCCCCCGTCACTTCGACGCTCACTTTGCACTCGAACCCGATTCAAAATTCGAGGATTGAGCGAATAGCGATGTGAGATGCGAGTTGTTGTTTGAATTTTACAGAATCGACGTACAGTTTCACAGAATTTAATCTTAGTTTCATTTAATTGAATAAAAGTTTGCAACTGTTACAACTGACCCCAAGTCAGGGTCGGTTGCAGACCAGACCGGTTCAAGGATTAACAATCGATTTTTTTCGCTTACATTTGAACCGTGTCTTCCTGTCTACACTCAGGAGGACTAGTCAGACTCTATGCCACCTTGTTATAAATACTAAAGACATATTGAAAATAAGTGTGTATTTTAAATCTATTTCTAAGTGTACATTGTCTAGTCATTAAATAAACTCAGTTTTAAATATAGTGTTTTGTGTAATTTATCCTTAGCATAATTGGCCTATAACACCACCTGGTGGGGACGGCACGCGGGCCGTAATCCATCACGCGGGCCGTAATCCAACACGCGGGCCGTAATCCATCACGCGGGCCGTAATCCAACACGCGGGCCGTAATCCAACACGCGGGCCGTAATCCAACACGCGGGCCGTAATCCAACATGCGGGCCGTAATCCAACACGCGGGCCGTAATCCAACACGCGGGCCGTAATCCAACATGCGGGCCGTAATCCATCACGCGGGCCGTAATCCAACACGCGGGCCGTAATCCAACACGCGGGCCGTAATCCAACACGCGGGCCGTAATCCAACATGCGGGCCGTAATCCAACACGCGGGCCGTAATCCAACACACGGGCCGTAATCCAACACGCGGGCCGTAATCCAACACGCGGGCCGTAATCCACCACGCGGGCCCAATGCGGGTTGGTATGGTTTTAGAACAAGCCGGTTTCCTCACTATTTTTAACCGAGTTCTTCAAAAAGGGGGAGGTTCTCAATTCGTCTGTTCGTTTTTTTTTTGTTGTTTGTTACTCGATTACTCCGCCAAATATGAATCGATTTTGTTTTTTTTTTGTTTGGTAGGTCATGCTTCAGAGGTGGTCCCATATAAATTTTATTTTATTTATTTATTCCTCAACAAATTTACATTTGTGTCGAACAATGGTTTTAACAATAGTGATTCTAACAATAAATGTAACTCAATAATTAAACAATATCGTAATGTCAAGAAAAAAAAACATAAATTCCACATCGGTCACACTCGCAACATTGTTAGTCTTAATCATAATAATTTAACTTAATATTAATTCAAAATCACTATAAATTTAATTCAAAGAAATGTATGTCAATAAAATTCATTAATATGTAATGTCATAATAGAATTTGGATATATTACTAACACAAAAAATTAAACAATCATCGTAAACTCAGGAAAAAACAAACATTACATTCCACATTGGTCACACACAACATTGTTAGTCTCAGTCATAATAATTTAACTTAATATTAATTCAAAAATCAATATAAATTCAATTCAAAGAAATGTATGTCAATTAAATTCATTAATATGTAATGTCATGATAGAATGTTGGATATAATACTTAAGGTCATTAAAATATAATCACATATCAGTTTGAACTACTATTATCTTTGAGAAACTCTTCAATGCTGTAATAACATTTCCTCAATAACAATGACTTTAATTTTCTCTTGAATTCGTTTGGATTCATAGAGTTTTTAAATTGTACAGGCAATTTATTGAACATATGTACTGATTGCACTCTTGAGGCATGTTTAACGACATTAAGCTTAGGCTGAATGAAATTAGGTAGATCCTTTCTTCGCGTTTTTATTCTGATTTGCCTCTGTTCTTCTGTCTCAAACTTATTGATATTTTTAATAAAATGACCAAGCAGGACCAGAATGTAGAGGCATGGTACTGTAAGAATGTGCAGTTTCTTAAAATGATCCCTACAAGACTCCGTTTGTTTAATGCGAAGCATAGTTCTCAAGGCTCTTTTCTGCATAACGAATGCAGCATCAATATTGTATTGGTAGCTGTTGCCCCAGAACTTTATGCTATATCTAAGTCTAGACTCTATGAGTGCAAAATACACCATTCTGAGGTGAGCAATAGTTAATTCATCTCTAAGACTCCTGAGAGCATAGCAAGCACTACTCATAGTGTTAGTGACCACTTCTAATTCCTTCTTCCAATTTAAAACTGCATCTATTTGTACCCCCAAAAATTTTACATTGTCTACAATATTCACTTTATTCCCTAGTAAATGTACTTTGACAGTATCTTTGGTCTTCACAGTCGATTTAAATAATAAACATTGCGTCTTTTTTAGATTTAGTTTTAGATCATTCATAGTGAACCATTTTTCAAGAGCACATAGGATAAAATTAATCTTCTTTTCTAAATTTTCCAAATTGTCGCTAGCTATAATAGCGCTTGTGTCATCGGCAAATACTACAAGTTTAGTATCATCTGAAATACTTTTCATGTAAGCTATCAGATCATTTATAAATATTATAAAGAAGATAGGGCCTAGAACAGATCCTTGTGGTACGCCTTTATTAATTATAACTGTGTCTGATTTGTGTAGTTTTTCATGGCCATCTTCTTCAACTGTTTTAATTTCGACATACTGCGTTCTATTATGTAAATAGGATCTGAATAAATTCAACACATTTCCCCTAATACCATAGAAATCTAACTTATTCAGAAGAATACAATGTTCCACTGTGTCGAACGCAGAACTAAGGTCGAGGAAAAGTCCTGCTACTTTTAGTTTAGCATTTAGCTTACCCACCACATCATCAATCAACATGTCAATAGCATCTATCGTTCCTACATTATTTTGATAACCAAATTGTTGGTCGGTTATAATTTTGTGTTTGTTCAAATGACAAACAAGCCTCACTTTCATAATTTTTTCAAATATTTTAGAACATACCGGCAATAAAGAGATAGGCCTATAATTCCCTGGATCTGTTTTAGAGCCCTTCTTATGTATAGGTAGTACTCTAGCTAATTTAAATTGCTCAGGAAATACACCTGTATTTACATATTCGTTTATTGAATCAGCCAAAGGGCTAGCTAATACATCAATGTTGTCTTTTATGATAGTTATAGGAATTTCATCATGGCCAAAAGACTTTTTACTATCCATAATCTTAACTAGTTTGAAAACTTCGATAGGTGTAACAGGTTCAAAGACCATATCCTCCTCTACTCTTATCCCATGATTTTGTAGATACTCTTTTGCTGTATTAATGTCACTCATGACAAAATTAGATTTGTTACAGAACTTTTCCAATAGGACATTAGTAACTTCTGAGGGATTATGAACTATTTTATTATTATCCGTAAGTATCAAATTGTCATTTACATAATTTTTAGGGTTCCTCTTACTATTTATAATTTTCCAAATAACTTTACCAGAATTCTGAGCTAGATTTATTTCCGTTCTTACTACTAGTCGTTTTGCATGTCGTACTACTTTCCTATAAACCCTAAAATAATTACTACGATATTTTATTATTGAATCGTCACAATTATCTTTGTCAACAAAATTTAGAAACCGTTTCATTTTACTAGCGACTCTTATTCCTATGGTTAACCATTTAGATTTGTTGCTGCTTTTTATATTTATTTTTATTTTCTTTTGATTGAATGTATTAGAATGTAGTTCACTGAGTTTGTCAATAAATGTACTTGCGCACCAGTTTTCTTGTGACAACTTTTGCCTAAAACAACACTTGTTCCGTTCATTATACAGTCTTCTTTCAATGTACATACAACTTTGCACTTTCCTATAAGCCACTTTTTCCAGCGATAATGTACAAAAAAGGCCCGCATGCCCATCAGATAGACCATTATGGTCCGTGTCTATACTTTTAATAATTGTCTCATCAATATTAGTCAATATATTATCTATACACGAACTTGAATTATTGCGTCGAAATGTATCTGAGTAAATTAAATGTCGAAAGTTGTAACATGTCAGGAGTGATAGAAAAGAATGTCGTTTTGAGTCATCTTTTGATAAATTAATATTAAAATCACCACAAATTATACACCGTTTATTGATGAAATCTTGTAACAGCTGTTCAAGTCTCTGCATAAAACTATCTATATTACTATTCTCAGGAATTCTGTAGCAACAAATGATAAAAGTATTTGTCTCAAAATCCCTTACACCGCAAACTTCAAAACAGTTGATTTTATAGAGTTGTTTACAGATTTGTAGATCTTCAACTTTCTTGTCATTTAATGTCAAGATCAAAGTACCTCCACGTTTTTTATTTAATCTAGTATTATAGGAACTCAAATTATAATTAATTAAACTAAACTGTGCTGCTAATGATTGATTTAAAAAATGTTCACTAATACAGATAAAATCTATTTCTTTGTTTAATTCACACAAATATATTTCAAGGTCATCCTTCTTGCTGTTTACTCCACATAGATTTTGATGGTAGATAGTCAATGTTTTATGTTTATCGCTTGCACAGTCCTTACTATTACAATGACTACTCACGAAAAAAATTCAATGAACTATCTTGTTCAGAAACAGTTTCCAAATTTGTTCGTTCAATAGTGGTGGTATTAATTAGATCAATATATATATTTTCTAAAATAGTCTTATAAATATGTTTAATTCCATTTATGTTAATTTTCCCTGTTTTATTCGAGAACATGTCGAACGTGAGAATTTGGTTTGAATCAAAAAAATAAGCATATTTATTGTTTTGCAATTCCAGACTTAATAGGTTATTAAATATTTCAATTTTATAATTATGAATAAGAGCCCCGCAAATGTATGTGGGAGTACATAATATTACATTTGTATGGATTATATGTGCTAAAGATTCCCTTATTGTTTTTACCAACCCAATGTAGTCATTTGTGCCCCTTTATTTACTTTGCTTGCGTAGTTTTTGAGTTAGCTTCAATATTACGTATTTTTTTTCCCATTTAGTTTATCTAGATGATGTTCTATGTTAGTCCGTCACTGTTATTTACATAGCAGGTAGTGGTATTCGAATTTGTATGGGGTAGGTACCACAACTAAAAACTTTTTACAACAAAAACAACCGACTTCCAAAAAAAAACACAAAAAAAACGTGAAAAATAACTTTAATTTCGAAAGTCAGTGGCAAACAACGAAAATTGAAAAGCAAAGACACAGACTTCCGAAATTAAAGTTATTTTTCACTTTTTTAGTGTTTTTTGGAAAGTCGGTTGTGTTTGTTTTTGTGTTTTTTTTTTGGAAGTCGGTTTTTTTTTTGTTCCTTCACCGTTAAATTTACCCTCTTGGTTTCTGAAAACCTGATCTACCTGAGTAGTAGTAAGTAGAGCTCCTTGTGAAGGAGGAACTACCGATTTTTAACACTAAACTCGCGACAATCTAAGAAGTCCGTTTTGACAGCTATAAAAATTATTTGTGTAGTGATGAAAAAATAAATGGTTTCTTATAAACTGATTCTCGAGACACATCGATTGAACATACTTATAGAGTTTGTAATCAACGACTTATCTACATTCCTTAAAACTGATTCTCAAGGCTTAACGTTTTATTACATGTACAAGAACGAAACGTCAAAACGGACTTCTTAGATTGTCGCGAGTGTAAGCTGCATTTGCTGTGATTCGTTTTGAAGGGTATATCATAATGTGGTACCAATCTGCCTAGCCTTTTCCCAACTATACTGGTATAAAAAAGGATTTAAGTTTTATGACTTCAACAACCAAGTAAACTAAAAAGATATAAACAAGACATCACAGACAGATAAATTAAGAATCCGGAGTCACACGTAGTCTGTTCGATTTGACGCGTGACTCCGGATTTTTAATCTGTCCTTACAAGTCCCAATTTGTCAAGAATACAGGGTGTTAGGGTAAATATCGTTATCCTTGCAACCAGTGGTTTGGTTTCATTTATAGGACGTAAAATCAATGGAAAATTACGACACTTTTTTAATTTTTTTAAATCTACATTTTACCACAAGAGTCGCAAGTTCGTTGCCCTATGCGCTAGGGTATCGACCTTGCGTCTCAACACGGCCGGGGGGTGCGGGACGTGACCTGACCGGCCGCGAGCGCGACCCCTCCCTCAGTCAGTCCGCTGTTTCGCTATAAAGCACGGTGTCGGATATAATTTTTTTTTAATCTTTTAATGAAAATAAGGTTTTTTTTTGTTGTGTTCGGTCATTTATTTTTATATTTAAGTCAACTAACCATGGTTTGAGTGACAACGGTGTTTACCCTGACACCCTGTATATGACAGTTTTTTTTTTTTTTATCTTTCTTATGTACCTAGACGTTATCTGGAATACTTTGCATTACACAAACAGATAATAATTATGTATTATTGTTGTTAAGTACTTTTTAATTCACCCTTGACTACATATCGGTCAAGTTTGTGATTATTTAGATTGTAGACTTTCTTTGAGGGATTTTAAATGGTCTAATTTATTTTATATGTAACTATCTGTTGCTCGCGACTTCACCTGCCATCCAATATAAAAAGTAGCCTATGTCCTTCTCCAGGTCATGGTCTACCCATGTGCCGAATTTCATCCAAATCTGTTCAGCCATTTTAGCGTGGAAGCGTAACAAACAAACAAAAAAACTCACTTTCGCATCCATACTAATATTATAAATTCTAAAGTAACTCTGTCTGTCTGAAACAAAAGAAAGAACATACATTTATTCAGCACAGACTAAAAGGCACACAATATACATAATATACAGCAGATAAAAATTAAAAATAAAGAAACAAATAAGAAGGTAAAGTAGGACATTATCAGGGGAGTGCCTCACGGCTGCGCCAAAAAGGCCCAGTTCAGCATGCATGCCAGACAACTAGTGCCTGACGCTGGTTTTCAACCGGACCCGAAAGTGTGAAAAATTCTGGCTGTCTGTCTGTATGTTACCTTTTCACGCATAAACCACTGAACGGATTTCGATTAAATTTGGCAAGGGGAAAGATGGCACACTGGGGAAGGACATAGGCTACATCTTATCGGCAAAGCGCGCGGGCGAAGCCGCGGGTGGAAGCTAGTTATATTATAAACTTATTGGTTCGCCATACCTGGCCTATGGTAATTTGTTAAATAATTGCAAATATGTTTTTTTTTACAAATATTGTAATTTTTTGCAAATATTATAATTTATGAGTTTTATGACAGAAATATCTAATTCGTCATTATCGTCTTGATAAAAAATTCAAGGACATAAGTAAGTACGTATATTAATTTACCTAAGTACATAATTTGGCAGCCGAAAGCTATTTCATTTCAATAAATATGCATTCCATAAAATAAGCCTAATATTTATAAGAGTTCCGTCAAAAGTGTCAGTTTCAGGATTTTTATTACTTATTAAAATATTTATAAAAAAATATTATTAATATTATTTTTAAATTAAGAAATTATTTTAATTAAAACAATTCTAATAATAACTCAACTAAAGTCTGATTAAATCGTTTGCAGCCAAAATAACTCAACTAAAGTCTGATTAAATCGTTTGCAGCCAAAGATGAAATGTTTTTTTTTGCATGTACGTACACCCTACCTATTTAAAAAGTATGCCAATAAATTATATAGTTTTGGAATGTGATCATCAAGGCCTTCAATTAGATACCCATATTGTAAATAATTGAAGATTTTTTTATTGTTCATATTTGAAAATGGAGCCATACTGCCGCTATACTGTTTTTTTTAAACGTGGCCTATGTCACTCGGGATAATGTAAGGATTCTAACGATACTCCATACATCTGAATCCGTTCAGGCATTTTAAAGTTATGGTGGAATAAAGAAACTCACATACATACATACATACAAGAACTCTGAAAACATTACACTCCTTTTTGGGCAGTCGTAATTTTCATGTAAAATTTCGTAATTTCATATTATTTTTGGCTCTATTTGCTATTATTCAGGAAAAATTATTTAGTTATTCGACAGATACATTTGCCTTTACAATAAAGTCATTTTCACGTCTGTAGGTCACTTAGATTCAAAGATAAGTATTAGAATTATATTGAACATACCCTAGGTATTTCAGCCGATTAAAAACAAAATGGCTGCGATTGCGAATCGAGTGTTGAATTAAGAGTATTTATAAAAGTGCATTGTTTCGATAAAAAATAGTTATAATATCCTCACTATGTGCCCTTTTAAAATATCGGTAACCGTTCTCGATACAAACTATAATTTGACTTGTTAGCCTTCAGTAAGATGCAGTAGGTATGATTTTAATTCACTCCGGGTCGGGTGAATGTGATATTATCTTCCGGATGCTTGGGTAGCTTATTCTGAGGATCGTAATGCTTTTTTTTTCAAACTTAAAGCATTTATTTCAATTAAACCATTTACAGGCACTTTTGACTTGTCAAAGAGTCGGTCAGTTAGTCAGAAAGTTGAAGCTGCCCATTCTAAAACGTAGATCTCTATGGAGAAGAACGGGCAAGAAACTACATGGACACTCTTTTAAATATGGATATAGATATAATATTAGAAAATCCTGGGCACAGTATTCTTGTTGCTGCAATGTAAAACAAAAAACAATCTAACTAATATTATAAACACGAAAGTTTGTTAGTATGGATGGATGGATGTTTGTTACTCTTTCACATAAAAACTACTGAATAGATTTGGATAAATTTAGCAAACAGATAGTTTATAACCTGGATTAACACATAGGATAGTTTTTATCCCGATATTCCCATGGGATCGAGACTTACGCGGGAGAAATCGTGGGGCGCAGCTAGTTCAAATATAAGATTAAAAATAAGATCTGGGGAATAAGAGATGACCAGTCTCAACTGACGGCGCCCGTTCACGAACATCACACGTGGATCAGCACCATCCAGCTCAACCATTTTGTAGGGAGTTCACTAATGTCTGTTTTTTTATCTCGTAGACTAATTACAACAATAAACACTAAGTAGGTGATAAGTACTGACTTTACACTACGTTTGTTTGCCTAGCTGTCATAAAACATCGTGAGGAAACCGGCAAGTATTTATTTTTATTTTTTGGTTTGGAAATGTGGCGCAGCGCAAGTGCGTGTCAGACTCTTATTGACTAAAACCCACCCGTGTTCCTTCAATTGCCTTTAGGCCACTGTTGCCAAAGGTCTTGGTATTCCCTTTCGAACTTTCCCGCGACCCCGGCAGATAACGGCTCTAACGGACCCCTTCAGTTGTGCTTACATCTCTTTGAGGCACGCGTGGAACACAACACGCCGTTGAACCGGGTCTGGTCCTGGTCTGGCGCGGGCAAGCCGGCGCCTACAGTGTCAGGAATCCGCCTGGGATTCCCGACACCCAGGGCGTCTCCTGCGACGGCTAGGGACGCGAGAGCGCGAAATTTACCTCTCCCTCACGCGTTCCGCCTCCTCCTTCACAAACATTACTGCTTCGCAGAAGGAGGTGACGAAAAAACCTGCCGGTGAGATATTTCTCGACGGCATGTGAAGCCAAGTCGGAGGCCCATTGGCGGCTTTAAAACTCTGACACCAGATTAGTCAGTTACCACACGATAAGAAGAAGAATGTAAAAGCCTTAAAGTACTTAGACTTAAGAGTACGCAAGGAGCTCGTGGCTTATAACAGCCGCTCGGGTCGATCCATCAGGTTAAGCTACGCTTGCCGGGGTTGGTCCGTGGATGGGTGACCATTCTCACATATCGAGACTCCTCCGTGCATCAGAAAGCACGTTAAGCCGTTGGTCCCGGCTGTCATTTTTCATTGTCGTTACGAGTCGTCAGAACCCTGAAAATCTGACAACCAGTTTAACCAAGGGGTATCGTACAGTTACTGGGTTGTGGAGGTCAGATAGGCAGTCGCTCCATGTAAAATACTGGTATTCAGCTGCATCCGGTTAGACTGGAAGCCGACCCCAACATAGTTGGGAAAAGGCTAGGCAGATTGATTGATTAACTTAAGAGTACGCAATGCATTTCTGGTTATTCAATAGAATAGCGATTGAAAATTTATCTTTAATGATCTTAGCAGGAAAACCGCATAGTATAGTATCTAGTTACAAGATACGTCCGCCGATTAAAGGTCAATCATTTAACTCAGCCTATCGCAGTCCACTGCTGGACATAGGCCTCTCCCAGGCTGCGCCACAACACCCTGTCCTCCGCTTTCCGCATCCAGTCTGTCCCAGCGAACTTTTTAAGGTCGTCGGTCCATCTAGCTGGGGGGCATCCCACACTACGCTTGCCGACACGGTCTCCACAATAGGCTTGGGGGCTTAAACCGGTCACATTAGCAATTCCTCTAAAAGCAGTTCATTTCTTGAATCCCAGCTGTCATTAGCAATTCCTCTAATTTGACACAAAAGCAATTCATAATTTGTGGACCATTTTAAAAATCTCCATAGAAACCTGTCAAATACATGAATTATTTCGTAATATGAATTACACGCAGATCATAATTATGAATTGTCAGTTTGTGTCATTTTACGATGATTCATAATACGTTCATATTATGATTCTGTTAAAGTGACCGTTTTAAACCCGTTGATTCCTGTTGACACGTAACAGTAACAGGGGGCCTATTGCCATCAACCGGGCATAATCCAGACTTCGGGCTGCTACTGAGAAATGGAAGTCGGTTGTTTTTTTTAACCGAATTCTTCAAAAAGGAGGAGGTTCACAATTCGTCTGTTTTTTTTATTTTTTATATTTATTATTTGATTACTCCGCCAATCGATGAATCGATTTTGATGAATCTTTTTTTTATGGTAGGTCATGCTTCCTTGGTCCCATATAAATTTTATTAACTTTGCTTGCGTAGTTTTTGACTTAGCTTCAATATTACGAATTTTTCCCACTTAGTTTATCTAGACGATGTTTTCATTTACTCTTTCACTGTTATTTACATCAGCTAGTGGTATTCGAATGTGTGTGGGGTAGGTAACACAACTAAAAAGTGAAAAATAAAAAAAATTACAAAAAAAAAATCGACTTAAAAAAAAAACACTCAAAACTGAAAAATAACTTTAATTTCGGAAGTCGGTGGCAAAAAACGAAAATTGAAAAGCAAAGACACCGACTTCCGAAATTAAAGTTATTTTTCAGTTTTGTGTTTTTTTTGGAAGTCGTTTTTTTTTTTTTGTAAATAGTTTTTTTGTAAAGAGTTTTTATTTTTCACTTTTTAATTGTGGTACCTACCCCACACAAATTCGAATACCACTACCTGCTATGTAGGTACTTAAGAGTGACGGAGTAACTTAAAACATCGTCCACACTCAGACCAAATAAAAAACCAAGACAGAGCGCTGTCAACAGTGACGTGAGGCCGGTTTCGTAAACATGTGTGCACATATTTTGGTGTAGTTTGATTGTAAATGGTTGTAAATGTGTGCGTTAGAGCGTGTATGCACAGAGCGGTGGTGTAGTTTTGGTATGCTTCACTGTATTCGCAGCGGTCTTGGTTTTTTATTTGATCTGAGCGTCCACATAGTCTAAGGGGGGTAAATATACGTAATTCAATGGTGCCGATTCCCTTGTTCACAAACTAAACTAAATTTAAGTTCAGTGCATCTTTTTCTTTCTATTTCATTAAGAAAAGGACAGAAGATAAATTTTAGTTTAGTCCTGTCAAACTGTCACTACTCCAAACAAGTTTAGACGCGATTAAGAACTGGCCTACTAAAATTACGTCAATTTACGTCTGGCGCCGATTAATTTGACAGGACTTAACTAAAATTTATCTTCTGTCCTTTTCATAATGAAATAGAAAGAAAAAGATGCACTGAACTTAAATTTAGTTTACTTTGTAAACAAGGGAATCGGCACCAATATTACGTATTTTTAACGTAATATTGAAGCTAACTCATAAATTACGCAAGCATAGTTAATACAATTTTAAATTTGGGACCACCTCTCAAGCATGACCTACCAAACAAAATATAAGAAGATCTTTTAAATCAATTCATAATTGGCGAAGTAATCACTTAACATCAAACAAAAAAATACTTGCGAATTGATTAACTCCTTTTTGAAGAAGTGGATTAAAAAGGCTCGTCACAGTTTGGCACAACCTACTTAAAAAAATCCTTTTACGACGGTCTGTACCAACTTTCTAAAGCACTCGGATTCGGACCCATTACCAAACTCGATTAGAAATAATATCTCGCGTACGAATTACGATATCAGTTCATTCTTGAGGGCATGACGAAACGTGTTACAAAACGTTAGATAGTGACGTAAACGTGTATGTCTCAGCGAGTCTTGGCTAACTCGCGGTAGTAGAACTGACGACCGGTTTCAGAATACGGACGCGTGACGATTGAGATAGGGTTGTGCTTGCTTTGTATTGCGTATAAATGTTTTTATCGATGATTTTTCGTTATTGGGACATGTTTATTCAGGACGGTAACGAAGTTTATTTCGGTTTTTTAAATATAAAATGCTAGAAAATGTAGATATGGATGTCAAAGACCGGTATTCCCATTCCAAAACGTGAAAACTATGGTGTTTGTAAGCGCGACCTCTGTGGAACCGACCTGCGGGATAATTGACACACATAAAATGATATTTTATCACAATTTATTTCATTTTGACAGTTCAACAACGTTCATCGCGTTATTTACGTTGTTGAGCTGACGAATAACCTATAAAGCAATGGATTAGAAATATCCTTCAAAACTCTCTAATTGTGATTACAACAAATATGGCGCTGGATTCGATCGATCTTCAGCAGTGTTATTAAAATTTTCAGAAGCAGTCCAGTCTGGATTTGTGCTGGATGGTTAGTCTTAGGATGGCTATATGTTCAGTTCAACAACATCTATAGAATCTAAGATGTTTGAGAAAAATACTTACAAACGGTGGTTGGAAATAACCGCGAAAATATAATTTAATTGTACCAGAGTGATAGGTGTATGTATAATGTAGGTGTGTGTGCATACGTGTGTGTATTGTGCCATTTTATTTTATTTTAATATATTTTCTTGAAAACTATTTTTTAAATTGTGTTTTTTTATGGATCATTAATTTTTCTGCAGTAAAGATTTTTATTTATTTATAAATTACATGGGACTTTCAATGGTGATATTTGGTACTTGCCCGGATTTGAACTCACAACATCGTGCATGAGAGGCAGGCCTTTACCACTGGGCCATCGCGACACCACTCTTGGATATAACACGTCTGAATTAGAATTCCCAACACTTTATCTACCGATTGACAACAAAGTTGACCGCATACGACTTTTATCGATATCACACAATCCCATCACTACAAGATAATCGTTGTACTCTCGCTATCGACGCGGGAGCACGTCAACTCTATTTGTTTACACTCGACTATCAACAAAAACATTGTTGTTTTATCATTCAGTGCTCAGCCGTTTTATAGTTCGTGCGAGAACAATAACGTGATGTGTTGATGTTATTATTATTAAATGATGGATAATAATCGAATGGCTGGTAAGTTATTTTTTTATTTAATACTAGCTTCTGCCCGCGTTATATCTTTATAAATTATAGCCTATATTACTCAGTGATAATACAGCTTAATACTGGTTAAAGAATTTTTTAAATCGGTGCAGTAGTTTTTGAGTTTATTCAATATAAACAAAAATACAAATCTTTTATCTTTATAATATTAATATTAATGACATAGCATGTAAGAAAAACTTTGTCCGATCCGAAAGGGACACATAGGTAATGCAATAAAATTAACAGAAAAAAAATAATTGAGAATAAAAAAGGATATTGTATCTATTTGGTAAGTTTAAGTATCTACTTATTATTTTGCACCAATGACAATCCCATTTTTTATGTCCACGCAATCACTGTCCATTCTAAGGTTGCCTGGAAGAGATCGCAGAAAGCGATAAGGCCGCCCGTTGTATGTTTTGTAGCTCGTGGCTAAAGTAATAACAGCCGCTCGGGTCAATTCATCAGGTTAAGTGTTAAGTGTAAAAGCCTTAAAGTACTTAGAGTTAAGAGTACGCAAGGAGCTCGTGGCTAATAACAGCCGCTCGGATAGATCCATCAGGTTAAGCTACGCTTGCCGGGGTTGGTCCGTGGATGGGTGACCATTTTCACATATTGTGACTCCTCCGTGCCTCGGAAAGCACGTTAAGCCGTTGGTCCTGACTGTCATTTGTGGATCTTTGACAGTCGTTACGAGTCGTCAGAAGCCCGAAAGTCTGACAACAAGTCTTACCAAGGGGTATCGTATTACCCAGTTATTGGGTTGTGGAGGTCAGATAGGCAGTCGCTCCATGTAAAATACTTGTATTCAGCTGCATCCGGTTAGACTGGAAGCCGACCCCAACATAGTTGTGGAAAAGGCTAGGCAGGCAGGCAGATTGATTGTATGTTTTGTAGTGTTAAATTTGTTTATTTTCGATTTATATTTTCTGGTGTACAATAAAGAAATAAATAATAAGTTATTGCAATTTGAAATTCACATTTTTAGTACTTACCAGAATTACGTTACCCCAATTACATTATAAATTAACAAATTTTCTACAGAGGTCATAAGTTATTTATGACTTTTACCCGCGCCCCGTGTTATAATAACCCGGTAAAATTCCCCCATTCAAAAAATAATGCGGCGATATTTTTTTTCTTTTTTCCAAAAAAAAAACACATTCTTAACAACATCACGGATCGGAGAGGGTTTTTGTTCACACTGTATAATATAATTATATAAGTGAAGAAAAACAAGTATTGCGTAGTGTAGGTACTTTTTCGTAGGATTTTTTATATACCTAAAGCACAATTAATTTATAGTACCTACTTTAGTACTTACGTACATTGTATTGTGTGTAATTTTTCGCGATTTGTATGTTTTTATTATTAATCTAGCGACCCGCTAGTATTATACATTGAATATTATACACATTAAAAACCTTCCGGAATAAATTCTCTAACCTTTTAACCGCCCGGCTTTATATCGGTTTTCGTGCCCCCAGCGCCTGGCATCGAAAAATCTAAAAATAAATACCTTCAACAAAGATGGTGTGCAAAGCGTAATTAATAAAAAAAAATGATTAAATGAGTGTCGTAAATATACGACTCTGGCGAAATGGACACGAAAATTTTTGTCGGATAAATCCGTCGTAAGCGGTTAAAAGGCTAAACGATGGTGAAAACCTCATCAAAATATGTTGCGTGGATTAAAAGAACAAAAGACAAACACGCTACTATTGACGTGACAACGTCTTATAAATTGGTTTGCCGGGTGACACTTCAAGAAACTGCGTTACGCTCCGCTCACGTTATGCGCTCACAATGAGAGCGAGTGAGAGGCACGCGTCCCTTCCACTCGGGCATGGTTAGCCCGCCTAAGAGCGAGAGAGACAGACATAAAAAGTGAAAGGCACGCGTCCCTTCCACTCGAGCACAGTTAGCCCGCCTAAGAGCGAGAGAGACAGAGCGAGAGAGAGAGAGTGAGAGAGATAGGCATACACACCGGTTCATGTCTTGCGCTTCATCCTTCTTCCTACTATACGAATGAATATTCACATTAAAATTATTTTACCACTCAAAGTCGTTGTCACGTAAAACTTTCGCCCGTATACCGACTTTACAGGCAACCAATTTTTTTTTATTTTACTTTGTATCTTTTCATTTTATTTACTTATTTTACTTTTATTTGTACATATGTATAGAAGAAAACAACTAATCCCACAAGGTTGTACCGTCTTCTTTAGAATACATTCTTTTTGCATTTATTTGGCGATTTATACAACGTGTCGCTACAGTGGCGACATTAATTTAACACACGGGTATGGTAGGGCTAGTGGCCAGTATTCATAAAAATTATAATAAAATAAAATAATTGTTCAATTGAAAAATTTAAATTTTCATACAATATCGATAATAAAAACATAACCAAAATTGAGATCACTCTGTGTAAAAGATTCATTCATGAAGCTACCTACCAGCTGGCTTACGTTGTATCGGTCCGATTCTTTGTCGGCATAATTTCTAAGAAATTGCGCCGCTTTCCTTCTATTCGTCTACATATGATCTGTGACCCGGGCAAATAACCTCTTCGCTACAGGTTGCTCCAAGATGGTAATTTAAAAAATTCTAAATAAATCAATAAATAATAATGTCATTTAATGAAAATCAAATGAATACGCGAAATCGTATACGTGTGTTAAATAAATATCACCATTTAAGCGGCTCGCTGTAATTTTTTTTTTTTAAATAATTCGTTGAGTTTGATCTGCAAACTTAAAACTCTCAAAACTCATATGGCTTTTCTGTCTGGAATTCCTCAGTAGCATCTGAGTCTGGATTTGTGCTCGGTTGATGGCAATAGATAGGATCGAATTTACATGGGACTTTCACACATAACCGGCGAAATGTGGGTGTTATAAGACTCGCGACAATAGAAGTCCGTTTTGACAGCTATCTATAAAAATACTCTGTGTAGCGATGAAAAAAAAATTGGTTTCTTACCTATACATTCTCGAGACATATCGATTAAACATACTTAGACTCGCGACAATCTAAGATGTCCGTTTTGACAGCTATCAAAATGCATTGTGTAGCGATGGAAAAAAATAATTGTTTCTTAAAAACTGATTCTCGAGACATATCGATTGAACATACTTAGAGAGTTTGTAATCGACGACTTATCATCAAATGACTTCTCCCACTCTGGGTGGAGCGGGAGGGCGTGTCAGACTTTTACAGACTAAAACCCACCCGTGTTCCTTCAGTTACCTGTTGCCAAGGTCCCGGTATCCCTTTCGGACTTTCCCGCAACCCTGGTAGACCTCTGCTTAACCCTGCGGGGAATGCAGGCGTGATGTTATTATTATGTTCTTCATATCCCCAATGATGATTACGGTTCCTTAAAATAATATTTACAACAAGAGCTCAGATAAATATTTATATGTTTTATTAAGGTTTGTCATAATACTGTTTTGTTGTTATCGGTAGCATTGGCTGAGATAAACAAATGATTAACAATTAAACGTCAAACAAAGTGATTATAAAGTCATTTGGATAGCGGTCAAGGAATTAATGAAATGCATTGACTTATTTACATTAATTATCAAGATTTCTTTACTATAGAAGGTGTAGATATGTCCCTAAGGTTAAAAATATTACAAAAAGTCAGATTTTTTATATTTCATGTAAGGGTATTTTTATTACATAAATAATCGTGACTTTGTCGATTTATTTTGAAAGAAAAACGAAAAAAATATATATTAAATTAATCCTTACTATCCTTACTAATATTATAAATGCGGAAGTAACTCTGTCTGTCTGTTTGTCGCGCTTTCACGCCAAAACTACTGAACCGATTTACACACTTTTTATCGACATACCACGCGGGCGGAAGCTAGTTCATAATAAATGCCAGTTGATTCTTTGACATGGTCTTAAGGTCCCCAGATTTATGGGATACTAAAATGAACACCTTGTATACAGGGTCAAATTAAAGTAGTTAGCGAAACTCTGCAGACGTGATGGATATCGAATATCGTTATCTAAACATGATCTATCTACCTAGCCATTTCCCAACTATGTTGGGGTCGGCTTCCAGTGTAACCGGATGCAGCTGGTTACCGGTAGTTTACATGGAGCGACTGCCTATCTGACCTCCACAATCCAGTAACTGGGTAATACGATACCCCTTGGTAAAACTGGTTGTCAGACTTTTGGGCTTCTGACCCGTAACGACTGTCAAAGATTCAAGATGACAGCCGGGACCAACGGCTTAACGTGCTTTCCGAGGCACGGAGGAGTCTCGGAATGTAAAGATGGTCACCTATCCAAGGACCAAGCCCGGCAAGCGTAGCTTAACCTGTCCGATCGGCCCATGCGGTTTTTATTACGTAGCCACGAGCTCCTTATCGTTATATAAACATGATAAAATAAACAAAAAAGATTCGTTGTTTGTTTTGGAAGGTCAACGGCCGCTTGTACTCTTGAAGTATGAGTTGAGAAAAACTATTTTGTTTTTAACCGACTTCTTCAAAAAGGAGGAGGTTCTCAATTCGTCCGTATGTTTTTTTTTTTTTTTTTTTTGTATGTTTGTTACGCGATTACCCCGCCAATTATGAATCAATTTTGATGATTCTTTTTTGTTTGGTAGGTCATGCTTCCGAGGTGGTCCCATATAAATTTTATTAACTTTGCTTGCGTAGTTTTTGAGTTAGTTTCAATAATTACGTATTTTTCCCACTTAGTTTATCTAGACGATAACCTGTTTGACTCCTTCACTTCACACATTTACATAGCAGGTAGCGGTATTCGGATTTGTGTGGGGTAGGTACCACAACTAAAAAGTGAAAAATAAAAACTTTTTACAAAAAAAAAACAACCGACTTCCAAAAAAAACACTAAAAAAGTGAAAAATTACTTTAATTTCGGAAGTCGGTGGCAAAAAACGGAAATTGAAAAGTAAAGACACCGACTTCCGAAATTAAAGTTATTTTTCACTTTTTTAGTGTTTTTTTGGAAGTCGGTTGTTTTTTTTTGTAAAAATTTTTTTTACTGTACATATTTCATTTATTTACTACACAATAAGGTACACGCGCTGCGCAGCACCGCGCATCTCAGCGTACTTTGACACGTGTCAAACTGTCAACACTCGCGATGAAATTATACCTTTTCGTGAAGAAAATAAGTTCGATAATTGTTAATAAAGTAATAAAAACTTAAACCCAACTACGACTAAAAAGGTATAAACAAGACACCACAGACAGACAAATTAAAAATCCGGAGTCACACGTAATCTGTTTTATGCCCTAACACGTGTGACACGTGTAGTTGGGTTTAAGTTTTTATTCCTTAATTATTTTTTTTATTCTTTTGGGTTTATAATATATATATATATATATATTTGAAATGTGCTCATTAAGCCCTTTCATTTGATACCCAACATGGTACCCAACATTTTTTTTTTAGTTCTTGACTTTTTGTCCTCTAGAGGTCGCCATTTTTTATATAATGCGACGTCACATAGCCTATAGCCAGCGGACAATCAAGACGCTTCAACGATACCTCATTTGTCAAATTGTGATGAGTGCTTTAGAAGATAGGAGGGAACAGATGAACATACATACATACATACCGGTCAAAATCATAACCCTCCTTTTTTCTTCGCCGTAGTCGGGTAAAAAGGGCGCGCAGCGTCGTGACGCTTCACGTCGCGGACTAAGCTGACCCTTTTTTTAGACAGACATTTCTTTTAGTTACTCTAACTGCGGTCGATCGATGAACACACAGTTTTTTTTTTTTTTTGTTATCTGGCAATTTAAGTAATTTATATGGGCTACCCATAAATGTCCTTTCTTTGGTATTGTTCGGCGAATCGCTTGAGTTGCACGATTACTGACAAATGCGTGCACTGACTGGACAAGTCCACTCAATCTGTGCGGTCCTTTCCTCAAAATACCATTTCAGACACCAATCTACATATGGTCTTCACATAATCTGAACAAGATTTGTCTGGACTTTAAAAGAGACTGTGAACTCTGAGTTTGTTTCGGCCTTTCTTCTCAGAGTAGTCAGAGAATTTTTATCTCTTAGATCTACGCGATTAAAATCGTTGAACTGCTAAGGACATCTAATAAATTATGTAAATTTTAATTCTTTCAGTACCATCAGACCACGGTGTGACCAGCCTTGAAGGTTTATACACAGATTTTGACGGATGGGTTGCCAGATACAATTCATGTTATAAAAGGTAAGAAATAACAAAAACTATACAGAACTTTGTCTAGAATCCAATACCATACCGACCGAATTCAGAGCTAATACAGTATGTTAATAAGTTCCCGTTAACCCGCAATTATAGCGTTCATAAATGCAAAAAAAATATTAAAATACAAAAAAAAAAAAAATTATACCTAATTAGTGCAAATATCCACCAAAACTATTAAATTGATATAATTATAATTGATATTTTACTGTTTTTTTTTTTTTTTTTTTTGCATGTATATACCGTATGCGATTGCTACGCCCTTCGTTAGATAACATAGGTACTGTATAATATGGGAAGAAAAAGTTACACAGTTAACGCTCCGTAAGGGCCAAATCACACCGGAACGGCAGCGGCTGGCAACGGCCGGCCAGCGACGCGACGAGGCCAGGCACGGGCAGTACCGCTGACAAGACGCGTGTGGTCGCGTGACCTTTTCGAGCTTTTCAAGCGATACAGAGGGCCTAGACAAGTGACAATCGCTCCTATAGCGTTTCATATTTCTACAACGACTTTCAACAGGATTGACAGAAGCTTTTCGATAGCTTATGACAGTCCTATACATTTTTGCCTTTTCCATCATCGTTATCGCTGATAGAATGTCACTTTGTCTAGGGCCTCTAAGGGCCTAGACAAGTGACAATCGCTTCGAAAGCATTTCGTATCGCTACAACGACTTTTGACATAAGCTTTTCGATAGCTTATGTCAGTCCTATACATTTTTGCGTTTTCCATCATTGTTATCGCTGATAGAATGTCACTTTGTCTAGGGCAAACCTTGAGTTTGGCATGATATCTTACAAAAGGATGCTGGTTAGTCATGGTGGGATATTTTCTAAGGAAAATAATAGTTTTATAATCACTTACGATTTTTCTTTTCTCTGTTTCCGCAGGTCGACATATTTCTCCAAAGAAATAAGTACGAAAGACGCTCCAAATGATTCAAGACATGACCGAGAAGACATCTTAGAAAGAGATGTTTTTTTCGGCAACTTATTGATGAGACACCGGCAATTACGACGTTCAGCCAAGAAGACGCCATGTTTGAATTTTTACAATGATAATGACGGATTTGTGTTCTACGATGACGTTTTATATAGACTTATGAACAAAAATGGTGATCAGAGGATAGTTTATCAATTTATTCGATCAAAACTCTAATAAATAAATAGAGATTTAAGAATTTTTGCGACGTTTTTTATCGCGCACTGGACTTTCAACTCTAAGTATTGGGGCCGAGCATTGAGAATCCAACAGAAAGTGCCATCCCAGCGCGTTAAAAAAATATTTTGTTGGATTTTGAACTCTATGCTCTAAGCAGTGGGTTGAAAATCTAGTGCGCGATGACAATTGACCGTGTCTGCGAGGGCTAACTTTGAAATTCGAAGACTGTCGAGAATCGAGATGTGAATTGAAGAACGAAGATTCGGAAAAGTGTACCTGCTAGGAATATACAGGGTGTGGTCAAAAAGGGTGTGATTGGTGTAACCCACAGCACGACACAACACGACACATCAGTAATGTGTCGGTGGCTTCATACATACCTATGTCGTCAATTTAATAAGACAATTAATTTCAATTAATTTAGAAAGGAAAAGGTATTATAATGTAAATAATATAATATATAATTGAAAAATAGGTAAAGTTAATTGTAAAATATAAGATGGTGCTAATAAAAATATACATATAAAAATCGTGTGAAAAATTGTCGTTTTATTAATTTTTCAAGGATTTTTGGGGCTACTGGCAGACGAACTAAATAAGTGGGTAAGTACGTAGAACTTACCTTCTTTTCATTACAAAATCTTTTATATCAAAATATTCAAGTATTCCCGTTTGAGCACCTAATTTTTTCTTTGACAGTCGTTACGGGTCGTCAGAAGCCCGAAAGTCTGACTGACAACCAGTCTTATCAAAGGGTATCGTGTTACTCAGTAGCTGGGTTGTGGAGGTCAGATAGGCAGTCGCTTAGGCTTGCAGAAAAAATATCGATATATCGATATATTTTTTTCGATATATCGATATTTTTTGGCGATACTTATTATTTCGATATATAATATCTAGTATCGAAAATGTATCAAATATATTTTTTTATAAATGAATACAGACCCGTAAGTTTTTTTTATTTTAATTATCATTTAAAGTTATTTTTTTTATTTTAAATTTCAAATTGTCACCGATATATCGATATTTTTTTTTCGATATTTCGAAATCGATATCGATTTTTTTTTTTAATATCGATGCGATATATATCGATTTTTTTGGCACTTCTTGCATCCCTACAGTCGCTCCATGTCATCATCATCATCATTTCAGCTGAAAGACGTCCACTGCTGGACAATACTGGACATAGGCCTTCCCCAAGCACCGCCACTGCTTCCCGAATCAAAGGATTACTGGATGGAATCTTTTACATTAAGGCCCTACCCTACCTCAAATTGCTTAGCATGATCCTCCGTTATGCCGAAAATACTGCAGCATTAATTTTATTATGATGATTTGAGGATTGATGCTAGGTCCTATGTTGGTCGAAAACACGATTACATAAAAAAATCTATAGAAAAAAATCCATAGTTACATATAAACAGAACTATAATTCAGAACATAAACAGAACTATAATTCTATTTTATTTCAAGTTTGATTTTATTGCGAGTATCGATTAGACTAAATGCAACTTTTGAATCGAAATAAAAAAAATGGGTGAACGGTCAGCACTAAGAAGTGTCACGTAGCACCACAATTTTCAGTAATTTTTGTTTATATTTGATCGTGTTTTTATGTAGTTTATGTATGAAAAATGCTAAAAGTAAGAATGCAGAGAGAATAATAATATCTTTATTTGGTCCTTTTGCATATTTTCAGCAAGAGAGAAGATTGTTTATGTACATATTTTCAGGGAATCTAAGTTGCCTAGCTTTTGGATAGGTGTAATAATACCTATTTTATACAAGTTTCGCAGTAGACCAGCGCGGTTTGGCCGACCTCAACTTAAAATTAATTATATTTGCCACAAACTTATCGTTTAAAATAGCTGCGGTAACATTTTTTTTTAATAAATTCGAATGCTGAACGTTCATGTAAATTCCTGATTTTCATGAAGGAATTCGCAACACCCCGTCGAGTTAGCTGATGTGTCACGTGTCAAAATCTTGTCGAGCAGAGAGGGTAAACCGCTGGTATTTAAAAAATACTTTAAATTAGATCATGCAACTTTTAATAACTGAACGATCTATAAAGCAGGTCTGATGTATTTTTTTTAAATTACCATTATTTTCACCGTAAAGGACAATTACCTAAACTTTTCCACTCCGTCTCGCTCTCACTCAGGTCGCGGGTAGTATGGTGCGAGCGAGATAAAATCTGAGGTAGGGTACGGCCTTAATTTACAGACGGGTACTGGGTAGGTAGGTACTGTATCTGACTGGGCAACGTCCGATTCGACCGATCAACGGGTCATTGGGCTCGCTCGCCAACAATCTTATCATATATTTTCCTTATTTGTAAATTTTCGTACTTTGGACAGATAATTTGCAAAAAATAGCGTCGTTGATCTAGCAGTCGCACCGTCGCAAGCGCAACTATTGCTGAGCGTAGCGTGGAGTACTGGGTTCGTTTCCCCGGTCAGCCAAAGTGTGAGAAAATCGATTAGGTCGGTAGGAGGAAATTGATTTTTTGCAAGTGTGAGTAAATAAGAAAGATTACATATTTTTACGATGTAAAAGCTCCTGCCTACCCCTTCCAGATATACAGGCGTGATGTTATGTTTTTTTTTTCACAACATATATGTCCCTAACCTTGCATTTGTACTGGCGAAACATTCACGACAAAACATGTTGAAATCTCTATTTTATGGCAATGTTCCATACAATTTTTGACAGGAACTAGAGATGTTGTTTTGTTGTAATGTTTCGCCAGTGCAAACGCACGGAATGCTGAAACTTCTAGCAGGTCTACGGTTCCCAGTATATACAGAATACGATCCGTAATTCAATCAATGTTTTTGGATGTATGCAGTTCGGACTTTGCTTTGGGCATGAATTCCGTGAAAAGATTTGCGAAAATGTACCTTTATCTCTTAGGCGCAAGCGCCATCTCTACGAGTGAGAGAATTGCTGTAACAATGCGATTCTGCCGCTCGTGGTGGAGATGGCGCTTCACGGAATAACGGCTCCGACCTCTGCCTGAAGCAAAGAGCAGCAGTTACTATGCGTTTGCACCAGAAAACATTCAACATGTAGATGTTTCGAGACTTGTCACATGAAACAAATCTCATTACTTGTTTTGTTGAACTTGCGTTCGCACTATACAAAACATGAGTAGGTAAGTCATAAGACAGATCTCAAGATTTGTTGTAAACTGCGTTCGCACTGTCTAGAAACATACACAATAGACATGTTTTGTATAGAGATTTGTCACGTTTGCGTTCGCACTGTTGTTTGTTTACGTCAAATTATGTCTCGCAACATGTCTATTGCTTGATGTTTAGTGTTATCCGAGTATGGTGGTAAACATCCCGTGTTTATATCGAAACATAGAGTGGTCCAAAGTAGACATGATGAAGGTTATAGAGCTTTGGCAAGGTGTCCATGTTTGTGGAACACAAAATGTGTGGACTATAAAAACCGACCAAAGTGTCAAAATAAATCTTACAACATGTTATTAGATTCATACAGATACATTTTGATACGAAATTGGCTTGTAAAGACATGTGGCGAAACATGACGAGTGATTTGAAATGTCAAACATTTTGCGTGATAATGCGAACGCGAGTCGAAACATTGACAGAAAACAGAGATTTCAACATGTTTTTATGTGAATGTTTTGCCAGTGAAAACGCACGGTTAGACAAACACTAATACTTGTGTGTGAATGTATTTGTGAATTTTGTTCAAAGTGTATAGTCCTGCCATCTAGCAGCATTTTATTGTAGCGCACGTTTTAGTTCCATCAAATTGCGACAAGATGGCGCTCTTATCAATATATTTCTGTTTGTTCATCATTCTAGTATATTTTCTATTGCTACTAAAATATGTATGAAGTATTCCTAAATTCCTATTGTTACACCAGCAAACCATTATGAGACGCTGTCTTGTGTGTAGTCCAGGATTCAATTGCCAAAAGGAACCTAACCTTTTTTCTTTGTTGTCGCTAAGCCGCTGAGAAAATATGAATTACCTCCTTACCTCATAACAGCATAGTAGTATAGTATTAGTGCTCTGTGCTTACCTATAATAACCTCGTTGTGTTTTATGGATACATGTATATTCAGCGACTCAAAACATCTTCTACAGATAAGTAGGTAGGTAGGTAACTACTATCTATGTAAGTTTATACAGGTTGTGGCGTAAATAATGGATAATCCTGACACTGTCGTTTGGCCAGATTATCATCTATCATTTACCCCACTTATATCGCCAAATGCCCCATATTGTATTTTCTGCATATTGGTAAGTATAGAAGATAATTACCATACCATTCCATACGATGTTTTAATTCTGCTATTCTGGACGGAGACAAATCCAACAAATTAAAGATCATCAAAATCGGTCCAGCCGTTCTCGAGTTATAAGTACTTGAACAAACCCGACTTTGTTTTATAAGATATATCAAAAATATCAATAATTTGGTCATTCATGGACATATGGCGATATAAGTGGGGTAAATGATAGATGATAATCTGGCCAATCGACAGTTTCAGGGTTATCCATTATTTACGCCACACCCTGTATATAGGTACACAAAAGAATCTGATTAACCTTTAGAAAATTTCCAAAATTACAGTTTTACAAAGTCGCTTAGTCTAAGTAAGTATGTAAGTAGGTTAGAAAGTAGGTGCTACTAACAGAGTTTAAAGTTCAACTCATAATACCTACCCATGTAATCTCAAACAGTTATCACTATCAAACACTCTTTACTCTTAGAGCCTAGAGGCAATACCCGTGCCTACCTATTTTAACCGCTAAATAAAAACAAAAAACCAGTCCGTATTTTGTTAGACTTTAGAGAGCGTTGTTAGCATTGTAAATAACGCCAAATTTTTTGTTTTATTTACTTATCCGCTTGATTCTCTACTGTTTCATCGTTATGACTGGATGGTGCATTTATCTATACAATCACACTATTGTATGTACATTAGAACGATAACAAAATGCGATTTTAGAAGAATAAAGATAAAAATTCAAACTTTGTACTTATTGTGATTGTGATTCTGCCTAGAAGTTCATAGTTTTGTGAAAATGAAGAAGGTAATGAAGGAATGGACTGTGGACGCTACATGGGGGAAAATTGCAAGTAAGTAAAGCATAAATAAACATTAGATTATTCCCTAAAAATCACGATAATTTCGTCCAAAATTTAGTTTTACTTAACCTATGCTAGCTGTCAAATCTCTACAAAGCAAATATAGACTTTTTGCGCGTGTTGTAAGGTTGAAATTTGAGTAATCTTCATTTGCTACGAAAGTGGGGCATGGTTCACATCAATCACTGCTTCTGAATTCTTCGTTTCGATTTTGTAATTTATTGCTCAGAATATTAAGTAGAAATTCTAATGGCTAACACACCAATGCCCCGTTTGGTTAGTAGTGATGGACGTGTCACGGTGGTCAAAAATGTATCGATTCTTTTGTGTGATTCGAGAATACTATTTAGTTATAAAATTCTCGGCCAAGACTCCGCATAAAAAATACTTAACTCGATTTAACTTTGCACTATATGGATGATAATGACTACACGTGTGACGCCGTACTTCACATATTACAAAATATTTTTAACTGTTTTTCAGTGGTATCCTGGGGAGATCCAACTAATCCACCAATACTTTTGGTACATGGATACATGGATAGTGCTGCTACCTTCATTCTCTTAGTGGAACAGCTGCCTGACACTTTCTATTATGTTGCTTTCGATATGCCTGGTAAGCCGTTGGCTTGTATCGATAAAAAAATATACATGGTTGGAGATTTGGACTCTTCATGTTTCAAACCTCGCTTAAATAATAATATATGATTATGTTCCAGGCCACGGCAAATCAGAACCATTTCTTCCTGGGCCTATTGTTTCTCAGCTGGGCATTGTGGAAACGGTCCGTTTGATAGTAAAACATATGAAGTGGAACAAGTTCGTTTATTTATCACATTCCATGGGCTTCAGTATAGGTAAGTGAAATTTAATCTCTCATTTAGAACTTAGGAGATAATACATTAATCATTAGTTAATAGCCTTTAAATAGCCTTAGCGCCTAATTAAATGAAACTTAAACTAAGGATACGATGATTTCAACCTCATTCTGTAATTTTAATTTTCAGGTATTCTCTACAATCACTTGTTTCCGGGTAAAATAGTAAAGATGGTGCACATTGACCCTGCTCCACCGATATCAGCGTATTACTATCCTCACCATAACCCTTTGTTTTGGTACCAGTTTTTATATGACACGTATTATGGTAATTATGAAAGGTAAGCTATCCCACCATTTTGATTATTACCATCATTCTTTTGCCACTGTATTTGGGGTCAGTGCAGCAAGTCTTTTTTATTTTATTGCTGAATCGACCTGCTCTTGACCTCGATCTCTCCTGATAGAAAGCGATGGATGAGTTCTATGATGGAAAAATTATGCCCAGAAGATGCCTGTTCAGTCTTGCTAAAAGCAAAAAAAGCAGATGGCTTAAATGTGGAAGGGAACACAAACGCTGGCAGAGTTCTACACTTTTCTATTAATCGTCATCTCAATAGTCACCACCTTTCTAGCCCTATCATCTTTCATATACCTAGTCCATTGGTCTTCCCCTACTCGTATAGCCATGCATATTCATACTCAAAACTTTCCTCACGACATTATCCTCATTCCTCCATTTAAATGTATGAATTTTATTAGGCTTAGCTCAAATATTGTAATGTGTGTAACATGGAGGGTTAGTGTTAGGATTTGCTAACTAGGCTAGTGTTTAGCTTAGGTAACCGCTGTCGCTAGGGCCGATTGACTGATAGCCTAGAGTGATATTAATAATGTCTTAGCACATAGGGTTCATAGTCGGATAAAATACCTGCTCGCATATGAATATGCATCATGAATATGAACAAGGTTCATATTCTTATGAAACGCTAACTTTACAATTTACATCGCTCATCTCAATGTGCGATCTGTGAATCTTGCACGATACCCTAGGATCATTTTGCGGTCAACTAAAAGATTTATTTTTAATTTTTAAGGTGGAATGCCGGAAGTTCAAAGCGATTGACGCTCGAAGAAGCAGTCCATTTATTAGTTCGAAACAGAAGTTTATCAGAAGATCAAGCGGAAGTGGTTCTATCCAGATCGTTGGTGCCAGCTGAAGACGGAAAGTTTAAGTAAGTCTAGTTGAGGAGATAACATTCTGACAGTTTCCTTATGAATAGATAGATTGCGTAAAAAGGTGGTTTAGTTCAAAGGTACATTTACAACAAAATTCAGAGTTGAATGTGGTGCCGCTACACCTAACTTTCTTAAAATTTAATGTAATAATAATGTTTTAATAAAAATATTTAAAAATTTAAATACATAATAAATAATAAAAACAAATACATGCTATGAATTACAGAACCGAAAAGACGACGTTGTAATAAAAGATAAAACTACATTTCAGTGTTAATTGGTATTTTGTTCTCACAGGTTATCATGGGAGCCAAGAATGAAGAAAATAGCTACTGTTGCCCTGTCAGAAGAAACTCTGTTCACCGTGATAACAGAGCATGCGCCACCCACGCTCATTCTTGAATCTTCAGAAAACATCGCCCACCCACCGGGAAAACAGTTTGCAGCTAGTATTATAGAAAAATGTCGCTTAATGGTTCCCAACTTTTTCTCTGTAACCGTCACGGGTGGCCATGATGTGCATATAACTCACCCCGAAAGTGTTGCACTGCATGTAAAAAAGTTTTTAAAATCTTATAAAGGAAGTTGGTCCGTAAAATGTAAATTATAAAATAAATTATTAAAAAATCTCGAAGAACCTTTATTCATTCTGTCAATACCTGTCACTATTTAGAGTTATCGATAATTTGTGAAAACTAACTAAGCCCAACACTAGACTCATCGAACAATCTGTCAAAATTATACTATGTTTTACAACGATGTTATTTAGCATCACAGTTTGTTCCATCTCTTTTACCCTTAGGTGCGCTGCAGAATCACAGAAATAATATCATGCTAAATTTGTCACAAATATTGTAGACATGCATTTGTTTTTGATCCATCAGATGAAAATCAATAATAAAATGCCGTGATTGAATATTTTAAAATCAATTCGTCAAATGTGAATCCAAAGGTTACTTGCAGATTATTTAAATACATTAAAATGTGAATCTTAAACTATTTCGAGGCTTGGCAGTGTAGTTTCGTTACTTCTGTCGATTTTGGTTGCCTTCGCTATGCCAAATACCAATTTCAATTTCATAATTTCATTATTATTTTGAATTCTTGTGTAAAAATTGTTTATTGAAAATGAAAGGGCGATGCGACTGGTTCATCCGTGTACCCTGGGGAAAACTGGCCTGTAAGTATTTACCTATATCATATACATCCTTAAAATGTTGAATCTGCAGAAGAGCTCCCAGGGGCCACCAACTGCCGTGACCCTCCAGGAAATATCTTTACCAATTGAAAAATCATGTGGGTTTTTGTAGTTACAAATTAGGCTGATGAAAGTACTACTGCAGCAAATTAAAGTGTGATTGTGGAGCCGCTTCACAAACTTGTATCTCTCCTCCTGTCCAGGGCCCTGTTTACAACAAGTTACAAGTCTACACGTTCACAAGTTACATAGAATGTTAATTTTTGTTAAATTCATAGCACATCTCCGTATTCATAATCAACCTTAATGTTCCCACTGCTGGGACACGGGCATCAAGTCATCTCTTTCTTTTGACCACAAAAAAACATCGAATTTAAACAACTTCACACGTATTCACTATGTCTTGTAATTCCTAAATACTGCAAGAAATTCTTAATAAATCGGGCAGACAAAACTAAGGGGCTCATTGGGTGGATTTTCCCCCCATAGACCTTCAAAGCTGGGTACGCTCATAATGTCTGTACAGTTGAACAAACAGATTGGTCATACAGCAGTATTTATATTTTCACAACATCTACTTAATCCAATATTATTTTGTATGCAAATCAATTGAATTTGAAACACTGAACACTATTAATATTTATTTTCATTTTGTATGCTTAAGACAAACTTATAAGAGTTACATAAAAGATAAATAATCAGCACACTATTCATAAATGACTAATTATGTACTTAATCATATTTTTAGACACACATTGTCACAGGTGGTCGCATTTGTGTGACCTCCCATTCCCCGGTGTGACGTCAATTTCTTTTCAATTTTAAATTTAAAGATTATTATATTAAAACTGAAAGAACTAAAAATATTATTGTTATATTTTATTTAAATTATTTTTTCATAATTCTAACATTTTAGAAAAATTTACAAAACATCATCTTGTGTCCACAGACTTTGAACCCATGGAATTTAAACCTTATAGTAATAAAGATAGAGTTGGTAATATTTTAAACGTTTTTGTTAGAACTGAGTTTTCAATACCTTAGATTCATACATGTCTGTGATGTCACTATGTCACAAAGCATATGATTTGTCTCCCCCTTGTCACACAATGTCACACTTTGTCTCTAAGTGGGAAAGAGAGGACTTGTGACGTTATTAATATGGATGTTGTTAGGGGTCTAACATAACAACATTGTTCAAAGGAAGTTGTCAGTTAGCTACCAACCATTGTTCGACTCATTATCAACATTCTTCATACTTTACCGTGCATTTGATTTTCAACTCTCAGCATTTAGCTCGGCTCGGCTTTAAAATCCAACAAATTCATTCTCTTGTTTTTATCCCAATTTATTTGAGGTTGGTGTAACTTGTCTTTTTCATCCATAACTCTCTATTAGTCGTCATCTCGGTAGTTACCCTCTATATGTAGCCATATTATCGTCTTTGTTCAACTGTACAGTCAAACAAGCTATTTGGTATACAGTCAAATATAATTATTTTCCACTACATTGCCAAAATTCGTTTTGACTGTGGGTGTAATTTAATTTTTTGAGCTTATGGCCTAGAAGAGTGACGTAATGGATAATGGATTTCCGCAAAGTCACGCCTGAATTAACTATCTTAAAAACTAAACTCTTTCTTGTCTTTTATCCAGTGGTGGGCCATGGGCATCCAGACGGTGACCCCGTTTTCCTCGTGCACGGGAGACAGGACAGCTCCTCGGTCTTCGAGCCCCTAATAGAGCAGATGGCAGAACAATACTATTATGTTGCATTGGATATGCCTGGTAACGGTTTATCTGATCCGTTTCCCCCCGGTAAGTTTGTTTTAAACAAGCTTTTGTCGGAAATTCTCAAATTACAAACATTTATTTAGGGCCTAGGTAACAGATTTTATTGATATCTTAATTTACAGTAATTCAATAAACATGTAACACTAAAATTATAATAATGGTGCCGATTCCCTTGTACACAAACTAAACTAAATTTAAGTTCAGTGCATCTTTTTCTTTCTATTTCATTATGAAAAGGCCAGAAGATAAATTTTACTAAAATTAATCAGCGCCTGACATAAATTGACGTAATTTTAGTAGGCAAGTTTTTAATCGCGTCTAAACATGTATGGAGTAGTGACAGTTTGACAGGACTAAACTAAAATTGATCTTCTGTCCTTTTCTTAATGAAATAGAAAGAAAAAGATGCACTGAACTTAAATTTAGTTTAGTTTGTGAACAAGCATTGCCACATTGTATGGCAATGGTGCCGATTCTCTTGTACACCGAACTAAACTAACTAAACTATCACTAAAATTCCTTACTTTTGACTATGGGAATCATGGAGCTATTCTGCAAAATAAATTCTCTAAATTTAAAACTTATTTTGACACAACTAAAATCGAATTTGACAACCGCGCGCCTCCACTTGGTACTTGTTTTTCCTACACCGTGTTTTTTTTTTAGAGCCAGAGGCGCGCATGCACGGCAGCCTCGACGTGTTTTTAATGGAATTTTTCAGTTTTTGTATGGAAAATAACGAAAAAAAATAAAAAATCATTACCAACATGTTGAGAATTAGGTGTTTAAGGGCTTCCTAAAGGGGGTCGAAATTTTCATTATTTTTCCGATAACACACACCGTTTTCGAGATATAAGCAAAAGAAAATAAAAAAATACAGTACTGTTTTTTGTAACTGAAGTCGAGGTGTTGGTTTGAATTTTAGTTCATGACATCTAATTTTATTCCACACATTTTTAATCGCGATTAAATATAGTCAGATTTAGTTAGAGGATTTTAGATATAGGACAAAATTTTAGGTTAAATCGTCAAATTCAGAATAGCATTTTCACTAAACTAAACTCAGTGCCATCTTAGTGCTGTCAAACTAAATTATAGTTAAGTTGTGTCATTTAAAGTCTATTTCAGAATGAGTTTGATCGTTTGACAGGACTAAACTAAATTTTAGTGATTTTTAGTTTAGTTTAGAGAATTTTGTAACAAGAGAATCGGCACCAATGCTGATTTTTTGGCCGACCTTTTCTGACCGGAAAATAGGCCAGCCCTCGGGTGGCTTACCCCAGAGGGTTGGCCTATTTTCCGGTCACTTTAGCAGAATAATAATATGAAAATATTATGAATCATTGTAAAATGTCACAAACTGACAATTCATAATATGATCTGCGTGTAATTCTACGAAATAATTCATCTTTTTGACAGTTTTCTATGGAGATTCGTAAAATGGTCCACAATTTTTTTTTTTTTTTTTTTTTTTTCCCCTTTTGGCAACTGAGCCGATGTCGACTATTCTGCCAGCGTCAAATTATTAATTGCTTTTATGTCAAATTAGAGGAATTGGTAATGACAGCTGGGATTCAGGAAATGAACTGCTTTTAGAGGAATTGCTAATGTGGCCGGTTAAGGCACCCTGGTCACGTGAAGAGTCGATCAACCGCTTGGCGATTTGATAGACTAAGTGGTCTTAGGTGTATTTTCTTAGTTTATAAAAGGGTTTTACCACAGTTTACTGTGTAACTACTTACAGCGGATTGTCGCCCTTACATTGATCGACTGTACCGAGGTAGATGGACTGGTTCTTCAGGTTCTTCTGTCAAATTTTAATTTTTACAGCATATCTCGAGTATTTACCTTAAAAAACATACCTCAACAAAGTTAGCTCAGCTAAGCACTGGGGTCCTACCACCACCGCTTACAGCAGTATTATTTTAATCTTACTTTGTGGTAGAAAGAGATGCAGCTATACGTCTTGCGGATCTTCATCTCTTTCCTACACTGGAGTAATATTAAAATAATACTGCTCTAAGTGGTGGTGGTAGACCCCCAGCATAGATTGATGTTGATTAGTTTTCCGGCCAGAGAATAATGTGTCTTGTATCAACCAGGACCGAAGCTGATGAGGTTCCATTTCTTGGCCGCAATGGATTTGGCCATAAAGCACCTGGGCTGGGACAAATTCATTTTTATGGGACACTCGATGGGATGTGAACAAGGTAGGTCAAAATAATAATAACATTTTCCTATAGTAATTTATTTATTTATTAGAAACTAGCTGCGCCCCGCGGTTTCACCCGCGTAAGGCACGATCCCCTGGGAATATCGGGATGAAAAGTATCCTATGTGTTAATCCAGGTTATAAACTATCTGTGCCAAATTTCATCCAAATCCGTTCAGTAGTTTTTGCGTGAAAGAGTAACAAACAAACAAACATCCATCCATCCATACTTACAAAGTTTCGCGTTTACAATATTAGTTAGATTACACAAGAATCCTAAAGACCTGTAATTGACTGTCTGATTATCATACTGTTATTTATCACCATTGTATTTAGTTGTAAGTTTTCCAAAGAATTTAAATAAATTAAGAAAAGCACAAGAAAATTTTAAACCGAGCAGTGGTGGCCCAGTGGTAACAGCTGCGACTTACGAATTGTACGTCGTGTGTTCGAACCCAAGCAGGCACTTTACTTTGTGTAAATTATTTCATCACCACTGCTCTCAAAACAGTGAAAAACCGGCATGTTCTAGAACCAAAATTCGAAAACATGTGACATCTACCAACCCGCACTGCCCCCCCGTGGTGCATTATAGCCCACTCCCTCTCACAGAGAGGAGGCCTGTGTCCCAGTAGTGGGAACATTATAGGCTGATTATGCTTTTTTGTTTTAGGGCTGTTCTACAGCGTGATCCACCCAGGCCAAATCACTAAGATGATTCTGTTAGATGCTGGACCGACTCTCATGAGGATGCAGGTTCAAGACCATTTGGAGTACCAGAGATTCTATGACGACTACTATCAAGACTATGAGCGGGAAAACTTTGAACGGAAGGTACGTGGAGGTTGAAAAAATTAACCTTAACTTGAGTGAAGTGTCTGATATCAACTTTGTTGTTTAAGAACTTGGAACTTGGTTGTTTATGTTTTGTAAATATTACTAACATAGTTGTAAGTAAATAGTAGTTCACCGGTATCGGGAACAGGGTCCAAGCTACACCGGGTTAGGGCTCCAGAGAGCGGAACCTCCTAACAATGCGAGCCATGAAGCGCCTACCGCTTTCTGAATCAAGCCCTTAATCCAGCTGCCCAACGAGAGCCTCCTTCGGTATTAGTCGAAGCTCTTGGCAATTAAGTCATTTGGCTGATACGACTATCGGCACAATAATCGCTGAGCCCTATCCTTCGATGTCGACACTTCGCGAGCCAAGATATCTTGTCTTGACTTGATTTGTTTATCTTTCTCGGCCTTCACGAGTTTCCCGTCATGCGGGATCGTTATGACAATAATCAGGCTTATTGGCAACAATATTCCTGTCAGTAGTGATGGACAGATGGTTTTTTTTTGTGGTACTGCTCACCTCTGCCTTCCTTTCGGAAAATAAAGACGTGATGTTGTGTTTGCAGCCGTACATCAGAGAAATGGCGATACAAGCGTTACAGCGGCATCGGGGACTAACCAGAGATCAATGCGAAGTCATCATCTCAAGGAACTATCATAGATTTCCTTTCTATCAGTAAGTGTAACTATAATCCTACTTCTATCTCTCTATTTATGATCTGTTCCAAAAGTATGTGATAAAAATATAAACAAATGGATCTGAAAACCTACCTTGTGTATGCTAATTTGTGGCGCTTCTCACAAATTGAGTGATTTAATTGATTATTTGAATAATTGAACACACTTTTTTAAACACCTCCCTCCCCCTCATCTTGTGTCGTAATTTAAGAATGGCTTAATAATAACAGATTTTTCAAATTTTGTACTAAACGTCGTTAGTCATTTTATGGAATGCTTGTATACAACAGTGCATGGCACTGGCGTCTAGCTAGATAAATAATTTCAGGATTACACTGTGCAAAAAAAAAACTATCTTTTTGATACTTAATTAATTAGTTTTAAAAAAATCTTGACGTTTTGTGAAGAACAATCCAAATCGTTCTGAACGTTTGGCCGATGTATACCCAAGAAACAGACGTGACAATTCAAAATTAAATAATGTACCGTGTCAAACCACTATGATGCGCAAAAGTATTTATTGCATGGCCCCAGTTGTTTATAATAAATTGCCAAGTGCATGGAAAGACTTGAAAACGTTGCAATTCAAAAGTACACTTCGTAAAGTGTTAATAGATAAAGCATATTACAGTGTAACTGAGTTTGTAATGGACAATTTTTATCAGACTACCTCGAATTTTTAATTAATTCATTATTGTTTTGCTTATGGAATATTTATGGTGTATTGTCTATGACCTGGAATTTTGATGTTTGTTTGTTTATTTATCTTCGGACCACGATTTGTATTTCTTGTATATACCTACTGTTACTGACAATTTAAATTTTTAATGAATATTTGAATTTTAATAATTTTATTTAATGAGAATGACATAACTAATTTAATGTTCCAACAAGAGTTTGAATTTTATATAATGAAAATGTTTGCATGCCGAATGGTGTAATATGGCAGAACTCTGATGGAAAACCTACTACTACCTACTTATGTATAACCCATATTTGCAAATAAATGCTATTCTATTCTATTCTACAGCAAAAATAACTATAACGAAGAAAGAAATGAAGACTTGGAACCCAATGTCAATGCAACTGCAACTCTGAATACAAATGAACAGAATGCAGAAGAGGCACCGAATACTAATGGAAATGAGTATACAAATGAAACGCAGAACACAGAAGTGGCACCGAAAACTAATGGAAATGAAACTCAGAATGCAACTGAGACACGTTCAGCAAACGTCGCTCCAAATCTACACGCGCCCGATGTTCTAAGCGAATTTATACAAAACATGCCCGATGAGGATGAAGTCGGGTAAGTCATAAAGTTATCTATGATATATTCAGTTACAGACCTGACGTAGATCCTGCCAGGGTTGCGGGAAAGTCCGAAAGGGATACCGGGCCCTTGGCAACAGGCAACTGAAGGAACACGGATGGGTTTTAGTCAGTAAAAGTCTGACACGCCATCCCGCTCCGCCCAGAGTGGCAGAAGTCATTTGATGATTCACCAGCCTCAAAAAAAAAAGGCCTGCCGTAGACGTTCCTAGGGTATGATATATACCAAAAGTAGCATATAAAAGTGTAAACAAAACCTGCTCAGTTCTTATGCTATTATTGGCTATAAAATAATTATTCAAACAATAAATCTGTGGAAATACTTTCACAGAGCAGAGCATATCATAGGATTTCTAAATTAATACTATTTCAATTCTTTACCAAATTCTTCTTCAAAAAAAGAAAAGATTCAACTGTCTTACGAGCTCGAAATGAGTTGAATCTTTTCAAATTGGTCGCCACTGATGATTCTGGCATACGCAGATATCAGTTGTTTCACTTTCAGTTCATTTTTATCTTTCATTCGGCGTAGTTGAAAGAAAAATAAAGAAAGTACATTTTTTTAAAGTGACAAATTAATGCAATAGTTGAACCAATACAGCGATGTTGGATTTCGGCCCTTGGATGAATATTATCATGATATTCGTCTACCGAATAATCGAAAAAGGAAATGAAATTGGGCCGATGAACGTTCATTACTCTATAGTGTTATCGTTGTTGTATAAACGTAGAATGAAACAAAAATGAACATACACTGGAGTGAACCATACACTTGAGTGAACCATTCACCTGAGTGAACCATTCACTTGAGTGAACCATTCACCTGAGTAAACCATGCACCTAAGTGAACCATTCACTTGAGTGAACCATTCACCTGAGTAAACCATTCACCTGAGTGAACCATTCACTTCAGTGAAGCGTCTGATATCAGCGTTCCAAAAGTTGCTGTGAAAAGAGGCAGAAATATACCATAAACAATCAATTTCTAATAGTTTCCTTCACCTACATTACAGGTACCTCTCATGGGATAATCGTCTAAAAAATCTCGCGCCACAAAACTATGGGAACGAATATTATTTCGCACTATTTAAGACAATACCTCCGACTTTGCTCATAGCGGCCAGCGATGGCGCGAAAAACGTCCCGCCGAATTCAAAATGGCGGCAAGGCGCCACAGAATTATTGGACAGAATGGCAACACTGGATAATTTTTACAGAGTCGATGTGGAGGGTAGCCATGATGTGCATTTTACACATCCTGAAAGAGTTCTTCCCTACGTAAATTCGTTTTTACAAGACAATAGAGTGTCTTCTAAGTTGTGACTTATTTTTTTACCGTTTTTTTGTTTTGTTTATGGTCTGTGTTCTAGAACGATGCTAAATGAATGTCGATTTAAGAGGGGCGTGCCAAGGCAGCATGCGAAATTCAAAATTTCTTACGTTTTTTAATCGTTTAATTTCAATTATAATTACTTTTCAGATCAAACCGTCTTTTATTTTTTTTCGCGGGCTTCCCTGGCCCTGGCCCTTTCGTCTTAATTATAACTTTTTAATCTTAGCGATTAACCTAGAGCTTTTGTAAAAAAGGACAGGCATTTTGAAAAAAAAAATGCGGCTGTCATCAATTCATTATGGTTTCAAAGTTTTATATATTTCATATAAGAATTTTAAACTCTTTATAATGGTAGGTACTGATGTCCAAGTATTACTATTGTTGTATGTATAAGTGCTATATTTATTTATTAACTAGATAGGTACTTATATCGTTAATAATTATTCAATAAAAATGTTGGTTTTGGTCCATTCTATAAAGAAATATAGCCAGCTCGTCTGTTAATTAAAATATTATTATTACCTATTTTATTATTTGTTGAAACATTTTTATTTAGGTTGGTATTTAATGCAAAACTATGCGACATGCGACTGCTACAACTTGACGACAAGACGCTGACCTGTCGCATGCGACTGTCATTGATGCGCGTGCGCCGTGCGACTAGACGCTGCGACAAGTAGCGAGAGTTCGCGATTCCCCTAGCCTGTATTTGCTATTCTTCAACTCGACGCCAAGTGTGCGGATCTTTGAAGATAATATATGAAAATTGTCGACTGCAGCCTGACGTTGCGTATAGCCGAGCTGTCGCAATCGCATGTCGCATAATGTGCACCATGTCTAATACAGGGTGTAAGAGTAAACACCGTTGTCACTCAAACCATGGGTAGTTGACTTAAATATAAAAATAAAAACAAAAAAACTTTATTGTCATTAAAAGATTTTAAAAAGTTTGTATCCGACACCGTGCTCGCTAGCGAAGCAGCTGACTGACTGAGGGAGGGATCGCGCTCGCGGCCGGTCAGGTCACGTCCCGCGCCACCCACCCGTGGTGAGAAGCAAGTTCGTTGCCCTAGGGTGAAAGGGTGAAATACTCTTGAGATAAAACGTAGATTTTCTTTTTTTTTTAAGTTGTCTTTTTCCATTAATTTTACGTTCTATAAATGAAACCAAACTACTGGTTTCAAGGATAACGGTGTTTACCCTAACACCCTGTTTAATTTACATGAGTTTTCTTAGCATCTGGAATCTCTAAATGTTTTTTGCGATAAATCGCACTCACGCTTATCGCATTACTTTTGTGATTCAATTGTATTAGTTTTAAGCAAAGATTTAAATCGTTATATTCACCCGACCCCGTCAAAAGATGGTCATGTTTCTGTTTCGTTGACAACAGACATTTTGAATTGGTATTGTCTCACTCACTCATATTGTAAATCGTATCTGTCGTTCCATGCGGGAAGTGAGCTCACTCTTGTCAGTGGACAATTTCTTTCACGACCTAACTATACTTCATTTGAAATAAGATTAGAAATTTAAACAAACCTTTTTACAGTCCGTTCAACCGATTTTGACTTCTACTACCGTAGGCATAAGTTCAGTGCCGTAATTAGTCTTTTATGCGCCCGGTGCGAGCTGCTATAACCGCGCCCTTGAATTATTTTCTAACCATAACCGGTTCTGACAATATTATGGATTGTCTATAAAAATAAATAATAGGTATTGTTAGTGGCCCTGCTTTGGTCATTTTTGCACCCCTCCAGGGTCTGCGCCCTGTGTCTGGGCACCGCTGGCACCGCCCTATTTACGGCACTGAGCATATCGATGATATTAAAAGCAAAAAAAGTTACACAATACCAACTGTCTACTGCAGCTGCCATTTGTCGTGCCACCAACGCAATAGAAGTCAAAATCGGTTGAACGGACTGTAAAAAAGGCTAATTTAAATATCTAATCTTATTTCAAATGGAGTTTAGATACAGTGCCTAGGAGCAGTGTGCCGGTGTGCAGGTGGCCCAGAGGTAACGGCCGCGACTTACGACTTGTAGGTCGTAGGTTCGAATTGGCGGCAATGAGCTCTCGCGTCCGGCCCTGGTCCAGGCCATGGTATGGAGCGAGAGGGCATGGGAAGCCGTCACCTCCTTCTGCGAAGCAGTAATGCTCGCGAAGGAGGAGACGGAACGCGTGAGGGAGAGGCAAAGTTTGCGCCCTCACGCCCCTAACCGCCGCCGCTGGAGACACCCTGGGCGTCGGGATCCCAGGCGGATTCCCGGCCACCATAGGCGCGGGCTTGCGGACGGCGAGCAATTGGTAGCTCGCCGTCCGATAAGGACCAGACCCGGGTCGATGGCGCGTCGTGTTCCACACGCGCCTCAAAGAGATGTCAGCACACCTGACGGGGACCGTTAGGACCGATGCCTGCCAGGGTTGCGGGAATGTCCGAAAAGGATACCGGGACCTTGGCAACAGGCAACTGAAGGAACACGGGTGGGTTTTAGTCAGTAAAAGTCTGACACGCCTTTCCGCTGCGCCCAGAGCGGGAGAAGTTATTTGATGATTTTTGAAATCAGACAGGCTGGGTATTGTGTCAAATAAAATAAATATAGTGTCAAATAAATAGAAGAAGTGAATTAATCATTTGTTTTATTGCAAGAATAAACCTATTAACTATTGACCCACCTGAATGCCCCCCTCCGGGCCCCTTAGCTAAATTGAACTATTCAGTTATTCTTGCTAGTTTATTTTAGTCCGTAGGTACTTCGGAAATCACGTTAAGCCGTTGGTCCCAGCTGTCATTTGTAGATCTTTGACAGTTGTTACGAGTCGGCAGAAGCACGAAAGTCTGACAACCAGTCTTGCCAAGGGGTATCATATTACCCAGTGGTAGAGTTCAGATAGGCAGTCGCTCCATGTAAAATACTGGTATTCAGCTGCATCCGGTTAGACTGGAAGCCGACCCCACCATAGTTGGGAAAAGGCTAGGCAGATTGATTGTCCTAGTTTCTTTAAGAGGGAAAACTCTTGTATAACGTTTGACCCTATTAGCATTGGTCGTCTGACAGGCGACAGACGTGTTCAGCGCGTTTGGTTACCAAAAAAAAAAAAAACTATTAACAAAAAAAAACATTTAACAACTTAATAATATCACAATTTTGACTTAGTCGTACCATCTTCTAGCAGAAACTTCGAAATGTCTTCAGCCATGCAATCAGGATTATCAAGATGCACATCATGGCCACCTTCAACTATTTTAAACCTATAATTTCCATTAGGCCACGCTTTTTCATCCATCAGAAAAGGTACAGGGTTATAAATTCCGGCATCGATAATTAATTTCGCAAGAAAACACAACGTGGGGGTTGTGGCAGTCGCGTATATCCTGCCTAACATTTCTCCGGAAAATGGCAACACTGTTACTTCTTTCATGCGTTGGTCGAAAGAAAATCTGAAAAATAGAATTGAATCTGTTGAATGAAAAATTTAAAAAACTAAAACCCAACTACGGAAAAAAAATCAACTGAAAAGGTATAAGTAAACATGGTCTGACCAAGATTATGTCTGGTCTTTAAAAGAGACTGACCTCTGAGTTTTGGCCTGACCAAGATTAAATCTGGACTTTAAAAGAGACTGACCTCTGAGTTTTGGCCTGACCAAGATTATGTCTGGTCTTTAAAAGAGACTGACCTCTGAGTTTTGGCCTGACCAATATTATGTCTGGACTTTAAAAGGGACTGTGACCTCTGAGTTTTGGCCTGACCAATATTATGTCTGGAATTTAAAAGGGACTGTGACCTCTGAGTTTTGGCCTGACCAAGATTATGTCTGGACTTTAAAAGGGACTGTGACCTCTGAGTTTTGGCCTGACCAAGATTTTGTCTGGACTTTCAAAGAGACTGTGAGTTTGGCCTGACCAAGATTATGTCTGGACTTTAAAAGAGACTGTGACCTCTGAGTTTGTTTCGGCCTTACTTCTCAGAGTAGTCAGATAGGAAACGCTGACCTCATCTAGCTTAATTTTACATTTTTTTTAATATGACGTGTAAAAGTGATTCCAATATCCTATTTGCAGAATAAACAATTTCATTTCAAGACATCACAGACAGACAAAATTAAAAATCCGGAGTCACACGTAATCTTTTCGATATTTTTTTTTTTTTTTTTTGGTTTTGTAAGTAATATTTATATTTTTGAAATGTGCTAATTAAGCACTTTTTTCGTTAATTATTTGATGTCCTCTAGAGGGCGCCTGCAACTCTATAACCAGCGGACGATCAAGACGCTTCCAACGATAGGTACCTCATTAGTCAATAGAACTTTGACAGTTTTCACGGGTAGGAAGAAGCCCGAAAGTCTGACACCCAATCTTACCAAGAGGTAATGTATTGCCCCGTAACTGGGTTGTGGAGGTCAGATAGGCAGTCGCTCCATGTAAAATACTGGTATTCAAATGCAACCGGTTAGACTGGAAGACGACCCCAATGGGAAAAGGCTAGGCAGATGATAAGTAGGTACCTACTGGCGTAATGTTAAAAAGTGACCTGGATAATTCAACCCTTTTTTCCCTGACCTTTATAAGATGGGTCAAGTAATGCAGGTCACTGACCGTACCTGAAAAGTCCATCACCGGCGGGCACCAGACTTCTTTCTAAGACATGTACTGTTGCTTCTTTGGATAAGCCTCTCGTCTCCATCATCATTTGTTGGGCCTGCAACAAAAAGAATTTTGTTTTTATTGTCGTTCGAGATAACAAAGCTGTTATCTAAGTATATTGGTTATAAAAGATGTGTATCAAGCATTTTCATTGAGTTTTTAGAAACGGGAAAACTACTTCTCAGATCATCGTTGTTTTTGAAGTAAATAATCGATTTCGTTTGAATTTCGCCATCGTAAAAAGCCAAAGCAACTCGGGCGTGGGTGAGCATACGTCATAGATAAGGAATCATTTTTTCTTTCTATTTTGAACTCTATTTTAGTAGTGATTGAGTTAATTTATTAATGAAAAATTTCTCGACAAACAATCGGCCTTTAATGTTCCCAATGCTGGGACACAGGCCTCCTCTCTGTGGGACTCCACCACGCGGGCCCACTGCGGGTGGATGTCGCATGTCTTCGAATTTTTTGTTCTAGGGCATGTCGGTTTCTGCGCGATTTTTTCTTCACCGTTTTAAGAGCAATGGTAATGAAATTATTTACACAAAGTTAAAGCGCCTGTCAGGGTTCGAACCTACGACCTTCAACTCGTAAGTCGCGGCCGGTAACACTGGGCCACCACTGACCGCGTTGAGTTTTATTCTTTTGCAAAAAGAGATGTCGCTCTTCGCAGTGTATAGCTTTTTCTCACATTACAGTTCGATTCAAACTTAATGACGGCTCGGAAGTTAGATATGCACTGCGCAGTACCCGCCCCCTCACCCCCGCTGACACATGAAATTGTTACTTGCGCAGCGACTCGCCTCATGTTCCGAACCGCCATTCAATCGAACAGGGGGCTTAAAACGGTCACTTTAGCAGAATCATAATAAGAAAATATTATAAATCATCGTAAAATGTCACAAACTGACAATTCATAATTATGATCTGCGTATAATTCATATTGCGGAATAATTTATCTATTTGACAGTTTTCCATGGAGATTCGTAAAATGGTCCACTAATTATGAATTGCTTTTATGTCAAATTAGAAGAATTGCTAATGACAGCTGGCATTCAGGAAATGAACTGCTTGTAGAGGAATTGCTAATGTGACCGGTTTAGACCCCCTGAACTTATTCTAACACTTCCACCATCCCCTGATCAAACCTAACCTTCTCATAAGTATATTTCGGTGCAGTTTCGATTCCGCTGTTGAATTTGTGGTATCTATCATCATCGTACATCGTATAGTAACTGTGGAACCAGTCGTGCAGGCCCTGTCGTGTGCATGGCCATGTGTGGTGAGCTGGTATCGGGTCTATCTCGACCACGCGGGATATGTGACCGGGGTAGGCTATGTTGAAGAGTTTGCCTGGAATTTGAAAATGGGTGGTAAATGTACCGACAAAGAAATAGGACAGAGCTGGTGTGTATGCTGTATACAGGGTGTAAGGGTCACTGTCACTCAAACCATGGGTAGTTGACTTAAATATAAAAATAAATGATCGAGTAACAACAAAAAATAACGTTATTTTCAATAAAAGATTTGAAAAAAATTCTATCCGACACCGTGCTCGCTAGCGAAACAGCTGTCTGACTGAGGGAGGGGTCGCTCTCGCGGCCGATCAGGTCACGTCCCGCGCCCCGTGTTGAGACGCAAGTTCGTTGCCCTAGGGTGAAAGTGTGAAGTACTCTTGTGGTAAAATGTAGAATTTCTTTTATAAAAAATGTCGTCATTTTCCATTGATTTTACGTTCTATAAATGACACCAAACCACTGGTTTCAAGGATAACGGTGTTTACCCTAACACCCTGTATAGTAAACCCTAAACGCTAATTTCTCCAGATGTTAGTCCCAAATACGTGTTGCGCTGACCCCAAGTAACATGGGACAAGGGATTGTGACGAATTGGTAGGTAGTCGGCAATCCGAGCTGTAGCAATATTAATCGGAGACAAATTCAGATCAGACACACCGACGACCCACGATCTGACCTCCAGGGTTAGAATTTAACGTGTGGAGGCCTTGCATGGGTAGCATGACAACCGTAGAAATGAAATGAAATGAAATGAAATTGTTTATTCTGTAAATAGGATATTGGAATCACTTTTACACGTCATATTAAAAATAAGCTAGATGAGGTCGGCGTTTCCTATCTGACTACTCTGAGAAGTAAGGCCGAAACAAACTCTGAGGTCACAGTCTCTTTTAAAGTCCAGTCATAATCTTGGTCAAGCCATATGAGGACCATGTAAATTCGAGTCTGAAATGGTATTTTGAGGAAAGAACCACACAGATTTGAGTGGACCTGTCCAGTCAGTGCAAGCATTTGTCAGTAATGGTGGAGCTCAACGACTCGACGAACAATACCAAAGAAAGGACATTTGGGTAGGCCGCATAAAATTCTCAAATGGCCAGACCATCGATAAAATTAATTAACTGAGAACGAAAAAAAATAAAATTCACGTAGTCCTCACATTCACAATAATAAAATACTTTACAAAGTAATCATGTCATTTTATATAGAATATTCAATAATGTCAATTTGTAAATAAAACTGGTAGATATACTTTGATGATTTTCCATATTATTCAAAATGTTACAATGCTTAGCAGAGCGAGCAGATCAATCCCATGCTTTTTTGTCTTCTAAATAATCTGAAATTTTATAGTACCCAAAGTTTGGTTTTAATGCAGCTTTTAAATCGTTTAATGGGTAAGTTTCGAATGTCAATGGGAAGTTTGTTATAAAAGCGTATACATTGACCCATGAACGAATTGCCTACTCTGTGGAGACGAGTGCGATGTACAGCAAGATTGTGTTTATTCCTGGTATTTAAACTATGAATATCGGACATTTTCTTAAAATTTGATATATTTTTGTGTACATATAATGGATTTCATCGATGGAAGAATAGACAATAGACAAACTTTTAGGGGTAAGAGGAACAGGGTGTAAAGTTCACTCATCCACCAGGATCCTCCGACCGGACGGGTGTTGTGTCTGGCGGGCAACTGCCTAGTATATATGTCCATTGCGCGGTAAACTTTAATTGCGCGATGCAGGATTTATGTGACGTTAGGATTTTTGTGTGACGTCAAGTCTTTGATGCGTAGTTCGCATGTAGCGATGTAGATACCGCCACAAACTGACAGATAAACAATCACAATCTGTTATTTTGTCTATTCTTCCGTCGACAAAACCCGTTTCTATGGAGGTCATGCTACGCCGGCTGGGGCCCGCAGAAGTCCCCGATTTTTTTATGGACATCGAAAAATTGATTTGTTTCCCTTTTCGGCCCGGGGCCCCTGTTGTCCCGTCTCAATTCGGGCCCTGGCGACCACTAAACCAACGAGGTACCTAGTTACTAATATTATTTATGTAAACCCTTACCAATAGGAACTCCAAGTGAATGTCCGATATAGATAAACTTATCCCATTTAAAATGGTCTTTGACCTTCACAATAGTGGGAACCAAATCCACAACAGAATATCTTACTCCTTTCGGCAAATGATCTGACCTGCCATTGCCGGGTAGGTCGACACTTAAGTAGTAGAAATTTGTGGGTAGTCGGGAGACTAGTGGTCGAAAACTGGAGCTGGCATCCATCTTGCCATGGCAGAGGATGACTGGGGGGTTGGATGGGTCTCCCCAGGCCAATGCTGTGGGACAAGGTTGAATTTTAATTAGGTAAGTAGGTGTATCATTTGATCCTGCCAAGGTTGCGGGAAAGTCCGCAAGGGATACTCATGGGACCTTGGCAACGGGCAACTGAAGGAATACGGGTGGGTTTTAGTCAGTAAAAGTCTGACACGCCCTCCCGCTTCGCCCAGAGCGGGAGAAGTCATTTGATGATTTCCCACCCTCAAAAAAAAAAGATGTATCATTTGATCGGTGATCGGCGAGAGTGAGAGCACAAAATTTTTGAAAACGACTTCCCAAATGGTTGCCCCGTAACTCGCGGTAATGGAATGAAATAAGATAGCCCGCGATATTAAAATTTTCTTACATTTTTGCAACTTGCAGGCGGTTGCAGGACAGGTTGCGACCGTACAAAAATAATGCTTTACAGAATTATAATCATTAGAATTAGCAATACAACTCCAATGCCTATAGAAGTTAGTTAGAATTGGCCTCAAATGGCCATTGGTCGAACATCGAACCCATCCTGGGCTGCGCGCGGTCAGCCTGCAGTCATATTTGTTCAACGATTTACACCTACTTACTTGAAGAAAACCGTTCAAATGCGAGTCGGACTCTAAGGGTTCCGTATACCGGTATAATATTTCGCAAAAACGCCGAAGAAACACCCCTATTTATGACCCCCTATAATTATTAACTTTATTTAATTTTTACAAGTGTCTATTACGGTTCATGAGATAAAGCCCGCTGACAGACAGACGGATTGACAGCGGAGGCTTAGTAATATGATTCCGTTTCGAATCCTCTATAGTAAGATATATTTTCCCGTACGAAATCTTATGATCGATAGAACTTACCAGCAATGTTACCCCATGGCGCCTTTATCGTAACTTCCTTTTCCTGAAGTTGTAATCTCCCTCTCATGGCGCTGAAATTCATAAAACAAAGATTTTGTCTTATTAAATTCTTAGTTCAACACTTTAACGCCTTTCGTTGCATACTGAGCACACTGTGTGTGGTTACAGTGCTTTAAGCTAAATCTAGATGGCGCTACTAGTTTGTTAGCAAAAGTTTATTTTTATTAGTTCACGGACTATCACTAAGTAAGCCACTAAAGTTAAATATAGAAATAATGACCATTAATTAATTACCATTGAGATGGTTTATTTTACTAGCAAAGCATTCACAACTTATTTTATGGCAAAAATTGGTGCTCGTTAAAAACCGGTTTCTCTTAATAAGCATGTTAATCTGAGTAGGCGTTAGGTTAGTAAAACATAGTACCTGAAATAATTGAAATTAAAACTTCAGTAGGTTAACAATTAACTGAGACAATAACTGCCCAACAATACGTAAACACATAAATAGACAAGTATACATCTAAGTATTTTGAATAACAAATAAAAATTCAACTTACGACCGTACTCCTGACAGCAGTTTACTCAATTTCATTGTTGTGTCAATCTTATCGAGTTATCTAATAAACTCGCGACCTTGAAAATTGTGAACATACAGTATGTTATAAGTAACATAGTAATTTAATGTATAGCAGTGCTGGCCTAGTGGTAACGGTCGCGGCTTATGAGTTCTAGGTCGTAAGTTCAAACTAGAGAACGCAACCTCGTGCTCGCGGGATCCGATCCAGATTTTCTGTGATTAATCTCGGCCGAAAATCTAATGAGATCTCGCGAGATTAACGAGATCCCACAGGAGCGTGATAAATGTATGTTTCGAAGTAGAGGATGAGTTTTTCGGGGGGTCAAAGGGAGAACTCTTACAGTTTGCAGACGCTCAGTAGTACCTACCAGCACCCTTGCGTGATACACCAACAATCACAATCTGAATCGTTTTGAAACAGATTGCTAATACATTGCTTCATGAGTTCGAAAAAAAATCTGCTCAACAACGTAATTATCGCAATGAATGATGTTGAACTAGTCTTCAAGTCTGTTTACAAAAAAGTGTTATGTTAAAAGAGTTTTTTCACCTCACAAGCTGGGAAAGATTCTGTTTGTCAATCGAAATCTGCGTGGAAAATTGCATTTTCCCCGCTAGAGTGGAAAGAGTTTTTTAAATTCGAACCTTTCTATTCAACAATTTTCTATACCCCGGGTCGACTGATAATGCATCAATACTGATTTTAAGTCCGAGCACCATCATTTTTAGAATAATCGCACTGGCCAGCACGAAAAAAAAAACGCTCAACGCGCCTAAAGAAGTTTTCACAAAAAAAACTTTATATAATTTTCTTCTGTATAATCAATTCACTTTCCACCATTTGGGTTTCTTTATCAGTGCAGAGTACATAATGCCGAATTGAGCTTTCTTCCGGAAAAATTGCACGAAAAGTACATAAAAGCTTAGGTACAATATTGTTGTTCAATGCATGGAGACATCTAGCATTTTCCTCGCTCTATTGAGGTGAAAAGTTGTGTTTCGTTCGGCAGCAAAGTTATTCTGCGTCTCGTACCTTTGAAACCTTTGCAACGCTCAGGATTCTATATTTGAACCATTCGCTTCGCTCATGGTTAAATCCTAGAATCCTTCGCTTGCTCAGGTTTCAATACAGGTACTCGCGCGAAAAAACAACTTTGCAGCCTTGCATAACAAGTAACTATTTTATGCTGCTGGTTATTTAGCCTGCGATACTAAACATTAGATACTATACCTACGCTTTTTGTGCTTATTTTTTAGGACATTTTTTTTTATTTACCTTATTTTTTTTTTAAAGAAGACTTATTATTGGTAAAAAGATTTTGTAATCTGTAAAAATACATACATCGATAATATTTTACTGTCAAATAAAAGAAACAAAAAAAAAATTACAATCAGATCCGAGATCTCGCGAGATTTAACTTTCCGATTGCATCTCCTAGTTCGAACCCTGACGCTTTAATTATTTAATCACCACTGCTCTCAAAATTGTGAAGGTAAACATCGTGAAGAAACCGGTACCTATGCAGTGCCAAGAATAAAAAACGACGAAGACATGAATCTCCCGCACCCGCACTGAGCCCGCGGCTCACCCTCTCACAGAGAGGAGGCCTGTGTCTCAGCAGTGGGACATTATAAGCTGTAGAATTATTCATTATGCACAGTAGTAATACTAAATGAGACAGTAATAACAAGTATGTCATTCATGGCGGCATCACCGTGTTTACGGTAGCAAAGATTTTGTAGTTCTCGTTTTCACAAGCAGGGTTGTCCTGAACTTTTTAAGTGAAAACTTCTTTAGGCGCGTTGAGCGATTTTTGGTAGGGGACAATCTTACAGGTTAGCGTCACCAACAGTCTATTATCTCTTGAAGAATGGTATTTAAAGATGGCTTTTTGGCAACACCATGCCATTCCGTCATTTTGAGGATAGATAGAAACGAAAGTAATCTATTTTATAACTTTATCTTGTTTCTCTGTTTGATATCAATTCAATAAAATTTCCATAATAGTATGTAGTAAACTTTAATTATCTTTATCTTGTACACACGGCTACACATAAAGCTATACATTTCCAGTATAAGCTGACCTCGCATTGTACGGAAATTCTGTACAATGCGATATCAGCATAAACTGGAAATGTATAGCTTGATGTGTAGCCGTGTGTACCTTTGATGATAAAGGTATGACAAATTCTACTCTCCTCACTTTCCCACCATTACGAGCGGCGCGCGACATTCCCACACGGTCCTTTTGCACTGTTCCGTGTTTCTTTTTCATTTAAGTTTATTATCTTCGTGCTGTATTTTTTAGACTGTGTTTATTTTCTTGTAATCTTTCTATTTATTTTCACGATAGATTCATCCATTTTACTGCCCTGCCCTCAGCTTTAACTTTTTTATGTTATCTGTAATCCCACTGCCACTGACATATTACTATGACAGTTCAACAGTTGTCAGTTTCAGTTTGACAGATAGTTTTGTTTTGTCTGCTGCCCGAATAGCTCAGTTTTCATTTCTTTATTTTTATTGAATTATAAGTGAATATTGGGGCACAATACTTTATAAAATACGTTTTAGCGTAACTTATCACAGAAAAAGTGCTGAACAAGTATAAATCATATTCACGATAAAATAATATCACGTAAAATAAAAGTGTACATCATTTTTCGTAAATAATGGATTTATTGGAAAACGAATGGTATATTCAAGTACCATGGGGCAGAATAGCAAGTAAGTACATGTTATTACTATATTCTGTAACAATAAAAAGTTTTAAATGTATTAAAATATAAAATGTAATAAAATAAAAGTGTTTTTGAACTTTGACCCCCTGTTCATATTTGAATTATCTTTTTACCGAATGGACGACTTTGATTGATAATAATATTTGAATACATTCACTTAGAGCAGTGGTGGCCCAGCGCTAACTGCCGCGACTTACGAGTTGTCAGGGCGCAGGTTCAAACCCTGACAGACACTTTACTTGTTGTAAATTATTAGGCTGGAGAATGATCCCCAAAATTTAAACAAATAGACAGACATCATCATATTTATAAACGGTTCGCGTGCGACCGCCTATCCGACTTCCACACCCAGTTACTGGGTAATACAATATTAACCCCTTGGTAAGACTGGATATCAGACTCTTGGGCTTCTGACAACCCTTAACATCTGTCAAAGATCCACGTTTGACAGCCAGGACCAATGGCTTTAGAGGGCTATTACAAAATCGCAATCATCCCCTTGCTAAAATTAGACAGAAGATTTATTATAATATATATATTATTAAATAAAATAAATTGATACTAGAAATGAGGGTAAAAAAGAGAGAATAATATTAGGTCTTTACCTATGAAATTGCCGTTCTGCAGTACTGGCCATTTCAAATCAAAATAATTTTTGTTTGGCTAAGAATTCTAATTTCAAATTAATTTTATTTTAAAAACATGGTTTTTTTTTTTTTCAAAAGTAGTCATTTCTTTATTGATTAGTGTTACATTTTCATCGCATTTCAATCTTTTTCGTCATCATGGATACGTTAAAAATTCGAGTAATTATGGAATATGAGTACCGTCGTGGCAGCAACGCGGCACAAGCGGCACGCAACATCAACGACGTTTACGGAGCTAACACTACAAACCAACGCACCACCTGTTATTGGTTTGCTCGCTTCCGTTCTGGAAATTTCGACCTGAAAAATGAACCTCGCGGTCGTCCGAAGACTTTGGTCGACAATGACGAATTAAAGGCGATTGTGGAAGCTGATGATACACAATCTACGGCTGAATTAGCAGCAGCTTTCGACGTTAGCGTCAAAACAATATTGGTCCATTTGCGTCAAATTGGCAAGGTAAAAAAGCTTGACAAATGGGTGCCCCACGAACTCAATGATCGCCAGCGCGAAGTACGCGTCGAGACGTGCCTTGCACTGCTCAACAGACACACAAATGAAGGAATTTTGAACCGCATTGTTACCTGCGATGAAAAATGGATTCTGTTTGATAACCGCAAGCGCTCAGCAAGTTGGTTGGATCCTGGTTCAGCACCTAAACAATGCCCTAAACGAAAACTTACCCCTAGAAAAGTGATGGTCACTGTTTGGTGGTCTAGCGCCGGTGTGATTCATCACAGCTTCTTACCAAACGGGGTGAGCATTACTGCAGATGTGTACCTACTGTGAAGAACTGAACACAATGATGGAGAAGCTGGCGCATCTCCAACCAGCATTGGTCAATCGCTCGTCTCCGCTGCTCCTGCACGACAACGCGCGACCTCATACTGCACAGCAGACGGTCTCCAAGTTGCAAGAACTGGGGTTGGAAGCTCTCCGTCATCCGCCCTACTCACCAGACCTTGCGCCTACAGACTACTACTTTTTCCAGAATTTGGATAACTTCTTGGCGGGAAAAAAATTCAATACCCGAGAGGCAGTACAAAATGCCTTTGAAGAATTTGTTGCCTCCCGTCCAGCTGATTTCTTTAAGAAGGGCATCAATAAACTGCCACTGCGATGGCAAAGATGCATTGATTGCATGGGTGATTACTTCGATTAATACAAATAAAAAATTCATGAAAAAAATTTGTTTAAATTTTTTCATACAAAACGGCAATTTCATAGGTAAAGACCTATTATAATAATATAAGAATATCACTCTCTATCTTTTTTACTTTTTATCAATATAGGAACATATTAATAATAAAATTGTAACTTTTTCTGCTTAGCATCATAAACTTACATCACAATGGATTGCAAAACATGTAAGAAAAGGAGATCATTCACTGTCCATACATTTTTGGGCTATATATTTTGTGAAAGTGCCGGCCAAACAATAAAAAAGCTATATTCCGAAAGAGTACGTTGTTCTCTTCATTTTTTATTACTACAAGCTATTACTTTAATAAGATAACTATTAATTATTTGAACCAAAACATACTGAAAACAGAATTTTCAAAATCGTATAACAGCGCAGGGAATTGCCCTACAGATTTGGTCCGATAGTGAGAAGTGAAAAGAATAACATGTTGTAACGGAATATATAATTCTTTTTTATTTTACTTTCATAAGTTAGCCCAAAATAAATTATCTCCTTTAAATTTCGCGGGCTACCTCTGTGTATCCTCCTTAAGTTGTGAAATACGTTATTTTCCAGTCATAGCATGGGGCAACTGCTACGACCCTCCAGTGCTGCTAGTTCACGGGAGCATGGACTCCGCTGTAAGCTTCAGACCTCTTATCAGCAAGCTGCCAAAGAACTTTTATTATATCGGTATGTAATTTTGTGGGTTCCTTACTAAGCCTCCACTGTCTGTCTGTCTGTCTGACAACGGGCAATCTCTCATGAACCGTAATAGTTGGACAATTGACAGTTCACTACTTGTGTGTAAATAATAATAAAAAACTTTTTAATAAAAAAAAACAACCGACTTCCAAAAAACCACTAAAAAAGTGAAAAATAACTTTAATTTCGGAAGTTGGTTGCAAAAAACGAAAATTAAAAAGCAAAGACACCGACTTCCGAAATTTAAGTTACTTTTCGCTTTTATTTTTGAAAGGCGGTTTTTTTTTTTTTTAAACTTTTTATTTATCCATACAAGAAGTATTTTACAAGAGTAATTTTCCACCAGCTGAAAATACTGTTTGTTCATATATTTTTTTAAATTTCCAGGTGTTGACCTCCCCGGTAACGGCAAGTCAGACCGTTTCCTACCAGGATTGATGCTCAGCATATATGACATGGTGTCCTCAGTGCATTTAGTTGTGAAACACTTCAGGTGGAAGACTTTCACGTTGATCGGGCATTCGTTTGGAGCATACCTAGGTAAGTTCTAAGCTAAAAATCATTGTATTAGCCACTGATCGACATAGACCTCCTCCAAGAATTTTATGAAGTTTACCGCGCAAGCAGTTTACCGCGCAAGCAGTTTACCGCGCAAGCAGTTTACCGCGCGAGCGTAAGCATAAAACTTCTCGACAACAATCGTCGGGTAACATTGGTGCTGAAAACCGCATTAATACCAATCACATCTGAGAAGTTTCGCTATTAAGTTTAAATCGACACTGCAGCCATATTATCCATACTAATATTATAAATTCGAAAGTAACTCTGTCTGTATGTCTGTTACCTTTTCTCGCCTAAACAACTGAACGGATTTCGATAAAATTGGGCAAGGAGATAGATGGTATCCCGGGGATGGACATAGGCTACTTTTTATCGACATACCACAGGCGAATCCGCGGGCGGAAGCTAGTAAGCCATATCTTACCGCAGTCGATCGAAGGACACTGATCTAGACACAATAGAAGTAACTATTGTTATTACATTACGTCTGGGGGCATTAAGTGTCCCGCAGATGTGCAAATATCTATTGTAATAAAAATATTTCATAAATTATTCATTAATTACAAATATAAGTTATGTATGTAAATATGTAATAAGTACTTAAGTAACTAATAAACCTTTTATTTAATTAACCTTTTATAAATAAATAATTATCTTGTTTATTTATTTTCATTCTTCATAAAGACATTTTTTATTTTTTTATAAATATCATTGTTAATATTTTGTATTATATTTTCTCTGTTCCAACGTATACTGTAGCTGTTTATTATATAAATAAAATTAAAAATAACACTCAAAAATTAAATTATTAATATTATTCATTATTTTTCAGGGCAATTCTACAATCTATGCTATCCTGACAGACTGGAGAAATTGGTTAATTTAGACCCTATAAACTTCTTTGCAGTGCCGCCTGAAGATTTTCCTAGATGGTATATACTTATAATTTTTTTATATTTTGCAGCTCGTGTCATTGGTAACTAATTTACATAAGAAGTGGTATTAAAAAAAAAACAATCTTTCAATACATTTTAATCAAATTATCCCCAGCCCCCCAGTACTTAAAACGCCACTTAAGGCGCTGACAACAGGCAACATGTAAGAGCAGGCTTGACTGAAACAAAATAATTGCCAAATCTATTGTAAATAATTGCCAAATTATATGTAGTTTGTGGTAGCGAAAAAAGAATATGTTAATCTTGAACATATTTCTTAGAACATGGTTGTTACCAGTCTTGAAAAATTGAAATATTTTTGAGAAAATAATATAAAAATAAATTACAAGCGTTATGTCATCGCGCTTCTCTTTCTTTTCTATGCAGTGACCGTGGTTTATCTGATATTATGTTGACTCCATGATTTTTTTCAAAATAACCAAAAGTCTTTGTGTAATATTTTATCTGTTTACAAAATTCATGTTGTCTTATTGCAGGTATCACGTGTTTTTCACGGACTTTTACAAGAATTATGAAAAGTTCAATACTCAGCCGGAAAATGCGCCGAAAATTAAGTGGACAGAGGTATGTTTATTTTATCTTAGACTGACCTGCTTTGTACGGGTTTTAAATTGAGATTTATTTTATAACACAAACTTTTCGGAATAAGTTCTCTAAATTATGGTCACACAAACAGACACAAAATGACACTTTATTTTATATTTACTTGCTTAATGATGTTAAGAAGAAACAGGAGCTCGTGGCTAAGTAATAACAGCCGCACGGATCGATCCATCAGGTTAAGCTTTTATAACCTTTAAATACCGAGATTTCTTCGTGTCTCGGAAAGCACGTTAAGCCCTTGGTCCTGGCTGTCATTCGAGGATTTTTGACAGTCGTTACGAGTTTTCAGAAATCCGAAATTCTGACAACCAGTCTTAACAGTTATGGAGGTCAGATAGGCAGTCGCTCCATGTAAAATACTTGTATTCAGCTGCATCCGGTTAGACTGGAAGCCGACCTCAACTTAGTTTTATTAGTAGACTGACGACACGGTTGGCGCAGTGGCTGAGCGATGGACGGCTGCGCAACGTGTCGCGGGTTCGATCCCCGCACGGAACAAATATTTGTATGATCTGCAAGTAGTTGTTCCGGGTCTGGGTGTTAGTGTATGTGAGTTATGTTTGTAAACGCACCCACGATACAGGAAGAAATTCCTAGGGTGGGGCAAGGTTTTAAAAAAAAAAAAAAAAAAGTTGGCAATGATATTATATTTAACAGATAAGTTGTGAGCGCGTAATCGTGAGGCTCGAAAACGTCCTAATTGGGACGTGAAAATGTCCTAATTGGGATGTATTAACTTTATTTCTGCGACACGCATGGCGACGAGTAATACGCTTAGTTGAAGCAGCTGTCTCTTTTTTTCTTGTTCTTTTTATCAAGTCATCTCTTTTCTACCATTTTTACTTGTAGTGAAGTGTAAAATGAATGAAAAGTGTTTTGTGAGTGTATATCTGTTAATATAATATCATTGTTAGTAGGTATTCAAATACTTCCTAAATCTACAGGCACTACAGTCCATAAAGAAGAGTCGCCCCAGTCTAACAGAGCAGCAAGCGGCTGCAGTCCTAGAGAGGCTGTCTATGCCTGCAGGAGATGGATACATCAGGTAATTGCACAATTTTTTTATTCATACGAGTATTTTATGCCCGTTATTACTAACACTAGGCTATACAGGGTGAAATTTAATTCGTTTGCATCCAATTAAGGGCTCATTGTACTCATGATTTTAAACAACTTTCACTATAAAACTAACCGTGAAATCGCGAAAAAAAACAGCTGTTCCCTACATTTAATTTGAAGGTCGCATAACTCGTCAAAATGTAGGGAACAGCTGTTTTTTTTCCGCGATTTACGGTTGTTCCCGTTGTACAAGTTGTTCATAATGATGAGTACAATGAGCCCATAAGAGATTTCGTGTATGAAAAGATACACTTTATACAGGGTGTAAGGGACAGCCCTCCGCAAACTGATGGGATGAATACAGTATATTTTATCATACTAAGACGGCCGGTACATGAAATATATTTCAGGAACGTTATGGGAAATCCAATAAACCTGATTTGTTTTATTACCTCACACGCAATGTATCGTTACTGTGGCAGGGGGGGCATAGGATTCAAAATAAGGAGCTGAATGCAATGTGCGGAGGGATGTCCCTTACACCCTGTATAAATTTGACATTGTTTTGTTTAAGACAAGTTTACTTTTACCGTTTCCCTGTTGTCAGTGCCTTAAACATATATTTTCTGTGCCCAGGTACACATACGACCTACGAATGAAACGCATCAACGGCCCCGCCTTCTCTCCCGAACACGTGAAAAAAATATTCACAGCAACTAAAACCGCGATATTAACAATAGCATGTCAGAAATCGCTGAAAAACCATCTTTTCAGAAATACAGACTTTTTGTTAGACGAAGCAGAATATCCAGGGAGGAATTTAAGATTTAGGCCCGTGGAGGGGACGCATGATGTACATATAAGTAATCCGGAAAGGATAGCGGCCTTTGTGGGCCAGTTTCTTGTCTATGGTTTAGAAGGGTTGGATAATAAGGCTAAGTTATGATTCACCATCCTCGTTGTCTATTGTTTCAAATGAAATTAGCTAGAAAGACCCCGCAGACGTGATTAGTAAAAAAATTTATTTCGGAATGTTTATGTGTTTACACATATAAAAGGTTACGTTACGTTAATATTAAATTTATCTTTAAGAAAAAGCGGGTCGCTAGTATTTTAATAAACATACAATCTGACACTGGTGCCGATTCTGTTGATCACAAACTAAACTAAATTTAAGTTCAGTGCATCTTTTTCTTTCTATTTGATTAAGAGAAGGACAGAAGATAAATTTTAGTTTAGTCCTGTCAAACTGTCACTACTCCAAACAAGTTTAGACGCGATTAAAAACTTGCCTACTAAAATTACGTCAATTTACGATATACGCAGGTGATTAATGTGACAGGACTGAACTAAAATTTATCTTCTGTCCTTTTCATAATGAAATAGAAAGAAAAAGATACACTAAACTTAAATTTAGTTTAGTTTGTGAACAACAGAATCGGCACCATTGACCTGCAAATGTTAGAAAATGTGATTCGCGAGCTACCTTAGCGCATCCCCCTTAACCTAAGTGCCTCCTATATTAAGTAGTCTACATATACCATGTCTATAAAATTACTCTTATGCCGAATTTTATCAACATCAGTTCGGCATTTAGGAGTTAGGGCAACGAACAAACAGACAGGTGGACAAAGTGTCCTAATTCTAATAGCAGCTAACATGTAATGCAATTACAAAGTCAATTATTAAATTAAAGTTCTTAATTAATTGTTAAACAATTGTATAGTTTTAAGCCTAGGGTTTGTAGGGTTTACTACGTTTAGGAAAAGCTACGGTTTAAGGCCGGTCAGTAACATATCGATAAGTGTCACTGACGAGTACGGATAGCGTCCTACAAAATTTAAGTTACAATATTATATTTCACTGACACTTATCGATTAGCTATGGATCGTTACGTGATTTTCGCGAAACGTAACGTAACTAGTGACTTGGAACGCGTCACCTGTTTTGAAAACTAGTGATTTTAGTAACTAGTTATTTTTAACCGACTTCTTCAAAAAGGAGAAGGTTCTCAATTCGTCTGATACTTTCCAAATACTTTGTGTTAACAAATTAATGATGTACCTACCCAAAGTTTGGAAATAAACGGCTTTATATTATATAATGCTTCGGCAGTGAACTTGAAATAATTACCTACAGCCGCTCGGTAGATCAACCTTCCGCGTCCATGTGTAACTGCCGCGCACTCGAGACTGTTGCGTACCTACACTAAGATTTCGAAGCGCGACGTTTCGGCAGTTTTCTATGAAGGCATAATACTGTTACTTTTTTATACTGTGACCAAGCTAACTCAGTCTGCAAATTTTGTCAATGGCGCCCTCCCCCGTGTCACCGCTCACATACGTCAGGCGGTGACTAGCAGTCGCGCAAGGACTATAAGAAACCGTGCCGTGTACAAAGCTTAGGCTCATTTAATAATATTGGGAGAAGGATACTTAGTAATAAGAATTAAAATAATTATTAAATACAGGGTGTAGGGTAAACACCGTTATCCTTGAAACCAGTGGTTTGGTGTCATTTATAGAACGTAAAATCAATGGAAAATTATGACTTTTTTTATTTCACCCCTTCACCTATGCGCTAGGGCAACGAACTTGCGTCTCAACACGGGTGGGGGTCGCAGGACGTGACCTGACCGGCCGCGAGCGCGACCCCTCCCTCAGTCAGTCAGCTGTTTCGCTTGTGAGCATGGTGTCGGACTTTTTAAAATCTTTTAATGAAAATAACGTTTTTTTTTTTGTTGTTACTCGGTCATTTATTTTTATATTTAAGTCAACTACCCACGGTTTGAGTGACAACGGTGTTCACCCTTACACCCTGTATATGAATTAACTTTAGTATAAAAATGTTGACTTGCATTAGGAAATCCCCTTTTTAATTCTTAGTATCGATTTTTTTGTACGTGTAAAGTACTTGTATTCAGTTGCATCCGGTTAGACTGGAAGCCGACCCCAACATAGTTGTGAAAAGGCTAGGCAGATTGAGTATCGATTTATTTCAGTGACACACATTCCCTTATCAATGCATTTTGTACTTAATTAACTTACTACCTACTTTTGTGAAATAATATAGGTACAAGGTCAACTAATATACAAATTATAATAAATACAACTAATTTACAAACGAATTCAACAAATAATATACAAATTAACTGGTGAAACTTCAGAGACCAGCACGCGTAGCATCACCGCCATAGAAACTGATTTTATTGACGGAATAATAGACAAAATGACAGATTGTGATTGTTTATCTGTCATTTTGTCGGTGTCGGATAGAAACTTTAAAAAATCTTTTAATGAAAATAATGTTTTTTTTTTGTTCTTACTCGGTCATAATTTTTTTAAATTAAGCTGCCCATTGTTTGTGTGACAATGGTGTTTACCCTTACACCCTGTATATACCCATCTCGTTTGTGAAGTTTCGCTAGATAAGATAATTTGTCCCTGTAGAAATTACCTTGACTAATCAAAGTATTGTATAAATCCCTACACCCATGCCATAAATCCTTTATAAAAGTTTCTGAAACAGTAAGCTTATTGCCAACATTAAAACAACCAGTTTCATAGTAACCATAAAATATCATCCAAATGAGTGTTATAATGTTGTGCTAAATTTCATTATGCAACTCATTTAAAAAAAAAGAACAATGGTGCCGATTCTCTTGTCACAAAATTCGCTAAACTAAACTAAAAAACTAAAATTTAGTTTAGTCCTGTCAAACGATCAAACTCATTCTGAAATAGACTTTAAATGACACAACTTAACTATAATTTAGTTTGACAGCACTAAGATGGCACTGAGATTAGTTTAATGAAAATGCCATTCTGAATTTGACGATTTAAACTAAAATTTGGTCCTATATCTAAAATCCTCTAACTAAATCTGACTATATTTAATCGCGATTAAAAATGTGTGGAATAAAATTATATGTCATGAACTAAAGTTCAAACCAACACCTCGACTTCAGTTACAAAAAACAGTACTGTATTTTTTTATTTTCTTTTGCTTATATCTCGAAAACGGCGTGTCCTATCGCAAAAATAATGAAAATTTCGACTCCCTTTAGGGAACCCTTAAACCCCTAATTCTCAACATGTTGGTAATTATTTTTATTCTTTTTCGTTATTTTCCATACAAAAATTGAAAAATTCCATTAAAAACACGTCGAGGCTGCGTGCATGCGCGCCTCTGGCTCTAAAAAAAAACACGGGGTAGGGAAAACAAGTACCAAGTGGAGGCGCGCGGTTGTCAAATTCGATTTTAGTTGTGTCAAAATAAGTTTTAAATTTAGAGAATTTATTTGGCAGAATAGCTCCAAGATTCCCATAGTCAAAAGTAAGGAATTGTAGTGATAGTTTAGTTCGTTGTACTAGAGAATCGGCATCATTGTTAAAAAAAACTTATAGTTTATTTGAATTCACGTCGTATCCCGCCATTTTTGTTCGATATTTGTATTGCAAAGAACCTTTTATAGAGGATTTATATCATGGGTGTAGATAGTCTTGTATGCAACTGTAAATAATTAGGTATTAAAACACTAATATGAAACCCACATTCGTGTTATAATACCCCTTATTATACAAGTTGCATAAATAACTATTTTTAAATCTAGTTGAGTTGAACATGGTTGTTTTTATTCATTGCAGTCATTTATGTTTATGTTGGTGATTGTGCATTAAATATGTAATAATATCAGTTTTATTACATTTTTATGTAATACAATAAAGTTATTACAAGTTTTTGGTTTTGTTAATTATACCTACCTGTATACAACGTTAGTTTTTCTTTATGCTAAACCCGAAAAGGGGTCATTGTACTCATCATTTTGAACAACTTTTACTATGGAACCAACATTGAAATCGCGAAAATAAAATCAGCTGTTCCATAAATTTTGTCGATTTAAGTGAACACAAATGTAGGGAACAGCTGATTTTTTTTTCGCGATTTCGATGTTGGTCCTATAGTAAAAGTTGTTCAAAATGATGAGTACAATGACCCCTTTTCGGGTTTAGCATAAAGAAAAACTAACGTTGTATAGAAGTACTAGCTTCGGCCCGCGGCTTCGCCCGCGTGGTATGTCGATAAAAAGTAGCCTATGTCCTTCCCTGGGATGCCATCTATCTCCGTGCCAAATTTTATCGAAATCCGTTCAGTGGTTTAGACCTGAAAAGGTAACAGACAGAGTTACTTTCGAATTTATAATATTACTAGCTTTCGCCCGCGTGGTATGTCGATAAAAAGTAGCCTATTTTCTATTCCAGGTCATAGTCTACCCGTGTGCCAAATTTCATCCATATCCGTTCAGCCGTTTTTAGGATAGTATGGATGAAGTTCGAAACTTCGATTTATATAAGGTGTATCTATTCATACCTACACGGAATCTGTTAAGGGGCCATTGTAGTCATCATTATGAACAACTTTCACTATTAGACGAACCCTGATACCGTGAAAAAAGAACAGCTGTTCCCTAATGAGCGCACAGCTCAGGGAACAACAGATTTTTAGGGTTCCGTACCCAAAGGGTAAAACGCGACCCTATTACTAAGGCTCCGCTAGTCCGCTGTCTGTCTGTCCGTCTGTCACCAAGCTGTATCTCATGAACCGTGATAGCTAGACAGTTGAAATTTTCACAGATTATGTATTTCTGTTGCCACTATAACAACAAATACAAAAAAAAACAGAATAAAATAAATATTATATTTAAGGGGGCTATACAACACAATTTTTGTTTTTTGCCCTTTTTATAGATAATGGTACGGAACCCTTCGTGCGCGAGTCTGACTCGCACTTGGCCGGTTTTTTATCGCGATTTCAGAGTTGGTTCCATAATGAAGGCGACATAACGAAATGTGGGTGTACCTACCTACCATTACTATAGGTACACCTCTGCCTAACTCTTTGAGGAATACAAGCGTGATGTAGGTATAAGTTTTAAATAATTTAATACAGAATTATACAGAAAAACTGCGGCGTAAGTGGGTTGAAAATACTCTCTTTTGGTTTTGCCGAAGTCGGGTAATAGATCTGTCAAAAATACAAATTGGTGTTTGCGGAGCTCGTTATGCTATCGAAAACTAGCAATGGTACTTAAAAACGCAGATTTGAGTGTTTCCAAAATTAGCAACATACATTAATTACTTAACTTTAGTTATGTTAGTTGTTCTCTTTAATTTTTAATTTAAAACACCTAAACGCACTACATAGGATTACTAAAATAGCAGCTGGTGAGCAACAGATATTAAATCTATCTTCACAAACATGACGAATATGTCATAATAAGCGAAGAATTTTAGTGATTGTTGGAAAATGTAAAAATACAGTTTTAATTGCAATTATATAACAACAATTAACAAGGTAATTATCGGAAACATTATCATTCTTAATAAGTAATCAAAAAATGATAGATGTTTGGGATAATTGGACATTATTTACCTGAAAAGTGTTTAACCATTCGCCGGCAAATATTGTACGATTTTCTCTTGATTTTCTTAAGAAAAAGGTATAGTTAACTCAAATGTTACGAAATTCCAGATGGCATTGTTCATGAAACAAGACTTTACGCCTCCTCTGCTATCCAGAAGATGGTTTTCTATCAAATTCAGGCCTAACATGGTAAGTTTCTCTTTTTACTCATTTCTTGCGTTTTGTTGTCTTTGGAAGGTGATCAATCAAGAGTATATTTATGATCTATTGCTGTACAATTTACTTGTAAGATAAACATAGAAACACAAAAACAGATACTTAGACAAAGGAAATACGGAAATATACATACCTACATAGAATAGAATATTTACATGAAATCTTAGAAATAATTTATAAAGGTAATACAATGTTAGATGCCTGTACTAGGATAAACCTGTATCACAGGCGGCATGGCTCACTCCTTACGGTAATTGTAGGATAATAAAATTATTAACAATATCATTAAAAATCTTGAAATAATGACAAAATGTAATTATCTTTATTCTATTATACCTAGTTTACTTAAATACTATTAACATTTAAAAATAAAAAAGAACAAAAAAAAGTCTTAAATACGTAATTCTTTACGTAGTAAAATAGTTTCTTGCACTTTATAACCTGGTTAAACACATAATATACAAATATAATATAATTTATAGTCAGCAGAATTTGTAACTGGGTTTAAGTCAATTTGTGTATATTCGATTTTTACTGTGGGCGATTTTTAGAGCTATTCTATAAGTTCTTAAATGTAAATTAGTTGTCATTAACATTAAGTACTTATGTCATTCTTTTAATGAAACTACATAATACAGATGTAAAGAGTCCACTTGAGATTAGCACTACTGCTACTCTCCTAACTATTTATTGTGTTACTAGCGAACTGCTCTTGCTTCGCACGGTTTTTAATTCTCTAAACAATTGTGAAAACTTTATCAAAATCTGTTGCGTGGTTTAAGAAGAACAACGTGGACATTTAGTCAAACCGCAAAAAGCGACTTTGTTTTATAATATTTAGAGATAATATGTAGAGATTGTGCTCTGCTGTGAAAATACTAATACTAGGTTCTCGTGTAATTACAACACAATACTTTTACCCCCTTATTCATAAACGCTGCTTAAAGTTTAGGGCTACTTCAGCTCAAATTCACTTTTTATCTCGCTTGCACCATACTACTCGCGGCCTGAGTGAGAGCTAGATGAAGAGGGGTTGCTGTTTACTGTGAAAATAATGGTAATTTAAGAAAAAAACATGAGACCTGGGGACTTAAAACGGTCAGTTTAGCAGAATCATTTTATGAAAATATTATGAATCATCGTAAAATGTCACAAACTGGCAATTCATATTACGAAATAATTCATCTGTTTGACAGTGACAGTTTCTATGGAGATTCGTAAAATGGTCCACAAAAACACACTGCATTTGGAGGAATTGCTAATGTGGCCGGTTTAGGCCCACTGCTTTATAGTTAGTACAGTTATCATGCAATGTTTCATGATCTAATTTGTAGTATTTTTTCATTCCAGCGGTTTATAGTTTTAGAGGTAACTTTGGATTGTTTTTAATCGAGAAAATGTTATGTAATCGTATTTTCGTCAAAAATAGGACCTAGCATCAATCCTAAACTTTAATGATATATTTATTTCAAAATTAATGCTGCAGTATTTTCGACATAACGGAGGATCATGCTAAGCAAATTGAGGTTGGGTAGGCCCCTAAGTAATGATTAAAGCCCGTTTAACCATAAATTGATGTTTAAATGTCTCTTAACTTTAGGCAATGATTATGAATAAGAGGGCTATATTTCCAGTGATTAATTTCCTTCATCACTACACCAGCAACTCCTTAGAGTGGCTGTAGTCTTTCAAAATCAAAATCAAAATATTTTATTTGACATAAACCTACATGGGCACTTATGAAACGTCAGAAGCTGTGCACGGTTCCAATTAGTCGTTTCCTATGGAGAAGAGCAGGAAAGAAACTCCACGGTTACTCTTTTAAAAATAATTGGCTTTTACAATATTTTCAAATTACAGTGTTAGTAGGCATGGGAGGACAATGTAGGCCTTTCAACAAGTAAGTACCAGGTACTTAACAAAATAGATGTTCAGTAAATCTACAGTCCAATAAGCCTACAAAGTTCTCACATTCACAAAATACAAAATAATCTATATAAAAGAAAAACAATAAAAAAAAAAAACCTATTTCAGCCAAATGACGTGATTGCTATTACAACTGTAACAAATTGAATAATTATCATGTCCACAAAAGCCACTAGGAGTTGAAATTAAATTGGAGGTATCTATAATAATAGGAATAATGTCAAATACAATGATTATGTCAAGGATGAATGTAAAGAAAATAAACATGGTAATTTGGGAGCAGTTAATAGACTCAACGTTAAAAAGTGCTTATCAGCCTATTTGCCAACTAAAACACATAAACAGCTCAATAAACCTCCAACTGTCACTAACGAGACACAATAGAATTTTAATTGTTATCGGCCTTCTAAAGGCTTCTAAAGGTCTCTTTGTGTCCAGCGCTCGGTGTGGTAACACGTCGCGTTCTGGTTTGCAATTGGTCAATCGTCAGCCTGAGGATGCCTCATTGAGAGGTGAAACACGTGTCGATCTTACAGGGTTTTTTATGACTCTTGAAGAATAGTCAAGCGGAATAGGTTACTAAATATATCTACGTATATTGTATTTTATAATGGACTAGCTGCTAGCCCCGGCTTCGCACGGGTAGCACTAAGTACCTATTTACACCTACCTCCCTACACCTACTTACATATCTACTACCCTACCTACCCTACCTACCCTACCTACCCTACCTACCCTACCTACCTTACCTACCTTACCTACCCTACCTACCCTACCTACCCTACCTACCCTACCTACCCTACCTACCCTACCTACCCTACCTACCCTACCTACCCTACCTACCCTACCTACCCTACCTACCCTACCTACCCTAAACCTCACGGAGCCCGAGACCTTTCCAACGAATGCAAAACCGTGGAAATCGGTTCGTGCGTTCTGGAGTTATAGCGTCAGGAAGGAAAACCCGACTTATTTTTATATAGTAGATTTCCGCAAAGTCACGCCTGAATCAATTAACTATTCTAAAGGCCAATTAATAGTTGAGCGGTCAGATCCTCATGCAGCTTCTTTTCTTACCACAGCTCCTATACACCCGTGAGAACATAATACTGATCTTAGAAAGTGGCCTCCTCTTCCGTGAAGACAGTGTAGATGTGGAGCAGGAGTCTCCAGCCCCTGAGGACGTGTGGCAGTACGTGGGTGGTGGCAAGAATGGGTGGATGACTAGAGGAGAACGAGTGGCCTCTGTGACCGGAGTTGCTGCTACTGTTTTGCTGTTTCCCCCTAAGCAGTAAGTATTTTTACCCGACTACGGCGAAGAAAAAAGGAGGGTTATGATTTTGACCGGTATGTATGTATGTTCATCTGTTCCCTCATATCTTCTAAACGTTTTATCACAATTTGCCAAATGAGGAAGCGTCTTGATCGTCCGCTGGTTATAGGCTATGTGACGTCGCATTAAATTAAAAATGGCTCCCTCTAGACGACATAAAGTCAGGAACTAAAAAAAAAATGTTTAATCGTACCATGTTGGGTATCAAATGAAAGGGCTTAATGAGCACTTTTCAAAAAAATATATATTATAACCCCAAAATATAAAATAAAAAATTAATTTGTCTGTCTGTGGTGTCTGGTTTATACCTTTTTAGTCGTAGTTGGGTTTTAGTTTTTATTACTTTAATTTTTCTTTTTTTGGTTCCATAGTCAAAGTCAAAGTCAATTCATTTATTTAAATAAAATAGTCACAAGCCTTGAGGCACTTGTGGCTAAGTATAAACAGCCGCACGGGTCGATCGATCAGTTTAAGCTACGCTTGCCGCGGTTGGTCCATGGATGGATGACCATTTTTACATACCAATATCTTCCGTGCCACGTATAGCCGTTGGTTCCGGCTGTCATTCGTGGATCTTTGACAGTCATTACGGGTCACCAGAAGCCCGAAAGTCTGTCCAGTCTTACCAAGTGGTATCGTATTACCCAGTTACTGGGTTGTGAAGGTCTAATATCAGATAGGCAGTTGCTCCATGTAAAATATGTATGATATGTATAATATGTACATGTATTCAGCATCCGGTTAGACTGGAAGTCGACCCCAACATAGTCGGGAAAAGGCTAGGCAGATTGATTGATTGCCTATCTGACAAATTAGAACAAGAAAAAATTAGAACAAGAGTATATATGGATGTTAGGGTAAACACCGTTATCTTTGAAACCAGTGATTTGGTTTCATTTATATAACGTAAAATCAATGGAAAATGACAACTTTTTTTTTAAAAGAAAATCTTCATTTTACCCCAAGAGTATTTCACCCTTTCACCCTAGGGCGCTAGGGTAGGTGGCGCGGGACGTGACATGACCGGCCACGAGCGCGACGCCTCCCTCAGTCAGTCAGCTGTTTCGCTAGCGAGCACGGTGTCGTATAGAAACTATTAAATCTTTAATGAAAATAACGTTTTTTTTGTTGTTACTCGGTCAATTATTTTTATATTTAAGTGAACCTGGTTTGAGTGACAACGGTGTTTACCTTTACACCCTGTATACTAACATTTTTTTTTGTCCCAGTATACAGCGCGCAACCCTCATCAACCTCGCAGTGTACGCCTCCCTGCCTCTGGTTCTCCGTTGGTGTCACCGCTCCCGGTGTAGGGGCAGCCTGCCCTCTCTGCTGGCTGTCATGAGGGAGTACCTAGCGCTCGCGAGGAGGACACATGCCTGTCTCAAGGAGTATGCTGCGTTGCATGTGAACATGTGAGTTCATTATCATTTACAATATGAAATGGGCCGTAGCCAGGAATTTATTTCGGGGGGGTTAGTGTTGCCAACTTTTTTATGAAGTAATTAAATATTTCTGATTTCAGAGAGGGTAAAAAATAGTAAGCGAAGCGAGCTCGAAAATTTTAGCACCCCGCCTGGGAGAGGCTGGGGGAGGTTAATAATAATGCTGAAGTTGCAGGACGTTATTCAATACAAAGTTATAGTCGATAAAAATACAGTACTTAATTAAAAATATTGTAAATTATAAAGTACGCCTTTGCGAAATAGTTTACAATTATCTGTGTACCCGAGGGGATCGATCTCTGGATTGAGATTCTGGTTTCTCGCATTTCGGTGGGGGGTTTGACCCCCAAAACCACCCAACTGAAGAAAGAAAGAAAGTCGCTCCATGTAAAATACTAGTATTCAGCTGCATCCGGTTAGACTGGAAGCCGACCCCAGCCGTTGTTGGGAAAAGGCTAGGCAGATTGTTTGTAGAAGGAGGTGCTGTTTTTGACCCCTTTAATCACACCAATTTTTTCTCTCTTTCCCAGAGGCTCCTTAACATCAGTAATAGAATCCACGCACACACTGCTCTGCCGACATCAGAGTGAGCTAGCAGTATTACTGTCCAGAGCCTCGTCCGCCATCTTGGGCAACGCGCCCTGGCTCCGAGCTGATGTCGCCTGGGATGCTGTGCAGGCGCAGGCTAGTGATAATCTTATGGTAAGTATTTTTTTTTACCATCTATACACACAGACTTTACTGTATCATTCTTTATTTAATTTTCAAAATTGTAGCGTTGGTCTTAGTAGGTATGCCAAAAAATGCATGTGATTCAAATAAGGGTCAAGTTTTTTTTTTATAAACTATATTACTTCAGAATTTTGCCTCCGTCAATATTTTTGAATAAAATTTATTTTTGAGCGAGTAATTAGTTTTTTAAAGTGCCAAAAAACTATGGGAATTTCAAATACTTGAAAAGCGACGCTATTTGTCAGAGCGAATGTGACGTAACAATCTATGACAACAATCAAAATGTCAATGTGTTTTGTAGGAGTGTTTGACATTGACTTGACACTTGTTTGGTTGTTGTCATAGACTGTGACGTCGCCACATCAAGCGCCAAATGGAGGGCGTTTAAATGGCCCGGGTCGGTTAGCTATTTTTAACTTATTTTTGAAGTACATTTTTGCCGTCGATTTTTTTTTAAATTTTATTTGGCCATGTAAGGAGGATGAGCAGCTCGTGGCTAAGTAATAACAGCCACTCGGGTCGATCCATCAGGTTAAGCTACGCTTGCCGGGGTTGGTCCGCGGATGGGTGACCATTTTCACATATCGAGACTCCTCCGTGCCTCGGAAAGCACGTTAAGCCGTTGGTCCCGGCCGTCATTCGTGGATCTTTATTAGGTATTCAGCTGCATCCGGTTATACTTAATTATTTTAACCGAATATTTTTTTTTTAAATTCATACATATTCCCATTGCTGGGAAACTACTTTTATTTTTGGTGTGAAAAATCGCTGTTTACGGTAGTGCGCAACGTAACGCACGCAAAACATTGTGTTCGTGAGGGTATGAGTATGTAAAATAATTTAAAAATGTTTATTATTTTTTCTTTTTTACAGAAAATCCACCACGCCTTCCTCGTAGTCCAATCAACGTTTTTAAAACACGTCGCGATGGCCCATTTCGTACCACCCCTACATGCCCAGCGCACATACAAGAATCACAATGAACGCATATACTGGCTCCACGCAGTCGTCATACCACACGTCACCATGGAGTTCCAACATAACTACGAATCTTTAGAACGAATGTATCGACTACTAAAAAATTCTGGCAGTAAAGACAATGAAAATAAAAAATTAGGCACAGTTTTTACTGATAATTGGCTCTATTCTGATATACATACTGGTGTCGCAAAATCGTGTTTAGAATTAAAATTAATTCTAAATAAATCAAACGGTCTCGATGTTTTTCTCGATTCCTGTGCTATGAATAAGCAGGAAATCGATTTGGAGGTCTTGAATCGAGATATGGATGATATTATCGATAGTCTCACTAAATGTTTGAAGACTGTACAGAGTTCGCAGCTGAGGTTGAAGAAAATTCAAAATAAGAACGTGAAAGAAATCAAGTATGAAGACAAAGAGGTTATGGTTGAGAATGTAGAAATTTTGAAAATAGAAGACCGGGAGCCAGAGAGTAAGGATGAAGTTTTTTATTTCATGAAAACTGAAGATGATGATTCGCCTATTCAGCCAGCAGGGGACCTCACAACAACGCCAGGAAAAAAAGAAAAAGAAACAAATAAAATAGTTTTATGTGAATTAAAAAGGAAATTGGGGAAAAGAGAGGATGTTATGAGGGAAAGGGAGCGACAAGCTCTCGCTAAAACGATGCCGGAATTAAAGGACATACCAGAATTCCCTCGACAAATAAATCTTGAAGAATTCATGGAAAAGAAAGGCTATATAAATAAATTAAAATTAAGAAAAAATACGCCTAAAAAGAGGCAGTTGTCTATCAAACTTAAAAAAATAAATACTAAGGATAAGAAATATAAATACAAATTAGCAAAATACAATAAGGAAACGGATATAAATGGCATCATCTATGAGGCGAACGCGAAATTAAATATAAAAAGTAAACTTTTAACTATAAGCACTTACAACAACTACTTTATCACAAAATGGTGTAAATGTGTGAAGATAGAAAAAAATGAATTGGATTCTAGTGGACTTTCCGAAGGCCTAAGCGACGTAGAAGCAGGTACAGCCAACAAAACAGTTAAAGAAACTGTGAATACCGAGATACGGTTCACAAAAAAAGACTTAGAATTGACCCCATCATCTTCAGAAAGTGATTTTGAGTATTATAAAGAAAAGCAGAAAGCTCTATTGCACGATGTCCGTCGCCATAGAGCTGTTAGACGAAAAAATCATCCGAACGTTAAACCTATACCTGCCATAGACAATGTAGACGAGAGTTTGAAGCCCATAGAGTATTCTTTTGGCACTGGAATGGCAATGGCGTCTGTTCTTCAGGTAAATAGGTCGGTTCCTAAGTATATAGCGGATGAAGAAGTATTTATTGGCGATGGTGAGGTATCTACAGACAGTGGAAATGACGAGGATGCTTGAAATTAATAATAATAGGTACATTCACGGACTTTAATTGATGAGCCCTTTTAAACTTTTCAATTTTGCAGTTTCATACATTCACGAGGTTATACGATTAAACACGAACTCAAATCGCATGCTCGTAAACAAGATGACAAATTACTAGTAATCGGAAATAGTGTTACCCATAGAGGTTGACTAATAAGTTCTCAATAAAAAATAAATACCTACAATTTTTATCTAATCTATTTGATACTGACCTCCTTTGAATCAGAGCGCACTGAAAACCTATCCGAAGACAGTTGAAATGTCGATGTCAGAGACGTTATTTTCGAATTTGTCGAAATGACTACAATTAGAACTTCTCCGTACGCTAACGTTACTATGACTACGCTAAAACAATCGTCGCTAGGTTACGGTTGCTAGACCTGCAATTGACTGACTTTGGGTAGTCACTCTGCTGTCAAGTTTGTAGTTCTGACTCTCAGGTTAGCCAACCGGTAAAGATTATTAAATATAATTTTCTTCTTCTATAATACGAAGACATGACTTTCCGTGTCTGGATGTACGAGTATAACCGACTAAGCCGGATTTGAATTACACGGCTAAATTGCGAACAGGGCCAAGTGGCTCATCAATTAAAGTCCGTGACTGTACTAGCATAGAATACATAATAGTACAAGTGATTCACTCCGCAAAATCATTTAAATAAATAGCGACCTGGAATAGGACTTTAGATACTTTTTATCCCGATATTCCCACGGGACGAGACTTATGCGGGTTAAACCGCGGGGCGCAGCTAGTTATCATTTAAAGATTAAGACCTGCTTGCATCAATAATCAATACGTTTACCGCTACACGAATTTCGCCTATAAATACTTCGTCACGTTTAAAAAAATCGTGTTTTATTTAGATCTGTGACCGAACTTATCAAGTCAATTGGATTTTGTATAATTAATTACGTAATAATTAACTATTGTATTATAATGTGTATTAAATTAATTAGAATTTGCTTTTAATATAGTGTTGTCTTTTTCTTTTTATGATCCGATACAGTATCATATTTATTTACTGCACAATAAGGTACACGCGCTGGGCAGCCCCGCATCTCAGCGTACTTTGACACGTGTCAACACTCGCACTGAAATTATACCTCTTCGTGAAGAAAATAAGTTTAATAACTGTTAAAAAGTGCGCGCAGCGTCGCGTCGCTTCACATCGCGGTCTGAACTGACCCGTAGGGTTGTCTTATCGTTGGGCGTCGGGAATCCCAAGCGGATTCCCGGCCACCATAGGCGCGGGCTTGCGGACGGCGAGCAATGGGTAGCTCGCCGTCCGATAAGGACCAGGCCCGGGTCGATGGCGCGTCGTGTTCCACGCGCGCCTCAAAGAGATGTCAGCACACCTGACGGGGTCCGTTAGGACCGATGCCTGTCAGGGTTGCGGAATAGTCCGAAAGGGATACCGGGACCCTGGCAACAGGCAACTGAAGGAATACGGGTGGGTTATAGTCAGTAAGAGTCTGACACGCCCTTCCGCTCCGCCCAGAGCGGGAGAAGTCATTTGATGATTTCCCAAACAAAAAAAAAAGAAAAAAGGGTTGTCTTATCGTCATGGTCCCTGCCAGGGTTGCGGAATAGTCCGAAAGGGATACCGGGACCCTGGCAACAGGCAACCGAAGGAACACGGGTGGGTTTTAGTCAGTAAGAGTCTGACACGCCCTTCCGCTCCGCCCAGAGCGGGAGAAGTCATATGATGATTTCCCACCCAAAAAAAAAAAAAAAAATACAAAAAAAAAAAAAAAAAAATCGTCATGGTCGGCTTTAGAACCTTCTGTAATTTCTTCTTGTGTGTGCTTATGGGTGGAGCTTTGTGAAAATGCAGCGCAGTTTTAACTGCCAAATGAATATCAACATTGGGCCCCTTGGAATAAAGTCAAAAATAAATAACACCGCGTACCTCCGTCCGCTTTGATGCTCACTGGGACTCAATGGAAGTTTATTTATTTTCAACTTTATTTCAATACGTGGAAGGTTGATATTTGTTTGCCACTGAAAACCGTGCTGTGCTAAGCCTCGCCTAAATCAAATAATTCTTCCTTCATTTAACGCATAAAAATAATATTTTTGTATACTGATAAAAGAGGAGCTCGTGGCTAAATAATAACAGCCGCACGAGTCGATCCAAGGTTAAGCTACGCTTGCCGAGGTCGGTCTGTGGATGGGAGACCATCCTTTACATATTTACACCTCAGAAAGCACGTCATGCATGATGGGTGACCATCTTTACATACCGAGACTCCTCCGTGCCTCCGAAAGCACGTTAAGCCGTTGGTCCCGGCTGTCATTTGAAGTTCTTTGACAGTGGTTACGAGTACTCAGAAGCCTGAAAGTCTGACAACCATCCTACTAAGGGGTATCGTATTCCTCAGTAACTGGAGGTCAGATAAGCAGTCGCTCCATATAAAATACTGGTATTCAGCTGTATCCGGTTAGACTGAAAGCTGACCCCAACAAGGGTTAATGGTTGGACACCAAAGTAAAGACCGTTTTAAGGATTTCAATAATACGTTTATTATCCTTTTTAACCGACTTCTTCAAAAAGGAGGAGGTTCTCAATTCGTCTGTATGTTTTTTCTTTTTTTTTTAAGTTTTTATTTGTCACTTTTTAGTTGTGGTACCTACCCCACACAAATCCGAATACCTAAAATAATCCAAAGAAAGCACTTAAAAGTCGGAAGTCGGTGGCAAAAAACGAAAATTGAAAAGACACCGACTTCCGAAATTAAATTTATTTTTCACTGTTTTTTTTGGAAGTCGGTTTTTTTTAATGTAATTTTTTTTTTTTGTCAATTTTTAGTTGTTTTTTAATGGTATTCCAAATATAATAATTTTTAGTGGTATTCCAATTTGTGTGGGGTAGGTACCTACCCCACACAAATTGGAATACCACTACCTGCTATGTAAATAACAATGAAGGAGTAAATGAATACATCATCTAGATAAACTAAATGGGAAAAATACGTAATATGGAAGCTAACTCAAAAACTACGCAAGCAAAGTTAATAAAATTTTTATGGGACCACCTCGGAAGCATGACCTACCATACAAAAAAAGAATCATCAAAATTCATTCATAATTGGAACTTACATTACAGAAGAATAGAGAACCTCCTCCTTTCTGAAGAAGTCGGTTAATCTATACATATAATAAATCTGTAGACGAGGCGTTTCTGTACAATGAAAAAAAAAAAAAAAAACCTAGGTGGAGTGTCCAAGAATAACCAACACATGCCATTTCTACCATTTTTGGAATTTTTGTCTGTTTGTCTGTGTGTCTGTTTGTCTGTTTGTCTGTTTGTCTGTTCGTTTGTTTGATTGTTCCAGTATCACGTAAAAAGTACGAAATCAATATGGTTAACTTATACACTCAAATATTGTGTGTAACTCGATGTTTCATTTAGTCTTTGTTTCATCGCAATCGCTTCAAAATATCAAAAGATATAAGAGTTTAAAGTTTTCAAGAAGAAATTTTCATTAGGTACGTAATGTAGATACACGTAACGACATCTATTGTCGTAAAATGACACTAGCGTAAAATCAGGTAGGTTTGTGAGAACGTGTGTAACACACGATCATAATCATCATAATTATGTTCACATACTTCGCGCGGAAACATAACGCGATACATTGTGAATTCACCCAATCTAAAGTTTGGTTAATTCAAGTTTTCCAAATCTATTGTTTGGTAGTAGTGCCATAGGTGGCGCTTTTAAATCATGATACAAATATTAATCATGAAAAAATGGTGACAAATCTTAATTTCTTAAAAATTGTAGATTCTTACATCGAGCAAAAAGTGAGTAATTAAGGCACGAATGCGCTTACTAAATAAACACGAGTAATCTACTTTTCTTTCAACTACCAATGTACCTGCTGCGATAAAATATACCTGCTCAAGGTTAACTCAACTCAACCCAAATCAAGTTAGGTCAAGTTCAGGTCAAGTCAGGTCAAGTCAGGTCAAGTCAAGTCAAGTCAAGTCAGTCATGGAACCCTACGTCTTTTCTACATAGCTTACAGAGTGTTCGAACGTTTTCCCATATATTTTGACAGTATCACTTCGTGCTCGATAGATGGCGTTGTTCATTTAACGTCGTTTTCTGAATCGCGGTGTTAAGAGTCTCCGTAGAAGAATGACTTTTGCCGAATTCATAATTATCGAACATTTGGCTCATTTTGAATTGAACACATAATCCATACTAATCGATGCTTAAAAGTATAAATTCGACAGTAACTCTTAGATTTTAAATAAATAAAAAATAAAAAAAAAATTTGGAGGGATAGATGGCATCCCGGCGAAGAACATAGGCAATTATTTTCGCAAAAACATTTAAGGGGGGGGGGGGATATAGGGGATGAAAGTTTTTATGGGAAACCTATCATTTTTAGAGTTCCGTAGTCAACAAGGAAGCTTTATAGTTTCGCCATGTCCGTCTGTCTGTCTGTCTGTCCGCGACTTAGCTCAAAAACTTTTATTCGACCAACTTACATGTGCAGTTGCAAAAACCCAAACATTCTGTATGCGAGAACAAGTTTTTTAACACTTTGAGGGACAGTAAACGCCCATAGACGTAATAACAATAAAACTTTGCGAAAGTTTGTTTGATAAAATAATTCATCCCAACTACGGAACCCTTCATTGTGCATGGTTCGACACGCACTTGGCCGGTTTTTTTTTAAGTTAGGGCTGTGGAAATGTATGCTTTTTGTAACTAACAGAGAGTTACGTTTTTCTAAAATCATCCCTCATGAGGGTAAAAACCCTTCTTTACCCTCTTGATTTTAAAATTCACATGTAAGTACTTATTATTGACATTTTTGCGGGACTCTCTTCAAGAGCGTTAAGGGATTGAGAATATAGTCATAGTCCGTATCTTGAGAATCTGTCCACTCAATCAAAAGTTATTACTACTTGGCTCTTGGCTTGGAACGAAGAGTTTGAGTTTACCAGTGAGTACTTACTCGATAGATGGCGTTGTGCAAATGATGCGATTTTCTTAAGGGGGATGCGCCGGTAGCCCGCGAAATTCAAATCTTAAGTTTTTTGCAATTTGCAAGTCAGTGTCAGGTAGGTTGTATGTTAAAATGAAATTATTTATTCTGTAAATAGGTTATTGGAATCACTTTTACACGTCGTAATAATATCAAAAAATTGTAAAATTAAGCTAGATGAGGTCGGCGTTTCCTATCTGACTACTCTGAGAAGAAAGGCCGAAACCAACTCACAGTCTCTTTTAAAGTCCGGACATACCTAGGTCAGATATTGGCATATTGGTCAGGCCCTATGAGGGCCATGTAGATTAGAGTCTGAAATGGTCTTTTGAGGAATGAACCACACAGATTTGAGTGAACCGGTCCTGTCACTGCAAGCATTTGTCAGTAATAGTGGAGCTCAGCTCATAACTTAAGGAGCTCAACGACTCGACGAACAATACCAAAGAAAGGACATTTGTGTAGGCCGCATCAAGTTCTCAAATTGCCAGACCATTGTTAAAACTAACTGAGAACGAAAAAATATAAGAATAAAAACAAAATAAACATCCACATAGTCCTCACATTCACAATAATACAATACTTTACAAAGCAATCATGTCATTTTGTCAATATCCTACATATAATATTCAATAATGTGAATTTGTATATAAAACTGGTAGGTATATTTTGATGATTTTCACTTATTCAAAATGTCACAATGCCAAAATGACAAAATGTTAGCAGAGCGAGCAGCTCAATCCCATGCTTTTTGTCTTCTAAATAATCTGAAATTGTATAGTAGGTACCCTTTTTTACAAAGTTTGGTTTTAATACAGCTTTTAAATCGTTTAATGGGTAAGTTTCGAATGTCAATATGATTAAAACATGATTCGCGATCGTAGCAAATAGTAGCTTTACAGAATAATAACCATTAGATACAGGAATACACCCCTGCCATATTAGTTAGATTAGATAAATAAATATTTGAAACAACTGCGACTCATTATTTAGATCAACATAAAACTTGATACTGACCTGTAAAAAGCAAAATCAAAAGAAAATTTGAATATCGCAGGCTCCCCCAAAGCTTTCGCCTTAGTTTCCATCGTCCATACAATATGCCATAGTTTTTTCATTAATCTTTATACAATATTTTTTCATTAATCTTTCCGACAGTTTCATAGTGCTGTCCATACTATCCACACTATCACCACAATATAGATATGGACTACCACTAATATATAAAGTTACTGGCTGTCTCATGTCTGTTACTTTTACGCCGTAACGCCTAGGTCGCCTAGACAGACCACGTGGGTTATGGGACATAGGATACTTTTATCCCGGTAGCACATTCCCGTGGGATAATTTCCGACATCCACGCGGGCGAAGCCGCGGGCAAAAGCTAGTTAATAAAATAAAAGTGACTAGGTAGTGCAAAACCGTGGTAACCCGACTTGTAGGCACTGAACCTTTGTGTAATTTCTTCTTTAAACTTTGGCATTTGTACGACGTACATCGAGGAGCTCGTGGCTAAGTAATAACAGCCGCTCGGGTCGATCCATCAGGTTAAGCTACGCTTGCCGGGGTTGGTCCGCGGATGGGTGACCATTTTCACATATCGAGACTCCTCCATGCCTCGGAAAGCACGTTAAGCCGTTGGTCCCGGCTGTCATTCGTGGATCTTTGACAGTCGTTACGAGTCGTCAGAAGACCGAAAATCTGACAACCAGTCTAACCAAGGGGTAACGTATTACCCAGTTACTGGGTTGTGGAGGTCAGATAGGCAGTCGCTCCATGTAAAATACTGGTATTCAGCTGCATCCGGTTAGACTGGAAGCCAACCCCAACGTAGTTGGGAAAAGTCTAGGCAGATTGATTGATTTGTACGACGTACGTCCCGATATAAGCTATCGTTAGTGAAAACCATGATGAATTCGTTATAATCCTTGACATTTTTGATTGGAACTATAATTATAATTAAATTAACCTTCAATAACATCCTAAATCTTAGATTGACGCAAATTTGAGCAAAAAATATAGCTGCAGGAAGAACCTAGGTACTCCTAAAGAACTGGTCATGCAAGTTTTCATTTTCCTTGTAAAATGAAGTGGCTGAGTGACTAACCATGCACATTTCCTCTCAAGATAAAGGGTAATGCATCTATACAGGATCTTAGGGTAAACACCGTTATCCTTGAAACCAGTGGTTTGGTTTCATTTATAGAACGTAAAATCAATGGAAAATGAAAACTTTTTTTTTTTAAAGAAAATCTACGTTTTACCTCAAGAGTATTTCACCTTTACACCCTAGGGCGCTAGGGCAACGAACTTGCGTCTCAACACGGGTGGGTGGCGCGGGACGTGACCGGACCGGCCGCGAGCGCGACCCCTCCCTCAGTCAGTCAGCTGTTTCGCTAGAGAGCACCGTGTCAGATAGAAACTTTTTAAAATCTTTTAATGAAAATAATGTTTTTTTTATTGTTACTCGGTCATTTATTTTTAAATTTACGTCAACTACCCATGGTTTGACTGACAACGGTGACTAGCGGACCTGACAGATGTTGTCCTGCCCTATAGCACCACCTGCCGGGTCCAATTGTGAATGCAAACCATCCAGGAACCCAATCAATCAACCACATTTTTTTAAATCAAAATCTTCAGCAATTTAGGTGGAGTTCAGTTACATACACACGTAGGTAGGTACAGAAGATACAGAAGATTATAAAGACTTGACAAAACATCGAGATTTCTTAGTTCATCATTTCAGCCGAAAGACGTAGGCCTCCCCCAAGCACCGCCACTTCAACCGGTTCTGTGCTTCTCGCATCCAGCGCATTCCTGCGGCCTTCACCTGGGGGCCTAAAACGGCCACATTAGCAATTCATTTCCTTAATTTCCAGCTGTCATTAGCAATTCCTCTAAGACACAAAAGCAATTCTTTATGTGTGGATCATTTTACGAATCTCCATAGAAAACTGTCAAACAGATGAATTATTTCGTAATATGAATCGCACGCAGATCATAATGAATTGTCAGTTTGTGACATTTTACGATGATTCTTAATATTTTCCTATTATGATTCTGCCCAAGTGACTGTTTTAAGCCCCCAGGGCATCGGTCCACGTTGTGAGTTCTACCAACGCTACGTCTTCCGGTACGCGGTCGCCACTCCAGAACCTTTCGGCCCCATCGGCCATCTGTTCTGCGAGCAATGTGCCCTGCCCACTGCCACTTAACTTTGGCAATACTTCGGGCTATGTCGGTGGTTCGCTTACGGATCTCTTCATTACCGATTCGATCACGCAGGGAAACTCCGAACATAGCCCTCTCCATTGCCCTTTGAGTGACTTTCAACCTTCTCATAAGGCCCATTGTGAGCGACCACGTTTTACGTTTTCTTAGTTATATGTAACTTTAATACTAATGTATTATACACATAAACCTTCCGGACTAAATTCTCTAAACGATGGTGAAAACCTCATCAAAATCTGTTGCGTGGTTTAGAAGAACAACGCAGACATACAGACATACGACCACCGCTTACAGCAGTATTATTTTAATCTTACTTCGTGGGGGAAAGAGATGGAGCTATACGTCCTGTAGAGATTCATCTCTTTCTTACACTGAAGTAATATTTTTTTGAGCTTGGGAAATCATCAAATGACTTCTCCCGCTCTGGGCGGAGCGGAAGTGTAAGACTTTTACTGACTAAAACCCACCCGTGTTCCTTCAGTTGCCTGTTGCCAGGGTCCCGGTATCCCTTTCGGACATTCCCGCAATCTTGGCAGGCATCGGACCTAACGGACCCCGTCAGGTGTGCTGACATCTCTTTGAGGCGCGCGTGGAACACTACACGCCATCGACCCGGGCCTGGTCCTTATCGGACGGCAAACTACCCATTGCTCGCCGTCCGCAAGCCCGCGCCTATGGTGGCCGACAATCCGCCTGGGATTCCCGACGCCAAGGGTGTCTCCAGAGGCGGTGGTTAGGGGCGTGAGGGCGCAAGTTTTGCCTCTCCCTCACGCGTTCTGCCTCCTCCTTCGCGAGCATTACTGCTTCGCAGGAGGTGACGGCTTCCCATGCCCTCTCGCTCCGTACCATGGCCTGGACTAGGGCTGGACGCGAGAGGTCATTGCCGCCAATCGCCTCCACGAGGACACGGTGGTGCTCCCCCAGTGGCAGGCCCCCTGGTCTATCAATTGGTTACAATTTTATTATATCTAAGCAGTTGCCATAAGTTGAATTCATATTATTTGCAAAAAAATCCATCCTAATTATATTTATTCCCTTTCGTTTCCAACGCAACGAGCAGATGGATATCAATAAAGCCGTATACTGACACGTGTTACGGGGTGTAATGTAACATGTTACAAAGCGAGCATTCGTGCAGTCAGTACCTACGTGGAAACAAGCACGAACACGCGAGCAACGAGCGCATGTTACACGGAATTTAGAACACGGCGTAACGTAACATGCTCGCTGCGAATGGTACATTACGCCCTGTAACGCCGGTCAGTACACGGCTTAAGAATTTCAATTCATCCGATGAGCAAAAACACGATAACCTAAATATTAAATTTGGGAGTGAAAAACAATATGCCTTTTATTAATTTCAAGGCTAAACGTTCGCTACCAGTCCAAAATGATGCTGAACAGGTTTCGAATCTCGACGACCTTGGAGATTTGAAGATGCGATGTTGCCAAACTTACGCGCAAAATATCCGAAAATAAAACATACAAATAATGAATTCTGAGTACCTATGGTCGAATGCATCATCAGCTGCATGGATTATGAAATCAAATGATACTTTTTGCATAACTTGTGATATATCAAAGTGTTGTATACTGATCTTGATGAATTTGAGGTTTTCCTCTTGCGCACCACGTTGAGAATGTTGAATTACATAAAGGATAATTATCGTTAGTGAGAGGTAACAACTTTACACTTTTTAGACATAGGTGAGTGAGGATTACAGAAAATAGAAAATCGTTTATTGTCCAGGTAATATTACAGTAAGCACGTTTACAGGTTACAAAAACAGGTTTGCAGGTTACAATATTACCTATAGTTTGGTTACACAAATTATTTACCAGTGAGCCCCAAACTAGACAGTTAGTCTGTATCTTGGGGCTCGAAAGATTAGTTTAGGTATTGGTGCCGATTCTGTTGATCACAACCTAAACTAAATGTAAGCTGTGCATCTTTTTCTTTATATTTCATTATGAAAAGGACAAAAGATAAATTTTAATTTAGTCCTGTCAAATTAATCAGCGCCTGACGTAAATTGACGTAATTTTAGTAGGCAAGTTTTTAATCGCGTCTCAACTTGTATGGAGTAGTGACAGTTTGAGAGGATTCAACTAAAATTTACACGCAGAATCGGCACCATTAACGGGCATGCATGCCTTTTGTTAGTTATCATCCTAACTAATACTGTATAATGTTAATTAGGTACAGTTACCTGCCAGAGAATCTATAAACAAATCGATTAGTTTCTGGTCTCGTTAGAATTACTAATGAAATGAACAATTAAGAAGCTATCATAGAATGTGGGTCACGTGACATAAGATTCAGATTTGAATGATAACAGTTGCGTAGCTTGTCCGAAAGGGCTCTGTAACAGAATTTATTGGGAGACCTTTTTAACCGACTTGGACGAAGCTCAAAATGAGGGATTTTTTTTTCATCCTAACTTAATAAGTACCTATAAGTATCCTTACTAATATTATAAATGCGAAAGTGAGTTTGTTATGCATTCACGAAAAAACGGCTGAACGGATTTTGATGAAATTTGGCACAGCGATAGATCATGACCTGGAATAGGACATATGATACTTGTTATCCAGATATTCCCACGAGATGGAGAGAAACGCGGGTGAAACCGCGGGGCGCAGCTATCCTAACTAATATTACAAAAGAGAAAGTGAGTTTGTTTGTTTGTTACGCTTTCACGCTAAAACGGCTGAAAGAATTTTGATAAAATTTGGCACAGGGGTAGATCATTATCTGGAATAGGACATAGGATACTTTTTATCCCGATATTCCCACGGGATCGAGAGATACGCGGGTGAAACCGCGGGGCGCAGGTAATAATAATATTATAAATGCGAAAGTGAGTTTGTTTGTTACGCTTTCACGCTAAAACGGCTGGACGGATTTGGATGAAATTTGGCACAGGGGTAATTCTTCACCTGGAATAGGACATAGGATACTTTTCATCCCGATATTCCCACGGGATCGAGACTTACGCGGGAGAAACCGATATGCGCAGCTAGTTAGAAATAAATAGTGAGCTATCATTCCAACCCACACAGGCGAAAAATCGATAAAAGATGGCAAAAATCTATTTATCTTTTTTATTTAGCTTAGTATTAATTATTAGCAGTAGGTAATACATAATATATTGAAAAAATGTTGCTATTTTGTTTATTACTTATACAGGGTGATAAATAAAACGCTATAATATTAAAATAAACAAAAATATTCATTTAAATATTAATTAATTTAAATAAATAGGTAATGCAATGAATATTATAAATGCATTCTAAGTAAATGCAATTCATAAATATTCATCACCCAAGTTTTCCTGTGTACACGTTTATTGATTTGCGTAAAACACTTTTTACATCATTCGATATTTCTGCCATTTTTAAAGCATTTTCCACCTTTTTAAAAGGAATTGATTTCGAGTTATCCGAGTTTTTTCGTGAAGTAGGTTCACTGGTTGCTTATGCAAATCTCTTCACAGTTTGATCCTTGTAAAAAAGAAAATGTTATTGCTTAAATACTTCAATAGAGAAATCGTATTTATTGTTATTTGCGCAAAAAACCGCACCTATTTCTACGTTAATACAATTATTGAAGGTATAACGCTTATTTTCAAGTAATTTTCAGCACAGGACTCGGCAGACTTTATACTTTTACGCTGTTCTTATTTTTAATATTTTCAAAATAGCGATTGACTCGAAATGAAGTGGAAAAGTAATACAAATACAAATAAAATCTAAAAGCTTATTAATACATATTATTAAAGTTCCTTATGTCCAGGAGTAGAATCCATCATTAAAGTTAAAATAACCACCAAAAACTTTAACAAAAAAATGGTTTGAAGTCGCAGTTTAAAACACGCAAAAAACATCCGCCATTTAACAAGTCATAGTTTGGATAAAAATATCGTGTAATTGTGGGTATTTGCACGTTGCAGTTGCATATATAATAAAGGTAGCCATATTCATTGAGATGATATCTAAATAATGAAATCCAGTTTCGGACACAATTAATATTTTGGATTTCTGCCAACAATAATTATTATTATGCATTTTTCGCCTGTGTGCGACCTTACTTATGATTGGTTCCTATAAACAGAAAGGAATAGTTTTATTTATCTACATTGCATTGGTACTCAGACCAAATAAAAAACCAAGACAGAGCGCTGTCAACAGTGACGTGAGGCCGGTTTCGTAAACATGTGTGCACATATTTTGGTGTAGTTTGATTGTAAATGTGTGCGTTTGAGCGTGTATGCACAGAGCTGAAGTGTAGTTTTGGTATGCTTCACTGTATTGTTCGCAGCGCTTTGTCTTGGTTTTTTATTTGGTCTGAACCCTACACACACATAGTAAAAATAAAAATAGTGTATATACAGACACAGTAGTAAACATTTAGGGGTTTATTCATAAACGTTGCTTAAAGTTAAGTGACGTTCAAACGTCAAAAATGTATGGTTAAACAGTCGCTAATCATTACTTAACTTTAAGGAACGTTTATAAATAAACCCCTATAAGTGACGCCACATAGCCTATATCCAGCGGACGATCAAGACGCTCCCAACGATACCGCATTTGTCAAATTTTATTATGATGTGTAGTTTACCTTTTTTTGTTGGTCTGAGGTAGTTTAGAAGTTATGAGGGAACACATGAACATACATACCGGTCAAAATTGTAACCCTCTTTTTTGCGTTGGGTAAAAGCAATTAACTTGATGTTTTAATATTTTTTTTTAGTTTAGTAGTTTTCTTTGTGGCATCATCGACCAGTAACCGTAATTAGTTTAGTCACGTGAGATACCAGATTTCGCAATGAGTGTTGTAGACTCGGTTTTTTTTTTTTTTTTTTTGTAAACTTCACTGACCTTTCAGAATTTTGCTAGCTAATTTAATTTGAACCTGTACTTATATTCAATTGAAGGTCCCATGAGTATTTATTGTTAACTATGAGTGGCTATTAATATGGCTTCGAGTCTAGAAAAATATTGTGTGTGCCTCCAGGGAAATAATGGTGATAATACCTACTTAATAAGTAACAGTCAACTATACTGCAGTAGTTATACTTGAACTAGGAAATCCACCCATAGTGCTAGGACACAAAGGTAATATCCACCCCCCCTTACCAGAGCTATCCGTACCATCAACGACCTTCAAACCCAGATTGATGTGTTTACATGTTGTTTTAGTGAATTCGCAAGGGTATTACTATTTAAATTATGCTACAAGCAAAATAATACTTAATTTCTTTTGTAATAATGTTGTTAGTTTTAATTTTTTCTTTATTCTAATTTATGTAGTTGTAAGTATACTTATAATGTAACTTAGTTTTAAGTTCTTAGCTGTCGCATTAGGGTGATCCTTGTAAGGATAGTTTAAGCTGTTATATAAATAAATAAATATCGAATTGTGACCTTGAACGTAAGTTTATTACTAAGCAGTTTGACACGTTCTTCTCCATAGGAACCTTATACGCTTTTAAGGCCATCGCTTCCTCTTTCTGACTGAGTGACACCTTTGACAATTCAAAGGTGCCTGTAAATAGTTTAATTGAAGCAAATGAGTTCAAACTAAGAGGAAATAAGGCCGGTCTTTTTAACCGACTTCTTCAAAAAGGAGGTTCTCAATTAGTCTGTATGTTTTTTTTAATGTATGTATGTTCCTCGATTGCTCCGCCAATTATGAATCGATTTCGATGGTTCTTTTTTTGTTTGGTAGGTCATGCTTCAGAGGTGGTCCCATATTAATTTATTAACTTTGCTTGCGTAGTTTTTGAGTTAGCTTCAATATTACGTATTTTTTTCACTTAGTGTATGTAGATGATAATTATATTGTTTGACTCCGTCACTGTTATTTACATAGCAGATAGTGGTATTTGAATTGGTGTGAAAAAGTGAAAAATATTTTTTTTTACAAGTTTTTATCTCCATACAAAAAGTCATAATTCAAGGTAGGTACGGCTCTCGTCTATTTCCTCCTCCAATATTGAACCAATTTGAAAGATATTTTATAAATTGAATAAGAAGAATATTTACAATGCCCCTATGTTTTTCTTTTTTCATTAATAGTTGTCAAATTTGTACAATAGGCCTCTGATGACAGCGGTCTAAACAGGCAATTTTGAGCATTTTCTGAGGGTTCTAATGACAGACAATGTATCGTCAAAACGGTAAACATAGGGGCATAGACCTAGTTGATATTTATTTTACTGTAAAAAATAATTTCTCTAAGGTCATAAACCAGTGAGAAAACAGGCGAGAGCGTTTGTATGGGGAGGGAGACCCTATTTCCTCTTAAGCCTTTGCTGTTGTAAAAGGGGCAGTGGTGGCCAAGTGGTAATAGTCCCGACTTACCGAGTTGGGTTATCACAGACAGACAAATTAGAAATCCGGAGTCACACGTGTTTGTTTGATTTAAACCCTAACACTTGTGACTCATCATCTGCCTAGCCTTTTCCCTACTATGTTGGGGTCGGTTTCCAGTCTAACTGGATGCAGCTGAATACCAGTATTTTACATGGAGCGACTGCCTATCTGACCTCCACAACCCAGTAACTGGGTAATACGATACCCCTTCTGGTTGCCTGGTCGTCAGACTTTCGGGCTTCTGACGACCCGTAACGACTGTCAAAGATCCACAAATGACAGCCGGGACCAACGGCTTAACGTGCTTTCCGAGGCACGGAGGAATCTCGAAGATGGTCACCCATCCACGGACCAACCTCGGCAACCGTAGCTTAACCTGATAATGGATCGACGTGCGGCTGTTATAACATAACCACGAGCTCGGAACCCTAACACGTGTGACTACGGATTTTAAATTGTCTGTCTGTGATTCATGTTTATACCTACCTTTTTTGCCGTAGTTTGGTTTTCGTTTTATAACTTTTATTTTTATGTTCATTAGTAGTAAATGTTATCTACATTGCCTAAAACTGATTCTCAAGGCTTAACGTTTTATTAGGTACATGTACGAGAACGAAACGTCAAAAGGGACTTCTTAGATTATCGCGAGTGTAGTAAGGGACTCTTTTGGAAGGCAGACAAGAAATTTAAAAAATAAAAGTTTTGCGAACTGTACCGTGTGACATATCGAATGAAATGGCTTACTGTGAGGGTAAAAACAATCAGTTTTTAAAGTGTTAAGTATTTAAGAAAAAAATACAGAAAATATTCTGTAAGTAGGGTTAAGTTAGGACTTATAGATTAGATACAGGAAAAACCTATAAGAAATCCTATGGTCTTAAAATAACATGGTAAATCTCTCAATATTGTGCCTACTAAGTTACAAAGTTACATTTTACAGTTGAAATGTATGGGACAATATATTTTTCAACTACTTACATTGATAAGTTTGTTCTTGGGATAAATTCATCCGAACTACGGAATCCTTTATTGTGCGTGGTCCGACACGCACTTGGCCATTTTGTTTTTGTTTTAGTTTAGTTCTTATGCCAATAAACACATGTTTCTTTTGCAGCGGACTGGCCTTCGCGACCCTGTCTCTCGTACTGCTGTCGAATCAAATGGCGTTAGATTCGGATGATACTGGCATCACATGCCCGCTAATGGACAACCCTACAACAGTTAACGAAACAATAGGTATGAATATAAACCATTACCATTGCAGTACAACTATTTTCTTTATGTCTATCGGCAAACTTAATCTATCTACAAAATAACAAACAGAACTGGTGAACTGATTTGGATGAAATTTAGCACACGGGTAGACCACGAACTTGGATTACGATTACGACCGAATGGATAATTTTCATCCTGGTAGTACGTTTGTTATGTTTATCGAGTGTGCATTAAGACAGAAACATAGCACAGAAGTGCGTGATGTTGTAATGAAGAAAATGACAGGCGCATAAAAGGCGTGATAGACTTGCGAGCACGGAGCAAGTACGCGTAGTCGCGTACTTATGGCTCAGCGAGCTTACTCTCCCGGAGCTCGCCCGTCTGTCATCGCCCCGAGCCGCGAGCCAATTTGACAATGAAATTTTGAGCAAGCCTCACGTGTCACCGACGGCGAACCGAGTAAGGTCGCGAACTTAAACACCGCGTACTTTATGTACGCACGTCTATCACCCACTTTGTGTAAATTATTTCATCACCACTGCTCTCAAAACGGTGATGGAAAACACCGTGAGGAAACCAGCATGTCCTAGAACCAAAATAAGAAAACATGTGGCATCTACCAACGTCCAATCCGCAGGGCCCGCGTGGTGGATTACGGCCCACTCACTGGCGTTCACGGAGCGCCGAACGCGGTCGATGCGTAAAGTCGAGATGGTTAAAAGAAACTTACATGAGGGCCTCTGGTCAACCCACATAGTTGAAAAGGCTCGGCAGATGATATATGTGTATTTTACTAATTCATTATTCCTGTTTCAGTACACAACATAACGCGAACGAGCAAGTGTGTAAACGGGAGACAGATGGCCGGTTGCTGCGTTCCGCGGTTTTACTGCGACTTCAACACATCTCATATAGACTTAAGCTTGTATGGGCCGCCTGGGTTCCGTATGTGAGTATAAATATAAACTTACGCCTTCTTCCCATGGGCGTAGGCAGAATCTATAGAACGCCACCTGTCACGATCGATATATACTCTTTTGCTTCGTATACCGACATCTAAAATACAATAGACGTAGATATATTTAGTAACCTATTCCGCTTAGCTATTCTTCAAGAGTCATAAAAAACCCTGTAAGAAATCGACACGTTTCACCTCTCAACGAGGCATCCTCAGGATGACGATTGACCAATTGCAAACCAGAACACGACGTGTTGCCACACCGAGCGCTGGACGCAGAGGACTCTGCGTGAGGTGTGGCATATATCTACGTCTATTTATAATGGATTTAACAAAGTCACGCCTGAATCAATTAACTATCGTATACATCTGGTTAACTGGTTGGTCTCGTGGTTGCATAGTGCGATTCCTGAGCATGTGGTCCTGGGTTCGATTCCCGGGTCGGGCAAAGTGTTATTGTTTTTTTTCTATTAAGAATTTCTTAGTAACAGCCCGGAGTTTGGAAGTTGGCGGTGTGATACCCCCGTGCCTCGGAAAGCACGTTAAGCCGTTGGTCCTGCGCCTGATCTCTCTCCGGTCGTGTCGGATTGCCGTCCCATCGGACTATAAGAGTGAGGGAAGAGAGAGTGCACCTGAGTTTGCGCACACACTTGTGCACTATAAGGCTGAGTCCTGTCCTCGTGTGACACAAGGTCAAACACGCAATTTGAAGCGCGCAGAGTGTTTTTTGCGTCTCCTGTAAAGTTGCATTTTTGGACTTAGATCCCTTTCCAATAGGGCCACAGTACAACGGCGGTGCGCCGTCAGTCAGGACGCCCCGTCGAGTAAATCCGCTCCGCAATCCGCTTGCGCGGTGCGCCGTCACTCAGGACTCAGCCTAATATCTCCCGCACCGAAGGCTAGCCGCCATTGCCGAAATACGGTCTGGAGGACTATCTATACATCTGGTCATACACGCACGTCGCGGCGAGTGCTACGCACCAGAGGGCCTAGACAAGTGACAACCGCTTCGAAAGCGTTTCGTATTTCTACAACGACTTTCAACAGGGTTGACATTTAAGCTTTTCGATAGCTTATGTCAGTCCTATAAATTTTTGCCTTTTCCATTATCGTTATCGCTGATAGAATGTCACTTTGTCTAGGGCCTCAGACCTTTCTGAAGAATATCCCCAACAAGGAATATATCTACTCTCGTACGAGAGATCCCCATTAAGGTCACAACATCCACTATATGTCCTCCAAGGGCGTCCCCTCCCGGCGTTTCTACACTCACAACTGCCTTGTAAATACCTTTATGAGTATAAAGTCTAGATACTAAACTCCAACGTTTGTGGTAAGTATGCTCGTAAAGCGTGTGAGCGAGACGACACGACAATCAGTTTAATAAAATCCCGTACTAAACGTTCATTGTCCTACTCCCACGTTTCATGACCCCGCACAGCAGTCTTCGAGTTAAAAGTTAGTGAAATATTAGGTGTTTACCTATGAAATTGCCGTTCCGCAGTACTGGCCATTTCAAATCAAAATAATTTTTGTTTGGCTAAGAATTCTAATTTCAAATTAATTTTATTTTAAAAACATGGATTTTTTTTTCCAAAAGTAGTCATTTCTTTATTGATTAGTGTTACATTTTCATCGCATTTCAATCTTTTTCGTCATCATGGATACGTTAAAAATTCGAGTAATTATGGAATATGAGTACCGTCGTGGCAGCAACGCGGCACAAGCGGCACGCAACATCAACGACGTTTACGGAGCTAACACTACAAACCAACGCACCACCTGTTATTGGTTTGCTCGCTTCCGTTCTGGAAATTTCGACCTGAAAAATGAACCTCGCGGTCGTCCGAAGACTTTGGTCGACAATGACGAATTAAAGGCGATTGTGGAAGCTGATGATACACAATCTACGGCTGAATTAGCAGCAGCTTTCGACGTTAGCGTCAAAACAATATTGGTCCATTTGCGTCAAATTGGCAAGGTAAAAAAGCTTGACAAATGGGTGCCCCACGAACTCAATGATCGCCAGCGCGAAGTACGCGTCGAGACGTGCCTTGCACTGCTCAACAGACACACAAATGAAGGAATTTTGAACCGCATTGTTACCTGCGATGAAAAATGGATTCTGTTTGATAACCGCAAGCGCTCAGCAAGTTGGTTGGATCCTGGTTCAGCACCTAAACAATGCCCTAAACGAAAACTTACCCCTAGAAAAGTGATGGTCACTGTTTGGTGGTCTAGCGCCGGTGTGATTCATCACAGCTTCTTACCAAACGGGGTGAGCATTACTGCAGATGTGTACTGTGAAGAACTGAACACAATGATGGAGAAGCTGGCGCATCTCCAACCAGCATTGGTCAATCGCTCGTCTCCGCTGCTCCTGCACGACAACGCGCGACCTCATACTGCACAGCAGACGGTCTCCAAGTTGCAAGAACTGGGGTTGGAAGCTCTCCGTCATCCGCCCTACTCACCAGACCTTGCGCCTACAGACTACTACTTTTTCCAGAATTTGGATAACTTCTTGGCGGGAAAAACATTCAATACCCGAGAGGCAGTACAAAATGCCTTTGAAGAATTTGTTGCCTCCCGTCCAGCTGATTTCTTTAAGAAGGGCATCAATAAACTGCCACTGCGATGGCAAAGATGCATTGATTGCATGGGTGATTACTTCGATTAATACAAATAAAAAATTCATGAAAAAAAATCGTTTAAATTTTTTCATACAAAACGGCAATTTCATAGGTAAAGACCTATTATTTATTTTTTCTGTTTTTTAGTATTTGTTTCTATAGTGGCAACAGAAATAAATCATCTGCGAAAATTTCAACTGTGTAACTATCGCGGTTCATGAGACATAGCCTGGTGACAGACGGACAGACAGAAAGACGGATGGACAGCAAAGTCTTAGTAATAGGGTCCCGTTTTACCCTTTGGGTACGGAACCCTAATAAAGGAGACACAATATTTTATACTTATTTAAACTTTTAATAATAATTAAAATCGTCATTATTTCACTTATGTATTCTTACATGCAGGTATACTTAGTCGCGTCACAGACCAAGCAGTCTGCAAGACATTTTGTATATAAAAACATCACAAGATAGGGATGTCGAACTGGATGTTGCAAGATAGGGATGTTCTCACTGCTGTGTCCCAGCTGTGGGAAATAGGTGCGTATTTACGTGACCAGGTTTTTACACCAGGTATTTACTTGCAAGTACTCCGACCAAGTGCGGACCCGAAATACTTCAAAGTATTTTGCTCCGTCGACACTATTCTGATCCTTATTTATGTTACATTAGGAATCAATGTTATATGCAAGTACTTTTCTACCAACAAGGCTTGAATCCTATGCAAGTATTTTTCCTTTAAAGTTGTGGACGCATTTTTTTTTTTAAACGCGATTGTGCTCTTTATTGAAATAATGTTACGGATCAATATTCTATGTATTTTTCTTCCACCAAGGCTTGGTTGGAAATTGGACGTATCCTTTTTTGCATACGCGATTGTACTCCTTATTTGTATGAGCTTACGGATCTATTTTCCATGAAGAAAGAAGATACTTGAAAGTATTTCGAGCCCTGGTTTTTGGTGCTGGTGTCTAAAGGTAGACGTACTTGGAAGCCCTGGTACTCGATTTTGCAAGTACGACCCATGTCTAGTGGGAATATCTCCTCTCGGTGGGAGGGAGCGGGCCATAAGTGCGGGTTGGTAGATGTTACTTGTCTCCGAATTTTTGGTTCTAGCCTAGGATAAATATGGCTTTAAGTACTCTTATCCATCTCAACATTCATGATACCATTTATTACTTGACAAGTAATCAATACTGAATATCATCTTACAATGTGTACATTGCCAGTCGACTTCGTTCTGATGTACATCATTAAAATGTGACTCCAATGTCAGATTTATACATGGCAACGTCAAAGGTAGCGTCACTTTACAAATCATACATTCAAATTTCAACCATTCTGTGATAGGCGGAAGGGGCTTCTCCAATTGACCAATTTTTCCAAAATTGAAGCTGTACATTGGAGCTACTGTTTCCTCTAGCTGCAAATCATACCTCTGATCATCGCTCTGTTCATTTTCTGCGTACAAATATCTAACATATTTATGCTTATTAGCGTACCTCCTGTATTTTGCAGGAACTTTGTAAAAAGGACGCCTGTCCAATATATCCCTAAGTTCTGTCATCAAAACATTAAAAAGTAAATGAGCTGTTGCATATAATTCATAGCTTTGGGCCGCACACCCCTCTAAAATGTCACTGAACTGTTTGATGATGATTTCTCTTTTATATTTCGTGGCTGTTTTACTCGACTGGTCCCGTTGTAATGTTTGTAGATGCGTTGGTAGAGTCATGTCAGTAAAATTCTCATAGCGTACTTTATTTACTAGAACATGTTTCAGTTTGTATTTGAGCTCTCTTTCATACCAAAAGTGTGGCAGACTTATATTTATTTTTATACACCATCCGTTGAGAATTTGTTTGAACGCAAGGCTTTTGAGAGAAATCCGTGACGGAGCAACTTGTGTCATGTTAAATACAGTGTTATTAAGATCTAACCGAGGACGTCTGAAGAATAAGTGATTGAGTTGTTCCTTAGTGCATTGTATCTCCATTACAACATCGCTCGAGTCAATATTCTCATCCATTTTAATGTTGTCTGGAATTTTAATGGTCTTAACCGCTTCCTTAGCCAACGGTTTGGCAGCCTCAAGCATGACACCTAAGTACTCTTTGAGGTTTTTGTATTTGTGGTTCAAGACTTTTGTTACGGCCTCAAAATCTTTTATGTTGTTGAGTTTTGTTGATATGCGTTCCAATTCTTCCCATTGCGGCCAGTCTTTAAGGTATTTCTTTATGATTTTGATGTAGATGTCCACTTCCAGCTCGTGACTAGATTTGACGCAGATGTTAAATTCGCTCTGTAAAATATCTATTATTTGTGCATTCGTCATTACTGTGTTTTGTTTATTTCTGATAAGTCGACGCAGGAGAAGCATTATAGGTCGCTCTGAAATGGTAAAACGTTAAAAGTATTATGAAAACATGTATAAGTTGCTTGCTTAAAATAATATCTACTTGAGATGGCTTATTTTATTATGTTTTTTGGTGAAAATGTTAGCAAATCAAATAGTTATCGCACAGTCCTTTTTAAATATTTCTAGCTAAATAAACTTGTGTAAGTATCCAGTATTGCTAACAAAATGTATATAAAAGTGAATGATGTATTTGTCATAGAGTTTTTAGAATTCAAGTCATTTTAATCATAATAACCAGAGTTGTAATCCGTGATTATATGAGCGACTCTCAGTTGCTATTTTAACCATAGACTTTCAGAAGGGAATTTCGTAAAAAGTGACTGTGATTAGACTCTTTCTACTTTGCTGCCGTCGTACTGTCTACACGGAACGTCTCTTTGTCTTTTTGTCTCCTCTTCCGTCGACAAAACGGTGCTCGTGCTAAGCCTGCTGAGGCTAACGCTCAGTCCTATTCTATAGACACAGTTTGCTAATCGTACAGCAAGTATTACATACAACAATAAAAACACCCAAGATCGTGTCAATACTAACTTTCACCTTCGTCGGGGTCGTCTTCATCCTGGCTATCGATGTACTCCACAGCTTCGACGTCATTTGATGTATCGTCCTCCATAATTAGTCCTATAAACAAATGAGAATGCTTATAGAGGTCTAAACAAAAGTTTTAAACGTGTGATGATAACTTTTCAAGTTTTCAAACCAAAACGTCAAACAATATTTGTAAAAAAAAAACAACTGTCAAATGACACTTTTTCTCTGATCTGGCACAGTGTCTTTTTAGAAATAATTATCCATCATTGGAGAGGCCTATGTCCAGCAGTGGACTGCTATAGGCTGATGATGATGATGATGATCCATCAATAGAATAACGAAACGATTATTTATTCATCTTTTTTCAGGCCCTGCAGCGATGTCTGCTGTCCTCAAAAATACGTTCTACCGATACCATTACCAAATCTATCAAATACTACCGATTCTACCAAAGATCACGATCAAGACAACAACAGCATGGACGCCAGTGATGACACTGTCGATAGTGATAGTGACGAAAATTAATAATATCCACTTTTTATGATCTAAAATAATTATTAACAAAAAAAACTAATTTATAAGTAGAGTCAACAAGGAAAGTACAATAAAACTTTTTTATAAATAATGTAATAATATCATCAATTTATAGATAAAAAATAGTTTGATACACTGCTTTTTTATCACATTTCTGATCCATTTATAAATTAAAAACCGAAGTGTTTCGACTTTCGTTGCTGACTGTACAAGCGATATTCTCTACCTTTACCTTTGTATAAAATCGTAAATAAAGCTCCTCATGGACCCAAAAAATTGCACTGTTATCTACAATAACATTCTGTTATACTTTTTTACAATAAAAAAAATACACTAGGTAATAGACTTAACTATTATGAAAGCATTTTTGTATTATGATGATAAATAAATGAAGAAAGCGTAACAAATGATTTATTTACCTATTGTAGGCGCCATCCTTACCACGACAGATTTGCGACCGTGGCTCACGACGACGTTGACGGGTTGTCAGTGAAATAGGGGAACTCAGACTCTGGGATTGACGCATGCGCTTTATAGAGCCGCTTATTAAACCCAGTACACACAATACCTATTTAATTTTATTGTTGTATTGTATGAGACGCGTATAAATCCGATAACAGTAGCAGTGGGACGTGTGTTTGTAAGAAATCAAACGGTCCTAATGAATGGGTACTTAGATTAGATGCCGAATGAACTTACCACAAACTTCACCCAACTACGGCAAAGACAAAGGAGGGTTGTGTTATACCTAAGTGGTTTCTAGATTCTAGAATAATTCAAGTAGGTACAGGCTCGCAAATTGTCAATAACTAGAATGTAGGTAGTTCGTTTAACTCAAAGAAATCGGTTAAAAGAAAAGAAAACGTAGGATCCGGATGAATTATATCAAATTATTTAATAAAAAGTAAATAAATATAAATAAAAAAACGCGCACAGCCACAAGTAATTTAAATAGTTATAAAGCGCCACCTTGGCGCAAATTTTGTATTTAACATGATTGAGGATAGTGCCATCTAGCGGCTACTGCTCGAGGTGACAAAGGCTACAGTCGGGACACCTTCGATGAGCTTTTCGTCCACGGCGGCTATTCTTATCCGCTGACATTTTGTAATCGTGGTTATTGGACCGCGGTCTTGATCTTGAACACGACCTGTGAAAAATAATAAATGGTAATAATAATATGAGTACTTACCTATAAAAATGATTACAACAAACTGGCCAGTAGGGGAACTTCGAGAAAGAGGTCAGTCGTGATGCCGACTGGGCTGGGCAAGCGGTTCGGGAAGCTACGTAATATATCTGCTCATTTCACATCGCACCGCAGTGTCGACAGATGAAAATCTTTGACCAGTGCCTGGTGCCATTCCAGTGAGTACTAACGGTACTGAAACGCTCGCAATGGGCCTCATTTTATGGCTACAAGTTGCCCAAATGTCAATAGAGAGGGTTATGATTGGAGTTTCTCTGCGCGATTATACTCACTAGGTATAAAAGGCAGGCCGTAGCCAGGAATTCATTTCGGGGGGGGGTTGTTGCCAACTTTTTTTTGAAGAAATGAAGTAGTTACCTATTTCTGATTTCAGAGAGGGTAGAAAAATAGTAAGTACAGGTTTAAAAAAAAGAGTATTATTTTTAGAAAATAAATTTTCGCAAAGCGAGCTCGAAATTTTTTAGCATCCAGCTTCGAATAAGATAGGTTTTCTTTCTCTTTGAATAGATGTAACTTTATAGAATGCTGAAAAGTTTGAGAAGGATGATGCAGGAAAGGATGCAAGAGCGAGCGAAACGAGGTCGAAAATTTTAGCACCCCGCTTAGGTGAGGCTGGGGGAGGTTAGAATATCTCAGAGAATACTGAAGTTGCAGGAATTTATTAAATACGAAGTCAGAGTCGATAAAAATACAGTATTTAAGCATACTCTTACTGTTATTATAGATTATAAAGTACCTACGCCTATGCGAAATAGATTGCAATTATCTGTATATGGAGGTACCCTAACAGGTCGATCTCTGGATTGAGATTTTGGTTTCTCGCATTTCGGGGGGGGTTTCAACCCCCCCCCCCCCTGCCTACGGCCCTGAAAAGGATTCATTTCTGGGACACATGAGCCAGACAGATAAGAAATGTTTCCCATAATCTTGTAGTATGGTATACCTAGTAGCCTGCTTCAACGTTCAATAAATGCGGTGTGAGGAGAACACGCCACTCAAGTTTGTCAATGTATGACCGATAGGGCCGAAGGTTCAGAAATAATCCTATCTTTATACATAATTATTGTATTAATTAAAGTCGCTTTTCGTGTTTGTCTGTATGTCCGTGTTGTTCTTCTAAACCACGCAACAGATTTTGATGAGGTTTTCACTATCGTTAAGTTTAGAGAATTTATTCCGGAGGGTTTATGTGTATCAGCAACTGACTGGGTCCGTTAGGGCCGATGCCTGCTGGGGTCGCGGGAACGTCCGAAAGGGATACCGTGGCCTCTGGCAACATAAAGACAACTGAAGGAAGGTTACGCTTTCACGCTAAAACGGCTGAACGGATTTGGATGAAATTTGACACATGGGTTTACCATGACCTGGAATAGGACATAGGATACTCTTTATCCCAATATTTCTACGGGATCGAGACATAAAAATTAAATAAAGCTAAAAATGAAAGGGAAACCCCTTTAAATTTTAACTTTATTTCTTTATTTTCAGTGATCATTCTTCGTACCTACCTGGAACGTGACCGCGAGGCCCTCACGGAATGTCGGCATTCATCATCGTCGTCTTCTTGTGCCTTGGTGCAGAACGAGCCCCAGTACTGATATACTAAATATATCAGGGTTAACACTCCAGCTAACTGCAATCAAAAAGGTTGGATGTAAAAAGGGTAAATAACATGGCCTGTAATCCCCGAAGGGTAAGCCATAGGTGCACGTCTATAATAGTACACCAACATTTCGCCAGTTATGTTTATGTCCCATGTAATAGGGGGTGAGCCTATTGCCATTAACCGGGCACAAATCCAGACTCTAGGTTGCCACTGAGAAGTTCCTGATAGAAAAACCCAGTGACACTTTACAAAGGATAGGAAGATCGCGCGGATAACTGTGCGATGCAGAATTTTGCGTGGCATCAGGTGCAATGATGGCCGCAGTGAGCAGTGGTGGCCCAGTGGTAACGGCCGCGACTTACGAGTTGTAGGTCGTAGGTTCGAACCCTGACAGGCGCTTTACTTTGTGTAAATTATTTCATCGCCACTGCTCCCAAAACGGTGAAGGAAAACATCGTGAGGAAACTGGCATGTCCTAGAACCAAAATTTCGAAGACATGTGACATCTACCAACCCGCACTGGGCCCGCGTGGAGGATTACGGCCCGCTCCCTCTCACAGAGCGGAGGCCTGTGTCCCAGCAGTGGGAACATTATAGGGTGATTATGCAGGTGCAATATGTAGTTATAAATGCCGCCACAGACAAAATTTATCAAATAAGGGAGAAAATTTAAAAGCACCAGTTTTATCATAAATCTGCCCAAAATGGAATACATTAGAATTACCTATCATAACAATAATTGTACCTACATGGTTTTGATTACAACGATACAAAAGAATCCATTAGAGTCCGCGCATGCTATTATAATAATAATTTAATTGGCCCCCATTATTAAGTTTGATCACAGATACTGCTGCATAACTGACCCCATATTGTATTTATGCCTCCCTGATATACGAACTTTTGTAATTATATTTAAAACTCATTGCCCTAAGCAAGCTGTGGCGCGCAAGCAGAGGTCTTTCGGTGTCCAAATTTTTATCTTAGTGCAGTCAACTTTTGGATCTGATCAATGCGTGTGTAACGGCCGTTTTCAGTCAGTGTCATACTATATTTTAATATATTCCAGAAACATAATCAATATTTGAACCAGGCAGAGAGTGGCTATTTCTATTATGGGCAAATCTGGTAGAAAGAAAAGACTTAGAGTTAGTAAACCTACCGCGAAGTTGAGCTGCCTAACGCGAACAAAGTCTACTATAGAATCAATCAGATTTTCCATCGCCTCTGGTTATTGCATCTATGCTGGGTTCTGCCAAGAAACCACACTACATGGACTGAAGCATACTGTTGAGAAAAAACTGCACTGGCTCGAAAGGTATGGAGGAATTTGTTTTAAACTACAAAATATCGCTTGAATTTTTTTTGTATAACCAATAATTTTACATTTAAAATGTCCAAAATGACAGTTGAGATGTTGGAATTGACGAGTTCTTTTTATGAATTCTTCTTTTTTCGTTAACTCTTTTGTTGGTTGTTAACAAAGAGGATTTTATCTGTTTTGTCGCCATTATTTTCTCGCCTTGCTTTTAAATTCAAAGATGAACAGTCCATGACCCTGGGACGTTTTTCTTTACTGATGACTGACCAGCAACGGAAAGGCCTTTGCTGGTCTCAAGACATGTCTCTGGGGCTAGTTGAGCAACATTGTCAAGACATGTCTCTGGGGCTAGTAGAGCAACATTGTCAAGACATGTCTCTGGGGCTAGTCGAGTAACATTGTCAAGACATGTCTCTGGGGCTAGTTGAGCAACATTGTCATGACATGTCTCTGGGGCTAGTCGAGTAACATTGTCTTTTTCTGGTGGTGATTACTGTAAATTCTTGCTTAGGTAAAAGAGTTGTGGGCTTATTTCAAAATTCATGACTATTTTATTTTTCATTTACGCGATCTACGGCTGCAGTTTGAGACTGAGACTGTTTTTTCTTTCAGACTACTCTGGCTAATCTTGACGTTGAGTGCGTTTGGTGGGGCTGTCTACTGCGCGCTCAGTCAATATTTCAGGTATATCTCTATCTACATTAAGATATTAGGCTCATTCGAACGATGACTCATCATAATCATCTTTTCAGTCTGCAATCACCCACTGCTGAGTCCTCCTTTTTTCCTATCACTCTCCTCGATTCCATGCATCCCAGATCTAACTGTTTCCCGCAGTTTTGACGATGTCATCAGCTCAATGCACTTTCGGAATTCCTGCATTTCTTTGACCTAACCTTGGACATCCGTCAGCTAAGCACACATTATAGTCGCGGAAGGTCGCAGCGCGCCGCTTTGCTAAAATGCACCAAAGCGCATTAGGAGGCGCGGCCGTCCGCACCGTATTCCGCGAGCCTTTAGTTGCTTATACCGACATACCTTGATGATTTCCTGTTTCTACGTATTTGTTTTTGTCCTGATTATCGTGCAGGTACAACTCGGAACCAGTGGTGGTATCTCTTCAGCGAGACTACAGAAGCTGGTGGACCACGTTTCCAGCTGTGACCGCCTGCTTTCTCGACAGAGTGCAGCCGGATAAGGCTAGGGAGCTGATTGAGGAGTAAGTAATAGTATAAATCTTTTGGTCCCGTGAGCCGAGGCTAGTATCACTCTTCAGTCATAGTTGGCTGCGTTAGTTCTGGTTTTCCAAAATCATTATTATCATCTCCACTGACAATAATGAACCTTATCTTCTAATTCCAGCACCTGGAACGTCACCGAAGAATCAGACCCCACGAAGTACAACTACTACTACGAGTTCATAGAGCTGATTGCCGACGTCTCCTTTCGCGATAATCTGCAGAATTTCTGGAAGTACCAGGCTGATGAGACTGTTAAAGGAATTGACTTGCTGGAACTGGCTCTGACTGTGCATCCCTCGTCTGTGCTGCAGGTTATTGTGTCTAATAATGAACATGAGGTAAGTTCCGTACCCCAAATTCTTAGACGAAACATAACATTGACTTTCGAGTTCTTAAATAAAAAAAAACAACTAATTTATCAATCCAATTGATATTCAGCTACTATTTACACAAATAAAATGAGACGAAATTTTACTTACGTTATTTATAGACAATTTTCGGTACAAAAACACAAAACACGCACGGGCGCGGCCGCCTTCGCCGCTAGTTCGCTATCGACTGGCGAAGGACCCCGGCTCCTCAAAGACGCTTACATAATGCCGTTTGCACCCAACAACAACGTCGCATTTCTGAATTATTTGCATGATTCACTCTGTACTGCTCGTTCATTGTTAACCACTCGACCCACCATCATATCTCTTTCCCTGGAACAATGACGGGCTCATGGCCCTGACATTCTAATACATTCCCTGGACCAACAAGTCTTCACTTTCAGGTACACTGGAACCCTGTAATGACGGAAGTGGGCATGTGCTTGACCTTCAACTCGGTCTATGCCGAGTTCCAGCACATGCTGCAGGAAGTGGACTGGACGCCGTTCCAGCTCCTACAGTGCCACTATCATAGCGGGCAGTGCTCTGTGAGAATAGACTCTATGAATAACGCTGTTAGGGTGAGAGTCGACTGTCTTTTTTGCTAAATACTACTACTATATACTAATACCAAGTCTAATCTAAGATACACATATTTGGATGATGAGTTGAGACCTAATCAAAGGATTTTGGGATTCCGGGCCTCCCAAGTCTTATGGATCAGGGACGGTAAATAGATACGTTTCGTATGAAATTTTTCACTCATGTCCGAGCTTCGGGCTGTTCAGTCCAGACCCTCAGGATCCAGAGCATGCTGTTAACACACACACACACACAACACTGAAACACTGCTGCTGATTTCGGACGGCCCGGAACTCTGAAAGTCCTGACCAGGAATTGTGTTTTTAATTATTTTTTCCGATTTCTGCCTTCTAGTATTTCATACATTCTCCGTATGAGATATCGACGGCCATATCCAACCCGACTGGAGAAGTATTGCCTGGTGAAGAGCTCATTATTGATTATAAGGTAATTTTCTTGCGAATGATTATTGGGTACTGTCCTTATTGGAGAATATTATGTATTCAATTTTTATTCTTATACGCGTCTTAGGTAGTGGAGATCCAAGCTTCACCAAGTGTGAAGAGCTTGAGATCGGAGCAGCGGCGCTGTAAATATCCTGATGAGTGGATCAGCGACTCTATACGGGTGGGTATAAAGTTCTTTTTCCCTGTAATAATATACCTAGTCTCAGCAACTTCCTCATAACGATTTTATTGACGCGAGTAAATATTCACCTGTATGTTATCACCAACGAACGGGGTGTCCTGCGTGAGGGACGAATACGATGCGACGCGGCGCTAGGAACGCGACGAACGCGATCAAGTCAACGGCATACCCTGGTTGCGGCCTATATGGCAATCTGCGGCGAGACGTAACGTAACGCGTACTTGTTTTGATGACGACCAGACGCGACACCACGAACTACGAAATGGTCGTTAGGCTGAAATGATGACGAGATACTAGATTCCTTTCTAAAGAATTAGCTCCAGAGGGCAGTTGATAAACGGGTGATAGACGTGCGAGTAAGTTCGCGTACTTATGGCTCGGCGAGCCCGTGTGTCATGCTAAGTACGCAGGCTTTAAAACCGCCGAGTAAGTTCGACGGTGATCCAACACGTTTGTTTGTTCGTAGCCCGCCTTGGCTCGTCGTCTGTCAAAGCCGCGAGACGCGAGCCGCGAGACAATTTGACAATGAAATGAGCAAGCTTCACGTGTGTCACTGATGGCGAGCCGAGTAAAGTCGCGAACTTTAAGTATGCACGTCTGCCAGCGACGGCGAGCCGAGTAAGGTCGCGCACTTTAAGCACGCACGTTTATCACCCACTTTAGGGATAAGTGGAAGAAGACCTGAGGCCCAGCAAGAGGTCCTGGCCTCTACGGTAGTTTTCCAATGTTTCTATCCGTACGTTTGCAGGCCTACAGCTTCTCCCTATGCCAGATGCACTGCCGCAGTCGCATGGCGGTCATGTTCTGTGGATGTAGACCCTACTTCCATGTCAAAGGAGGTGAGCATCTTCGTCTTCTAATTTCTTTGGATCTGCCTGATCAGTGCCCTGTTTATCAAAAATTACAAGCACGCCCGGATTTAAGGCAGGGCAACAGGGGCCATGGCCCCGGGCCTCCACAAAATAGGGGCCTCCACAATTTGATATTTGATAGATAAAAAAAGTTAAAATCTCAAGGAACCACACCGGCCCTGCTTACAAGATTTGTACAAATGTCATTATTTAGTTCACAAGTACTTATATTTTGACACTATTAGTCGTGATTTTGTATAGCAAAACATTATTTGTAAGTTCCAACTTATAGAAAATCATAACAAATCCTGAGAGTGTCCGGCGACTCTCTATTCCGTCTTACAAGTTTACATAAACGTAATTCGATTTTCTTTTTTTTAATGTGGTCAAAAGAGAGAGATGACGTGGATGCCCGTGGTGTCCCAGCAGTGGGAACATTAAGGCTGATTATGAATAAGGAGATGAGCTATGAATTTAACGAAAATTAACATTCTAGGTAACTTGTGAACGTGTAGACTTGTAACTTTAGATAAACAGGGCCCTGGACTTTGTGGGCTGTCATCAGCTCAGCAATGCCAGGATTGCCACATTATGTGGCTAGACTTAGGCGAAGCCTGTTCAGCACTACTGTTGAACAAGCTGCGCCTAAGTTCGCAAGAGTCAATTTCAAATGTAATCCAATACGATTTTCTAAGCGACATTGCATCAACCTTTTTCACTCCAAAAAAAATCTAAGAAGGTTGCATAAGAATAATAAAGGAAAAAATAACTGACTGACAAAGAAAAAATAACTGTGAAAATTAACCACAAGTCAGTCACGCCGGTAATAGAACTGTCAGGAAAATTCATTCAATGAAAAAATAACAGAAATTAAAACATTTTTATAGTTAAAAAGTCTGTCCTCAAATTTGAATCAAGTCCGTCTGCCATTTTCTTTCCCGGGAGTCAAGATGGCGACGTCTGTGATGCATACGGGATGGCGTGCATCGGCCGGAACGTTGAAATCCTCATTAACATTCCCAAGAACCTTGCTAAATGCTCATGTCTTCCCCAGTGCGCCGAACTCAATTATTATTCACACACAACAAAGATCCTTATTCGGTTAGTGGTTTTTTTATATTATGTAGACTTTAGAAATTTGTAGATGTACCTTTACCTTCCTACTATAGCGTTCATAGTCCTCTGATAAGAGAATTTTCTCTTGCGGAAGACAGCCTGTTCACAGCGTGGTTCCAACCTCCTTGGCAGAATGACTTTCGTAGCTGTCAATGTCAAATCATCAAAGGCTATGGCGTGGCGTGAATGGAGTAGATTTTACATTTATCTAAATGTAGAACTGCGCTGCTGGATTTTCAGCTTCCGGCGCTGAGCCCAAATCCAGTGGCGGCACTATTCTTCAGGCATTTATGTAGGTGTAGGAAAACAGGTATTATTATAGATGATTAAGCTTGGATGAAATCGTAAACGTTTTTAATTTGATGTTGTCGAGCCGTTTCACATTTTAACACTAAGAGCCTGTTCACACGAATTCACACGATGCGTTGCGGCGCCGCCTCCTCACCCAAGATTACACCGCATTGGCGGTCACACGGCCGCTGCGGCGCCGCCCGCACCGCAAACATTTCGCCGCACTGGCGGTCATACGGTGAGACTGATCGGTGCCGCCCCAGCGTCGTACCGAGTACACCCCTCCCCGCCTCGTCTCGCGGATTGCAAGTCTGGTGTAAGACGCGAACGCACCGTGTGGAATACCATAGATATTTGTTTGTCGGACGCCGCAACGGCACCATTCTGGCGCCGCGCCGACGCCGCACCACATCATGTGCATCGGCCCTTAGAGCGATGCCACACGGGCGTTGTCACTGCGGTGCGACGACGCCGACGCACACTGGGACCCGTTCATACAACGTAGGTAACGCTCAAAACTCGATTTTCAAAATGACGGTATTTCAAAAAATGAACTATGTAAGGGTTGACTTAAGAATGTATCACATAATTTCTACAAATACTGAATCAGTAACTGCTATCTGCTGTCCAGAGCATCAGCTCAACTCAAAGTTTACTTTATACCCACATCAGGAATTATCCGATAACGTTCATGAGTTTGTAGTGAATATTAAAACATTTATTTCTACAAGTAACCGTCATATTTCATTGAAGTGCATTTATGGCTGCAACTAGGCAAGGTATGGTTATTCTAATATTGTTTATATGTGATAGTATGGCTTTTTACGTACCGAATAAAAATAATAAAAAAACCTTTTTGCGCAAATTTCTATTGCTAATGTAACGAAACTTATCTATTTGAGGGTAGATTTATATATTTTTAGGTAACATTAGGTATAGTCAAGGTATAATGTAGTCCATGGATATGTCTTGATATAGTCGAGTTAAGTTTAAGTCAGTTTTGATACCTTTAAAAGTCACTGTCAGTTATCAAGTCATTTTGACATTAAAGTGAGTTGTCAGTTGAATAGGCTGGTGCCATGAGTCAGTCTTGAGCAAGGCATCGGAGTGACAAGTTTTAAGGTTAGTAAAAATGTAAATTGTACTGATCCGAATAATTAATAAATATTGTAATTGCGTTGATTTAGTTGTTTCTTTTACAGTCTATGACTCCCTTCTGAGGTAAAATTACACTAATCTCTTCAGTTCATTACTAATCAACACCTCGTAGATATTGTAAAAAATATTTCAAGAATAGAACTTTGCGCAAAAAGGTAATTTTTTTTTTTTTTTTGATTCAGTACATAAAAAACCATTCTATCACATAATAACAATATTAGATTAACCATACCTTGCCTAGTTGCAGCCATGAATGCACTTCAATTAAATATGACGGTTACTTGTAGAAATAAATGTTTTAATATTCACTACAAACTCATGAACGTTATCGGATAATTCCAGATGTGGGTACCTATAAAGTAAACTTTGAGCTGTACTCTGGACAGCAGCTAGCAGTTACTGATTCAGTATTTGTAGAAATGATGTGATACATTCTTAAGTCTACCCTTACATAGTTAATTTTTTGAAATACCCTCATTTTGAAAATCGAGTTTTGAGCGTTACGTTGTATGAACGGGTCCCAGTGTGCGACGCAACGCATTGGCAACGCTCTTGTGGCATCGATCTTATAACTTTTCTACCCTGTAAGTAGAAACACTTCCATTGCTGGGGAACTACTAAAATAGACCTCTGCACTAACATAATTAAAAATCGCGAGTTTATTCCACAACATTTTCAATCTTTTTTTCTTTCCATTATTAAAAACCAATTTTAACCCTATTAAAACTTATTTAACCGTTCATATTAAACCTTCTACATGAATGAGAGCACGCCGGGTGCGGAGGAGGACCCCCGTTCCGCCATCAGGATCAACATGATGCCGCCAAAGATCAGACTTAACCGGGATATCATATTTACACTTGAAGATCTCTTCGGTTGGTGCAGCAGTTTGAGTGGGTTTTGACAGCTTTTTGTGACGTCATAGCTTAGTATACAACATTATTTTTTCTTTATGCTAAACCCGAAAAGGGGTCATTGTACTCATCATTTTGAACAACATTTTCTATGGGAGCAACGTCAAAATCGCGAAAAAAAATCAGCTGTTCCATACATTTGTGTTCACTGAAATCGACAAAATGTATGGAACAGCTGTTTCTTCTTTTTTTGCGATTTCGAAATTGGTCCCATAGAAAATGATGAGTACAATGACCCCTTTTCGGGTTTAGCATAAAGACAAAATAATGTTGTATAGGTTTTGTTTGTTTAGGGCACTACAGTACTGAGATTCGATGGGTCGTCGAATGATTTTGGAAAGAGTTTTCACACATAGATTTTTTTTCGCATGAATCACTTGCACCTTAGTCTGTCCTGCATCCTGACTTGAAACGTGCAGTTCTAGTCAGATGCAGGTAAGATTGAGGTTTTCATAGCAGACAAAACCAGCAAGAGGTGCTCGTGGCTAAGTAATAACAGCCACACGGGTCGATCCGTCAGGTTAAGCTACGCTTGCGCTTGTGGGTGGATGACCCGGCTGTCACTCGGTGATCTTTGACAGTCGTTACGGGTCATTAGAAGCCCGAAAGTCTGACAGCCAGTCTTACCAAGGGGTATCGTATTACCCAGTTACTGGGTTGTGGAGGTCAGATAGGCAGTCTCTCCATGTAAAATACTGGTATTCAGCTGCATCCGGTTAGACTGGAAGCCGACCCCAACATAGTTGGGAAAAGGCTAGGCAGATTGATAGCAGATAAAACCATGCTTGCCGAAACCGATGGCCTGCTCGTGTCTGGTGTGTGTCACGTAGTTTCGTTGCCGTTGAGCAGTTTAAGCAATGTCTAAAACGGTTTTGCTTCATTTATTTTTTTGCATGTTACCTACTTTACTATGCAGGCAAGTTGCTTATTTTCATATTGGTTGTTCTTTGTGAATCAGTTAGGTTCGACGAGACAGGCCCCTTTTATAAAAACAAAACAAATTCTTCGGTGCAAAAGCAATGGATCGGCATACAGAGCTGATCCAGATTGATAATACTTCCTCATGCTTTATCCTTTCTGGAGTAGCTTGTGGCTAAGTAATAACAGCCGCACGGGTCGATCCATCAGGTATGCTACGCTTGCCGGGGTTGGTTATTTTGCCATCTTTACATGCCGAGACTCCTCCGTGCCTCGGAAAGCACGTCAAGCCGTTGGTCCCGGCTGTCATTAGTGGATCTTTGACAGTCGTTACGTGTCGTCAGAAGCCCGAAAGTCTGACAACCAGTCTTACCAAGGGGTATCGTATTACCCAGTTACTGGGTTGTGGAGGTAACATACTGGTATTCGGCTGCATCCGGTTAGACTGAAAGTCGACTTCAACATAGTTGGGAAAAGCCTAGGCAGATTGATTGATTGCTGTGTCCTTTCAGCTTCACTAGGTGGCACCACTGCGCTGTTTGTCGGAGCCAGCGTGCTGACAGTGGTTGAGACAGTGCTCTTCATCTTACGGCACCTGGTGCGATTGGTCATCAGGAGAGGGCGCGGCAGAGTCGTAGATTTTAAGCCATAAAGCAGTTTTTCAACTTCATCATAGCTATAATAGCAGCCTCATCAGTTATACATAGTTATGTGTTTGTATGTATTTCCGCGTTGTTCTTTTGAACCACGCAACAGATTTTGATGAGGTTTTCAACATCGTTTATGGAATTTATTCCGGAAGGTTAATGTTTAAAAAAAAAACACAAAAAAGTGAAAAATAACTTTTTTTGGAAGTCGGTGGCAAAACACGAAAATTGAAAAGCGAAGACACTGACTTCCGAAATTAAAGTTATTTTTCACTTTTTTGGTTGTGGTACATACCCAAACTCGAATACCACTACCTGCTATGTAAATAACAGTGACGGAGTCAAACAATATATCGTCTACATACACTTATTGTATGTATGTTACTCGATTGCTTCGCCAAATATGAATCGATATCGATGATTCTTTTTTTGTTTGGTAGGTCATGCTTCAGAGGTCCCATATAAATTTTACTAACTTTGATTGCGTAGTTTTTGAGTTAGCTTCAATATTACGTATTTTTTCCCACTTAGTGTATGTAGACGACATATTGTTTGACTCCTTCACTGTTATTTACATACCAGGTAGTGGTATTCGAATTTGTGTGGGGTAGGTACCACAACTAAAAAGTGAAAAATAAAAACTTTTTACAAAAAAAAAAAACAACTGACTTCAAAAAAAAACACTAAAAAGTGTATTTTTTTTAAAGTCGGTTGTTTTTTTTTTTTGTAAAAAGTTTTGAAGAAGTCTGTTAAAAATACATTAATATTAAAGATACATATAAGTAACTCAGAAATCTCAATGTTCTGTCAAGTCGTAAAAACCGTGCAGGAGAAGATCGCTAGTATTTTCTAAGACTGTCCATCGAGATTCTTGCCCACTCTTTTCCATAGGAACGTATCTACTACTCTTTGGAATGGGCAACTACAGCTTCATCTTTCTGACTCAGAAAGAATCCATGACAATTTAAAAGTGCCTGGGTTTAATTGAAATAAATTCTTTTATAAACAGGATGGTGTAATTTTTATTAACCGACTTCTTCAAAAAGGAGGAGGATCTCAATTCGTCTGTATGTTTTTGTGCTCCGCTAACTTTGCTTGCGTAGTTTTTGAGTTAGCTTCAATACTGCATATTTTTCCCACTTAGTCTATGTAGACGATATATTGTTTGACTCCGTCACTGTTATTTACATAGCAGGTAGTGGTATTCGAGTTTGGGTATGTACCACAACCAAAAAGTGAAAAATAAAAACTTTTTACAAAAAAAGTGATAAATAACTTTAATTTCGGAAGTCGGTGGCAAAAGATTAAAATTGAAAATTAAAGACACCGACTTCCGAAATTAAAGTTATTTTTCTCTTTTTTTTTGTTTTTTGGAAGTCAGTCGTTTTAAAAGAATTTATTTCAATTTAGGGTAATTTTATGTCACCTTTTATTCCGCGTTATATTGCCCGTATAATGTTTTTGCTGTGCCTCAAAAAGCAAAAACAATAGGTAGGTATGGGTGACATAAAATTGGCTTGTCTGTAAGGGGCCCCAAGGACACTAAGATCCGATCTCAAAATAGTGCTATGAGAAACTGAAAAAAAAAAAAAAAATTAAGTAGGTAGGTACCCACTTACTACTTACCTACTTAATTATATTAGGTAATAAATTGTTTGAGCACCAAACTTACACTAGAATTTAGAAGTTAGTTATTACTTACTCAGTTGTATTCTATGTAGAAATATTAAAGAAAAAAATATTAAAGAGTGTTAAGATAAAATACCGTTTCATTTTTTTCCCTAAACTGAATTATTAAATATGCACATTACGACACATGCCAAGGTTTGCTCTGTTTTGTTGACTGTACATTTCGTTCGGTAATTTTAGAAACGATTACGAGGGCGGCACTGAAAATTTCGGGAATCAAGGAAGTGATACAACATTACTATTTAAAAATGTATTTATTGCTTTTCGAAGTATTCTCCGCGAAATTTGACACATTTTTCCATACGATGGAACCAATCATTGAAGCAACCATTCCATTCGGAAGTTGGGGTCTCCAAAATGGCCGTTTTGTAGGCGTGCACAGCTTCTTCAGGTGATGAAAATCTCTGTCCACGCAATTTATTCTTTAAAATAAAGAATAAATTGCGTGGACAGAGATTTTAAGTATAGAAATCATTAGGGCTTAGGTCGGGGCTGTACGGGGGATGGTCTAATAATTCTATGTTTTCTTGCTCTAAAAACTCTTTTGTTCTGTGCGCGGTGTGAGAACTCGCATTGTCGTGATGGAGGATGATGCGGCGGTTGCAGTTCTCTTTACGGAGTTCAGAAACGACCTGTGGCAAACAAATGCTAGCATACCATTCTGCATTAACCGTTCTTTGTCCCTCAAGAGGAATAGTCGTAACATGGCCGGTTTTGGAGACAAACGTGGCCACCATTTTTTTTGCAACACTCCGTGAACGAACAATTTTTGTTGGCTTTAACTCATTTTCGAACACCCAAACTCGGGACTGGTTTTTTGTTTCGGGTTCGTACGCGTATATCCAGGATTCGTCACCTGATACAATGTTGTATACAGCATTTGAGGATCCTGCGTGGAATCTTTCGAGAGTTCTGACGCACCAAGTAACGCGACCCGATTTTTGCTCCTCACAGAGCGAATGCGGTATCCATCGGGAAAACAACTTTTTTACACCTAATTGTTCATGCAAGATTATTTGTATTTGACTCATGCCAATGTCTAAAGTTGCCTGAATTTCGCGGTATGTCACATGTCGATCTTCCTCAATCAGCTTACGCACAGCATCAACGTTTTCTTAGGTGACTGCAGTTTTTGGACGACCTTAACGGGGATCATCACTGAGCTTGACACGTCCACGTTGAAATTCAGCAAACCAGCGATAAATTGTGGTTTTGGATGGGGCTTCATCACCAAATGCAGAAATCATCCGGTCAACACACTGTTTTTGTGTTAAACCACTTCGAAAGTCATAATAAATCATCGCTCTTGAATTTTCTCGAGTCAATTCCATTTTCTCAACGACTAAACAAGTTTGACAAAACCTTGTGACAAAACCGAGAATCTTTTTTTAAATAAATAAATGGTATTCGATTTTTAAAACCAAGGAGTTTTCAATTAAAAAGATTTTAATATGACAGGAACAGTGGAAATATTCCATTCCCGATAATTTTAGTGCAGCCCTCGTACTTGTCATTGCTCCATTTATAATTCTTTTTACCTTTTGTGGTACAGTAATCCAGTAGTAGGTTCATCGTCTTCACATATAATTATATAATTCATGTAAGTATACAAAATAATATTGTAAAACATTTTTAAAAGAGTAACGGTGGAGTTTCTTGCCCATTCTTCTCCATACGAAAACTACCTTTTGGAAGGGGCAGCTAGAATCAGTTCTTTTTCTCTGTTTTTGACGTTCAAAAGTGCCTTTTATGTGCCTATTTGAAATAAATGATTTGACTTTGACTTTGATGACATGACAGTGCAAAATGTGCGTTACGTTAATGTGTATATTTATCATATTTTTTTTACTATGTACGTTTTGACACACAATTCAAGGTCATTTTGTTTTTTTAAGGTGGATTCGCTGAGTTGGCCCGCAAAATTCAAATTTTCTTACGTTCTTTGCAATTTGCAGGTCAGTATCAGGTCAAGTTCATGTAAGTGCATTGAATGACGATTTCAGAAATAGTAATTCAATGCACTTACATGAACTTAGAGAGTTGTATTGCTGATTCTAATGTTTATAATTCTGTAATGGATTTACAGAATTATAAACATCATTGTTACGATCGCAAATAATATTTAGATCAACATACAATCTGATACTGACATGCAAATTGCAAAAAACAAAAGAAAATTTGAATTTCGCGGGCTACCTTAGCGCATCTCCCTTAATAAAACAAAATGACCTTGAATAAATTATACGTCAAAATGTAGACATTCAGAAGGTAGTGAAAAAATATACACAGCTGCGATACTGAATGCACTAGTAACCATGAAATTATTCTGTACGTATTCGACAAAATGATTCACAACTAAACGCGAATTCCTTAATTGCTAAAAACAACAACGAAACGTTGCTTGCTGTCATAACGCCCCTCCCACTTTAGAATGTAATGTATTTATTTTCGAAAAATATAACCTAAGTCCTAATTCTAACTAAATTATACCAACGAACGAACGAAAACCATGTTTCTGACAATACTATCTCTATCCATAAATACAGTTTATTATGTTTTCTCTACATTAAAATTTTTGTTATCCTGGTCCCATACAGTTTTGCCTTATGGATTGGATGTCGGCATGTTGGGATTCTCTGCGTATTATTTGACCAGGCTGAAGAAGCCAGAACTGGAGAATGTGGTCAGTATATTCGGGCCTGAGCCGTGGACTAAGGAAAGCCAGAAGAATCCAGAAAAAGTCGTCAATTGCATCGCTCATAGGGGAGCGGGCCTGGACGCCCCTGAAAACACTATGGAGGCGTTCAAGCATGTAAGTAACCTTTTAAAGTGTTACTAAAGAGGATTTATGACCAAAGAGTCTTTATTTATAGTTTACGAGTTAGATGAAAGAGGTATAATTAATTAATAGGTAGAATTCTTGTAAAAAAAAAGTAAACATACAAACATTGATTTTGAATATTGAAGAAAAACTTACAATACAGACCCTAAGACGACCCACTGACCCTCTGCGATTACTGTACTGAAGCTATACTTTAGTACAGAGCGGAGCAAAGTGGGGCACATATTTGTGAATGGCACTATCTTTAACTATTAATAAAAATAAAAAAATATTTTTCCTTATCATTATTTATTATTAATAGGCCAGACAAGTAATTTTTCCATGAAAATCTATCACATAAATGGCAAAACCAATATTGCTATAAAGCTCATAGAATTAATAAAGCTAATATATTATTGTTTCATAGATCATATAAATTAAGGAAAATGTTTTTCACTGTATCTATTAAAAGTAAAATGAATAGTTATTATTATAGTTTACCAACCCACATTATGGAAATGAAATGAAATTGTTTATTCTTTAAATAGGATATTCGAATCATGTTGCAGTCTCTTTTAAAGTCCAGACATAATCTTGGTCAGGCCATATGAGGACCATGTAGAATAGCGTCTGAAATGGTTTTTTGGGGAAAGAACCACACTGATTTGAGTGGTCCACCATGGCCCACTCCCTATCACAGAGAGCAGGCCTGTGTCCCAGACTTGGGTAAATTATAAGCTGATAATGTACATATAGTGTGCGTTACATGTCATATTGTCTCTGACCTTACCATAAAGAATGTACAGTGAAACAAAGAAATCATAAATGAAATTACTTTTCCAGTGCGTAGAACATGAATGCAACATCATAGAGCTGGACGTACGGTCGTCCAGAGATGGCAAGCTATTTCTCTTACATGACCAGGGCTTGGAACGGCTGTCTGGGGCAAGTATCCCTGATGTGCGTTCCGTGGACTGGGAACGGATTAAAGATATTGATGTGGGTGCTACTCATCCTAATAGGTTTGTTGGTTTCATTTAGTTAGTTGTGTTAGTTATAGCTTCTGATTGAAAAGGGCAAGGTAAGGGCAGGAGAATTATAATTAACTTTAGGCCAACCGCTTAACGGATTCCGTACCTGACGTAGCTGCAACTATTATTTTTATTTAAAAAAAATTGAGGTTATAATAATTATACATATACAAAGTGGAGACGACAATACGACAAAAAATGAAACTCCGTATATCTAACGACGCACTCGGTCTACATACAAAAAATTAATCAAATCGATAGCTAGTCAAAGATCGGCAAATCCCATACTTGGCCCAGCACTACTATTTAGTTTGTTTGAAAAAATGACTTTTTAAATTTCGGTGTTAGGATTTATTTGATAGTTCCAAAATACTCTTATGCATTAGTATTGCCAGTTTTTTCATTTATTGTTGTATTGTCGTCTCCACATTGTATATTATATTTTTGAAATGTACTAATTAAGCGCTTTCATTTGATACCCAACATGGCATGATTAAAAATTTATTTATTTATTTCATGTCTTAATGTTCTCTATTGGGCGCCATATTCAATTTAATGTGACGTCATATGACCTATAACCAGCGGACGAGCAAGACGCTTCCAACGATACCTCATTTGTCACATTATGATGAGGAGTTTAGAAGTTATGAGGGAACAGATGAACATACATACTTACATCATACATATATACATATTTACATACATACATACCGGTCAAAATCGTAACCCTCCTTTTTGCTTCGCCGTAGTCGGGTAATAACAGCTTTTTACTAAATACATATAAAAGTATATACGGAACTCAAAAAAAGTCTGTTCCTTCTAATCTCCGAAATGGTCGAACAGATTTTGAAGGGACTTTCACTGGCAGATAGCTGATGTTATAAGGAGTAACAAAGGCTACTTTTATTCTAGAAAAAGCATAAGGCGCGACGCTGCGCGCACTTTTTAACAATTATCGAACTTATTTTCTTCACGAAAAGGTATAAAATTTCAGTGCGAGAGTTGACACGTGTCAAAGTACGCTGAGATGCGCGGTATAGCGTAGCGCGTTTACCTTATTGTGTAGTAAATAAATTCGATATTGTATCGGATCATAAAAAAAACTTTTTACAAAAAAAAAAAAACAACCGACTTCAAAAAAAGACACTAAAAACGTGAAAAATAACTTTAATTTCGGAAGTCGGTGTCTTTGCTTTTCAATTTTCGTTTTTTGCCACCGACTTCCGAAATTAAAGTTATTTTTCACGTTTTTAGTGTTTTTTTTTGAAGTCGGTTGTTTTTTTTTTTTTGTAAAAAGTTTTTATTTTTCACTTTTTAGCTGTGGTACCTACCCCACACAAATTCGAATACCACTACCTGCTATGTAAATAACAGTGAAGGAGTCAAACAATATGTCGTCTACATACACTAAGTGGGAAAAATACATAATTATTTAAGCTAACTCAAAAACTACGCAAGCAAAGTTAATAAAATTTATATGGGACCACCTCGGAAGCATGACTTACCAAACAAAAAAAGAATCATCAAAATCGATTCATAATTGGCGGAGTAATCGAGTAACATAAACACAAAAAAAAAAAAAAAAACATACAGACGAATTGAGAACCTCCTCCTTTTTGAAGAAGTCGGTTAAAAAGTGCGCGTCGTTTCGCTTCTCGGTGTGAACTGACATGACCCTTAGAGTCCACGCGCGCGAAGCCGCAGGCAGCACATAGTTTAAAATAAAAAAACCGGTCAAGTGCATGTCGTACCATGCACAATGAAGGGTTCCGTTAGTTGGTATGAATTTATAAAACAAACTTAACATTGTAGTTGAAAAACTTGTTCTCCGATACAGAATGTATGGGAGAACATGTTTTTACAACTGCAAATTTAAGTTGGTCGATTATTACTCGGTAACTTGTAAAGCCTACGTAGCGGTGATAGTTTTACTTTTAATTTCGTTATATATACTACTGCCGTGAATGTTTTCACATATCCAAACCCAACCATTTAGCTGGCAGGACAACGATACCCCACACCATGGGATTGACGAAAAAAAAAAACCATTCCCACTTTACGTGTAGGGGAGGTAACCTAAAAAAAAATATTTTTTACGATTTTATTTTACCACTTTGTCGGCGTCGTTTATATGTATATCGATACCAAATTACAGCTTTCTAGTACCGACGGTCTCTGAGCTAAGCCGCGGACAGACGGATAGACGGACATGGCGAAACTATAACGGTTCCTTGTTGACTACGGAACCCTAATTAGATCCTTGCCTTTCAGAAAGCAGTTCAAAGACGTGCGCCTGTGTCTGCTGGACGATGCCCTGGATTACCTCCTGGCCAACAACATCAAGGTTATCATTGACGTTAAGGGCGAAGACAAACAGGTATTCAGCTTTGTTGTAAACCTTCAGCTTGAGTTTCCTAAAAGATAAATGATTTATTTCTGTAAGTTTTTTTATTTTTTATTATTAGTTTATGTATTAAAGGAGGAGCTAGTGGCAAAGTAATAACAGCCGCTCGGGTCGATCAATCAGGTTAAGCTACGCTTGCCGGGGTTGGTCCGTGGATGGGTGACCATTTTCACATATCGAGATTCCTCCATGCCTCGGAAAGCATGTTAAGCCGTTGGTCCCGGCTGTCATTTGTGGATCTTTGACAGTCGTTACGAGTCGTCAGAAGCCCGAAAGTCTGACAACCAGTGTAACCAAGGGGTATCGTATTTTTCAGTTACTGCATGGGTTGTGGAGGTCAGATAGGCAGTCGCTCCATGTAAAATACTGGTATTCAGCTGCATCCGGTTAGACTGGAAGCCGACCCCAACAGAGTTGGGAAAAGGCTAGGCAGATTGAGTTTTTGTATTAAAGGAAACTATAAAAAATATATTATACAACTACTAATTATTACTTAACTAATGAAATCCTAACTAATATTAATTAAAACTAAATATACAAATAAACAATTAATAACTAAAATATGGCATCGAAAAATTCCTCCGCATCGCTGTCGGCTGGTAATGTACCCAAGAGACTGGCGACATTGCCACGTTGTATGGCAATGCTTAGCCTCTGACCAAGGTAAAAGCCAGCCCTTGGGTCACGGGAAGTATCAAACAGAAGTAGGTTTGTACAAACACTTTTACACGTCAATCACATTTTTTAAACTAGATGAGGTCGGTGTTTCCTATCTGAGTACTCAGACTCTCTTTTAAAGTCCAGACATAATCTTGGTCAGATCATGTGAAGACCATGTAGTGTCTGAAATGGTCTTTTGAGGAAAGAACCACACAGATTGAGTGGATCTGTCCAGTCACGCAGATGCAAAGAAAACCTCTGGAAAGAGATGGATGAACCTAAAGATGCTCTTCCGAAGGCAACCGCAAAGGCATGGCGTGTAGCTGCCGACTATTTCGGTTTAAGGTGGATGCGCTAGGGTAGCTCGCGAAATTCAAATTTTCTTACGTTTTTTGCCATTTGCAGGTCAGTATCAGGTTGTATGTTGATCTAAATATTATTAGCGGCCGTAACAAATATGGATTTACAGAATTATAAACATTGGAATCAAAAGTCTATTGACTGACGATTTCATAAAATTTCATTCAATGCACTTACATGAACTTAGAGAGTTGTATTGCTGATTCTAATGTTTATAATTCTGTAAATCCATATTTGTTACGGCCGCTAATAATATTTAGATCAACATGCAACCTGACACTGACCTGCAAATTGCAAAAAACGTAAGAAAATTTGAATTTCGCGGTATACCCTAGCGCATCAGCCTTAATGCTTGTGATTTCATATTATGTCCTCAGATCTATTCTTTGGATTTTTTCTGATTACTCTTGTCTTTTTAAGGCCCTACCCTACCTCCAATTGCTTAGCATGTAAAAGCATGTAAATACTGCAGCATTAATTTTGAAATAAATAAATGTTAAAATTGAGGATTGATGCTAGGTCCTATGTTTGGCGAAAACACGATTACATAAAATTTTCTATTTTTTTTTTTTAAAGTTACCTCTAAACCGAACTATAAACCGCTGGTATTAAAGAATTACTTCAAATTAGATCATGAAACTTTGCATAATAACTGAACTAACTATATAGGAGGTACCATTTTTTATTATTTTTTATTATCATTATTTTCACCGTAAAAAGCAATTACCTAAATTATTCGGGGCTTGAGAGCCACCAGCTCCCCTTTCCGTCTAGCTCTCACTCAGGCCGCGAGTAGTAAGGTGCGACCGAGGTAAAATCTGAGGTAGGGTACGTTTTTTTTTTCTAACTGAACAGACAGACAGAGGCTGGGGAGTTTGTTGCGCTACTTCTTCTACCCAGCTAAAGCACTAGGAACTGGTGAAGGGTGGGAGTTTTGGGGGACTGTCTTATGTAATTTTGACGTTCGAAAAGTGCTGATTCTGCGCCTAGTTTGAATGAATGAGTTTTTATTTAATTTTGATTTCCTTTATATATTATGTGCAATAAATATTATTATTTTATTACAGGTAGTGAACGGTGTTGTGAGCAGCTTTGCATCAAGGCCTGGGCTGTATAAGTCTGCTGCCGTGACGAGTTTCAATCCATTCGTTCTTTACCAGGTATTTTTATTTTTAACCGACTTCCAAAAAACTTTCTTTTTTTGTGTTTTCATCGATATTTTCATCAAATGTGGTCAGATTTTGAATTTTTGAAGTGAAAACTTCTTTAGGCACGTTGAGCACTTTTAGGGTGAACAAAAATCGTGGAACTCGCGTCATCGCCACGTTTGAAGAAATGAATGAATGTTAAGTGAAAACTTCTTTAGGCGCGTTGACCACTTTTTGGGTGAACAAAAATTATGGCACTCGCGTCATCGTCACGCTTGAAGAAATGAATGAATGTTACTTAGTTTTCACTTCTATCGGCAGTCCCCATTTTTCCTGGTTTTTTTTGAGGGTCTGAATTAAAGTATTATTACTTTTAAACTGGAGAGAGTGACTTTTATGATGTTCTATATTCTCAGATACGTAGGAGCGATCCTCAGATTGTGGGCTGCCTCAGTTACCGGCCGTACTGCTTCAGTTCTCAAGATTATGACGCAGAAAAAGGTCCCAATAATCCACGGTGAGTTCATTTTGCGGCGTACAGTGCCCTGTTTATCAAAACTTAGAAGCCTTATATTACCAAGTGTTTTTAAATTATTTAGTTCACAACTACTTATATTGTTACCAGACTACGGCGAAGAAAAAAGGAGGGTTATGATTTTGACCGGTATGTATGTATGTATGTATGTATGTATGTATGTTCATCTGTTCCCTCATATCTTCTAAACGACTCATCACAATTTCACAAATGAGGTATCGTTGGAAGCGTCTTGATCGTCCGCTGGTTATAGGCTATGTGACGTCACATTCAATTAAAAATGGCGCCCTCTAGAGGATATTAAGTGAGGAACTAAAAAAAAAATATTTTTTAATCCTACCATGTTGGGTATCAAATGAAAGGGCTTAATGAACACATTTCAAAAATATATATATTATAACCCCAAAAGAATTAAAAAAAAAAAAGAAATAAAATCTAAAACCCAACTACGACTAAAAATTATAAACAAGACACCACAGACAGACAAATTAAAAATCCGGAGTCACACGTAATCTGTTTGATTTATGGCCCTAACACATGGCCATATAGACCTTCTGATTCGGAGCGACACGTGTGACTCCGGATTTTTAATTTGTCTGTCTGTGGGGTCTTGTTTATAACTTTTTAGTCGTAGTTGTTTACACTTTTTTTTGTGATTTTGTTTAGCATCCATTTATTTGTACGTGTAAACTTGTAGAAAAGCATAACAAATCCTGAGAGTGTCCGGCGACTCTCTGTACCGTCTTACAAGTTTACAAGTGTCGTGCTTAGTAACGCAATCAATGTTTAAATTCGATTTTCTTTTTTTAAATGTGGTCAAAAGAGAGAGATGGCCTGATGCCTGTGTCCCAGCAGTGGGAACATTAAGGTTGATTATGAATATGGAGATGAGCTATGAATTTAACGAAAATTAACATTCTAGGTAACTTGTGAACGTGTAGACTTGTTACTTTTGATAAACAGGACCCTGGTCAGATAGACAGCCGCTCCATGTAAAATATTCCAGTATTTTTCATGGACAAATAAAGAAAACTATTTCATTTGGTGACACGCATATGAAATCCAAAAATTAAAAATACGGCCAAGTGCGAGTCGGAGTCGTACACGAGGGATTCCGTACCACCGTACAATATTTAGCAAAAAAACTCCGAAAAAGCCCTGTAAGAAATCGATACGTTTTTCACCTCTCAACGAGGCATACTCAGGATGGCGATTGACCTGTCGCAAACCAGAACACGACGTGTTGCCACACCGAGCGCTCGATGCAGAGTAACGCCTGAATCAATTAACTGGCCTAAATATCTATTTCATTTTATCAGTCGCAATGTTTGTTTGAATATTTTTCCGTAGATTCGCTGATAACCTGCCGTTGCACAGCGTGTTACGCTTCGCGGACTCGATGCACGCGCTACTGTGGCGCTGGTCGGCGCGCTGGTGTGCTGTCAGCGCTGTTTTGTTACACAAGGATATCGTGAGCCCGTTAGTATAATCCTAATCCTAACTAATCCATACTAATATTATAAATTCGACAGTAACTCTGTCTGTCTGTATGTATGTTACTTTGTCACACCTAAACCACTGCACGGATTTTGATAAAATTTGGCAAGGAGATAGATGGCATCCCGGGAAAGGACATAGGCTACTTTTTATTGACATACCACGCGGGCAAAGCCGTGGGCGGAAGCTAGTACTATAAATGCGAAAGTGAGTTTGTTTATCTAAATCCGTTCAGCCGTTTTAGCGTGAAAGCATATGTCACGCTAAAATGGCTGAACGAATTTAGATAAACTTACCAAGCAAGTGAGTTCCTCTTTCACTGTTATATACACAGCAGTGGTATTTGAATTTGTGTGGGGTAGGTACCAGAACTAAAAAAGAGAAAAATAAAAACTTTTTACAGAAAAATAACCAACCGACTTCCAAAAAATACACTAAGAAGTGAAAAATTACTTTAAATTCGGAATTCGGTGGAATGAACGAAAATTGAAAATCAAGGACACTGGAAGTCAGTTGTTTTTTTTTGTGTGGAACCATGGCATACTTTCGAGTGACAGATGACGATCTGCAAGCGGAGTAGGTAACCTGACTGAGAGAAAATATACTAAATCGCAACGACAGGTGCACTACTACAAAGCGCGGCAGTACAAAACTTAGAAGCTTTACTTCTTTTGGGGGTACTTTGTGGCACGACGTTCGTGCAAATTCGGGAACACGAAGATTACCGAAGCGCGTACATTTTCTGGTTTAACTGTAAGTTAGTTACATGTCCTTTATTCTTCCACTTCCCAGGACTGAGATCCAATACTGGCGGTCGCTAGGCATTCGCTGCGCCGGCTGGAGCGTGAACAGGCCCCTTGAGAAGCTGTACTGGCGCGGCGTGCTCAAGGCGCCCTATCTCGCCAACACTCTGCTTGGGGAGCCTGATGTGAGTAGCCATAAATGTGTACAGCTTGAGTTAGAGTCTAGGGGTGGTCTACACATGTTCTGGTCGGCAAGATTCGGCGCAGTTGGGCGGCAAAATCGAATGAAATTGAATATAATACGGGGTTAGTTATATTAAATTAACGAAAAAAAAGAGGTATTACACGGATATATTAAATTAGCTAGCGAAAAAAGGAGTTATTACAGGGTTAAGAAGAATTTGAGCAATTCTCAACTTCAAATACTTAAATCAGAAACCGGCTGTTAGCTAGCGAAAAATGGAGGTAATTATAAAGTTTAATATTAATTTTGCTACCGAAAATAAGTAGATATACAGGGTTATAGTAACTTAGCTAGAGAAAAAAAGGAGATATTACAGGGTTATATTAAATTTGCTAGCGAAAAAAGGAGACATTACCAGTTTATATAAAAAATACAGGGTTATAGTAATTTAGCTAACCAAAAGGAAGGTAATTATTAATTACCTCCTTTTGTTACTTTTTTGGCTAATTACTAATTAAGTATACTAGTTTATATTAACTTAGGTAACGAAATTAAAGGAGAGATTACAGGGTTATATTAAATTAGCTAGCGAAAAAAGGAGATATTACAGGGTTACATTAAATTTGCTAGCGAAAAAAGGAGACATTACCAGGTTATATAAAAAATACAGGGTTATAGTAATTTAGGTAACCAAAAGGAAGGTAATTATTAATTACCTCCTTTTTTTACTTTTTTGGCTAATTACTAATTAAGTATACAAGTTTATATTAACTTAGGTAACGAAATAAAAGGAGAGATTACAGGGTTATATTAAATTAGCTAGCGAAAAAAGGAGATATTACAGGGTTATATTAAATTAGCTAGCAAAAAAAGGAGATATTACAGGGTTATATTAAATTAGCTAGCGAAAAAAGGAGATATTACAGGGTTATATTAAATTAGCTAGCGAAAAAAGGAGATATTACAGGGTTATATTAAATTAGCTAGCGAAAAAAGGAGATATTACAGGGTTATATTAAATTAGCTAGCGAAAAAAGGAGATATTACAGGGTTATATTAAATTAGGTAGCGAAAAAAAGGCACATTAAGATGTTCTTTTTTTTCGGGAGTCCGCTGGTAGCCATAACTTAGCGAGGGTAGATGGCGAACGAAATGTTAAAAATATTCTGCCGAATAGAATTTGCCGAGCCGAACATGATTATAGCACCCTTCCCTAATTGTAGGATTTGATTTGAAAAGTTCTAAATCAGTAGGTGGGAGGGGGGAGGGCATAGACAATAGACTGGTCATAATGAACTTTTGTCTCCATCTTTCGATGCTAGGCTATTGTTTAGTAGGGGTGTCGGCCTGGCAAGCCCGAGGCTGTGAGTTCGAACCTCACCGAACAAGTTTAGATTCGAGATCATTTTACTATTCCCACGAGATAAAGGAAATCATTCAGAACTTACTCAAACATTATAAAGGTACGATTAGCAACAAAAGTGTATTAACAATTTTTTTTTGCGAAAAAAAATAAAATCGGAACCGGTTTAAAATAAAAATCACATAGCTATTAGTTGAAATGCTTAAAATTATAGTTAACATTGGCAAATAATTTAATAATAAAAATTATGTGTAAGTGACAGTGATAATGGACTTTTGTCGCTGACAGTAGCCAGAGAAAAAAGTACTAGATTCGATTTTTTACTAAAGTCTGACCGGGACCGCTGTTCCGCGGGGCGAGGCGGGGGGCAGCGTTAGCCAATCAGCGGCCGGCGGGGGGCGCGCGGTGAGTTTTGACGAATGAGCGGCCTGCCCTGCCCCCCCGTCTCGCCGCGCACATACCTCAGACGTGGAACAGCGGTCTCGGTGAAACCATACTACAAGCAACGAAGAATGTTTAATTAACCCCCAGCTGCTGCTATATTAGCTATACAAAATGTAAAAAAAAAAACCCTGTTCGATATGTGGCAATTTCCTGTTTATTTTCTTTTTTTTAATGGGGAGTTTTACTGGGCTGTTACATGAGGCGGGGCGGCTGTCGTTTAGCGGGCGACTACAAGTCATAACTTATGAAGTTATGACCCATGTTGAAAAGGAGATCATTCATTTTGGGCAACAATTTTTTTTAATTTTTTTATTTAATTATATTTTAATACAAAGGTGTTACTTAATTCTAAACTCGCCAAACATATTCCGTTAGAACATGTTATTCTCTTCACTTTTTACTATCAGACCAAATCTGTAGGGCAGTTCCCTGCGCTGTTTTACGATTTAGAAAAATACTGTTTTCAGTATGTTTAAGTTATAATAATGAATAGTAATCTAATTAAAGTAATAGCTTGTAGGTAATAAAAAAATAAGAGAAAAACGTACTCTTTTGGAATATAGTTTTTTTTTTTTGTTTGGGACTTTCACTTTAAAAAAAAAAACTGCCTAGCCGTTTCCCAACGTTGTTGGGGTCGGCTTCCAGTCTAACCGGATGCAGCTGAATACCAGTATTTTACATGGAGCGACTGCCTATCTGAGATCTCCACAACCCAGTAACTGGGTAATACGATAACCCTTGGTTAGACTGGTTGTCAGACTTTCGGGCTTCTGACGACTAGTAACGACTGTCAAAGATCCACAAATGACAGCCGGGACCAACGGCTTAACGTGCTTTCCGAGGCACGGAGGAGTCTCGATATGTGAAAATGGTCACCCATCCACGGACCTACCCCGGCAAGCGTAGCTTAACCTGATGGATCGATCCGAGCGGCTGTTATTACTTAGCCACGAGCTCCTCCACTTTCACATTATAGCCCAAAAATGTATGGACGGTGAATGATCTCCTTTGCAATTTTTTTATGGATTTGGGGTAATTTTGGTACTAAAATTTTTAAATAGTAATAACTTTTTAAACCTTTTTTTTTACCTATGTGGGCCTTTCAATCGGATAGGGTTTTTTTTACATATTGTAAAAGGTTCAGTTCACACCGAGACGCGACGCGACGCGCACTTTTTATGATCCGATACAATATCGAATTTATTTACTACACAATAAGGTACGCGCGCTGCGCAGCACCGCGCATCTCAGCGTACTTTGACACGTGTCAACGCTCGCACTGAAATTATACCTTTTTGTGAAGAAAATAAGTTCGATTATTGTTAAAAAGTGCGCGCAGCGTCACGTTGCGGTCTGAACTGACCATAAACACCAAAAATCTTATTTTCGCTCACAATGCAATGTTGGGAGCTTTACATCAATACACTAAAAGCGTACTGTTGGTTTGTCAACACTCGGCTCAGCGCCGAAAGTGATAATCCAACAATACGCTTTTAATTAGGCATTTATTTAGATGTCGCGTAGTGTTAGGCGCTCCGCAGACAGAGCAACTTTGATCTCCGTATGCGGCAACAGGAAACTCGCAATTAGCTGTTTACATAATATGACATAAACAAACTGCGCAGACATAGCAACTCTAGTTGCGAGTTTCGATGCTCGACATCAGCTTTCTGTTGCTGCACTCGATGCTAGCAACTGTCAAATTTGCACTATACTCCATTTGAAATAAGATTAGACATTTAAACAAACCTTTATACAGTTCGTTCAACCGATTTTGACTTCTATACCGTAGGCATAAGGATGGCATTAAAAGCGAAATAAGTTACACAATACCAACTGTCTACTGCAGCTGCCATTTGTCATGCCACCAACGCAATAGAAGTCAAAATCGGTTAAACGGACCGTAAAAAAGGTTTATTTAAATGTCTTAATCTTATTTCAAATGGAGTATAGTTATGTCAAGTTGCTTGTTTTTTCATTCGGCAATTGCAACGCGTCTAATGAGCTTCTTCTTTGAAATTCATCGTCACACCATGAATTTGAAAAGTTTATTTATAATCGTGGCAACCGTGGGTCTTTTGGTTACCCGACTACGGCGAAGCAGAAAGGAGGGTTATGATTTTGACCGGTATGTATGTATGTTCATGTGGTCCCTCATAACTTCTAAAATACTCATCAGAATTTGACAAATGACGTATCTTTGGAAGCGTCTTGATGTGAAGTCACATTCAAATTGAATACGGCGCCCTCTAGAGGAAAAAAAGTCACAAACTAAAAAAAATTGGCCATGTTGGATATCAAATGAAATGGCTTAAATAGCAAATAAAAAATAAAAATATATAACCCCAAAAACGTTTAAATAAAAATAAAAGTTATAAACGACGTAGTTGGGTTTTAGTTTCATAAATTTAATTTTTTTGCTGCAACTTGCAACCTTGATAGTCTCTTCAACTAAAGTTGCTCTGTCTGTGGAGCGCCTTAGTAGAAACGGGCATTATTTTTGCATTCATAGACTTTCGAGATAATAAAAAAAATAAAAAAAAACTTTTTCTGGCCGGCTCTTTAACTTTATGGTATGAAACGTTCGAAGCCTGAATGATCTCCTTTTGATACACAGATAGCTAGCGCACTTGAAACTCCCGATGAAAACGATTATTGGTGTCAAATTAACCCGGATCAAGACTTGTCATAAAAAAATCAAGGCAAGTGACGAGACCTTTCTTATTTAATTTAATAAAGGACCCGCTCTTGACCTCGTCTTCGCAAAAAAAAGGTGTAGTCACCGTACAGTCACTTCACGAGCATAAATGTTTTACTATGATCAGCTCGGCAATAATAGGGAATATGTAAGTATTTCTTTTATTTTTTTATTCGATAGTTTACATCGCCAAATAATAGTTAAAAAAAAATTTACGCCAAAAAAGAAAATTAAGGTATTTAAATTGTTTTTATTTAAATATCCAACCGACCCGGGCTATTTAAGGTTGATGCGCTAGGGTGGCCCGCAAAATACAAATTTTTATTACGTTTTTTGCAATTTGCAGGTCAGTATCAGGTATGTTGATCTAAATATTATTAGCGGCCGTAACAAATATAGATTTAGAATCTGCAATACAACTCTCGAAGTTCATGTAAGTGTATTAACTGACGATTTCATGAAATTTTCATTCAAAACACTTTTAGATCAACATACAACCTGATACTGACCTGCAAATTGCAAAAACGTAAGAAAATTTGAATTTCGCGGGCTACCCTAGCGCATCCACCTTAAACGCCCTCCTATTTGGCGGGCTTGGTGTGGTGACGTGACAATCTATGACAACAAACAAACAAGTGTCAAGGCAATGTCAAACACTCCTAATCATTGACATTTTGATTTTTGTCATAGACTGTTACGACACATCTGTTCTGACCAATAGCGTCGCTTTTCAAGTATTTGAATATCCCACAGTTTTTGGCACTTTAAAAAAACTAATTTCTCGCTCAAAAATAAATATTATTCAGAATTATTGACAGAGGCATAATTATTCTGAAGTAATATAGTTTGTAAAAAAAATACTTGACCCGTATTTGAATCACATGCATATTCCCTATTCTGTCAGATATTTTGGTCACAACGAGGTATCACATTCTTCTGAATTTAACTGAGTAGGCAGATATTTACGATAAAGAAGCCGCTTGTGGCTAAGTAATAACAGCCGCACGAATCGATCTATCAGTTTAAGCTATGTTTGCCGTGGTTGGTCCCTAGATGATGTTTGACATCTTTACATACCAAGACCCCTCCATACCCGAAAAGCACGTAAAGCCGTTGGTCCCGGCTGTCATTTGTAGATCTTTGACAGTCGTTACGGGTCGTCAGAAGCCCGAAAGTCAGGCTGGGTATCGTGTTACCCAGTAACTGGATTTTGGAGGTCAGTTAGACAGTCGCTCCATGTAAAACACTGGTATTCAGCTGCATCCGGTTAGACTGGAAGCTGACCCCAACATAGTTGGGAAAAGGCTGGGCAGATTATGAGGCAGATATTTATAGCTCTATTGTTATGTTATTGTTCTGTTTTATTTTTTTGTATGTTCTTCTGTTGTTGGTGGTGTTGTCCTCAGACCAAATAAAAAACCAAGACAGAGCGTTGTCAACAGTGACGTGAGGCCGGTTTCGTAAACATGTCTGCACATATTTTGGTGTAGTTTTATTGTAAAGGGATGTAAATGTGTGCGTTTGAGCGTGTATGCACAGAGCGGTGGTGTAGTTTTGGCATGCTTCACTGTATTGTTCGCAGCGGTCTGTCTTGGTTTTTTATTTGGTCTGAGGTGTTGTCAAATAAAATAGGTAATAATAACGTAAGACATGTCTGATATAAATGCATTCAAGACGTGACACATCTTTTTGAAGCCGATGCAGCATCCTATATTTTGGCGTCGCATGTCTCGTTAGGATAGTTTTGTTGTACCTTCGATGCCACATAATTTTGCCATCATCTTAACGACAGACATTGATGAATGAATCTTGAAATCAGATATTATTGCCTCGCTGTCCAGAGTAATAATACATTTATGCTCATGACTGTACACTCGCGGAACAAAAATATTTTTTTTATACACATTCTAGTAATGTCACCTGTCACTTTGCGTACTGTCACTTTTGCGTATTGTCACTTTGGCACAGAGATCAGAGAGGCACAGTTAAAATACGCGTTTTTTTAAATAAATGGTATGACATTGACAGGCTTAGCCGAAAACACTCGTTATCAAGGCCAATCTTGGGCAAAATATACAATGGCATTGTCTGTTCGTTATTAGTTGGAGGGGACATTTTAACGCCCTTTCCGTATTTGATATAATGGGGAATAAAACTGTCAAATTAGTTCCGCGTAGATGGCGCTAAGTGTTTGTTACTTTCATTGCTGGTGCCAATGGAGTTCCTTGCTGAAAACTTTGCCGCGAGATGGTGCAAAGTGGGTTGTCTTGACGCCGATTGGTCGCTTTCATGACTTTGACAAGTGACAAACACTCGGCGCACTCTTGCGGCGACGCTTACAGCAAATCACCCCATTGCTTAAAAAGATGAAAATTACAGATGGAGAAAAAGCCTAGCGAAAAAGACAGTTATGGCAGCATGGATCGCCCCGGACCACTGGTTGACAAGCTCCTAGAGCCCGAACGAAAGATGTCATCCGGACAAAATTGATTATTCGACCTTTTTTTAATGAAACGTTAAATAAAATTGTAAATTGACAGTCGACTTGAATAGTTCTGCGATTTCAAAAGTTTCAGTAAAAAAAAAATATACTTACTTTTAAACAGACGGCCAATTCCTGTGATTAAAAATGTTCGAAATCTAGACAGAAGCTAGCAAACGAACGTTCTTAAAGAATTGCCCCTCAGATTTAAAAGTCCATTTTGTAACTAATATACCTATTGCAGTTTTTAAGTTGCGTATTAGATTCAGCGTCTAGCCGAGGCTAATCATAGAAAACCGTTGCCTCAATTTGAGGCATACTCGCGCCTTATAGCTTATATAGGCTCAGCTCGAGTACATTGTCGGTTTCTGTCATGCTATAAGTAGCTTCAGTTTGGGCTCGGTTATTCTTTCAATAAAATTGCTTTTTATTAATTAATTTATTAATCCCAGGATGAACCTAACATGTACAAAACGTAGCCAAAGGGGAATGCTCATCAAGTTTTTTTTTTTAAACCCACAGCGAACAGATACAGTTGTGCTATTCTGTAAAAATCTTATCATGATAACTTAGGCGAAGTGAGCAGCAGTAGGTAAGGATGACAGTGACAGCTCACTTCGCGCTCACTTCACCTAAGTTTTCACGGTGAGATGGTTACAGAATAGCAGGATGTTCACACGGCTTCACATCAAGCTATAAATTTCCTATATAAGCTGACCTCGCATTGAACGGAAATCCTATACAATGCGATCAGCATAAACTGGAAATGTATAGCTTGACGTGTACCTCAGAATTTTAGTGATATCAAAACTCTGAGCTATAGTTTTAGTTCGCTCTGGAATTTTTTATGAGCAATCTCCGTATGGTTTATTTATTTTAATTGTCCGCTTGATACATAAACGCGCCAATATTTATTTATTTATTGTCTTTCTATAGAAGGCGTTTACTCCAAAATTCCTTAATTTATTTTGGTCAATTTTATTCAACTAGTTCTATGTTAGGGGTTTGGTGTCCGCACTTAGTCCCTAAGGTGGACCATTGTGCGTGGGATATTATTATTATTCAACTAGTTTATAAAAGGGTTCATTAAAGTGGGGTAAAAAGGCGACTTTTCTTATTCGTAGATCAAGAGCACCCCCCGTACCACGGTTGAACCGTGTCACATAGAGCGCGAAGTGGATTAGGACCCCTCGATCCCTCGAGGACACAGCGGCGAGGCAACGCGCCTCAATCGGAGTTAGACTGCCTCGAGCGCAGCCGGCTTTTAATTTTAATATCATATTAATAAGGACTGTTTTCGTCACTCCAAATTTTGGTTAACGTTTGCCGCGTTTAATTAAAGCGTGCTGTTTTATGACCTAGACCCGATCTTGCAGAGCCATTCGTAATCATGAATTGTGTCGCCGGACGCCGTGTCGGATCGCTATGCTGTGCCCGATAGGGTCCATAAATTGTTTTTTGGCCTACCAACTGTTTTTTACCAACATTGATTGATTGCAATTGAGAACGTAGTAGTTTCAACTTATATTTTTGATGACTTGTCAAATAAATGTAGGTAAATAAAAGTATTTATGACATTGCATTCTAATGTCATTCTCAATATTATTGAGACGGGAATTGCCCCTCTGTAGTCGTGATCCTTTACCGATAAGTTCTGTTTCTCTGGGTCACATTCGTCAGTATGCAAGTTCTAGTCGTTTGTGTCAAACAGGCCTTATTTATTTTTTCAAAATTATTTTTGTTTAAAATGTTTTGCCGTCCGCGAGGCCGTCCTGCCTCGTCGCTGCACTCGAGGCGTCTTCGAGGTTAGTTTACCATCTTATTATCTTTAGTACTTATTCATTATGTTTTTTAAAAAACAATTTTGATCAACTCTGTTTCCCAGTGAATAAGGGGTATTCACTGGGAAACAGAGTTGATCAAAATTGTTTTCAGAAACATTGAGTATTGCGGTGGGAATATACACTTTGTCCGGACATGGACTAGCGATATTCTTAAATATAAACTATTTTAAAGTACAATTACACTCTAAGCTTGGGTCCAATACATTTCCCCGCTACGTGGCAGCCATTTTGTTTTTTTGTTGAAATATTCTCTATGCGAGTACAAAAAAAAACATATCTCTCAAAGTTTTTGTCTTATTGAGATAAAAATTGGCTTATTCGAAAGGCAATAATATTGTCTACCGTCTGCATTACAAAGCAATGTGTTCAACATTCCTTCTGTTTCTAGAAAAAAAAACGTGAAAGTAGAAAAAAAAAATACGCAAATCAGCCAATAATTGTTAATTACTACAAAAACACACCCGACAACTTTTTATTTTTTTACTAGATCGACAGATTTTGAGCTAAGCAACAATACAAGATAAAAGTGACAACTCACAGTATTATTTTTGCCTCGAAAAACGGACATCCCCATTTTATTAACTTATCCGATAGAACAGGTTACTCTAAAAGTAAGAGTAAAATACCCGTTTGACAATTTTGTCCCAATCGGGAGATATCAATTATTCAATATTTTTTCGCAATCATTTCAGATCGAATCCGTTTTTGTTATATCTTTGATTGCAATTACTTGATGCTTTATATTAAGTAAATTATCAAGCAAACGCTAAATTTTTATCGTTAAACGTAATATTTTCGATTTTATTTTTTTATGGGCTTATTTCATGGCATTTGGATTCAATATCGATACAAGCTGTTGCTTTGGCACTAAGAAGTACCGATTTAAAATATCATATCCAAATCTTGTGTTATCTAGAATTTACAGGATTCTGAAATTTAGGCGCTAGGGTTGGCACACACGTATTTTTTTTAAATGTTTTTTTTAGTGAAAATGTTAATTCCCGATACCGGTGGGCTACTCTTTTTTTATATTTTTAAATGTTTTTTATATTAATTATTTTTAAGAAATATTTAAAAATGTAAAATAATATGTGTAAAAATAAATAAAGGACATAATAACATGGTTATCTGATCGAAGTTACAATTTCATTGATTTTCACATTGTTAATGATAAATCCAACTATTTTCATATTATTTTATAAATAGTTAAAAAGTAAATTAAATTAAAATTAATACGGAATTATAATGCTAGTAATCCTACTAGTTTTGTAAATGTACAATTTTAGCAGTTTAGATAATATTTTTTTGGATATTTGTAAGTTTACTAATATCATACGACGTTAAATACGATGACGTACAATAAACTAATTTTTCGTTTATCCAATGAAGGGCAATTTGTGGTACGGGGAAGGGGTCCGCCCTCGTTAGGATTAAACCTACAAATTAACAAAAAATATTATTTTTTATGAAGTGATGACCCTAAAATAAAAATTATCAGAAAAAACTTTAGAAGTGAATAACTCCTAGATACCGCGAGATTTGGATTTGGTTTTTTTTCCTAGTGATTGGTTGTGTTCTAAAGATGATTTACAATAAATATAGAATCCAACTAAGCAAAGATACAACCATGAAAAATCGAAATCTCAAAACACAAAAAAAGCATATTTCTTTACATCTGTACTAGTTAGTACGCTTTTGTATTTTTTTCCAATATATTTAATATGGTTTTATTACAATAAATAAAGAAAAGAGTAAAATAATGCTTATTTTGTTTGTAATTAATTAATTTAGAAAAGTTCAAAAAATTATAAAAGATTTTTTTACTCGTGTTTGGTATAAAATTGGCACATCGGTATTTTACTCTTACTTTTAAAATAACCTGTTCTATCGGTTGAGTTAATAAAAAGGGGATGTCCGTTTTTCGAGGCAAAAATAATACTGTGCAACTGTATGACAATATTAATGGAGTTATTGTTGTTTGAACATAGCGAATGCGCAAGGTTTGTGCTTTTTGCAAGGCAATTGTCGGAACCGTAATCAGGAAATCATTAAAAAAATATATGTTAAAAAAAAAAGTTCTTTATAATACTTTATAGTAAAGTATTTAGAATATCGCTAGCAGTGGCGAAATCACCATAGAACGCGATTCCTACCGGCTTCCCTTTGGAGGTTCGCATCAGCAAGTCTACTGCTATTGAACAATGGCACAGACAATAGCGTCTACTATTGCCAAAAATATAGTTACACGACTACTACTACTATTTAATTCACCATAACATTCAAACAACAAAAACGCCTATTTCTACCTTTGAATTACAAAAAAAACAAAAAGTTTCCTAAAATAACCCGGCGCCAAAACGTCAGAATCGGGAACTAAAAATTCATACAGTAGTGATCCCGTCTTGACGTCACTTTAGGTCACGTGGCACCGCTTGATAAGGACGAGAGCAAGCCGGTGTACACCGGGTTACGATAGAGACAGATATAGAAAAATGCGTCAGCGAGAACGAATTATATAGAGGGATATTGCACATTTTTTTTAGTTTTCCCCTGTTCACGTGTATTTTATTCGATTCTTTATGTACCTTTAATAATTTTAAAATTATATTTGAGTATATTTCTGTAAAAAAATTAAAGTCATATTAAGCGTCTGTTTGGTTCTGCTACTTGGCGATAGAAGGTGTTAAATTCAGTTAAGGAAAGTCTTTAATTAATGTTTACTTTATTCATAAGGAAGTAAGTCCAGAAAGGCACCGCTTCGGCTTCACTCTCATAAAAATTGACCCCTCGCCGCTGAGTCATGCTGGTCCATGTCGGGACACACTGCATATTGCAATTTTTTTCTCAGCTCTAAGTCCAGTGAATACGTAGCTTTATTTATTTTGTATAATATAATTATACCATACTAGACTAGTATTATACTAAATTAACAGCCCGTTGGTTTCGTGGTTTCAAGCGTGACTGCTGAGCGTGGGATCGATTCCCAGGTCGAGCAGTGTTATTGGTTTTTTCCATTAGCGATTTCTCAGCTGCCCGTACTTTGGAAGTTGGTGACACCCCCGTGTCCCGGAAAGCACGTAATACCGTTGGTACTGCGCCGTGTGTGGGAAGAGGGAGTGCACCTGTGTCTGCGCACAAAGGAGATCATTCACCGTCCATACATTTTTGGGCTATATTTGTAAAAGTGCCAAAACAAAAAAAAAGCTATATTCCGAAAGAGTATGATAATTAAATAATTATTTTAACCAAAACGTACTGAAAACAGTCATTTTCAAAATCGTATAACAGCGCAGCGAATTGTCCTACAGATTTGGTATGATAGTGAAAAGTGAAGAGAATAATAATATATGGTCTAATGGAATATATCATTATTTTTGTTTGGCACTTTCATAATTTAGCCCAAAATAAATTATCTCCTTTGGGCACTATACGCTTGGTCACTCCACATCGAGATTGGCTGCCGTGACCAAAATTCATTCAAGAGAATATTATTATTGTTATATTATTTACAATTGTTAAATTCTGTATTGTAATTTCGGGATATCCACAATTTTATGAGTTTGCCCAATGAATACATAAATTTTGTGACAGATATCAATGATAAGTAAAAAGAGGTAGATGGTATACGTATTCCGCAAGTGGTCGTCTCTTTCTCTCGAGATAATTACGACATGACGTCCTACTTCCACGTTTCATCTAAGTAATAGTGACATTGTTGTGTCGTTTTTGATGATCAAATATTGGCTAGGTAGCTTATCTGCTGGTGCTGGAGATTCTGGCGTTACACGCGCCTCTGTCACGCTACTTCTGGGTGGTCCCGTCCTGCGGGACCACTTGAGATTAAAATGATGATATCTCTAAAGTTTTGTATGAGAGCTGTTTACAAAACATAAGTCGCTGGAATCGTTATCTCTAGCTCTTTTCACATATACATAGTATTATTGTCAGATATGCTTAATAATGAATATTGTAATGTACCAAAAAATGGGGAGTATTTATAATTAGCAGCTATATTATTAAGGTTTTATTTATTATTAAAAAGAAAAATAAATTATTATTTATTAGGTCGTTTAAGTATTTATTTTGTTTCTTATGTAATTACATTTTTAAATATTTATTAAATTGAAATGGTAATATTAAAAAAAACATGAAAAATATTTTTTTCAGTTATTTATTATATTATTAAAAATATATCTTTCAGCTAGCTTTCATTTTAAGTGCTTTTCATGTAAAAGAAGACTGTATTAGTTTTGTTAATCATTATTATAGATTATTGGCTATGGGGTCGTTTTACAATAATTTAATAAATTGACAGGAGATATAAGAAATACATCCTAAATAAACAGCTATTTTTTTCAAAAAGTCTATCTTATGAAACAGAGGCTAATGAAAAACAACGAAAAACAAATGTATAAAATTAATAATAAAAAGAGTAAGCGCCTGAAAAGTAAATTTTGACAAAAGTATATTCTTATTGATACGTATCTATTTTTTTTATTACATAGTGACATTTGCATAATGACACTAAAATATGCCAATTCAAAGCTTGCCGTTCCAAATCCATTACTTGCCGGGCTAAAATGCACAAGCGACAAAGTTTTGCCGTCGCATTTTCTCGCGCCTAAATGACTAGACTCATATTACTGTCTCGTTTCAGCACGACATGATAGGACGACAGGATATTCTCTCACTGCACATATATGCCTAGTTTGGAATGGAACTCGACTAGCATGGCGCGTTTTATATTATTCAACGGCACCTTTTTTTACGAAATTATTTAAAAACAATGCAATATATTTTGTAGATACAACAGTATTTACTGAAATGTTTTTTTTTGTGAATATGGAGTATTATTTTACCAAAAATTTAATGTTTAAGTATTTAGTATTATTTGCACAAAATCTTGACGTGAATTAGACGTATATTGTGGTCCTCCGCTTTTTGTCTTAATAATTTGTAATGTTACAGATGTGATAATCTTTGTCATATTTTGCGAAACCAAAGTGTTTCTTGGATTAATTTGTAGTATTTTAATTGTGAAAGATAAATATACATAAATGTATTTTGCACTGGCTGATAGCACCCACTACTAAAAGACACACTAAAAGAAGCTCGTAAGTAGACAAATAACGCTACATTTGGTTGCTTTGCATAGCCAACTACGAGCATTAAAAAAAAAAAAAAAAAACTTGAATTATCGATGGCAACTTTGAGAAAAGATCACTTAGTAGGTTTTTCATATCATCATCGTGGCTCCTATCCCGTTACTTGGGATCGGCGCAACATAGAACCTAAGATTTCGAAAATACTAGGTAACACCAAACTCCATAATATTTCTATCAATACTTCAGGAATAAATCGGTTTTGAATTTTTGAAGTGTAAGATGACGTAGGATTACTGTACACGATAACTATACTAATTTGTTAAATTTCAAATTAAATATAGTTTTATGCATATCTCGAATTCTTACTTAACATTGAACTTGGTGTCTTAAAAATGTAACATTGCTAATTAAAATACAGTGGAAGTGATATTCCGGGAATTAAGCTTTTCTGAGGCCGAGAACAAAGATATTATTGTTCCTTTGCTAAAAGGAGATGGCGCTATATTTCTTGTGTATAGCTCTATCTCTTTTTCGCACCGGCCACTTTCCTGTGTATTCGTCTTGTTAATGTTACCAGTGTCCATAACGAAGGCGGGAGAGTGTTGCCACTACCTACGGAAAAATAGAAAAGTTTATTAAAAAAAATTGTAACTCGGTTATCACTTTCGCGGAGGGCCTTGCCGTAAAATGTACAAAGTACTTGTAAGTTGTCTGTGTGGTTCGAAATTTAGCTTATTCATCTCAATAAATGTCTTTTTGGCTATGAGTTTGTTTTATTTTTACCTTATTGGTCTAATGGTGGCAAGCGTTACTGTTGAGCATAGGAAATCATAATAGCAGCGAAATCGCAGTAAGTAAACTCCATTTGAAATAAGATTAGACATTTAAACAAACCTTTTTACAGTCCGTTCAACCGATTTTGACTTCTATACCGTAGGCATAAGGATGGCATTAAATGAAAAAAAAGATTACACAATACGAAGTCTCTACTGCAGCTGCCATTGTCCTGACACCAACGCAATAGAAGTCAAAATCGGTTGAACGGACTGTAAAAAAGGCTTATTTAAATGTCTAATCTTATTTCAAATGGAGTATAGTTCAATTGTTTACACGGCTTCACATCAAGCTATTACATTTCAGCTGTTCATCTTTACTCAAGCCTTATTTTCACGATGCAAGTTTCTAGCTTGTAGTATTTACCGTGTGCAATCAGTATTATGCCACAGGCACCAGGGAAATTGCACCGTGTAAATCAGGCTTTAACCCTGAAACCGTTTAGGGACCGTGTGGGTCTTGCATTCAAAATGCAATGCTTTTCGCCGGACGCACATACTCTACAAACCTCAGGGCAGCGTCCTATTGTAGGGCTTGTGATGCGAATTCGCAACGCAGAAGCTTTCTTAAATGTTAGGGTAACTCGCTGATTTTTGATGTGTGTGTGAACTGAGGGACCAAACTGGGAATCGCAAAAAGAAAGTCCTATGATTTAGTAGTAGGTAGTCTTAAAACAATTGTAGAACGAATCTGGGATTTTGTAAAACAATATAATAAAAACTACAGCCCTTAAAGTGTGCTCCCTCAGTTCTCACAGACCATCAGCCAAATCTCGGAAAGTATCTCGAAAATTGAGGTTTTGTGATTACAGACATTTAGTAACGATTTTGTAAAGATATTTACTAAATAACAAACCACAAAAGCATTAAAGACAAAAAAAATATAACGACAAAACTGTGGTCCCCCAGTCCACACAACATAGATAAATATTTTAGTGAATATTACCGAATTAAATAAATAAAACCGTTAATTTTCGACATAACGTTTTAGTAAAATCTTAATATATTTTGTAAAAAAGAAATGGAGCAGACATATCGACGCAATTTGAAGATAGCGATTATTAATACTGGTCCCTCAATCCTCACCTCCACTGATACAAGTGCGTGAGCTACCTGCTTGACGATAGGATTATCGGAAAGTCTAGTGCACTTAACTTTTAGTAAAAACTTTCTACTAAATAATAGAATGTTAAAATTGTGCATTGCTTTCCTCTTAGCTGAGTTATTATTATTTTAGTAATCCTATGTAAATAGATAGTGTCACCACACAATGAAACAAAATGTGGACATTATTATTATACTTTAATTAATATGACATAAGAAGGAATGAAAACAAGGTTGTATGGTTAAATTAATATTATAATACATGACGTATATGTATTGAATGAAAAATCAGATTAAACAAGTTACTCAAATTAAAAAAACCCAACTGCAAAAATACATAACTGAAAAACATCATTTGGAAAACTCAAACTCAAAGCATTTATTTCAAATAAACCAATTACAGGTACTTTTGAATTGTCAAGGGGTCGGTCAGTCAAAAAAATGAAGCTAGTTGCCCATTCCAAAGCGTAGTAGGTTCCTATGGAGAAGAACGGGCAAGAAACTCCACGGACACTCTTTTAAATCAAAATTTTGTTACAATATTTATTGAAAATAAAAAATAAAAAATATTTATTGATGAAAGAATTGAATAAAATAGATATACCTAAACATTGAAATGAAATGAAATTGTTTATTCTGTAAACAGGCTATCGGAATCACTTTTACACGACATATTAAAAAAATAAAATAAGCTAGATGTGGTCGGCGTTTCCCATGTCTACTCTGAGAAGAAAGGCCGAAACAAACTCGGAGGTCGCAGTCTCTTTTAAGGTCCAGTCCAGACATAATCTTGGTCAGGCCATAAATGAGGACCATGTAGATTAATCTCTGAAATGGTCTTTTGAGGAAAGAACCACACAGATTTGAGAGGACCAGTCCAGTCAGTGCAAGTATTTGTCAGTAACCGAGGAGCTCAACTCAGAGCTTAAGAAGCTCAACGACTCGACGACCAATACCAAAAAAGGACATTTTTTGCATACATCTGCTAACAGACTTTATTTACATCATTATGGTAGGTATTTTGATAGATAAGATAAATGTCGATCTGTTCCGTTTATTTTTCATAATATCTCGATTTTCAGAAATTGGCTATTGTAAAATATTACATGCGCGTATTCAATGTCTTCAAATGACTCACTTCAAAAGTTTAGATTGTTTTATCATTTCTCATTCCAAATTACATAACAAATAACTTGTATATATTTTTGGAATCACCTTTTAAAACCCCTTTATTTTAATACCCTACTTGATAGGATTGGATGATTTTTCTATTTTTTAAACATACATTTTGTCGCCAAAAATATGCCATTTAATTTTTTTTATTTTAATTTATTACAGTGACTCGCGCAATTAAGACGAATCTAACTATATAATTATCATTCATCAAAATCTGTTCCGTTTTGTAGTTAAGAGGGAACATAGAGACGGTCACACATATGGTACATTCAGGTCATACATAGAACCCTCCTTTTTGGCTATGCTGCAGTCGAGTAAAAACTATCAAAACACTGATACTAATAGTTTTATTTGAGGCGAAAGCTTCAGGGTAGCCCGCGAAATTACAATTTTCTTAAGTCTTTTGCTATTTGCAGGTCAGTCAGTATCAGGTTTAATGTAGATCTAAATATGATTCGCGGCCGTATCAAACATTAATTTAGAGAATTACAATTTTATATCCCATAACTCCAGGGTATTAATGAAACCATGTCAAAAAATCAACACTAGACATGTTTATTTTTTCTTTTTTGTACCAAAATAATTCGACGAAATCACGATTAAATCTTGTTTTCATTCTTTCTTGTGTCATATTAATTAACCGGTTACTGTCCACATTTTGTTTCATTGTGTGGTGACACTACTCTATCTATTTTCATCGGATTACTAAAATAATAATAACTCAGCTAAGAGGAAAGCAATACACGATTTTAGCATTCTATTATTTAGTAGAAAGTTTTTACTAAAAGTTAAGTGCACTAGACTTTCCAATAATCCTATCGTCAAGCAGGTAGCACACGCACTTGTGTCAGTGGAAGTGAGGATTGCGGGACCAGTATTAATAATCGCTATCTTCAAATTGCGTCGATATTTCTGCTCCATTTCTTTTTTACAAAATGTATTAAGACTTTTACTAAAACGTTATGTCGAAAATTAACGGTTTGATTTATTTAATTCGGCAATATTCACTAAAATATTTATCTATGTTGTGTGGACTGAGGGACCACAGTTTTGTCGATATTTTTTTTTTGTCTTTAATGCTTTTGTGGTTTGTTATTTGTTAAATATCTTTACAAAATCTTTACTAAATGTCTGTAATCACAAAACCTCAATTTTCGAGATACTTTCCGAGATTTGGCTGATGGTGTGTGAGAACTGAGGGACCACACTTTAAGGGCTGTAGTTTTTATTATATTGTTTTACAAATTCCCAGATTCGTTCTACAATTGCTTTAGGACTACTACTAAATCATAGGACATTTTTTTTGCGATTCCCAGTTTGGTCCCTCAGTTCACACACACATGATTTTTGCGATGCGACGTCGCAACGTAGTTTTGTGTACAAGCCCTAAAACCGATCGTCCCGTGAATACGCGATCGGTCGCGCGCATTTGTTTTTTGGTTTGAAACCGGAACGCGCCTCCTGTCAGCGTGAGGGACCAAGTCTAATAATTTACAAAAGTAGTCTCACAATGATCAGTTTTTGACAGATATGCCATACAAAATCTGTCAGAAACTGATCATTGTGAGACCACTGACACGTTTGTAAATTAGTAGACTAGGCTCCCAGGTTCACCACCGCACAAAAAGTACGAATGATCGTGTATTCGCGCGACGATCGTTTTGAAATAGAAAGCGGGGTTATCCTGACTGCGTTTGCACTGCGCGACGCACGGTGAGACAAAGTTGTACAAGGTATAAGGATCTTTTGGCGCGCGGCCAAAATCGGGATAACACCGCCATCTTGTTTTTATCAACACAATTTATTCCACCATAAACGTATGTCCGAGAATCCACCCTAAGCCTATCGTTTATCCAACTAGGCCTAGGGTGGATTTTTGGACATACGTTTCTGAGCATCCACCTTACTCCGCCCAGAGCGGGAGAAGTCATATGATGATTTCCCACCCAAAAAAAAAAGGGTGGATTTTTTAAGGTGGATGATATACGGAATAAGAATACCAACATTATCCTTCACTTCGGTACAAAAAGGGCCAAAACCATAAAAAATTGTTAGGGTCATGTGATCATGTCATGAGTCATGACTTAATTTTTTTTTTTGCATATTTATTCGACTTCAAAACACTTTTCTACGCATGCCTTGAGTTGAGGCCGTGCTTGAGGCAAATTACGTGCAGAAGTGAAATCAATGTATAGTGCGCTCAGAATACTTTCGCAGACGGCGCGGGCGTAATGGGATACCAAGCTAACCCTATTTCCAATGTGTTCAATGTTTTTGCAAGCAACATCATGCGCTGTAAAAACTGGCTTTAGAGCTATATTTATAGAGTAGGTGAAGGTGAATACTTCATAGGTACCTACCGCCTCTATAATTACCTACATAAGCCGCACCGCGCAGCGGCACTACACGAAATCATGTGCGTGTGGTGTGAGGGCCCGTTTAGTTCAGACCTGCCAAGTTGTGCTTAAGGTGGATGCGCTTGGGCGGCCCGCGAAACTGCGCGCAAACCGCGACTGAAGATTTCATGAAATTTTCATTCAATGCACTTACAAGAACTTACAGAGTTGTATTGCTGATTCTAATGTTTATAATTCTGTAAATCCATATTTGTTACGGCCGCTAATAATATTTAGATCAACATACAACCTGATACTGACCTGCTAATTACAAAAAACGTAAGAAAATTTGAATTTCGCGGGCCACCCTAGCGCATCAACCTTAAATAGTAAAAAAAAGCGAATCCGAACAACGTTAGTTCTCTAAGTAGTCTGTGGCGAATCTTAAGACAAGAGATGCACTGCTGCATCTCTGCTGGACATCCGTTTTATATGAACAGATGTGGTCGTGATGGTTCAGTCATGAGGTCATGACGACATGACGTCAGTATTTTATTTTATGATATTAAAGAAATATTTTCACAAAACATAAGATTTATTTGAATAAAATAAATTAAGAATACAAGAAATGTTACGATAAATAATAACTAAATAATTATCTATTGAAGAATAAATATTGAACATTATCAATTAATTTTATTAGAAAATAAATCACATGCAAACATACGTTTTATTTGTGTATGTGATTTTCTTTACTTTTACACTAGCGAAGTTTCAGTTCTTTCTGGAATAATCATTGCATTATAAACAGTTATTATAGGTAAGCCTATTATATCCTTCACTTTCACGCTAACCCAGTGATATATCAATAGATACAGTTTAGTGAAAGCCTTGAACACGTACACACCCATCTTGAACTCAAAATGCTAAAACAACTCGAATCAATATTCTTAGGACCTTTTTACATAGCAGTTACTAAACGCAGGCTCAACTTTCATTTAGGTCGCGTTCCAAATCTGCAATAAAAGCATACTGACCATAATTATAGTGCTATGCTACTTACACATGTTGTAACACCAATTTAGCTATTTCAGCTTATTGCTATGAATTTAGCGATTTGATTAGGTGGAATCAGGTTTTGACAGGTGCCACCAACTTGAATTCTATTGTAAAAGGCCCAATCGAACCGAAATAAATGTAGGTCTACGGGCCACATCTGAACTCTGAATTCTCATAAAGCAGCGTCAAAATATAAGTGAAGTATCAGTCCAGTACGTTGTAAACTCAGTGCAAACACGCTATGCATTGAATAACGCTTGTAACTAAGCTAGAACAACTCGAATAACTAACCCTGGTCGTGGTTAAGAACTGTCATGAGATCTAAGCTTATGTAACATTTTATGTCCGTGAAATAACGTTATATTACCTGTTAGCGGTTGTTTACCTCCACCAGAAGGTAAGGGGTCCGATTTTACTAATATTTGTGCATCTAGTAGTTCGTGTTTCTGTAGATAACCTTGAAATGCATCGTGTAAGTGTATGCCGGCCGTCTCCAGCTGTAACACACTAACCACTTAGTATCTTTACCTGTAATGATTCCTTGGTAACGCTTTCGGTAATTTAATTAATCGTTTTCGTAACTTTTTGTTTTATGTTATCAGAATTTTATTGTCTTGGACCACTTTCTGTCACTCCTAGAAATGTCACGAGACTGCTGTTCCATGTTCAAATACTATGTTTTTTTAAAAATACTCTTTGAAAAGAAAGAGGTGATCGTTTTTAAAGAGCACATTCTTTTTGCTCAAATGTCCAAAATTGTAACTTTTGATGAAAAGTGGTACAAGTTCTTTTTTATCTTATTGTTTCTTTACCAATTAAGCTTTTACATAACGAAACTCTATATATTTCATATACTTTGCCATACACATATCATGAACATTTTATCAGATGAAAATCTCTGCAGAACACTAGCCATGTCATGGTAATATTCAGATCAGATTATGAATATGTGATATCAATATCAATTGGCCGCCTGATTCCTATTGTTTACTCATTCTCTGATAAGATTACCTTGACAGTGAAAATGTATAATATTTTTAGTAAACAATTAATTTTTTCGGCTTTTTATCTTAGTTGCTAATTAAGATACTAGAGCCGCTTCTTTTCTTAATTCTGGCATTTCAATTATGTATAGTTACTTTGCCAAGCAAGGAGTTTGTTAAGTTTTGTCGGAAGCAGCAAACAACATGTTATGAATATGATACTTGAATTTTCTGGCCTTCTTGCCTGTTCCTTCTCTCTCGGGATTGATACCTCATTGGACAGTTGTGTTCTAGATCTCAGATCAAATAAAAAACCCAAGAGAGTGTTGCAAACAATACAGTGAAGCATGCCAAAACTACACTTCCCCTCTATGCATACACATTCACTCTCACACATTTGCAATCAAACTACGCCTCACTAAGTTCACACATGTTTACAAAACCGGCCTCACGTCAATGTTGACAATGCTCTATCTTGGATTTTTAATCGTTGAGCTCCTTAAATTCTGAGTTGAGCTGCATGATTACTGACAAATTGCATGCCCTGACTGGACAGGTCCATTCAATCTTTATGGTTCTTTCCTCAAAGGACCATTTCAGACACCAGTCTGCATAGTCTTCATATGATCTGACCAAGATGTATGTCTGGACTTTAAAAGAGACTGTGACCTCTGAGTTTGTTTGGGCCTTTCTTCTCAGAATAGTCAGATAAGAAACGCCGACTTCATCTGGTTTAAAAAAATATGGTTTTTTAACCTAGCTCAGAAACCAATTTACAGAAATAAAGTAAATTACAGAATTTTTTTTTACAGAAATCAAGTCTGAGTAAATTACAGAAAAAACAATTACAGAAATAAAGTCTGAGTAAATTACAGAAATAAAGTCTGAGTTCTAGATAATAATGATTCATGTCATTAGATAATATGCAACATCCTGCAGCATCGCTCCTGTCATGGTCATGATTGCCAGCATTTTTATAGTGCTAGTAAATACTAACGAAAGACTATCATTATCCTGCAAAACTTGGGTGTGTAGAGATCTACACACCCATCTCTGACATCCATAGCCAATTCCATTTGTTCACTTAAATGACTTGTCCTTGGGTACTTACAGAGAATATTTGGCTATAAATTATCATATATATATTCGTTTTTAAAACAATGCAATTTCCTTGAGTGTATTTGTCTTCAAAAATTATTTTTAAAGCGAATTTCTTTTAAATATGAATGTTTCAAATATTATATTTTGTAGCTAGGGAATCCTTATCAGAGACTTAGGAAACTGGGTAACGGATATTACCGAAGTAATAATAAGTAAATTATTATTTAATAACACTGTTGTGTATATAGTGTTTTTCATAGTTGAATGAATCATTGATGTAGTTACTATTGTTCTTAGTCAGCCAAGTGGTATAATCAGTGAAATGGCGTCACTATGCAAAAAATTGCCAGTAGGTAACAATTAGAGCTTGATCATAAAAAATATCAATTGTGTACTTACCAATGACATTAAATTAAAATTCTTGTATAACGTACACATGGCTACACATCAAGCTACACATTTCCAGTATAAGCTGACCTCGAATTGTACGGAAATTCTATGCAATGCGAGATCAGCATAAACTGGAAATTCTGACGTTACAAAAACGTTGAGATAACTCGTCTCCACATTACAATATCCATTTTGCGCGACAAGGATATAGAATCCGCCCCCCTCCCATGCTACCGAATCGTAATGCTCTCCTCAAATTTATTGAACTTTTAAAATGAATTACATACATTCATAAACTCACGCCTTCTGCCCGTGAGGGTAGGCAGAAACTACAGAACGCCACCTGCTACGATCCTTACATACTCCTTTTGCCTCGTTTACGTTCATACATCTGGCCATACACGCACGCCGGTTACGAGTACTACGCACGTGACCTTTCTGAAGAACATCACCAATAAGTTCACTATACAGGGTGTTAGTTGCATCGTTTGCCAAATGAAAATGAAGTGGATAGAAGGGGTCACGGGCTATCTCCACGGGCCCCAAAAAAAATTGTTACCCACGGGAATTTATTATTATTTTTGAAAAATCCCAAAGGTCAGCCTTTGGAATTGAGTAAAAAAAAAGGTATAGCCACCTAATATTTAAAAAAAATTGTAATCTGTCATGAAATATTCTATCAAAATCAAAATTTATTGCAAGTAGCATCTAGCGTTTTTCCTCATCTGGTTTTTAAAAGATCCCGTGGTGCCAAGAATTTTTTTTGGGGCTTGAGAATATAGCTACCCTTCCTATCCGCCATTTTCATTAGGCATAGGATGCACCTAACACCCTGTATACGTCCTTCTAGGGCGCTCCCGGCGTTTTCACTCACATGTGCCTTGTAAAATGTGTTTTCATTCTTTAGATCAAATACCCTAGCAATGTTCAAATGGCTACATTGAATGTAAACCAACTTTCCAAAGATATTAGTATGCGTGAGGGGTACCCATTTTATACGGTAGGCAACATAATATATCGTATTCGTTAATCATGTGCGTACTAGACAAACTTAGTTTTGCCCGCTGCTTCGAATTTCTTGTTTTAATATAAAATATATTCTTTGACACTCGGAAATAATCGAGTCATTAATTCCGAAGATTACCCCTACATACATACAAACTCGCAAATTGAAAACCTCTTTAAAATATTATAAAGTATAGATGGAGTATGGGTTTTAGCTCACAGTAAAAAGTTAATAACTGACCTACACATAAAATTACATTCGCTGCATGATTAAGATAAAACAATAGGCTATTTATCAGATAGTTTGTATCTGAAGTATCTACCTATACAAGTCGCGTAATAATACTCTGTTTATCGCTTATGTGAACATTTCGTATTGTATTCCGTTCTCATAACAAAATAACTTTGTTGGTGATTATAATTCGCACGGATCAACAATAACTACATACAACTCCGAACACAAAACACTTCTACTGACTTAAGTCTCCGATGGGCTGGCATTTGTGTAAAGATCTGATGAATTTATCTCATTATATCACACGCAATCTTTTATGGTTTTACCTAAAGATAGGTAACGCCCGAATTACGTTCAGCCCTTGCCTTCTTGGCCAAAATCTCAGAAAAGTCCTAATCATTATACTGGCGTTATTTTCGTATGCCTTGGCAACGTAAAAGCATTCCCTAATCGATAGAATCGTCGTCTAACTTTATAGATAGCATAATCAGCCTATAATGTTCCCACTGCTGGAACTCAGGCGTTAACATGGCAAACTTCTTCCCCATAGCAACCACACTTCGGGGCTTTTAGCCGTCCAAGCTCAATGTTCGTGTACGTCAGAGCATTCTCCGAAACACTAAGGGTCCTTGAAAGCCCTTAATGCTCCCACTGCTGGGACACAGGCCTCATCTTTGTGGGGAGTGTACCATAATACACCACGCGGGCCAAGTGCGGGTTGGTGGAAGTCACATGTCTTCGAATTTTTGGTTCTAGGACATGCTGGTTTTTCTTTACCGTTTTGACAGCAGTGGTGATGAGATGAGAGTGATGAAAAAGTAGTGTCTGGCTGGGTTCGAACTCACGACCTACATCTCGTAAGTAGGGCCCTATATCACTGGGCCGCCACTGCTCCACTGCCTTAAAGCTGGAGCTAAATGTGAACAAGCTCATACTACTTCATACAAGATGTTCCCGCAATCTTTTCTCGTCCCAGACGACCCGGAGACAGGAAGGCCCTGACCCTGATACGACATTTTTTTTTTACGTTGGGAAATATCAAATGATTTCTCCCGTTCTGGGCGGAGCGGAAAAGCGTGTCAGACTTTTACTGACTAAAACCCACCCGTGATCCTCCAGTTGCCTGTTGTCAAGGGTCCCGGTATCCCTTTCGGACTTTCCCGGCAACCCCTGGCAGGCATCGGTCCTAGCGGACCCCGCCGAACCCTTACACGTCTGGAATCTAGGCAAACACGAAATATTAAAACACTAATCTAGATTAATTTTACACGAGGCTGTCTCTACTGCAGGGCAAAGGCCTTTGCATATAGATAAGGAATGATCATTGATCACCACGCTTTCTCGCTGTGTTTAGTTTAATTCATTAATTGCAATAGTCGCGACCCTTATCTGTCTTGTAACTAACCCATATTATATGACCTAATTCGCACCAGTCTGAGTTTGAAAAATTTGAGCCCAGTTTGGCAGTTACCTATATATAACTGGCGAAATGTGGGCGTGCCTACGATGCATCTCTGCGGCCATCAGGAATATTGTTATAGGTGTAATGTTATTTAACGTGAAGGTGTCCTCATATTTATGACAAAAGTCACATTTTTCGACACGAGATTAATTATTTATCTTATTTTCCTTCTGCAGTACTGTGTAACTATACTCTAGTAGATTTGGCGCATCCATGACCTTCACCACGTTATTTTTGGCTCAAGACACTGCTTTAATTATTTTTCTTCTAATTGATAACTTATTTTGTTTCATAGGTTTCATTTGCTTTTTAGTAACGCTTATCTCAGACGTTATTTACTCGTTTTATCTCACTGTATGAGTAAACCAGAATTTCATATCCATTTGAAAGTGAAGATAATTTATCAAAATGGTTATTTAATTATTATCTTACGTGTTATTGCAGAAGTCCTATCTGTGTACTGAATTAACTTTCTACTTAGCGTTTAACTCGATACCATAGTCCAAAGTTCTTAGATAAACCTACCAAACTCTTACGAAACACTTCGTATTGCGGGTCTCAAACAATATCCTAAATTAACATTTTTCTTTCCAGGGTAAAAAATCTCAAAAAAATATAAAATACTCACGATGTTACGACGCTGCTCCAAGCATTTACAGACGTTATACCGAAGGCAGGGGCAGACCCTTCGGTTGAAGTCCACAGAGGCGCCCAAGGTCTTCGGGGCCCTGTCCCAAGCTGCCGCGAGGTCAGCTCAGCCCCGAGCCCTCAGCGCAGCCCACAACCAAGTGGCCACCATCCATTTCACCAACCCACTCTTCGCCGAACAAGATGTTATGACCCCCAGCTTCCCGGACTCCGTGTCCGAAGGAGACGCAAAACTTGGCGACAAAAAAGTCGGCGATGCCGTCGCTGTTGACGAAGTTGTCATGGAGATCGAGACCGATAAGACCGCGTTACCTGTCATGGCGCCCAGTAACGGTATCATTAAGGAGTTCTACGTGAAGGATGGAGACACGGTCAAGGCTGGGCAGAAGCTGTTCAGGTTGGAGCTAACTGAAGGTGGACCACCACCGAAGGCGGCTGCGCCTGCTCCTGAGCCCCCGAAGGCGGAGGCACCACCACCACCACCGCCGCCTGCCGCTGCAGCGCCTCCCCCACCTCCTCCACCAGCAGCTGCGATCCCTATTCCTCCCCCACCACCTCGGGCGCCACCTGCAGCTAAGCCCGCTGCTCCCATCTCCTCAATCCCCGTAGCAGCGATCCGTCACGCGCAATCAATCGAAACTGCGACTGTAAAGGTTCCTCCCACAGATTACAGTAAAGAGATCGCTGGTACTCGCACTGAACAGCGCGTCAAAATGAACAGGATGCGTCTACGTATCGCTCAGCGTCTGAAGGAGGCACAGAACACGAACGCTATGCTGACAACCTTCAACGAGATTGACATGTCTCATATAATGGCCTTCAGAAAGAAGAACCTTGAGGCTTTCACCAAGAAACATGGCGTCAAACTTGGCCTAATGTCTCCCTTCGTAAAGGCAGCAGCCACGGCATTAATGGACCAGCCCGTTGTGAACGCGGTCATTGAGGAATCCGAAATCATTTACCGTGATTACGTTGATATTTCCGTGGCTGTAGCGACCCCCAAGGGTCTGGTGGTACCTGTAGTGAGGAACGTACAAACTATGACTTACGCCGATATTGAGTTGACCATTGCTGGTTTAGCAGAGAAAGCCAAGAATGGTAAGCTAACTATTGAAGAGATGGATGGCGGCACATTCACTATTAGCAATGGTGGTGTATTCGGTTCTTTGATGGGTACTCCTATTATCAATCCTCCTCAGTCAGCTATCCTGGGCATGCACGGTATCTTCGAGCGCCCCATCGCGCTAAACGGCCAGGTCGTCATCAGGCCTATGATGTACATCGCGTTGACTTACGACCACAGGCTCATTGATGGTCGTGAAGCTGTCATGTTCCTCAGAAAGATCAAGCAAGGAGTCGAAGACCCAGCAACGATCATCGCTGGATTGTAAATTAATTTCGAAACATCCGACCGAAAATCCAGCGAGTTACCATTAAGAATACTTGAACAAAATCTTCGTAGGTCGGAGGGTAGTTGAAAAAAAAAGAGAATCATGTAAATTATTCACACTATTCAATCAGTAGAGTGTTAGATGCAGAAGTGTATGCACGTGCGTTCGTCAGCTCCGTTTTTTTTTTGTTATTTATTGAAGTTCGCCTCGTATTCTGTATATGTATTATTTATCTAAGTGATAATTGTCGAGAAGTACATAATGTTACCTATATGTGACGACATAAGTAAAGCCTCGTTTTATTTATTTTTTGTTTTAATTTTAAAAAATCTTGTTTGGCGCACTTTATGTGGTAAATCTACAGTATTCGACTTTTTAATGTGTAAAAGCATTCAAATATAGTAATCTAATATATCTAATAACATTATGAGAAAAATACTTATAGGTATTTTATTTATCCTATTTTGTGGTAATCCAAAATTAGGACAGTCATTTTCATTTTCCAAATCTTTTTTGCATATGTCATCATCATTCTCCTAATTAATAAGGAGGAGCTCGTGGCTAAGTAATAACAGCCGTACCGGGTCGATCCATTAGGTTAAGCTACGCTTGCTGGGGTTGGTCGGTGGATGGGTGACCATCTTTACATACCGAGAGTCCTCCTTGCCTCGGAAAGTACGTTAAGCCGTTGCCATTCGTGGATCTGACAGTCGTTACGGGTCGTCAGAAGCCCGAAAGTCTGACAACCAGTCTTACCAAGGGGTATCTTATTTCCCAGTTACTGCATGGGTTATGGAGGTCAGATAGGCAGTCACTCCATGCAAAATACTGGTATTCAGCTGCATCCGGTTAGACTGGAAGCCGACTCCAACATAGTTGGGAAAAGGCTAGACAGATATGTATATATTCTCCTAATTTATTAGTGGTCGGCGCAACATGTGTTTTTGTCTTCCATACTTCTCTGTTAGTCATCACCTCGGTAATCACCCCCTTTCTCCGTCACCTCACACCAGCGTCACAACGACCAACCCGTACGATAATTATGGGAACGTACGATAATTTGGCCAAAGGTACGATGTACGATAATTTTGAGATTTCACAAATGTTTACCAACAGCGCCCTCTTATAATGTTATCAAGCGTCAAAAGATACTAGTAGCACTTTATTCATCTATTCCCACAGTTACTATCTAGTCTGTGGGACCGACGTGAAATGCACAAATGGTTTCTAGATTAGATTTTTTAAATATAATTTAGATTATAATAGAAAAAAAAAATATTGTGCTGCTAGCGCCATTAGTGGTAAAGCTTAGCATGTACTTCCCCTTTGACTTTAGTATAAAATTATTGATTGTCTTTTGATAGCAATTTCAATTAAAGTTTTACGATATATTTTTTTATTTGGATTTTTCTTTTGTAGGATAATTTTGACGTGGGAAGTCGATAATTTGAACTTTTGGAGTTGTTAACACTCTGACGCTGCACTAGTCTGGCATTTTTGCTGAACTGGGCCTATATGGCGCAGCCGCGAGGCACACTTCCTTCTTTTCTTAGGGTACCTATACTTTTAAATTGTTTCTTGTTTTTACTTGTAGTTACGTTGTGTTGTGTGCCCTGTCTCAATCTATCTGCCTAGCCTTTTCCCAACTATGTTGGGGTCGGCTTCCAGTCTAACCGGATGCAGCTGAATACCAGTATTTTACATGGAGCGACTGCCTATCTGACCTCCACAACCCAGTAACTGGGTACTACGATATCCCTTGGTTAGACTGGTTGTCAGACTTTCGGGCTTCTGACGACTCGTAACGACTGTCAAAGATCCACAAATGACAGCCGGGACCAACGGCTTAACATGCTTTCCGAGGCACGGAGGAGTCTCGATACGTGAAAATGGTCACCCATCCACGGACCAACCCCGGCAAGCGTAGCTTAACCTGATGGATCGACCCGAGCGGCTGTTATTACTTAGCCACGAGCTCCTGTCTGTGCTAAATAAATGTATTTTCTTTCTTCTTGTTTCTAGCCATGTCGTCTATCTGCATACGGCAGGTCTATCCAAATCCTTGTTTCCAATTTTCCCTTAAACAAATATCAACTTGATACTAGTTTTTATTGACTTGAATTTGTAATATCTTGTACCTACTACTGAAAACGTCAAAAATGTTAAGAGTTGTAGCGCAAACTGAACCTTTTGTGAAGGTATTAAGGTTATTTTTCAAAAACTCATATTGGTTTACATGTTTCGAATGCAGATTAGGTACCTACCTACATCAAATATTTTTTGCGATAAATGTCTGATGCAATGGCATTTAAAAACCTGTTGGTAACATTTTAGTCATGTTTATAAAGGTATATAAGATTCAAGATTTATCTCGAAAGCTGATATTTAACAAGTTGCAAAGTCCAAAACAATTTCTATGGTGTCTGCAGCAGCCTCGATAATTAACAGAATAACTAATATTATGAAGTCATAATAAAGTGCTAAAAACACACTATCAATTATTTATTTCATAAAACTTGAACATGTAAGTCCTACTTACCTACGTATAGGGGACGTCAAAAAATCGAGTTTTATACAGTCGTGTGATTCCCAAAAGTGTCATCAAACAGTATAAAAAACGATGACTGAGATAAAAAGAGCGTAGGCAGATAGTTTCCTGTCCGTTCACACGGCGCTGTTCTGTACGATATGTTACGCTAAAATGATCCCACTGTTCATACGATTAAAACCAAATAATAATAATAAACCATTTATTGCAGGTGACACAGGCCCATAGAAAAATACCTTAAACTAAACATACATATTAATCTATACAACAAAAACTTGTGTTAATAAATAAGGCTTAGACTATGTTAGTATCACTTCACTTAGCACTAGCTAGACTTTGTGCTGTCCTGAGGAACTTGTCCGCGGAAGCGACGGAACACCACGTCCTGCGGCCAAAAGTTTTCTTCCATGACGAGGGGCAGATAACAGTCCGGTACACGCACGACGAACGCCTTGAAGTTGACGTTCCGGCACGATTCCAGTAGCTGCACGGCGCGTACATCGTCTTTTGGCGCACGTACTCCACGATGTCCTCCACCTTAGTGCTGTAGTGCAGGCGGGAGATGTACACCGGTGTGTTCGGCTTTGCGGCACGTAGGGTCACTTCGGGGCCCGTAGGAGCTTTGCCACAGCGGTTCTTGTTCGTTCGCAATCGGTGCTTCCTCCTTTGTACCGTCACGAAACCGTCATCATTATCAGCCCTATTCGGCGCCTTTCTGGCATGAGCTTGATCCTAGGAGCGCCAGGGGCACTCGCGGTTACGCTAAAATGCAGTACCTATCAAACTGTGATGCCAAATTATACAGTGAAATATCGTACCTACGTACCTAAACTTCATTGTTCAGAGAGTGTTTGGAGTCAAACGCCTGTATTGAAACTCATAGCCTGATGTATCATCGTCTCTAAAAGCGCGCTCATCCATCAGGCAGGCGGCACGGCGCGGCGCGAAATGGCATGGCAAAGCATTTTCGTGAGCGGAAACTATTTTGAATCTTATTTTCATACCTTTTAGGCGCGGTCGCAGCCCAAGATTTTGGGGGGGGGGGGGTCACCATTGGTGCCGAGGAATATTTTTAGGGAAAGAGTTACCTAATTGATAAGTAGGTATATATAACTTTTTTTTTGTATATGCCCATCGAGATCACTGGCTCAAGGTTTTTAGTTAGTAAAGTACGTACTTAAATCATTCAGTCTCTCGACAGCTTGAATGATTTTGGGGGGGGTCATGACCCCCAGGAGGGCCCTCGGACCGCGCCTGATACCTTTAGCACTCGTGTTTCGTTGATATCGTGCTAAGGCGCTGTTTTGAATTACAAATAATAAAATTAAATGTATTTAGTAAAAAATTATCGGACGTGCTTTCGTTGCAATTATTTACGACTATTTTAAATTAATCTACACGGCAGTTCCGTTTTCAGGGTTCCGTAACAAAAGGGTGCCAACAAGACTATTCCTACAAAGGCTCGGCTGTCCGTCTGTCACAGGGCGCAGTATCTTTTGAACCGAATTAAGTAGCTTGACATTTTCACAGAGTGTGTACTAGTAAGGACGCTATAACAATAAATACTTAAAATAAAACCAATTAAAGTTTTAAGGGGGTTCCCAATACCTGTCCGAGTTGATATGTGTGTACCTTTATTGTTAAACTAGCTGCACCCCGCGGTTTCACCCGCGTAAGGCACGATCCCGTGGGAATATCGTGATGAAAAGTGATAAGAAGATATCCTATGTGTTAATCCAGGTTATAAACTATCTGTGTGCCATATTTCATCCAAATCCGTTCAGTAGTTTGTGCGTGAAAGAGTAACAAACATCCATCCATGTTTACAAAATTTCGCGTTTATAATATTAATTAGATACTAGCTACGTCCCGCGGTTTCACCCGCGTAAGTCTCGATCCCGTGGGAATCCGTTCAGCCGTTTTTGCGTGAAAGCGTAACAAACAAACAAACAAATAAACAAACAAACTCACTTTCGCATTTATAATATTAGTTTGGATTAGTAGGATAGTAGGATTTTACGGTAGCACAGGACACTTCGTGTGCGAGTCAGACTCGTTAGTATTCGGGGAATAGTGGCATAATAAAAGTCCTTCACTTATTTTTCGTTGCTGACCGTAATATTATGATGGTACGGTCAGCAACGAAAAATAGGTGCCGACAAACTTTGGTTGTTAAAACTTAAAAATTAGCAATTGACCTAAATGAATACGTATAGTACTACTACCTACGTATTCATTTAGGTCAATTGCCAATTTTGGTAATGTGTTCTTGGGTAGTAGGTATGTAGGATCATGTAAGTAGTAGTAGGCAGTGCCGTAATTAGCCTTTTATGCGCTCGTTGCGAGCTGCTATAAAAATAAATAATAGGTATTGTTAGTGGCCCTGGTCTGGTCATTTCTGCGCCTGGGCACCGCTGGCACCGCCCTAGTTACGGCACTGAGTAGGTAGATACTGTAGGTACAACCCGTGCGCATTAAGGCTCTTTCAAACAGACGCGATATCGCGGGCGCGACAGGCAGCGGTACCTTTGTCGACAAAGGTACCGCTGCCTGTCGCGCCCGCGATATCGCGTCTGTTTGTACGAGCCTTTAACGTGGCACCTGGCTTAATGACATTTGGAGCTCCCCCGCTTCCCCGCAGGGCGATGACGGGGCGCCGCGCGGGTAGCGGGGGGTCTACTGAGTTCCGAGCCAGGAGCCATGTTAATGCGCACGGGTTGTAGGTGCTGCATCCGATTAGACTGGAAACCGACCCCAACATAGTTGGGAAAAGCAGATTGATTTTTAGGTAGGTAGGTACTGTTTTAGTTACTTATTAATACTTGAAATAGGGTACCTACATAAACTTACCCAATGTACCTAAGTTACTACAATTTTTTTATGTCTTAAATGTCATGATTTAATGAAAGTCATTCAATGGAACAAATCTAACTTAGACAGATGTAATAATGATTACCCTAGATATCGGTTCCCGACAAAATGGTGGAGCGGGATGGTGCTGATCCACATGTCATGTTCGTGAACGGGCGCCGTCAGTTGAGAGAGAGCGTCTCTTATTTGCCAGAGCATATTTTTAATCTTAAATTATGGATTGCTTTTGATTATTTTTTGTTTTACATTGTTCTCACATAACCCAACAAGAAAACTGTACCCAGGATTTTGTAATATCTATATCCATTTTTAAAAGGGTGTCCTTGGAGTTTCTTGCCCGTTCTTCTGCATAGAGATCTACGTTTTGAAATGGGCAACTAGCTTCAACTCTCTGACTAACTGACCGACTCTTTGACAATTCAAATTAAGTGCCTGTAAATGGTTTAATTGAAATAAATGCTTTGAGTTTGAGTTTGACTTTGATACATCTCACGCCTTCTTCCCATGGGGGTAGGCAGAAACAGTGCAATTCAGGTCGCACAGAACTAATTACCTACAGTTTTACCTAGAAGTTGCCTCTCTGACCATCGCGTGACTATCTTCTGACTACGTTACGCTCACTGAATTGGCCACCGCGTACTTGTAGCGTCATACCTAAACCCGGCGCCAGACACAGTCATATATTTGAACACTTGTGAGGTACGGTAATAAATGCGAGATCAAACTTTGATCAAATACCCAAACACCCGTGCCTCACATGTGTTCAAATAAGTGTCCAAATGTCTGTTGCTGTGTCTGGCGCCGGTATAAAATGCGGAGTGCGCCTTATGTACTATTCTGTGCTGATGTTTGCTGACGTTTAAAACTATTTTTTTTATCTGTGGACCTCTCACATTCTCGTCAACTCGACAATGTTTGAAATAACGATTTCCATGGCAACGCAGTTTGTGGACAACAAGAAATATTCAGTGACGGATGTTTTATAAGATTAAAATACCTATTAATTTATATTGTATTTTACACAAAACTGTTCGTGTTTAGACATAGGTTGAAATACTTATAAGGTTTTTATGAAAATATTTGATACTGGTGAAGTTTTTCCTAGGCAAACGCAAAATTATGTCAAGGTAAGAAATAATAGGTTCTCGACTTATTTAATAATTCATGTATGTTTTGCATTTCACCATGTGAAAGTTCGCATGTCATCGATTCTTTAATAGCCATGTGAGTAGGTGAGCTTTTTGTACCTACTTTTTCATAGGACTTAGGACTTATTTAGGTCAAGCCTAAGTAGTTACGTACATAGGTACCTACGTTACGTACTTACTTGAGATACACACTTAAAAGATTGCTTGTCGAGCTTCAATTAATTAAGTTATTACTACAAGTGGTCTTTTACAAATAAGGTGCGACCATTACGAATAAGGAGTTCTTCGAAGTATTTACCTACAATAGTCCGTAGTTTTGAGTTACTCAGCAGGCTTGTAAAAAAAATGAGCGTTACGAAACTTTCTCTGCCTAAAAAATTAATAGTTTTGAATTTCAGTGAATAAGTACTGACTAAAATGCAGACAACAGTTAAAAAGTCTACCGAATCCAAGACGAAAAGAGAAAAGCAAACAAAAGACGATGCAACGAAGATACCTCAAGAAGAGAAGCTCAAAAAGACTCCGTACACTGTTTCTACACCAGGAAGTTTTATACAAAAGAGTTCAACCGCCGATATTTATGGGCAAAAGAAAGGTGTCTCTGTACAAAGCGCGAGAGCTCCCAAAAAGCCAACGACCACTTCATACAAGACAAGCAATGTATCGCCAATGAAGGACTTACTGAAATCCTCACCCTCTTCTACCAGTCAACTTACCACTCGGAGCGAGAGATCCAAGATGGCGGCCCCAAAAATACTTGACACGAAAGCTTCGAGATACTCAACCACGCCGAGAAGTAAAGACTTTAGTGTAGCAATAAATTCGCCGATCGTTAAACGAAAACTAGATATTGATTTGAAAAGAGAAGGGAGTTTTGTTAAAGATGTCTCTAAAGATAGAAGGGAGAGAGAAAAGAGTTTTGTTAAAGATGCAACAAAAGATAGGAAGCAGAGAGAAAAGAGTTTTATAAAAGAAGCGATGAAAGATAGCAAGGAGAGAGAAAAGAGTTTTGTAAAAGAAGCGATGAAATATAGAAAGGAGAAGAGCTTTATAAAAGATGTTGCAAAAGATAAAAAAGTTAAGGAACAGAGTTATATAAAAGAAGCCAATAAAGATAAAAAAGTTAAAGAAAAGAGTTTCATAAAAGAAACCAATAAAGATAAAACAGTTAAAGAAAAGAGTTTCATAAAAGAACCGAAGAATAAAGATAAGGCCAGTTCAAAGGACAGTGAAAGACAGCGGACTAAAACAAGAACATTGGATGAGAGTGAAGTGAAAATGTTGAATTCTGGGGAAGTCGACAATAATGTTGAAATGTTTAATTTGTCGCGTAAGCTGAGCGCAAATCCTAAGGCGTTTTATGTTCAATTGGATGATGAAAAACCAAGTCAGAGTAAAATGGTTAGTACGTCATTTATTCCTTGGATGTATAGGATTTTGGTACCAATTTCTGCTGCTAAGCAGCAAATGTTTATAGGCGGTGGGGACGACGTACCATCAAAATCAAAATATTTTATTTTTCATAAACCTACATGGGCACCTAAGAAACGTCAGAAGCTAGGTTCCAATTGGTCGTTTCTATGGAGAAGAGCCGGCAAGAAACTTCACGGTTACTCTTTTAAAAATAATTGGCTTTTACGATATTTTCAAATAACAGTGGACAGTGTTAGTAGACTTTTCAACAAGTACCGGGTACTTAACAAAATAGAAAATCTGAATAAATATCATGTCCACAAAAGGGTTTGTTTGCCACAAATCGTTATTTATTTATTTATTATAAGGTAGCTTCACAGCCGACAGTAATACAACATTATTATTAATCTAAACATTATAATTATGAAAGACTGATCATATTAAGCCAAGCTACCTCATGCCACGTCATATTGAAAATTAAACTTGCCAAGATGGGATTAGATTTGCTGATTATTTTCATATTCTCTATTAAAAAAATTTACTACACCATAAACCTTTTCAGACACCTCCAAGCAAAGTTTCCAGTGACGAAGACGTAAGTTATGAAGATGACTTCGAAAGCTACGAATCAGACTTCGATTCTTACCATAGTTCTACACCTAGTGAACAGAACGGAAGTGATGAAACCGATGATAAGGATAGTGAAGGAAATGACGATCATGAGAGCGTGGCAGTTGAGACTTTAAAAGAAGTAAAAGATGAAGAGAACATGCTGGATTCTGGTAAGTTTTGGTATACCTACAGTAAAATGAAGAATTCCATCCTAGACATTTTAGAGCCATTTCCCATAAGCATAAACATGATTGATTGTACATGTATTTTTTTATTCGATAGTTTAGATGGACAAATAATAGAAAAAAAGTTTCGACGGCAAAAAAGCAATTTAAAGTACCTACTCAAAAAAAAAGTTAAAAATAGCCAACCGACCCGGGCTTTTTAAACGCCCTCCATTTGGCGCTTGGTGTGGTGACGTCACAGTCTGTGACAACACAAATAAGTGTCAAGTCAATGTCAAACACTCCTTCAAAACACATTGACATTTTGATTGTTGTCATAGATTGTTACGTCACATTCGCTCTGACCAATAGCGTAGCTTTTCAAGTATTTGAATATACAACATTTTTTCGTCACTTAAAAAAAAAAATCTCCATCAAACAGAAATTTTATTCAAACATATTGTTGGAGGTATAATTCTGAAGTAATATAGTTTATTTAAAAAAATACTGGATTCGTATTTGAATCATGCATAATATACTGAATAGATTTACTTCTAAAGTTCTAAATAAAGAATGACGCATCAAGAATTATGTTTTCTATTCCAGGCAGTTTTGACCTCCGTGACCGTTCAGCGAATAAAGTTAAACCAGTCGCTTTAGACTTTATTCTGGAGACAGCTGAGGGCAGTGAGAAGCCTAGCTCATTAACTGACGAGGGTTTCCAAGAGATGAGCTGTTCCAGCGCTGTATCCAGCATACGGACGGTGCACACAGAAGTTACTGACAGGTTTGTGCAGTAGCGTAGTCACTACTAGTTATCATCAGGTCAGTTTCCAGTTTCACCGGATGCTGCTGAATGTTGAATGCAGTACGAAACTACCTTTTGGAAGGGGCAACTAGAATCAGTTCTATCTCTTTGTTTTTGACGTTCAAAAGTGCCTTTTATGTGCCTATTTGACATACATTATTTGACTTTGACTTTGAGTATTTTACATGGAGCGACTGCCTATCTTACCTATACAACCCAGTTACTGGGACACACGATACCCCTTAGCTAAGATTGGTAGTTAGACTTTCGAGCTTCTGACTGCACAAGACGAGTGTCAAAGATTTACGAATGACAGCCGGGACCAAAGTGCCACATGCGGAGGATATTCATCCGTGAGTGGAGATACATAAATGTGTGCCTGTCATATCTTGGGCAGTCAGCCTCGCTACCATATTCTTACCATCTTACTGATTGGCTACTTTTTATATGGCATGAGCTATCATTATTTAGTTCAGAGGCCCTAGACAAAGTGACATTCTGTCAGCGATAACGATAATAGAAAAGGCAAAACTGTATAGGACTGACATAAGCTATCGAAAAGTATGTCAATCCTGTTGAAAGTCGTTGTAAAAATACGAAACGCTTTCGAAGCGATTGTCACTTGTTTAGGCCCTCAGGCCTCGACAAGTGACAATCGCGTCGAAATAGCGATTGTCACTTGTCTCTTGTAGAATTTCACTGCTGCAGCGCTGGGCCAAATTCCTGTCTTATCATATTCAAGATCAAGTTTATGAAGTAGGATTTAACAGTTCCACTTATTTCGAATGTTTTTATTTTCAGACCTCTATTTATTAATTTCACGAAATCAAAGGAGAATAGACGAAAGAAACTCATAGGAGATAGGCTAAGACAACGCGCAAAGGATTTGCTAAGCATTATAACTTTGCACGAAATGTCATACAGTCTGTTTGAAATGAAACCAATTTCGTATGACCTCTTTATGGCGACCTTCGGGAGATCGAATTATACCCAAATTGCTGTACAAACGTTTGATGATGGGATTACTGAGGAAATACAAACAGATGATATAGAATGTGAGCATAAATGGACCCAACACCCAGTTGAATTTACAAAAAACGATATTTGTACTAAACAAAAAGTCGAAAGTCGAAAATATAGTAAAAATATGGAAGATTATTTAACTAAGTTCACTTTTTTGACTACGCATTCTGTGGATGTAGAAAAGAATAATGCGATTAACTTAGATGGAAATTATAAAACAGACCCGTTACGCATCTTCTTTGAGCAGAAAGATGGCGTCGGACCCAGCGAAATGTTGCCATACGAAACATACAAATCGAAATTAAAAAAGAATGACTATAATACTCATCGTTTGGGAAAGTTTTTAAAGAGAATAGAAAGTAGAATATGTAATGTTTTGAATTCTAACAGTGGCAACACAGAACTGACCGAATTAAATATTACCAATTATCCATTTAGCAAAGGCTATGTATCTATTTCTCCGAAATTAATAACGGCTGAAAACCTTTCTTTTCTAAATAGTACAAGCATTTCACAAATGTATTTTTCTGAAACAAAATCAAATCTATTAATGACAGTCCACAAGAATGCTCAGAATGTGACGCTTAAAAAGTGTACGATTTGTCTATGGGACATTAGTGTTGCCACGCGAGAACCTATAAAACTATTAACAGCTATAGACAATGTAGCTAAAGGAAGATTAAGAGGAACTACTGTTGGATATTTTGTTGCTGCTTTAGAAGATGGGTAAGTTACACTTTATTTTATAAACTACTACCCACCGCTGCTGCGCACGGTTTTTACGACATAACTAAACATCGAGATTTATTTATTATTATGTAAGTTTAACGTAGGTATAATACGTACACATAAACGTTCCGGAATCAATTTTCTAAAGTATGGTTAAAAAAGCATCAAAATCCTTTGGGTAGTTTAGAAAAACAACGCGGCTATAAAGACCCGAAAAGCGAGTTTATTTTATAATATTAGGTATAAAAAACAAATAAGTACCTAAACAGTAAAATAACATCTTTTCAATGCCTGGTTTCAGTTCAGTACATCTTTGGGATTTATCAGAAGAACCGACATGGAGGGACAATGTTGCCAGCGAGGAGAAACCTACTGAATTAGTAGAAATAAATGAGAAAGAACTCACTGAGTTCGAGAAGCATCGGGAGTGGAACAATAAGAATAGTAATGTCGGATTGGATGCTGTAGGTTTAAAGTTTTAAACTTTTCTTTGATTTCTTAATTAAGAGCGATATGCCCGTTTTCACTAAAGCGAGGCAACACCTAAACAGAATTCCGAAATAAAAGCGCGCTGTTCGGTTTTCAAACAACAGATGCATGCATTTAGGTGTCGCCTAGTTGCTGTGAATTTTTCGTTGAGATTAACTTCAGATTTTTCATAAATTTCCGTGTTATTGCCGTGAGATTTCAGTTTTCGGACGTAATATTTTCACTGAATGCAAGTCAGCTGGGCGTCCCAAATAGTTATTTAGTATGATAGTAATGAATGATAGCACTAAAGTCTTATGAGGTTTGGTTTTTGCTTCATTTAACATTACATCACGCCTGTATTCCCCGAAAGGGTGAGCAGAGGTGTACCTACAGTACGCTCACATGTCGCCAAAATGTTATAATCTCTAATAAGGTAATTAAATAATACCACTATTAGACTTTAGCTATTTTTTTTTGAAAACCCAACGTGCATACAAAAATTACTTTTACAAATCAACATGGCAGCGCTAGTGCTACCCCTCACCGATACTGGTGCTTGACACTGACAATGACAAGTGTCATGAATACCAGTCCCATGTTGAAGGGGGCGAGCGCATTGCTATCAACTGGGCAGAAATCCAGAATCGGGGCTGATACTGAGAAATTCCAGATAGAAAAACCCATAACACTTTGCCCAACCCGGGAATCGAAGCCAGGACCTCATACTCATCAGTAACACTTGTGACCACTAAGCCGGCGCCAGACACAGTCACATATTTGAACGTGAGGTACGGTAATAAATATGAGATCAAATTTGATCAAATACCCAAACACCCGTGCGTCACATGTCAAACTCAAAGTCAAATTCAAATAATTTATTTCAAATAGGCACATTATAGGCACTTTTGAACGTCAAAACCAAGAAAGAAATAGAACTGTTTCTAGTTGCTCCTTCCAAAAGACAATTTTCGAAAAAAAAATGTCTCTTTAAAAAAATGTTTTACAATATTTTGTATACATCAATTACATAATTACATGTGAATACGATGCACCTACATGTGTTCAAGCAAGTGTTCAAATATTGTTGCTATGTCGGGCGCCGGCTCTAGACTAACGAGGAAGTCGTTTAATTTTAATGATTTAAATTTCAGCCCAGCATACCTTGCGCTCTACAATCGTGTGCATACACGAATAGTGCTTTGAACATGAGCAGTGGTGATCCTACTGACAGCATAGTCGGTCTGGAGGTGACTGGTGACCCGCATTCTATCATAAGTCAGGAGGGGGGACGACGGATTTTAGGACAGGTAAATTTTATAAATTAGCTAGCTGCCCCCTGTGGTTTGTCCCGCATAAGTCTCGATCCCGTAGGAATGTCGGAATAAAAAGTGTCTTATGTCCTAATCCAGGTTATGGTCTACCCATGTGCCAAATTTCATCCAAATCTATTCAACCGTTTTAGCGTGAAAGCGTGACAAACAAACAAACTTTCTTTCGAATTTATAAAATTATAATTAAGTTACGATTAGGATTAGTTAGGATTTGACAAGATATGTAAGTTTATGGTGCTTTATGAAGCTTGCGCAGAATTAATCATTCTAATAATGTAAAGGCAATATAACACGATTCAACCAAATTAATTTAGTTTGGTTGAAAGGTGCGAAAAGAAAGCTAGCTTCATTTGATGTTTTATTTAAATAAAATTGTGAACGTTGTTAGTAATTTTGGTTAATTAATTAAACCAAGTCAAAGTGAAAGATTTATTTGCAAATAAATATGACATATACCTATCTATCTAGATAGACATATAACTATCTAACTTTATGGCGCTTTTGCCGCTAAAAGTAGCTCATCAATATAAAGACTTTTTTAAATTATTTCAGGTTGTATCGCTACAAAGTATAGGCATCCTAACAATATGGTCAATAGTACAACAAAAATCAAAGACGATCCCGCCAGACATTGGCAAGGCATTCTGGTCCCGAATGAAACTAGAGAAGACCCAAACAATATCATTATTAGACCACATAGAACTCCCGCTAAAAGACCTACAAAGTGGCGATTTAAAACCAAACTTCAATTTAAACGCAGCAAAAAGAAGAATGATGAACAGAAAGCCAGAAAAAATAATAATAAAAAAAGATGTTTCCCGCCCAAAATCCGCCATTAGTTTTGACTTTGACAGTGACAGACCATCTAGTGCTGCCAGTGCTAAAATTAAAAGAGTGTTGTCAGTTGAAAAAGATGTTTCAAAAAATTGGGAGAGTGGCATTGTTTGTGAGGACTTGAAAGTGATGAATTGGAAGGATCGGGATCATTATTTGATTGCTAAAAACTGTGGTGAAGTTTTATGCTGTAAAAGGATTCTCGGAGCCATTAAAGTGAATAAGTTTTGTGTTGCAAGTAAGATCTTTTTTCATTACACAGGTATTTTAGTCCTAGAGAATAAATTCATAATACATATTGTATAGAACCGAAACCGCCGTTTCAAACGCGTCCAAAATATAGACATTATCTACATCTTCGGGGTGTATGATACGTCCAATTTTCCAGGATAGTATTTCAATTAAAAGGAGCTCGTGGCTTAATAATAACAGCCGCACCGGTCGATCCATCAGGTTAAGCTACGCTTGCCGGGGTTGGTCCGTGGATGGGTGACTATCTTTACATTCCGAGACTCCTCCGTGCCTCGGAAAGCACGTTAAGCCATTGGTCCCAGCTGTTATTCGTGGATCTTAGACAGTCGTTACGGGTCGTCAGAAGCCCGAAAGTCTGACCACCAGTCTTACCAAGGGGTATCGTTTTACCCAGTTACTGGATTGTGGAGGTTAGATAGGCAGTCGCTCCATGTAAAATACTGGTACAGCTGCATCCGGTTAGACTGGAAGCCGATCCCAACATAGTTGGTTAAAAAGGCTAGGCAGATTGATTGATTGATTTCAGTAAAAAATAAGGGATTGAACACTTTCATATCGAAGAAAGAGCGAGAGAGACGCAATCTAAACACTTTTTCTCCCTTTTTAGCTGACGCATCATCAGTGACCTGTATAGAAATATCGCCGCACCGACTACCATATTTCCTAGCTGCCACCGATACTGGGACAATCAGCGTCTGTTCCTTACTTGAAAATAGGTTTCTGCTTACATTGGATTGTAGGTGAGTCATCAATTTTCTTCTAGACTATATCAAGTGATTTTATTGCTGCTAGCTGCGCCCGCGGTTTCACCCGCGTTATTCTCGATCCCGTGGGACTATCGGGATAAAAAGATATCCTATGTCCTATTCCAGGTCATGATCTACTCCTGTGCCAAATTACATCCAAATCTGTGCAGCCGTTTTAGCGTGAAAGCGTAACAAACAAACTCACTTTCGCATTTATTTATAAGCAATATTATTAATAATAACTAATATCCTTACTAATATTATAAATGCGAAAGTAACTCTGTCTATCAGTCTGTCGCACTTTCACGCCAAAACTACTGAACCGATTTAAATAAAATTTGGTACACAGATAGTCTAGAGCCCGAGAAAGGACATTGGCTACTTTTTATCGAAATACCACGCGGGCGAAGCCACGGGCGGAAGCTAGTTACTAATAAGCAATACCTATTGTTAGTTAGCCTAGTAGTCGTAAGCGCAACTATTAAAGCCCCATTTATACAATGAAAGTTTCTTGTCCGTAGCATACAATAAAAAACCAGGCAAGTGCGAGTCGGACTCGCGCACGAAGGTTTCCGTACATTATCTATAAAAACGGCAAAAAATCACGTTTGTTGTATGGGAGCCCCCTTAAATATTTATTTTATTCTGTTTTTTAGTATTTGTTGTTATAGCGGCAACAGAAATACATCATCAGTGAAAATTTCAACTGTCTAGCTATCACTTTTCATGAGATACAGCCTGGTGACAGACGGACAGACCGACAGACAGCGGAGCCTTAATAATAGGGTCCCGTTTTACCCTCTGGTTACGGAACCCTAAAAATAGAATCAACCACTGTCTTGCATCGGCTAAACATTGTTTAGATGAAATTTTATTGGTGCTTGAACGCATGGCATGCCACAGGCAATTAAATTGCAGCGTTGGGTCCTGGAACCAGCTATCTAATTGCAGAACTTATTTTTGTAACCGATTATGACTAATTGGTTTCATTTTGACAGTTCAACAACATTCATTGCGTTATTTACGTTGTCGAGCAGATATTTTTTTTAAGCATTTGGTGCCAGCTGTCATTTGTTGATCATAGACAGTCGTTACGGGTCAGAAGTGCGAAAGTCTGACAACCAATCTTACCAATGGGTATCGTATTACCCAGTAACTGGGTTGTAGAGGCCAGTTATGCAGTCGCTCCATGTAAAATACTGATATTCAGCTGCATTCGGTTAGACTTGAAGCCGACCCCAACATACTTGGTAAAAGGCTAGGCAGATGATGACTTATTATAACTAAGAATTCATGGTAACCGTTTGCGTGATGATTTCTCTTACAACGTGTGTACTTCTGGCAAAGTGCTATAACCCCTCCGCGAAAATAGAGGCATTGGGTGGTGTTTACATATACATATTGATGTTAAAGGCATTACAGGAACATCCAACCTAAGGAGATTGAAAAGGTCCAGTCAGATCACAAGGGTAGATACATCAGCACTGTTTCCAATCGCTCTCATCAGCATGAGGGAAAAGGCTCTAAGGTAAGATATTTTTCATGTATTATGTAGTTTTGTTAATGACGATTGGTCCAAGGCGCCTGATCAGTAGGGTGGAATAGACAAATTGAGTGACTATATTAACGTGCCAATTTGAGTAATGTAATTAGACTGTATCAGTCTCATTTTGGTCGCTCCTAAGGAATAATCACTATGGCCAATAAAAGTAAGTCAATGATTGTAAATCTCCCGATGTCTTTGGATTCTAATTCGGTGGATGTACATAAGGCGAAAGCTTCAGGGTAAACCGCGAAATTCAATTTTTCTTACGTTTTTTGCTATTTGCAGGTCAGTATCAGGTTGTATGTTGATTTAAATAGAATCATGATCATAAAAATCATCAATACAACTCTCTGAGTTCATAATTATAATCCTATTGTATGACTATTTCATGAAATCATGACATTTGAGGATTAATCTAACAAGGAGTTGTATTCCTGTATCTAATGATTATAATTCTGTAATGCCAAGTTTGCTACGGTCGCGAATCATATTTTAATCAACACTGTGGGATGGAGTGTGGGATATCATCAAATGACTTCTCCCACTCTGGGCGGAGCGGGAGGGCGTGTCAGACTTTTACTGACTTAAACCCACCCGTGTTCCTTCAGTTGCCTATTGCCAAGGTCCCGGTATCCCTTTCGGACTTTCCCGCAACCCTGAATACAACCTAACTCTGACTTGCAAATTGCAAAAAACGTAAGACAATTTTAATTTCGCGGGCTACCATACCCCTTAGGTGGGCGTTATAACACCCTGCCAATCCACTTGTAGGTAGATTAATTCTTGGTCAATGAAACTATAGCTTTTACATTGGGATGCAATTCTTATTACTGATTAATTAATATAATTGACAACATTTCAAAACTGACAGGACCGTAAAACAGAAATACCGTTTCTTTATTTTCGTGTCCTGAGTTCAATAATATTTTTTTTTTTTTTTTTCATTTCGTCATTTTTGAGAAAAATTATAAAAATCAAAAAACATGTCATGACGTCACATAAACGGTGGAATGAGGTAGTTACCTTTGCCTAAGCATTCCTATGTTTTAGATGAAAATATTAAATGTCATATGATGTCATACAAGACGTCAATCTCAGAAGTTTGTTTACATTATTCTCATTGTTTAAATATCTGTATAGATTATTATTGATGAACTTTAATTAAAAATACACGCTGCTTATGTGCTTACTACGTAAATATTGTCAAATTTTGATTGATATTTCGCCAATAGAATGGATCCCAATGAAACTTATACGCCAATGAAGGAACCAAAATATTGTTTTGTACCAGCCTGCCAAAACAATTCTAGAGATGCTCAAAAAGCATTTTTTGCGGTGCCTAGCTCAGCAAAACAAGAGTGGTGCAATGCTGTGGGTATATCATGTCCTAAACGCGTTATATATGTATGCGAAGATCATCTCAATGTAAGTACCTAAATGATAATGATTTTTCCGCATACCAGAACACAATGCATCATGCCGTCATGCAGTGCTTATCTTGTTCTAAATTTTGTTCCATTACCCGTTTGTATATTAAGCAATATTGTAATAACTGTTACCAAACCTAATAAATAAGTTCATAAACCCCCCCAGTGCTATCACTTTGCAGCAATATTTCACTGCATACTATTTTGTTAATCATTATGTGAAGTATCTAAGGCGACCCACCGACCGTATCAAAATATATAGTTAAACCTACATGCCTATATTTTGATAATATAATGATTTTAACTTATCATGTAGGCTGTTACTAAGACACATGTAATATAAATTGAAATTATAATTTATCTTTTAGTTGGAGGAAGATGTGGAGAACTACCGGTATTGGATAACAATGAAAGTGCGACCAAAGTTGAAGTCTCGGCTACCACATTCTCTTGTCAGGACTTCAACTGATCATCAAGAAATTATTGAACCAAGTCCCAGTACATCTTCAACAACTTCTTCATCATTTATGAAAATTAATATGGATACGGACACACTTTGTAAAAATCCATTCACTACAAAAGCTAGCAAAGGAGTACAAGTAAAGCCAAGAACATCAGATCGAACTACTTATTGTGCCATTTACCAGAAGAAGATAAAGAAACCTTTGTTTGAAGAAGATGATGAGATGGAAGAAGTGTTGTTACCTTCAACACAAGGAAGTTCTACCTCTGCGGAAATGTCGGAAGTTTCATCAGAAATCCACATTAAAACTATAACACAGGGCAGAAGCTTTATGCTTGACCTTATAAAAAAAAAAACACAGAGTTACATAGGATTACCAAATAATTATTATTGGTTGATAAACTATTTAGAAATGAAATTGGATGTAAAATCTTTTAATATAATAGTAACTTTGTATAAAATTAAAAATAATACACCCTTCTACCAAATCTCAGATATGTTTGAGGTGTCATTAACCACATTATGGAGAATATTTTTCAGGACTTTGAGTATTCTATCCAAGTTCTTCAAACAATTAATTTATTCTCCCCGTGTATATGATGTCAAAAGAAATTTGCCAGCCTCCTTCAAAACGAATAAAGAATATTCAAATGTTTTTTGCATTATTGACTGTTTCGAGATAGAAATTGAAAAGCCGTCAAATCCTATTACCCAGTCTCTAACATGGTCACAGTATAAAAATGCTAATACTTTAAAATACTTGATAGCTACAACACCTGATGGTTTTGTCAATTTTGTATCTGTTGGTTTTGGGGGTCGTATATCTGATGCCAATATAGTAGAAAACAGTGGTTTTTTGGATGTGCTGCCACCTAAGTGTACTGTATTGGCAGACAGAGGATTTAAACATGTTGATGTTTTACTAAGTAGAAATCAGAATAACCTACTTCGGCCACCCAGTGTATCAAAAGATCAAAAATTGACAAAGCAGGATGCTATCAAAAGCAAGGTCATTGCCAGTCTGCGCATCCATGTTGAGAGGGTAATAAGAAGAGTAAGGCTATTTAAAATTTTGAAACCACACTCTGTAATTAATAATAAATTAGTTCAACATGCAGATGATGCAGTTATTGTGGCATGTGGGTTGATAAATCTACATAGTGCTATTATTAAAAATGAATAAAAGACATAAATACTGTATTGATTTTTATTTTGCACTTTGTAAAATAGTCTTAAAAATAAATTGTTTCCAAAACTCTTCAGCAGCATCTAATAAACCTTTCACATATGTTTCATCATACTCTACCCAGTACTTATGTAGGAGTTTTGTCTGTTCAAAACTAGGATCAGCAATACAAAACAGTCCTTTTAATTTTTTTGCAGCATGCATTTGTACCATTATCTGAGCTTTATATTTTTCGTACAGTACACTGTCTCTCACATAACTTTTCATTGTTTTATCACTTATAGGGCACTTTATTTCAATAACAAAGTCCATACAAATCCCGTCAGGTGAAACTCCAATGATAGGGGATATTAAAATCAACCCTGTGTGTTGAATTGCTCCAAATTCTTTTTCCAACTCCTTAAGTACTTCTTTTTCTAATGACTTGCCCCTTTTGATAGCTTTTGTTTCTGGTACCTTGTAACCTCCTAGAATGCTTTGTACTAAAGCACCATTTTCTGTTTTACAGTGAATAGCTTCATAGATCCTGGACCCTGTGACTCTGCCTTGACGCATAGAGTGCCACAGTTTTGAGTCTGCTTGAGCTTTTGTAGCTTCAGCAATAGTTTCAACTACATCTACAGTAATAGTTGTTGCAGAAAATGATTTAAAATTGTCATAGCAGTGATCATCTACTTGGTGCACAAACTGGAGTACTAAATTAAATACACTAAAGTCATTTAACTGGGGCTGGTGATTCCCACAGTAATTTAAAATCATTCCTGTAGTAACTTTACGCCTCTTGCACTCTTCGGAAAACATTGAAATATTGACAGTCATGTCTATATTATCTGGGGTTCTTTTCATTTTGCCAATGTTTTTTGCCAAAATAAACTTCTGGTCACCTACAGCACCAGCAAGTTTTGGTTTACTCCAATAACACTTAGTTGACGTAGTAGAAGGTTCATCTGACCGTTTTATGAGCCAAATGGCAAAACATATCGCGTGTTTGCATCCTCCTGCAGAAGCTGCACAGTCGTTGCATTCTACTGTGATAATCTTCTCGATAGATTCATCGATTACAGCTGTAACCTGATATAGCTTTGATTTTACTTTATGTTCGGGTGTTACCCTGCATTTAACGGTGCATGTGTTTCCTTCTCGTTTTACTTCTACATATCCTACAGCTGTGTCAACATAAGCTTCCCGTGATGCTAGTAATGCCTTGGCACTACGTGTTTCCGCAATATTGTAGCATTCATTTTCGTGCATATATTGCAATAGCATTAAATAATCTACTTTCGGCAAGTTTCTACTATCGGCAACTAGAAATCCTTCCGAAACTTTCATGGTTACTTAATAAAAACAAAATTAGGTTAATAACACTTGAAAATAAGAAAATTTCCGAATTTAATTGAAAACAAACTATAAACAAGTTAAGGCGCCAACGAGTTTGACAAGCTGGCAAAGTGACAATGTCAAATTGTCAAGGCAAGTGTTACATGACAGTGACATCAATTTTTTTTTTTGACGGGTCACAGTTAGGCAAAGGATATAACGCTATTCCACCGTATACATGACGTCATTTGGCGCTTACGTCTTTTTAGAATACACCGAATTTCAAAGTTGAAATTATGAATGAAAAGTACATAATTTCGAAAAACGGAAAAATACGGGTGCCCTAGTTTTGGATTTACTTTTAAATAACGTAATAATACATGCATGTTAAAAATATGAAATGTTGTCAAGAACTAATGGTGCGTTTCATGAGCTGCGGAGGAAGTTTCAATATGGCAATAGGTTTCGGATTTGGAAAATCAAGATCAAGAACTCTCGAAATGCGCCCAAGAAATTCCCTTGCAAATGTCAATGTAATTATTAAGTATTCATTTTTCTCTTAAACATATAGTAGAATGAGAAATCTGTTTAAAAATGTAGAAGAAAAATTCGTACTAGTAACTTTTCTATAAGTTTGTGGCGGCATCTACATCGTCACATGCGAATTACACATCGCACTGACGTCGTCAGTGAGGTGTAGGTAGGCAGGATGACCGACAGTCTCAGACCAAATAAAAAAAACCAAGACATAGCGCTACGAACAATACAGTGAAGCATGCCAAAATTACACCTCCGCTCTGTGCATACACACTCGAATGTTTACGAAACCGGCCACACGTCACTGTTGATAGCGTTCTGTCTTGGTTTTTTATTTGGTCTGAGACTAATGTCACGCAAAATCCTACATCGCGCAAGCAGAGTCTGCCGCGCGACTGTCAACGTCCTGACATCAATCGTCGGGCAGTTGCCCGCCAGACACAATACCCGTTTGGTCGGAGGATCCTCCCTTTTCTATGGAGGATGAGTGAACTTTACAACCTGTTCCTCATGCCTCTATAATTTACTCAATGTCGCCGAAATAAGAATACCCACTACTCCGTTTCCTACTACCCACAGTCGCCCAAGGCAAAAGGCAATTGTATAAAGATGGGTTTAGACGAAACAAGCGAATTCACAGTCTACCACCACTCTGTGAAATTCTCTTTGTGTAACACAGGGACAGTATCAGTATGAGAGACAGCAATTATCAATAAAATCCAGAAAATAATGCTCTTCTAACTCATGCCCTAACTCTATGTTCGTTTAGTCTATGAATGAATTCTTTCATTTCGACAATGCCCTTAAACCTAGAGGCGTTCTGTCTTCTCTCGTATCGGCTCAAAATTAAGGTAAATGAATAGTTAATGCCGTAGTAATAATAACGACTGCCTGCCTAAAATATCGTCCACTAGTGGCGAAACTTGAATATACATGGCACATTCTAGTATCGCTTATGGAGGCCATGCTTATTGCATCCAAGGATATGATACTTTAGGGTCGATTTGTCAACTTTTATCTAAGGAACAAATATTGCGGTTTGACAGGTTTTGTATAGAAAATAATGTCAAACCGCGATATTTATTACTCAGAGTTATCTGACGGTTGAAAATTCTGTCCTTAATAATACCTATGTTTTATCTCCTCCAGCTGTCAGTAACATCGTTATCCTGGTCCCACATCAATCCGTGCTGCCTCTTCGCCTCCCTACAAGATGACAGCTTGGTTGAATGGGAGCTTTCGTTCAGCGATATCTACGCTAAATGGGCGGGAGATGCCGCGGCGAGCGCATGTTCAGCTGGGGACAGTACGCTGGTAGGCATTCGTAGCGACATCTGTTTTGTTATAATTTTTTCCTACTTTAAAAAGGAGGAGGTTCTCAATTCGTCTGTATGATTTTTGAATGTTTGTTACGCAATTACTCCACCAATTATGAATTGATTTTGTTGATTATTTTTTTGTTACGTAGGTCATGCTTCAGAGGTGGTCACATAAAATTGTATTAACTTTATTTGCGTAGTTTTTGAGTTAGCTTAGGTACCACAGCTAAAAAGTGAAAAACAAAATCTTTTTCCAAACAAATAACAAACTCCTTCCAAAAAAAAAAACACTAAAAAGTGAAAAATAACTTTAATTTCGGAATGCAGAAGGCAAATAAATGGCTTTGGTTTTCAATTTTCGAATTTGCCACCGAAATTCGCAATTTATTAACCAAAACCAAAGCAATTTATTTGCCTTCTCGTCTCACTTCTTATAATTTTCTTCGTTATTTAAAAATAAGCCATCATTTCGTTTCCCAGGCCCTGTTGACACCAGAAGGAGAGATCCAAGTGCACAAACTGACGAACGAACATCGGACCAAGGAGTATTTGCTTCTATTCGAAAAGTATCTCGCACTTTTGTAAATAATTGTTAATTTAATGTTTTGTATTTAAGACTGTCACCTGATCTCTTAGTTTATTATAGAATTTAGAAAGTTTTTTGATTGTTTTTTTTTTGAGAACACATTTTTTAGGTGTCGGTTGAATTTGAAATAATTCTGCCGAGATTTTACGGTCCAAGAGCAATTATGTTTCGGGTTTACCTGAGTAGATTCGCAGTCAGCCTAATTAATAGGGAACATGCATGTATTTTTTAAATATTTTTATTCGATAGTTTACGACGCCAAATAATAGTTTAAAAAACAATTCGACGCCAATAAAGCAATTTAAAGAATTTAAACTACTTTTTTTAAACTTCCTTCCGAGCCTCGCATTTGGCGCGCTTGGTCTGGTGAAGTGACAGTCTATGACAAAAAAACAAACAAGTGTCAAGTCAATGTCAAACACTCCTACAAAACACATTGACATTTTGATTGTTGTCATAGACTGATACGTCACATCCGCTCTGACTTCGTGATTCTGATAGCGTCGCTTTTCAAGTATTTCAATTTCCCAGTTTCATTGGCACTTAAAAAAAAAAAACTCGCTCAAAAAGAAATATTATTCAAAAATATTGATGGAGGCAAAATTCTAAAGTAATATAGTTTATAAAAAAAAATACTTGACCCTTATTTGCATCACATGCATATTCCCTGTTATATTTCGGCTTTACCCGAGTAGATTCGCAGTCAACATAATTAATTGCAATTAAAATATCACCACTCTGAAATTAATATATTTCATTCCAAAACGGTGATAAAAGTTTGTAAGTAGGTACCTAACTCTTACCGTAAAGCCCGATTTACATTGGTCAAGTGTTTAGCGAAGTTGATAAGTACAATGAGTAAGTACAGTGGCGTAAACCGATATTTTAAATTCAGCGTATACAGGTATACACCGTTATCCTTGAATCCAGTGGTTTGGTTTCATTTAAAGAACGTAAAATAAATATAAATTACGACTTAAAAAAAAAAAGTTTACATTTTACCACAAGAATACTTCACCCTATACGCAACGAACTTGCGTCCTAACACGGGCGGGGGGCGCGGGTGAACTGACCGGCCGCGAGCGCGACCTCCTCAGTCAGTCAGCTGTTTCGCTAGTGAGCGAGCGCACGTAATGTAATGTCGCGTCGTTAGTTAACACACTGTACATAAAAAAATAAATTATAATTTATCTGCAAATGGACACATGGCATTTAATTTTGAAAGAATCACTAATTCCTCTTCTTCACCACATTTTCCTTTTTACTCTTCCTTTTTACTCTTCTGACACAAGCTTTGACAGCGAACTGCAAGAGCGCGATGAGCACCGCGAACACTGCGAGGAAAGCGAGCACGAGGTCGAGCATCCAGCGCTCGTGCCAGCTGTACTTTAGACAAACAGAGCGGAGGTGGTATGCTCCTGAAAAATAAGGTTGGATCAGATAGACAGTAAAAGAAAATCCTAACTTAACGTCGGTGTGGCAACACGTCGTGTTCTGGTTTGCCGTCGTCATCCTGAGGATGCCTCGTTGTGAGGTGAAACACATGTCAATTTCTTACAGGATTTTTCATGACTCTCGGAGAAAAGTTAAGCGGAATAGGTTACTAAATATATCTACGTTTATTGTATTTTATAGACGACGTTAACCAACCAATCGTTGGGATGCTAGGTATAGATTCTTGATTGAGATGATGATAAGGCACTTTTTTTTTGTTCTTGGTATATCATCAAATGTCTTCTCCGGCTCTGGGCGGGAAGGCGTGTCAGACTTTCACTGACTAAAACCCACCCGTGTTCCTTCAGTTGCCTGTAGCCAAGGGTCCCGGTATCCCTTCGGACTTTCCCGCAACTCTGGCAGGATGATGATAAGGCCTTACCTTTGCTTTCAATAGCGAGTTTCACGTAGAAAGCGATCAGGTCTGATGGCGGTGCGGGCCGCGCGCGGAATATCTTCGACAAGTATTTTGCCTGGTTGTAGTAGCTGTAACCAAGAAAATTATTCTTCGTATTCATAAAGATACACTCAGTAATTATGGTCCAAGTCCTGAACGCGAATTTGTGAACTAACTAAACCTACTAGATTTGTGAAAAGATGCCAAGTAGCTTCTCTAGTTGGTTGAGGTGATTTCAAATTAAAAAACTTTAAAATTTGATTTGGGTTATAAATTATGCCAGAGATGCTTTTAAAGTTCCCCAGACATGTAAGTTGAACGAATTTTTTGTAAAGTGCCTCAGCTGCCGAAGCGACGCTGACTTTCGAAAGAAAAAAGCGGGAAATGGGGTTGGCATATGGAGCAGTTATGCGGGGTAGGCATAGTTACAAAACCATGTATATTAATGGGAAAAATAATGTTATAGGTAATAGCATTATTTTCAAATCAATTATTTTCAAATTTGCAAATCTATTAAATTCATACGTAAAAGAAACACTCTGTACACGCACACTTGTATTTCAACACCGGCACTTTAGGCACCCGACCCACAGCCGATGTTTTCGGCTGCCGGTGCCGGCAGTAATGTATCGTTGCGGCAGCGGAGGCACCCCGTTTTTTCTTATTTATTAAATGTAGCTAAATACATGTACCTATATTCTGCGGGAACACAGATACCATAACCATCAAGTGAGAGAATGGTCGAATAGAAGACTTTCGATTTGAAATTTTTTTTATCTATAGGTAACGCTTTTAGGGGTATGACGAACTGGGTGTAAAGTTCACTCATCCTCTATCGAAAAGGGAGGATCCTCCGACGATTCTTGTATATAAATGTCCATTGCGCGGTAAACTCTAATTGCGCGATGCAGGATTTGTGTGACGTCAGGTCTTTGATGCGTAGTTCGCATGTGGCGATGTAGATACCGCCATATGCTAACGCTACGCTTTCATGTGGGATGCCTTTTTCCAGTTGTGGAATGATGGAGAAACTTACCTATCATTACTAAGCATCTCTTTGAGCGCTACCCCCAACTCCTCAGCCACATCGGGATGGAAGTCGACCCTCAACGCGTACCCAGCGCGTTTGGCTCGTTCAGCGTTCCCTGGCTGGTCTCCGAAGACTGGAACTGCTAGGAGAGGCACTCCAGCGTGGACGGCTTCAAGGGTGCTTAGTAAACCACCGTGTGTTATGAAGACCTTGATGTTTTTGTGCGCTGAAAAGTTAAGCCATGAGATTCTGATAAGACACCCTTCCTAAACACTAAATGCAATGTGCGCTTTTGTAATCTTTGATGATATTGTGGACGTAGACATCCATGTCGACCGACGTCGTCGTCGTTCGGGTCGATCAATCAGGTTAAGCTACGCTTGCCACGGTTGGTCCGTGGATGGGTGACCATCTTTACTTATCGAAACTCATCCGTGCCTCGGAAAGCATGTTAAGCCGTTGGTCCCGGCTGTCATACATACATAAAGATGGTCACCCACCCACGGACCAACCCCGGCAAGCGTAGCTTAACCTGATGGATTGACCCGTGCGTGTTATTACTTAGCCACGAGCTCCTCTGTATGAATAAAGTGAATAACGGTTTTAAGTAATAACTGATGGCCATATTTGTATAAGTTACAACAGCGTACACTATGTCTCACTAAAGAACAAAAGACTTGGCCATAAAGAAACTAAAAATATTACCGAGCACGCTAGGCTGTGGCAGCCTTGTCAAAAGTCAACTTAAGCCTTGTCAAAAACAATATAGGTCTCCTTAAAGACTACCATAGGTGTCATCAAAGATGAGCATAGGTTTCGTCAACCCATTGCGATCCTAGGGGTGCTTACCGACCACGCTAGGCTGTGGCAGCCACGGCCGCACGTGCACGTTGGGCGGCAGGCCGGTGAGCGGCTCCTCAAACTTCCACAGCACGGTGTAGGGCAGTGTGGAGAACAGTTTCAGCAGCGCCACACGTGTGTGCGGCTTCAGCTCCGCAGACTTCAACACTGAGCCCATGCTGAAGTACACTGCACCCTGGGGGGAGCCGTCCAGGAGGTCTTGTAGGTCCTGAAATAGCTCTTCGTGAAAGGAAAGCTGGTGTTGGGTAGTATTTGTTCCATTTTGGAACTCATGGGTGTCAGTAAAATGCTATGTTTGATTCCGTGATTGACAAAATGATCTGTGAGGTTCGGAATAGTGCAAAAACCGTTTGACCATACCTTAGGCAACGGAGCAGGTTTATCATCAATATGATACCCAGCAATGTTGATAGCATTCGGAGGCAGACTGAGCGCCGGTCCTATAGACTCGTGCGAGTTGGCCAGCAGGATGGACACGTTGTGCTGTGCCTCATGGAATGGGGGGAGAGGCACGCCACGTTCAGCTGCTAAAGGGGCGTAGATTTCCTCGTAAATAGCGGCCTGGCGGGGTTCATCAAACCTGGAGATTATAGAGAAAGATTTTTTACTATCTAGCGAAGCTCAGAGAAACTTTCCATTTCTTTTCTCTTGTGGGGAATCCTCATGGATACCATAATCTGGGGAGAATTAAAGGTTATAAGGGCTCTTAGTGACAAAAATCCCATGCATTTCTACTGTCACCTAAGTCGGTGGACGTCGAGAGGGCGGGATATACTCGCAAGCTCGCAAAATTTTTTGCTGAGATTTGATGTATCCAAAATTCCAAAGTTGAAGAACATTCCAAGTTTGACATGACTTCTTTAGTGTTTATATATGACCCACAAGTGATGATATTGAAATAATAGGCCATTCAGTATCGACGCAAACTAAGTGCTTGGGCAGACTGCAAACGCGGCGACTGGGAGACGACGTATTCAGAATTATGAAATTCATTTTGACCGTCCATAGCGGGCATGCGAGCGCGGGGAGCGGCGTGGGCTAGTTGGCGCGAAGAGCGCGCGGGCAACTCACGTCATAGCTAGTTCATATAAATGGCCGCAGTATGTGCGCGGGCGGCGAGCGGGAATCCGCGCTGGAGCGGGGGATCCCAAACTATGTAGTTTGAGTTGACGATGTGGCGGAATGAAGCCGCGTCCGACTGCGGACAGGCACAACTCGCGAGTACCCGCACCCGCGCCGCTCCCCGCTGCCAGTCTGGCCAAGCACTAACTAAATCGGAATTGCTCATGCCGCGTCAACGGCAAGGCAATGAAGATGTTAGGGGAAGTTATTGCATGAAAATGCTCCGAATGTTCTGTATTTTGCCTTTCGAAGCGGTTATAGATTAACGAATCTAGCAGTTACTTACCAGCTGTCCACAGTCATGAGCAAGTAAAACAGTCCATTCAGCATCCGCCGGCCCGTACTCATGGGCATCGGAGAGTCGTTGAAGTGCAGAGGCACCGTGCTTATGGACCGGACCTCATCTACCAGTGCTTCTAGGTTTGGGTGAACTCCTATAGAGCTGAGGAGAATCCAGGGAACTTGCTGAATGGCTGCGTAGCTGGAAGGTTAAATTATGGTTAAACTTGATTTCAGCAGAATATTGTTTGTTGAGGAGCTCGTGGCTAAGTATAATAACAGCCGCTCGCGTCGATTCATCAAGTTAACCTTCACTTGCCGGGGTTGGTCCGTGGATGGGTGACCATCTTTACATATCGAGATTTCACCGCGCCTCGGAAAGCACGTTAAGCCATTGGTCCCGGCTGTCATTCGTGTCTCATTGACAGTTGTTACGGGTCGTCAGAAGCCCGAAAGTCTGACAACCAGTCTTGCCAAGGGGTATCGTATTACCCAGTTACTGGATTGTGGAGCTGAGTTAGGCAGTCCCTCCATGTAAAATACTGGTATTCAGCTGCATCCGGTTAGTCTGGAAGCCGACCCCAACATAGTTTGGAAAAGGCTAGGCAGATGATGATCAGAATATTGTTTGTAATTAAGGGGAGCCTAGGAGTTCGTGGCTTAGTAATAACAACCACACGGGTCGATCAGATTAAGCTATGCTTGCCGAGGCCGGTCCGTTGATGGGTGAACATTTTTACATACTGAGTCCTCCGTGCCTCGGAAAGCACGTTGAGCTGTTAGTCCTGGCTGTCATTCATGCATCTTTGACTGCCGTTACGGATCAACGGAAGCAGAAAAATTTGAATTATTACTAAGTTAGACTCACCCAGCTTCAAACTCATTGATGAACCACGTAGAGATCACAGCATCGAACTGCTGTTCCACCAGCACCTTCCGAAGCTCTGGAGTCTCAGCAGAAGTCCGGGACACATTTCTGGCAAAATTCCTGATGAAGCTTATACTATTCCCAGAGTTCATCATATCAACGGCTGTGGAGAAGTCATATTTTATAATTACCCCATTGTTATTATTATCACTTTTGATCAGCCGCGGATGTGGTAAGGTATTTCGACATTCAACGCCTTTTTTTATGTTGGGAAATCATCAAAAGACCTCTCCCGCTCTGGGCGGAGCGGAGGGCGTGTCAGACTTTAACTGACTAAAACCCACCCGTGTTCCTTCAGTTACCAGTTGCCAAGGGTCCCGGTATCCCTTTCGGACTTTCCCGCAACACCGGCAGGACTTTCAACCCCTGGGTTTGTTTCGCCGTTTTTTCTCAGGGAGTAGAAAAGAAATGTCGACTCCATCTAGCTTATATTTTTATATTCGTAAAGTATCGTATGACGTGTCAAAGTGATTCCGATATCCTATTTACAGAATTAACAATTGCATTTCATTTCAGTATACTTCGAACCTCATTCAATTGACCATCACGTTAATCCAAGTGAAATGTTTGTGAATCAGCGATAATGTGTGCACATCATCGCTGATTCACGAACCTTTCGAATCCTGGTCTGAAATCGCCAGCAGAACTGAGGGCCTAGACAAGTTACAATCGCTTCCAAACCGTTTCGTATTTCTACAACGACTTTCAACAGGATTGACATAATCTTTTCGATAGCTTATGTCAGTCCAATAAATTTTTGCCTTTTCCATCATCGTTATCGCTGATAGAATGTCACTTTTGCTAGGCCCTCTGATCAATCGTTGACCTCTGTCATGCAGTGATACGGCTAAAGGCTGAATATTATTTAAGTAAGTACTTACATTTAAAAATCTCCCGGGTAGCTGGGAGGTCTATAATCGTCAGGTTTGCATGAACATCCTTCTGCTCATACGGAGTAGCCCAAGTTATCTGAAGAAACAAATTATATAAAAGACTTATCCACAAGACCCATTCATACATGTATTTTAAAATAAAGATTTTTATAAAATACAATAGACGTAGATATATTTAGTAACCTATTCCGCTTGACTATTCTTCAGTAGTCATAAAAAACCCTGTAAGATTGACCAATTGCAAACCAAAACGCGACCTGTTACCACACCGAGCGCTGGACGTAAAGTGAATCAAATCGCCCGTCAACCCCACTTATATAGGATTGCTGCACGTCGCGTTCTGGTTTGCAATTGGTCAATCGTCATCCTGAAGATGCCTCGTTGAGAGGTGAAACACGTGTCGATTTCTTACAGGGTTTTTTATGACTCTTGAAGAATAGTCAAGCGGAATAGGTTACTAAATATATCTACGTCTATTGTATTTTATAATGGATTTCCGCATGGTCACGCCTGAATCAATTAACTATCTTAAAGATTTTTATATTTTTTAAATATCTTTTTTGCATGTCAGGGGCCTAGTCTCTAGGTTTGTCAATGAAAATACGGGGCCCGTGTGATTGTAATTCGATACTCCGTAGTGAACCCTACTCCTCATTAATGATCTTTATCGGACGGACAAACAGACATCGGAAGTACGTGACTGTCAAATCGTATTGTCATTCATTCTTAGTTCGGGCATCTTACATTGCCGTCATAAGATGACGCTGGCAGAATCGACTATTCTCGGATACATCGGATCAAATGCCAAACAAGAAGAAAACAAAAAAAGAAACTTGCATCTTTAAGTGATATGGAGTAAGAAACGACCGTAATTCGGGTGAAACTAGATATATGGACCTCGTGCTTAGGGAGTAGACCTAAGTAGATAGAGAAGTATGGAAGAAAAATATATGTTTTGCCGACCACAAATAAATTGGGATAAGAGCAGGAGATTCATATGAATATGATGTTGTGGCAGCATCTACATAGCGACGTGCGAACTACGCATCAAAGACCAGACGTCACACAAAAATCCTGACGTCACATAAATCCTGCATCGCGCAATTAGAGTTTACCGCGCGATGGAAATATATACCTACCTATATACAAGAACCCAATATCAATCGTTGGGCAGTTGCCCGCCAGACACAACACCCGTCTGGTCGGAGGATCCTCCCTTTTCTATAGAGGATGAGTAAACTTTACACCCTGTTCCTCATGCCCCTAAAATGTCATAAAGTTTTACAACTATCACTAACCTCATATCCAACCTTCAACAGCGCCTTTACGACTCCTTTTGCCAGATGATCATGACTCTTTGTTGGAGCAGGGAATATGCACAGGATCTTGTATGCCAAACTACTGGATATACACAGCACCAAAACTGCTAATATGGCCTTCATGATGACAGTATTTCAATTTTACCATTCAAATTTCATACCTGTGAAAAATCTGTAAAGTTCACTTCGAATTTCACTCAAGTGAGCGCACTCAATTCGACAGTGAACTAACGGTTAAATTGTAAGCAAAGAAAATAAATTATTGTTTTTTTATGGCAATATTACACGGTTCAACCAAATAGATTCACTTTAATTGATAGATGTCAAAATAAACATCAAAATCATAATCAGCCTATAATGTTCCCACTGCTGGGACACAGGCCTCCTCTCTGTGAGAGGGAGTGGGCCGTAATCCACCACGCGGGCCCAGTGCGGGTTGGTAGATGTCACATGTCTTCGAATTTTTGGTTCTACGACATACCGGTTTCCTCACGATGTTTTCCTTCACAGTTTTGAGAGCAGTGGCGATGAAATAATTTACACAAAGTAAAGCGCCTGTCAGGGTTCGAACCTACGACCTACAACTCGTAAGTCGTGGCCGGTACCACTGGGCCACCACTGTTCCAAAATAAACATGACATTGAATAATTCACTTTTATGTTTACACGATTCAATTCTGGTTGTTTCAACCAAATTGGAAAGCATCAAGTGAACCGTGTATTACTGTAGTAGTATAACATAGTGCCTTTACGAATTATTTTGTATGACAGATAAAATTTTAAGGTCATATAGACGGTCATAAAGAGGCTGATTTTTAGCAAAATTCAATCCGTCTTTAACACTTTGGCGAACAGTAAACGCTTATAGACGTAATAACAATAAAACTTCAATTGTGTCTCATTCACTGTCCGCCAAAGTTTTATTCCGGCGCCAGACACAGCGACACACATTTGACCACTTGTTTTAACACATGTGAGGCACGGGTGTTTGGGTATTTGATCAAAGTTTAATCTCGCATTTATAACCGTACCTCACAAGTGTTCAAACAAGTATTCAAATAAGAGTTCAAATATGTGACTGTGTCTAGCGGCGGCTTTAATTGTCTTCTACAAAATAAACAAAACGAACTCACACTTCAATCCCTTGATATCTAATCATACAAACGAGAACAGCCAAGACAGCACCACAAACAAATGAAATATTTATGTAAGTAACACTTAGAAAACAAAACAAAAACGTTTTCGTGCAAACTGGCGCGAAACCTTGGTCGCGTCCGCGAGGTCGCGCCTGTTTATGGGAGCTGTAACACTTTGCAGGACACAATGCCTCCAGACATAAAACACATTATCTATTGTGTCTCACAGTGTCCTTTAACTGATAATGAAAGATTTTATAATAATTAAAAATTAAAAATAAGCCTTCACTCAATAGGTACTTCTGTTGACAAACGCGACGTGCCAATGTACGTAACTGATAAAATTATAATTTTCGAGATAAGAGATGGACGGCGTTATCTAATAAAGCTGCTTAATATTTATGTATAATTACCTATCTAATTATTTTTGCCGTGCGTGTTCCCTCTTCGAACCTCACTCAAGTGATCCCGCACACGATTCAAAAGTGAACTCATTCGATTCCTAAAGATTCGCGGATTTACAACAACACACCGTTCGAAGTTTGAAGTGATGTAGAATTAAACTACATGGTCACATTATCTTTTTTAATTCACTAATTTGTCCGACCAGATAGGTGACGTCAACCAACGGCTAGTCAACCGATGAAACTGCTGCAAAAATCATTGAGTGGCAGCGCAAACTGTGCGTCTTGTCGGCGTCTAGTCGCTTCAACGAGACGCAGAGTTGTTGTTTGCGTTAGCGACTAGTCATTACGACAGACGTCATGACATATCGAAACGCTTTGACGTCCATGTTCTGCGGCATCAAATTCAGCATTAGGTGCAGCGCAGACGACACACTTTTTGTGCGATCGAGTCTGTGGCGCACAAAATGCAAAAAGTCCGTCGCGGATTTTACGCAGACTCAACGCACACGACGCACATCTTCGATCATTCTGTCAGCAGAACAGACTGTAGGGACGTAAACGCTATGGAAATGCAGATTGCATACTAAAAGTGTGCGCCGCCGTCTGCGTTAGCGCGCGTTGAAGCAAACGTTTTATTTTTTTCGCGCACTGTTTGTGCGGCGCGGCGCGGCGCGGTCTGCCAGAATGACACGGATTTTATATGCGCCGGACTTTTTGCGCGTCGTATGCGTTATTGCATATAATTACTTAGGTTCTATTTTCACAGATTAATAATTGCGTCACGGATAGTCTGCCGTCTGCGCTGTACCCTATCATTATCATGCCAGTGGGAATAGAGCCTAGTTACATCAAAGGTACACACGGGTACACATCCAGCTATACCTACATTCCAGTATAAGCTGACCTCGCATTGTACGGAAATCCTATACAATGTGAGCTCAGCATAAATTGGAAATATAGCTTGATGTGTAGCCGTGTACAATAACATCGACATCGAACGTATTCATGCTGAGATTCGCAATACAAACACTGATGATGATGACACGTGCACCTTCCTCAGCGCTCACAGCTGAACTGACGCTAACTGATCTGTCGCGTGCGACTGTCGTCAGGTGAGTGTGTGCACCGTCCCATAGGCTGTCGTTGCGACGATCGACTCGACGACAAGCTTTGAACAAATTATATGAAAATCGTGTGCCTGTCGTTGCGTATGTAGTCGCCTAGCTGTAGCATTCGCATGTCGCATAGTGTGCGCCATGTTTTAAAGATACTTATGTATACAAAGTTCAATCTTGACGAGGAAGTAATTACTTCATATTTGATGAACAACGTATCAATACTCTAATCCTGCATAAATACAAGCGCGCTGTTAGATTTTCAACGCTCGGATCAGCGCCGAAAGTTTAAAATCCAACAGCGCATTTTTATTTAAGCATTCATTTGGGTGTCATCTAGTGAAAACGGGCAGTAGTGTGCGTTTGTGTTTTGTTACAAATAACGTAGCTGTGAGTGTGTCAAGGCCGTACCCTATCTCAAATTTTATCTCGCTCGCACCATACTACTCGCGGCCTGAGTGGAGCGAGACGGAGAGGGGTGCAAGCTCCAAGCCTCGAATAGTTTAGGTTATTGCTGTTTAAGGTGAAAAAAATAGTAATGAAAAAAAAACATAAATTAGTTCAGTTATTATGCAAAGTTTCATGATCCAATTTGAATTATTTTTTGATAACCAGCGGTTTATAGTTCGGTTTACAGGTAACTTTGGATTTTTTTTCAATCGAGAAAATTTTATGTACTTTATCGTGTTTTCGCCAAGCATAGGACCTAGCATCAATCCTCAACTTTAACATATATTTATTTCAAAATGAATGCTGCAGTACCTATTTTCGGCATAACGGAGGATCATGCTAAGCAATACCTACCTCAAGGTACGGTACGCCTTTAATAGTAACGTATTAAACACATAAACCTTTCTAAACGATGGTGAATACCTCATCAAAATCTGACATACAGACAAACACGAAAAGTGACTTTAATTTATAATTATGTATAGAAGATATCTTGCACAAGCACATGTGCAGTATATAAATATTTAGTCAACAAATATTTTTGTCAAATCATGCTGAATCGAGGAACAAAATGAACAACACTTAGTAATATCTTTCAACATATAACTATTTGTTTCATCATCTGCATAGCGTCTTCCTTTTTTTAGGGTCGGTTTAAAGTCTAACCGGATACAACTGAATACCAGTATTTTACATGGAGCGACTGCCTATCTGACCTCCACAACCCAGTTACTGGGTAACACCCTTGGTGAGACAGATTGGTTGTCAGACTTTCTGACTACCCATAACGATTGTCGAAGAACTACGAGGATTAACGATCATAAATCTGTGTAAAAACATAGGTGCATACAAGTAAATAAAATTGAAGTGTCTATTTGTAATGTCAAAATAACAGCTTTTTACTAAATGCCTAGCGAAATAATAACAAAAATTTATTTTTTAAATGTTGTCCGTCTTTCTCTCTGTTCCGGCTAAGCTCCGAAACGACTAGACCGATTTTGACTGGACTTTTACTGGGGGATAGCTGATGTTATAAGAAGTAAACTTATACCACATTTGAAATAAGATTAGACATTAAAACAAACCCTTTTACAGTCCGTTCAACCGATTTTGACTTCTATACCGTAGGCATAAGGATAGCATTAAAAGCAAAAAAAGTTACACAATACCAACTATCTACTGCGGCTGCCATTTGTCATGCCACCAACGCAATAGAATTCAAAATCGGTTGAACGGAATGTAAAAAAGGCTTATCTATACGTCTAATCTATTTTCAAATGGAGTATAGGTTACTTTTATTTTAGAAAATAAAGAATTGGGGTCCACGCGGTTGAAGCCGCGGGAGCATACCCGATTCAGCGTCACCTATCCGCGCGTGCCGGTTCAGTTTCGTTCACTGTTCAGAAAGAGCTCAAAGAGCGCTTAAAAAAGTAAGTTTTCTCTACAAAAATGTCCAGTCCGAGGCCCATGGGCGGTTTTAAAACTCTGACACCAGGTTTTGTGACTAACCTGATGTTAGAGTTTTAAAACCGCCACACGAACAGAAGAAGATTACAAAAAGAAGGATCTTAAAACGATGAACATTAACAATTAATGATTCATTGAACAAAGCCTCAATTGTGTAACACACGACCAATCACAAACAGAATCATTTTTAACCCCCGACTGAAAAAGAGTGGTGTTATAAGTTTAACGTGTGTATCTGTGTGTCTGTCTGTTCCATCGTAGCTGCCAAACGGCTGAACCGATTTTGTTTTTTTTTTTGTTTTGTATGAAAGGTGACTTGATCGAGAGTGTTCTTAGCTATGATTCAAGAAAATCGGTTCAGCCGTTTGAAGATTATCAGCTCTTTTCTAGTTGATGAATGGATGTGAGCATTTTTCACAAGTCTAATCGATTGGAAGTGTAGAATTCTGGTACTTCAATGATATTAGAAGAATATAGTAACCTTGAACTGCTGCTGCAACATCACCTGGATGCAGGATACCCAACTCCCTCACCAACTTACAGCAGAGGTATCGTGTTTGGGCTCATTGGAAAGGTCCACCGACGTGACGACGCTTGGATCTAAATAATAGGTCTTTACCTATGAAATTGCCGTTTTGTATGAAAAAATTTAAACGAATTTTTTTCATGAATTTTTTATTTGTATTAATCGAAGTAATCACCCATGCAATCAATGCATCTTTGCCATCGCAGTGGCAGTTTATTGATGCCCTTCTTAAAGAAATCAGCTGGACGGGAGGCAACAAATTCTACAAAGGCATTTTGTACTGCCTCTCGGGTAATGAATTTTTTTCCCGCCAAGAAGTTATCCAAATTCTGGAAAAAGTAGTAGTCTGTAGGCGCAAGGTCTGGTGAGTAGGGCGGATGACGGAGAGCTTCCAACCCCAGTTCTTGCAACTTGGAGACCGTCTGCTGTGCAGTATGAGGTCGCGCGTTGTCGTGCAGGAGCAGCGGAGACGAGCGATTGACCAATGCTGGTTGGAGATGCGCCAGCTTCTCCATCATTGTGTTCAGTTCTTCACAGTACACATCTGCAGTAATGCTCACCCCGTTTGGTAAGAAGCTGTGATGAATCACACCGGCGCTAGACCACCAAACAGTGACCATCACTTTTCTAGGGGTAAGTTTTCGTTTAGGGCATTGTTTAGGTGCTGAACCAGGATCCAACCAACTTGCTGAGCGCTTGCGGTTATCAAACAGAATCCATTTTTCATCGCAGGTAACAATGCGGTTCAAAATTCCTTCATTTGTGTGTCTGTTGAGCAGTGCAAGGCACGTCTCGACGCGTACTTCGCGCTGGCGATCATTGAGTTTGTGGGGCACCCATTTGTCAAGCTTTTTTACCTTGCCAATTTGACGCAAATGGACCAATATTGTTTTGACGCTAACGTCGAAAGCTGCTGCTAATTCAGCCGTAGATTGTGTATCATCAGCTTCCACAATCGCCTTTAATTCGTCATTGTCGACCAAAGTCTTCGGACGACCGCGAGGTTCATTTTTCAGGTCGAAATTTCCAGAACGGAAGCGAGCAAACCAATAACAGGTGGTGCGTTGGTTTGTAGTGTTAGCTCCGTAAACGTCGTTGATGTTGCGTGCCGCTTGTGCCGCGTTGCTGCCACGACGGTACTCATATTCCATAATTACTCGAATTTTTAACGTATCCATGATGACGAAAAAGATTGAAATGCGATGAAAATGTAACACTAATCAATAAAGAAATGACTACTTTTGGAAGAAAAAAAAACCATGTTTTTAAAATAAAATTAATTTGAAATTAGAATTCTTAGCCAAACAAAAATTATTTTGATTTGAAATGGCCAGTACTGCAGAACGGCAATTTCATAGGTAAAGACCTAATATTACCTACAACTTTTATATTAAACTTAAAGGGCCAATACATATTATTTTATTACTTTTTAAATGATCTATTTTTGTCGGGGGGATTTAAATTTTTAATTTATGAACGATATTGTTCGAAAAATATGTCTGCTCAACAACTTATGTAAATAACGCAATGAATGTTGTTGAGCTGTCAAAATGAAATCCATTGCTACTGCAAGTACCTATGTTACGCAATTACTCCGCTGCTTGGGTCATTCAAAAACTGATACTAACAGGTAAAAATATTGATACATTATCAATTCCTCGATATAATATTTAGCGTAGATTAAATCTAGTCAAGGTTTCCTAAAAATGCGACACGGACGCATTTTGCGTTCAATCAGTAAGTAAATCAATGTGATACGTCAACAATACTTCCAGTGTTTTGAAAGTGAGAAAAATAATTTGAAACAGTGAGTTTGTTACCCAACTACGGCGAAGAAAACAGGAGGGTTATGATTTTGATCGGTATGTATGTATATATGTATGTATGTTCATCTGTTCCTTCCTATCTTCTAAAGCATTCATCACAGTTTGACAAATGAGGTATCGTTGGACGCGTCTGGATCGTCCGCTGGTTATAGGCTATGTGACGTCACATTAAATTAAACATGGCGCACTCTAGAGGACATAAAGTCAGGAACTAGTTGGGTTTTAGTTTTTATTACTTTATTTTGGCTTATTCCACTATTCCCCCCTGAGAAAATCCCCCTCAGGTGGGAAAACTGGACCATAATGTAAAAAGAATCCAGAAAGTCCCCTTTTCATTTTGAGTTATTCCACTTTTCCCCTCTGAGAGATTCTGCCTCAAGGGGGAAAACTGGACTCTAATGTAATAAAAATCCAGAAATTCCCCTTATCATTTTAGATTATTCCACTTTTCCCCCTTATTTTTAGTTTTGATTTCTACGCATTTGATTAGGTACAATGTAATTACCAAAAAACGACAATATAATATATACTCATTAATCAGTCTTTTTTTCACAAAAATCTGTTTTTTTTCTACGCTATTAAAGTAAATAAAAAAAATAGTGATTAGATTTTTTATTGTTTACAGACAAAATCTTTACAATCATTACTTTTTTTTTTGCAATCTGCAGAAATTAAAAATGTAGTACCTACAAAGATAAAGAGAAAAAATACTACTTAAAAAAAAAACATTAGTATACGTACAAAAAAAAAACCTATTGCCTATTTAAAGTATTTAAACTCGAATAACATAAAACAATTCAGTATACATTTTATATTAGCTTTATTGACTAGATTGCCGAAGGCCCGCTGGGCTTGGTCCTATTAGTGTTTGAATGTTTAATAAAAACTTTTTCGAAAAAAAAAAAAAAAAGAGTTCCAAAAAAAAAACACTAAAAAAAGTTTTTATTTTTCTCTTTTTAGTTGTGGTACCTACCCCACACAAATTCGAATACCACTACCTGCTATGTAAATAACAGTGACGGAGTCGAATAAAAAAATTATCTATATGGACTAAGTGGGAAAAATACGTAATTATTGAAGCTAACTCAAAAACTACGCATGCAAATTTAATAAAATTTATATGAGACCACATGGAAAGCACCAGCTTTCAAATAATAAAAAAAGAATCATCAAAATCGGTTCACCCAGTAGAAAGTTCTGAGGTAACAAACAAATACAGAATACAAAAAAAAAACAAATACAGACGAATTGATAACCTCCTCCTTTTTTTGAAGTCGGTTAAAAATTATTCCCAAGCTCGCTTCGCTCACTCTTGCGTTCTAGGTTATCTAAGTAAAATATCTGCTGGCGCCCACGGTAAATATTTTAGCAACCAGCACCGGCGAACAAATCGGCGCCCAGCGCCAGTAGCAGAAGCACTCCTTAAATTTTAAGAATCTCAGTGGGGACTTCTGGACGGTGGTTTTTTCAGATTCCAGTTTTCCCCCGTAAGGGGGATTATCAGGGGGGAATTCAAGACTCTTTTTTTTTAGAGTCCAGTTTTCCCCCTCATGGACACTTTCAGGGGGGATCTGTGGAATAAGTATTTTTTCGATTCCAGTTTTCCCCCCTAGTGGGGATTCTCAGGGGGGAATTCCGCACTTTTTTTTTATAGATTCCACTTTTCCCCCTAAGGGAGATTTTCAGGGGGGATTTGTGGAATAAGCCCGCTGGGCGCCGATTTGTTCGCCGGTGCTGGTTGCAAAATTATTTACCGTGGGCGCCAGCAGATATTTTACTTAGATAACCTAGAACGCAGGAGTGAGCGAAGCGAGCTTGGGAATAATTTTTAACCGACTTCAAAAATCAATTCGTCTGTATTTGTTTTTTTTATGTTTGTTACCTCAGAACTTTCTACTGGGTGAACCGATTTTGATGATTCTTTTATTATTATTTGAAAGCTAGTGCTTTCCATGTGGTCTCATATAAATTTTCCATATTTGTTACGGCCGCAAATCATATTTAGATCAACATACAACCTGATACTGACCTGCAAATTGCAGAAAACGTAAGAAAATTTGAATTTCGCGGGCTACCTTATCGCATCCCCCTTAATATCTTTTTTAGAAAACAATGAAGCTCAACGTGCTACTGTTGTTAGCAACTATATCTAGCTCATATGGGTACCATATCCTGGTGCTAGTTCCAGCACCTTCTCACAGTCATAACACGCTCGGGAAGGGAATTGTGGATGCTCTCCTGAAGGCAGGACACACGGTGAGATCCAATTCTTTAAGTAATCCTAAATCCTAACTTAATATTATAAATGCAAAAGTGAGTTTGTTTGTTACGCTTTCACGTTAAAACGGCTGAACGGATTTGGATGAAATTTTGCACAGGGGTAGACCTCGACCTGGAGAAGGACATAGACTACTTTTCATCCTGAATCGCAGACGAAGTTGCAGGCAAAAGCTAGTAATATGTTCATATCCTAACTAATATTATAAATGCGAAAATGAGTTTTTTTGTTACGCTCTCACGCTAAAATGGCTGAATGGATTTGGATGAAATTTGGCACATAGGTTACAATATTTTTAATTTTTCAGGTGACATGGGCGACTCCGTTCCCAGAGAAAGTCAAGAATCCTCCTAAAACACTAAACATTCTTGACATAAGTTCCGTCCAAAGGTTTTTGGAAGGTACGTCAGTTTATAAATCTCACGAGCTACTATAACTTTTCGGAGAGAGCCAAATCTTATTATTTTAATAATCATACAACCTAATACTGGGGGCTTAAAACGGTCACTTTAGCAGAATCATAATACGAAAATATTATGAATCATCGTAAATGTCACCAACTGACAATTCATAATAATATGATCTGCGTGTAATTCTTATTACGAAGTAATTCGTCTGTATAACAGTTTTCTATGGAGATTCGTAAAATGATCCACAAATTATGAATTGCTTTTATGTCAAATTAGAGGAATTGCTAATGACAGCTGGGATGCAGGAAATTAACTGCTTTTAGACGAATTGCTTATGTGGCCGGTTTAGGCCCCTTGATCTACAAATTGGATGAAACTAAGAAGAATTTCGCGTGCTACCCTGGCGCTTGCGTCTTAAAGAAAGACGTAACATTTTATAATTCTATTGTCCCTTTTCCAGGAGTGGATTTTATAAAAATGAGGACAGCCGCAGGGGGTCTCGCCATGATCAAGGAGGTGTCAAACAAAATTACTGTGGAAGTTATCACCAATCCAGCAGTTAACGAAGCTCTAATGAAACAGCAGTTTGATGCTGTAGTTACTGAGCAGTTCTTCTCCGATGCTCTAGCTGGGTAAGTCAAGTATCTTACCCGACTGCGCGACAGCTACGACAGGTTTTATAAGCGTATATAATATGTAAAGATTGCATGAAGCGGAGATGATAATGTTGAGATGGATGTGTGGAGTGACGAAATTTTAAGAATATAAGGGAAATTAAAAATGGCGCCAATGACAGAAAAATTGAAAGGAAATCGTTTGGCCTGGCATGGGCATGTGATGAGGAGGAAGGAAACGCATGTGACTACAAGTTAAATTAAATTTAAAAAACGATTTTTATTTTTTATAGCTAAGAACACTCTCGATCAAGTCACCTTTCAAACAAAACCAAACAAATCTAAATCGGTTCAGCCATTTGGCAGGTACGATGGTGTAGACGGACACACAGATACACACGTTAAACTTATAACACCCCTCTTTGTCCGTCGGGGGTTAAAAAGAGTGATGAATGTAAATGTTGAGTGTTGACGGAGGCAAAGGAAATTCAAAGAAAAGATGGATAGATTGTGTGAAGAATGATATGATAGAGAAGGGAGTGAATGATAGCGTGACGGTTGTGAAAGGAAGAAAACGTGTTGCGCCGATTCCAAGTAATATGGGACAAAGACAGGAAGATGGCGATGAGCATCCTAACAGCTGGATTGACGTGTCAATCGACTTGTGTAGGATGGCATGTGCGATGTTTATAAGCTAGATTATGTTTTTATATAATCAAAATGGCGATAAGTAGACGTCAAATTAGAAGGATTGAGGAGATAATTCCAAAAATAGAACACGATAAAAGAATTAAACATATGTGGGGTCGGGAGACCCCTGTCAGCAAAGATCCTCCGAGTATTATACAAAAAAAGATCGCAGCCGCCATCTTGGATTTACATTTTGACCTCACTATCGACTTTAGCACCTTCGAAAACGATAAAAACGACACCCATGATAATAAATTTGACAATATTCGCAGCTGCTATCTTGGATTTACATTTTGACTCCACGATCGGCTTTCGCAACCTCGAAAACTATGAAAACGACACCCATGACGAAAATATTGAAAATCTTCACAGCTGCCATTTTGGATTTTCGTTTTCACCAAATTCACACTTTCTCTCTCTCTCCGGCATGCAGTGTACTCGGGCCGATGTGTACAATTTTATCCCACGACAGTGTAATCACTTTCCTCTTTTCTTTTGTTTTTATGCCTATGTTTTATGTATATGTTTCTATGCGCTCTCTCTTTCTTTCTCTTTGAATTAGAAGAAGACAGTCGCAAGTGTTAACACTTTTAGCTTTACGATTTCTGCCAGTTTACAAGCCACTCTATAGAAGTTCGTTCCAAAAAACACAAATGACGCGTTCACGAGAGGTTAGTACATAGATAAAGTACCTATTTAATTATTTTTGCTTTAAAACGTGGAGCATTACTAAGGAATCGTGTCAACGTGAATGTCGTGACGTTATTTATTATTATTGCCTATAGATAGCATATTAGTTTGTTGCCAGTAGGTATCTACATTTTTCTTACCGTGTACCTCAGACCAAATAACAAACCAAGACAGAGCGCTGTCAACGTCTAGCTAGCTGGTTTCATAAACATGTGTACACTTAGTGAGGTGTAGTTTGATTGTAAATGGTTATAATGTGTGCGTGTGAGCATGTATGCACAGAGCGGAGATGTAGTTTTGGTATGCTTCACTGTATTGTTCGCAGCGGCAGCGCTCCGTCTTGGTTTTTTATTTGGTCTGAGCCGTGATTATATCGTACAAGTAAATTGTGCCGTATCTTTTCAGTATCGCGGCAGTGCAGCAAGTTCCCTGGATCGCGCTGGCCTCCACTCAGATGTTCCCTCAACTAGAGGCTCAAATTGACGAGGTCCGGTCCGTAGCCACCATTCCTCTGTTGTTCAATCCATCGGACACACCCATGCCGTTCGCCAAGCGAGCCTTGAATGCCATTATTCATATTGCGATGACTGTTTCTAGCTGGTAAGTAGTGGTAGTATATGCAACTTATCTAATTGAAAGCCGAAAGTCAGAAAGGAGTCTGTTGACCATACACCGAACCACATACACTTGACAAAATGTAAAGAAATGGATCTGAAAATGTAGGTATAAAAACTAATCTCTTTTTTCTAGGTTAGACCGACCCAAAACAATCAGCCTTTACGAGAAACTATTCGAGCCTATAGCAGCTGCTCGTGGCGTCACTCTGCCCCCATTCGACGATGCCTTCCATAACGTGTCTATAATGTTCGTCAACTCCCACGAGTCCCTGACTCCGGTGTTCAGCTCGCCTCCTAATGTTGTCAACATCGCTGGGTACCATATGGATGAGGTTATTCCACCGCTGCCCAAGGTAAGTTTAGTTACAAGAAGCTTGAATCTACCAAAGACTTTTGATGAAGGAAACCTACTTTACATCTTGCCAACTTGCACAAGTTGCCACTTTCAGGGTGGTTGCACATCTGACTCAACAGACGATGCGTTAATGCGTCGAGGTTACGCCCAACGTATCTTCTGAGTGTCTAAGATTGAATGTTGTAAGTATTATCTACTTGTGCGTTCCGGCTTTACGCGACCGACGATAATCTTCCAACAGACGCACTGGAGACTGCTGTTTAGCCACTCAAAATTAAAAACAAGGCTTGCAGACTAGCTCAGCCCAGCTTGATATCATTTCCAATTGTCGCAGGACTTGCAAGACCTCCTGGACGCCTCCCCGCAGGGTGTGATCTATTTCAGCATGGGCTCGGTGATCAAGTCTGCAGAGTTTAAGCCGCACATGCGCGCGGCCCTGCTGCAACTGTTCTCCTCGCTGCCCTACACCGTGCTGTGGAAGTTCGAGGAGCCGCTCACCGGCCTGCCGCCCAATGTGCACTTGCGGACCTGGCTGCCACAGCCTAGCGTGCTCGGTAAGCTTTTTTAGACTGCATCCTTGGATTTCCATTGAGGGTTTGATGTTAAATATGTTCCTTTCATTTGAGGGGGATTGTGGCTAACGAATATAGCCGCACGGGTCGATCGATTAGGTTAAGCTACGCTTGCCGCGGTTGGTCTGTGGAGGGGTGACCATCTTTACATACCAAGACCCCTCCGTGCCTCGGAAAGATTTGTAGATCTTTGACAGTTGTTGCGGGTCGTCAGAAGCCCGAAAGCCTGACAACCAGTCTTACCAAGGGGTATCGTGTTACCCAGTTACTGGGTTGTGGAGGTCAGATAGGCAGTCGCTCCATGTAAAATACTGGTATTCAGTTGCATCCGGTTAGACTTTAAACCGACCCTAAAAAAAGGAAGACGCTATGCAGATGATGAAACAAATAGTTATATGTTGAAAGATATTACTAAGTGTTGTTCATTTTGTTCCTCGATTCAGCATGATTTGACAAAAATATTTGTTGACTAAATATTTATATACTGCACATGTGCTTGTGCAAGATATCTTCTATACATAATTATAAATTAAAGTCACTTTTCGTGTTTGTCTGTATGTCAGATTTTGATGAGGTATTCACCATCGTTTAGAAAGGTTTATGTGTTTAATACGTTACTATTAAAGGCGTACCGTACCTTGAGGTAGGTATTTCTTAGCATAATCCTCCGTTATGCCGAAAATAGGTACTGCAGCATTCATTCATAGTTCGGAAAAGGTTAGGCAGATAATGATCCTTGGCTTTCCATCCTATATGTGGGTCTTTGACGAGATATTGGAGAGAGATGTATTGGTTTCGCCCGAGACATAAATAATGAAATAATGCAATACTCAAGATTCAGTTGGTCCTTGACGTGGGCGTGTTTTTCGTTGACGGATCCTTCTTTGACGAAGCCTATGTGGGTCTTTGACCAGGTTTATGTTGATATTAACAAGGACTATGAACGAGATCTATGTTGATTACGAAATGTTCGGTAAGCAGCAGTAGATTTGTACCCTTGATAATGTAGCGAGAGTGTACGATCCCCGGATAGATGGACTGACAATGACAACCTTAAAAATGCAGCTGGGGTTCTGGGATAGACGGGACGCGGAAGGCGGATATCTGGGATTTATATACCTTGTAAGAGACCTATGTCTGGTAGTGGACTATGATGGGCTGGGTTGCTACAGTCACAGGTAACATTACTGTGGCAGAAGTATGATAAAAAATCATGGTGTCGCTCCTCGACACCTTTAAAATTAAGAGGTCTAAGCTATCTTATGTTTTGTCTGCAGCTCACAAGAACATCAAAGTATTCATCACCCACGGTGGTCAGTTGAGCTCTTTAGAAGCTGTTCGTGCTGGAGTCCCTCTGTTAGCTGTGCCAGTCTTTGGAGACCAGCCGAGCAACGCTGACCGAGCCAAGCGACGCGGATATGCTCTTAAAGTTGACTTCTCACCAGATATGGTTCCAGAACTTGGAGTAGCTTTGAAGGAAATGCTCGGTAATGATAAGTAAGTAACCATAACTTATGCTATCCAATCGTTTCGGAAGTGTGGCGACAGATTCGCAAAAAAATCTATACGACACAACACTTGTCTGGACGGAGGATGCACCCTTGTCGATTGGAGGAACTTTTTAGGGTTCCGTAGTAAACAAAGAACCCTTATAGTTTCGCCATGTCCGTCTCTGTCTGTCACTGTATATTCACTATCTGAAAGGATGCAAATGATATTTTAGCGGTATGAGGCATAGGGTGTAAAGTTCAGTCATCCACCATATAAAAGGGAGGATCTTCCGACCAGACGGGTGTTGTGTCTGGCGGGCAATGTCCAGCGATTGGCGTCGAAATCTTGTATACAACATTATTTTTGTTTACGCTAAACCCGAAAAGGGGTCATTGTACTCAACATTTTGAACAAATTTTTCTATGGGAACAACCTTGAAATCGCGAAAAAAAAAATCTGCTGTTGCATACATTTTGTCGATTTAAGTGAACACAAATGTTTTTGTGAACAGCTGTTTTTTTTTTACCAATGAGTACATTGACCCCTTTTCGGGTTTATCGTAAACAAAAACTAATGTTGTATATGTCCATCGTGCGGTAAACTCTAATTGCGCGATGCAGGATTAATGTGACGTTAGGATTTTTGTGTGACGTCAGGTCTTCGATGCGTAGTTCGCATGTGGCGATGTAGATGCCACCACAATATGAATACTTAACAAACATGCTTTTTTTTGTTTCAGATATTCGAAGCAAGCGAAGCACCTATCGCACTTGTTCCAGTCTCGTCCAACGACGCCACAGTATCTGATCAACCATTACGTTACGCTCGCGATTGAGACTAAAGGTATGCTTATTCGATCTTGGCTCTTGTCTCTTCCTGCCTTCACTTTTTACCGGCAGTTTCAAAACCCGAATCGACGACAGCGAAGTAAATAGAGAGGCGATGTTAGCTTGAAGTTTAAATGCAGTTGCGCTCGCGATCACTGGACGAACGAGACTGTAAAAGTGTAAATCGTAAAAGCATAATCATCATCATCTGCCTAGCCTTTTCCCAACAATATTCGGGTTGGCTCTCAGTCTAACTGGATGCTACTGAATACCAGAATTTTACAAGGAGTGTGTGGTGAGTAACAGCCGACATGATACAAAAAAAAAAAAATTAAAACAACACTTTCTTTTGCAGGAGCATACCACCTCCGCTCTGCATCCCTGAAGTACAGCTGGTACGAGCGCTGGATGCTCGACTTTGTGCTCGTCCTGCTCGCAGTGCTCGCAACGCTCATCGCACTCTTGACTTTCTTGATCAAGACAGTCATCAGAAAACTTTTGCGGAAGAAGATGAACGAAAAACAGACTATGAAAAAGAGGGTTTAGTGATATTATGTTAGTTTTAAGTTTTTGTAAATATATTTAATAAAAAGGTTTACATTATTTTTGTGTTTAATTTCATCATCATTCATGCCCTTATCGCAATTTGAGGTCAGCACCACATCTCTTTTTCCGCAGGCGAGGGTGGACACAATATTGCCCACCTTCGCACGGCAATCGGGCACTTTTTCAAATAAACCCTAAGATAAACAAAAAACAAATACTATCTACCCTTTTGAGACATTTTGTGCCGGGTGATTTGATTCACTCTGCGTCCAGCGCTCGGTGAGGCAACACGTCGTGTTCTGGTTTGCGACTGGTCAATCGTCATCCTGAGGATGCCTCGTTGAGAGGTGAAACACGTGTCGATTTCTTACAGGGTTTTTTATGACTCTTGAAGAATAGTTAAGCGGAATAGTTTACTAATAACATCTACGTCTATTGTATTTTATAATGGATTTCAGACTCGTTGCCAGAGTTTCGGGCCACATCGGCTACCCGTAACGACCGCGACCGTCAAAGATCTACAAATGACGTTTTTTTAACATAATAATAAAACTACGAAAAAAATAATAGAAAAACGAAAAATCTAAAGACCATCCACCTCCTTTCGTAGGGTAAAAAAGCATAACATGTTTAAAAATAAAATGAGTAGGAGCTGCAAACTTCTTCTTTCATTCGTTTTTTTTTTGTTATTTAGATTATAAAACCCAACTACGACAAAAGTCAACTAAAAACTTATATAAACAAGACATCACAGACAGACAAATAAAACATCCGCAGTCACACGTGTTAGGGCATAAATCAAACAGATACGTGTGACTCCGGATTTTTTATTTCTCTGTCTGTGATGTCTTGTATAGTTGTATAAACCTTTTTAGTAGACTTTTTTGTCGTAGCTGGGTTTTAGTTTTGTAACTTTTATTTTTTTGGGGTTATAATAATTAAGCCCTTTAAAAAAAAAAAAAAAAAAAAAAAAAAAATGACGATACCTCATTTGTCAAATTGTGATGAGTAGTTTAGAAGATATGAGGGAGAACACATGAACATACATACATACCGGTCAAAATCATAACTCTCTTTTTTGCTTCGCCGTAGTCGGGTAAATACAACTAACGATATGGCTAGCTAGATGCATAAAACCGGTGTTGAGAGGTCACTGACCCCATTGACCCTGAATCGAGTTCTCATCTCTTACTTTATGTTCTAGAGATGAGAACATGTATACGATTTTTTTTTAAATTATTTTTACTCTAATCTCCCCAAACATGATGGGTACCTATCGATAATAATTATGATACCTAGCGTGTCCCGAGTTTAACTCCACATCCATACTTCCATACTAATATTTAAAAAAAATTGGCAAGGAGATAGATGGCATCCTGGAGAAGGAAATATGCTACTTTTTGTTTAAAAAATAACTCTATATGGGGTGAAGGGGATGAAAGTTTGTATAGGAAACCCAGTATTTCTTAAGTAATACATTCCTGTGGGACGATATCCGACATCAACGCGGGACAAGCCGCGGGCAAAAGATAGTCATAGACATGACATAAAAATGGATGGAAAGCTCACAGATAGACTATGAGTAAAGAATATAATTACTGGATAAAAAATTAAATACGGGTCCATAAAGTCTTTACTTGGTTCCTTAGGTTGCGAGTGAAACCGAGGGCAGCCAGCTGTCGGTCCCTGTAATAGTATTGCTCATCCACAACAATTTCAACAAGCTAAGATTTCATTGTTTCACAACAATTTCAGACTAGAAAAAAAACCAGCCAAGTGCGAGTCGGACTCGCGCACGAAGGGTTCCGTACCATTATCTATAAAAACTGCAAAAAATCATGTCTGTTGTATGGGAGCCCCTTAAATATTTATTTTATTCTTTTTTTTAGTATTTGTTGTTATAGCGGCAACAGAAATACATCATCTGTGATTTCAACTGTCTAACTATTACGGTTCATGAGACAGCCTGGTGTGACAGACGGACAGACAGCGGAGTCTTAGTAATAGGGTCCCGTTTTACCCTTTGGGTACGGAACCCTGAAAACCAGAAAACAGCGAGTTAGACTCGCCCACTGAGCGCGAGGATTCCGTACTTCGGTTTCTTTTATTTTTTTGCTTCCATTAATCTAAGTCTCTGCAAAAGGTTTTTGCTGGCAAAATTATTAAATTAATCATTCTGAAATGCCCTATTGAAAAAAGCCTGCCTCAACTATTCAAGAACTGATGTAATAATATGGAATATAGTGTCAATGCCACGGGTTATAAATTGTGTGGATTAGTTCTACCGGCAGTCAAGGTTGCTCTAACGCACAACGCAGTCGCGTGTTGATAGTACTTTACTTGAGCGCAGTGCGCAACAAAAATATTAAAAAAAAAAAAAAATTAACGTTTCGGTGTTTTTTGTTTTTTGTGTAGTGTTCTAAATGTGAAATTTGAAAAAATAAAAGTGAGTTTTTTTTCCTTTTTATTGTTTTCGTTTGTTATTATAATAAAATATTAATAGTGGAAGTAGTACTTGAGAAAAACATGTCAAGTATTATTTAAATTCATGGCGCAACTTTTTAATACAGATTATAGTTTGTTTTTAATATTATGCCTCAGTAAAGAGGAAAATAAATATGCAGGTTCTTGTGACTGTTTGATTAGCAAACAGGTTTATTTTTAGAATAGTACCTACCTATTGCCATCTTACATCATCATAATAAGGAAATGGGTTCGTTGCGTTTGACATGAATGATCTTTATTCAAGACACGTAACGCACCGGTAGATTGATCCTAACAAGAATGTTATTCTTTCTTGAAAGTTACTTTCAACTATTCTGTAAAGTTCTTTCACTTCGAACCGCACTCAAGTGACCGCACACAGTTCGAAAGAAACTCATTTGTTTTTAAAGTACCTAAATCATCGCGGATTCACAACGAGACACCGTTCTTATTTCGAAGTCGATGTTTAGAGTAACAAATCTATAAATAGTTTGAGTACCTACCCAGTAGCTATGTTTAAAACTTTTGAACAACTTAAGCTACTACGCTGTAATATACAGTGTGATTCTTTATAATATGCACATATCGAAATGAGGGAATGTATGCTTAATTTTATCGACGGCAAAAATATTTAAAAAAATCTAAATATATTTTTTATTTTTTACGTATTTAAAAAAAAATTGTTCGCTGCTGTGTCCCCAGTGTAAACAAAACGGTGTAACTTTTTAACTAAATGATCTATCACGATGAAATAAACTCCGCAGCAAATACTCCAATCATATAAATATGTTCGAACCCTTTGGGGCTGAAACACTAGGGCCATGGGCTCACTTAGTCTTTCAACTTTTCAAGACATTGCCAAGCGGTTGGTCGGCTCTTCACGTGACCAGAGAGCTGGCCTATTTTTCGGCCAAAGAATCAGCATTGCCATACATCGTGGCAATGCTGCCAGCATTTTGGGCACTTGCTGCTGACAGCGATGCGGACGAATTTTTTGAGGCACTATAGTGATTATTTCCCCCCCTCCCCTTTTTTGTATTTGTACATATTATTTTTTCTTTATTTAATTTTAGATACATATAAATTATATTTTCAAATATTAGAATAATTTTTGTGTAAGGTGTACATAATATTTTTTTTATTTTTTATGTTAGATGTATATTATTCAATTACTGTAAATTAAGTCATTACCAATTTGAATTAAAATGATAACACATATGACTTATGAGCAAGACATTAGTTAGCAGTTGAAAAACAGGAAAATTAAAAGCGTTGATGTAGTACATCTACCCGTACCTACACCAATTTTATTGAGTAAATCTTGTGCAACACGGTCAGCAAAGATTTTAGATCTTTACTTGGCCGATTATTAATGAATTCCGATCGATATTCATTCAAAACAAACTATTTAGGTAGGTAGGTAATCGAGGGAATAATATTGATGAGCGCTATGATACACACAGTACGGAGCTTATTTTATCTATATTATGCAAACAAAACAATTGTAGGACTAGCCTTGAAAGCAATCGTAGTATCGTATCCAACTTCACATTGGTGAAGTGAACACAGTGCAAATCGATGTTAACTCTGTACCTGTTTATTTATACCTATGTATTATATTATTATCATTAGAATGCTTAGTCACTACATATAAGTAGGTACAATGCAAAAAAAACCTAGTCTGTGGTACTTATAAAAAAATATATGTCTTTTGAATAAAGGTAGGTGCAATAGGCAAAATATTATTAAGCAGCCATATTCTTATGGCTAGGCTAAGGTGACAAATTCAAAGTAAATTACTTAACTGTCAACGTAATAGGTAAGCCATGAAGTTAGAAAAAAAAAAACAAACTCATAAATTCAAGTACCCAACCACAGTCTAGGTGATCACGGGGTCAATGGCAGGTACCTACTGTGTTAATGCGTCTTCTACAAAAAACAAAACTGACGAGGAGATGGAACTTCTTTTTTTGGCGCAAGCAGAATTTTCCGATTGATGTAATATTTTGTAACTTTAATAAAATTCAACAAATCAAATAGGTACCTACCAACAATGTGATATATTGATAATATTTATACTCGATGATGGCCGTACAAGGTTGCACTCGAAGCTCCCAACAATATTATCTAATTATCACAGTTATAAGCATCACTGAACTGGTATTTTGTAAAGTTCACTTCGAACCACACTCAAGTCAATCAATCATTGATTGATTGGTCATGAGGCTGAGTCCTGAGTGACGGCGCACCGCGTAGGCGGAATGAACGGCGGATAAAACAAATGATCGAGATGTTCGAACTTGTACGGAGTGCGAGCGGGCGCGCGCATTTCACGGCGTATTTGACGTTTCTCATTATACATGCCGCGATAACTTTGTATGAACGTATACGTAAGAGATCGAAAAATCAAATTCATAATCCATCCAATGAGTATCATTCGAAAGCACCAAGTTTCACTTTATATTGGAATAATGCACTCAAAACACGAATTATTCGTTGATTAATATTCTGACAGGAAGTTATTACAATGTTATGTCTTTCGGTTCGTTGCTATGGTAACGGTAGTGCCATAGCAACAAAGGACCGTCGTGCGTCACTCAGGACGCCCCGTAGGATAAATCCATTTGCGCGGCGCGCCGTCACTCAGGACTCAGCCTTAGAGTAGACCTTTGGCAGTCGTTATGGCTAAACCAGTCTTAAAAGGCGGTATCGTGTTATCCAGTATCCACCCGGGTTGTGGAGGTCAGATAAAGGCAGTTGCTCCATGTAAAATTCTCGTAGTCAGCTGCATCCGGTAAGACTGTAAGCCGATCCTAATATAGTAGATAAAAGGCTAGTCAGATGACGAATCGAAATAAAATTAGATATCATTGATATAAGTCTTTGTATAATAGACCTATAATTATTAGTGCTTAATATAAAATATATCACATAAAAACCAGTGTTTTATTGACAAAAGATTTAGATTAAAATTAATTCCAAAGTCGAACGGCAAAGATAAAAATGTCTGCTTGTGCACTAGAGACTACATGTTATCGTATTTATTATCAGACTGATAACAAGACACGGCTTGTTTATTAATCACAATACCTAGATTTCCAGTTAAGGCCGTACCTTACCTCAGATTTTATCTCGCTCGCACCATACAATACAATGGTAATTAAAAAAAAAAAAACTTAAGAATTGCTGCTTTAAATAGTTAGTTCAGTTATTATGCAAAGTTTCATGATCTAATTTGAAGTATTTTTTTAATACCAGCGGTTTATAATTCGGTTTAGAGGTAACTTTGGAATTTTATTCTATAGAGAAAAAAATATGTAATCTTGTTTTCGCCAAACATAGGACCTCGGATCAATCCTCAACTTTAACATATTTATTTCAAAATTAACGCTGCAGTATTTTCGCCTTAACGGAAGATCATGCTAAGTAATTTGAGGTAGGGTAGGGTCTTAAAGATGACCTCTCATTGTATGACAACCGTATACAATGCTAGATCAGTTGACTGGAAAGGTATAGACTGAAATGTCGACTTGTCGTGCGTACGTTGTAGGTATAAATGCCACCTCGAGTAGATTTTAAGTACCTATTTACAATGTAAATAAGAGTCTCCACGAGTAAGAATGTTATCTAGCTGTTTTATGATAGCTTAGGTAATGAGTTTTCATGAAAATACTCACGCCACCAGGTGGCGCCACTTTGACAACAGCTCTTCTATTTCGACAATGAATACATAATAATAATCTAGGTAGTTAGACAAGAAGTTTGAAAAGGACGAAAACATTAAAATAAATCGAAATAAGTTATTACCTGTACAACATTATTTTTTCTTTATGCTAAACCCAAAAAGGGGTCATTGTACTCATCATTTTGAACAACTTTTTCTATGGGACCAACATTAAAATCGCAAAGATCCGCAAATGACAGCCGGGATCAACGGCTTACCGTGCTTTGCGAGGCACGGAATAATCTCGGTATGTAAAGGTCACCCATCCACGGACCAACCCCGGCAAACGTAACTTAACCTGATGGATCGACCGTTGCTGCTGTTATCATGTAGCTTCCTCCATGCTCCACGAGCTCCAGCGTTATACTACTAATTATTCTTTTTATTTCAGAACATAATGAAGCTGAACGTGCTACTGCTGTTAGCAACTATAACCAGCTCATATGGCTACCACATCTTGGTCCTCATACCAGCACCTTCTCACAGCCATAACACGCTCGGGAAGGGAATTGTGGATGCTCTACTGAACGGAGGACACACGGTAAGATCCATTTCTGTAATTTATTTATTGATAATTTATTTATTTATTTATCTATTTTGTTTATTTTAATTGGACCCCGATATGTTTAAATATACACACGACGATACATCAAGCAAGAGGTACATTCATCTTCAGTCAGTATAACAAAGCTGCACCCTAATAGCGTAACACACGGTCATTCACAAACGGTTTTATTTTGACAGTTCAACAACATTCACTACGTTTTGTTCAAGAGACAAAGGAGATCATACACCATCCATACATTTTTGGGCTAAATGTGAAAGTGCGGCCAAACAAAAAAAAAAGCTATATTCCGAAAGATTACGTTTTTCTCTTATTTTTTTATTACTACAAGCTATTACTATAATTAGATTACTAATAATTATTTTAACTAAAACACACTGAAAACAGTATTTTTCAAAATCGTATCGTCTAATAGTGAAAAGTGAAAAGACAACATGTTCTAACGGAATATATCATGTTTTTTGTTTGGCGCTTTTATTATTTAGTCCAAAATGAATGATCTCCTTTTTCTAACCTATGAACCATTGGATAAGTAATATCCTTCAAAATGATTCAGATTATGATTGATCGTGTGTTATACAATTAGGGTGCAGAATAGTCGTTCGTTCTTGCGTAGACTTTAAAAGTAAATACGTTTATTATTTCAGGTAACATGGGCCACACCGTACCCGGAAAAAGTAAAAAATCCTCCAAAGACGTTGCATGTTCTTGACATAAGCACAGTTCAGAGATTTTCCGCAGGTATGGGAATGTATCTCAGAGTTTTAACTCATACGTGTGTAAGGGACAGCCCTCCGTAAATTAACAGGGGGCACTAAGCTCCTTATTTTGAATCCTATTCCACCGAAAAAAAAATCAGCTGTTCCATAAATTTGTGTTCACTTCAACAAAATGTATGGAACAGCAGATTTTTTTATCGCGATTTCAATGTTGGTCCCATAGAAAAAGTTGTTCAAAATGATGAGTACCCCTTTTCGCATAAACAAAAACTAATGTTGAATAATAATTTTATTGAATTTTATCTTTTCTATTTTCAGGAGTGGACATGACTGACCCTAAAAATACCAATGGTGGACTCGCTTTCGTCAAGGAGTTCTCAAATAACGTTTCACTTGAAATGATCAATACTCCATCTGTTAAAGAGGCTTTAGTGAAGCAACAGTTCGATGCTGTGGTTACTGAGACCTTCTTCTGTGATTTTCTAGCAGGGTAAGTTAAGGCCGTATTCTATCTCAGATTTTATCTCGCTCGCGCCATACTACTCGCGACTTGAGTGAGAGCGCGACGGAGTGGGGTACTGGCGGCTCTCAAGCATCGAAAAGTGTAGGTAATTGCTTTTTACGGTGAAAATAATGGTAATTTAAAAAAACATAAGACCTGCTTATGCTTAGTTCAGTTATTATGCAAAGTTTAATTATCTAATTGCAAGTATTTTTTTAATACCAGCGGTTTATAGTTCGGTTTAGAGGTAACTTTGTTTTTTTTTTTTCATTGAGAAAATTTTATGTAATCCTGTTTTCGTCAAACATAGGACCTAGCATCAATCCTCAACTTTAACATATATTCATTTTAAAATTAATGCTGCAGTATTTTCGGCGTAACGGAGGATCATGCTAACCAATTTGTGGGTGCGCCCTTAAGAATGATCATAAATGAGGTCTATAATTGGTGTAAAAATACACTTAACGAAGCCGAAAGTCACTTGTCATTGTGATCATTTTTTTAGTTCTGGACCATTTCCTGGGAACCTTTTGGTTACGGAGATATTGAAGATCAAAGTTCCAAATTGTTCAGACGTTTTTTAAAGAAAGCAAGTTTTATCATAAACTGCAATTTTACACACCAAAAATAAAAGTCGTTTCCTAGCAATTATTTTTGTGCAATGTTACTTAATTTGATGGTACAGTATGCGCAGTTGACGGCTATGTGATGGGTGTTTTTACACACTGTATACAGCGTGCCATTTTAATGGCGACATTTATTTAACACACGCATATGATTTCGTGTATTCGTTGTAGGAAAAAATATTTTTTTACTTAAACGTTATTATTTATTGATATATTAACAATTTTCTAAACTAGCATCTTGGAGCAACCTGTACTTATACATAGAACTGTAGCGCAGAGGTCATTTGCCGGGGTCACGGATCATATGTAAGTAGGCGAATTGAAGGAATGCCGCGCAATTTCTTAGAAATTTGGCATAATTTCTAAGAATTGCGCGGCTTCCTGCATCAAAGTGTATCGGACCGATAAAACGTAAGCCAGCTGGTAGATAGCTTTATGAATGAATATTTTGCACAGAGTGATCTCAATGTTAGTTATGTTATTATTATTTAGTTTGATTGAAAATTAAAAAATTTTTTTTTTATAATTTTTATAATTACTGGCCACTAGCCCTATCCGTGTGTTAAATTAATGTCGCCATTGTAGCGGCACGTTGTATGACTCTCTATCTAGTTCGAGTTCATCTACCATCTACTTAGTATATGACGATTTAAATCACTAGTGCACTATCTTTTCAGTGTCGCGGCTGTGCAGCAAGCCCCCTGGATCGTGCTGGCCGCCACCCCGATGTTCCCTCAACTCGAAGCTCAAATTGATGAGGTTCGCTCCGTAGCCACCGTTCCTCTGATGTTCAACCCATCGGAAACACCGATGCCGTTCGTCAAGAGAGCGATTAACGGCTTTATTCATATTCTTATGACTGTTGCTGAGTGGTACGTACATACCAACACTTTAAAGTATTGTCAAAGCTCTTGCACGTAAGATTGGTTCTTCTAATTCTACAAAAAAAAAAAACAATAGACGTAGATATTAACCTATTCCGCTTAGCTATTCTTCAAGAGTCATAAAAAACCCTGTAAGAAATCGACACGTGTTTCACCTCTCAACGAGGCATCCTCAAGATGACGATTTACCAATTGCAAACCAGAACACGACGTGTTGCCCCACACCGAGCACTGGACCATAGTGAATCAAATAGCCCGTCGTCGTTTTATGACTCTTGAAGAATAGCTAAGCGGAATAGGTAACTAAATATATCTACGTCTTAATTGTATTTCATAATGTGTTTCCGTAAAGTCACGCCTGAATCAATAAACTATCTAATTCTACCAATCTATATTGGCTAAATATAACAGAAAACGAGCGAGCGTTACAGTCGCTTATGATGTGTAACATCTGACATCTTGGCTGACAGTACCAACCTCTCTAAAAATGGGTTTGTACCATCTGACGGTCAACTCTAGCAACGCGCGCGCTCATTGGTCAAATCAAATAGCGCGCGCTTTCCCGACTTCCTGTTACACATATCCGTCCCTTTTTTATGAAATCACTCCCACAGATTGTACGAAATCGGGAGGAAAGATGTCGGTTTTCGTGTTTATCTTTGTAACCACGTTGTTCTTTTTAAACTACGCAATGGATTTTGATACAGTGCTTACCATCATTTAGAGGATTTATTCCGAAAGGTTTATGTTTATGATATATTAAACTTACTTAAGTATAACAAAGAGGAGGAGCTCGTGGCTAAGTAATAACAGATACACGGGTCGATCCATCAGGTTAAGCTACGCTTGCCGGGGTTGGTCCGTAGATGGGTGACCATCTTTACATACCGAGACTCTTCCGTGCCTTGGAAAGCACGTTAAGCCGTTGGTCCCGGCTGTTATTCGTGGATCTTTGAGTCGTTACGGGTCGTCAGAAGTCCGAAAGTCTGACAACCAGTCTTACCAAGGAGTATCGTATTACCCAGTTACTGGGTTGTGGAGGTCAGATAGGCAGTCGCTCCATGTAAAATACTGGTATTTAGCTGCATCTGGTTAGACTGGAAGCCGACCCCAACATAGTTGGGAAAAGGCTAGGCAGATGATGATTTGACAGCTCATTTTAATCCAATTTTCCCCAGACATTCATGCCAATTCGATAAAACTGTTTGAACCAGCCTGTTTGATCAAATTACTTGAAAGTCTATGGTCCGCATCACGCCATGCTTCAACTGGCCCCGATAATATTTTTTTCTACTTCTAGAATCGTGCACAAAACACTTAACCTACCGAATAAATTCCTATCTAATGAGTCAAAATTCTTCCAGGTTGGACCGCCCAAAAACGATCAGTCTCTACGAAAAAACGTTTGGACCTCTAGCAGCCGCGCGAGGCCTCACTCTGCCCCCATTCAACGATGCCTTCCACAACGTGTCCATAATGCTCGTCAACTCCCACGAATCCGTGACTCCGGCATTCAGTACCCCTCCTAATGTTGTCAACATCGCTGGGTACCATATGGATGAGAATATCCCGCCACTGCCCAAGGTAGGTGTCCCTGTAAAGGAGCTTGAATTTGGAAGGATACCTAAAATAAAAGAATCACGCCTAGACTCGCGACAATCTAAGTTCGGATCCGTTTCGACAGCTCTTTGTGTAGTGATGAAAAAAAAAATGGTTTCTTATATACTGATTCTCGAGACATATCGATTAAACATACTTAGAGAGTTTGTAATCGACGACTTATCTACATTGCTTAAAACTGATTTTCAAGGCATAACGTTTTATTACAAGTACGAGAACGAAACGTCAAAACGGACTTCTTAGATAGTCGCGGGTATTGTGCCCCCACAGTTCTTCAGTGATATTGTTAAATAAGTTCCATGTAATGGAGGATGAGCATACTGTACTGTAATGTAACCAGGCATAAAATTAAATGTTTGGTGGAAAGATCCAATAACCCTTGCCCGAAGTAGGTGATGACGACCCCACGGTCAGAAGTCGGCCTTACGATCTAGGCACTCAAAAGTAGTTGGAAGAATCTCTCTAGATATCTTTCAGCAAGTGTTAGTGAATAACATAGATATCCGTGGTGAATAAGGAAAATAAGACCAGCAATTTTTTTTATTTAGAATACGTGAACTGACCAACACTCAGGCCTCGGCACCGCGCACCGCCGCGGAGGACGGTGGCAGTAAAGCGGTTTTGGTAGCGGTGCCCCGCGCGGTATGGCGGTTTACGCGCCTCTCCGTGCGGATGGATATAATGCAGTTTTGACCAGTTTGATCACAGATCACCATTTTTAAATAAAACACGTCCTGCACCCACGATGATCCGCGCAATTATGCGTGTGTGAGGCGCCGCGCTATCGTCCGCGTGGAGGGGTGCTGGCGGTGAGAGCACGCCTGGACCGCGCGGTCGCGGTAGATTTATTAGAGGCCAATGCGACATGAGATCCGCTTCACCACCTACCGCGGTGGAGCACAGTGCCGTGTGTTAATCGGATTACCTTACACGGATTTGGAGATTTGAGATTCTTCCTTGAGTTTTGAGATTTTTGAGAAATCAAGGTGATATAGCCCTGTCTAAAATCTTCTCTGGTTGTCACAGGACCTGCAAGATCTCCTGGACGGCTCGCCGCAGGGCGTAGTGTACTTCAGCATGGGCTCAGTGGTGAAGTCAGCATCATTTAAACCGCCTCTACGCGCGGCGCTGTTGCAACTGTTCTCCACACTGCCCTACACCGTGCTGTGGAAGTTTGAGGAGCCGCTCACCGGCCTGCCGCCCAACGTGCACGTGCGGACCTGGCTGCCACAGCCTAGCATTCTCGGTAAGCACCCCAAGTATCGCAATATGTGGGTTGACGAAGCCTATGCTCATCTTTGATGACACCTATGGTATTTCTTAAGCAGACCTATGTTGTTTTTGACAAGGCTTACGTTGGCCTTTGACAAGGCCCGAGGGCCTAGACAAGTGAAAATCGCTTCGAAAGCGTTTCGTATTTCTACAACGACCTTCAACAGGATTGACATAATCTTTTCGATAGCTTATGTCAGTCCTATACATTTTTGCCTTATCCATCATCGTTATCGCTGATAGAATGTCACTTTGTCTAGGGCCTCGGTGTTGCTTTCGACAAAACCTATGGTGGTTTTGACGACGTCAATATTGGTCAATGACAAGGCCTATGGTGGTCTCTGACGAAGCATAATATGTTGGTTTTTGGGTCCTATAATTTCGAGGCAAAAAATATGAGTGAAGACATTTAATTTATTATATTTGGTTCGCAGCTCATAAGAACATCAAAGTTTTCATTACACACGGTGGTCAGTTGAGTTCGCTTGAAGCTGTCAGAGCTGGAGTCCCATTACTAGCTGTGCCAGTCTTTGGAGACCAGCTAAGTAATGCTGAACGCGCGAAGCAGTATGGATACGCGCTCAGAGTTGACTTTGGGCTGAATGTGGTTCCAGAACTTGGAGTGGCTTTGAAGGAGTTGCTCAGTAATGATAAGTAAGTCAATATCAACTTTTGAAAACCTCAAACGGCGCAAATACTCCAATCTTATCTGGACGTATATGTTCGAGCCGTTTGGGGTTGAAACCCTAGGGCCATGGGGTCCGAGTGCCCACTTGTTTTGTCAAGACATCGCCAAGCGGTTGGTCGACTCTTCGCGTGACCAGAGGGCTGGCCTATTTTTTTGGCCAAAGATTCGGCATTGCTGTACAATGTGGCAATGCTGCCAGCCTTTTGGGCACCTTTCCTGTTGACAGCGATGCAGACGAATTTTTTGATGCCCTTTGATAATTTTCTCTTGTACATAATTATTATTATTAAGTAAATATTATAAGTCAGTAAGTAGTTGTATTTATGTGCTTAAAGAAATAAAGATTTGTAGAATCTAGTTTTCATAGACTTTTGAAAGTCTTTTGAAAACTTGAATTGCTCCAAGGTGTAGATAGTTTCCTTAGAACTCCTTGGTTCATCATTTCCTAGCCTTTTTCCTAGTTTTTAAGCCTAACTACCATACTACCTTCAAAAGATACATGCGCAAATTCCGCAAGAATGGACCAGAATTTTACTGCAGTCGCTCCATGTAAAATACTGGTATTCAGTAGTATCCAGTTAGATTGGAAGCCAACCTCAACATAGTTGACAAGACTTTTGCCGATGATGATGAACTTATCCACAGATGGTGGAGGCCCTTTAACTATATCCTTCTTTTATCATCTTAGTTGATGTTATTTCAACGTGTCGGTATATTACGTAATTGCTTTTTAATAGAAAAATATTTTCGTTCCAGATACTCGAAGCGAGCGAAGCACCTCTCCCACTTGTTCCAGGCTCGTCCAACGACGCCTAAGCAGCTCATCAATCATTACGTCACACTTGCGATTGAAACCAAAGGTATTATCTATTATTTTACAGTCGTAACGAGGATCTTTAGTCCCTTCAAGCTGTATTTATTTCTGATTTTATTAAAACTATAGCAGTACAGTTTTACGGAAGTGAATTTTACAGAATTGCACTGTGCTATTCTGTAAAATTCACTTCGAAACCCACTCAAGAGACCGCACACAATTCAAAACCGAACTCATTTGTTTTAAAAGTAAATAATCGCGGATTACATTACTGTTCGAATTTGGAAGTGATACCACAACAAAAAAATGTGCTCGATAAATACTGAAAATTTACCCCGCAAAAGTTTCCTTCGTTTCAAATTCGTGTAACTTTCGTCCAACGACGCCTAAGCCGCTCATCAATCATTACGTCACGCTTGCGATTGAAACCAAAGCTATTATCTATTATTTTGCAGTCGTGACGAGGACCTTAGTCTCTTCAAGCTGTATTTTTTTCTGATTTTATTAAAACTATAGCAGTACAGTTTTACGGAAGTGAATTTTACAGAATGGCACTGTGTTATTCTGTAAAATTCACTTCGATACCCACTCAAGTCATCGCACACAATTCAAAACCGAACTCATTTGTTTTAAAAGTAAATAATCGCGGATTACATTACTGTTCGAATTTGGAAGTGATACCACAACTAAAGAATGTGCTCGATAAATACTGCAAAACCCCACAAAAGTTTCCTTAGTACCAAATTCGTGTAACTTATTTCACAGGAGCATACCACCTCCGCTCCCTATCACTGAAGTACAGCTGGTACGAGCGCTGGATGCTCGACTTCGTGCTCGTTCTACTCGCGGTGATTGCCGCGCTTATCGCGCTTTTGGTGTTCTTGATCAAGACTTTTATCAGAAAACTCTCGGGGAAGAAGACTTACAACGAAAAGGGGAATAAGAGGAAAAGGCATTAATGTTAAGTTTAGATTAAGTTTATATTTGTAAATAGATTTATGTAAGGTTTTTTACCTACGTTACAATAATTGTGTTTTATTTCATTATCTTCGCCCTATACCATTCCAATGCATTTTGGGGTTATCGACTTCACTTGGGACCTGATTTTAAAATGAAAATGATCGCAAAATTATTGTGACGAACGTATACAAAGTGACATTCTATCAGCGATAACGATGATGGAAAAGGCAAAAATGTATCTATCTAAATATCTATCTCACTTATCTATGTGCTACTTATATAATTATCTATGTCGACATAGATATCGAAAAGCTTATGTCAATCCTGTTGAAAGTTGTTGTAGAAATACGAAACGCTTTCGAAGCGATTGTCACTTGCCTACACCTCGGCTCTGTGCATACTCGCTCACTCGCCTACATTTGTTTACAACAATTTACAATCAAACTACACTTACAAGTGCACACATTTACGAAACCGGCCTCACTTCACTGTTGACAGCGCTCTGTCTTGGTTTTTTATTTGGTCTGAGTGTGACGAATTTGTCAAGTGCACAAATACTGCGATTTGCTGTTCGTATAACATTCAACCAATCACGCGCAATTGACAATTTGTCAACTTAATCCTACTAATATTATAATCCTACTAAAATTATAAATGTGAAAGTTTGTGTGTTTGGATGTTTGTTACTCAATCACGCAAAAACGGCTGAATGGATTTAAATGAAATTTGGCAAACAGATAGTTTATAACCTGGATTAACACATAGAATACTTTTTATCCCGATATTCCCACGGGATCGAGACTTGCGCGGGTGAAACCGCGGGGCGCAGCTAGTTTTGGAATAATTTTCGTTCGAGAAAGTTCCATAAGAATAAGAATAAGAAGAATAAGAATAGTTTATTTGTGAAACATAGGTAATTACATAAAAAGATCATAAAAATTAGGTAGTGCGCTATGTTTGGCCAATGGTGACATACAAATGATCAATATATTTTTTTTTGATTTTAACTTATAGTTGATTAGGTACTTTTGAATTACAATGATAAATTTATTACAATATAAATAAGTATTTGAGTAGGTATCCAGTTATAACGCATATTAACGCATGCATGCAAATTACATTTTATTACAATTCAGAGTCAGTTTCATTTCATGTCAAAAATTTTGTGTCAGATTTTTAAATTCAAAAGATTAGTTTATAGTGTATGTCAGAATTATTGCATGCAAATTAAATTTTATTACAATTCACAGTCAATATAATATCATGTCAAAAAATATTCATTTAAATTCAAAAGGTTAGTATAATTATAATGATAACTATATGTCAGGATTACATTATTACAGAGATTTGTCATTAAGAAACTCATCTAGAGAATAATAACATCTTTCAAGCAATAACCCGTTAAGTGTTATTTTAAATTTTTGCAATGGCATACATTTTATTTCATCGGGAATCTTATTATATACTTGTGGAGCAACACCAAAGAAGCTTTTCTTCATTAGAGAAGTTTTACATTTCACAAGGCATAATTCATTTATATACTGGGCACGTATCGGTGTTCTCTTTACTGCACATCGTTTTTTAAATAAGTGTGGATTTGTTTTTACAAATAATGCTGTTTCCAGGATGTATAGACCTGGTAGGGGTAATATTTTTAACCTTTTAAAATACGGAATGCAGCTATCTGTTGTTTTTAAACCACACATTGCACGTAAATACCTTTTCTGCATCCTGAATACGAGTTCCCTATTTGTTGTCTGTCCCCAAAAAATAACGCCATACCGCAGAACGGAAGCGACTAGTCCATGATAGGCAGATAACAGTGTGTCAGTATTTACTTTTTTTTAAAGTTGAGATAGCAAATATAGAGATTTACTCAATCGCTTGCAAATTTCCTCCAAATGAGGTTTCCAAGTAAGTTTATCATCTATAGTTATACCTAAGAACTTTGTAGTACTAGCTTCTTCTATAATAGAATTATCATAAGCGATATTGACTAGCGGTTTCTCAAGCCGTTGGTGAAAGTGCATAACTTTGTATTTATTTAAATTAAAAGTGCATAACTTTGTATTTATTTAAATTAATTATAAGATTATTATCATTAAGCCAATTTATTATTTTATATAGAGAATTATTAATGTCATTTTGATAATTTTTTGGATTATTACATTCTACATTGGCCGTGCTATCATCTGCAAAGAGTACCATTCATACCATTCATACCATCTCCATAGATCTCTATATTCTCTATCAGTCATTATCTCCTTCTAGCCACAAGGTACCTACCTATAATTTCTCGTAAAATCCATCTGTCATTTCTTGGACTTTCAATTAAAAAAAATGAAGTTTACACTAATATGACAGTCTTTACTGATAGTGCAGTACTGGGATCTGGAAAATGCCATTCGTAATTTCTTTGCTCTTTAAAAATGGACACATACGTGGCGTCGCCTGTATTATGTTATGTTAAGTATTATTCAGTTAGTCAGGAGCGCACCTTTGTCAAGTGGCAACACTAAGCCACGATCCGGGGCGTTACCCATAGCGTCCCTTAAGTAGGTCGCTCTCTTACCTTACCAACCGTTGCGGGACATAGACTAGATGTCAGTGATACATTTACTTTGTCCCTAACAGTTTAATTATTTTTATTCTGGTGTTAACAATGTACCTAACCCTAACTATGATAAGTGTAAAAGTATTATAGAGTTATCAACCGTAGATTGGAGTTTCACTCTCGTTCACGACTTCACCTCCAATACATCTATGAGGAGAGAGGTAGAATTCCTTCATAGGTTGAAGGAATTCTACCTCTCTCCTCATCGTCCCCAAAACATTAAGATTACTAATAATATTAATTAGGTACTGATAGTCTAGTACTTGAAAGTACCAGCCGTCTGGTGTGGGGCTTTTATTTTGACCACGGAATATTACATTATTTTGCTAGCATAGTGTATGCTACTTAACAATAGATGGCGCTTTATTCTACAAACGAAGAATGCCTTCATATTTCTGTAAAATAAGAATAAAAACACAGCAACATAACATCACGCCTGCATTCACCGAAGGGTTAGTCAGAGGTGTACCTATAGTACAACCAAAATGTGTAGGTCTCATGTAATATGGGGCGAGCCTACATAATGCCTTATACAGGGCACAATCATATAAACAGATAAAATACCGAGCTAAAACACGCAACTGTGCAATAAAAAGTCTACTAAAACAGCATAGAAATAATGCAATAGCAGTATATCCAACATAGATTGACATATTTCTGTGGCCCTAGTGAAAAAGGGTACAAGTCCGATTTTGTCGAAAATGAGTTAAGTATACCAAAGTGATCAGAAAAAAATGCTCTATCGTTTGGTGAAAACGGATCTAATCTATCTCTAAAAATAAAGAAGTTACTTTGTGTAAAAGGGTGCAACTGACACCAAAAAAAACTACAAAAGTCGGTTTCAAGTACTTTTGTATTCTTTTAAACGGAAAAATATTTTTTTAGTTTGGGGTTTTTTAATCTAAATTAACATAAATTACCCACGTTTTAATTTGTTTGGTGTTTATCAATACAACAACACCTGGTCCTTAAAAATGGTTTAGTGAGTAAAGATATTACTAGACATAAATCCGTTTTCACCAAAATATAAGGAAAAAATCAAAAATAACTCTGTTGAGATCAGTATTCACGTGTGCTATTGTAAAATTAATAAATGAAATTTGATACAATTAGAATGATATCCTACGAAGTGCTTTCATTTTACGTGAGAAAGGATATAACTCGTCGATGCGGGGGAACGGTGCGGGTGGGTGGAGAGCGCATAGGGCCCGCGCCCCTTCAGTCGCTCGCGCACTGTACTGAGCGAAGCCTGTGTCGACGCGCTGGAGAAAAACCAATAATTACGCGAGTAAGTTAGATCTTATTACACATATTTTTGTTACTTATTTCGAAGTTAATGTATACTATAATTGGTTTTAGTCTAATCGTACCTTTTTACACCTAATAACTACGAAATTCATTGCATGCATTTCTTTTTCTGTTTCGTTTACCTGGAAGCCTACACATAAAGGATATAATGATATTTACCGTAACTTTCTACTAAGTTTCCCTGTGTAAATCTCCTACGCTAATAGTCGTAATTATTACTTTCTATTCAAAATACTTAAATGAATTATTTCCTTTTTAGAATGGCTGGTAGGGGTCGAATTAACCGCATGATTGATCTTGTTCATAAAGAACTGAAAATTATGGACGACTTGGATTGCCTTTCTGAAGAACCTGTACCTACTTGTTCCAAGAATTATTCTCCGAGGCCAGAATGTTCTAATGATTATTCTCCAAGGCCAGAATGTTTTAATGATTATTCTCCAAGGCCAGGGTGCTCTAATGATTATTCTCCAAGGCCAGGATGTTCTACGGATTATTCTCCAAAATTTGAATGTTTAAAAAATATTTCTCCAATTCGTTCAAAAGTATGTTCTCCAATGCCTGGATGTTCCAAAAACTTGTCCCCAAGGCCAGAGCACTACAAAGATGACGATTTATTTACCGATTCCGACGAAACGTTTCTCATGTGTCTTGATATTGTTTCTCTGTTGGTTGATGAGCTGCCATACCCTGATCTCGATTATTCTGCTGAAAGTAGTGACGATTTCATACCAAATACATCCGAAACAAGTGGCTCGGATCGTTCAGTTGTAAATAGACGACGAGTAACAAGACGTAGACGTAATGTTACCATCCTTCAGTCAGATTCAGACGAGAGCAATAATACATCATTTTGGGATAAAGAAGGTGTTACACAAGGTCGAAAACGTAAGCCTAGGAAAAGTATTAAAGAAAGAAGGGAAGATAGAGAAATTAGAAAAAAGAAAAGGAATTTAGGAAAAAGTTACCAGACAAGTAAGGGAAAAACCGTTGTAGAAAGGAAAATAAAAAATCTGGAACCTTGTAGGATGAAGTGTGCTGAAAGAATTCCTGAAGCCTACAGAAAAAAATATTTGATTATTACTGGAACATAGGAGACTATGACAGGCGTGTATTGTTCATAAGTAACCTTATAAAGTTAAAAGGAAAAGCAACAAAAAAATTGGCGGCGACAGTCAAAAACAGGAATTTTTCCAATGATTTTTTCCTGAAGTTGGACTTAGAGTGTCATCGCATTTGTAAGGGTTGTTTTTTAAAAACATTCGATGAAACCAACAAGTTTGTTCAAACTGTGACTGATAAAATGAAATTAAGCGGTGGTATTATACCCAAATCATTGAGAGGAAAAAAACCCAGTGCCTTTACAATAGATGACGAGAGGCTAGAAAATGTAAAAACTCAGATTTTATCTTTCCCTGTGTATGAAAGCCACTATGGTCGGTCGAAGACAAACAAAAAATTTTTACCACCCCATTTAACTATTCAAGACATGTACAAGGCTTACTGTGAGACGAATGAAAATCCAGTATCAATGACCATCTACTCATGGGTATTCAGGGCCCAAAATCTATCTTTTAAAGCACCTTATGTTGATACATGTGTGAAATGCGATACTTTAAGTATGAAAATTAAATTTAGTGAAGGTGTGGAGAAAGAAGTAAATGAAAAGCTTTTGATAGAGCATCAACGTAGAGCAGAAACTATTTATGATAAAAAATCTCAAGACCGGGCGCTTTCAATTGCAAAAAAGGATACAGTAGTCTTGTCGTTTGACTTGCAGCAATGCTTGCCAACCCCTTACCTTAAATCTGGTGCTGCATTTTACAAGCGTCCATTATGGACATATAATTTGACATTAAGGGACTGTACCTCTAATAAAGTATATTGTTTTATGTGGCATGAAGGAATTGGTGGCAGAGGGGCAAATCAAATAGCTTCCTGTTTGTATTACTACATAATGAACTGCGTACCTGCTGATATAAAGCATCTTATATTTTATTCTGACTCCTGCTCTGGCCAAAATAAAAATATTCACGTTGTATGCATGTTCCTTTTAGCTATGCGTAATAATACAAATATGGAAACCGTAACGCATAATTTTTTGGTACCAGGCCATACTCACATGGATTGTGACGTGGATCATGCGTTAATTGAAAAGGCCAAGAAAAAAACTCAAATGGATCTGCATCATCCCCGGGATTGGTATCAACTTGTCCGAACATGTAGTAAAAAAAAACCATTCACTGTTATAGAAATGCACTCTGAATTATTTCTTGATTTTGCGAGTTATTTAAAAGGGCCACTACAACAAAAGAAAATTGATGAAAATAAGAAGAAGTTTAATTTATCTGAGTGTGCAGCTTTTAAATATAAAAAAGGAGAGTTTCCTCAATTTCACTACAAGATGCATGGCGTAGATGAATGGAACATAGTTAATTTGCAAAGAAAACGAGGAAAGTCACCGCTCCCAAGTGTTTTTGAAACCGAATGTATACCCAAGTCATACGATGGGCCGATTGCAATTTCCAATGAGAAAAAGCGAGACTTGCTTTATCTTCTTACACTAATAAACCCCAGTGTCAGATCCTTTTATACCAATTTATTAAGTGATAATGATATTAAAGATCAACATCCTCTCATAAATGACAGCGAAGATGACTTAGAATAACATTTTCTAATATTTTTGGTTTGTTATAATGTTCTTTTTTTTTAAACCCATTTTTATTTCTATACTAATACTTAAATATTTTCAGGAAAATAATTTTGTTTTTTTTCTACTCGATTTGTGAATTTTCTGCAGATTAAGATGTGAGTTTCTCTTAAAATTGTTTTTGTATTTTCAAATTTTATTATGCAAGAAACTACGACAACAGAAATTAGGACAACAGAGGAATCCTCTTGCATAATAAATGAAGAAAATATAAATACTGGTTTAAATCATCATAATGATTCAAAAAGTTCTTCTTTAATATCATCACACCCATCAAATTGTAGTAATCTAAATAAATATAATAATAATACACTAAAAATTGTTCATCAAAATATACAGGGTGTGATAGGTAAGGAATTAGAATTGGAGCTGTTTATGAACTGTAGTTATATTGATATCCTATGTGTAACCGAACATTGGTTAAAAGTCAACCAGTTCATGTTCAGCTTTAATAACCACCAGGTTGCCAGCTCATTCAGCAGAATTAATATGATACGTGGTGGCTCCCTAATAATTGCACGTAACAATATGAAATTTAAAGAACGTAAGGATATTGTGAGTCTCTCTGTTGAGCGAGTTATTGAAATAGCATGCATTGAGCTTGAGCAGTTCATTGTAATGAGCGTGTACAGGCCCCCATGTGCTTCATATGATATTTTCGAGAAATGTATGGAAGAAGTATTATTAAAGACTTCTAACAGTAATAAAACAGTTGTTGTCTGTGGAGACTTCAACATTAATATACTAGAAAAATCTGCTACGGTAAATAAATTTCTATCTCTATTAAAGTCGTATAACTTGTACAATACATTCTTTGAGCCGACTAGAATAACTGCCACTAGTGCTACCTGTATTGACAATATTTTTACAAACTTAAAACCTTCTAGCCATTTAATTATAAATGAGTTGGACTCTGATCACTGTGGCCAGTTAGTCACTTTCCCTCAGAAAATAGTCAGAGCTCAAAGAAAACTTGTGAGTTTTGTTCCTGTAAACAAGAGTCGCTTAGGTCAATTTAGAAATAATTTAATGGAAAAACTACCGTGTTTGCCTTATCACGACGACCCGGATCAAGCTTATACATTACTATTTAACCTCATTAATTGCGAGTTTAGAAAAGTTTTCACCTCAAAAACATTGCCTGTTTGTGACCGCGTTTTATTTAGTGATTGGGCTACACCGGGAATTTACAAGAGTAGGCAAAGGTTATTTGAATTGTATAATGAAAAAACATATAACCATGATGAAACTTTTAAAGAATTTGTTAAAAAATATTCCAATACTTTTAAACGAGCCTGTTCCTCAGCAAAGGCCATACACATTAAAAATAAAATAAAATCTTCTGGAAATAAAATTAAAACCACTTGGAATATTATTAATTCAGAAACGGGAAGAACGACAGTACGGAGTCGTGAGTTCCATCTAAAAATCAATGATGTAGATATTGAGGCAGACGTGGAGGTGGCGACTGAGTTTGAAAATTTCTTTACTAATATTCCCATTTTAACAACCAAAACTCTGTCATCATCGTCCTCCGCTTCTGCTTACTCAATACTAAAAGAATGTGTACCAGAATGTGACAAACTTTTTGCATTTACAATTATTACTGCCAAAGACATTATAGAATCTTTTAAAAATCTTGATGTAAAAAAAACTACCGACCTTTGGGGGTTGTCAGTACATACCATGTCTTCAGTAATTGATGTTATTTCACCCTTTTTAGCAATCGTTTTTAATTCTTGTATTGCATCTGGTGTATTTCCTGATCTGATGAAACTTAGCAAAGTGATTCCACTGTTCAAATCTGGCAGTACAACTGATCCTACGAATTTTCGGCCTATTTCGATATTACCTACATTGAGCAAAATCTTTGAAAAATTAATTTTAAAACAAATGTTAGGACATTTCAATGCACATAATTTACTACATCTAAAACAGTTTGGTTTTACAAAAGGTCGTTCTACTACAGACGCGGGCGTGGAATTACTGAAGAGCATATTCGAGGCCTGGGAGGAGTCGCAAGATGCTCTTGGCATTTTCTGCGACTTGTCCAAGGCCTTCGATTGCGTACATCATGATACACTCATCAGGAAACTATACCACTATGGTATGAGGGACAAGGCTCTCGAACTTCTGACTTCTTATCTGAATAACAGAATTCAGAGGGTCGATGTTAATGGCAAGAGATCTGCAGGATCTGCGGTCACTATGGGCGTTCCACAGGGTTCAATTCTAGGTCCTTTCTTATTTCTAATTTATATAAATGACTTACCTTATCATATAAGGGATAATAATAAAATCGTATTATTCGCAGATGACACTTCGCTCATTTTTAAAATCAAACGTCAATTAGTCAAATTTGAACAAGTTAACGATGCACTCTCTAAAGTTGTGCATTGGTTTAATGTAAATAATCTTCTCCTTAACGAAAAAAAGACAAAACTGATTAAATTTTCAACGCCAAATGTCAGACAGCTGACTACCAATGTTCAAGTCAATGGAATAGAGTTGGACCCTGTTGATTCAACGGTTTTTCTTGGAATTACTATTGACGGCAAATTACAATGGGGCCCACACATAGAAAAACTGTCAGGACGGCTTAGTTCGGCCGCCTATGCTGTTAAAAAAATTAGACAGATAACTGACGTAGATACAGCCAGAATTGTTTATTTTAGTTATTTTCATAGTCTTATGTCATATGGAATTCTTCTCTGGGGAACCTGTGCGGACATTAATACTATCTTTGTTTTACAGAAAAGGGCTGTTCGAGCCATTTACAACCTAGGTCCAAGAGATTCCCTTAGAGAAAAATTCAAAGAAGTAGATATTCTGACTGTAGCCTCACAATATATATTTGAAAACCTGTTGTATGTACACAAAGATATATCAAATTTTAAGAAAATGTCCGATATTCATAGTATAAATACCAGGAACAAACACAATCTTGCTGTACATCGCACTCGTCTCCACAGAGTAGGCAACTCGTTCATGGGTCAATGTATACGCTTTTACAACAAACTTCCCATTGATATTAGAAATTTACCCATTAAACGATTTAAAGGCTGTATTAAAACCAAACTTTGTAAAAAAGGGTACTATAAAATTGCGGATTATTTAGAAGACAAAAAAGCATGGGATTGAGCTGCTCGCTCTGCTAAAACCTTAGAACTTGACATTTTAATTATTATCTAAAATCATTACAATATACCAGTTTTATAAACCTACAAATTGACATTGTTAAATATTTTATACAAAATGACATTATTACTTTGTAAAGTATTATTTTATTATTGTGAATGTGAGGACTATGTGGATCATATTTATTATCTCTTTTCTCTCTTTCTTTAGTTTTAATCTGGCAGTTTGAGTACTTTTAGCGGCCTACCCAAATGTCCTTTCTTTGGTATTGTTCGTCGAGTCGTTGAGCTCCTTAAGCTCTGAGTTGAGCTCCTCGGTTACTGACAAATGCTTGCACTGACTGGACAGGTCCACTCAAATCTGTGTGGTTCTTTCCTCAAAAGACCATTTCAGACTCTAATCTACATGGTCCTCATATGGCCTGACCAAGATTATGTCTGGACCTTAAAAGAGACTGCGACCTCTGAGTTTGTTTCGGCCTTTCTTCTCAGAGTAGTCAGATAGGAAACGCCGACCTCATCGAGCTTATTTTTTTTTTTTTTTTAAATATGACGTGTAAAAGTGATTCTGATATCCTATTTACAGAATAAACAATTTCATTTCATTACGAAACATTTAAAATAAAATAAAAATAGTAATAAAAATATTTTTTGTTTTATTTTTATTTAAATAATGGATATAAGTTGCACAAAATAGTTCGTACAAGTCTTAATGTACCATACGCCACGTATAACATCCTTGTGAAAAAGGATTTAAGATATTTTTTTTGAGAATTTTCTAAAAATTTTAACGGTAAAGAAAAGTAAACAGTAAAACACATGTTTTTCAAATAGTAAACTATTAAATATTTCTTTAGACTACTTGGTTATGATAAAAATCATTCCAAATGCGTATCCCTTTTCACTTGTGTAAATTGACATTTAACTTATGGGAGAAGGGGTATAACTTATTTTATACCCTCAAGGAATTCATTTTGTGGTTAGTATAAGTCACTATCTTAAAAACTATTAACTTTACATAAAAAATAACTCAATAATAATAAAGAGCATAAATCGTTTACCTATAAAAAATATCACGTGTATTTCATTTGGTAGCGGTTTAAATGTCACATGAGGTCAAACACACAACTTAAAGCGCGCGGAGTGTTTTTTGCGTCTCGTTGTAAAGTTGCATTTTTGGACTTAGATCCCTTTTCACTAGGGCCACAGATTTGTGATATCAAGCTTTTTTCTAACAGCACGTAGGTTTTGCCACTAGTTAATAGATGGCGCTGGCTGACTTAGGAAACCTTTCGTGACTGAAACTCATTGGTGTAGCTTCGCCAATGAAACCAACATAATATGACAAAAAAAATCTTTAGTAATTCCTAGCTTTATTTGGATTATACAGTTGTTATTTAGTGGCTAAGTAATAGGATGTGGAGGAGCAACAGGGGGGGGGGATCTCGGCCGCACGGGTCGATCCATGAGGTTAAGCTACGCTCGGCGGGGTTGGTCTGTGGACGGGTGGCCATCTTTACATACCGCGACTCCTCCGTGACTCGGAAAGCACGTTATGCCGGTGGTCCCAGCTGTCATTCGCGGATATCTGTCAGTCGTTATGGGTCGTCAGAAACTCGAAAGTCTAACAACCAGTCTTACCAAGGGGTGTCATATTACCCAAGTACTGGGTTGTGGAGGTCAGATAGGCAGTTGCTCCATGTAAAATACTGGTATTCAGCTGCATCCGGTTGACTAGAAGCCGACCCTAAAATAGTTGGGAAAAGGCTAGGCAGTTTGATTGAGTTGTTATTTAGTCGCATAATTAAAATGAGAGAATGCAATAAACAATTGAGAATTGAGCTGATAGAAATCTAGTTAGGAAATGTATTAGGGGTGAGGCATATAGATACGATTTTCGACTTTAAACTAAAAGAAATAAAGAAGATATTCAATTGGGATTTCCATACGTATATATCGACCATACAAAAATAACAGGCTGTTTATTTAATAACAGATATTTGGATCTGTTATTTTTTTGTAACAGTAACAGTGATAACAGATATCGTGTTTAACCTGTTACAACCCATCTCTAAAATGGATAATGATAAGACATTGATGCTATGCGGTTTCCCCATAAAGATTCGAGCAGTAAGACATCCACTGAGGTTGGAACACACCACTTCTCTCCGCACAGTCGAGTGTCAAACACAGGATGCACAATTGATGACATCCCTGCACTGAGAGTAGGGGTGACAGTACCCTGAAACCGCATTATGTTCAAAATCGCTTTGTTGTCTTTTTGACGTTTCTGTTTAGTTTAGTCATTGATGGATTCTACACTGTTGTCCTGTCTACATTTGTATTTCAGGTATGTTCAGGTATGTTCGATGCCTGAAAAAATCAATCAGGGCCCGGAAGAAAAACAAATCACATTAACAGTCCGGGGTTTGGATTTCTGTCTGAACGTCAACAAGCTCGCCTTTTCTAACATTCATCATCTGCCTAGCCTTTTCCCAACTATGTTGGGGTCGGCTTCCAGTCTAACCGGATGCAGCTGAATACCAGTATTTAACATGGAGCGACTGCCTATCTGACCTCCACAACCCATTTATTGGGTAACCGATATCCCTTGGTAAGACTGGTTGTCAGACTGCATTTTCAGGGTGCTTTTTCCAACATTATGGATTTTATTAGTTCAATTAAGTACATAACTGCCCAATATGTCTTCTTACTTAAAATTTTAAATTATGATTCTGACCTACTTATGGGATTCAAATGGAATATAATACGATAGTAAGCAACGTGGCATCCCTAAGGCTTACGCGGACATTTTCTCTACATTTTGGCACCTCGCACCGAATGCACACAGATCAAGTTATAAGCGACGAGCGATAATGTATGGCAGTGTTGCAATGCAATATTTCAAATATTACAGATGCCTATTAAGGTTGATGCGCTAGGGTGGCCCGCGAAATTCAAATTTACTTACGTTTTTTGCAATTCGCAGGTCAGTATCACATTGGATGTTAATATAAATATTATTAGCGGCCGTAACAAATATGGATTTACATAATTATAAACATTAGAATCAGCAATACATACAGCATGCATTGAATGAAAATTTCATGAAATCGTCAGTCAATGCACTTACATGAACTTAGAGAGTTGTATTGCTGATTCTAAAAAACAGGGTAGAACGAAAACGACACGCTAAAACGGCTGAACGGATTTGAATGAAATTTCGCACATGGGTAGACCATGACCTGGAGAAGATAATAGGCTTTGTTTCATCCTGGATCGCAGATGAAGTCGTGGGCAAGGAGAGTAAAGGTATATTTTAAGCAAAAGAGAGCGAGCTTATTGCATAAACTGGCCACAAATCGAGATAACAGTTTAGTATTGCCAACAAGCACTGAACAGGCGTAACAATCAGTACTTACTCGTCCACTGTATGAGAAAAAACATGCGGGGCAGTCTTTGGGGACTGCCCATAGAAGTGAAAACTAAGTAACATTCGTTCATTTCTTCAAACGTGACGATGACGCGAGTTCCATGATTTTTGTTCACCCAAAAAGTGCTCAACGCGAGTTTTCACTTAACATTCATTCATTTCTTCAAGCGTGACGATGCCGCGAGTTCCATGATTTTTGTTCACCCAAAAACATTCATACATTTTTTCAAGCGTGACGATGACGCGAGTTCCATAATTTTTGTTCACCTAAAAAGTGCTAGTGCAAGAAGTTTTCACTCCAAAAATTATATCTCAACATCTGCCGAGCCTTTCCCCAATTAAAACCGACCCCAACATAATTGGTTGTATCACTCCGGTAACAAAGTAAATATTGAAGGAGAAAAATAACAAAGTTGTATCAAAGTGTGCAACCGCTGTCACTTGTGCCTTATGCCCATAATTTGTCGAAGACACCTAGCGATCTTTTGCTCTCAAGATATGACCAGTAACTGTCGATTACATTTTGTGGTACATTTTCTATGGATTAATGGTATATTGGTAGGTAATACACGTCGGAATGTGAACTAGTAGAAGTAGAGGTCTTTGTGAAGAAGCTCGTGGGGGGAAGTATTACCATCCAGCAGTGATGCTGAATTTTGAACTTGAACTTTTTTGGCTTAATGCTGGTCCTGCTCCACAACCACAACTAACTAATTAACATTCGAAAATACTGTTGGAGCTGCTGAAGGTTGTAAGACCATCTTTGCATTGTATAAACTTAACTTCCTTTGTATTATATAATTGCGTAACAAAGGTGTGTGTGTACTATTTACTATAGAGCTACCATTTACCGGGTAATTTGTCTTTCATTGACTTGAATGTGCCCTGGCGGCTGGAAATGTCATACTCACTCAAATGTCTCGCTGATGGTGGCCTGTGTGTTGGATCATTTGGCTCCGTTCAAAATGGTTGAGCTGAATGGTGCTGATCCATGCGTCATGTTCGTGAACGGGCGCCGTCAGTTGTGACTGGTCATCTCATAGCTGCCATGGCTTATTTTAATTTTTGAATTGTTTTTATGTTATAATTGCGGACGCTTTTAACAATATTTTGATTTAAAAGAGTGTCCATGGAGTTTCTTGCCCGTTCTTCTCCATAGGTACCTACTACGCTTTGGAATGGGGAACTAGCTTCATATTTCTGACTGACTGACTCCTTGACAATTCAAAAGTGCCTGTAAATGGTTTAATTGAAATAAATGCTTTAAGTTTGAGTTTGAGTTTGAATTGACCCAGCGTTACCTGGCACATAAAAACACGTTGCAGCTGTTTCTGGGATGGCAACCGACCTACCTGCAATATCTCTGCATTAATTAGTACCTAATGTCCATAGGCTGTGATCAATATACAGCGTACCGCTTTATAGCGACATGAATTTAACACATGTATGTATACTTTTCGAGTTTTCGTTTTAAGAGGATAGTAGCTGCGCCCCACGGTTTTGCCCGCGTAAGTCTCGATCCCGTAGGAATATCGGGATATAAAGTATCCTTTGTCCTATTCCAGGTTATGGTCTACCTGCCAAATTTCATTCAAATCCGTTCAACCGTTTTAGCGTAATAAACAAACAAACAAACTTACTTTCGCATTTATAATAATAAAAAAATAATTATAATAAAAATATAATTATACATAATAAAAAAAAAAATATAATAATGCCGGTGGAGTGTGTCTCAATAACCTCAGTTGTGCTGTCGCATGTCGTCATGGTGCTGCTGAGCGCGTCAATCGGTGGCTTCAGAAAGCTGGTGCGTACCTGTGAGGAGTATGCCCTTGGTCATGGATTTAGATACAATGTGACCAAAAGCCAATGCATGGTCTTAGAGGCCGGTACGAAATGGTCGCGAAAATATCCACCCGTTTTTCTAAACGGTATTCCACTCGAAATTTAAATACCTAGGGCATTTAGTTACGACCGTCCTCACGGACAACGCTGACATGGAACGGGAACGGAGGGCTCTATCGGTGCGGGCGAATATGCTCGCACCCAGGTTTGCGCTATTTAGGGCGTACTGCACGCCTCTCTATACGTGCAGCCTGTGGGCGGGGTACACATGTGCATCATACAGAGCCCTCCGCGTCCAGTTCAACAATGCGTTCAGGGTTGTATTGGGGCTGCCACGCTACTGCAGCGCCTCTGGCATGTTTGCTGAGGCGCGTACCGATTGCTTCCACGCAACCATGCGCAAGCGGGGTGCGTCTCTGGTGCGTAGGGTAGCACCAATATTGTCCTGGCGATGATCGCGGAACGGATGGACTACCCATACATACGGCACTGCTGTGATAGGCATGTTGCCGTCAGCAGGGCCGATTAGATATTAAGTCTTTAATTGTGTTTCTGTATTTTGTATGTTTTGTTATGATGAGTTAAAATTGCTTGAAATAAATGTATTTTATAAAAATAAAAATAAAATATATATGAAGTTAGGATTTGAATTTCATTATACGTTACTAATTTATTTATATTTACAATTTTATAAAATAGCATCTTGGAGCAACCTTTAAAGAACTGTAGCGCAGGGGTTAATAACATCGCATGCGAATTGAAGAAAAGAGAAAGCCCTATGTAGAGCATTAAAAAATTTCAAAACCATAAAATTATTTTATCTTTTTCTATCGAGAAATTTTTAAGGTAATAATGTTTTCTTCCGACATAGGACCTAGACCTAGACCTAGCATCAATCCTCAACTATAACATATATTTATTTCAAAATTAATGCTGCAGTACTTTTGGCGTAACGGAGGATCATGCTAAGCAATTTGAGATTGGGTAGGCTCTTAATGGTACTTACGCCATTTTGGTTCTGCAGTCCCTATTAAGATTCGCGCCGCGTTCGTGCATACGTAAGTCAAGTTTAAAGAATTCGCCGCTCCGGCATGGCAACCATGTTTTAATATTCAATCTGTGCTTGTTATGTTTTTAGTTTTTTTTACTTTCTTTGCACATTTTTTAATCTGTTGCTTGGTATGCTGTTGCTAAGGGGTCAACATTCTTTATTAGGTACGTGACATCACATGAAGAGCTCGTGGTTACGTAATAACAGCCGCACGGGTCGATCCATCAGCTTGTCGGGGTTAGTCCGTGGGTGGGTGACCACCTTTACATACTGAGACTCCTGAAAGCACGTGCCTCGGAAAGCACGTTCGCGAATATCTGTCAGTCGTTACGGGTCGTCAGAAGCCCGAAAGTCTGACAACCAGTCTTACTAAGAGGTATCGCATTACCCAGTTGCTGGGCTGTGGAGGTCAGATAGGCAGTCGCTCCATGTAAAATACTGGTATTCAGCTGCATCCGCTTAGACTGGAAGCCAACCCCAATGTATTTATTTCTAAAATTACATCATAATTAAAGATACAGGGTGTTAGGGTAGACATCGTTATCCTTGAAACTACTGGTTTGGTGTTATCTATAATATACTTTTTCTATGTAACCAAATTTGAAATCGAAAAAAAAAAACATCTTTTCCATACATTTTGTCGATTTAAGTGAACACAAATGTATGGAACAGCTGATTTTTTTTTCGCGATTTCATGGTTGGTCCCATAGAAAAAGTATATTATAGATGACACCAAACCACTAGTTTCAAGGATAACGGTGTCTACCCTAACACCCAGTATATATTTATGAAGTATGTATGTATGTAAGTGTATTAACATATTATTTGTTTTATTTTAGTAAGTGAATTGTTTTTGATTTTACTTTCTCTCGAATTTTACTCTCTTATCTACTTTCCTATCTCAGGTATGCTGGAAGAGATTTCTTTAGAAATAAGCATCACCTTTGTACGTATTTTTCTGAACTTCTTCTTGTCTGTTTATTATGTGTGTACATAAATAGTTAAATAAATAAACTTGGCAATGGTGCACTGATGAAATCTTCGCTAATGTGAGTATGTTAACAGAAATAATCTGTCGTGAATATGTCTTTAAATAATACCATCAGTCAATCGTCAAGAGTTGTGCGTTTAAATATAAAATGACCTAAATCTTCAGCTGCCATGTCGAGACAAACTGTCATGTTTTTGTTTATTTTTTGGGTATAAAACTCATTTATGTCATAACATAGAACTAACATAAATAAATAACATCATGCTTGTAGTCTCCGAATGGTTGTGCAGAGATGTACCTATAGTACACCCAAACGTCAGTTATGTTTAAGTACTATGTAATAGGGGCCGGAGTTGAGACGTGGACAATCCGAGCAAGAGGATAGACGCATTCGAAATGTGGTGCTGGAGGCGGATGCTCCGAATTCCATGGACAGCCAAACGCACAAATGTGTCTATCCTTTCCCAGCTCGATATCAAGACCCGATTGTCTACAGTCTGCCTACAGCGTATTTTGACCTACTTCGGCCACATAATGCGCAGGGGAGATAGCAGCCTAGAAAAGCTGGTCATTGTTGGCAATACCGAAGGAAAGGCGGCACGAGGCCGGTCGCCCACACGATGGTCTGACCAAGTAAAGGAAGCTACGTCTTCAAGCAAATTTCAGCAGGTGGTGATGGCAACTTTGGACCGGAGTCGATGGAGGCAGATTGTCCGTATGAGGGACCGATTGAAGAAGAAGAATAGGGGCCGAGCCTATTGCCATCATCATCATCATCATAATCAGCCTATAATGTTCCCACTGCTGGAACACAGGCCTCCTCTCGGTGAGAGGGACCAGACCCAGTGCGGGCTGGTCACATGTCTTAGAATTTTTTGGTTCTAGGAAAATGCCGGTTTCCTCACGATGTTTTGCTTCACCGTTTTGAGAGCAGTGGTGATGAAATAATTCTACACAAAAGCGCCTGTCAGGATTCGAACCTACAACTCGTAAGTCGCGGCCGTTGCAACTGGGCCACCACTGCTCCATCATTGCCATCAACCGGGCACAAATCCAAAATCCGAGCAGATAATGAGATATTCCAGATGGAAAAACCCATAACACTTTGCCCGACCCGGGAATCGAACCGAGGACCTCATGCTCAACAGTAGCGTTTGCGACCACTAGACCAACGAGGTGCTATTCAGTTATGCATGTAAAAAATAGTACATAAAAAAAATTCACTTCGAATTTTACAGAGTAACAATACGCTTATTAAGCACTATTTTTTTATAGCAATTCAAAAAAAAATCATTCAGTATTGTATTTAATCTTCATAAGGAACTTGGTAACCTGATAACCCGTCTTACCAAGGGGTATCGTATTACCCAGTTACTAGGTTGTGGAGGTCAGAGAGTCAACTGCCGGTTAGACTGGAAGCCGATCCCAACATAGTTGGGAAAAGGCTAGGCAGATTGAAGGAACTTGGTGACCTTGGGAACCCAGACAGGCGCTTTACTTTGTGTAAACTTCATCACCACAGCTCTCAAAACCGTAAAGAAAAACATCGTGAGGAAACCGGCATGTCCTAGAGCCAAAAATTCGTAGTCATGTGACATCCACCAACCCGCACTGGGCCCGCGTGGTGGATTACGGCCCACTCCCTCTCACAGAGGAGGAGACCTCTGTTCCAGCCATAGAAATATTCTTTCTTATATCTATGGTTCCAGCAGTGGGAACATTATAGGCTGAGGAAATTGGTTAATTTTCCACAAGATATTTTATTTATTTATTAAACACTTTATTGATCTCTACTAAAACAAAAAAGGACAAGCATATTCAACAACATACAATCATAACACATTACTTTTGTTGTTAACAATTTCACCAGTAGAACCTCACCTTTACTCGACCTGATTTCGTCGCCATCAAGATATTACCGAACAGCCCTCTAAGGCTAAAGCGTGCAGCATACTTACAACTTTTCTCCCCGCCATACATGGTTAAGAAACTCCCTTGTCTTATAGGTTGAGCACTAGATCGTGCTTCAAGCATTATTCTGCAATATCATATCGATATCTTTGAAATAAAGTAATAAAAACTAAAACCCAACTCCGACTAAAAAGGTATAAACAAGACACCACAGACAGACAAATTAAAAATCCGGAGTCACACGTGTTAGGGCATAAATCGAACAGATTACGTGTGACTCCGGATTTTTATTACTTTTTTTTTTTTCAATTCTTTTGGAGTTATAATATTTTTTTTTTTGACTTTATGTCCTCTAGTGGGCGCCATTTTTAATTTAATGTGACGTCACTTAGCCTATAACCAGCGGACGATCAAGACGCTTCCAAAGATACCTCATTTGTCAAATTATGTCCCTCATAACTTCTAAAGTACTCATCATACATGATCACATGATCATACATACGAACATACATACATACATACCGGTCACAATCATAACCCTCCTTTTTGCTTCGCCCTCCTTTTTGCTACAGAATGTCCCAGAATCAAAGAAGGCAATATAACCGGCAGTCAAGTCTGAGTCACGATGGAACACCGTCGTCTGTATATGGCAAGCGCCATGCTTTACAAACACGCTGTATACCGGGGTGGTACCGTACTGTAATAGCTAAGGTGACTGGGACCAAGCATGGAGATTTTTGCATATTTATGTAGGGCCTGTTTTATAGTGCTGGAATGGGGCGGGCGCTATCTACCAGTAACTGGGCTTTTATGAAAATATCTCCCTTCTCAAATAGTTATCAATATTCAGTACATACTGTGCAGTTAGCACCGTAAGAAACCTTTCTAGCTGGCTTTTTTTTACAAGATGATATAGTACTAGCTTCGGCCCGCGGCTTCGCCCGCGTGGTAAGTCGATAAAATGTAACCTATGTCCTTCCCCGGGATACCACCTATCTCCTTGCCAAATTTTATAGAAATCCGTTCGGTGGTTTAGGCGTGAAAAGGTAACATACAGACAGACAGAGTTACTTTTGAATTTATAATATTAGTATGGATTATACGTCGCTAAGTTTTACGCATACTCTTTCTTAACCAAAACTGGAAGGTCCTGGAGCGAAAAAGGCAAGTGAACAAAACTTACAAAAACATTGACAACCGACAGAAAAATTCAGAATTGCCCCTTTAAAAATCAAAGAAGGCAATATAACCGGCAGTCAAGTCTGAGTCACGATGGAACTGTATATGGCAAACGCCATGCTTTGCAAACACGCTGTATACTGGGGTGGGACCGTACTGTAATAGCTAAGGTGACTGGGACAAAGCATGGAGTACCATATTTTCGCATTTAAAGCTCAAACTCAAATTATTTATGACAATTGAATGAAGTGCTGCCAGCCTTTTGGGCACTTTTCCTGTTGACAGCGATGTAGATGAATTTTTTGATGCCCTTGGATAATTTCCCCCCTTTTTTTATATACTTGTACATATTTATTATTTTAAGTCTGGAAGTTTTTAGATTAGATTCCTTAAACCAATAAAACACAAGAAAAAAAAGAAAAATATAACTAATTACAGACACTTTTGAATTGTCAAAGAGTCAGTCAGGCAAAAAAATTAAAAATGGGCAGGAAAGTATATGAACACTCTTTTAAATCAAAATATATTTTGATACTAAAATAAATAATAATTATAATACTTTGATGATTTAAAGGAATTCGCAATTTATACAAAGTTAATTATGTAGGTATATTAATTTATCATATCGATATCGAGGTAAAGCTCCTCGAACCAGAAATGGTCTCCTTCGGTCTCAGAACAATTAAAAAACCAAAACAGCGCTGTCAACAGTGACGTGAGGCCGGTTTCGTAAACCTGTGTGCACATATTTTGATTGTAAATATGTGCGTTTGAGCGTGTATGCACAGACCGGTGGTGTAGTTTTGGCATGCTTCACTGTATTGTTCGCAGCGCTCTGTCTTGGTTTTTTATTTGCTCTGAGCTTTCGGGTAAGAACTTCATTTTGACTATTACGTGTTGTTGCTGTTGTGTTTTGTTGTTATGTTTTTTTTATAGCTTAGGTAAATACCCACAATCATGTCTCTGGTTGATTGTTTTCCTAGAATTGTTTATCTAAATACATGTAAACACAGGAATAATGCGCAAATTGGATCCGCATGCCTTAAATTGTAACAAAATATATGTATTTACGGATAAATGCAACAATTTGAGACTGAAAGACTCTCTGTAATGCAGCTTAATCACAAAAAGATATCCAAGATGGCGGATGTCAATGTCAAATCAATTTAAAACAATGTTTCCTTGTGTAACGAAACGGGCGCGTTTTGAATGATCAATGTCAACTCAGTAGGTAACCTATATGTTATTAGAGTATCCAACAGAGTTGCCATGTATATGGCATAAGATTACTCCAGTAATCCTTGAAGGGATAGGCACAAGGGTCTTCAATAGGGAACCATAGAAGCGAGCTTATTACCAAAATCAAGACTCCGAGCAGCTGCAGAAAATTTCCTAATCGAAAACCCCAATCTAATACTCGGCACAATTGGCACGAATTGTACCCAAGACCAGTGCCCTGTTTATCAAAAGTTACAAGCCTTATTCCTGTAAAAAATTTCATTATTATATCGGACTGTCAAGTCATAGGTCACGAGTTCGAACCCAAGACACGCACCTCTGACTTTTCAGATTCATATATGTACGCATTATATTTGCTACACAAATGGTGAAGGAAAACTTCGTGAGGAAACATGCCTTTTTTTTTTTGGGTGGGAAATCCGCTCTGGGCGGAGCGGAAGAGCGTGTCAGACTCTTACTGACTAAAACCCACCCGTGTTCCTTCAGTTGCCTGTTGCCAGGGTATCCCTTTCGGACTATTCCGCAACCCTGGCAGGCATCGGTCCTAATGGACACCGTCAGGTGTGCTGACATCTCTTTGAGGCGCGCGTGGAACACGACGCGCCATCGACCCGGGCCTGGTGCTTATCGGACGGCGACCTACCCATTGCTCGCCGTCCCGACTGGGATTCCCGACGCCCAGGGTGTCTCCAGCGGCGGCGGTTAGGGGCGTGAGGGCGCAAGTTTTGCCTCTCCCTCACGCGTTCCGCCTCCTCCTTCGCGAGTATCACTGCTTCGCAGAAGGAGGTGACCGCCTCCCATGCCCTCTCGCTCCGTACCATGGCCTGGACCAGGGCCGGACGCGAGAGGTCAGTGCCGCCAATCGCCTCCACGAGGACACGGCGGTGCTCCGCCCAAGCAGGACACACCTCCACCGTATGCTCCACCGTGTCCTCCGGACGATCCGCACAGTGGTGACACCTGGGCGTTTCCTCCCGCCTAATCCTACACAGGTACCTCCCGAAGCTGCCATGTCCGGTGAGGACCTGCGTCAGGCGGAAGGTGAGGACGCCGTGGCGCCTCTCCAGCCACTCCTCAAAGAGGGGATTTATCGCCGCAATTGTGGCGTGCCCAGCACTGGGTTGCGACAATCGCACTCTCCATGCCGCCATGAGATCCTGCCGGAGCTCTGTCCGCTGTGCCGCGATTTCTCGCGGCAGCGGAGTTTCGCCCCGGCGCTTCATCTCCTCGCGCCACTCCCAGGTTTGCGCGAGGACCTTCGCCTCCAGATCCCATGGCGGTAATCCGGCAAGGAGGCTCGCCGCCTCACGAGAGACCGTGCGGTATCCCCGGGCCAGCCGTATGGCCATGTCCCTTTGGGACGCGTTCAACCGGCGGGCTGGCCGCAGCCTAATGGAACGCGCCCACACCGGTGCCCCGTAAAGGGCCATGGACCGCACGACCCCCGCGTAGAGCCTCCGGCAGGAGGCGTTTGGCCCCCCAAAATTGGGCAGGAGCCGCCCCAAGGCGGCCCCAGCCCGGTCCAGCCTGGGAGCCAAACATCGGAAATGCTCCATGAAGTTCCACCGGCTGTCGAGGACGAGTCCTAGGTACTTCATCGTCGACTCGATGCCGATGTGAACCCCTCCTACAGAGGAAACATGCCTGAGAGATATTTCTCGACGGCATGTGTAGCCAAGTCAGAGGCTCAAGGGCGGTATAAAAATTTGAGACCAGTTTAGCACTATTTTCATAATCTTCCTCCCAATACGATGGAAATAGACGAAGCTCACACCAATAAAATAGTCAACTAGCCAATTAATAATGACCCTTTTGAATGATTGTCCAATAGCACTTGACATAAAGACATATTATTATTGTTATCGATTACCAATTTAGTTGCCCGCCAGACCGCGTAGCAACCAACGAGTTATAATAAGACGCTTTAGTTGGCAACACTGATAGGCTGAATGAGTTATGATTGTTGCCAAAAAAAAGTAAGTCAGCTGATGCTCGATATGGTTTAGGAGGGAAATAAGATTTTTTTGTTATCAGCTATGGAAAATAATGTGACTTCCGTTATTTATTATAAAAATGTAGAGACCGTTCCCGTTCCGTTGTTTCATTGCATACACATTTCAAATGTTTGTCTTAGGGACTACTCACACTCAGCGGCGGCCTTACCCGCGAGGCCTTATTGCGAGGCTCCGGGCGGCAGGTCTTTGCGAGGCCCTTTGTCCTACGGAAAAGTACCTATGTGATGCGAAAGTAGGTCTGGTTGTTTGGTAGGTATTCCGTATTCGATAAGTTTGACGAGAAAACTCCCGAGTCACCGACTTTACTATACTAGTCCCGAGTGCTATGCATTTAAAAAACCGATCTTCAAGTGTTATGAGGAGCGATATTCAAGTACTATAAAATGAATTTATCAATTATGATTTGAATGAATGAATTAGTTAACAAAATTTATTTTAATTTACCGTTATGTTTATAACCTTAATAAATAATTAAGAATCAAAATCAAAGTTTTAAATAAAACAAAAATATAGTTTAAAAAAATTTGTATGTTTTTTAAATTTGCTTGACGCGAGGCCCCTGCAAGAGCGAGCAATTGCCCTGTTCGCCACCCCCTAAGGCCGCCACTGCTTACACTTATTCAGCTCGATTCAGCTTATGCCTATAGAAAACAACGATTTTGTATGGATACGCGTGTACGCATCCGTTCAGCTTTCTGCATCCATTCAGCTTTCGGTAAGCATAAAATGAGGACAAATATGTTATCATCACGCGAGTGATACGAGTGCTATAGATAGAGTTCAGAGCTATTTTGCCGCATTCAGCATTGTTCCGCCGCATTCCGCGTCGAACGCGGCGGAACAGCGCTGTACACGGATGGTTCTCGACTTCTTGTCGACGTATTGTCTCCTTTGAAACGCTTGCACCTTACAAGCGTTTCAGCGGAGATAATACGCTATGACGGCTTTTCTCATTCCTAAGACGCTGTACGTGACTGATAGAGCAGAGCTGTATAAGTGTGACCAAAATCGTTCAGCGATACGCGAATGAAGCTGAATAAGTGTGAGTAGTCCCTTATAAACGTTAGTGGAGGGGCCGTGCATTTTAAATTATACCATCTCTAACATAGGCAGACAAGACTAATACTTGAGAACCTACTAAAGTCCTTGTAATCATCCTGTTGCAATTTGAAATGCAAAAAAATATAGTTGATCTGTCAAACTGGCCAGAGACAACGTCACTTCGGAATTCGAACGGTGTCGTGTTGTGAATCCGCGATGGTTTACTTTAAAAACAAACGAGTTCGCTTTCGAGTTGTGTGCGGTTCATTGAGTGAGGTTCGAAATGAATTTTAGAGACCAGCACTATAGATTGGCATTTCAATGTCAATTATATAAATAACTCTCATTTGTTCCAATTCTGTCGCAAGACTCTAGACTTGTGCTCGGTTCCTATCAACAAAAACGAATCGTTTTACTTACCAATGGTAGCTTTTTTTATTGCCAAACTGGGCAAATAAAAATAGATTCGCAAGCCAATTTTACCTGTGATAGCTACTACTTTAATGGGAGGGTCTACAATGCAAAGCTATGAGATATTTGCTTCATTATTGGTGAAGATACAAGAGTCTTAATATTAACCAATTAAAATCTCCCTAGCCTTTTCCCAACTATGTATGTTGGGGTCGGCTTCCAGTCTAACCGGATGGAGCTGAATATCATTATTTTACATGGAGCGACTGCCTATCTGACCTCCACAACCCAGTAACTGGGTAATACGATACCCGTTGGTTAGACTGGTTGTCAGACTTTCGGGCTTCTGACCACCCGTAACGACTGTCAAAGATCCACAAATGACAGCCGGGACCAACGGCTTAACGTGCCTTCCGAAGCACGGAGGAGTCTCGATATGTGAAAATGATCACCTATCCACGGGGACCAACCCTGGCAAGAGTAGCTTAACCTGATGGATCGACCCGAACGGCTGAATGAGAGCATAAAAAGTATCACCCGAAGTCCTCTTGTTTATAAATGTTAATCAAACACTATTAAGTTCAAGTGTCCTTGCGTGATGGCGCGACTAATTTTCTTCTCCATTCATTTGTTTCGTAACTGTCTCCTTTCTGTCAATTGCAATAGAAGAAAATAACAGTAGGACCACTTAGTCTTCTAGTTGAGAAGAACTTGGATTTGATTTCGTTTGACATCAGTCTCGATAAAGTGGTCACGGAATAGGTTACTAAATATATCTATACCCCATTTGAAATAAGATTAGACATTAAAACAAACCCTTTTACAGTCCGTTCAACCGATTTTGACTTCTATACCGTAGGTATAAGGATAGCATTAAAAGCAAAAAAGTTACACAATACCAACTATCTACTGCGGCTGCCATTTGTCATGCCACCAACGCAATAGAATTCAAAATCGGTTGAACGGAATGTAAAAAAGGCTTATCTATACGTCTAATCTTATTTCAAATGGAGTATACGTCTATTGTATTTTATAATGGATTATTGGGGTCATCAACCGCTGATAGTTTTGTTACTTGAAGTATGCGTTCAGAAAATCTGTTTTCTTTTGTTTTATCAATCAATCAATCATTTTTTATTTGTGTAACATAGGTAGTAAATACAGTTCTTAAATTATTGTTCATAGGTCGCTATGTTATGCCAAGAGGCGTACAAATATGGTTGCATGCGAAATGTCGCGTTCAGACATCGATACCTAACACGTGTGTGAAGTTTACACAATAAAAAAAATATTTTTCAAACGAACATTTCAAGTGACTACATATATTTCAATCTGCCTAGCCTTTTCCCAACTATGTTGGATCGGCTTCCAGTCTAACGGGATGCAGCTGAATAGGCAGTTTTACATGAAGCGACCTCCACAACCCAGTAACTGGGTAATACGATACCCCTTGGTATAAGACTATGGCAGTCTTCCCATTGTGTCTCGGTTCGATGAACACAAATGTATGGAACAACTGATTTTTTTTCGCGATTTCAAGGTTGGTCCCATTGAAAAAGTATATTATAGATGACACCAAACCAATAGTTAAGGATAACGGTGTCTATTCTAACACCCAGTATATATATACAAAGTGGAGACGACAATACGACAAAAAATAAAACTCCGTATATCTAATGACGTTCTCGATCTACAAACAAAACAAAAAAAAAACACAAAAATAACTTTAATTTCGGAAGTCGGTGGCAAAAAACCAAAATTGAAAAGTAAAGTCACCGACTTCCGAAATTAAAGTTATTTTATGTGAAAAAGTATATTATAGATGACACCAAACCAATAGTTTCAAGGATAACGGTGTCTATTCTAACACCCAGTATATATATACAAAGTGGAGACGACAATACGACAAAAAATAAAACTCCGTATATCTAATGACGTTCTCGATCTACAAACAAAACAAAAAAAAAACACAAAAATAACTTTAATTTCGGAAGTCGGTGGCAAAAAACCAAAATTGAAAAGTAAAGTCACCGACTTCCGAAATTAAAGTTATTTTTCACTTTTTTTGTGTTTTTTTTGGAAGTCGGTTGTTTTTTTTGTAAAAAGTTTTTATTTATCACTTTTTAGTTGTTGTACCTACCCCACACAAATTCGAATACCCCTACCTGCTATGTAAATGACAGTGACGGAGTCAATCAATATATCATCTACATACACTAATTGGGAAAAAATACGTAATATTGAAGCTAACTCAAAAACTACGCATGCAAAGTTAATAAAATTTATATGGGACCACCTCTGAAGCATGAACTACCAAACAAAAAAAGAATCATCAAAATCGATTCATAATTGGCGGAGAAATGGAGTAACATACACACAAAAAAAAAAAAACATACATACGAATTGAGAACCTCCTCCTTTTTGAAGAAGTCGGTTAAAAATTAATCAAATATATCCAATAGTTTAGTTACGATAGCTAGTCAAAGATCGGCAAATCCCATACTTGGCCCATCACTACTATTTAGTTTGTTTGAAAAAATGACTTTTTTAATTTCGATGTAGGATTTATTTGATAGTTCCAAAATACTCTTATGCATTAGTATTGCCAGTTTTTTCATTTATTGTTGTATTGTCGTCTCCACATTGTATATGGTACGTACACCAGAATACATTTAGGTTTTTTTTGTTTAATCTTTTTATTCATATTCTTAGGGCATCTCTTTCGGTCATGAGCTATCCCAATAACAAAAAAATATTTGGCCTAGGTCTTTGAAGGGGGAGGCGTTGAAATTGATTCTCTGTGACATCATCTTCCTGCTCTTGTCCCATGTTACTTGTGGTCGGCGCAACACGTTTTCGATTTCCACTCTCCCCTGTCAACCTTCACGCTATCATTCACTCCCTTCTCTTTCATATCTTCACTGTTACAATGTAAAATAATATCAAAAATCAAAATATAAATATTTTATTTCACATAAACCTACATATGGGCACTTATGAAACGTCAGATACTAGGTGCACGGTTCCATTTGGTCGTTTCCTATGGAGAAGAGCCGGCAAGAAACTCCACGGTTACTCTTTAAAAAATTATTGAGTTTTACAATATACCTGATACCTGTGGTAAAGACAGTGCCATTCACGAAGACGCGCCTCATTCCGCTACGCTCCGTACTAAATTACAGTAATCGCGGAGTGGGGCGCGTCTTCGTGGATAGCACTATCTAAAGCATAATAGCATAATCAGCCTATAATGTTCCCACTGCTGGGACACAGGCCTCCTCTCGGTGAGAGGGAGCGGGCCGTAATCTATGTTGTAATGTTTTCAAAACTTCTGCCGACAGGTGTGATGATGTGTGAGCTTATTCTTGCACGGTCCAGAGGCGCCTTCCAACATTCTCAAAAACTAATCAAACATAATTGTAGTGCAGTGTCAGTGACAATGCCACCACTTGCACTGTTTGCTTAGGAATAGTCTCAGTCAATAGTGAGGCTACCTGTGCGGCCACTCTGGGAGCGGAGAGATGGCTTTGGGATGATGTTGTCGGATAAGGCCCTACCCTACCTCAAGTTGCTTTGCATGATCCTCCGTTATGCCGAAAATACTGCAGCATTCATTTTGAAATAAATAGGTGTTAAAGTTGAGTATTGATGCTAGGATACAATTTTCTCGATAGAAAAAAAAATCCAAAGTTCAAATCGAACTATGCACCGCTGGTATTAAAAAAATACTTCAAATTAGATCATAAAATTTTGCATTATAACTGAACTAACTATAAAGGGTTAGCGGGTTTTTGTTAGAGTTAGTGTTTAGATTTATACCCCATTTAGAGAAATAAAGAGTAGACTATCTATCTAGGTACTTGGCGCCCGAGAAAAAAAAAAAAAAAAAGCAGGTCTTATGTTATTTTTTTTTTTAATTAACATTGTTTTCACCGTAAAAAGCAATTACCTAAACTATTCAAGGATTGAGAGCCGCCAGCACTCCACTCCGTCTCGCTCTCACTCAGGCCGCGAGTAGTATGGTGCAAGCGAGATAAAATCTGAATTAGGGTATGGCCTTAACGAATAGCTTTTTATTGGATTATTTTAGCTGTAGCTTCAACCTAATGGATAAAACTATTGCAGAGAAGAAACGAGCATTGATGACCACTCTTGTTGGCGATTTTAGACTTAAATCTTCTAAAATCTCGATTAAAAATCTATATTATTGTCAGAAACATTTAAGCCGTTGATCCCGGCTATCATTCGTGGATCTTTGACAGTCGTTACGGGTCCTCAGAAGCCCGAAAGTCTGACAACCAGCCTTTGCAAGGGGTATTGTATTACCCAGTTACTAGGTTGTGGAGGTCAGATAGGCAGTCGCTCCATGTAAAATACTGGTATTCAGCTGCATCCGGTTAGACTGGAAGCCGATCCCAACGTAGTTGGGAAAAAAGGCTAAGCAGATTGATTTTTTTTGTCAGAAACATTAATGTCCAAACAAGCTTGTTGTTCTATGTAGTAAAATATTTTGCATGCTCTGGGAGTGGGATCACGCTTTCAACGCACGGCCATGTTGGTCCCTCAACCACGATTACAACGCTTTACATCTTATTCTGCACATTTATTTTTAGTGTTTTTACCTTCTTCACCGGTTCTCATAGGTGTCTATATAAGGCTCTAAATTATGTCAGTTTTCAAATAAGAACTAGTTTCTTCTTAAACTCTTGCTAAAGGTCCACCACGAAAATAAACATCCCTAAGGAAGCGGTTGTTATTAGCTTTTTTAATATATTTAATTGAATCAGGCGTGACTTTGCGGAAATCCATTATAAAATACAATAGACGTAGCTATATATAGTAACCTATTCCGCTTAGCTATTCTCAAAGATTCATAAAAAACGCTGTAAGAAATCGACACGTGTTTCACCCCTCAACGAGGCATCCTCAGGATGACGATTGACCAGTCGCAAACCAGAACACGACTTGTTGCCACACCGAGCGCTGGACGCAGAGTGAATCAAATCGCCCGGCACCCCAACCACCGGCACCGGCAGCTCTATAATGTAAATTAGGTATTTACACTATGGCCGGATACGTTTTGCAAATACATCTCAGAAGTGCTTGCAAAGGAATGTATCAATGATTTGCGTTATAAACGACAATAGATGGTGGAGGACCCGATTTTTTTATAAACTGACCCACAGCGGTATTAACAAAGAATCTTTGATGTATTGTTAAAGTAAATTGCTTTCGAGCGGAAAGTTAACCATTCATAAATTTGAGTTGTCTCTACAGTTTTTAATTAGATTTCGTTGTCCATTCATTACTACTGATTTCGGAAGCTGGTGATGCTGTTCTGTAAAATTCACTTCGAAATTTGAACGATATATGAATCCGCGATGGTGATTGACTGAAACAAATGAGTTGGCTTTCGAATTGGGTGCGTTCACTTGAGTGAGGTACGAAGTGAATTTTACAGAATAGCACTACAATGTTGATGTGTGAATGTAATTCAAAGCTAAGTTTCTAAGGTCAAGCTAAAGATGAAGTTTTCAATCGTGTTCAAAGAAGGTATTCAATAATATGAATCTGGTAAAATATATATACTATCTATCGATTCAAAATAAGATTTGTAAAGAAATGTACCTTTGCTCGCACTGGGCACTATAAATTTAGCCACAAAAAAAAACAATTATAACTCGAAATAAAAATAAAACACAATCGCACAGAACGAATGACACTCCACCACCTAGCAGGTAGCCTATTTTAAAGTAATAATTCAACAACATTAGGGTTATCATCCCCTATCGTTCTTCGGCTTTCGGCTTTCGCCACACAATGGCATGCACGTGGGAAAGGTGTCAATATTCTAATAATAACCTGTGTTGCAAGAAGAAAGAATAGGGTGGTGAAAAGATTTTTTAATTGAGGGTTCTGTAGATATTTTTATTTATGTAGTAATTTTTAGATTTAAAAACTACTGCACAGTATTTTTGTACCTACATACAAAATAATCAATACTTTAATAAATTAAATAAAAGTCATAATAACGTAGTATTCCGTGTGGAATTATTATTTTTTAATTAAAAAAATACAATATTTATTTTAAAATATAGGATGAAAATAAAGCAACCACCCAAAGTGGTTTAGGTAGGTAACTATCCTGTATTTAAAATGTAAATATTTTATGATGACGTGCATCGATGACATAGTATAGGTAACCGAAGCAGAATTTCCCGCTAACCAGTATTTATACGTAAATTATAGCTAATCCAAGAACCACATAAGGAAAATGCATTTCCTATTAAAAGATATGTAGGTACCTATATTACTTCAGGGTCAGCATAAACATGGAATGAAACAACTAAATCATCTCTAAACAAGCCTATTTTAACTCAGCTTGCTCTCTCACTGCTGCCGTTTTTAAGGTGAACAATATCCGTTATATTTAGATTATGCAGAGCTTTCCATTTTCAAAAGATTTTTCAGATTTCTATCGATCTTAATAAATTATAAAACAAAACAGCATCGAACCATTCAAAAATAGAACACAAAAATCCACACAACCCTAAACCATAGACAGTAGACGGCCAGTTAAAGACGTTGGCACGAAAAAAAGCAACAATATGGCGCGGGCACCCAAGTGGAATGCCATTGATGCCTTTCTGAAACAGATATAGATCTTTTTGCATCAGCGAGCCGTTATTTATTGTATCGTAATGTTATTCTGTTGGCAGTCTTGTTTGTTCGAAATTAAATTATTGAGCTTTTCGGGTGATATTGTTTCCGTGAGGTCATAATTATTCAGGGGGCCAAGTCTACTATTTTACAAACGTGTCAGTGGTCTCACAATGATCAGTTTTTGACAGATATGCCATACAACATCTGTCAAAAACTCATCATTGCGAGACCGCTGACACATTTGTAAATTAGTAGACTTGGCCCCCAGGTCTTCTGTTCTCGTGTCTCTCACTGAGTTCACATCATCACGCTAGTTTTGCCCGAATGGGTAAGTGCATAATAGGTACCTTCTCCAGTCATGTTGGCCAGCCAATAAACGGGCAAAAAACTAGACTCTGGCCTGCTACCAAAACTGAAACCAATACATTGCTCTTGAGGTTCCAATCTAGGTGGCTAGTACCCCACGCTTAGCAGCATACATGCTTAACATGTAATGTGTAGGTACTCATGTACCTTCTTTATCTTGACATCAATAAAACTCTAACGTGTAACGCCGATGCTATATATCAACTAGAGCAGTGTTTTTCAATATTTTTGAATACGCAACCACTTTAGAAGTTAACAAATTCCAGCGACCCCCTAGGTCCTGCCTGAATTTGTATTTTTAGTGTGAAGTGTAGGACCTAGAAACACTTGCCTTTTTTCTTTTGTCCACGACCCCCTGCCTTCGCGACCCCCCAAGGGGTCGCGCCCCACAGTTGAAAAACACTGACCTAGAGTACTAGGTGTTACTATTATGTGACACGCTCGTGTAACTTTTGTAACCTATTCAAGGCTTTTATAGTTTCCTTGTAAACACGTCATCATCAGGTATAGTAAAAATTTAAATTACCTACCTATGGAAATGGCCAAAGTCCGAGACTGAGACACTTTTGACCAGTTCTGTAAAATTCACTTCGAACCTCACTCAAATGATCGCACAACGTTCGAACCGAACTCATTTGTTTTTAAAGTCTATCATCGCGGAATTCATAACGAAACACCGTTCGACTTTCGAAGTGATGTCTCTATAAACATCTTCTATCTATCTCTATATTTATATAAATCGTCTACCGTGCATTAGTCTCGAAAAAACGTGAAAATGACTCGACCGATTAGTTTTTTTTTTTTTTGTTTTGTTAGCCTCAATACTGGGGTGGTTTAGAAAAAAAGAAAATGCGGAAAATCCCAAAGGAACAGCGGAAAAATCGAAATATTGACGGGTCAGCTAGCTAGTAGGTATGTATCTATATAAATTATTACATGTGGTTACTTGAATGAGGTTCAAAGTGAAGTTTTCAGAAGATCATAATGATGGTGTAAAACTTTCATAATACTTTGCTACTATAAAATGCCAACATATTAAAAATGATTCACGTCTTAAAAATTCAACGACGCATATTTAAACAAGGTCCAAAGTCTATAGCACAGCACGGCGGCCATATAATATTACAACCTGCTGACGTTTATTTTTTGCACATTACAATACGGACTTCGGACTACAAGAAAGAGAAAAAAAACCCGGTAAAGTGCGAGTCAGACTCGCAGTAAGGATTCTGCACCACCAAAACTTCATAGTCAATCAATCTGCCTAGCCTTTTCCCAACTATGTATGTTGGGGTCGGCTTCCGGTCTAACCGGATGCAGCTGAATACCAGTATTTTATATGGAGCGACTGCCTATCTGACCTCCACAACCAAATAACTGGGTAATACGATACCCCTTGGTAAGACTGGTTGTCAGACTTTCGGGCTTCTGACTGTCAAAGATTCACAAATGCCAGCCGGGACCAACGGCGTAACGTGCTTTCGGAGGCACGGAGGAGTCTCGGTATGTAAAGATGGTCACCCATCGACGGACCAACCCCGGCAAGCGTGCTTTACCTGATGCATCGACACCAATTTTTTTTTAGTATACACTACTAGAATTAAACGAAGATGGACGCTGGTACTCGAAAAAATGCTGGTCTAAAGGACTAAAGGACACTGCTCGGTAAATGCGTCACTCTACCTTTTTCATACAATTCTGTTTTCTGCTAGAACTGACCAGGGGGCCTAGACAAGTGACAATCGCTTCGAAAGCGTTTCATATTTCTACAGGATTGACATAAGCTTTTCGATAGCTTATGTCAGTCCTATACATTTTTGCCTTTTCCATCATCGTTATCGCTGATAGAATGTCACTTTGTCTAGGGCTTCTGTCCTCTTGGTAAAAGTCAAGTTCGTCCCGCCATCTTCGCCTTAGTCTGTCGCAGTGTTGCCTGCATTCAACGGATTCGGTTGGATTTACACACTTTGGGTTTTGACTACGCTCTGCTGTTATTTCCGATAATAATATAATGATAATATAATAATAATAAACATAACACACCACACGCTTCATTTACTTGGCTTCGGTCCGTAAACGTTGAAAAAATAAAAACCAGCCAAAGAGCTGAGAAGAAAAAACACTACAAATGATAATATAAGCCTATATTCAGACACATAAAAATTAACATAGATTCAGGTTACATTGACGACTCTGGTGAGTCGATGACACCGACAACTTGGTCTGTTTGCCCAACTTTGGCAAAGGTCTCCTCCATTTCTTTCCACTCTGTTCTGTTTATAGCTTTCCTAGTCCATTTTTTCCCTGCTGTGACCTTTATTCCGTCTTCCCACCTTCGGATCTGTCTGCCTCGTTTCCTTTTCCTATTTCTTGGATACCAAAATATAATGTTCTTGTTCCACTTCTCACTTCTCTTATTTCCGATTGTAGCGGCTAAAGTTACCCGTATTCTGTGATTCAAAGTCAAAGTCAAATAATTTATTTTAATTAGGCACATGTAAGGCACTTTTGAACGTCAAAAACAAAGAAATAGAACTGATTCTAGTTGCCCCTTCCAAAAGGTAGTTTTCGTATGGAGAAGAATGGGCAAGTAACTCCACTAAAGATTGGTACTAAAGATACAGCCCAGGGATAGACCATCCATTCGCCAAAGAAGAAGTTTGCGTGCTCTGACCACGCTTTTCTCCGTTCTCAACTCTCCCAGTCCTCCTTCTTATCTTGTGTCTCACTTCCAATATCTATGTTCTTCACACACTAAGAATCTGCGTTCTTCTAACAATCTTCTCCTACTCTGCCCTTCTCATACTTCTGACTTTGTTCATTCTTCTTTTCATATTCAGTCCATTCTTCTTTGGAATGCGCTTCCTCTTGATATCAGGACGGCCACCAGTCGGTATGCATTTAAGCGGAAACTGCAGAGATTTTTTCAAAATAAATAGAGTAGAGTCATATACACCTCTCTGACTTGAATTTGTATATTATATATACATATATATATATATATATATATTATAGGTATATATTATAGTAAATATGTATGTAAGTATTTATGTATCACAAGTTGATTGCGTATTTATGTGCTGTAAAAACTGTTTTATCTATAATGCATTATGACATATATATTTTTCCTTATTTTTCTTTATTTTTTTTCTCTTTGTTCCTCTCAATCAGAGCACCCGCCATCTAATCTCTTCACCACCCTTGGTTGACTGGTAGAGAATGCCTAAGGCATTAAGTCCGCCTTTGTACCTTTTTTGTGTGCGAAAAGTTTAAATAAATAAATAAATAGACAGAAGGAGTAGGTTCCCTTGGCATCCTTAGGTTACGGAACCCTAAAACCACGCCACCTCTACTTATGCGCCGGCGCACACCATACTTTATATTTTACACGTCAACACTTGTTCTGCTGAATGGCGAAATATTTAATGGGGGTATACACTGGCGGCGTTGCATAGTGAATGTCTTCGATAAGTGATCTAGACTGAAAGGAATTGCTAATTAGGTCATTAGGGTTCTCATTCTCATAGGGTTTTGATTGCGGTTACCCATCAGCCTTGCTTGATTGGAAATATTCTGAAGGTGAGCCCAAACGTTGAATGGCCAGTGCGCGGCAGCAACTGACACGCGGCGTTTGCGGGACACATTTCTGCCGCGCTCTATTAGGTAAAACTGATTGCGCGGCTGTCGTTCAATCCCAACGCGGCATGCCACGCGCAGCAGCCGCGCACGTATGCCCGTTTATGTTTGGACACACCTTCATATCATCAAGACCACGTGCCCTCAGCTTCGTTCACCTAAGCATTGTTTGGAAAGGCTTATGATACTGCACGCGTAGCATGACCACCGTAGAAACGGGTTTTGTTGACGGAAGAAAAGACAAAATGACAGATAAACAATCAGAATCTGTCATTTTGTCTATTCTTCCGTCCGGGTGAAAGAAAAACGGGCACAAGGCGGAGCACCGGCAAGATGGCCAGACGCGATCGAGAACGCTTTTGGAGGCCGCATGTACCGTCGGTCCATACTACAGAAGACCGCTTAACTTGGAGACGCGTCGTATGTGATCACGATCTACAGCACTGAACACACAACAGCAGGGAAAAACGAAAGAGAAGAAGCTGAATACTACGTTGTGCCACTTACTTTTTACATTACCCTACCTCATATTGCTTAGCATGATTGTTGGACCTCCGTTATGCCGAAAATACTGCAGCATTAATTTTGAAAAGAATATAATTATGTTTAATTTGGGGATTGATGCTAGGTCGAAAACACGATTACATACATAAAATTTTCTATAGAAAAAAAAAACGAAAGTTACCTCTAAACCGAACTATAAAACTCTGGTATTAAAATAAAAACTTTTTACAAAAAAAAAACACCGACTTCCAAAAAAAAGGGTTTTTTTTTGGAAGGCGGTTGTTTTTTTTTTGTAAAAAGTTTTTATTTTTCACTTTTTAGTTGTGGTACCTTCCCCACACAAATCCGAATACCACTACCTGCTATGTAAATAACAGTGAAGGAGTCAAACAAGATATCGTCTAGATAAACTAAGTGGGAAAAATACGTAATATTGAAGCTAACTCAAAAATTACGCAAGCAAAGTTAATAAAATTTATATGAGACCACCTCGGAAGCATGACCTACCAAACAAAAAAAGAATCATCAAAATCGATTCATAATTGGCGGAGTAATCGCGTAACAAACATACAAAAAATTAAAAAAAACAAAGAACATACAGACGAATTGAGAACCTCCTCCTTTTTGAAGAAGTCGGTTAAAAATACTTCAAATTAAATCATGAAAGTTTGCATAATAACTGAACTAACTATAAAGCAGGTCTTATGTTTTTTTTTTTAATAATAATTTTCACCGTTAAAAAGCAATTAGGTACCGTAACTATTCGAGGCTTGAGAGCTGCCAGCACCCCACTGTCTCGCTCTCACTCAGACCGCGAGTAATATGGTGCGAGCGAGATAAAATTTAAGGTAGATTAGGGCCCTAAGCTAGAGATAAGACAAAGCGTAAGATTACTGGCAAAAAATTATCTGTGTAGTCATCAAGTCCAAACTTCAAAGATATCGCGTGGATATCCCTAGTTTCTGCAAAATATGTAGCGTGACGAAATAATCGACAGGTGCGGTGCAGCTACCTGCATCAATGTGTAAACTCCTTTAATTTAACTAGGCACCTCTCGCCGATGAACTATGGTGCGGCAAAGAAATTACATATGCCTTAGGAGAAGCGGTATTAGTCAACACTGACGCTGAAATGTGGAGGTCGTATGTCAAAGAACTATTTTTTACCGACTTCTTCAAAAAGAGGAGGTTCTCAATTCGTGTGTATGTTACGCGATTACTCCGCCAAATATGAATCGATTTTGATGATTCTTTTTTGTTTGGTAGGTCATGCTTCAGAGGTGGTCCCATATTTTGTTAACTTTGCTTGCGTAGTTTTTGAGTTAGCTTCAATATTACGTATTTTTCCCACTTAGTTTATGTTGGCGATGTTCTATGTGACTCCGTCACTGTTATTAACATAGCAGGTAGTGGTATTCGAATTTGTGTGGGGTAGGTACCACAACTAATAAGTGAAAAATAAAAACTTTTTACAAAAAAAAACCACCGACTTCCGAAAAGCAAAGACACCGACTTCTGAAAGTAAAGTGATTTTACTTTTTGTGTTTTATTGGAAGTCGGTTGTTTTTATAGTAAAAAGTTTTTATTTAAAATCATTATGATCCTAGTGCAACCTGAGTACTATACTTACTTAGTTTATTCTATTTTTGTAGTGGTAGGTACTCTGAACAGTTCACTTCAAGCGCACACAATTCCATTGCGAACTCATTTGTTTTAAAGCGGGCGATCAATTGGAAAATATCTTCAAAAAACCTACTCTATCAGGTACAGCGGATGAGCTCACCAGAAAGAAGGCATTTCATTCGACTACCAAAGTTACCTAAATATTTTTCAACTCAAGCGCAATTTCGCACGCATACATCGCAAAAAGTTCTTTTGCTTTGTATATCGAGACCGTTCCATGGTAATAATAGCGTGGCATCGGACGATTCCCATTCGATGAGGAGACATTGTTTTACTTCGTTTAGTTTTCAAGTATAACTGAGGCAGAAAACAAAGAGGCTTTATGATGACTGTACAGCAGTGCCGCAGTCATATTCTAGTGGTGTGACTGTCGGAATGCCAAGTCATAGGTGTCGAGTTCTAACCCCAGGCCTGTGGATAGTCCGAAAGGGATACCGGGACCTTGGCAACAGGCAACTGAAGGAACACGGGTGGGTTTTAGTCAGTAAAAGTCTGACACGCCCTTCCACTCCGCCCAGAGCGGGAGAAGTCATTTGACGATTCCCACCCACAAAAAAAAAAAAGGCCTGTTACCAAAGAGAATTAAACTTTATAAGAATTCTTCAAAAACGGTGAAAGTGAAAGAAAACATTGTACAGAGGTTCCTCACCGACATAGGCAAATTTGTGTATGGAGATGATGATAGCGATGCTCGCGGTTGTGGGATTTTATTTTTTATTTTTATAAGGCTGTACTAGGGTACAGCCTTATAAAAATGCCTATGTCGGTGAGGAACCTCTGTACAATGTTTGCGAATGCGAGAGGTAGGCCTCTCGCTTGCACCATACTACTCGCGACCTGAGTGAGAGCGAGACGGAGTAGTCGGGCACTAGCGGCTTTCAAGCCTCAGAAAGTTCGAATAGTTTAGGTAATTGCTTTTTACGGTGAAAATAAAGGTAATTAAAATAAAATAAAAAATTACATAGGACCTAGCATCAATCCTCAACTTTAACATATGTTTATTTCAAAATTAATGCTGCAGTATTTTCGGCATAACGAAGGATCATGCTAAGCAATTTGAGGTAGGGTGCGCCCTTAACCACAACGGTGTAGCTCAGACTTCATCTCACCTGATGATAAGTGATGATCAGGCCGAAGGTGGAAGCGAGCTTCACGAGCTTCGGAATCGTCAACCACAAAGGAACTGGCTATCTTACCTCTAACCGCCAAAACAACAATCCTACCAATCCTACTATCCTACCAATATCCTACTAATATTATAAATGTGAAAGTTTGTGTGTTTGGATGTTTGTTACTCAATCACGCAAAAACGGCTGAATGGATTTAGATGAAATGTGGCAAACAGATAGTTTATAACCTGGATTAACACATAGGATACTTTTTATCCCGATATTCCCACGGGATCGAGACTTACGCGGGTCAAACCGCGGGGCGCAGCTAGTCCTACTAATATTATAAATGTGAAAGTTTGTGTGTTTGTGTGTTTGGATGTTTGTTACTCAATCACGCAAAAACGGCTGAATGGATTTGGATGAAATTTGGCAAACAGATAGTTTATCCTACTAATCCTACCTACTATAATATTATTATAAATGTGAAAATTTGTGTGTTTGGATGTTTGTTACTCAATCACGCAAAAACGGCTGAATGGATTTGGATGAAATTTGGCAAAAAGATAGTTTATCCTACTAATCCTACTATAGTATAATATAATAATTATATAATATATAATCCTACTAATATTATAAATGTGAAAGTTTGTGTGTTTGGATGTTTGTTACTCAATCACGCAAAAACGGCGGAATGGTTTTGGATGAAATTTGGCAAACAGATAGTTTATAACCTGGATTAACACATAGGATACTTTTTATCCCGATATTCCCACGGGATCGAGACTTACGCGGGTCAAACCGCGGGGCGCAGCTAGTGCTATATATATTTTCAAAGGTAACAGGTGTGTTTAGGTTGTATTATATATGGTTTCGATGGCCATATGGGTCCTCTAAAGCCACTGGACTGAGCTTTGCAACAGCTGCATTGACGACGATTTTTAAGAAAAAAAAACATTGTCCTGGGCCCGTTTTTTAAATTTATTTTTTATTTTTAATAAGAACAATATTTCTTTATTTATAAGTAATTATTTTTATTATAAATAATATAATTATTTTATTAGAATGAAAAATTATTTCTTTTAATTCAATAACAACTGGTTTATCCGACAGAATTGATTAAAAAAATCGGACTCACTTATTTTTATTATAAATAAATCCCCGATTATTTATACTTTATAAACAAATGAGTACACTTTCGAATTGTGTGCGGTCACTTGAATGAGGTTCGAAGTGAATTTTGCAGAATAACACTGCTGATTTCATCAGTGTAATATTAATGTGCAGGTTACTCATTTTTTAACCATCAGTAAAGCTACACTTCTTACGAGACGTTACTTACGCCAATCGGCGCATACGCATGTTTCATATTCATCGCGTGTCGCGTGAATGCAAAGTAAGTAATGCCGGGGACTTTCATGTTTATCAAAGATATTCATAGGATTTTATACAGAAAAATATGAGCAAAAGTCAATAAATCTATGAAGTTACGTAATTTTCTAGGTATTTCTTAAATTAATTTTAAATGAAATAGCCTAAAAGTAGCACACATATTATTTTAAACAATTTCAAGAAAATCTGAAGCATTTCAAGATTAGAAATCTTTGGCAACTCAAATAATTCTAAAATTATTTGGATGCACGGCAGTGCGTAGGTCAAAGTTCTTCACACGAAAATATTATTTCATTCAACTTTCAATTAAATGTGAAAAATATCAAAGTTCACAAAAAATGAAAATGCTGACAGTTACAATGCTGACGGTGTCTACTGTCTACATTCCAAGTACTGGGTACAATGTTCAAAAATTATAGTAGGTAGGTAGTAGATTCATAGACTTCAAAACTAGAGCAATTATTTATTTACGTAATAGATTTTTGCTATCTCAGAGCCTATAGTGCAAGTAAGGTAATCTCTTCAAGTCATGAGGGCTGAAACGTAGTGTACACTAAAGTTGATCAGTTCATCACTTATTAGAAGACATAAGGTAAGAAAAAATTGAGTTATGTGTTGATTTTCTAAGTGAAGAATTTGAAGAAAGAAGAGTGATTAATTTGTTTTTTTTTTTTGACATGCCTAATTTAATTAATTTGTATTCAATATTCATGTTCAATAATATTACTTGCATGATCATTATAATTTAACAATTTTTTCCATGCCTATTTTAAGGTAAATTGTACAAGGATCACTACTTATTTTAATATCTTATGTCATGTACCTACAATTTATGCAAATAAACCTTTCTTTCTTTCAAAGTTTTCAATCAGTTTCATAATACTTCGGCAATGTTACCCTTTAATTATCTGAATATTTAATCAGATACGAAAAACATTTAAAAAAGGAATGCCATCAGCAGCAATGCCACGCATTACGAAAATAAGGTACCCGGCAGGAATCTTGCCGAATTTAATTTTGAAATTGTGTAATCTGTGGTGCATTTTCCTTTTAGGAACTCTTTTCCCGCGCTACCTCGAACCAGCCTACTCGCGGTACGCGTCCAGGTCCTCTCGAAACCTCTTTCTGAAAATTGCCTAAATCACAAAAAAGGTAAGGTCCAGTCAGGCATAACTGCAACGACGGAATGGGAAGCCTTCTTGTCACAGTCACAACATGCGCTGCCCACTATTTCTGTTCTGTGCTCATTTTGCTTATTTTTCTAATTTGGTATTCGTGTTAACTTAACTTTCTGTATGCATTTGGTTTTGTACAAATAAAACAATTTTTCTTTATTTCTTATATCACGAAGTTAAAAGACTGCACCTTAACTAAATGCAGTGTGACGTATCAATTTCCGATTCACTCCAATATCGTACGATCGCGCGGTTTGAACACGTTGGCAGATTGGCACCGGTCGCGTAGCAATCCAGCCTGCCAGCCAGTATCGGACGAAGTGCCGGCCGGCAAACACGAGCGCACATACCACACCGCAACTCGCTCCCGCCAAAATTACGCTAAACTACTTTCGAAAACTTTAAATATCGAATTACTGAATGAAAGTTCCATTTTTTTTAACTGATAACGGACTTTACAGAGTTTTTGAAACGTTTCTGTTGTGTCAGTGAATTTTTTTTGTGGTTTTTCTTTTTTTTTGGTTTTTAAGTTTGGATACAAAGTGATCGTGAATGGATGTTATGTAACAGTGAACAGGTGAGTCTTATTGATTTAATTAAAAAGTCATACGAGTGAGGAAACGGGAATTTTGAGTTCGACAATATTGGCGGAGGTTACTTACGTTGCACCGACCGGTTATTTTACAAGGAAAGATGTAATGCAATGTACGCTATTATTTTAATTATTATGAAATAAATATGTTTTGGTAGGTAATAGTTATTTCTGTAAATGTGAATGGAGATTTTTATTTTTTTATTTGAAAATTTCAGTAAGTATTTAAATGACATCGTACTTTAATTAAAATAAAAAATAAAAACAATGCCTAATAGCATTTTACTGAAGGCAAAGAATAAATAATCATTTATAAGTCAACCAAAAATAAAAAATACATGATTATACAAACTTTTTTATTTCATGAATAATGAAAATAATACAACTTATAACAATTTAATTTTCTGCGAAACGTAAAAATTAAACTGAAACGGTACCGATGTTTTCGCCTATTTATCAAAATGACTCCAGTAGTTTACTTCCTTTCATTAAAAATAAATTCTTCCTGCTAAGGTCATTAACGTCGAAACATTCACACGAGTAAATTACTTAATTAGTAAAATTATTTTACAGTATACTAAAAACAATATCCCAAACTAATATTGTTTGTAAGTCATTAATACTCTGGCTACTAGGGTAATTATTTTTTGGATGTCGAGCGATAAAACAGCAATTTTGTGTTCTACATTATTGGCGGAGGTTACTTTCGTTGCACCAGGGAGTTTTGCACCGACCAGTTATTTTACAAAGAAATATATAATAAAACGGGCGATTTTATTTTAATTATTATGAAATAATTATTTTTTGTTTGATACTAATTAATTCTGCAAATGTAAAATGTAGATGCAGATATTTTTGTTAAATTATGAAAGTAACAGTTGATAAAAAACATACGACAAATTTTTAATTATTTTTTGTAAGTTTATAACACAAAACCTAATCTAATAGTATTTCACTAAATGCAAAGAATAACAAAATAAAATGTATTTTTTTTAACCAAAAAAATATTAGATTGAACTTTTCTTTTTCTATAATAACTAGGTAATGAAAATAATACAACATAAAACAATACTTTTCTCCGAAAACACGCAGCAATCAACTGAAACCATACCGATCTTTTAGCCTATTTATCAAAAAGAGTCCAGTAGTTTACTTCCTTCTATTAAAAATAAATTCTTCCTGCTAAGGTCATTAACGTTGAAGCAAGAGTAATTAGTAAAATTGTTTTTATAGTAAACTAAAAACAACATCGTAAACTGATATTGTTTGAAAAGTCATTAAGACTACTAATCGAATTATTTTTAGATATAAATAACAATTATTAGATACAAAAACAGGCTTCTTTGCAAGAACAAAAAAAAAAAACAATTTGTTCCCTCTGAGTATCTAAATAAATTGGTTAAAAGAAAACTCAATTAATAATTTAAAAATTTATCAGTATCGATCCATTTAAGCAGCTTAGCTTTGCAAAAAATATATTAATAAAATCTAAATCTAATCTACATTTACTTTAAAAAAATTGGTACCTACTTAGAGAAAGTTAACCACGAAAACATTATAAAAATAAAATAAATATGTATATTTTATTAGTAATGCCGCTATAATCAGATTAACAATTTATAAAATTTAATCAGAACAATTTAATCAGAATGACCAAACGCAGAATTGCAAAAAAAATATAGCGTGATGTGTTGCGTCATAAAAAATGTTATCAAAAATAAAAATGAATGTATCACAAACAGAACTTGGCTTTGTGTTTTCCCGAAGGACATTTTAGTAATTACAATGTTCCGCATTTGATAAGAATGTCCTTTTACTGAACTATTTTTGATATAAATGTAATATGATCAACAGTGAAAAACCCATGTATGTAGGTACCTATTTATATATATATAATTGCATAGCACATGTGTGAGCACTATGTACCTACTATAAAGCTACCATTTACTGGGTACCTCTTTCATAGACTTGAATTATGAGAGTGTCCATGGACTTTCTTGCCCGTTCTTCTCCATAGGAACCTACTACGCTTTGGAATGGGCAACTAGCTTCATCTTTCTGACTGACCGACCCTTTGACAATTCTAAAGTGCCTGTAATTGGTTTATCCTACTATTATCCTAATATTATAAATGTGAAAGTTTGTGTGTTTGGATGTTTGTTACTCAATCACGCAAAAACGGCTGAATGGATTTGGATGAAATTTGGCAAACAGATAGTTTATAACCTGGATACTTTTTGGAAACACATAGGATACTTTTTATCCCGATATTCCCACGGGATCGAGACTTACGCGGGTGAAACCGCGGGGCGCAGCTAGTAATATTATAAATGCGAAAGTGAGTTTGTTTGTTACGCTTTCACGCCAAAACGGCTGAACGGATTTGGATGAAATTTAGCACATGGGTAGATGGGATCCCTTATACCCCGATATTCCCATGGGATCAAGACTTACGCGGGAAATACCGCGGGGCGCAGCTAGTAGAATTATAAATGCAAAAGTGAGTTCGTTTGTTACGCTTTCACGCTAAAACGTCTGAACGGATTTGGATGAAATTTGGCACATAGGTAGACCATGCCCCGGAGAAGGACATAGACTACTTTTCATCCTGGATCGCAGACGATGTCGTGGGCAACAGCTAGTAAATAATAATAATACCAGCCTATTATTATCCCACTGCTGGGCAAAGCCCTCTTCTCATAAAGAGAAGAGGCACGAGCATTGATCACCACTCTTGCTCAAAAGCTCACGACTACGACGATTTCAGACTTATATCTGTAAGTCTAGGTTTAGGAGGAGGAGCTCGTGGCTAAGTAATAACAGCCGCACGGGTCGATCCATCAGGTTAAGCTACGCTTGCCGGGGTTGGTCCGTGGATGGGTGACCATTTTCACATATCGAGACTCCTCCGTGCCTCGGAAAGCACGTTAAGCCGTTGGTCCCGGCTGTCATTTGTGGATCATTGACAGTCGTTACGAGTCGTCAGAAGCCCGAAAGTCTGACAACCAGTCTAACCAAGGGGTATCGTATTACCCAGTTACTGGGTATTGGAGGTCAGATAGGCAGTCGCTCCATGTAAAATACTGGTATTCAGCTGCATCCGGTTAGACCGGAAGCTGACCCCAACATAGTTGGGAAAAGGCTTGGCAGATTGATTTGATCTATAAGTTTAGGTTTACTTACGATATTTTCCTTCACCAATGTCAGTAACGTCAAGTCACAACAAGTTCTTGAAAAAAAAAAAGCAAAAAAAAAAGTGTTTTGATTAATAATACCAACTGATAAAAATACTGAAAAAATACTGATATGAACTGCTCAATTACCTAGATTTTCACGGTCTAACGCAGCATAAAAAAAAAGTAAGTAAGTACTATGTAATACCTACGTTTATGTTATTATCATTTCTATTTGTTTAAGATAAAAAAAAAATATCGCGACAGCTGTATCGCAGTCTCCAATAATTCTGAATGAGAATTTTTATTTATTTAATTTATGACGTCAATGCTAACATTCTGCATAGAAAAACTGAAAAACATTTGACTTCTTTCAGTTTTTGATCTCCGTAGTGCTATTCTGTAAAGTTCACTTCGAACTGCACTCAAGTGACCGCACACAGATTGAAGTGAATTCATTTGTTTTTAAAGTATTGACTTTAAAAACAAATGAGTCGTAGATTCACAACAAGACACCTCGAAGTTTTGAGAATACACAGGGGGCTTAAAACGGTCACTTTAGCAGAATAATAATATGAAAATATTATGGAAATTATTATTATTATTATGAATCATCGTAAAATGTCACAAACTGACAATTCATAATTATGATCTGCGAGTAATTCATATTACGAAATAATTCATCTGTTTGACAGTTTTCTATGGAGATTCGTAAAATGGTCCACAAATGATGAATTGCTTTTAAGTTAAATTAGAGGAATTGCTAATGACAGCCGGGATTCAGGAAATGAACTGTTTTTAGAGGAATTGCTAATGTGGCCGGTTTAGGCACCCTGATCGCTCTATTCTAGTCTGATCGATTTGAAGAATTCCCAGAGCCAAATAATATCTAACATTGCCAGTAACGGGTCAGTGACAACTCGACTCGGATAATACCATATATTTTACTCCCGATTACGGTGATTTTTACCGTCAGGCAGAAAATCTTTTTTTTTTCAAATAAATCATTACGAATTTAATTTTGATTCCCGAAGATTTTGTTTTTTTTGGTTTACCTATATATTTACAAAGCCATAATTATCTACAGCGCTTATTTCAATTAAAAAGCCCTACCTTATACCTATAAAAAATAACGGCCTCCTCCCAAACAAAGGAGGTACAGCAAGAACATTGCGTGTAGTCCACATGGCTGCACCACCACGGTCCAAAAATCTCTTGGTCACTGAAACAAAAAAAAACTTTGAGATTCGTTGTCAACATGGCCAACGGCCTTGACCGCTTGAAAATCTCAGTTTGATTTGAAAAAAGAAAACATTTACATAGTTCTAATACACAAAACACAATAATTTTAACATCACATCATCTAACATGAATGATGTAACCAATTCTTTGTATAAATTTTTTTATTTAAATGAGTGTCCATGGAGTTTCTTGCCCGTTCTTCTCACCTAATACGCTTTGGAATGGGCAACTAGCTTCATATTTCTGACTGACCGACTCCTTGACAATTTGAAAGTGCCTGTAAATGGTTTAATTTAAATAAATGCTTTGAGTTTGAGTTTGACACAGTTCATCCATCGTTTCTTAATTTTTACCCATCAATATTCATACTCGAAACTCGATACGAGATATCAAGTGGTACATTATTTAAACTCTCATACGACCAACGTGGCATCAATTTGTATGTTCATTCATAAATAAAAACATGTTAAACTTCTTCACTCATTTCAGTAAAAGGTCACCAAACTGCATCACATTATGTGCAGCTCGCTTGCCTTCGCTTTCTTAATAAACTACAGGCAGTGACATGATTTATTTATAGTTTTTTTTTTTTAAATCGCGGTTTCTTTAATAAATACACTTATAGTTCTTTGAGCAGTCCTTTCACCGTTATTTAACCTCTGAAGGCAGCTTTATTGCAATAAATCTGCCTAGACTTTTCAATTTTGTTGAGATCAGCTTGCAATCTAACTGGATGCAGCTGAATAACAGTAGTTTACATGGAGCGCCTACCTATCTGATCTACAACCCTCAAAAAATTATCAGTTCGAAAAGTATTTATAAGAAGTCTGTTATTGAAGATTAATAAAAAGATGAATTAATTAAATTAACGGCGTTCATTTGTACTATATTTTCACGTTTAAATAATAATAAAAAAACAAATGATGTAAGAAGATTTAATAAAAATGGGGATCACTTTTGTTTTCTCAAAACTGAATAAAAAAACAGTTGATATAAGACGACATACGTAAAAAAAAAAAAGAACACATTTCTTTATTTTTTTCAAAACTTAACTGGAGTTACAAAATAAGTAAGAAATCTCGCACAGTTCGACCAACACAACACAAAATTATCAAACGCAATTCGTTTTCCAATTTTAAATTACTCGTAGATCGTCCATATTGTTTAAATTTAATCAGGCTCATCAATTAAACCCTTGGATGTATTATATGAATGTCAGTGCCGTACATCCACTCGATAGGCTTTGCAGAGAGGCCGAGAGTCCGGCAAAAATCAGCCCTCGCGTATGAATTTATGTACTTAAATAGTTATTTAGAATTGATGTAGTAGATAAATTCTCTTAGAGATTCTAGATGTTGGCTTGTCTGTGTGTCAATTTCTGCAAAACGAAAATTAAGTTTCCCACTTTTTAACCGACTTCAAAAAGGAGGAGGTTCTCAATTCGTCTCTATGTTTTTTTTGTGTGTTTTTACTCTGTTACTCCGCCAATTATGAATTGATTTTGATGATTCTTTTTTGTTTGGTAGGTCATACATCACAGGTGGTCACATATAAATTGTATTAACTTTGCTTACGTAGTTTTTTAGTTAGCTTCATTATTACATATTTTTCCCACTAATCTTTACAGACTATGTTTTAAGTTACTCCGTCACTGTTATCATTAATACATTACATATGTTAATTTGTGTGGGTTATGTACCAACACAAAAAAGTGAAAAATAAAAACAATTTACAAAAAAAAAAACGCCTCCCAAAAAAAAAAAAAAAAAGTGAAAAATAACTTTAATTTCGGAAGTCGGTGGCAAAAATGAAAATTCAAAACCAGATTCACCGGCTTCCGAAATTAAAGTTATTTTTTAATTAAGTATTGTTGTTTTTTTTTTTGAAGTCGGTTGTTTTTTTTTGTAAAAAGTTTTTATCTTCTTCTTGTTAAGAAGCTAGTCCCATATACTTAGGATAAGCATAATCAGCCTTCGAAATTCCCACTGCTGGGACACCGGCCTCCTCTGTCTGTATATGCATAGTGCGGGTTCGTGGAAACACAAAATAGGATAGTTGTGGATAATAGAGACATTATAAAATGTCATAATGACCAGACAATAGTTCACTGGTTTGGCAATTTTATTCAAATTACTACTGAACGTTTTGTAATGAAGCTAACAATACGGCGCTGGCGGCCCTGTTCCGATTAAATGACCGATTTACTAATGAAACGCTAAGAAATGTTTTTGGTGTGTCATTTTGATAAAAAGTGCAAGCTATACTATGGTCATTTTACTATGTATGATTTGACAGTTGAGACCATACATAAACAAACAACTAAAAATGAAAATTGAATGAAAATGATGTTGACGTTCGAAAAATGACTTGAAGTAACATCAATCTGCCTAGCCTTTTCCCAACTATATTTGGTACGGCGGCTGCGTCCAGTCTAACCGGATGCTGCTAAATACCAGTATTTTTACATGGAGCGACTGTCGATTTGACCTTCAGAGCCCAGTAACTGGGTAATACGATACCCCTTGGTGAGACTAGTTGTCAGACTTTCGGGCTTCTGACGACCCGTAACGACTATCAAAGATCCGCGAATGACAGCCGGGGCCAACGGCTTAACTGGGTAAAGAACGGATCGACCCGTGCGGCTGTTATTAATTAGCCACGAGGTCCTATTTATGAAGTAAAGATCTATAGCAATTTGTTCACATCTAAATAGTCCTGTCCGAAGTTAAGCCACAACACCTATTTTTCCGCCTTCCGCATAAACATTGTCCCAGCCACGTTTTTTCTATGTCAAGTGTCATTATGACCGTTACAAATTGAACCTGGTATAGGTGATGACGGCATAAGATCTCAATGTGAAAGGGCGTCCTTTAATTCTTTCCGCTAAATCCTAATCACGAATTGAATTGTTTAAAGTAAAGCTGCATTCACACATTAGCACCGACGCATGCGTTCCTCAAGGATAAAATGACATAATAATGAATATTCATTCAATTTAAATAATGCATGTGTATTTTGACCTTACTGTGTAGTAGTAAAAAATAGGGCAGACGGCCGCGCGTGGCTGTCGAAAATATTCAATTGATTCTGTTAGGTTGGCTGCGGTAAGTATTATTCTGTAATAAAAACTTTTTACAAAAAAAAAACAACCGACTTCCAAAAAAAACACAAAAAAACGTGAAAAATATTATATATTTTTATTAATAATATATATATTTGAAATCATTATTTGAAGTTTAATACATTATTACATATATTCATAACATTAATAATATATTTATTTTTGAAATCGGTTTACAATTGGCGAAAATATCGATGAACATACACAAAAAAAATACATACAGACGATCATAGAACCTCCTCCTTTTGGAAGAAGTCGGTTAAAAATCACTTCAAAATTCGAACGGTGTCGGGATGTGAATCCGCAATGAATGAGTTCACTTCCTATCACAATCTGAATCGGTTTGAAGCATAGTTAATCCATTGTTTCATAAGTTCCAAAAAAAATATTCTCAACAACGTAAATAAAGGCTCGTGCAAACAGACGCGAAATCGCGGGCGCGACAGGCAACGGTACCTTTGTCGACAAAGGTACCGTTGCCTGTCGCGCCTGCGATATCGCGTCTGTTTGCACGAGCCTTAACGTAATGAATGTTGTTGAACTGTCAAAATTAAACAGATTAGTCTTAATCGGAACAATTAGATAGCAGAATTGACTGCGGTACGAAGTGAAAAATATATGACTGCTGCAGTTAATGGTTATAAATACAATAATAGGTATGTACACTAACTAAATATTGTTTTTATCAAATGAATCGCGCTCGCAATATCGCGTCTGTTTGCACGAGCCTTAAACATAGTCGATACTATTTATTATGCAACACATATATGTCATGCGCATGCCCGACACTAGAAGGGATATGCGATACTTACATCAGTATTTCATATTTATATACTATTTAGATATGTTAAATTCTATTTAGAAGTGAAGTAAAATATTCAATAGATAATAATTCGTGGTCAGCTTTCGTTGGACATACTCTAGTACCTAGTAGGTACAATTTCATTGAAAAGTGACACAGCAGTAGGTACAATAAAAAACATGACCTGAAAAGGTCTTTCGAATATTCATACAACAAAATATGCAATCAGATTATTAATATTCAAGTGATGCTCTTTCAAGAAATATTTAAAAAAAAAATTCAAGTGTCAAAAAAAATTAGAAACCTAAGTTAAAAAAAAAAATGTGATTCCACAAATGCGCGATATTTTCTCGAAAACTACAGGAGGTGCAAATCTTTAAAATGCAAATTAGTTCAACGACACGACCATGAACGTCTACTGAATCTAGACTGTATTCATTTACGCATGTTTACAAATTTTCACTATTTTACGACAGCGACGTCTTTTTTATCTTGATTGATGCACCCTGAAGCTTATGACAAGGTAATTTAAGGCCCTACCCTACCTCAAATTGCTTAGCGTGAACCTCCGTTATGCCGAAAATACTGCAGCATTAAGTTTGAAATAAATATATGTTAAAGTTGAGGATTGATGCTAGGTCCTATGTTTGGCGAAAACACGATTATATAAAATATTCTCGAAAGAAAAAAAAAAATCGAAGTTACCTCTAAACCGAACTATAAACCGCTGGTATTAAAAAAAAATTGGTTGCCTGTAAAGTCGGTATACGGGCGAAAGTTTTACGTGACAACGACTTTGAGTGGTAAAATAATTTTAATGTGAATATATGTCTGTCTCTCTCGCTCTTAGGCGGGCTAACCATGCCCGAGTGGAAGGGACGCGTGCCTCTCACTCGCTCTCATTGTGAGCGCATAACGTGAGCGGAGCGTAACGCAGTTTCTTGAAGTGTCACCCGGCAAACCAATTTATAAGACGTTGTCACGTCAAAAATACTTCAAATTAGATCATGAAACTTTGCATAATAACTGAACTAAACTATAAAGCAGTGGGCCTAAACCGGCCACATTAGCAATTCCTCTAAAAGCACTTCATTTCCTGAATCCCAGCATAATTATATTTGACATAAACACAATTCATAATTTGTGGATCATTTTACGAATCTCCATAGAAAACTGTCAAACAGATGAATTATTTCGTAATATGAATCAGAATCATAATATTTTCATATTATGATTCTGCTAAAGTGACCGTTTTAAGACCCCAGGTCATATATTTTTTTTGTTGTTGTAAATTACCATTATTTTCACCGTAAAAAGCAATTACCTAAACTATTCGAGGCTTGAGAGCCGCCACCACCCCACTCCGTCTCGCTCTCACTCAGGCCGCGAGTAGTATGGTGCGAGCGAGATAAAATCTGAGGTAGGGTACGACCTTAAGGCTGAAGAATTCTTCATGGTGTATCTAGTTATAATTATTTGGGTGGATTAGTTAGGTATCTACCTAATTAAGGTTAAGTTATCTATCTACAATAAAATAATAAAGCCGAAGTTTCTGAGATTTCTGAAAATGAAATGAAATTGTTTATTCTGTAAATAGGATATTGGAATCACTTTTACACGTCATATTAAAAAAATATTAAAAATAAGCTAGATGAGGTCGGCATTTCCTATCTCACTACTCTGAGAAGAAAGGCCGAAACAAACTCAGAGGTCGCAGTCTCTTTTAATGTCCAGACATAATCTTGGTCAAGCCATATGAGAACCATGTAGATTAGCGTCTGTAATGGTCTTTTGAGGAAAGAACCACAACGATTTGAGTGGACCTGTCCAGTCAGTGCAGTGCAAGAATTTGTGAGTAATAGTGGAGCTCAACTCAGAACTTAAGGAGCTCAAAGACTCGACGAACAATACCAAAGAAACTGGAACTATACCAGTCGTATTTGAAATATTCTTTTTGCATTTGATTGGCCAATTTTTGAGGAAAGTTATAGGCTATATAACATCACGCTACAAATAGAAAATCAAAGAAAAAAATCCGATTGACAAAGTTTTTACTAGTGAAAGATGTTTCCTTTGCTTTTTTACCCAACTACAGCGAAGAAAAAAGGAGGATTATGATTTTGACCGGTATGTATGTATGTATGTATGTTCATCTGTTCCCTCGTATCTTCTAAACCACTCATCACAGTTTGACTGAGGTATCGTTGGAAGCGTCTTGATGATCGTCCGCTGGTTATTGGCTATGTGACGTCACATTGAATAAAAAATGGCGCCCTCTAGAGGACATAAAGTCAGGAACTAAAAACAAAATATTGTTTAATCGTACTATGTTGGGTATCAAATGAAATTTCTAAAATATATATATTATAACCCCAAAATAATTTAAAAAAATTAAAGTAATAAAAACTAAAACCCAACTACGACTAAAAAGGTATAAACAAGACACCCCAGAGAGACTTATTAAAAATCCGGAGTCACACGTAATCTGTTCGATTTATGCCCTAACACGTGTAACTCCGGATTTTTAATAAGTCTGTCTGGGGTGTCTTGTTTATACCTTTTTAGTCGTAGTTGGGTTTTAGTTTTTATTACTTTAATTAATAATATAATATAATAATCCATTTATTTCAGGCGACTAAAGGCTCTTACATACTAACTTTTAAGCTTGGCTTTTTAGTGGCATTTTTTATGAGAAGCAAGAGGGTCTCAATTTCATGTTTTACTTTTAAGGTCAAATAATCTCAAAATAATTAGGTAAGTAATTGAAACCAAAACATCGTGGATTTTTCTTAAAATAAATACCTACATGAAACTGAAGCTTGGCAAGCCTACCTAAAAAATATCTAACCGTGAGTCTGGTACTATCAGATCCAAAGATCTTTTCTACGAATACAACCGCTTCTCACATTTCTAATATCTACTACATTTCAGTATATTTAGACTGCGGTTTTATTTTACACCGAATCATTAAACATGTGTAACACTAAACGGTGTCAATGTGATGTCAATTCAGCCATTTTTATTGTAAAATCGATTACGTAGCCAAAGGTGCAAAGTTTAATTTGTAGAGGCAAAGGTATTGTTTACTTGCTAAAGCAGATACAACATTTATTAATTACGTAATTGTTTTTTGTTTATCTATAGCATGTTTTCTCCCGCTTTTCTGCAATCTGTGGGACTGATTTCGTGAAAAGCGACGGAAGTGTGTAACAGGAAGCCGCGGAAGCGCGCGCTATTTGATTTGACCAATGATCGCGCGCGGTGCTAGAGTTGGCCGTCAGATGGTGACAACCCATTTTCCGAGAGGTAGTAAAATAATCACTGTCAGCAAAGATTTTAGGGGGCCAAGTCTAGTAATTTACAAACGTGTCAGTGGTCTCACAATGATCAGTTTTTGACAGATTTTGTATGGCGTATCTGTCTAAAACTGATCATTGTGAGACCACTGACACGTTTGTAAATTAGTAGACTTGGCCCCCAGATGTTACACATCGTATGCGAGTACTATAAGGCACGTTCGTTCTTCTCAAAATCGTTACTCTTCTCACGCATGATGCCAAGCAAACTTCAGTTGACATTGGAATGAAAGCTGTCAATTCAAAATCGAGATACTGTCATCGTGGATTTATAATCTAGAATAGTTATAAAAAAAACACTTGCTGAATGGTGATCTAAGTAATTAAAATGTGTTTTCTTTTGTTCCAGGTTAAAAATGGAGTTAAAATCGCCAAAAGCGAAAAAAAAGTCAAGCATAGCAAAACTAATATCGTGGGGCAGAATGTTCAAAACACCTATACTCATTCTTTTTTTATTGGGCACCACAAACTGTGAGCGCGAAAGTGAAGTTACAGAGTTGGATTCTAATTTCAAAATTCAAAGTTTTGACGGCAGCCATCTTAGGCATAGACATTATAATGGGACAGAAAAAAATAAAATGAGTGACATTAAATATTTGAGAAGGCATTTGAATAAACAAATAGTGAACTTTGTTATGACCGATTGTCTTATTGATGGCGAAGTGGAAAACAGAGTGCATTTTAATGGTGTTACTGCTAAGGAGACTTCCGTTGGAGCTGATGGGTGAGTCATCTTTATCTATAATTTACTTATAAATGATAACGAGTACTTAATTTGTCTGAGGATCTCCTGGCTAAGTGATTCCAGCCGCACGGGTCGATCCATCAGGTTAAGCTACGCTAGCCAGGTTTGGTCCGTGCATGGTTGACCATTTTTACATACCGAGACTCCTCCGTGCCTTTTATTTCTATTTTCAAGCAGATTTTAAGGCCCTACCTTACCTCAAATTGCTTAGCATGAGCCTTCGTTATGCCGAAAATACTGCAGCATTAATTTTGAAATAAATATTTATGTTAAAGTTGAGGATAGGAGGAGAAAGTTGAGGACTAGGTCCTATGTTTGGCGAAAACACGATTACATAACATTTTCTCTATAGAAAAAAATCCAAAGTTACCTCTAAACCGAACTATAAACCGCTGGTATTCAAAAAATACTTCAAATTAGATCATAAAACTTTGCATAATAACTGGACTAACTATAAAGTAGGTCTATGTTTTTTTTTTTATTACCACTATTTTCACCGTCAAAAGCAATTACCTAAACTATTCCAGGCTTGAGAGCCGCCAGCTCCCCACTCCGTCCGCTCTCACTTAGGTCGCGAGTAGTATAGGGTACGGCCCTAAACTAAAACAGTCTGAAAATAATCAGTAAGTATTTAAAAAAAATTAAAACTATTTTTATAAATTTAATCACCTAATACAGAGATAAGATTAAAATACAAAGAACAGAGGGTTTAAAGGAAGCTGTTGTGTCTACGTGCCAATTTGTATGATACCATACCAGGCTATAACTTGTAGATTATGAAGAAGCCCCGTTATCCTGACTTTTGACCCTAATGTCGCTCTTGTAGAACTTATGGACACTACTTGCTTGAAAAATATAAAATTGAACTTGTGTTTTAATTTACCTAATATTCAAAATTTATCTACTAACTTATCTTGTGTCGGCAAAAGATGACATACGTAATCGATGTGCTATTTTGTAAAGTTCACTTCGAACCTCACTCAAGTCACCGGAAACGAACTCATTTGTTTTTAAAGAAAAATCATCCCGGAGTCACAACGAGACACCGTTCGAATTTTGAATTTTTAAACGTATTTAAATGGGGATTTTCCCGGAGTCTGGATTTGTGCCCAGTTGATGGCATAATCAGCCTATAATGTTTCTGTGAGAGGGAGTGGACCGTAATCCACCACGCAGGCCCAGTGCGGGTTGGTAGATGTAACACCTTCGAAGTTTTTGATGGCAATGGGTTCGCCCCCAAGTAGATAGACATATAAATGTAATATCTAATATGTAATTGATATAAACAAAATATTGTAAAACAGTTTTAAAAGAGTAACGTTCAAGAGTAACATTCTTCTCCATACGAAAACTACCTTTTGGAATGGGCAACTAGAATCGGTTTTATTTCTTTGTTTTTGACGTTCAAAAGTGCCTTTTTGAAATAAATTATTGACGTGAAATGTGGGGTGTACGGTGTACTACTGGGTGTTAGGGTAGACACCGTTATCCTTCGAAACTAGTGGTTTGGTGTCATCTATAAGTATACTTTTTCTAAAAAAAACAGGTGTTCCATACATTTTGTCGATTTAAGTGAACACAAATGTATGGAACAGGTTTTTTTTTTCGCGATTTCAAGGTTTGTCGCATATAAAATAGTTATTTGTTATGCAAGGCTGCAAAGTTGTTTTTTCGCGCGAGTACCTGTATTGAAACCTGAGCAAGCGAAGGATTCAAAGGTACGAGACCCAGAAAAACTTTGCTGCCGAGCGAAACACACAACTTTTCACCTCACGACAGCGAGGAAAATGCTAGGTGTCTCCATGCATTGAACAAATATATTGTACCTAAGCTTTTATGTACTTTTCGCGCAATTTTTCCGGAAGAAAGCTCAATTCGGCATTATATACCGCTTGCACTAACTCTGCACTGCTAAACAAACCCAATTGGTGGAAAGTGAATCGAATATACAGAAGAAAATTATATAAAGTATTTTTACGTGAAAACTTCTTTAGGCGCGTTCAGCGATTTTTTTCGTGCTGGCCAGTGCGATTATTTCTAAAAATGAGGTTGGTGCTCTGACATAAAATAAGTATTGATGCATTATCAGTCGACCTAATATCAGTCGGTATAGAAAATTGTTGAATAGAAAGGTTCGAATTTTAAAAACTCTTTCGACGCTAGCGGGGAAAATGCTCTTTTCCACGCAGATTTCGTATGACAAACAGAATCTTTCCGAGCTTGTGAGGTGAAAAGTATATTATAGATGACACCAAACCACTAGTTTCAAGGATAACGGTGTCTACCCTTACACCCTGTATGTACACCGCTGCCTAACCCTTCGAGGAATACAGGCGTAATGGTTTTTGCTGTGTTGACGAAATAAAAAGCAATGATTCTTTTGAGTGTTACTCAATTAAGTTGCAATGTTAATTGAAAAACTGACCCCAACATTGTAGAAAAGGCTAGGTCAAATGTTTGTTATTGTTTTTATTATAATAAATCTAAATATTATGAATGTTGTCTCAATTGATAGCTCGGTGCAGATAGTTTATCTGTACTCTTAATGTGATGCGGATATGTCACACAGCGCGTTTCAGTTTATTTCAATCAATGTATTTACATAATTGTTTTATACTATTTAGGTGCATTCAAAAATCGCGACTTTTTCCCTTGGGAAAGAAAGTAAAGAACGTCAGGTGCTAAGAACCTATATCTACTTCTTTTGCTTCGCACTTAGGCTTCGCTTTACCACTACACATCTGCATCCTAATTGCTATCGCAATTAATGCGATTATGATAGCAAGGTTAAATAAATTCTACGACAATATTATTGGTTTTATTTTTTGTATCGTCTGGGCTATGTATATTGTTGGATTGACAACATAAAAAAGAAAAGAAAGAATGAAAAAGAAAATAAAGAAAGAAAAGGAAAAAGAAAAGATAGAAAAGAAAGAAAGAAAGAAAAGAAAGAAAAAATAGAAAAGAAAAGTAAAAGGAAATAATGAAATAGAAAAAGAAAGAAAATACATTTATTCACTTGGAAGTGGTCGTATTTTGGGTGTTGTGCAATATAGATGCCGGTCGTACCGTCGATCACATTATCACTCAATTTCACGCTATTAAAATAATGTCTTATTTGATTCCTTAGCAACACAACATACTTAGTCTTACTACACCTGATGACGTGTTTAGCACTGAAACCTATAAAATTCAAGAATAGGTCATAAAATCTACACGAGCGTGTCGTAGTAACACGTAGTAGTAATAATTCAAGATTTGACCATGGAAACTCCGTTACCTAACTTAACATCAGAGGGCCAAGTCTGCTAATTTACAAACGTGTCAGTGGTCTCACAATGATCAGTTTTTGACAGATATGCCATACAACATCTGTCAAAAACTGATAATTGTGAGACCACTGACACGTTTGTAAATTAGTAGACTTGGCCCCCAGGACTGTTTCTGACAGGGTATATACAGACACAGGTGTAACAGAACACCCACATATCGCGATAGATAGACCGTGTTGTAATGAAGGTGAGTCTATTAGTATTAACGAAGCACAAATTCAGACACTGAGGATAAATCTTAATGGAAAATCTCAAGCCTGGCCGACACGGAGATCGATCTCTAGGCAGATGGTGATGACGAAATAAGCTTCTGCAGATACGAGAGAAGACTGATTTATTATCACGCTAGCACCCAAACTGAAACTGCAACCATTGCAATAAATAATCTAGAGTTACAACGATAAAACATTCTGCTAATCAGCTCGGAGTTACGTAACAAACTGACGGCCATGATCTTTCTCAAGGACGTGTACAACGCACTGTTTACATCTCCCTCCATTCTAATCAGTGCAACAGCGAATAGTTATCTACATTTAGACGTTATCAGCATTTCTAAGCGTCAACTTTCACCTATCTGATATACGTAGAGTTCTAGAATGTGAACGCAAAAGAAAATTGAATGACATTAAATGATATTGTCAATCATAATCATGTTTGTAATCGGGAAAATTGTGGTATTCAGCAGTTTAATTACGTAACACGCTCGTAATGACGATAATGCTTTGAATTTGAGCTAACTTCAAAATAATTTAAATGCTTACAGTCTTAAAATAATAATAACAAAAAAGGGAGGGCAATCATAGGGCTTCAAAAAATTCGTCCGCGTCTGTCAACAGGTGCCCAAAGCATTGCCATGTTGTATAGCAATGCTGAATCGTTGCCCAAAAAATAGGCCAGCTGTCTCGTCACGTCAAGAGTCGACAAACCGCTTGGCGATCTCTCGAAAAAGTTAGTGGACACTCGGATCCCATAGCGCTAGTGTTTCAACCTCAAACAGCAAGAAGATATAAGTCCCAATAAGATTGGAGTAATTACGCTGTTTGAGGTTCTAGCTGACTTCTAGTTCATCTGTAGTATGAATGTAGAAGGTTATATCAGAGTAGGGGAAGACCAAAGAAACGATGGATGGATTATGTGAAACATGTTATCTGTATAAGAGGGTAACTACTGAGATGACGACTAATATGGAAGAAGAAGACGACTTATCGAAAAAAAGTAATAAAAACTAAAACTCAACTACGACTAAAAGGTATAAACAAGACACCACAGACAGATAAATTAAAAATCCGGAGTCACACGTGTTAGGGCATAAATCGAACAGATTACGTGTGACTCCGGATTTTTAATTTGTCTGTCTGTGGTGTCTTTTGGGGTTATAATATTTATATTTTTGAAATGTGCTCATTAAGCCCTTTCACTTGATACCCAACATGGTACGATTAAGCAAATTTTTGTTTTTAGTTCCTGACTTTATGTCCTCTAGAGAGTGCCACTTTTAATTTAATGTGACGTCACATAGCCTATAACCAGCGGACGATCAAGACGCTTCCAACGATACCTCACTTGTCAGATTGTGATGAGTGGTTTAGAAGATATGAGGGAACAGATGAACATACATACATACATACATACATACCGGTCAAAATCATAACCCTCCTTTTTTCTTTGCCGTAGTCGGGTAAAAAGGGCCAGAGAATGATGATACTAGTACGTCTAATTGACGAACAAATAAAATTTGAAACAAATAAAGCAATGGATATAGAAGAAGAAAAAACAAAAGTAAAATAAAAAAAGATGATGAAGATTTTTATTTACCTATCTATAGTTGGAAGTCTGACAATCAGATTTTCCACGGGGCATCGTGTTACCCAGTAACTGCGTTGTGGAGGTCAGATAAGCAGTCGCTCCATGTAAAATACTAGTATTCAGTTGCATTCAGTTAGACTGGAAGCCGACCCCAACATAGTTGGGAAAAGAGCTAGACAAATGATGATGAACAAAACCCTTAATAATCATCGGTATAGATCTAACAATGACATGTCAAAACGTCCCTGAAAAGCTAAAATAAAAAAAACACGAGATAAAATAAACTATTATTATGAACTATTCGCACAACAAGAATGTTCCAATTACCCACTGAACGGATTAAAAATAGACAGCACAGATGTAACGATCTAGTGCGATCAGAAGGTCGAATTTTTCAGCTAATTCCTAGATTTAGACTAGAGTGCAATCTGCGTTTAAGTTTATAGAGCACTAGATACACTACTAACTATTATATATTCACCATCATTTTTTTTTTTGGGTTCATCAAATGATTTCTGCCGCTCTGGGCGGAGCAGACAGGCGTGTCAGACTTTTACTGACTCAAAACCCATCGTTCGTGTTCCTTCAGTTGCCTGTTGCCAAGGTCCCGGTATCCCTTTCGGACATTCCCGCATATATATTCATCATCTGCCAAGCCTTTTCCCAACTATGTTGAATACGGCTTCCATTCTAACCGGATGCAGCTGAATACCACTAATTAACCTGGAGCGACTGCTTTTCTGTCTTCTACAACCCAGCTACCGGATAACAAGATACCCTTTGGCAAGACTAGTTGTCAGACTTTGGGTTTTCTAATTACCCATAACTATTACCAAAGAATTACGAATGTCAAGATTCATTGGTGTTTTTTCATGGCTTTTATCTTGCTGCGTCCAAGTAAATGATCTCTTTCTTAAAACCGCCCGTCAATCGTCAAAACTACTAACATAAATATCTTTATTTCCATCGATTCTATTACTAGCCCCTGCAGTAATGTTTTTTGCTCGAATTGTATCTAAAATTAACCACTGAACTTTGTTCGCACTCAAGACAATTTATTTGAGTTTAGACGGGAATGCTGTTGTTTAACACATCGGCATTTGCTAGCTCTAATTCAAGCTTAGTAAAACTATTTAGACCGAAACATAACTCATGTTTTGTTATTACATTTGCAGTGCTGTGTGTGGTCTGCATTTGTTTAGGTCTTTCAATCAATCACGCAGTCTACTGATGAATATAAACTTCTCCCAAGTTGCACTTCATCACTTGGTTCCGCATTTGGCCACCTCCTAAAGGTCCGCGATCCATCAAGCATGGGGCTTCCCATGCTATGTGTGACTCTTCGCAGTCTCCACTCGACGGATGTCTGGTCATACGGCCATCGGTTCTTCGACAGACATGACCCGCCTACTTTAGCTTGCTAATTCTGCAGGTGGCTCCAATTCTTTTTCGGATTTCATTCCGGATCCTTTATTATCGGCTTTTGTGGACATGATAAATATTCAATTTGTTTTTTTTTTTAATTATTATTTTATCGTCATCTTTCAATGAAACTGGCCATAGTTCTCCGTATAGCGCGTTGAGCGATCTTGCTTTTGTGGACCACCTAGACTGTTAATGTCCACATCTTCGACCATCATAGCCTCTGGTTCTGGCCGTTCTGGTCAATGAAGTAAAACCCCTGGGATAATCTTTAAAGGATGAGGCGTCGATACGTTGCCTGTTATAATAAAGTCCCAAAAGGCCTAAACAAATGACGATCGCTTCGAAAGTGTTTCGTATTTCTACAGCGACTTTCAACAGGATTGACATAAGCTTTTCGATAGCTTCTGCAGTCCTATATATTTTTGCCTTTTCCATCATCGTTATCGCTGATAGAATGTCAAGGGCCTCAGGTTCTTACTGTCCACCTCATAAATTTTATGAAAAGTCAGTACTTTTCGCCAGTCACGGTTACTATACTATAGTTAGGTTTAACAATATTCGTTTACAAAATATCAGATATATAATCAGCTAATCTATGACGCAAGGTAACGTGAGGTTTGTGGTTATATACGCTGCGCTATCAAGTTGCTATCAGTCGCACAGGTATAACATATTACCTATTGACAGTTTTATTGTGTGTGGCTTTGTATCTATCTCATCTTATTAATGCAACCTTGGTTCTCATCATCCTCTTGCCATTATCGTAATATAAATGTATATCATTTCGTCGGAGTAATTTCGTCTTTTTCTTATAAACCTTCATCTCTTTTAGCCGACATCTTTGTTTTGACCCACTTTCTAGTCCTATCACGTTTCTTTGGTCTTCTTTACTTTGTATATTACACACTGTGTTGCTGTTGGCAAAATCGATGTCATCGATCTATGCAATCTAAATCCCCTTTTTTTTTATAAACGTTGCTTAAAGTTAAGTGATAATGAGCGCTTGTTTAATAATACATTTATGACGTTTTTAAGAGACGTTAAAAAACGTATCTAAACTTTAAGCAATGTTTATAAATGAACCCCCTACAGGCCAGTCTCTTTTAAAGTCCAGACATTTCATATAATGATCGGAGGAGCTCGTGGCTAAGTAATAACGGCCGCACGGGTCGATCCATCAGGTTGGTCCGTGGATGGCTGACCATCTTTACAAACCGAGGCTCCTCCGTGTCTGGGAAAGCACGTTAAGTCGTTGGTCCCGGCTGTCATTCATAGATCTTTGACAGTTGTGACAACCAGTCTTACCAAGAGGTATCGTATTGCCCAGTTACTGGATTATGGACGTCAGATAGGCAATCGCTCCATGTAAAATACTGGTATTCAGCTGCATCCGGTTAGACTGGAGGCCGACCCAAACATAGTTGGGAAAAGGCTAGGCAGATTGATTGATTGGAGGGTCAGGAGATCAATTCCCATATTTTTCAGAATCTTCGCATTCTAATATCTGTCATACACATCACCTCTATTTAAATAAATTTTTGACAAGTTTTTGACATTCATTGTCGCTGAGGTGAGATATATATATCGCGAATAGATTGAACGTGTTCAATTACGGGCATTCGCCGTCAGGGATGATCTTTTGAAGAAAAAAAATTAGTAAAGTGTGTAATTATTCTATTAGTTACATAAACTCAAATAAGTAAATCGTGTTCTTTCTAAAATTAGGCTAACAGTCGGTCAGTGCCAGCTATACGGAACTTGTCTGTTGGCAGGTGTGGCTTTTAAAGTGTAAACAGTTGGATAGGGTTCTTTTTATTATCTAACATGGTTCTTGGCAAAGAAATGCTTAAATGAATGGTTTATTTTTTAAATGGTTCGATAATAATATGAAAATTGAAGTATTGTGTTTTTGTGATATATTTTTATTTATTACATTTTTTTAAATTAGGTTTCCCTTTATTTTCAATTAAACCATTTACAGGCTTATTAAATGCTTAAATGAATAAACTATTCATTTAAGCATTTTTTAAATGGTTAGTTAATAATATAAAAATCAAGGTATGCATTTTTTTCTTATATCTTTTTTATTTATACATAATTTGAAAACTTACAGACTTAAAATAATAATAAACGTACAAGTAATTAAAAGGGGGGGAAATAATCATTGAGCATCAAAAAATTCGTCCGCTGAGCTGTCAACCAACCGCCAACTCAAGCATGCATTGTCTGGCCTATTTTTGTTTTCACTCCTAATTATAGCGTATTAAGGTATATTTTTAGTCAACCGATCATAACAGCTGACATGATGTCCGATAGCACATTTACTGTTATTCTTTTCGAGTTATTTTATAATATGGCTAGTCAGTCGATTGGTACCAAGGTTAACTCTTCCTGACGTATCTATTTAAACCTAGGAATGCATCTAACATTGTGACCCATTTGTGGTTAATCTGACATTCTGACCCATTGTGGTAAATCTGAGCCATTGTGGTAAATCTGACCCATTGAGGTCAATCTGACCCATTGTGGTCAATCTGACATTCTGACCCATTGAGGTCAATCCGACCCATTGTGGTCAATAGTCATATTACCTATATGCTTTTGGTTACCATGAGATTTCACAGCAAAATTAACCCTTAAAAACACCTATCCATACAGTTAAGGGTCAAGGCGGTTCGGTTTTCGGGCCGTTCGGGTTTTTTCATTTATAAGAAGTTGAGTTTAGTTGTCTTATGACATTTGTTCCGCTTCTTTTGCATTAGTTGAACTGTCGGGCATGGTCGGGCATCATTTAAAATTAACTGCAGAACATCACGCCACCTCAAACTCTTGGCACGGCATGTACAACTATTTTTATAACTAAGAGTACGCGACAACAGATTTGCAGTTCCCTAGACGATAGTAGAACTGTTACGCCCTCTTATGGGCCTACCTAACCTCAAATTGCTTAGCATGATCCTCTGTTATGCCGAAAATACTGCAGTTTTGAAAGAGGATTGACGCTAGGTCCTTTGTTTGTCGAAAACATGATAACATATTTCTCGATTGAAAAAAAATCCAAAGTTACCTCTAAACCGAACTATAAAACGCTGGTATTAAAAAAATACTTCAAATCGAAACTTTGCTTATCATAGATCATGAAACTTTGCATAGTAACTAAACTAACTATAAAGGCTCGTGCAAACAGACGCGAAATCGCGGGCGCGACAGGCTGCGGTACCTTTGTCGACAAAGGTACCGCTGCCTGTCGCGCCCGCGATACAAAGGTACCGCAGCCTGTCGCGCCCGCGATTTCGCGTCCGTTTGCACGAGCCTTAAAGCAGGTTTTATGTTTTTATTACAATATAAGCAATTACCTAATCTATTTGAGGCTTGGAGCCGCCAGCACCCCACTTGGTCCTGTGCCTGATCTCTCTTCGGTCGTGTCGGATTGCCGTCCCATCGGACTATGAGAGTGAGGGAAGAGAGAGTGCACCTGTGTCTGCGCACACACTTGTGCACTATAATATCTCCCGTGCCGAAGGCTAGATTGGTTGCTGTGGGCGAAATGCGGTCTGGAGGACTATTGGCAGTTGATTGATTGATTATCCTATACAAACTATAATATTATAAATGCAAAAGTGAGTTTGTTTGTTACCCTTTCACGCTAAAACGGCTGAATGGATTTGAATTTTGGCACATGGGTAGACTTTGTCCTGGAATACGACATAGGATACCTTTTATCCCGATATTATCACGGGATCGAGACTTACGCGGGTGAAACCGCGGGGCGCCGCTAATTGATTATAAATGTAAACACAAATATTGCTCATTTTGCTGACTGGCTCGAAAGTTACAGGGCATTTAAGGTGGCTCCTCAATCCAGATGGTCTAAATAAAATTTAAGTATCTTATCTTATCTAAGGGCTTTACTATAAATTCCAGGATCGGGGCTACAAAATCGGATAATTTACTACTAAATATTGGCAGTACCCGCGTTTAAATATGAGACATGGCTCGTCAATCCATACGCACACGAAATAGCTTGTAGACGAGATAGCTTGAAGTTGGCCAAAAGTGGTGATTGATTTTGCATCGTTCGTTTAAAACGTGGCAAAGGTATTCAGTGTCGGATTGTTATTATGAACATGCATGCAGCATACATTCGAAAAAGCTATTTGGTATACTGGCAAAATATATTCATATTACGTTACGCTGCGCTGCCAAAATTATATTTATTATTTTTCGAGTTATCTACTAATTATGTTGCACCTGCCTTGTTTTGTCGCTGCATCACCCTAAGGTTGACTGGTATGAAATGCCTCAGGCATTAAGTCCGCCTTTGCGCAGTCGAACAAGCTATTTGATATACAGGCAATATATTAATTTTCCGCTACACTGCTAAAATACGTTTTAATTGTGTGTGTAATTTAACCTTTTGAGCTTGTCTTAGGAGAGTGACGTAAAAGGATTGTTGACTACTGAAGAGAGTTGCAAGAAGAAGAAGTTGCAAGTTATTTGCCTGTATACCAAATAGCTTGTTCGACTGTACGAACAATATCTTTTTATCTATTATAAGATTTGATGCAGATGTAATGGCGTAATAATTACGTTATTACATGTTTAATAGCCACGTACACGTGTTACGTAAAACACGTAGTTTTAACGTAAATATTTACGTTTGTATCTTGTGTAGTAAGCATGTGTTTCGTTCCAGAAAGCCTTTGTGGAGATTGTGATGTTACAGGTTTCACCTCTGTAGAGGTAGAGTGAGGTTCATGTACCAATGTGACTATTTAAATTTAAATAGGGTGTTAGGGTAAACACCGTTTTCCTTAAAACCAGTAGTTTGGTTTCATTTATAGAACGTAAAATCAATGTAAAATTACAACCTTTTTTTTTAAAGAAAATATAAATTAAAAAAATAAATATATTGAAAGATGACGACCAAAATCAAAAAAATCAAAATCAAAGTATTTTATTTTAAACGTCAGAAGCTAGGTGCACGGTTCCAATTGGTCGTTTCCTATGGAGAAGAGCCGGAAAGAAACTCCACGGTTACTCTTTTAGAAGAAAATAATAATTGGCTTTTACAATATTTTCGAATTACAGTGTTAATAGTTATGGGAGGACAGTGTAGGCCTTTCAAAAAGTTTCAGTTAGGTTAGGCTAAGCCTACAAAGTTCTCACATTCACAAGGTAGAAAAGAATCTATATAAAAGATATTCAATTTACTACAAGAGTAAGTATTTCACCCTTTCACCCATAGATATCCGGAGATATGCGTTCTATCTATATTTGTTCAAGTTCAAGTGTCGCCACCTTTTCCCCACTCCTGAAACTCACACAGAAGCAAAAGAAATACATACTGCACACAATAATTAATGTGCTTTTATCGCACTCACACAACCAAATATGCGTACCACATTTGTTTCTATTTAATGCACACATGCTCAAAAGGGGCGGGCATTAGAAAGTATAGACACAGCGACTGTACGCACACAAGCAGCTCTAGCCTCAACTATAAAAATATCGATGAAAACAGGATATCTATGATACCTGAAAAAAAGAGAAGTATCTTTGGGCGTATTTTGACGTAATTAAAACTAACGTAAAAATCTAATTTATAATTCAAAAGTCATTTAAAACTGAAATAAAATGTATAAAAATAACACATCAACAAAAAAAAAAATCTGCTCTTCCATACATTTTGTGTTCATTTAAATCGACAAAATGTATGGAACAGCTGATTTTTATTTCGCGATTTTATGGTTGGTCCCATAGAAAAAGTATATTATAGATGACACCAAACCACTAGTTTCAAGGATAACGGTGTCTACCCAAACACCCTGTATAAATCCGTAAGAACAACTAACTATTATCGATATCCATATCTCAGCGCTGCACACCACTAATGCATCGTTTTGAAATGTCACAATTAAATATTTATAAAATCCTTAAATATTATAATGAATGCTTTGATTTTTTCTTAAGGTTTGTTCTAATTGTCCTATTTTTGCAAATAAACACGGAACGATTCGGCATTTTGTAAAAATTCGAAATGACAGTGACACGTTTCGATGGAAACATAGAATACACGGTGCGCACCGTCGTCAGGCGCATATACACCCAGGTTGGCCAAGGTCAGGCGACATGTACCACGCCTCCAAGCCATATCCCTCGATATCCGTGCTTTCACCCTATGCGCTAGGGCAACTAACTTCTCAATACAGGCAGGGGGTGCGGGGCGTGACCCCTCCCTCAGTCAGCCAGCTGTTTCGCTAGCGAGCACGGTGTCGGACAGAAACTTTTTAAAATCTTTTAATGAAACCTTTCTACAAAAAAAAAACAACCGACTTTAAAAAAACACGAAAATGCGAAAAATAACTTTAATTTCGGAAGTCGGTGTCTTTGCTTTTCAATTTTCATTTTTTGCCACCGACTTTCGAAATTAAAGTTATTTTTCACTTTTTTTGTTTTTTTTTTAAATCGGTTGTTTTTTTTTTGTAAAAAGTTTTTATTTTTCACTTTTTAGTTGTGGTACCTAGTAAATTCGAATACCACTACCTGCTATGTAAATAACAGTGACGGAGTCAAAGAATATATCGTCTACATACACTAAGTGGGACAAAATACGTAATATTGACGCTAACTCAAAAACTACGCAAGCAAAATTAAAGAAGCATGACCTACCAAACAAAAAAAAATCTTCAAAATCGATTCATAATTGACGGACTAATCGCGTAACACACAAACAAAAAAAAAAACGGACGAATTGAGAACCTCCTCCTTTTTGAAGAAGTCGGTTAAAATAACGTTTTTTTTTTGTTGTTACTCTTCGTGTCGACATTTATTTTTATATTTAATTCAACTACCCATGGTTTGAGTGACAACGGTGTTTACCGTTACACCCTGAATTATTATGTACTTTCTGAGTTTGTGTTTTGAGTGGAGCTCGTCGTGGCTAATTTTATAGCCGCACGGGTCGGTTCATCAGGTTAAGCTAAGTTTCCGGCATGCGTAGCTTAACCTGATGGAGCGACCCGTTGGTTGTCAAAATCGGTTGAACGGATTGTAAAAAATGTTTATTTAAAAATGTCTAATCTTCTTTCAAATGGAGTATGAGTCGTGGCCCTCTTTTTGCCTCCCTCATCGTCGGCCAAGCCTTTTCCCAACTATGTTGGGGTCGGCTTCCAGTTTAACCGGATGCAGCGGAATACCAGTATTTTACATGGAGCGACTGCCTATCTGACCTCCACAACCCAGTAACTGGGTAATACGATACCCCTTCTGGTTGCCTTTCGGGCTTCTGAGGACCCGTAACGACTGTCAAAGATCCACGAATGACAGCCGGGACCAACAGCTTAACGTGCTTTCCGAAACACGGAGGAGTCTCGATATGTGAAAATGGTCACCCACGGACCAACTCCGGCAAGCGTAGCTTAACCTGATGGATCGACCCGTGCGGCTGTTATTACTTAGCCTCCCTTCTCTTTTTGCCTCCCTATAACATAAAAATCTGCTTCCCTGATCCGGATTCCGGCTACTCCGCTAAACTTAAAGAACAGCTTCATTAAAAACCATTGATTACACCAACAAATTGAATATAATTTTCCTCGTAATTCTAATTCGCGGTATAAACATGAAACATAATAAAATTCTTGTAAAACTGAGTAAATCCGGAATCTAATTATTATAGAGAACACTTACATAGAAATGACGTCACTGTGTATATTATGTATCGCAAAAATAAACGACTTTGTTTGAAGCGTTTGTTTCCTAAGAACACTTTAAAGAAAACCGACTGATCAAATAAATAGTTTTAGTATTTGTAGTCCACTTTGAAAAGTATTAAAGATCTTTTGAAAAAAAATATTGATTGTTGTTTGTTTTTTTTTTCGAAATAGGTATGAGGGAAGATGTGTGTTAATCGTATAAAAGGAAGTTTGAAAGAAAGAAATTGTTTATTTTGCACAAAAAAAGCACTTTATTATTGTTAATAAAAAAAATATATTAAAAAACACGACTGCCCTGACTGACTTCTTAGATTTAAGTGTTCCACAGAACGGTCCCCCGACTGCAATGCCAATTTTATCAACTTGTTTTTTTTTTTTACTTTTTAGCTAGTTTTTCAGCAGGGCAGTCGTGTTTTTTTAATTTTTATTATTTATTTTAATTTTATACATTTTAGTGACAAGTTTTTTTTTAAGTTTAGAAAGTAACATTTTTGTTTAGGTTCGCTGTTAGCTATTATGTAAAAGTTGGCGTTGTTTTAATGTTAAGATTTTTCAAATGGAGCCATACAGCCGCCATATTGATTTTAAAAGCCTATGTCACTCGGGATGATGTAAGGATTCTAAATATACCCGTATATCCAAATCCGTTCGGGTATTTAAAAGTTATGGTGGAATAAAGAAACTCACATACATACTAACATACCAATATGAACCCTGAAAACATTACACTCCTTTGTGGAGATCGTGTAAAAAAGACAAAATACACATTCGCATTAGCCGAAAGCCTATGAATATTGGGTTTTTCTAGCTGGAATTACTCAGTAGCAGCCCGGATTCTGAATTTGTGCCATGTGGGCCTAAAACGGTCACATTAGCAATTCCTCTAAAAGCATTTCGTTTCCTGAATTTCCAGCAGTCATTAGCAATTCCTCTAATTTGACACAAAAGCAATTCATATTATGTGGACCATTTTACGAATCTCCATAGAAAACTGTCAAACAGATGAATTATTTCGTAATATGAATCGCACGCAGATCATATTATGAATTGTCAGTTTGTGACATTTTACGATGATTCATAATATTTCCCTATTATGATTCTGCCAAAGTGACTGTTTTAAGCCCCCTGTTGATGGCATAGCTCGCCCCCTATTACATGGGACTTAAACCTAACTGACAAAATGTGGGTTTCCTTTGTTTTTAAACCTGCCCGTAGGCCCAAAGGCAAATAAATAAGATTTAAGCATTAACAACATAAATATTTTTGGCCTAGATTTATGCGAACAGATTTTCATTTTCAAATATCTTCGTGAAAATTGCAAGTATGAAACTATTTGTGAAACAAATAGATTTTATTTATGACATGTTTATAATTTTGATAAGTTTAGGACGAGATAGTAGGCTAATGTGTTCCTCTTAAATGTAGATTGATAAATAGTTTTCCTTGTTTCCTAAATCTATGATCGTATTTTATGTAAAGACGATAGAAATAATACACGATCCGAATAGCGAATTTTCTAGTAATACTGGGTGTTCGGGTAGACACCGTTATCCTTGAAACTAGTGCTACTTTTTCTATGGGACAAACCTTGAAATCGCGAAAAAAAATCAGCTGTTCCATACATTTGTGTTCACTAAAATCGACAAAATGTATGGAACAGCTGATTTTTTTTTCGCGATTTTATGGTTGGTCCCATAGAAAAAGTATATTATAGATGACACCAAACCACTAGTTTCAAGGATAACGGTGTCTACCCTAACACCCTGTATATGTATACTTACATAAATAATTATCATACTCAGTCGAAAGTCTGGCAACCAGTCTTACCAAGGGGTATCGTGTCGCTGTTACCCAGTAACTAGGTTGTGGAGGTCAGATAGGCAGTCGCTCCATGTAAAATACTGGTATTCAGCTGCATCTTGTAAGACTGGAAGCCGACCGCAATATAGTTGGGAAAAGGCAAGTCGAGCTAGGCATGAATATAGACTTGAATCAGTTTATAATCCCACTGCTGGGAATCACGACTCCTCTTTGCAAGAGGGAGTGGGCCATAATCCCGCTGCCCCAATATATGATAAAAATTAATTAATTACACGCTTCTAAAGATGACAAAAATATTAACTAACATCAACTGAAATATTCAGGCGGCAGCAATAAATTAAATAAACGAATTAAAATTTCTGGCATCGATTCAGATCATCTATTATTAACTGGACAATAAGAGACACTACGTCGATGTCTACTCCTACCATAGGAAATTAGTCTATGTGTTGTGAAGGTCAGGATAGCAGATGCTTTCTTGTAATATCCGAAGCTGGGTACCTATCCACTTTTTAACCGACTTCCAAAAAGGAGAAGGTTCTATATTCGTCTGTATGTATTTTTTTTTTGTGTATGTTTATCTATATTTTCGCCAATTGCGAACCGATTTTAAAAAACATAGTTTGAAAGGTTATAGTCTTGCGTAGTTTTTGAGTTAGCTTCAATATTACCTACGTATTTTTTCCCACTTAGTCTATGTAGACGATGTTGTATTTGACTACGTCATTGTTATGTACATTGCAATCTGTTCTACCGATTTTGACAACCAACGGGTCGCTCCATCAGTTTAAGCTACGCTTGCCGGAAACTTAGCTTAACCTGATGAACCGACCCGTGCGGCTATAAACATAGCCACGAGCTCCACTCAAAACCCAAACTCAGAAAGTACATAATAATTCAGGGTGTAACGGTAAACACCGTTGTCACTCAAACCATGGGTAGTTAATTGACTTAAATATAAAAAAAAATGACCGAGTAACAACAAAAAAAAAACGTTATTTTAACCGACTTCTTCAAAAAGGAGGTTCTCAATTCGTGGGTTTTTTTTTTTTGTGTTTGTGTTACGCGATTACTCCGCCAATTATGAATCGATTTTGATGATTCTTTTTTTGTTTGGAAGGTCATGCTTCAGAGGTGGTCCCATATAAATTTTATTAATTTTGCTTGCGTAGTTTTTGAGTTAGCTTCAATAATTACGTATTTTTCCCACTTAGTGTATGTAGACGATATATTGTTTGACTCCGTCACTGTTATTTACATATCAGGTAATGGTATTCGAATTTGTGTGGGGTAGGTACCACAAATAAAAAGTGAAAAATAAATACTTTTTACAAAAAATAACAACCGATTTTCAAACGAATCTTTAATTCCGGAAGTCGGTGGCGAAAACTAAAATTGAAAAGCAAAGACACCGACGAAATTAAAGTTATTTTTCTGTTTTTTTTTTGTGCATCAACTGCGCTCTACGCATTTGAACCTATGCACGAAATCCGCAGTTTCGGCTGAAGTCACGGGCGATTAGATTAGTTTGGGGCCCGTAGAATGAATGACACAAAAACTATGTTTAGAATAAATAACACCACGACCCAAAAACCATGTTTTGGAGAAGAAGTGGCCAAACTTTCTGTCGGTAAGCGAACGATAGACGCAAAAAAAAAAAACAGAACTATCATTTTGATTATTTCTCAACAGTTTGTGAGAGAGATGAGTATGATTCCTGCTTATAATGTTGCGCCCTAGGTATTGTGTGATGCTGAATGAATGGAGTCACAGCTTCGCGAGTGCAATACACCTGTTTAGGGAACGATAGGCTAATGTGGATACACTGAGGGCACTTAGAATTGGCCCCAAATGTTGCCTTACCTTTTCATTCCACGCAATTCCACGACTGTTTAATCAACGTCATCGAAACCAAGGTTCGGAACCGGTTAAAACCGGTTTATTTCGGTTTTCCTCCGAACTTTTCTAAAGAACGCGAACGTTTATAGAACTTTATTTTTACACGACTGCCAAAAAAGGAGTAATGTAATGTTTTCAGGGTTCACCCTCCTTTTTTCTTCGCCGTAGTCGGGTAAAAATGTACCTAAACTTCCAAAAGAATAAAACTTATCACTAAAATGTATAAAATAAAAATAATTAATTAAAAAATTAAAAAACACGACTGCCCTGCTAAAAAACGAACTAAAAAGTAAGTGGGTTCTCGTATATATGTCCACTGCACGGTAAACTTTAATTACGCGATGCAGTATTTATGTGACGTCAGGATGACGTCAAGTCTTTGATGCGTAGGTCGCATGTGGCGATGTAGATACCGCCACAGAGGAATACAGGCATCTGGTTATGCCAGAATATATTTATGGAAATGGTTACCTAATTGATCAGTACCTACTCTCAAGACTGCTTTTGTACCTAATTGCCCATCAGGGTCACTGTCGGCTCAAGTAACTACAGGTTTTAGTTAGTAAAGAACATAAATCATTAGGTCTCTAGACAGCTTGAATTATTTTGGGGGGGGGGGGGGGGGTCATGACCTCCAGGACACCCTCCCTCTTGTCAGGGTTGCGGGAATGTCCGGAAGGGATACCGGGACCTTGGCAACAGGGAACTGAAGGAACATGGGTGGGTTTTTCAAAAAAAACAAAAAAGGTTTTTTTGACTGTGTGAAACCATCAAATGACTTCTCCCGCTCTGGGCGGAGCGGAAGGGCGCGTCAAACTTTAACGTTATATTACTCTGAGGTATATCCTCCTTAGTCTAGCGCTTAGGCTTGCACAAGGCGGTCAACTGAACTCCCTGCTCACTTCGCGACTCTTTGCCAGTTACGACATAGGGACGGGACACTAGAGTGCTATTACTGTTTCTGCACATGTTAGATAGATCGATATTAATTTATGCAGTAATAAATTTGTAATAAATGCCTGATTAACAAACGGACTGCAAGCTAACCTAACTGAATCTTAAGCTATTTTATTTTACAAAAAATCTCAATCCTTTGTCATCTATTTAAAACTACTCAAATGTCTTGTCATTGTACATTAATTGGAGGCCAAATACCAGTAAGAATCTTACACGTTTCAGAAAAACACAAAACCTAAAATATTCAACTTCTCTAAAAACCTTATTATTACATAGTCCATAGTCTTTATTAAAACCATCTTAAAAAAAGGCTCATTACAAAATTAATTACCTTATTTTATGACAGGTGACATCTGATTCCTTCGTCCGCCATCACTAATCTAGAGCTATTGTCTGTGACCGGCGAGCCGTTCGTTTGAGATACGAAACGCGCGCGTTTAGTTGCGCGCATAATAATTTATTATCTGTGAACGTTGACAGTTGGCGGGAAAAATGAGACAAGATGGCGTCTGTTTTTTTTTTCGGTTTTGTGTATTGGAAATATTGAATGTGGTAGAATGTTGATGGTAGGCTCTTCAATCCTTTAGAGTGTATAAAAATATTATCCATCCTACAGTGTGATAACTACTTACCTGAAGGTATTCTTGGGGCAAGATTCATAGACTGCACTTTGACTTTACTTTGGTAAGTAATGTGAGAATCTCTTATGAATGTGAATCTTTAGTAATAAGATATTTAACATATTTATGTCCATTTTCGTATGGAACGCTTACCTTACTTAGGTACCTAATGGAAAAGTGCGATTTGAGAATTTTTGCCCATGATAAAGTATCTTCCGTAGCTATGGTACGGCACAGGAATTATTTTCTTTATCAAGAAGCAACTAGTTCTTGGGAGTCCACCTATGTATTTTTAGTTCATTGGCACATTTAATAAAAGCTTCCAAATTAATTAAACATAAAAACATAATAATTACTTTACAGAGAAAAGAAATTTCTCCGCCACAAAACAAATGAGCGCCCAAAACTAAATAATACGTTATCTATTATTTTAATCGAACCGTGTATCGATTTAAATATAATACCGATTATTTCGACACGGTGCTGGGCGTTATCAACAGACCATAGATTAAAGAACAACGTTATTAATTAAAAGAAAAAAAAATAAAGCCCATTTCCATTAGCGGGATACGTGTCAATTGAGATGGGTTAAGGCGGGTTACACGCTTGCGACTGACGCAACAATATCTATACATATTATAAATGAAAGTCACGTTTCGTGTTTATCTGTATGCCCGCGTTGTTCTTCTAAACTGCGCAACAGATTATAATAAGTTTTCTACCATCGTTTAGAGAATTTATTCCGAAAGGTTAATGTGTATAGGTAATAAGTTATGACTTGTAGACACCCGCTAAACGGCGGCCGCCCGCATGTCCATGTAATAGACCGGTAAAATTTACCATTGAAAAAAGTATGCGGCGGTTTATCTTTTTTCCAAAAAAAACAGAAAAAGGCTCTCAGTATTATTCTTAACAACATCACGGATCGGATTTTTTTACACTCTGTATATACATCCTATAAGTGTCGAAAATACCATGTACACGCTTTTACAATACAGGGTGTTAGGGTAAACCCCTTTATCCTTGAAACCAGTGGTTTGGTGTCATTTATAGAACGTATATAAATGACATATGGAAAACTACGACTTGTTTTTTTTTCTTTTTTTAAATTACATTTTCCACTCGAGTATTTCACCCTTTCACCTAAGCGCTAGGGCAACGAACTTGCATCTCAACACGGGTGGGGGTCGCGGGACATAACTTGACAGGCCGCGAGCGCGACCCCTCCCTCAGTCAGTCAGCTGTTTCGCTTGCGAGCACGGTGTCGGATAGTTTTTTATTTTTTTATTTTTTATTGAAAATATAATTTGTTTTTGTTGTTACTCGGTCATTTATTTTTATATTTCAGTCAACTACCCATGGTTTGAGTGACAACGGTGTTCACCCTTACACCCTGTATATACAGCATGTTTCAGAAAGGTGTGGCCATATTTAACTTGCTATAGACTATCACACTGAACAGCTTCTCAATGAGACAAACATCGTTGACCACACCTTTCTTACCGTACTTATACCACATCCATTGTTATTGCCACCGACATCCTGTGTCCACAGAACGAGAAACAATCTCATCAGAAAGTTAGACTTCTCCGGTGGCCTACATTGATGCTCCATTTAGACTACAGAATTGTACCCCAGGTCTATTATTTCTTCGTACCATAACATCACACCTGTTTTTCCCGAAGGTAGTAGCAGAGAATCTGCGCTATGACGAAACAAAAAGACTTATTTGAACAAGTTTCACAAATGAAAGTAATGAAAACTCAAGACCACTCCGGCGGGCTTTGCACGAATTTACTCGCCCGAAACGGGCGAATACGACCGGGCGAACATATAAATCCTAACTTAATAAATATTATAAATGCAAAAGTGAGGTTGTTTGTTACGCTTTCACTCTAAAACGGCTGAACAGATTTGGATTAAATTTTGCACAGGGGTAGACCTTGACCGGGAGAAGGACATAGGCTGCTTTTCATCCTGGATCGCGGACGACATCGCGGGCAACAGCTAGTGTGGTATATTTCACCTCAGGCTGAACAAATTAGCCTTTAAATCAGAATTTAATATTGAACCTTGACCTGGAATAGGACATAGGATAAAAAGTACCTATCCCGATATTCCCACGGGATCGAGACTTACGCGGGTAAAACCGCGGGGCGCAGCTAGTAATATTATATTTTCTGTAGGCGATTCACATGAAGGTATTTTATTTGTGGGCGAATCGACAACTCCCAGATATACGTATGAGGCAAATTGGCACATTTTGAATTTTATGCAATAAATTTAAGAAAAAAGTACAATAACTTGCTTGCAATATAAAACACGCTGAAGTATACACAGCCTAATAATAACCTATCAAATGAATCAACACTGCACGTTATAGACTAATTACTAAGTTTTTGAACTCCCACATCTTACAATAGAAAGTCTTAGCGAAAGCAATGATGTTGCATTAATAATGATCTTTGAAACACCTACTGTCAATGTTGAAATGTTTTTAAATAAGGAAGGAGATTATGAATAGTGTTCAATATTAAGGTAGTAAGCTAAGGTAGCCCGCGTAATTCAAATTTTCTTACGTTTTTTGCAATTTGCAGGTCAGTACCAGGTTGTATGTTGATCTAAATATGATTTGCGGCCGTATCAAATATGGATTTACAGAATTATAAACATTAGAATCAGCAATACAACTCTCTGAGTCCATGTAAGTGCTAAATGTCATGGAACTTAAGGAGTTGTATTGCTGATTCTAATGATTATAATTCTGGAGGTACAACTTAGTCACTTTTATTTAGATTTACATTATTCATCTTCGTATCAATTGATTTCACAACAGCAAAACCCGCACTGCCCACATCCAAAGAGGTCCGTTACGTCTCAAACCATAGACAATGTGACAGTTTCCAATTGTGCCGTTGCCCATACTTGGGCTAATTAAAAAAGTAAAACCGCCGCAGGAAACGTCACTTCATATAGCGTTCCGAATTTGAAAAGATTGACAGGCGGTATGGGCCGTGCGGGCGGTCGAAGTGACCGAAATGAGCCGAAATGTGAAAGATTTTTAATGTGTCATTTTTATAAATTGATTATTAAAATCGCGAAATTTTTTCTTGTTTAGATATTAAGGTCTATAGCAAAAGTATGTCCTACTTAATGTTATCTATACAGTATGTTAACTAACAAAGGGTGTTCCCGCCAACCCGAATAGTATAGCGTCCATACATGCTAAAAAAAAAATAACCACGCAAAAAAAAAAAGTTTTTAAATATAAGTACCTAGTGAAATATTCACAAAACTATTAAATTGATACGTAAAAGAAACACACTGTACACGCACAATTGTATTTCAACGTAGAAAGACAAGTGTGCGTGTACAGAGTGTTTCTTTTCCGTATCAATTTAATGTTTTTTGTGAATACTTATTTTACTACTAGCTGCGCCTAGCTGTTTCACCCGCGTCAATCTCGATCCCTTGGGAATATCGGGATAAAAAGTATCCTATGTGTTAATCCAGGTTATAAATTTCAAGTTTGTGTGTAAGTGTAATTTCTACCAAAGATTAAAGCGTTGTAATCGTGGTTGTGGGACCAAAATAATCGTGCGTTCAAATCGTGATCCCACTCCCAAAGCATGCAAAATATTTTACTAAGTACATAGAACAAAAAGCTTGTTCGGACATTAATATTTCTAACAGCATTAGTGACAAATATTAGTAACTAGCTGCGCCCCGCGGTTTCACCCGCGTAAGTCTCGATCCCGTGGGAATATCGGGATAAAAAGTATCCTATATCCTATTCCAGGTCATGGTCTACCCCTGTGCCAAACATCCAAATCCGTTCAGCCGTTTTAGCGTGACAAACAAACAAAATCACTTTCGCATTTACAATATTAGGATTGGCAAGATACTGTTTTTTTTTTTACTAAACATATTATAAAGGTACGAGTGCGATAAAACATTCCTTAAGGTGCTAAACCTTTGCATCCCGCGAGTGCACAATAATGCAATAGAATTTCAAAGGTATTTCAACCCGAGCGTTCGATTATTCATCTGACCATGAACTTAACTAGAGTAAACACACAATGCCTCATGCCGATCCAATCTAGCGTTAATTGTTAGAATCAATTGTTCAAGCATTTTTATCTGATCGACTCCGAGGCTTGTTGGCAACTAACTAATACTGCAAACAGAGTGCATTACACGTAAAAGTATACTGTAAAGTGCAGTTTGTGGTACCATGCGGCCAAGTATTGAGAATTCGGCAGCTGGAGCATATTTGTTGTTTTTCTGTTTGAACGACTGACAGATTTAAAATGTCAGTCACCTATCTTTACCTATATCTGACAACGTACAAGCACAGCCTAAACTACGGCAATTATTCTAGGTGCACCGTCTTCACATATAATATGTAGGTATTGATGTATACAAAATATTTTTAAAAGAGTAACGGTGGAGTTTCTTGCCCATTCTTCTCCATAAGAAAACTACCTCTTGGAAGGGGCAACTAGAATCAGTTCTATTTCTCTGTTTTTGCCGTTCAAAAGTGCCTTTTATGTGCCTATTTGACTTTGACTTTGGCACAGATTAATACAGATGGTTAAATCCGCAAAATCATTTAAATAAAAAGCGACTCTCGCTACGACACAATAAAGTCCAATTCAGGTCGCACAGCGCTAATAACCTACAGTTATATTCACCTAGAAGTTCCCTCTCTATCGCGTAACTCTTTCTTTTCGTTACGCTGACTGAATTGGTCCGACAAGACGAGCCCGCCGCGTACTTGTAGCTTCATACCTAAAATGCAAAGTACGGTTTCTGTACTGTGGCTACGGTCCTTTCATAGTTATTACCTTTGACAGCGACCCACCAGAAACCTTATTGCTATAAGAATAAAGATCACTGTGCAAAAGCAGAGGGTAAATAATTTTTCAAGGACTGTACTGAAAATATTCTCATGAGAAGCTGATCCAAAGGAAACTCAACTCCTGAACAAAAGTCTTTCGACACAGTTTTAGAAGATAAGTTCCTTCTGTATTACGTTGAAATATAAAGTAGCTTCATCGCCTACTGAGCAAAAGACTAAACACACATAAAATGTCGGACAATAATTAAATACATAGAAAAAAATCAAACCGCACACTTTTCCTCAAGCAATTAGATGAAAGTATCCGCGCTATGCACTCGCACATGCTCACACGCAACAATCACGACGAAGGCGCCACTGAATAGATTACAATAGAAGATTAAACTAACAAAGAAGAAAGACCGAATGATTGGTGACCAAACCTAGTTGAGATTCAGACCAGCATGGCACAAAAATGAGGAGGTTTTTAATGAGCAGTGGGTGGAACAAGGCTAGCAATGTTGATCATGATGAAATGAAATGAAATTGTTTATTCTGTAAATAGGATATCGGAATCACTTTTACACGTCATATTCAATAAGCTTACTCCATTGGAAATAAGATTAGACATATAAATAAGCCTTTTTTACAGTCCGTTCAACCGATTTTGAATTCTATTGCGTTGGTGGCATGACAAATGGCAGCCGCAGTAGCAATTGGTATTGTGTAGGTAACATTTATTTGCTTTTAATGCTATCCATCCCTACGGTATAGAAGTCAAAATCAGTTGAACGGGCTGTAAAAAGGTTTGTTTAAATGTCTAATCTTATTTCAAATGGAGTATAGATGAGTTCGGCGTTTGCTATCTGAGTGCTCTGAGAAGAAAGGCCGAAACAAACTCAGAGGTCACAGTCTCTTGATCTTTGATTATATCTGGACTTTAACAGACATAATCTTGGTCAGGACTTATGAGGACCATGTAGATAAGCGTCTGAAAAGGTCTTTTGAGGAAAGAACCACACAGGTTTGAGTGCACCTGTCCAGTCAGTGCAAGCATTAGTCAGTAATAGTGGAGCTCAACTCAGAACTTAAGGAGCTGAACGACTTGACAAGTGCTGGACACTTGATAGTTATGTAATCTTTTTGGTAGCCAGCTTAGTCCTTTTATGACTTTTCAATTATTGCCTTTTTCTTCAATTACTCTACGTTAATTCGTCTCTATATTTTATGTCCTTGACAGATATGTATTCTAAACCATTTTTGAAGCCTGCTCTTCAATCCTTTGGACTTTTTAACGATCGCCTTCTCCTTCAATTACTCCACATTCTTTCTTCTCGATCGGTCTCTTATGTTCTTTGTTTTATTTGACTGTCTGTTCTTCATCATCATCATTATCGGCTGGATATGGGCTTCCCCCAAACGCCGCATCGACCGGTCCTGTTATAGCTTCTTCTATCTCCTATGCGCCAAAAAAATTTCATAGCCAACCACACGACCTCTAAATGTCGTGACAGTAGCCGGTCCAGAGGGCCTAGACAAGTGACAATCGCTTCGAAAGCGTTTCGTATTTCTACAACGACTTTCAACAGGATTGACATAAGCTTTTCGATAGCTTATGTCAGTCCTATACGTTTTTGCCTTTTCCATCATTGTTATCGCTCATAGAATGTCACTTTGTCTGGGGCCTCTGTGCCTCTCACATATTCTGTCTTCTATGGGGCGAAAATCTCGCGTGACCAATCACGCGACTAATCATAATTAGAATCAGTCTTGAAAACTGTTCCGGCGCCACACGCAATTAATCCATTTTTAAATTAGCGGCTTCTTTTAATCTTCTAGGTATAGTCCAACTCCTTATTGCATAACCATCCTAAGATAGAATGTCACTTCTACGCCATAGAGATTTTAGAACCTAAAATTAATAAAACAATAAACTTCTTATACTTAAAAACCAATACAATTAAAATATAATTCCTAACCTACCTAAAACTATTAATAAACTAAAATATGGCGTCGAAAAAGCCCTCCGCATCGCTGTGGACTTAACCTTAGTCATCAGCCTTTTCCCAACTATGTTGGGGTCAGCTTGCAGTCTAACCGGATGCAGCTGAATACTAGTATTTTACATGAAGCAACTGCCTATCTGTCCTCCACAATCTAGTAACTGGGTAGCACGTTACCCCCTGGTAAGACTCGTTTTAGACTTTGGACTACCTGCAACTACTGCCAAAGATCTACAAATGATAACCGGGCCCAATGGCTTAACATGCTTTCCAAGGCACGGAAGGGTCTCTTTATGTATTGGATGGTCACCCATCCGCGGACCGACCTCGAGCAACCTTAGTGTTGTTTCGGAGTTTTTGTGAAAAGTCGACTACATTTCGGAGCGAACCTTCTGATCGATTCGTAACTTGTACTTTCGTGATGTCCACGCATCATCGCGTGCGCATTTCAATTATCACTCATTCTTGTGCCACAGCAGTTGAACTCTGAGCTTTTAAATAGCCCAATAACTTTGCAGAAGGCAGGGCTAGATTTGTGGCAGATTCATTGGATGACAATTTATTATAGTCAACTTGTAGTACAATGATTGCCGATTTGGTAGTAGTTTTATTGCTGCCAATGAGAATTTATGTGATTTTGCAGTAGTGATCATATTGAGAGTCGATTCCAGTGGAAAAATAGAACAGCCTAGAACTAACCACTATATTTCTGGACATAAGAACTCCATGGTTACACATGGAGTTTCTCCCCGTCGCATTCCATAAAATACCAAACTTTGAAACAGACGGACAAGTTTCATTTGGGTGTAAAAAGGCTGTTCGCTAAGCCAAAAAGTTTAAAAAATTGCCCATTTTTTCCCCCATACGGGTAAAAATTCACAGATTGTTCCAAAATGCATATATTTATATGATATGTCCATAAAAAGTACCCTATGTCCTTCCCCAGGATGCCATCTCCTTGCCAAATTTTGTCGAAATCCGTTCAGTGGTTTAGGCGTGAAAAGGTAACATACAGACAGACAGCGCAACTTTCTAATTTATAATATTAGTATGGATTTTAGCCCTAATTTTTCCTGACCAAAACAACAGACCATTTGCATTCGTCCATCTCATAAAATCGGCAGAGAACACTGACCGAAGCAAAGCTCGACCGTAAGCTGAGTTCGAAATTTGAAACAACGTCAACAAGATTAAAGCGGCCGCCATGCGCCATGTTACTGAAACGTCAAACTTACAAAATGGATTCCCCGTTTTCCCGCGCTCCTCTGGGATTCTAATGTTGTCTCTGGTTATGTGGGTAATTATTGTAAGTGATACTTTATGATTTGTTTATTTTTACGGTTCTGTATTTTGAAACAATCAATTTGTTTTAGAACAGGAAATTATAGAAGACTGGCTGCGCCCCGCGGTTCACCCGCATAAATCTCGATCCTATGAGAATATCGGGTTAAAAAGTATCCTTTGTCCCAATTCAGGTCATGGTCTACCCATGTGCCAAATTTCATCCAGATCCGTACAGCCGTTTCAGTGTGAAAGCGTAAAAACAAACAAATAAACTCATTTTCGCATTTATAATATTAGTTAGGATACGATGACAAACAAATGTGATTGATATAGTGAGATCCTCAACAGTTTTTCGAAAAAAAAAGATGTCACGGCTCATTTTTCGCATCTTATCTTGGAAAACATGAAGCCCTTTCTCTGATAGTCTCTGTTTTACCATAAAATGAATTTGTCCATTAAAGTAAGTTATAACTCAAAACTTTGACAACTGGGAATCGTTATCCCACGGACTCGTGGCCGCGAAATTTGCAAGGATAAAAAGGTGAGGCATATAAGAGCGCATTAATGCATTAAACGCCGTTGATCCCGGCTGTCTTTTGTGGATCTTTGACAGTCGTTACGGGTCGTCAGAAGCCCGAAAGTCTGACAACCAGTCTTGCCAAGGGGTATCGTGTTACCCAGTTACTGGGTTGTGGAGGTCAGATAGGCAGTCGCTCCATGTAGAATATAGGTACATAGTTGGGAAAAGGCTAGGCAGATTGATTGAATGCATTATACGTATTATAAGATATCTTCTTAATTAATTTTATTCATTTTATGAAGCTTTTATATACAGGGTGAAATTGAATTCATGGGCATCATTTTAATTGTACTCATCACTATGAACAACTTTCATATATGGGACCAAACCTGAAATCGCGAAAAAATAAACAGCTGATCCATACATTTATGTTCGCATAGCTCGTCAAAATGTAGGGAACAGGTGATTTTTTTTAAACAATTTCTCGTTTCCATTGGATCTTTAAACGCGACAAAAATGTCAAACTGTAAAAAATAAGCAATGATTACGAATACGTGGACAAATCTTTAACGAATCCATTGAAAAACAAACTCGAATGACTAATATAGCTAAAAATACCACATCACACAGTGACAACTGGGCCAAAATACTTACGAAGTTCTAAAGAAAGTTAAAAAAAAATCAAAATCCACTGCCAGTTCTAAAAGTTGATCTGACTCCTAACTAGTACGAACCGAGCATTGTAATTCGAATAAACCGAAATATTCATTGAAAAGCAAAGACATCAGGCAACAAACAAAATCAAAGATCGTTCCGTCGATAGCAAAAAAGTTTCACAAAAAAACTGAACGAGAGCTTTGAACTTTTTGGTGGCGCCTAAAATGTTGTTATGAATTTTGTTACGAGTTTTTTGAGGTCGTTTTTTTTTCCAGGTGTTTTTTTACTTTCATTTACAACCTGTGCGAATTAACTAGGTAACTCGTTGGAATGCGGCCCCGTACTGTACTTAACAGTACTGTACGATTGACGTCACAGCACCAGAGGCCCTAGTGTGAGTTTCTTTTAGCCATCTCGACTTTACGCATCGACCGCGTTCTGCGCTCCAATTGGCCCTCCCCCAGTGAAGGGCCAATCGGAGCGCCGGACGCGGTCGATGCGTATAGTCGAGATAGTTATAAGAAACTCACACTAGGGCCTAGTGTGAGTTTCTCTGGTGCTTAGTTAACTCACACGGGTAGTATGGTTGATTTATATTGATCCATTGTTTGAATCCAGTGCCACTGGATTGGCCTTCACCTAATCAGCGGCTGCTCTATTTAAAATTTTGTAATGAAAAGTGGTGTCTTTCTTTTTTTAATACATTGATCAAGTACCTATCGATCTTAATGTCATCCAGGGTTGGAATTCAGGCATTAAGATATACTTAACCAATGTAAATACATTTCATTCCAGTCTACCATCCAATATAGCGCTATCTAAATGTCACAGGATTAAAATGCTGGATTCAAACACTGAATCAATGTAATTCAGCATTAAGGCTGAGTCTACCTGATACCACAGACTACCTCGACAAGCGTTGCTTAACCTTAGATTGCCAACAATGGTTACTTGAAATTGAAATTGAAGTACCTTACCTTTACCTCTGTAGTGGTAGTTAACTTTTGCTTTAAGATCGACTCGTGCGTACTGTTAAGGCTCTTACATACAGGCGCGACGCGACCTTTAACAAAAAAAAACGGAGAAAACTTCACGGCGATCAATGTGGCGGCGTCGCGCGACAGTTCGCGCCAGTATTTAAGAGCCTTTATTCTTTATCCATGAGCCTGCTACTCAGGTAAAGTACTAACGGACATTAAAGGTACGTAAGGCGTTGAGCAGACGACGGACAATTTGGAATCGTATGGAAACCCTGGCTATTCGTCCTGGTGCGCGTTAAATTTCCAAATTGTCCGCCGTCCGCTCAGACAACCGAAGGTCAACTTCGTCACAAGTCGTGACAGAAGCGCCATTTTATGCGCCCAAGTAAGCAACGGTACGTTCCACGCTTTTTGCTTAGGTACGCGTGTTTCGTGAATCATTCGATAAATAATGTAAAAAAAAGTAATTGTTTTGATATAGACTATGATGGGAACAAATTGTCGATGGCCAGAATTCGTATTTCCGGTTGTATAAAAAAGATTTTAAATGTAGGACATAGATGAAGAATTGAAGATAATTGAGTTAAAGAGATGTCGATAAAACAATTGACTGTAGCAACATAGGAGTTGACAGACCTGCACCCTAATTAAGTAACACACGATCAATCATAATCTGAATAATTTTGAAGGATATTGCTAATCCATTGCTTTTTAAGTTCGAAAAATTTGTCTGCTTAACAACGCGGCAACGTAAATAATTTTCTTTTTTGTCTTTCTTCCTAAATAACGCAAATTGTGATTGATCGTGTGTTACGCAATTAGGGCGCAGGTACAGTAAAACTAGGCTGTTCTGAGTTTTGAGTCTAACTATAGACTGCGTTGTCAACTGTAAAGAGACAATGTTCAGCTTTCTTGGAAATTAGCTTAACCCTACACAGGATGTGTAGGCCAGTGGATGGTTAAGGTGATTTCCGAAGTAAATGTAGTAAGTAGACATCATCAATCAGCCAAAGAGTATGGTTAGAACAGCATAACCTTTTAGAAGTATGAGGAACAGGGTGTAAAGTTCACTCATCCGCTATAGAAAAGGGAGGTTCCTCCGACCAGACGGGTGTTGTGTCTGGCGGGCAACGATTGATGTCGGGAAGAGGGTAAACTCCGTCTGCGCGATGCAGGATTTGTGTGACGTCAGGTCTGTGATGAAGTTCGCATGTGGCGATATAGATGCCGCCACAGCCTCCTCCCAAATACGCCCTTCTTCACTGCATTGTGCAAAATCTTGCTTAGCACAGAAATCCAACCCTGATGCTTTGACTAGACCAACAAGACATTCGTTCTTACTCGGAAGAAAGTTCACATACCCTCAATCAATCTGCCTAGCCTTTTCCCAACTATGTTCGGGTCGGCTTCCAGTCTAACCGGATGCAGCTGAATACCAGTATTTTACATGGAGCGACTGCCTATCTGACCTCCTTAACTCAGTAACTGGATAATACGATACCCCTTGGTAATTAAGACTGGTTGTCAGACTTTCGGCTTCTGAAGACCTGTTAAAGATCCACGATTGGCAGCCGGGACCAATGGCATAACGTGCTTTCCGAGGCACGGAGGAGTCTCGGTATGTAAAGATGGTCACCCATCCATAGACCAACCTCGGCAAGCGTAGCTTAACCTGATGGATCGACCCGTGCGGCCGTTATTACTTAGCCACGAACTCCATACCCTCAAAGAATGCTAATTATTTTAAACCATGCTCATTGCCTCACAAACGCCTACAGAGCTACCGTTATCCACTTATAATATAGCCTACAGCTACTGTCGTTCCATAGAAAAGTGACGGACATAATTACCATAGACTATAGAGCAGAGCCACCGGAAGATTTCGTAACGGACCTCATTTGAAAAAAGATTTATAGATTTTTTGGTGTGAATGGGAATAGGAAAAGAGTAATTGGTGGTCCTGAAGTAACAAGAAGAACTGAAGATGAACTAGCACTCTCAAAAGTTCAAAGAAATCCCATTTCTCACGCAACTTCAAACTCAAAAGATAACTTTTTTGACAGACAACCATTCTCAGCAACCATCTTTTAAAAAAAAAAACAGTTCCTTTACCGATAAGTTACATTCCAAATGATTTCAAACACGACTGGCCGTTAAGAAAGCTATCACTCAAAAACGAACAAGTGTTCGAAATTTGAAATAAAATGAATTAATGATGTATCGACGCCGACAAAGATAGTTAGCTGGCGAGATAAAAGTTGAATCGAGGATCGAGGAACAATCGAGTATTGGCTCATATTTAAACTTAATAATCGTATTGAGAAAATACCAATCCTTCCAAAATGTAGTAGCCATGCGTCCTTTGTATTTGCCTGACACGTGCTGCATGCTGAGCTGGACTCCCATTTGGTGCAACTTTGAGACGCACATCGATAATTTGATCGGAAATCGGATTGACATAAGCTATCGAAAAGCTTATGTCAATCCTATTGAAAGTCGTTGTCGAAATACGAAACGCTTTGGCAGCGATTGTCACTTGTCTAGGCCCTGTGAATCATTGTAGAAAAACGAAACGCTTTCGACTTGTCACTTGTCTAGGCCTTCTTATCTACCAAGATCATCACAGGTTCCTGTCCTTGTCACAATTTATTTGGGTTCAAGAAAGCACGTCATTTTCTTCCCATACATGATCTCAGTGTCAAAGCTATAGAAAACTACTAGCCATGGGCTTGTTTATAAAACCTCCTTCCTGTATTTTCTCGGTCGGTGGAGTAAAAACAATAGCATTGGCATAGTTTAGGAGTCGTTTATGACCTAAACCTTTAGGTCATTTGCATTACGTATGAAGAAAACTCAAAGACCACACACGCCTTCGAGTACCTTTGAGCTTCAAGAACTTACTAATCTCCGGTTCCATATAACTTACCAATCGTTATTCGTAACACTTGACTCGTCGGTTAGACGGGTTTTGGAATGGAAAACTAGCTTCAACTTTCTGACTAACTGATCGACTCTTTGATAATTCAAAAGTGCCTGTAAATGCTTTATTTGAAATATACGATTTGAGTTTGAGTTTGAGTCATAATCGAAACATTGCCAAATCTTTGATTTTACTACTAAGAGTAGGTAAGACAGTTCATTTACAAACTAGACCATTTTAATAGGTTTAATAGTCCAGGTAAATTATGAAATTTTCGCAATTAGCTGCTGTTATCGGGCAATTGATAAAATCGTTTACCCATTTATAACTATGACACTAGCGATCATTAAAGACATGGGTGAGGACGTCATAAATCTAGATTTAAAACTAGACTAGAAACGTGATTAGTATTAAATCTGTTTTATTTGAGCTTGATGATGGTGCGTCATTCTGATCCTGATATTAAAGCATTTTTTTTCTTTTTTTACAATTAGTTTCAGGAAATTGGGAGAAGGCGCTGACTCCTGACATACAGGTTCCTACCTAGTTTGGGATTCATAGATAGGCTTCATATGATTCTTGTTAGTGCATTGAATGACTATTTCATGAAATCATGACATTTGGCACTTCTATTTATTAACTTAAGGAGTTGTATTGCTGATTCTAATGATTATAATTCTGTAAATCCATATTTGTTACGGTCGCAAATCATATTTAGATCAACATACAACCTGCTACTGACCTGCAAATTGCAAAAAACGTAAGAAAATTTGAATTTCGCGGGCTACCTCAGCGCATCCCTTAAGGACCCAGGGACCCCAAGGTCCGTGGAACGTTGAGCTTTGGAATAATTAAATTTCTTATACCTAGTAGTTATCATCTGCCTAGCCTTTCCCCAAATGCGTTGGGGTTGGCTTCCAGTCTAACTGGATACAGCTGATTACAATCTGCATTACACATGGAGCGACTGCCTGTCTGACCTCCACGATCCAGTTCTAGATAACATTCCACTTAACGTAGGATTGGTAGACTGCTATAATCTCCTCTCCCTCTCCGTTAGTAACAATTTAAAAACTTTTGTTTCACCTGGATCACTGAATCATCTTACCTCTCAAATCATAGCTTTTAACTAAGAGATTTTTTCTTAACAGCAAACTAAACTTTGTGTTCCTCAATAATGATTAGCTATAAATCATTTTACTTATAACTTGTTAGAATGGCCATCGTAATTGATTTGACTTATGAGTTCCTCCGATAGAGTTCGTAATGGATTTATTTTGTTTGTTACTTTTTCTTTTTATAATATCCTATTACTTTCTGATCGTTAATGGTTAAAACTGTTCCTCATAGCAATGATAGTTTCTGATGTTAATGACGTGAAAAAGCATGAGTATATTGTTTGTGGTATATGATAACTACTTATATGCTAAGTTAACTTAGTAGAAGTTTCTTTTACTCAATAATTTATTACTTGTGATAATTTACAGGATTCAGAGTAATTTTAAAGAAGCACATACATAAACTAGTAACATTAACAAGTTTGTTTTCGACATTAGCTTGAAATCGTTTTAACACCACAGCTATCAATATTGTAATTTACAAAAGCTAACTATTGGTAGCCGTGTCAATAATCAACTTTGAACCAAATACAAATCATTGCCATGGTAAAATATGGCAGTAAGCCAATAATTATTTATAATCAATTCTGTTGGTTGTCGAAATGTTCTAAATTGGGAAACTTGTTGCTTACCTAGAACGGTAGTGACACTCAGTGACTCCGTATTTGGAAGACTTCTATCACAGTACAAATAAGTAACAGTATGTCTTCATAGAAAACGGCCGAAACGTCGCGCTTCGAAATCTCAGTACGCAACAGTCTCGAGTGCGCGGCACTTACACACGTATGCGGATGGTTTAGTACCGAACGCCATTTGCTCATAGGACGATTTGCGAATAGGTTATTTTGCTAAAATGTCGTTTTGATTATGGGTCATTTTGCTAATACCATTTGCTTTTAGGACGTTTTGATACGGAGGCATTATTTCAAGGTCACTGCTGAGACATAATACTGTTACTTTATTATACTGTGCTTCTATATTAAGCAGTCGATCGCGATAAATAGTAACGTAGAGTTCAAACTACCAACTATTTATTTTCTTATATAATATTTTGCTACCATCATTAACTTGATCTTCTCCAATGACATCGAACTTGGTAAGGTGCTTGATAGCAGCTGGGTTAGTGAGAGTAGCCGATACTCTCACTCAGCTGCTGCTGGCACCCTGCTAAATAGTCGCTCTATCTTTTCCAAGGGTGTACTACCCTACGTTAGAGAGTCCAACAAGCTTATATTGACAACCATTCGACAACCGCCCGAGTCACCTGATTTGCCTTGCCTATTTTTTTTTAACTGTTAATTTTAAAGATATTGATATTATTATAGTGTTATTTTTTTTTTCTTTTTTAAAGAGTATTCTTTCTATCAATCTATCAAAAAAAAAAAAATCTAGTTTTGGATTTGTGAACAGCGTTTGACTCATCAGAGAACTCATTTGAAACCAGTTATTCATGTTCAGCATGGTCGCGTATCAAATGACTGTGAATAGCTATACAGCAGTGGACTGCTGTACATATACATATCTTCTACAGCTGCAACTGCTGCAACGACCACCGCTATTGAATTTGAATATCCTGGATTTACACTGAGTACCGCGTACCGGAAGACGAACCGTTTGGAAAGCCTCCCCCACAAGGTGGACCGATGACCTTGTAAAGGCCGCAGGAATCCGCTGAATGCGGGAAGCACAGAACCGGTCGAAGTGGCGGTGCTTGGGGGAGGCCCATGTCCAGCAGTGGACGTCTTTCGGCTGAAATGATGATGATGACACTGAGAAAACGTTAAGTTTAAAATTGCAAATAATATAGAAAATCATTCATCATCTTTCAATCATTGCTAAAATCAATAAAGGAAACACTAGAACCAATGATTGTCAGATAAAAGCTAAGTGACGACGCACAGTCTTTATCAGTAGATCGTTGGCGCGCAACCGCGGAATGTCGCCTTAACTAGCGCAAGCCGAGCCAATAGCTTTATAGCAATTACTAGCAATATAGCAGTGGTGCGATTAAAGAGATATCGGCGTAGCTTTAAAGTTTTGAATAAGAATATGGAAGGCTTTATGAGTGGGGAAAAACTAAAGAGACGATGGATTGACTGTGTGAAATATGATACGGCTAAAAAGGGGGTGATTACCGAGATGACAACTATACTCGCGACAATCTAAGAAGTCCGTTTTGACAGCTATAAAAATCATTTGTGTAGCGATGAAAAAAAAAAGGATTCGTATATACTAATTCTCGAGACATATCGATTAAACATACTTAGAGTTTGTAATCGACGACTTATCTGCATTGCTTAAAACTGATTCTCAAGGTATAACGTTTTATTACAAGTACGAGAACGAAACGTCAAAACGGACTTGTTAGATTGTCGCGAGTATAATAGAGAAGTATGGAAGAAAAATACATGTTGTGCCAACCCCAAATAAATTGGGATAAGGGCAGGATAATGATGATAATATACACGTAGCTTTAACGAGAGTTCTCTCAATAAAACAAAAGAGAACATTATTGAGAAAGGGAAAATTATTGTTTAGCTGTAGTTTATTGATGACTATCTTACTACTTAAGGTATAGTGGAGTAACCATTACTGGCTCGGTGGCTTTATTTGGAACTAATGATTTATCTATGGAACGTCGTCATTGGTGCCGATTCTCTTGTACACCGAACTAAACTAACTAAACTATCTCTAAAATTCCTTACTTTTGACTATGGGAATCTTGGAGCTATTCTGCCAAATAAATTCTCTAAATTTAAAACTTATTTTGACACAACTAAAATCGAATTTGACAACCGCGCGCCTTCACTTGGTATTTGTTTTCCGTACCCCGTGTTTTTTTTTTTGAGCCAGAGGCGCGCATGCACGGCAGCCTCGACGTATTTTTAATGGAATTTTTCAGTTTTTGTATGGAAAATAACTATAATAGGGGTTTAAGGGTTACCTAAAGGGGGTCGAAATTTTCATTATTTTTGCGATAGGACACACCGTTTTCGAGATATAAGGAAAAGAAAATAAAAAAATACAGTACTGTTTTTTGTAACTGAAGTCGAGGTGTTGGTTTGAATTTTAGTTCATGACATCTAATTTTATTCCACACATTTTTAATCGCGATTAAATATAGTCAGATTTAGTTAGAGGATTTTAGATATAGAACAAAATTTTTGGTTAAATCGTCAAATTCAGAATAGCATTTTCACTAAACTAATCTCAGTGCCATCTTAGTGCTATCAAACTAAATTATAGTTAAGTTGTGTCATTTACAGTCTATTGCAGAATGAGTTTGATCGTTTGACAGGACTAAACTAAATTTTTGAGATTTTTAGTTTAGTTTAGAGAATTTTGTGACAAGAGAATCGGCACCAATGTCATTTTATTTTCACCGACAGCGCCGCTGACACCGGGATAGAAAGGCTTGCTGTATTATGAATTCAAATTAGAACTGTCTTTATTTAACAGTCAGAAATGGGTAAAACAACCTGCAAAACTATTATTTTCCCAGACTGTAATGTTTAACTAGACTTGCTGACGTCAGTCAATAATCGCAAACATGAGGTGTATGATACATATTGATTGTAGCCTAATCCTACAATCGAGTAATCCAAGCGAACGAAAAAGTACTAGGCTTGTATAAGATCGAAGAGTTGAACATTTTGTGGGCGACGTTCCGTCTTCGGGCAAGAGAAAATCTCGATAAAACAAATAGGTACAGATTAATAAATAAATTAGTTCATTCAATACGTACCTACCTACTACTATCAGTGAATGAAGGATCGTCTCTCCAATAACCTCATGCAACACCCCATCAAAGCACTTACCGTGAACATAATCCATCGGACCAAAAAGTACCAGGAGTGCATACAAGCGAAGTGTTAGAACTAAGAACATTAGGAGTGGCCGGCCACAATCCGTCTGCGGCCGTGGTCGGACGAAGCAATAAAGATTAACTCGATGCCAGCGCGATAGATGTCGCTATTCTCAATATAAACGTAAGAGGATTTTAGTGCATTCTTTTATTTAGAGAGTGAGAGTTTTAACTAAGATTGTTAAAGATTTTTTAAAGGTCTGATAAATTAACATATCATATTAAACTAATCGAACCAAAAACGTACAGTAGGTACGTTTTTGGTTCGATTAGTTTAATATGATGTGATTATTCCTGTGTGTGTGATGTGATGATGTGATTATTCCGGAATCAAGCAGTATTTTTGTCCACTTTTTTTCATTTGAAGCAGCATGGACTCTACGATTGGGCCTGACAAAAGGGCCTCTCTCGCCCTATGACAAAAAGCTTATACAAAACTGACGAATGTGCTGTCTAAGTAGTCTATTGCGTTATGGTATGCATTCTAATAACATTTTTTTTTTCTATGGTACCTATTTTTTTTTAATTCCAAGTTTAAATTCGAGCACATCTAACACAACACAATACTTTACGAATCAAACGCATCTCTCTTATAATATCTCCAAATATTTCCTCTAATCTCAAAATTAAATGATAAATACGTAATTTTAAAACTGCGCTATTTCTCCCTCCGCCCCGTGAGCCCGTGACCCTCAAATGTAGGTACACTCGATACCAACTACGCTTCATTTAACACATTCGATTCGCTTGTGGCCGCATTAGTGCGGCCCCGCGACTTTTGGACACTTTTGTAGGTACAGGCGAGCACAGTCTGGGTTGATATTTTGTTGAGATTTATAGTAAAGATCTATCCACATATTCCTAACTAATATTATAAATGCGAAAGTGAGTTTGTTTGTTTGTTGCGCTTTCACGCTAAAACGGCTGAACAGATTTAGATGAAATTTAGCACATAAGTAGACCCTGACCTGGAATCGGACATAGGATACTTTTTATCCCGATATTCTCACGGGATCGAGATTTATGCGGGTGAAATCACAGGGCACAGCTAGTCTACCTATAATGAATAGGTACCGTAATTGCGTAACACACTTTCAATTACAATCTGAATTAGAAGGATATTGCTAATCCATTACTTCATATACGCGAAAATTTGTCTGCTCAACGACGTATATAACGCAAAGAATGTTGTTAAACTGTTAAAATGAAAGCCATTGCAACTGTCAGTGCGTTACGTAATTACCCCGCTGGCCTTCTGGGCAGCAAGGTATTTAAAAAAAAAAGTTGCTTTCATACATTTGGTATGATGTCACTTACTTATATCCAGGCTCATTGGGCTTTCAGTGTTCTTCACATAGATAGATAATTATAGAAGTTGTGGAACATTCTCTGACATAGGTATAGTGAACAGTGAGCCTATAATAGTAAAGTAGGTATCTGAATAAGGAGAGCTAAATTGAAAAATCTTTGGCCGAAAAACTACTATGAATTGTTCACTGGCAAACATTTTACCGACGATTGATGTCGGGAAGTTATAATATACACACACTGTTTGTCTCTGCATCACCCAAAGGTAGACTGGTAGAAAATGCCTATGGCAATAAGTCCGCCTCTGTGCATTTGTGTGCTTAAAGGATTAAATAAATATATAAATATATGTCGATGTCGCGGTAAACTCAGTTTGCGCGATGCAGGATTTGTGTGACGTCAGGTCTTTGATACGTAGTTAGCATGCGGCGATGTAGATGCCGCTGCCGCCACAGTGGAAAAGGAATGATAAAGTTCCTAAACAAATAGTTTTCTACTCGATAGTACCACTTGAAAACAGTCAGCATTACTCCTCGGAGACACGCGTATTGATGTCAACGCCACTGTACCAGCGGTCGCTAATTTATATTTATTGTATAATTTGTACATTCGCTATAGAGAATTGAGACTTAAAATAAAACTGAGATATAGCTTGTCATTGTACAAAAAGCGTTCACAAAGCTTCTATACAGGGTGTAAGGGTGAACACCGTTTTCACTCAAACCATGGGTAGTTGACTTAAATATAAAAATAAATGATCGAGTAACAACAAAAAAAAAACGTTATTTACATTTAAAAAAAATAAAAAGTTTCTATCCGACACCGTGTTCGAAAGCGAAACAGCTAACTGACGGAGGGAGGGGTCGCGTTCGCGGCCGGTCAGGTCACGTCCCGCGACTTCGTTGCCCTAGCGCATAGGTGAAAGGGTGAAATACTCCAGCGGTAAAATGTTTAAAAAAAAAACTTAATTTTCCATTGATTTTACGTTCTATAAATGACACCAAACCACTGGTTTCAAGGATAACGGTGTTTACTCTAACACCCTGTATCGATCTATCTTCTATACATAATATAAATTAATGTCGCTTTTCGTGTTTGTCTGTATGTCCGCGTTGTTCTTCTAAACCACGCAACAGATTTTGATGAGGTTTTCACCATCGTTTAGAGAATTTATTCCGGAAGGTTTATGTGTATAATACGTTAGTATTAAAGTTACATTAAACTAACAAATCTCGATGTATTGTCAAGTGGTATATAAAAAGCGTGTTAAGCAGAAGCGGGTCGCTAGTATGTTTGTAAACGTTGTTGCTAAATGTTAAGAGACGTATAAACGATAAAAAATTATACATAGTTAGGGGCTGGCCACACAGAAGAGACGAGAGACGAAGACGGAACGCAGACGCGGAAATTTGTATGCAAATGGAAAAGCGACGCGCCTGCGTCTTGACTTTTCTATACATTTTGTGCCAGGTGAAGTCTGCGTCGCGTCTCACGTCTCTTCTGTGTGGCCCGCGCCTTAAGTAGAAGTTAATCATTAGAAAACTTTTAAGCAATTTTTATACTTTAATAAACCCAATAACGATAAGCAATTTAAAAAAAAAACTGCTAATATGCAGGCGCATGTCACATTTTCGAATTGTCATTATCATTTAACATATTGTTGTTGTACTAGTCGGGAAAACAGAAAGGTACAAGTAAAAATAAATGTACCTTGACTGTACATACGCGCCAAATGCTTTCATTGCAAAAGTGCGCAATAAAATCATTACATGCAAAAAAAATATTACCATAAAAAAAAAGATTTTTATTTTTTATAGTAAAATATTAACAAAAAATACCTAATCAAAATTTTATTTTAATTTTTATGTGGTAATATTTTTTTACTTTGTATGGACGCTATACTATTGCGGGTTAGCGGGAACGTGCTTTGTTAGTGAACATACGGTATATAACATCAAAACGATATTTAAATAAGACCTCTCAAGGTAAAGACAGTGACTAAACTCTTGGCTACAACATTTAAAACCGCAGACGGGACCCGAAGGCCTGAAGTTCCCTGCCTAGCTCACTCAATGTGTTTGCTAAAAGATTTAGGCAGTAAGTCCCCTGTCTGAGTGAAGTGATGTTTATATTTCAGATTAGATCCACGGGGGGAGAAAGTACTAACTATAGGTTTTACTTATGGAAATGGGTTAAGTTTTCATTGAATATACATAAAATGGTAATCGATCGCTATTGCTTTTATTTTGACAGTTCAGAAGGAGCTGAGTCGATCCATCAGGATAAGCTACGCTTGCCGGGGTTGGTCCGTGGATGGGTGACCATCTTTACATACCCAGACTCCTCCGTGCTTCAGAAAGCTCGTTAAGCCGTTGGTCTCGGCTGTCTTTCGTGGATCTTTGACAGTCGTTACGGGTCGTCAGAAGCCCGAAAGTCTGACAACCAGTTTTATCAAGGACCAGTTACCTGGGTTGTGGAGGTCAGATAGGCAGTCGGTCCATGTAAAATATCCGGTTAGACTGGAAGTTGGAACCCTAACATAGTTGGGAAAAGGCTAGGCAGATTTCAGATTGGGCCGTTGCCAAGTCACAAAAGTAATGCAGATTTAAAAGCAAACTACGTAATTCGATTAGTTTCGGAATCACCCTCCAAGTACAGTGATGCACAAATTGCAATAAATATCAATTTGTGTGCTATCGACACAAATGTAATGTCACTGGGGAGCAGCGATAAAGTGAAAAGTGATAGCTGTATCAGTGGGGTGCTTTTAAATACCCTTCTCGAGGAGATTCATGGATTCCTTTTTTTTTTAACCGACTTCTTCAAAAAGGAGGAGGTTCTCAATTCGTCTGTATGTTTTTTTTTTTTTTTGTATGTTTGTTACGCGATTACTCCGCCAATTATGAATCGATTTTGATGATTCTTTTTTTGTTTGGTAGGTCATGCTTCCGAGGTGGTTCCATATAAATTTTATTAACTTTGCTTGCGTAATTTTTGAGTTAGCTTCAATATTACGTATTTTTCCCGCTTAGTTTATCTAGACGATATCCTGTTTGACTCCTTCACTGTTATTTACATAGCAGGTAGTGGTATTCGGATTTGTGTGGGGTAGGTACCACAACTAAAAAGTGAAAAATAAAAACTTTTTACAAAAAAAAGTTTTTAATTTGCGGTTGGGACACCATCAAATGACTTTTCCCGCTCTGGGCGGAGCGGAAGGGCGTGTCAGACTTTTACTGGCTAAAACCCACCCGTGTTCCTTCAGTTGCCTGTTGCCAAGGTCCCGGTATCCCTTTCGGACTATCGGTCCTAGCGGACCCCGCCAATTGAGATTCCTGGAGGTTATGAATCCACGGTCTAGGCATTTGAAATACCCAAGTCATGTTTTGTTTTTTGTTTTCTAATTGTGTGTCAAGTTTGGGTCACATTTTTTTTTAATGTGGCCTTTAACATCTTTTCTCTCGCTTTCCTGCAATCTGTGGGAATGATTTTGTTTAGCATCTTTTATCTCGCTTTCCTGCAATCTGTGGCAGTGATTTCGTGACTAGCGACAGGCACAACATGGGATAGACGAGAAAAAAAAAAACCCCACTTCGAATATAGGGGAGGCTACCTACTAATATCAAACACTTTTTTTTTTTCATGATTTCATTATACTTCTTCGTCGGCGTGATTAATATGTAGGTACTTTGACATATACCCATGCCAAATTACAGCTTTCTAGTACTAAGAGTCTCTGAGCTAAGCCGCGGACAGAAGATAGATAGACAGACAGACGGACATGGCGAAACTATAAGGGTTCCTTGTTGTCTACGGAACCCTAAAACCTCTAATGCCTAATTATAACGTAGCTCAATCGGATAAGGATACTGAACGAGCCAGAATAGAAATTTTAAGTAAAACATTAAAAAAAAATAGATATATTAACTATCCCCCATAGAATATTGGTTTGAAAATTATACCGTCTAAATCTGTCTCAATATTTTATATCTTCGTCCCCTGTGTGTCATCCCCAGGGACCATAGACTAATAGCCACTCTGCATCCCCTTTACACTCGTCATAATCTACTTGTTAGTTTATGGGTCGGTGCATTTTTGACGTAAGCAAAGTGATGGCAACGTTTATTAAATTGAATTAAGTCGTGTTATTTTTAACAACACCGAAGTATCTTCACATAATAAGTATATCAATTACATGTCAATCAATCATCTCAGCCTATCGCAGTCCACTGCTGAACATAGGCCTCTCCCAGGCTGTGCCACAATCTATCCCAGTCCATCCAGTTTATCCCAGCCACTTTCTTTAGGTCATCGGTATCTTAACATAATCATCATAGCATGTTAAAGGGTGTAAAAAGACCCATCACATAGCCGTCAACTACGCATTATGTACATCAAAAAAAAAATATCCCCAAAAGAATAAAAAAAAATTAAAGTATTAAAAACTAAAACCCAACTACGACTAAAAAGGTATAAACAAGACACCGCAGACAAACAAATTAAAAATCCGGAGTCACACGTGTTAGGGCATAAATCGATCAGATTACGTGTGACTCCGGATTTTTAATTTGTCTGTCTGCGGTGTCTTGTTTATACCTTTTTAGTCGTAGTTGGGGATATATATATTTTTTTTTAATGTGCTCATTAAGCCCTTTCATTTGATACCCAACATGGTACGATTAAACAATTTTTTTTTTGTTCCTGACTTTCATGTCCTTTAGAGGGCGCCATTTTTAATTTATTGTTACGTCACATATAACCACGCCTATAACCAGCGGACGATCAAAACGCTTCCAACGATACGTCATTTGTCAAATTGTGATGAGTGGTTTAGAAGATAGGAGGGAACAGATGAACATACATACATACATTCATGCATACATACCGGTCAAAAACCCTCCTATTTTCTTCGCCGTAGTAGTAAATTAGTAGACTTGGTCCCAAGTTTTGAGTGCACGGCAATTACGCACGGACGGACGCGGAAGTTTTATCTACCGTAGGTAATTATTTCAAGGTCACTGCCGAGGTAGGTATAATACTGTTACAAGTGTTACTTTTTATAGGTAGGTACTGTGGTAAAACTATCTCTTAAAGCCATCAGAAACCTGTTTCAAAATCAAAGATAAATGTACAAAACTATTTTAATTACGAGTACCTACATACGATACGGCTGGTCAGTATTGAGTCATTAAAACCACTAGGTAATAAAAAGCTGTAATTATTGCCTTACCTTTGATTGGTCTTAGAATGAGAATTATATGTATTTCTTCTTTAGTTAAGGCAATGATGTAAGTTCATTACCCTACTACGGCGAAGCAAAAAGGAGGGTTATGATTTGGACTGGTGTGTATGTATGTTCATCTGTTCCCTCATAACTTCTAAACTAGGTAATCATCATAATTTGACAAATGAGGTATCGTTGGAAGCGTCTTGACGCGTGTGACGTCACATTAAATGAATATGGCGCCCTCTAGAGAAAATAATGTCAAGACTTTTTTTTTTTATAATGCCATTTTCGGTGTCAAATGAAAGGGCTTAATAGCACATTCCTAAAATATAATAATAGGTCTTTACCTATGAAATTGCCGTTTTGTATGAAAAAATTTAAACGAATTTTTTTCATGAATTTTTTATTTGTATTAATCGAAGTAATCACCCATGCAATCAATGCATCTTTGCCATCGCAGTGGCAGTTTATTGATGCCCTTCTTAAAGAAATCAGCTGGACGGGAGGCAACAAATTCTTCAAAGGCATTTTGTACTGCCTCTCGGGTATTGAATTTTTTTCCCGCCAAGAAGTTATCCAAATTCTGGAAAAAGTAGTAGTCTGTAGGCGCAAGGTCTAGTGAGTAGGGCGGATGACGGAGAGCTTCCAACCCCAGTTCTTGCAACTTGGAGACCGTCTGCTGTGCAGTATGAGGTCGCGCGTTGTCGTGCAGGAGCAGCGGAGACGAGCGATTGACCAATGCTGGTTGGAGATGCGCCAGCTTCTCCATCATTGTGTTCAGTTCTTCACAGTACACATCTGCAGTAATGCTCACCCCGTTTGGTAAGAAGCTGTGATGAATCACACCGGCGCTAGACCACCAAACAGTGACCATCACTTTTCTAGGGGTAAGATTTCGTTTAGGGCATTGTTTAGGTGCTGAACCAGGACCCAACCAACTTGCTGAGCGCTTGCGGTTATCAAACAGAATCCATTTTTCATCGCAGGTAACAATGCGGTTCAAAATTCCTACATTTGTGTGTCTGTTGAGCAGTGCAAGGCACGTCTCGACGCGTACTTCGCGCTGGCGATCATTGAGTTCGTGGGGCACCCATTTGTCAAGCTTTTTTACCTTGCCAATTTGACGCAAATGGACCAATATTGTTTTGACGCTAACGTCGAAAGCTGCTGCTAATTCAGCCGTAGATTGTGTATCATCAGCTTCCACAATCGCCTTTAATTCGTCATTGTCGACCAAAGTCTTCGGACGACCGCGAGGTTCATTTTTCAGGTCGAAATTTCCAGAACGGAAGCGAGCAAACCAATAACAGGTGGTGCGTTGGTTTGTAGTGTTAGCTCCGTAAACGTCGTTGATGTTGCGTGCCGCTTGTGCCGCGTTGCTACCACGACGGTACTCATATTCCATAATTACTCGAATTTTTAACGTATCCATGATGACGAAAAAGATTGAAATGCGATGAAAATGTAACACTAATCAATATCAAAAGTCAATCGCTCGTCTCCGCTGCTCCTGCACGACAACGCGCGACCTCATACTGCACAGCAGACGGTCTCCAAGTTGCAAGAACTGGGGTTGGAAGCTCTCCGTCATCCGCCCTACTCACCAGACCTTGCGCCTACAGACTAATACTTTTTCCAGAATTTGGATAACTTCTTGGCGGGAAAAAAATTCAATACCCGAGAGGCAGTACAAAATGCCTTTGAAGAATTTGTTGCCTCCCGTCCAGCTGATTTCTTTAAGAAGGGCATCAATAAACTGCCACTGCGATGGCAAAGATGCATTGATTGCATGGGTGATTACTTCGATTAATACAAATAAAAAATTCATGAAAAAAATTCGTTTAAATTTTTTCATACAAAACGGCAATTTCATAGGTAAAGACCTATTATATTATACAGCGTGTAACAAAAAACCTGTCCGATCCGTGAAGGTGTTGTTAAGAATCATACGTGAGTCTGTTTTTTTTTGTTTGAAATAGGAAAAAAAAAATCGCCCCTTTTTTTTTCAATGGGCAATGTTATCCTTTTCTTACATGGGGCGTGGGCGGCCGTTGTTTAGTGGGTGTCAACAAGTCATAACTTATGACCTCTGTAGAAAATATGCTAATTTATAATGACATTGGGGTAATTTTGGTGCTAAAAATGTGAATTTCAATTTTTTTTTTTTTTTTCTTTTATTGTTGTTGCTGTGCCTTTCGGACCGGACTGGGTTTATTTATGCGTATACTTCTTTTGTTTAGGCATAGATGGGATGTAAGTTTATTTAGAGAGAAGTTATCATAATCTACCTAGCTTTTTTCATACTTTGTTGGAGTCGGCTCTGATGCAGCTGAATACTTACCAGTATTTTATTAAATGGAGCGACTGCCTGTTTTATTTAATCCGGCTTGCAGCTTTCTAAGCAAATCTTTCTTTCTTTCTATTTATTTATTTATCATAAGCACACCAACAGCGCAGTCACTTACAATTCAAATTAATTAACATCTGACCCACCACAGCCCGGATAGGTGATGGGTAACACGATAAGTGCTTACCTCTTGGTAAGACTGAGGGCCTAGACAAGTGACAATCGCTTCGAAAGCGTTTCGTATTTCTACAACGACTTTCAACAGGATTGACATAAGCTTATGTCAGTCCTATACATTTTTGCCTTTTCCATCATCGTTATCGCTGATCGAATATCACTTTGAAAAGGGCCTCTGGTTAGTGGTTTTAAGACTTTCGGTCTTCTACCCATGAGTATTGTCATCCAAAATCTTGTTTTATTTAATTTTACTAATATCTTCATGGAAAAACCAAAATATAACATTCCAAGACCCAGGGATCTCACATAATCAACATATCTACAGCGATTGCGCTTGCGACCGATAAACCAACGGGGCAGTCTTAGGAAATAAAAAAATGCAGTCGCAGTCTTAGAAGCTGCATCTAAGACAGCGACTGCATTTCGTCCTTAGTAATAAAGCTGAAAAGTGGTCAACCGCTTTTTTCCACGGTTCTACATGTGAATGCCTACTAAGCATTGAGCATCATCAGCCTATAATGTTCCCACTGCTGGGCCACAGGCCTCCTCTCTGTGAAAGGGAGTGGGCCGTAATCCACCACGCGGGCCCAGTGCGGGTTGATACATACACAAACATAAACTCACGCCTTCTGCCCGTGGGGGTAGGCAGAAACTACAGAACGCCTCCTGCTACGATCCTTACATACACCTTTTGCCTCGATTACGTTCATACATATGGCCATACACGCACGCCGGTTACGAGTGCTACGCACCTGACCTTTCTGAAGAACCTCCTCCCTCCTCCTCCTCTCTCCTCTTTCCTTTCTTTCTTCTAGGTTGGTGTTCAATGTTAAGGGTATAGAAGCAGAAAGGTGTGAATGTCTTAATAAACGTTTTATGGTTCTAGTTAATTAAACATGGCAGAGGCGTGTCGGTTGATATGGTGCAATAAAAACGTACATTGATCTAATTCCGATAGGAAAATAATAGTTATCTGAAGATTTAGGTTTTGACGATCAAACGTCAAAAATGTATGGTTAAACAGTCGCTAATTATTACTTAACTTTAAGCAACGTTTGTAAATACAGGCGCGGTCCGAGAGGGGGAAATCATTCAAGCTGTCGAGAGACTGAATGATTTACATGCTTTACTAACTAAAAACTGTAGGTACTTAGACACAGTGACCCCGATAGCCATATGCAAAAATGTTTTTAGTGTACTTATCAATTAGGTAACCATTTCCCTAAAAATATTACTAGGCACCAATGGTGAGCCCCCCCCCCCCCCCAGAATCTTGGGCTGCGACCGCACCTGTGTAAATAAACCCCGTAGAGTTTAGGAATAAGATTTGTGGTCTGTTTTAGTGCTTTATAAGACGTTCGTTTTTCCGGACAGTTGTAATTGGGATAGCCATCAATTACCTACCACGTTGTAATGCATCATCTCCCCAGTGACCAGAGGCCTTAGACAAAGTGACATTCTATCAGCGATAACGATGATGGAAAAGACTAAAATGTATAGGACTGACATATTATGCTATCGAAAAGCTTATGTCCATGAAGAAATTAGTAAAATTAAATAAAACAAGATTTTAGATGACAATACTCATGGGTAGTAAGTCCGAAAGTCTCAAAACCACTAACCAGAGGCCCTAGACAAAGTGACATTCTATCAGCGATGACGATGATGGAAAAGGCACAAATGTATAGAACTGACATAAGCTATCGAAAAGCTTATGTCAATCCTGTTGAAAGTCGTTGTAGATATACGAAACGCTTTCGAAGCGAAGGCCCTCTGTCTAAGCAGGTGCAGCTGAATGCCAGTAGTTATTTTACATGGAGCGACTCCCTTTCTGATCTCCACAACCTAGTTACTGGGTAACACGATACCCCCACGATACCCTACGTTGCAATTTAATATTCCTTATTTATCAGTTGATTAATCATCACTCTACATCAGCAGTATTTAGGATATAATTATAATAACTACAGCTGCCAATACCCCTCTTCAAGATCCACAGAATTGTTATGTGTAATCCTATAATTGACATTCGTTATTTCTCTTTGTTACAGACTCGGCCTAAAACTCCGTCAGCTGACAGATGGCAGCCATCTTATCCAAGTGATTTACACACAAAATGGCGACATCCAAGACTGTGAATACGTAACGCAAGGGAAATCAGCAAGAAACTTCCTAAAAACATTAAGAAAAGAATTAAAATTAGCATTAGATGAAGAAATATATAGAATAGTAAACAAACAACCAAAAAATGTTGAAGACGAAAAGTTTTACCGCCATTTTGGAAACGTCACTTTTAGAATACTAAAAGATGGCGACCGGTTGCCGCCAGATATTTCGAACTGGCTGGATTATGATAAATTGAAAATGGAATGCTTGAAAAGGCATGAAGAACTGCAATATATGATGGAGCATAAAAACAAAGTTGGAGAAAGCTCTCTGGCTAGGTAGTTGTTATATTTTTACAAAGCAAAACTTTATTATTCAATAAAACGAATTTACGGACGGATTTGTGTTCATTGTTTATTTTTTTAAATAGCGAATACGAAAGTCTGTTAAATTCATTTTATTTATAAATTCATGTTACTGAGGGAACAGTAATTGCTTTTCAAAAGGGTTATCTGTTTAAAATGTCTTGAATTGAACTCTCTGGTATATATTTACAAACTTTAGAAAAGTTACTTTATGACGATTCAAGACATTTAAATATGGAATGCAATACAACCGCACGACGCTCATCTCCTTTCGATTTCATACTTTACCTACAATTTTCGAATTTCGAAATCCTGACGAACCGCCCGTCCATGGAATGACCTCTTCACTTTTTTTCACCGGTATTTAGACTCCAGCATTTTGGCACATATACCTTAACTATATTCTACACGTAGACAAAACTACGCCATATTATCACTATATATTTAAACAGGGACTAATGCTTAATGCTCTGATATATCCTTATCGATTCCTACGTTCATTTACTTAACTCATCCTCAGTACCTAATCGAATGCTCTTCATCTACGATATCATTCACTTGTAACCTATGGGTTCTGTTCAAAATGGTCATACAGATCAGCTAAACTTTAAAGTTCAATACGGTTTGGTCTAGAGCCTCTATATCGGTTTTAATTGCCGGTCAGTTACCAGTGTAAAGCAGATTTTCATCTTGCTTGACCTGCCTCTATTTTGCTTGCTAGATTAGAGCCTCTTCTTCAAAAAAAATAAACTAAATATCTTCAATCTGACCAACATCTTAATTGCATAACACAGTTTCAATCACAATGTGAATGATTTTGCGGGATATTGATAATCTATAGCTACCTAAAATCGAAAAACTTGTGCTAATTTAAAAAATTGTGAAATTATTTTTCAAATGAATCCAAAGCAATTGGATTAGTAATTTCTTTCAAAATTCTTCTGATTGTTGAATAAAGTGTGTTAAGCAATTGAGGTGCAGACTTGTGAAAGTAGATTGACAACTACTTCTCTCAAAAAAACTTCAAAAACTGATTATTTTGTACAGGACCAACATTATCATTAGGTCATCAGTCGCTTCTTCATTCTCGTCGCTCATTTCATCAATACACTCAAAATTAACAACAGCAATTTGCAAAACATTTCGCTAATAATTTTAAGTTCTATATCAAATTTTTCTTTGCTAAAAAATAATGTTTCAAGTGTCAAATATTCATCTTACACTATATTGGTTTCGGTTTAAAACGTATTTTTGTTCAGTGAGACGCGAGTTCAAAGATAAACTTAATAGCATAATTTATAAACCTATTTCTTTAAAATGAAAACCTAATGTCGCTAAATTGAGAGGTCTTGATATGATCCAGAATATGTATTCGTTCAAATCACCATCATCGGTAAACTTCGTCCTCTCTCGTACATTGCCACGAACTATATGTTTTTTTTTTCGTATTGTTTCCCTAGTCTTTCACTATTTATTAGGACATTCAGTAATTTATATGAAGTGTTATAATATGTCATGTTTGGTATGTGGCCTATGACACATCCATCCCCCTAATATTTATTATACTCTTTGGACACATTCTAGAATTTATGAAGCAACAAGCTAGGTTTTTCCGACTAAATACTGTTGAAACCGGGTTTTTTGGCGTCCGTATTCCTTTTTTATCCATTAGGTGGTTATGAAAATAACTCAGGCTATGGTAAATCTATTAGCCGGTCAGGTTAGCAGGTCAAGTGTTAGAGAGGTTCTAGGGTAGGAGGAGGAGGTGTCCTGGGAGCGTCCAATGTACATTTATCTATATAAGTATATTCTATCAGCAGAATCTAAGCAATACGCCCGGCAAAAGAAAGAACAGTCAGCCACTACCTACCAACGTTTGACAAGTCAATCGACTCACTACAGTATGACTATGAGCTAGATTCTCATAGAATCGCCATTTGCCGACACTAAAGAAGATGAAGGCAATTTTGACAAAAACATCGGAACAGGCAAACATATTGGTGATAACAGAGCGAGCGAGCGAGTTGAGAGCGATCAAGTACACCACGCTCTGAAAAATTTTTCCTTAGTGTCCTTTAATTTTAACACTCTCAGAAGCAAGAATCTGGCATTTGCAAGTAATAGTCACAGGAGACTTCCAATTAGGCACACTCACGTTGTGGAGTGCGGTCCACACCCTCTCATAGAAGAGGTCTAAGTCCCTGCAGTAGAAGCATTACCTACTGGCTAATTAGTTTCACTTAATTTTAGCGACATATGGTTTTCATTTAACACTTCCTCTTTACCAATGTATCATAAATATTTGACCACACAGATCACCGCAGTTTCGCTTTCCAAAGACTAACCTAAGATGAAAACGAAAACAGGTCTCGAAGATCATTCAGGGAGAATTTCATAGTACCTGGGACCAAATGGTGCGGGGCTGGACACGTCGCAGCGAAGTACGGGGAGCTAGGCGCCGACGCAGCCGAAGACCGATGCTGTCGGTCGCACGACCATTGCCGAATCAACATCGGAATGTTCAAACGGAGATTCGGTTATTTCAACTATAGGCCGTATACTATATCTCACTGCAGATGTGATAGGAGGTTAGTTCTTTTTTTAATTTCAAGGAGAAGGGTTTTTTTTTCGTGTGTGTGGTTGGGTGGTGTGTTTTTGAATTTAGAATGGGATTCTGGATTTTGTAAATATGTTTTATAACAGGGATAGACACATTTGGGAGTAATGCGCACACCACACTTGATTGGCCAAACCACCGTCGAGAAGAGAACAGAAAAGGCTTTTAAAAGACAGCCTTTTCCGAGATCGGAAGCATAATTTTACCTTAGATCACATTACGTAGTGAGAAAATTCGTATTCAATCAGCTAAGGAGAGTTCCATGACCATGCATTTATCACTCGCAAACTGTTAGTCAATGAAAATCTTACATGTTTTCTCCAAAGAGTCTCGTTAGCTGAAGCGACATTATACCACAAGCCTAGGCTGGTTATAAAATACATAAATGTTATAACATTTCCTGTTATATCTTGGACAATACCGCATCTCTAATAAGTCTAACGGAATTGTCATAAAATTCCTGCAGACAATTGAACGCCAACGGCTATAGTTTAAATTCGCACAAAGCGTAGGCCGTGCATATATAGCATAGCTTTCTCACGGGACCCAAGGTATCCTAGGATGCAAATGTATGCATGACAAACTGACTGACCTCGCTTAGAATGGGCCTCCTACTTGTAGACGAAGTTGAGGCGGCATCTACATCGCCACATGCGAACTACGCATCACACTGACGTCATGCAAAATCCTGCATCGCGCAAGCAGTGTTTTCCGCGTGACTAGCAGTAAATACAACGTCCCGACATCAATTGTCGGGCAGTAGCCCATCAAACACAACACCTGTCTGGCAGGATGATCCTTCCTTTTCTATGGAGAATGAGTGAACTTTACGCCCTGTTCCTCACCCCAGCTCCCCAGCAGTAGCTCTTTATGAAGGATCTCGTCCGAGAAAGTCTTTCCAACATGCTTCTGCCACCTAGCAGTGTAGCTGTACTCCAGTTTGAAGGGTATGGGTGCCCGTTGTAGGTAATGACAGGCACATTTTTGTCGGCTTTATCGCTAGGAATCTGCGAAGCCTCTGGTATTGCAAATGCCCATAGTTACCACTTGATGACCACTTTTCATCAGGTAAGCCTTCTGGGTTTTTGTGGTCCAGTCCAATAACATCACAAAACATTTCGCTCCTTCTGGTGAAGTTGGGTAAAAATATAAGCCTGTGAATCTTCCAGACACGACAGCATTTACTTCTAGGCAATCGTGTACCATCGTCGACCACATCATCGCTTACCATCAGGTGAGATTGTGGACAATTGTGTGTGCTTTGATAGGCTCTCACCTATCAAATACGCAAAACAAAACTGTTGGGACGGTTGTGGTCATGTTCTTCATTTTTTTTCTGGTGATTGGTGATTGTGCTTTGTTTTAAATTGCCAATGTTTTTGCCTGTACATAAATGCTTCATTTTGGATGAAGGGCTGAACGTCCACATTTTTTATAGCCTGATCAAGGCTTTCTAGGTACATGAAGTTGATGTGCTCATAGAATTCGAAGTTCAACACTGACTTATTCATATCGATTTTACTTAGTGGTAGATTCCATCAAAAGAGATGGAAGTCCTATTTTTATTAGTCACATGTACTGACTTTTGGAAGTTAAACTTTCCTAAGAAATCGTAGGAGAATAAAACAAAATTAAGTACATGGTATAAATAAACGGAAAAAATATCGCCACTAAAACAGAAATAAAATAATATAATATTACATCAATTAGTAGCATCCTTTTACAAAGAAAACTAAACCATATTCTTAAATTGCATCTTATCCATTGCTACATTTTCTCTGACATTTCTCAAACCATAGAACCCAAAAACGCAATGGATATTGGAACTTTGAAAGGATCATTTCCGAACTTTTTTAATAGTAAGAGTTTAATGTCCAAGGATCTTAATAATGTTCCTATATCATAAACTTTATGTCCCATTTCAGTAACAAACTCAAGATTTTGACCCATTACCGTCCTAATTAAGATTAGATGAGGATTATTAAGATTATTACATTATTTATTTTTATGTTGTCGTTTATAAGGATGGATAAATGTCTTATCAAACTAGTTTTTGACGTTTGTGTCCCGCTGAGATCAAGATAGCCGCTGTCTATGGTTGCTAGATGTGAATTTTAATAGTCTGTGAGATCAAATCCCGCCAAAAATTTAACATTTGTCAATTAGATACAAGGGTTTTGGAAGGAAGTAAATATCTTTTGAGTTCTCTTTAGCTACAAGCAATGAGCCTCTGCCGAAGTCATCTGCACCTCAATTTTTTATTGAATACAGATTTGACTACGATTAGTTTATAGGAACCCGATATGGTATTTTCAATAATTTTGTGGTTGATCAGAATCACCCATAAAATTCAATTGTTTAACCAGAGTTCAAAACTACCTTGTTATATCATAACGAGTTAACATCTCGGTAACTATTTCGTAACCAAACATTTATTTCGAGCAATTAATTGAACTCTACACGATGCAATAAAGCAATAAAACATGTGGTGATCTATAGATCATTCATGCATTGCCAACGATCTATCGATCTTTATAGCTCTTCGGGATCTATAAAGGATTTACAGCGACTATCCCCACGATATTTACGATTATTTTGTAATATCATAAACACGTTGGTGGTCCATTCTATATTTGAATATGTAGGCTGTACGTGAAATAAAAAAAGTAGGAAGAGGTTATTATGGTCTGGCGTTTGACAGTGAACTTGTCAATGCTCAACATTAAAAATTAGAGGAGATGGGCGTCGTAGACATAGACAATCGAATGATATAGAACGAATGGCTTAACGATATTCGAAGAAAGTATGTATCAATCGATTTGAAATTACTGTCTTTATGATTCAGTGAATTGTTCAATTAGTACAGGAGAATGGTCGATAGATTGATTCTTTATTCGTAATTTTTGATGGTCATAGCCTAAAGTCAAATGTGGCAAAAGTCGACTACTTCATGAAATCATGGCATTTGAAACCAATTCTTACTTAAAGATATGAATTGATGATTACAAAAATTGAAATTCTGTAAATACTTATATATTATCGTTGAAAATCATATTTTGATCAACATACAAACAGACACAGAGCTGCAAAATGCAAAAAACGTAAAAATATTACTTTCGCGGGCTACCTTAGCGCATCTTCCGTAAGACTGACACTTACGGTTAAATCATTATTGTTTACAATGTCAGTATACAGGGTGTAAGGGTTAACACCGTTATCACTCAAACCATGGGTAGTTGACTTAAATATAAAATTAAATGACCGAGTATCAATAAAAAAAAAACGTTATTTTCATTAAAAGATTTTAAAAAGTTTCTATCTGACACCGTGCTCGCTAGCGAAACAGCTGACTGACTGAGGGAGGGTTCGCGCTCGCGGCCGGTCAGGTCACGTCCCGTGCCCCCCGCCCGTGTTGAGACGCAAGTTCGTTGCCCTAGCGGCCTAGGGTGAACGGGTGAAATACTCTTGTGTAAAATGTAGATTTGCTTTAAAAAAAAAGTTGTCATTTTCCATTGATTTTACGTTCTATAAATGAAACCAAACCACTGGTTTCAAGGATAACGGTGTTTACCCTAACATCCTGTATAGAGAACATAACATTAACCCTATATTCCCCGAAAGATTCGGCAGAGGTGAAGCCAAAAGTTATTTTTTAAATAAGCCCGATTAATTTACGCAATACTAGAAACAATCGAATCGACCCACCATTCAAATATCCAAAAACTATTCGTTCGACTATCCTACCAACAAATCGATCCCCATCAGAACAAAACGCGATACCATGGAGCTACTCCGAGTTCCCGGCACAAAATGGTGCGGCAAGGGTTTCTCAGCCACCCGGTACTCTCAGCTCGGCGGCCACACGAGGACTGACCGCTGCTGCAGAGTCCACGACTTGAGGTGCCCCTTCTGGATCGGCGGAATGGAGAAGAAGTATGGAATTTACAATTGGCGAGTGAACACACTCATGCACTGCCGATGCGATGAAAGGTAGGCTGTATGAGTCGATGTCGTTGCTTGAATGTGCGCTGCTGTTTTTTTTTCTTAAGCTGTCGTTGTTGTCTTTGTTAGTTTTGGCGCGTTTTTGTCTGTCATTTATGTTATTTTGCTTGTCAGTTTTGGTACGTCGCGTCGTACGCAGTTTTTTTGACGAAGCATCGCCTTCGTTTCTTGCAAGAGTCGCTAAAGTAAGTTAAAGATAAATTATGTTAGTGAATCTAACACATAATTAGCTCCATTCTGAACTTATTCTATCGTGTATGTATCATTATGTAAAGTCAAAGTCAAATCATTTATTTCAAATATGCACTTTAAAAAGCACTTTTGAACATCAAAAACAAGAAAATATAATTGATCCTAGTTGCCCCAAGATAGCAGTTCCGTATGGAGAAGAATAGACAAGAAACTCAACAGAAATAATTATTGAAAATATCGAATTTTTACTTGAAATGGCTTACTTGCAGCGATGTTGTTTTGTCGGTTTTATAAAATAAACGCTATTTAGTGTTTAAATCTATTTTACACGAAATATTATGTTTTTTGCATGATTTTGAACTTTATTTTGGTGAAGGTAATTTTTGTATAAATATTTAGATAAGTTTTTTTTATAATTTAGTCACTGAGTTTTTATTTTTAATTTAAATCCGCTTTTGACATTAGCACGATGATTATAATATGATAGTTATGCAATACCTACTTAAAATACAACATTCTAAACTAAATTTATTACAATAATATTTTTAAGAAGTCACGTGTTTATAAAATTAAAAAGGCCATTAACCAAAATATCACGTAATTACAATAACAAAACTGTTACATTAAAATTAATTTACGTTCATAATGATAAACCTCCGTGCCAGCAACCTTTTTTTTTTGTTAGAAATGTCCCCAAATGGTCCAGGCACATTAATAGAGCCATTTCCTTGGCCCAAGATCCTAGTACCGGACAGAATTGATGCGTTATAATGAAATAAAAAATAAATAGAAAAAAAGATAACTGAATGTGATGAGATAAAGCGGGATAAAAGAACAGAGACATGCGTGGAGACGACTCTCGTTTTTTTTCTTTAAGATAGCGATTTTACTATGGGGATTTTATTTTATAAGCCACTTATTGTTTTTTTAAGTCAAATAAAAGCCCTGAATTGGTTCCTAAGAAATAATATTTAGTTATGAATTTAAACGGTAAAGGTAGTTAACAAGTTAACTATAAAAAAAATCAATATAGCGTATGATTACTGACTGCCTATCATAATACCTATTAGGAGTAAATTATGTTCAACCGCAGTTGCAGCTAATGAATCACAGTAAAAATGTAGCTGTTCCAAAATGTTCAAATGAAGCCTGATCCACTAAGGTAGCTCGCCAAATACAAATCTTAGTTCAATTATAACTTAGAGCACCACTCTAAAGTAAGAATTGGCTCGAAGAAAAAATGTATTGATGATTTAATTTTTAATGATTATAATTCCGTAAATACAACATGTATTTACGGAATTAGAATCATTCACGGAAAGTAAGAATTGGCTCGAAGAAAAAATGTATTGATGATTTAATTTTTAATGATTATAATTCCGTAAATACAACATGTATTTACGGAATTTAATCATGTTACGCTTGTGACCTATATTTTGATCTACAACCTGATACTGAAGTGCAAATTGCAAAAAATATATAATTTCGCGGGCTACCCTCGCTCTGCCACCTTAATTAAACAGATCGCAGAATACGAAAAAAGGCGCGATAACACAAACGCACAGATGAAACATGACCATAGACAAACCACTCCACATTGCTCTATCCCAGAAAAGAGGTTCAGATTTTATCTCACACCTTCTAATTGGTGGTCATAAATAAATATCTGTGCTCAATATCTCCGACTGTCTGTCTGTTTGTATGTGTTGTGATAAAATGCGGGTTTATAACTTAATTATAATACGGAGTTTAAAAACTGAAATTTTTTGTTGTTAAGTTTAAAGATTAAGTTAAAATAACTACCTACGTATACTTCGACACTAAAAAGTGACCGCATCTTTTGCTTTGCGTGATGCGATTGGTTTAAAATGTATTTTAATAAGTACTTTCCTTTTTTAAAGGCCCTAATTTTTTTTTTTTTTTTTTATTCTTTTTCGGAATGCTTACAGACAAATAACATTATAATAACAATAATATTCGACTACATTGCTAATTACAAGCCCCCACAGATGAATACAAAATGATTATTACTTTCTAAGTAAGTTATTTTTAATTTATTCTAATTAATTACTCCCTCAGTGCCATTATATATATATATTATATTATATTAATTCTGTTCGCCAATTTGTTCAAACAATAACACTGTCGAGAGCGTTTTGTAGATGCTTCCAAAGGCTTTTCAGCATTAAATTTTCTGTAGGTATATTTGCGATCAATATAAATGTAAATGCATTAAAATTTAAGCTATGGCCATGACTGACATGCTTAAAAAGTAGTGTTGAGTAACTCAACACGCGTGCTAGCACAGTTTTAGCTACTCACTTGGATGAAAAGAGTCACTCACTCATTTTATTCTGATATGCCAGCACACACCACATTGGCACAGAACATTTTGTACTTGTGAGTTTTGAACGAAATGAGTCAGTTGATCGAGTCACTCACTCTTTTTGTGTATTTTGATCATTGATGTCTTCGTTCGTTGTTGCTAGCACAAACATACACCACAGACAGAACTCACCGCGCAACTGCCTACTCAATTGCGCATGTGTGCCGTGTCGTGTCGCCTTGTCCTCACTACTCACTATACACTACACATGCGACTCACCCGGTGACTCGGCGAGTCGGCGAGCACGTGACTGACTGACACACTCATAGCACGTTCGTGCTCACAAACCACCGCAGCGTTGCCTCATTCGTGGTAGCACAGTGTGCTAGCACACTTTGTACAAAGAGTCCCTCGCACGATCCTCATTTTAAAAGGCGTGCTACCCATCTCCATTAGTAAGCTTCAGAAAATTGACGGCGACGACGACACACTGACGTGAAATAAGCAACTTATTGCTTTATGTAAGAAATACTGTTTAAATAAAAGAGATACTGAACCTTTAAAAATAGATACCAATAATTTATTCAACGTGATAATATACAAAAACGACAATCAGTACAATTTTTAACTAGGTGTTTATGGTCTCCAATTGTCAAAAACGTTCCTTTTTTACGTTCGGGACAGGGGCAAAGGAAAAAATCCTACACAGCCTTTTATCCGATAGATCGAATCAGAGATCGGTTAAATCGATAACATTCGTGTTACGTTTGTCTGCTACAATAAAATATCAGTTTTAGGATACCGTAACTGATTCTTTTAAAGAGTTCTCGTATGAGAACATTAGAATGAAGCCTACTATAGTGTATTGCGTGCTGCTAATTGCTGTGGCATAGATAATACTAGGTCCTTTAAAACTATCCATAGGGTATCCAAGGTCGCTTCTAGATTTATCCAATCTTACAACAAAATGCGTTCAATACTTCGCTAACCTAATTTAAAACCACACTTTTTCTCCCTCCGTTAAATCATCATTGAAAAAGTTTAATGAAGAATACTAAATTAGCAAGAACACAACAAAGACATTTCATCAGGTCCCTATCGATTTTTTCCACGTTTTTGCACGCAAACCGTTTACGTCAACTTGACGCGCGATGGCGCCATTTTCTCCGTTCGAAATTCGAAAATCGCGCGCGGCTCAATGGGCGGGTAATGGCGCGGAAAGCATAGACTAAACAGGTGTCCGCTTCCCCTGTTCCAAGTTTATTTTCAGTCTGTGCTAAAATTGAAAATGTTGCGAACTGTGTGGTTATTTACTGTATAAAGGAAGCCATTGTTAATTTATTTGTAACTGGCCAGATAAGAATAGAACTTGAGTGACATTTACATTGTTTTGTACACTGCATTCTAAATTCTTTAGCTGTTCGCGACACGGTAGTTAGTGATTTCTAGATAGTAACAATAGGCAGTTAATTACTTTTTAAGTGATTGGTTGTATTTATATAAAACAAGGAACATACATACCTAACTTTTTTATGTAAGTTACTTTTAAACTACCACAGAAAGGCAACACTGAATGTAATAGAGCCATTCGCCTAAACAAAAAAAAAACATAATTCAAAATCCACAAAAGAACCCTCACTTTTTCGCGCGCCAAAACCGCTGTCAAAAAACTGTCAGCGGCGCCATCTTAGCGTTTATGGTCGCGTTCCGTTATCGCCACGCTCCGTAGGATTTATAATGTGTGAATAATACGCCTGGAGGTTAAATATGCTGGCTGACAATACATAAATTATTAGAGAGGGGCCTCCTCTGGCGGCTAGGTGAGATAACTATATTCTTGTTTATCGGCCTGGAAAGGTTTCTTAGTCGGGGACAACAACAATGGGTATCTATTTGTTACGTCATTTATTTGGATGTATTTATAAAAGGTTGATTTTAGGCATTTTTTTTGGGTATAGTGACCCATTCTTTGTATATTCTTTCCTAGGTTCTTTTTAGGCTATTCTTTTACTTGAGTTCTGTGGTCTGAAAGAGCCTCAATCGCCTCCAAATATTTCCCACGTTTTTTTTCTACGATATCCCGAATTCCATATTTTCCATTTAAAAGTAGCTCGAAACAAACACAATTTTTTTATGTCATACAGTTTAACGGACCCGATACAACTGTCTGAAGATCGAAAGATCTCATCATGTCCTAACAAAAAGGCACAACTATCCCAAGCATTTTCATTCATCCATTCCCGTACCTAGCGCAGTAAAGTGACCGCACACAAATCAAAAGCGAACTCATTTGTTTTTAAACTAAAGCATGTTCACACCTCGACATCGTTCGAATTTCAAAGTGGTGCATAGAAATTACAGTCCGTTCGTTCAGAGAATGCGTTCTTGACACCTGTCAGTTTCATACTAATGAACATGTGATTTGCGAATTTGATCCTTATTACTACTAGAAATTGTCCAAGTGTCAGGCACGCATTTTCTCGACGCACGACGGCCGGACTGTAGAGAATAACATCCTTTTGAAACAGACTGCCAATGCTGTACGTGAAATGATGCTTAAAATAGTTCACAAGTTACAACTAACTACCTATTACGGTATGTCATTTGTCTACACTAAGTACTCACGTGGCGTCTAGAACTAAATTTAGGTAACATCAGTAACGTGGTTTTATTTAGGACTTATAAAATATCAGTAGATAGGTACTACGACAAAATTAAATGTACCTATAAATATTGTTCATGTTTGTTTGATTCTTTCATATCACAATGAAAAGGTGAAATGAGCTGTCTGAAGTGTCAATCCCAAACATCATTGGAATGACAACTCGCTTCACCAAGTTTTCTCATAGATATTTTTACAGAAAAAAACGGTTGATCTAGATAAAATTCGAAGTTAAATAAGTACGTATATCAGGAGTACAATTTTTATTTATTTATTTATTCATAGGAGAACTAACAGCTATAACAGATGGATAACAATTAAATAGGAAACATAGAGCCAATTACAGGTTCTCACGGGTAAAAACTGAAAAGCAATAGAAATCTTAGGATCACTAACAAGCACGATATAAAATAATATTATATATATATATATATATATATGTATAATATTATGTCCTACTTTGTTTTGTCTAGTTTCGATAAAAAACAGATTAGGAGATTAGGAGGAGTGGACAACAGACGCCATTGCATCTGTCTGCTTACAATAAAATGCCAATTACTGATCCGTGTGTTAAGTTTTAGGTCTTTATCATCAACTTAATAAAAATCTTAAATTCATTCATTCATTCACTGACAGAACGCAACGCCTAAAGCCCTGGGTCTAAAGGCACATTTTTTTTTAAATTTCTTGTCTTTATGTCCTCTGGAGCACGCCATAATATTCCATTTAATGTGACGTCACATAGCCTATAACCAGCGGACGATCAAGACACTTCCCATTAGTTAGGCAACATAAGAATTTTTGAGGTATTCCACATTGGGCACCCACTTAAATGGCACCTGAGCAAAGGGCTCCTAAGGTATTCCACATACGGCACCTATCAATATTTTTCGCAGGTGGCATTAGTGGAATATTTTTTTAATAAAACAAGTTTTCTAAACTCCTGTAGAAACTAGCGGGGCTGACATGAATTGGTATTTCTCTACTATTATCGAGTCGTATTGTGGACAGCGATCAGCCATTGCCATATTATTTTAGTAATCGGTACAGCAGTGCTGTTATTTGTAACCGCGTTTTGTACTAACCGTTATCAGGGCTGGTAGGCAGAACGTAGAAGGACAATTTTGGGAAAATTGCTTGTTTAATTTTTTGTTAATCTGTGGTAGAAAATGAAAATTCTGTACTTCTTTTTTTTTTTCTTTAAATGCACTTAGTCTTTATAGACTCTTAAATTGGACTTCTATAGGTAATTTAAATTTTTAGAGGGTACCTAAGCCTTTTTTTTTGGTTGGGAAATCATCATATGACTTTTCCCGCTCTGGGCGGAGCAGAAGGGCGTGTCGCTCTGGGCGGAGCGGAAGGGTACCTAAGCCTGACAAATATTTTGAAAAAACTCAAAGAATTCGAATTCAAAGTCAAATCATTTATTTTTATCATTTATATCAAATAGGCACCAAAGTTTGAAAGTCACGAATCTAAAAGTAAAAAAAAACTCTAACTAAGCATTTGTATGCTTAGTAATAATTAGGCTGATAAATTTTATTAGCACAATGCTAAAAGGTATACATATACTAACTGATCCCTTTTTTTGGTTTGTCTGGAAACTGAATAATGAATAAAACAAACATCAATTAAAAATATTAAATAATTTCAGAAAGTTCTCTTTGGCTTCCCTAAATGTAGTTCATAAGTAGGCGTTTGTCTAGCCGTGCAGTGAATACTGAATACAGATCACAAGCTCAGATAATAGACAATAATCTCTATACCACATTGACATCTGTCAAAATTTTGCGCGCCAAAATAGACTGTATAATGTAGCAGTAGGCACCAACAATGTGTGTCAAAATGATAAAACAGAAAATAACCTGAAACTGTTTATTATTCCGTTATTTACTGTTTTATCTTATAAAAATGTTAGATAAATACTTCGTGCCTTTTTTGACGCGGCTAGACTGCAAATCTGTGTTGAAAACAAATCTTCGAATATCTGGTAAAAAAAAAAAATTTTGGTACTCTCTATGAAAAATAAATAATTATAATAAATACAATAGACGTTGATATATTTAGTAACCTATTCCGCTTGAAGAGCTTCAAGAGTCCGAAAAACCCTGTAAGAAATCGACACGTGTTTCACCTCTCAACGAGGCATCCTCAGGATGACGATAGACCAATTGCAAACCAGAACGCGACGTGTTACCACACCGACCTCTGGACGCGAAGTTCTTGAAGAATAGTCAAGCGGAATAGGTTACTAAATATATCAACGTCTATTGTAAATTATAATGGATTTCCGCAGGGTCACGCCTGAATCAATTAACTATCTATTATAATAAATAAATATCTCTAGCATTAAATACACCACTGTAATGTTTTAATGTAGGTACTGTATGTCATAATGTCCGACTATGTATTAGACTTTTTACTGACTTTTAAGCCCAAAACTGTACCAATACCTACTTATTAAAAAAAAAAATACCTATATATATTTTTATATTTTTTCACCAGCGGCTTCGCCCGACTGACATATTTATAAATTATAGCCTATATTACTCAGTTATAATATAGCATTCAACAGGTAAAAGAATGTTAAAATCGGTCTAGTAGTTTTTGCTGAAAACTGCAAGTTACAAAACTTCTAAGCACTAGAAATATAGGGGTTACAAAAAGTTCTAACTAAGATTTACTTCAACCCGTATGATAGTTAAATAATAGAAATAGCTACCTACTCGTAGTTTTTAAATGCTTTAAAACATTGTAATGCACGTAGTTCCAATAAAGCTGACTTACTTAGTAAGATATATACAGCTTTGCTTACACCCGCTATCTATCTCATTGCGTAACACATTTTCGTAAACGATTAAGACTAATCTGTTTCATTTTGACAGTTCAACAACATTCATTGCGGTATTTACGTTGTTGAGTAGATTTTCTTTTCAAACTTATAAAGTAATTGATTAGCAATCTGTTTCAAAACGATTCAGATTGTGATTGATCCTGTATTACGCAATTAGAGTGCTCATAATATTCCTCAAAGGAGAAGGCACAGAGGTGTACACAAGGCTACACATCAAGCTATACATTTCCAGTATATGCTGACCTCGCCTAGCATCATTGTACTGAAATCCTGTAATTATACAGGATTCGAGATCAGCATAAACTGGAAATGTATATATAGCTTGATGTGTAGCCGTGCGCACCTTATAGTAAATGTACCAATATTTTCTCGCTGCTTGTTAATTGCCCGAAAATGGCAATCCTAACACTGCCTGAAGCAGGGTTCGAACCAAGACTTAACGCTCAGCTGTCGCGTTGGCTAACCAACCAGACAGTTTTTATCCTCCAACACCAGAAAACTTATTCCCTGTTAGTAAAACAAACTCCAGCGAATAACTTTTTTATACATTAGCGCCAACAAAACAGCCAGACAGCCATCAAACAACATTCCTTTTTTTAAATTCCAATACCCTAAAATAACATTCGCAAAACACACGTTCGTTCATGATCAAAGTTAAAAACAAATGCAGCTACAAAGCGTTGTAGTTATGCGGGCGAAAAAACCGATCTTTTCCGCTGACCGACCAATACTGGCAACACTAACGACCAAAGACTAACAAGTCTTTGCTTTTTTTTTTTTCACTAATTCTTTTCGGGCGGTCAAGGAAAGGCGTAATCCTTCTTTTGTTCTTACGTTGCCCGCATTGATTCGGTATTTGACGGTGCTTGTAGTATAACTAAGCCACTTATGGCTTACGGCTGGTTTAGGGATGGGATTTTGTCGATATTCCGTCGACGGTTTTTTGAGCTTTTTGGTTTTTTATCGATTCGCAAAAGTTTTTGTTTTATGTTGACACGAATAAGTTTCGTAGCGTTTTAAAACATGTTTTAAGATTAGAAGTATCATCAAGATTGGCCTTGTCTGGATATTGATTTCTGGACTTTCCTATAATAATAATAATATTATTATTAACCCCAATTTTATCTCTTCACTATGACCTGCTTTTTGTTAATCGGGTTTTTTGCCCTGGATATCAATAGCAAAAGAGCCTTCGTTTTTATTTTAAATATTCGGTTTTAAAAGCGTCAGCATCTTTGAAACTATCGACAAAAATATCGATACGGTCACATCGCTAGCGGTGGCCGGCAGCTTGACCAGAACTTTGGCAAATGAAGCGGGAGAGAAAGCGCGACAAGCTCGCGCGAGGAATGGACACAGAGTATAGAATACACAGAGATCTCAGAGGCTTTTTTCTAAATTCATTCATGGTTTAATCCATGCTACAGATATGAATGGCCAAACGCTACCAAGTCTTGTAATAAGTTCGTTTTATTTGTACCTATTATAAGTTTCGGTAGGACTTCTCCGTGCTTCGGAAGGCACGTTAAGCCGTTGGTCCCGGCTGTCATTCGTGGATCTTTAACAGTCGTTACGGGTCGTCACAAGCCCGAAAGTCTGACAACCCAGTCTTACCAAGGAGTATCGTATTACCCAGTTACTGGGTTGTAGAGGTCAGATAGGCAGTCCCTCCATGTAAAATACTGGTATTCAGCTGGGTTCGGTTAGACTGGAAGCCGACCCCAATATAGTTGGGAAAAGGCTAGGCACATTGATTGACTTCTGTTTTAAAGAAACGGCATTTCTCGTTTACTACCCTATCTAAACAGTTGCTCGTAGAAGTGATTCCCGTTCTTCACCCCATAAACGATTACTAACCGTGCCAGCCGAGGGGAAGGAGCTCGTTAAATAAGAAATGGCCGCATATGTGTCAGCTTTCACTAATCCGTTGTTTGATACACCGAAACTAACGTTTACCTTATAGTCACTAATAAGAGGAAACAATTATATAGTGTACAATAGTGTGCATCGAATAGAGAATAGAATAAGTAACAGATAAAACAAACAAGTTATCTCATACAGTTTTTTTTTTTGCTGTTGTGAAAATCTATAAATTACACTGACCTATACACATAAAGCTTCCGGAATATATTTCCAAAATGATGGTGAAAACCACTTTAAAATCCGTTGCGTAGCTATTTTTCATTATTTCAAGAAGACTACTACTACTAAGGTACTTGATGTACCTCAGACCATTTTGTGCTAAATCGCGTCCACTCTGAAATGACGCGCCCCACTAGCGCATTTTACGCACACGGTTATGCGGTAGCGCGTCATTTTAGAGGGCCTAGACATTAGACAAGTGACAATCGCTTCGAAAGCGTTTCGTATTTCTACAACGACTTTCAACAGGATTGACATAAGCTTTTCGATAGCTTATGTCAGTCCTATACATTTTTACCTTTTCATCGTTATCGCTGATAGAATGTCACTTTGTCTAGGGCCTCAAAGTGGTCAAACTATACAGTCCTTTCAGTGTTCATTCTTCCTTCACTAAGTACTGCATAGGTGCATTACCTACAATCTCTACCTCGCACTTTATTTTCACACCTGTATTTTACAGTTTGTAGTCTCTGAACCGACGCTTAATCTGTGGTCGCAACATAAGTGCATAAGATGTAAGGTCTTGTTAAGTGCAAATGGTCGAAGCTTTGTCAGCCCTCTGTAATCTGCACATTACAATTTAACATTTGCTCAGCAGGGCAACTGAGTAAGCAGCTTGAAATGCTGCGTATTATTTATTTGTTTTAAGTATTTATAGTTTTATTTTGGTAAGCCTACATTAGCGTGTATAACCCTTCCACTGCGTTTTTAATACGTCAAAAATCAAATAAACTTGCAACATGAGCCTCAAGCTAGGCAACTTTGACATCAAAATCAATCTGCTTAGCCTTTTCCCAACTATGTTGGGGTCGGCTTCCAGTCTAACCGGACGCAGAAAAAATATTACCATATAAAAAAAGTTTTTTTAATTTTTTATGCACAAGTATAGCGTCTATAAATGCAAAAAAAAATATTTCAATAAAAAATAAAAGTTTTTTTAATTTTTTTATAAGTAGTAAAATATTCACAAAAAATATTAAATGGATACGTAAAAGAAACACTCTGTACACGCACACTTGTATTTCAACGTAGAAAGACAAGTGTGCGTGTACTGAGTGTTTCATTTCCGTATCAATTTAATATTTTTTGTGAATATTTTACTACTTATAAAAAAATTAAAAAAACTTTTATTTTTTATTGTAATATTTTTTTTGCATTTATAGACGCTATACTTGTGCAAGTTAACGGGAACGCCTTTTGTTAGATTACATAGTGTATAATACGATGTTTTTTATTGGCAGTGGTTAAAAGATTTCTCCTCCCAGACGTGGGGATTCGTTAAGTGTATATCGTGAACGACCACAGGTTTGTCAGCCGTCAGTAATCCGCTACACCCACCGTTCCAAGTAGTTCTTACAAAAGGTTGTTCTTTCACACAACACCTAAGAAAACTTGCCTAGAAAAATACTTCTTACATTAATGGTTTTTACCTTTAATCGCCTTACCTTAAATAAAACTAACTGACGAGAAACTGTTTAAGAAAATAATGTCCTGAACAATTACTTATAGTGTAATTCTTTTATTTTTTTAAAGTGTGTTCAAAACCCGAGCGTGTATTCGGAAAGTGGGCAACGTCGCAAATAGATGTCAAATATTTCGCAATAATGTATGGATATATGAAATATGGCTACCTAGTTTTCTAAAATATTGATTATGAAATGCAATAATAATATCGTAACACCAAATATTTAGTTTTAGATGTAAAAAAAGGATTTGGACAACTTAAATTCAGTGTTATAATTGCAGTTCATTATTAATATTCTTGTTAGTTAGTTAGCGTTATTTCATAGTTCCATACAGTAATATTGCCAAATTAATCAAAACAGCGAAATATTTGACATCTATTTTGCGACGTTGCCAACTTTTAGAATAAACGCTCTTAAAATCTAAAAAATATGAGTGCAAGACGTATACGTAAGAATCCCTTGTTCTTGGCATAGGCGGGCACTTTATCCGAATATATTACTGGATGCACCGATAAGTACCCTCGTAGTGGTATCTGAACGCGTGCGTTTGACAGCTCAGAGCTGGACGTAATGGCGTTTCGTGCCATTTGTTACCGCCTTTTTTGTTTTGATGGCAGCATTGTAAATTTTGACGGCGTTATGTCAAAATTGCTGATCGGTTTGTTTAGAATAGAGATGTGCCTCCGTAAGGCGGAATAAAAAATCGTAATTAAATAATTGCTGGGAATTTAAGATTTAATTTATATTTTTGGTGCGAATGGAAGATTGAAGATCAATGTCTCTTCTTCTATATAAAAATTCTTACTTATATTATTTTTTCAAACGCCCTTATAAGTCTCACAAAATTTGTAACAGTAAAGTTAAGAAATAGAATACAGAAAAACAGTAAGTATGGTCTCAATTACTTCCTCATATAAACTCAGACATGCCAATATATTTTATGTCCATGGAAATCAAAATTAAACGGCAAACGAATAAAACCTCATTGTCTATTAATTCCCGTTCAACTGTGCAATAAAATGCAATTCGCTGACGTAACACAATGAAATGGCCGATAGCTGATAAAGAGGTTCTAAACTCGTAGACAATAAAGACGCTGGTCTTCATTTTAATATCGAGTGTGGACGTAAATGTTGCGATAAAATATTACAAAATGAGGGTTATAGCTACAGTTTCCTAGGAAAGCGGTTCCGTCATAAATATACTTAACGGCCGTCATGCCAATCTGTCATTTACTACTACTACTAGTATTTGACATTAAGGTGGATGCGCTAAGGTAGCCCGCGATGTTCAAATTTTCTTACGTTTTTTGCAATTTGCAGGTCAGTATCAAGTTGCATGTTGATTAAATTATGATTCGCGACCGTAACAAATGTGGATTTACAGAATTATAAACATTAGAATCAGCAATACAACTCTCTAAGTTCATATAAGTGCATTGAATGACTATTTCATGAAATCATGACATTTGGCACTTACGACGTATTGGAAGACAGCCTTATATGTTATTTTGACGTTCGGAAATTGCTGAATCTCAGCTTATTCGAATAAATTACTTGATAATAATTGATTTGATTTTGATATGTTCGAAAAAATTATCTGCTCTTCAACGTAATTAACGCAATGAATGTATTTGAACTGTCAAAATGAAAGTGTTACGCAATTTCCCGCAGTAGTCTGGCTTTCAGATTTTTATTGATGACTATCGTAAACACTCTTATGGTTACTAGACTTCCCTTACCTAACTACCAATTCAAAATGCAACGGTTTCATTGTTCTTGAAATATAGTACAGCAAAATGCAACTTCACGCATCACTAGGCATGGAAAACTGACCATAATCTCTAGTCTCTCCTATAAATCAAATGTTATTAGGGTCGTAATATCGACATTACAGTCAACGAATCGGACTCAGTATTAACTTTTAACACTCCTATCTTTAATATGAAGATTTACAGCTTATTATAATGGCGCCTGTCAAACTGTCAGTTTATGACGGTCGCGCCATAAATTGGCGGGAGTGCATTCGCCATCTTGATTTTACGAATGTAGACGCGTGTTGAGGAAATCACCGTAGATGCTTTGTGTTGATACTCAACGTGTAGGCTATAGTACTTAGTAGAAGTTCGAAGATATTGAATAAACTTTTCTTCGGTTGAATTTAGCCGTAAAGGTTTCCTCGAGACGTTCAGTTAATCTCATAGAGTTGACTTGATTGAGTTCGCAAAGCCAACTAGCTACAGGCTAGCTACTAGCGACTAGCTACGTATTCTAGCTTTCTGACCTTTTAAAGACATAATAGGCGAGCTTTTTGACCCTAAAAAGACATAGAAGAAGGCTTATCGAAGCCGGAAATGCATATGATTTTGCCTTTATAACTACTATATATCGGTTTCGCATAAGACCTGTGCCAAACACAGCAGTGATAGCCTAGTAGTGTGACCGTCGCACTGTTAAGTCATAGGTCTCGAGTTCGAACCCAAGACACGCACCTCTGACTTTCCGGATTCATTTGGATATTGTATAATTATCACTTGCTTTAAAACCGGCGAAGGAAATCATCGTAAGGAAACCGGCATGCCTGAGAGATATTTCTCGACGGCATGTGAAGCCAATACCCACTAGTGTATGTAACCTACCTACTCTTGGTGCACCAAAACCTGCACCTTATACTCTCTATGGTAATGATGCCTCTGATAGCGCCATAGATCAATAATGTGATTATTATATTCTATGCACACTGCGTAGTTTTTTTCTTATTGTACCTTATTTCATTGGGAACGATTACCCTGACAACCTGAGGGCCTAGACAAGTGACAATCGCTTCGAAAGCGTATTTCTACAACGACTTTCAACAGGATTGACATAAGCTTTTCGATAGCCTAAGTCAGTCCTATACATTTGTGCCTTTTCCATCATCGTTATCGCTGATAGAATGTCACTTTGTCTAGGGCCTCTGATTCCTTATCATCCTACAGGATTACCATATAGAAAAGCGGAAAGTGGCAGCATTATGTATGCCAAAAACCACAAGAAACAATCTGTGGCGGTATCTACATCGCCACATGCGAACTACGCATCAAAGACCTGACGTCACACAAAAATCCTGACGTCACATAAATCCTGCATCGCGCAATTAAAGTTTACCGTGCAATGGACATATTAACAAGAACCTAACATCAATCGTTGGGCAGTTGCCCGCCAGACACAACACTCGTCTGGTCGGAGGATCCTCCCTTTTGTATGGTGGATGAGTGAACTTTACACCCTGTTCCTCATACCCCTAAAAATATGTAAAAAGCCTCCACTTTTGCAAAATCTTATACTGCCAGCCGCCTAAAATCTCTCTATGTTCACAGGTTCCGCGCATGCCTCAAGCTTGCAGACACTTCAGTATCAAACATGGTGGGGAAGCTGTTCTTCAACGTCGTCCAGACGAAATGCTTCATCCTCAAGCCTGTCAAGATGTGCACGCAACGCTCATGGTGGGGCAAATGCCTCCGAAGAGGTTACACGAAACAAGCCTTCTTGAGGGACAACCTACCCTACTAGCCTGTATAAGGCCTCTTACCTTTGCCATTTAAAAATAGGCTGTACAAGGTCTTACCTTCGCCTAAAAATTCATTGACAGTTGATATTGTCGATGACAATTATTATTCAATGTTGCCAGTGTTACCAGTTTAATTTTAGGGTAATTTCCCAAAGTGTGGGTCAATGTTAAGAAATATGGCAACGTTGAATTCCTGAGTACATAAAAACGTTCTTAATAATATTTATTTCTGTGATCGTATGAGTAACTTAATGTATTTTTAAATGTTACTATAGATGGGTTCCGTTTCTCATAGAAATTAAATAAATGTGTGTCGAATACGGGTTTCGAATTTAGAAATAAAATGTTTGTTTAAATTGCTGGTCTAATGAGTTATAATGTTTTGTTGTTATTCACACTAGAATATTATAACTTCTGTGTGTCAAATTGGTACTTACTGACCTTATAAAAATGGCAAATGGTACTTTTTCTGCCGAAAAATAATAAATTTGTAAACGGATTTGATTTTTTTTTTCACTTTTGGCCTCATTTTAATTCCTCAGAGACCAGTATTTATTTATTTCTCAATCCGGACTTTACATATTCCTTACTCACTGCCAATTTAATATATTCCATCTGCCAGATATGCCAAGCGAAAATATTCTTTATACTCAGGTGATTTTACTTTTTGCTGGATTTGAAATATTCACTGAATTGACTTTTATTGGTTGTTGATATTCCAATGTTACTATGATAATGATAATGTTGGGTGTTTACAATGTGGAGATGACCATACGACAATAAATGAAAACATTGGCAATACTAATACATAGGAATATTTAGGAACTATCAATTATCCTAACAATTAAATTTAAAAAACCGGCCAATTGCGAGTCGGACTCGCGCACGAAGGGTTCCGTACCATTATCTACAGAAACGAACAAAAAAAATCCCGATTGTTGTATGGGAGCCTCCTTAAATATTTATTTTGTTCTGTTTTTTAGTATTCGTTGTCATAGTGGCAACAGAAATACATCATCTGTGAAAATTTGAACCGTCTAACTATCACGGTTCACGAGATACAGCCTAGTGACATACGGACAGACAGGCGGACGGACAGCACAGTCTTAGTAATAGGGTCCTGTTTTATCCTTTGGGTACGGAATCCAAAAAAGTATTTTTTTCGAACAAACTACTTATTGTTATTATCTATAATAAGTATCCATTATTAGTATTTATTATTTTTCGAGTTATCTATAAATTATGTTGCACCTGCCATGTTTGTCTCTGCATCACCCTAAGGTTGACTGGTAGGAAATGCCTCGGGCATTAAGTCCGCCTTTGTACAGTCGATCAAGCTATTTGATATACAGGCAAAATATATTCATTTTCCGCTACACTGCCAAAATTCATTTTGATTGTGTTTCTAATTCAACTTTTTGAGCTTATGGCTTAGGAGAGTGACGTAAAAGGATTGTTGACTGAAAACACTCACAAAATTGTTTAAACTAGTTGCAAGTTATCTGCCTGTATACCAATAGCTTGTTCGACTGTACAGTATTTTTTTACTTGGCCATAAAGTTTTAATAAATAAATCAATAATATTGTAGTTTGGCCGACTATGGGCTTTCTCGATCAGTTGGCTAGCTGTGTGTAGTGTTTCATTTAATTTTTGTAAGTAGACTGAGAACGCCATTAAAATATATTTCGTTCAAATTTATTGTCGTCTCCACCTTGTATTACAGCATCGTCTCAATTCTACAATACTTCTATTTTAGCAAAATATTAGATATGTACTTATAACACTTGTTTTATTATAAAAGACTGTTTTCGCTTAGCTTCCAACTGGGACATTCGGATTATTGTTTTTTTTTAACTGTAAATATGTAATTATACAAAACAAATTGACTCTATTTATTTGTCTACGAAAGTTATCCACAAAATAATAAAAAAATACCTCTTGTGAGAATAAACTTTCCGAATTTCAAAATGATAGAGTTACATAAAAGTAATGCAAAAGGGTGATAATATAGGCAACTGCTGGCAAGATTAAAAAAAATACAGAAAATAGAAACAAAAAAAAACGTCTGTCTATTTTGTCTATGTCATCCAAATATTTGGCAATAAAACTTACTAGATTTAGCAGACTTGTAGATATTATAGTAATATCTCAGGTGAACCCGGGAATAGACTTGTATTGTATAACAAACAGGCTTTAGAACTATTTCTGTCAAAAAGAGAAAAGTTTGTTTTTGCGTATTGTGTCATTCGGTCACAATAAAATGAATAAAGTATAGAGAATTTGACAGATTAGTCCTATAGCCATTATTAATAACTCGGTCTAATCTCAATAATAGTGTATAAAGTATATTATTAATAGAATAAAAAGTAATATATTTAATTTAAATTATTTAACCGCTAAAAACTTTATTTTTATGAGAATAACTTTCACAACATTAAATGTTCATTTTTATAGTCAAAGGCCAATTTTGGGATTGACGTAGTATGCCCACTTTGCCCAGGAATACCTTTAAATATACTATCCCTGTAGCGCCCCTAGCGGTGTGAATTGAAACTATTTGCTTTATCAACCTCCTTTTAAAGACTAATTTAGTGCCAAAAATAATCAAAATCTTCCATTTTTCTCCAAATATTTACATATACATTTCATATCCCATACGTTTTTAGCGGATTATAGTTGTAAGAAAGGCGTGCGAAGTTCCTCTATTCGACAATATGGATGTTTAGTCAAATAAGTATTTTGTGATTCTCACATGTAGATGTTTTAAATGTTAGTTGTAGATTAAATAAGTAGCACAAGCAATAATTTCTAATAAAATTGAAGAGCCTGTAGATGATTACTAATAAAATGTTGTAGAAATAAATGCAATATTCTGGGGGCCTAAACCGGCCACATTAGCAATTCCTATAAAAACAGTTCATTTCCTTAATCCCAGCTGTCATTAGCAATAACTCTAATTTGACATAAAAGCCATTCATAATTTGTGGACCATTTTACGAATCGCCATAGAAAACTGTCAAAGATGAATTATTTCGTAATATTAATTACACGCAGATCATATTATGAATTGTCAGTTTGTGACATTTTACGATGATTCATAATATTTTCATATTAAAGTGACCGTTTGATAGTGACACCCCCTGTACTGTTTTACGGATTTAATCTTTCGGGATTGTACATTTTTAGACTCGTTTGTACATTTTTAGAGGTCGTATGGCCAGTTTCTTCATCAAAACTAACAGACAAAGTTACAGTCAACTGTTCATCCGCGCTTTTGGATTTACAACCTTCGCCTCAGTGCCGAGGATTGAAAATACAACAGTGCAAAAGAAAAGTTGACTGTCTGAATGTGTCTAGCGAAATTTGGACCTATGTATAGTCAACCTGGGTAATTGCATATGCACGGGGTAATTTGAAACAGAAATTGCAACACTGATCGTCACCCCTTGCATTTATTGCCTCACCGTGAAAACTTAGGTGAACTGAGCTGTCAGCTGATATTTCACCCGATGCTAAGGATTGGCGCTATTGACAGCTCTCTTCACCGAAATTTACACGGTGAGATGTTTACAGAATATTTCGGCTGTTATCGATACCTACCCCCAGATTCAGATATTCGAACAGCACACTCAGACCAAACAAAAAACCAAGACAGCGCTGCGAACAATACAGTGAAGCATGCCAAAACTACACCTCCGCTCTGTGCATACACGGTCACACGCACTTATTTACCATCAAACTACACCTCCGCTCTGTGCATACACGCTCACACGCACTCATTTACAATCAAACTACCTACACCTCCGCTCTGTGCATACACGCTCACACGCACTTATTTACCATCAAACTACACCGCCGCTCTGTGCATACACGCTCACACGCACTTATTTACCATCAAACTACACCGCCGCTCTGTGCATACACGCTCACACGCACACATTTACAATCAAACTACACCTCACTAAGTGCACACATGTTTACGAAACCGGCCTCACGTCACTGTTGACAGCGCTGTCTTGGTTTTTTATTTGGTCTGAGACCGCACAATGATTTTCTATTGCTTATCATTTGCTCATTGCAGCTTTAAATAAAACATCTAAGTTACAACATTGCAACATAATATCTACCACTTTTTAACCGACTTCTTCAAAAAGGAGGAGGTTCTCAATTCGTCTGTATGTTTTTTTTTTTTTTTGTATGTTTGTTACGCCATTACTCCGCCAATTAATCGATTTTGATGATTCTTTTTTTGTTTGGTAGGTCATGCTTCCGAGGTGGTCCCATATAAATTTTATTAACTTTGCTTGCGTAATTTTTGAGTTAGCTTCAATATTACGTATTTTTCCCACTTAGTTTATCTAGACGATATCCTGTTTGACTCCTTCACTGTTATTTACATAGCAGGTAGTGGTATTCGGATTTGTATGGGGTAGGTTACCCACCACAACTAAAAAGTGAAAAATAAAAACTTTTAACAAAAAAAAAACAACCGACTTCCAAAAAAAACACAATTGTTTTTTTTGGAAGTCGGTTGTTATTTTTTTGGAAGTTTTTATTAATTATAATATCATTGGGGGGAGGGTTCTGTTCGCATTATTTATATCTTTTTCAATAGCCTGGACTTCACCAATGTATGTAACAATGTAAATAATAATGTATGTAGTATGAATGCATGCTAGTGATGTGAGAAATCGTTTTAATATTATAGAGAACTTTTATTTTTGTTCCGATTATTGTAACTGATGAAATAAATAAAAAATATCTTGCAAATAGTTATGCTGTTTTGATTTGCCTCCTTACCTCTGGAGTCTGTTCTAAAAGTATCAACGAAAATGAAAACAAATGGATTATAAAACGTACTTGTGGATGTCAATATGTAGACTACTTACAAATAGAGTGAAGATCATATTTTGAATAATATTAAACGCGAAATTCTAATTTAAAACACCATTAAGACAGGAGGATTAAACAACATTATTGGAAAAAAATTGTCGGAAGAAGATATTATAAACCTGAAACCTTCTAAATACAGATGAATGAAACTAATTCCCTTTAAAGAGTTATACTTAAGAATTGAAAAGAGTTTGTTTACACTTTCATCAGTAACATTTTGAACAGACCATACGACAGTCGTATGAAAATCGTGAATAATAATTCATGGTAATAGGCATTGGAACCAGCGTGCTACAGAACTTCGTAGCCAAACAGCTACGTCGTAGACAGGGTCTACAAGATTACTACGATAATCATGAAGTAAAGTAAGTACCCATAGATAGGTTTTTTTTTAATATTTTAACAAAATATTCATAAAAAGAAGCCAGTGAATACGGATAATTTCCTTCATCGTACCTAAATCAATGTGGTTTAGAAAAGTTCAAACAAAATTGTGCATAAAGTCACAGAAAGAAAAATGTTTATATCGACGTGTTCGTCGTTTGGTACAAAGGTTGCAACGTCCCATTTTGCGAATTTCAATGTGGTTTTCAACCTGCAACCACTGCACGTAAGTAATGAACACGCACCTTCTTATGGATCTATGTAGAAGCGTGCAGTAGATACACATTCGATTTTTTTTCGATAATATACAGCGTTCGTCGTCATCATCATCATCAGCCTATAGCAGTCCACTGCTGGACATAGGCCTCTCCAATAGCACGCCATTCAGCTCGATTCTCGGCAGCTCTCATCCAGCTGCTACCAGCCACCCTGCGAAGATCGTCGCTCCACCTAGCCTGAGGGCGTCCTACCTTACGTTTGCCGATTCGCGGTCTCCACTCAAGAACACATCTATCTACCCCAACGGTCATCGCGTTCGTAATACTCGAGAAATAAGTCGTACCTATACGACAAAACAAAGGTTCGTACAGTCGAACAAGCTATTTGGTATACAGGCAGATAACTTGCAACTACTTTAAACAATTTTGTGAGCGTTTTCAATTGTCAACAATCCTTTTACGTTCCTCTCCTAAACCATAAGCTCAAAAAGTTACAATCAAAACGAATTTTGGCAGTGTAGCGGAAAATGAATATATTTTGCCTGTATATCAATTAGCTTGTTCGACTGTAGGGACTATACAAATTTACACGCATTTTCAAAAGTTTACTATTGAAACTAGGTAATACATAATCACTTACCTTACGTAGGTACCGCAAACACATTACAGCAGTCTTCAGGAGCAGCGCGGCACCCGTAGCATCTACAGCTACCGAATTCTGGAACAAAAAATACCTTCCTGAAATCTGACACTATTCCAAGGCAGTTTGGTTTTATTACCTTTGCCTGTTTGAATTCAAATTACAACAACATTTTGACAGACGTCGAGTCGCCCTGTGACGCGCGATTTTTTAAATGAGGTACTTTTGGCGGCAAAACAACTTTACGTATTTTCATAACTTTCTTCTTGTAAGTATTTTAATATTAGATAAACCAACTAAAGACCAATTAAGAATAACTTACCGAGTACATCTTATCCATTTCTCTAGTCTTTAGATCACTTTACACACACACAATTCACTCTTGTATTGTACACACGGCTACACATTGATATAAATATTTTTTAACTCATGCGGCTACATATCAACCAATTTCCAGTATAAGATGATTTCGCATTGTATAGGATTTCCGTACGATGAGAGGTCAGCTTAAACTGGAAAAGTATAGCTTGATATGCAGCCGTGTGTACCTTTCTGGCCTAAATAAAATATTAACGATTAGGGTCAATATCTGGCAAATCTGGACAAATATACGGTGCATTGACACAATCTTGAATTCTTGAGATACACACATCACAATTTTACAATACACAATTCACATTATTTCACAATTTTCACATCGCGTTCGCGCCGGTTCGCGCGCAACCGTGCTCAAAATTTTCCGTCTGTCATTACTGCCAAAATTGCCAAATTAGTTTTTTTTTTTTCTGGACTAACACCGCCTCATCATATTGTCTATTTTTTTATTTAATTCTCAATTTGAATTTTATTGAACCAAGTGTTTAACTATTGCAACTTTACACCACCTCAGCTTAATTGTGTACTTTTTAATTCTCATTTGGAATTGAACCAAGTTTTTAACTATTGCAGTGTTTGGTAATGCGGTTGATGCAATCAATTAAAGAAATGAAATGAAATGACAGACAGACAAATGAGTAACAGTAGGTAATAAAAAAAGCAGCTGGGAACTCCTTTATGACGATGACCTAATGGAAAGCGATCGTCGCGATCATTTTTAACCGAATTCCAACTAGTCTGGAACTACTACTACAAGTCTTTTTGTAGTATACTATAGACGTAGAAGTACTCGTCGTTTCTCGTTAGGCTACGCACGCTACTCGCCGCTAGGTGACGCTAAATAAAAAAATACTCAATCGGTATGAAATGTTTATTACATTTAGGAAGGAACGTAAAACAGATAATTCAGACCATATACACATCACCATCTTGATGTTTCAACAACAAAACGTTTTCTCCGTCCTTCAATTCATACTCAACCTCTTTTAAAATATCGATTTTACCGCCATCTGTCTCCGTAACCTGAACTAATAAGTTCTGTTCGATGTTTTTGCTTTTAGCCTGTTTGCCGTGCTTCGCCGCTAGATGCCGACGTAGTCCTCTCACTCTTGTATAGGTGGCACCACAGTGTTCACAAGGATGAGATTCTGAACGGACGTGTGTTGACGAAATGTGCTCTTCTAGGCTTATTTTGTATCCGAATTTCTTGGTGCAGATTGTACACTGAAAATATATAAATTGATGGATTACTATGTCGTTTTATTTGCCCTCTGCTCCTGTGAAAATAGACAATAAGAAACTGTGAAAATAGAAAATAGGCAAGTTTTGCCAAGCTTATGAATACATACCTCATATTTCTTAACACCGAGATGTCTTCTGCGATGTGCACGAAGATTCGAGCTTGAAATACATCTTTGTGGGCACATGTCACAGCTGTAAGGACGCTCACCAGTATGTTTTCTGCAACAGGAGAACACACGTCACCTGATGGTAATTTGCCGCCAATGGACCAATACCAGAGGCATCCCAGGTGCATTGCCATTTCAAAGTCAAAATCAAATAATTTATTTCAAACTAGCTGTGCCCGCGGTTTCACCCGCGTAGATGTCCATCCCGTGGGAATATAGGGATAAAACGTATCCTATGTCCTATTCCAGGTCATGTCTACCCGTGTGCTCATCTTCTCCTCTCTAAAGTAGGGAACGTCGCGGAGGCACGGCGCCCGGCGTCGAACGGTTCGCGTATTGCATTTTTATATCGTGATCTTCGAAATTAAATGTCCGATTCGAATGAATTAAATAGTATTTTACTGCTACATAAATACCCTTGATGTTAAAACTATTTATTTGAATAAAAATTAATATTATGTCGATAAAACTCCTTCGCAAATAATGCATTAACTTCGAAAAAATTTGACTACCATAAAAAAGGTTATAGTGAGTCAATCTTAAAAGATAGAAATATGCTGTCGCGGACTTTTTTTTAGAACTTTTAAAGAGGTACAATTCCAACATAAATAATATTTGCGTAACTTAAACCGTTTACGCAGCGCACGCAACGGAAGCTCTCAAAAAGGAATAATTTTTCCCGTTTTTGCAACATTTTTCATTTATGCGCCGCTCCTATTGGTCGTAGCGTGATGTTATATAGCCTATAGCCTTCCTTGATAAATGGACTATCCAACACAAAAATATTTTTTCAATTCCAACCAGTAGTTCCTGAGATTAGCGCGTTCAAACAAACAAACAAACTCTTCACCTTTATAATATTAGTATAGATAGGCACATAAAAGGCACTTTTGAATGTCAAAATTAACAAGAAAATAGAATGCGCCCCGCGGTTTCACCGGCGTAAGTCTCGATCCCGTGAGAATATCGGGATAAAAAGTGTCCAATGTCCTTCTCCAGGTCATGGTCTACCTATGTGCCAAATTTCATCCTAATCCGTTCAGCCGTTTTAGCGTGAATGCGTAACAAACAAACACACAAACTCACTTTCGCATTTATAATATTAGTTAGGATAGGACTCTAGTTGCCCCTTCCAAAAGGTAGTTTCGTAAATTCATATGGAGAAGAATAGGCAAAAAAACTCGCAACGTTACTCTTTTAAAATGTTTAACAATATTTTACATAAGTATATTAATTTCAGAGACAAACCTGAAATGTCTGTAATTAAACTGGGAGCCATACCTTTCAAATTACAACACGGCAATGCTGTTTAGCGGCAGAAAAATTATGGTTAAGTAGTTGGAAACCACGCGCGTGCGAAATCGACTTTTAAGTCATGGACATTAGTCACAAATTGCAATGATTGTCGCAATTGCTTGTTAAATGTAACAACTATAGTAGTCATTTTCTGGATTAACACCTTGTCAAATAACATAACTGGATTAAGAAAGAAACACCTAGCACCTTTCCGTAACCATACTTCCATATCATATTCCGGCCGCCGCCGCCGCGCTGATAAAATGCGTTCCTGACACCGAATTATGTGTTTTGCGAATTTGACCCTTATTACTACTAGTAATTATTCAATTATAAGCTCAGTCAGCAACGCATTCTGTCGACTGCCAGACTCAAATGTGGAAGTAACTGTCTATTGGTCTGTTACCTTTTCACTCCTAAATGGCTGAACAGATTTGGATGAAAGTCAGACGTAGGATAATTTTTTAACCCTGTAGTATGTTACTGTGGGGTGACTTCCGACTTACACAGGGTCGAAGTTGTGGACAAAAGCTAGTGTTGGTAAAAGTGAATCACGTTTTACGTTACCATTACCTACCTAATGTGCACGGTCAGTGAAGATCGCTGAGTAGCTCTAAACTCGCAGTGTGGGCACTGATGACTCTTGATTCCTGTATGAGTTAGCTTATGTTTGTGTAGATAATCCTGACGAGTGAATACGCGCCCGCATATCTGAAGAATAAACAAAAGAGAATTGTTTTAATTTGTTTGTCTAATAGAATGTTTGTCCACTTTCCATTATTTCTAACAACAGCTCCATCCTTGCATTTTCTCAACTATGTTGAGGTCGGCTTCCAGTCTAACCAGATGCAGCGAAATACCAGTATTTTAGATGTGAGCTACTGCTTATAAATCACCACAACCAAGTTACTGGGTAATACAATACCTCTTGGTAAGACTGGTTTTAGTTCTGACAACACACAGCCAATACTCGCCTTGTAGTGGAGTTGCAAATTATATGTATACCATCATGTAAGTGCCAACTATAATTACTTATCTGGCAGATAATTTTAATCATGATACAGAGAATTCCCTGATTATTTTTTGAGGATAGGTAAATATTGTTTAAGGCCGAGATCAGGAGAAGAAGTCAGATGAGCAATTGGGGGAGTCCTATGTCCAGCAGTGGACTGCAATAGGCAGTCAGGCTAAAGAAAGATGCATCCTACTTGTAAATAAGACAAATCTTACATCACAAACAAAATTCTTCTCCTTTTCATGTTCAGTCATATGCAATTTCAACAATTCCTTAGTCTTAAACAATTTTATACACTTGCCACACTTAAATATATGTTCTGGCAACTCCGTCAAAGTATTGTGTCTATGGTCTCGCATATGATACTCATACATGCACCTCTTTGGCAGATACCGGTCACATATTGTACATTTATATCCATCTTTCAAGCCTTTACAGAAATTCACTTCATGACTTATTCTTGTTTTTCGACTTTTGAAACGTTTTTCACAGCCAAAGCATTTGAAGAGTGTTCCATTGTTTTCTATGCCATGTAATTCTGAATTATGGTGGGATAAGTTCTCTATAGTATCTAAGTCTATGCAGCAAATATTGCAGTAAGTAGGTGACCGTTTGTGTAGATACTTTTTTCGGACTTTTGAATTGGTTTTCAATTTCTTTTCAGTCTCTGGTTCTTCATACTCTAAATTATCATCAAAATAAGTATCTATTCCTTCGTAAACATCGTCTATATCTTCACTTTTTATATCATCAGATGTTAGATCTTTAATTTTAGACTCTTCAAACCCTTTCAGCAGAATTTCTCGTAACTTAACATCAGTCTCCTGGCAAAATGTTTTGTAACAGTAAAATCGCTTAATTTCGTTGAAACAGTTGACGCAAACCTTATTTAGGTGGATATCACCTACTTCTATGTGTAAACAGTCTTTTATTAAATCAGCTAAGCAGGTTTCTGCGGAATTTTCAGAAAGTTTCAATAGTATTTCGATGTCTGCATTTTTGTTCCAGCATAATCTGCAAACATCTTCATGGGAGAAATATTCGTAGTTGTACAATTCACTATCGGTCGAAATCTGGCACCAGTGCATGATCTACAACTTATTTTATTGATAAATACACAAAAATAAAAAATAATTTGACCACAGAAAAAAGCTCGCTTTGTTGATGATTTTGACATATCAGTTGTCAAACTCAAACTCTCTGCACTTCTGTCAGTCAACGTGAATGCTGCCACATTAAATAATTTAAAACAAAAAATAATCGACTGCGGTTTTGTATGCCATAGGAATTTAGCTCACAACGCTCACAATCACAAGATTCATAGGTCATTTTTTCGGCCCATATAAGGATTGCATCTAGTAGAGGCAAAGACATCAACCACGTTAAAAATATTCCGCAAGCGACATCTTTTGTCTCATAGTAGAAGTAACTTACATCGAGTATTTTTCTATTTATAGCAAAATGAAATCAGGGTTATTGAAACTCGTCTGCAGCCTATAGCGAAATACATGCGAACTATTTATTAGATACGCCGCTACTAGACATAACATAATAATAATAATAAATTGAACTTTGTAAACACAAACGGGTACCACGTACCAGCGACAGAAGTAACTAAATTTAATTTATACCATAGAACTTTACGGCAAGCAGAGGTGCGTCTACAGACCTAGACATTTCACAAGTTATTTGTTAAGTCCCATGTAGTACCTATATAAGAAGCAAGCTTATTGGATTGCCATCAACCATACATAAATGCAGACTCCGGTCTGCTACTGAGAATTTTCTGGTGAAAAACCCAAAAGCACTGCCTAATCCCGGAATCAAACCCAGGAGGCCTTGGGATACTGACTCCAGCAATTTCGCTTGCGACCACTGGACTAACGAAGCAGTCCATTTATAAAGCGGCCGGACACGTAACAATAAACTTGCGCAAGTAGGTATTTATGTGTGGGCTGAATTAGCGCAAGTACCTATCTGAGACATTTCTGGGATACATGCAGACTTATGCAAGTACCTACATCGTTAGTTGTCTGGCCTGCATGATATTATAACGCCGCGTTTCCACTAGGCAACATTTGGCGCGCGACACGTGACGCTCAACATGTACGGCAACGCTGCACAACAGCGCGCGACGTTGCCAGCTGGCGCGCAACATGACGCGCGGCTTGTTGTTTGTTAGAAGCGTAGACGGACAACGTTGTTCAACAAAAGTTCCGCGCTGACTTTCAACATGTTGGGCAACATGTTGCGGGTCAATTGTTGCCTAGTGGAAACGCGGCTTAATGGTACACTGGTACACACGGCTACAAATCAAGCTATACCTACATTTCCAGTTTATGCTGAGCTCGCATTGTATAGGATTTCCGTACAATGTGAGGTCAGCTTATACTGGAAATGTATAGCTGGATGTGTAGCCGTGTGTACAAGGTGCCGAAGTACCTACACTGAAATACGATTTTACGAAAAACATCCTCCGATTGTGTCTGATAATGGTATGAAGCTTGTATTCGAAGACATCGCAAAGGTGGATAGATTACGGCCCATTCCTTGTCACAGAGAGACGGCTTGTGTCCCAATGGGAACATCATAGACTAATCATGCAAGTTAAATCTAGTTTGAAATGAGAACATCAGTAATTAGTGCATAGATTTAATGTTGATAATCAACAAACTGTTTAACGTAACTTAACTTATTAACTATACTTACTATAAACATTTAGCACTTAATTCTAAGTAACATTTAAACTATGTATAGTACTTAGATGCCTACACAAAAAGTTTAAACAATTTTTTTAAGCGCCGAAATTTGCAAGACTTTTTGCGCAAAGTCAACAAGATTTATGTCGATAAAACTTGAAGTAAGGTTACTTGCTGCGTGGTAATTTTCAGCAAGCTAACTTGCAGCATGGCATGCAATAAGATATATAACTTGCAGCAAGTCAACTTGCTGCAAGTAAATGTTTCCATGGTGCAAGTAATTTGCACAAAAATAAACTAGTGGACTCAGCGCTTTAGATAGATTTTAAGATGCATTGCTTATGTTAATAGGTTCAAAAGATGCGAGCGCAGATTTAAAACAAAAAAACCGCCTTGATACCAATGTTAAATGGGCAGTGAGGTGAAGCAATAAATTGGAATTAAATAACCATTAACTTCTTTCACGCGATGACTTTTGACCCTCTGAAACTGGCTCATGCAAGTAAATATAAAAAATTCACATCGTATTTCAGGGTTCCATAAAAAATCATTTTGTTGATTATACGCCCGTCCTAGCGACAGGGATGCTTTGCAAGGATTTTAAGATATCTTTATTTTATGAAGGTTTAAATGTGTGTTGGTATTAAACACATACCTAAACCTTCCGGAATAAATTCTCTAAATGATAGTGAATACTGCATAACAATCCGTTGCGTAGTTTAGAATCACGATCACGATCAACACGCGTCACGCAGACGGACACGCAAACCGATTTTAATTTATATTTTATGGAAGAAAAGTTTACTATTTGACAATCAAGATTATTATAATGAGAGGCCCGTTAAGCGCAGGATACATGACTAAGGCAAATCAATTTGTACATTTTGATAACTATTATATTTCTCAAGGCAAATCGCACAATGATCGTTCTAATAGTATCTAATTATATAATATATTTGAACAGCACCTGGCTGGAAAGTCCCGACTCCACGATTGGCGCCAAATCAAAAAAGTTAAAAACTTAACTAAGAATTTTACAATAATACAGGCACTATTTCAGGACAGTAGCTAGTCTAAATGGCTGAATATGAAAAAACCCGTATTAAAAATATAAAAATATGCGAAAACTTCATCTTTATTCAACGACCATAGACTTAATTAATCTAGCGTAACCTATTTATTTATAGACTTTATGGAGGCAATTGATTAAGTATTTTCTATCCTTAACAGGCAGCTTAGGTTATTAAAGTTCATATCATTTCAACGGCACAATAATGATTGAAGAAAAGACAAAAAAACATGGAAAACAGAAATCTTAATGATTCTGAAATAAAAATTAGCTTAAGCTAAATATTTGCTAACTATTGCTAGAACATCGAGACAATAACAGAAATGTGTATCTAATATTTAAAAAATGGGTCACTGGCTTAAACATAGTTTGTTTTCATACTCAAATATAGGTCTGTATATTTACTTCACATAGCAACCGACAAAATAACGTTTCAATTATTTGCTTAAAAAAATATTTTTTTTTCGCAAAAACGAAACGTCACTAGACAAACCATAGAAAAAAAAACGCGCGAAACTCGTTCTCAACATATATCCGCACAAAATATAAATTGTTTTATTTCTATCTAATTCAGCTTATTTAAAATTCTCAACTTATAATCTAGATTATGGTACAGGTTTTTGTTATTCGTCTGCCCTCTCCTGGTCTCGGTCCTTCTTTTTCTTTTTCTTCTTTTCCTTGCGTACTGATGTATCAGCCTCTGTTGTTGTTTCAGCTTCCATGGTGGCGTCACCAGAGCCGTCCTCCGCTCTGTAGAAAACAAAGAAAAACATGATAATGAAAAATAGTCATTTAAAAAAAGAATGTTGTGATTCCATAGAGTCAAAGAAAACGCAATAAAACTTTTCAAGAAAAATTGGGCAGAAGTTACAAATTCCGCATGACACTATGCTTTTATACTAATAATATAAATGTCATCCAAACACAAACACAGTCAATCACGCGCGCCTTTTGTTTAGTGTATTGTAAATGTTTTTAGCAAATAATACCTCATACTAGTGTTTTTCAAGACAACTGGGTCAGTAATACATAACTTTACTGCCATTTCTTGACTTTAACGCTACCTACTGGCTTCAAATACAGATGTTTTTATTCATAGTTTATTAAAAAAGAATCTGATAAAAATGTAAACAAATGGATCAGAAAAAGTACCTGTAGATGCCAATTTATAGTTCAAATACTGTTATTTAAAAAATAAGTGCTATGATTTGATTATCTGAATACTTGAGACCCGAAATTCTAATTTTAAATCACCTTGAAGTTGTTTCTCATTTAAGAATTGAGGTTAATTTTATATAACCTCAATATTTTCATCGATGATTATTCAATGAAAATGTATGTTATTGAAACAATAATTGTTAGAGAAAGTGGTGAGATATATAATTGGAAAGTTCTAAATAGAGATGAATGTATTATAAATTCCCTTTAGTGAGTGATTGCGCACGAATTTATCTTGAACAGTTTGATTACGCTTAAGTCAGATACTTTTTGTTCAGACCATACCTTCCAATAGCTAGTTTTTTAGTTACTACACTATCTGTTCTACTGAAGTCTGCCAGTATGGAGATATTAATAGACATTGATAAGATAATAATAAATAAATAACTATATGTGGTGTTAACTATATGTAGTGTTAACTATATGTGGAACATGCAAACAATTGGAGTCACAACTTAACCTACTTTGGAATTGGAATAAATATTTAACTGTATGGCTGACAGATGTTGAATTAAGAACCCAGATGATTGGTTGTCTAAAACTCATCTACATTTAGGCCAATATTCTAGAATGATTCTCAGTTTGATTTACAAAAGAGATTCTGAGATTTCTGATATCTAAAATAAACATTTTCCATACCTATGAGTAACTCCACTTGCATAGTGCATACTCTCTGCAAGTAAAGTTATGGGTACTTGCAGAGAGTATGCAAATAGAGTTAGCATGTCATTATACCATAACAACTTCTGATTGGTGATACTTGCAGACTCTTGTGCAAGTTACAGTCATGTGTATTATGTGCTTTAGTTTTGTCCTAGAAAAGTATTATTTTAAAACAAGAAATGTATACTTACACAGCCTCAGGCGCTTCACTGTCTCTCTTCTTTTTCTTCTTCTTCTTCTCTGACTTAACTTCTACGGAGTTATTAGGGTCATCCGCATTCGCTGTGCTGGCTGTCCTCTTTCTACCAACCTCATCGGCATCCACATTTCCATTCTCACTCTTACCCTTAAAATCAACATAACTATTCAGCCATTCTGATGGGGTATTTTCATTCGGTTTGCCAAATTTGTCCAGTTTTCCTTGCGAAATCAACTGTTTCTTGTGTGAAGCTTTTGGTCCTAAGCCCCACTTTCTTGGGTATGTGTCTCTTTCCATGATTACTCTTTTCAGCTTAGCTGCGACACCGTGGTCGCAGGATGCCATGGTTGACGTTGTCATTAATGCGATTGCTAATGCAACTGCTTCCCCTTTTGTTGTGACTATGACAATTTCTTGATCTATTTCGATACCGTCTTCGTACCTCAAGATACCGGGTAGTAGGACCTTAGCTCCGTAGCAGACTGCGTTAACTGCACTGTCTTTGATAAATATTCTCTTGTGAGATATTAGTAAACCTTCCAAAGGTTTGATTACTCTTCGCAGGTAAGTCTCATCCTTGTGGTTTTCGTATGCCCATTGTGCGTCTAAGATGTCATGCATGGTAACCATGCCTTCTTGTTCTCCCTGGATGCCAGAGCGGACTCTTCTGAGCTCAATCATCTGCCCACCGACACCAAGCATTAATCCTAAGTGTACACACATGGTACGGATGTAAGAACCAGCTTCACAGCTGACCCAGAACACACCAATGTTGCGTTCCTTGTCGAAGTCAAGGAGTTTGCTGTCATACACTGAACGGACACGAAGCTGACGTTTGACAGCCGAAATAAGAGGTGGACGTTGGAACAGCGCCCCGCGCAATTTCTCAAGTCCTTGAGTAACTTTCTGGACATTTTCGACGGCTGAATGTAAGCTGAAGACTGCGACGTACTCCTTACCAGCGTTCTGCTGAGATTTGACGAGTCTCGTCGCGCGGTCAATGCACACGATCAAACAACCTGTCACTTTAGGGTCCAACGTGCCCGAATGACCAGTTTTCTCGACTTTCAAGATGCGTTTTATCCACGAAACTACCTCGTGCGAGCTTGGGTTGCTGGGTTTATCGACGTTGATGAAGCCAGCCTTCACGTATTCAGCAATCGGGCGCTTCAGTGGCGAGTGACCGAATGGAAGCGGCGTGTAGTGGTTTGTGCGCACATTGAGACGATCAAAATTCTTCAATAACAATGGCCAATATGCTGTATCCAACTTTGTTACCGCTTCTGTAGGCTCGATTTTGAAGTCCCCTAGCTTCTGGAATGTGCCTAGGGATACTTGATCCTTGACTTTTTTCTTTTTCTTCTCCGAAAACACTTCTGCGCCGGGTTGCAAAACCTCCGTCATTTTCGATTAGTGACTTGTTTCTTTCGTGATTACGCACTGTACTCGTTCGACACGATATTTGGGTCAGCCCCGCGTGCCAACCGTTACTATTGTTTGTAAATTTTATTGTAAAACGCACAAACAAAGAGCCGACACGTGCAATGTTAATTTTTAGGTTAGCTTCAGCTTCACCTTCAGTCAACCAACCAACTCGAGGTTTTACTTTTATTTTGGAAATAAACTCACCACCAGGTGGCGCTCGACCGACTAGTATGGTGGAGCTGCCAAGTTGCCAACTGATAGACAATGATTTTGTTCGGATACATTTTAGTTCTAGACTTTTAATGTAGTTACAGATTGATTTGTATAGAGAAAAAAAAAAGACAGATGATGATACAATTTATTATTTAGGTAATTATCCAGTGCGTGATACAGATGTGACACAGAAATAATAGTTTTTCCAAAATTTATCAACGCGACTGACTATCTGAATTTACAACAACTAAACTAAACTCCATTCCATTACCAACATAAAGAAATCATCTGTCATGTTGTGAGTGAGTGAAGCATTGATACGAAAAGCGTGTTATTATTTTAGTTTTCTAGTTTTTTTTTAGATACTAATCGAATAAAATAGAAAAATGGCAGGCGTATTATTCGAGGACATATTCAATGTAAAAGATATAGACCCTGAAGGCAAGAAATTCGATCGATGTAGTCGTTTACATTGCGAATCAGAGTCGTTTAAAATGGACCTTATTTTGGACATAAATTCGTGGATTTATCCAATGGAACTGGGTGATAAGTTTAGATTAGTGCTTGCTACAACTCTCAGGGAGAACGGTTATCCTGATGGTGGTGAATGGAACCCTCTAGAAACGGAGGGAAACCGCGCCGACAGTTTTGAGTATGTCATGTCAGGAAAGGTTTACAGGTTAGTTTTATCAACACTGTTTTATGACCAAGTATTATTCTATCAGTACTTAGAGTCAATCAATCTGCCAAGCCTTTTTCCAACTATGTTGGGGTCGGTTTCCAGTCTAATCAGATGCAGCTGAATACCAGTATTTTAAATGGAGCAACTGTCTATTTGACCGCCACAAGTTCCACAACCCAGTTACTGGGTAAAAAGATACCCCTTGGTAAGACTGGTGAGACTTTTGGTCTTCTGGCTACCCCTAGCGACAATAAAAGATATTAACATGCTTCCCAAAACATGGAAGGGTCTCAAGATGTAATGGATGGTAACCCATTCATGAACAGACCCCGACACACGTAACTTTACCTCCGATCGGCCTGCTGCTGTTATCATTTAGCCCAAGCACATCCTCTTTCAGTACTAAGAGTATTTGATTCTATAAAGGATGGCTATCTTATTCTCAGTATTTTGTTTTTAGAAGGGAGTCTGTTGAAGTATTCAAGCAGTTTTCAAATATTGGACATGAAGGGCTTTACCACAAAAACAGACACTGGTTCAACCCAAGTTTAATGTCAAACTCCATACAGAAATGTCATTTAGTTGTTAATGTCAGTTTAGTTTTTAAACAGTTATCAGAAATAGGTCCGATGGTAATTAAGCCATTGATTAAATTAAAACTATTACAAGTTAGTTTTAGTTCTGAGAAAAAACAGTGTCTATATCTCCCAACAGTGAATATAATGTAATCACATTAATTTGGTATAACAGTAGAGAGATTCTGCTGCCTGAAGCCCACAATTGGACATAACTGCATTAGCACTGGCGAAACATTCACAACTCAGACCAAATAAAAAACCAAGACAGAGCGCTGCGAACAGTAAAGTCTCATCAGTCTTACCAAGGCGTATCTTTTTATCCAGTAACTGGGTTGTGGAACTTGTGGCGGTCAAATAGACAGTCGCTCCATGTATAATACTGGTTTTCAGCTGCATCCGGTTAGACTGGAAGCCGACCCCAACTTAGTAGGGAAAAGGCTAGGCAGATGATGATGAGAGCGCTGCGAACAATAAAGTGAAGCATGACAAAACTACACCAATGCTCTGTGCATACACGCTCAAACGCACACATTTACAACCATTTACAATCAAACTACACCAAAATATGTGCACACATGTTTACGAAACCGGGCTCACGTCACTGTTGACAGTGCTCTGTCTTGGTTTTTTATTTGATCTGAGATTCACAACAAAACATTTTGAAATCTCTAGTTCCTGTCAGAAATAGTATCAATAACATTTGCCAGTGCAAATGCACAGTAACTGTTTTACATAACCTGTTAGGGTTAAAGGTTGGACACCAAAGGAAAGACCGTTTTAAGGATTTCAATATTACGTTTATTATCCTTTTCTTTTTAAATTGGAAGGTGTTTTTTACTAGTAGACGGGCACAAGAGTTAGTTAAAATAAGCCTAACACAAATAGGTATTAGGATTTACTGTTTTATGTTGAAAATCATGAAAATAATTTTATTTTTTTCTCTCTATTCCCAGGATAGAGGGTGACGAAGGAGCAATGGAGCCAGCATCGCGGTTAGCAGCATACGTCTCATTCGGAGGCCTACTAATGCGCCTACAAGGAGATGCAAACAATTTGCACGGGTTTGAAGTTGACCAGCACATGTACTTGCTCATGAAGAAACTAGCTTTCTAAACGATCACTGAATTATATTAGTTACTTTGTAAGCTTACTTTCTAAGAATAAATTGTATATTTTATAGGATTACTTTTGTTTTATTTTTCTTGATAAACTATAATCTACACAGCTTTAGAATCAACGCCATCTAGCGTCATTTTTGAGAAAATTCTAGTTAAGGCTATTCGCTTATAGATAGCCCTACAAATAAAACATCTCTTCGATACTAGAGGGCAGTTGCACCGTGAAATCAACGGACACAATAACAAGGTAAGCCAGTATTCCTCAAAGGTTCACCGCAGACTCCGCAGAGGTGTGTAATTCACCCAGATTAGACTAGTTAGTAGTTTCAACCCGTCTACTTATAACGTGGGACGATAATCGCCTTTCATTCATTTTCTCCACAGACTAACAGATAGGTACTAACGTAATTCTCTCCAATTGATCAAACGATCTAAGCACTCTTCAAAAAAAATCTCTACTCTCTTACCATCCCCAGTTATACAATACCTACTCATTAAAATATCGAATTCACAAGCCTGTATCTATAATTCTCATATCACACGCTGCAATTATCTCGACCGTATGTCACCCAGGGGCGTTTTATAATAGCGAGCGGGTTCCATATTATTCACAGCGATGGCGCCTGCTACCCACCGCTGAGATGGTAACAGCCTGTGAAGATCGCCAGAGGCGGTCTGAGTCCCTTCAGAGTATTTAAATGTTTGTTTATAATACGGTAGTAATGTGACTTTGGTGCCGATTCTGTTGTTCACAAACTAAACTACATTTAAGTTCAGTGCATCTTTTTCTTTCTATTTCATTAAGAAAAGGACAGAAGATAAATTTTAGTTTAGTCCTGTCAAACTGTCACTCCTCCAAACAAGTTTAGACGCGATTAAAAACTTGCCTACTAAAATTACGTCAATTTACGTCAGGCGCTGATTAATTTGACAGGGCTAAACTAAAATTTATCGGCTGTCCTTTTCATATTGAAATAGAAAGAAAAAGATGCACTGAACTTAAATTTAGTTTAGTTTGTGAACAAGGGAATCGGCACCATTATCAATTCCTTTGATAAGTTGGCACCTACTTACAAAGATTTCGAGACATCACTGTTTTGCGGTGAAAACGACGTCATAATTATGTAACACTAGCTGCGCCCCGCGGTTTCACCCTCAGTCTCGATCCCGTGGGAATATCGGGATAAAAATCCTATGTCCTATTCCAGGTATTGGTCTACCAATGTGCCAAATTTCATCTAAATCGGTTCAGCCGTACGCCGTGAAAGCGTAACATACAAACTCACTTTCGCATTTATAATATTAGTTAGGATGAGAGGATGACAGCTCTATTTCACGAAGGTTTGAGCAGAAGTGTATGGTGTAGGTTTAACTACCCATATTTTCGCCTGTCAAATTGTGCCATGTAATAGGGAGCGATCTTAATGGACCGATACCTACCCAACAAAGCCAGACTCCGGGCTGCTAAAGGTGCCGATTCTCTTGTACACCAAACTAAACTAACTAAACTATCACTAAAATTCCTTACTTTTGACTTTGGGAATCTTGGAGCTATTCTGCCAAATAAATTCTCTAAATTTAAAACTTATTTTGACACAACTAAAATCGAATTTGACAACCGCGCGCCTCCACTTGGTACTTGTTTTCCCTACCCCGTGTTTTTTTTTTTGAGCCAGAGGCGCGCTTGCACGGCAGCCTCGAGGTGTTTTTAATGGCATTTTTCAGTTTTTGTATGGAAAATAACGAAAAAAATAAAAAAATAATTACCAACATGTTGAGAATTAGGAGTTAACTTCGGAATGACCGGGGATGTACTTGTACCATGTATTTTGGTTTACGGGTGTACCAGCTGGTTATTGGTACGGGTTTCCTAGAGGGGGTCGAAACTTTCAATATTTTTGCGATAGGACACACCGTTTTCGAGATATAAGCAAAAGAAAATAAAAAAAATACAGTACTGTTTTTTGTAACTGAAGTCGAGGTGTTGGTTTGAATTTTAGTTCATGACATCTAATTTTATTCCACACATTTTTAATCGCGAATAATTAATATAGTCAGATTTAGTTAGAGGATTTTAGATATAGGACAAATAGTTTAAATCGTCAAATTCGGAATAGCATTTTCACTAAACTAATCTCAGTGCCATCTTAGTGCTGTCAAACTAAATAATAGAGTTGTGTCATTTAAAGTCTATTTCAGAATGAGTTTGATCGTTTGACAGGACTAAACTAAATTTTTGTGATTTTTAGTTTAGTTTAGAGAATTTTGTGACAAGAGAATCGGCACCACTGACAATCGAACCGATCTAGTGTTCGCTTTGCAGCCTCGCTTGCGAGTTGCGACCAATGAGGCAAGTTTACTTTCTACTTCCTGATTATCTTTTAATTACATACATAGGTCCTACATAAACTCACGAATCCTTCTCATGGGGGTAGGCAGAAACTACAGAACGCAACCTGCTACGATCCTTACATACTACTTTTGCCTCGTTTACGTTCATACATCTGAGGCCCTAGACAAAGTGACATTCTATCAGCAATAACGATGATGGAAAAGGCAAAAATGTATAGAACTGACATAAGCTATCGAAAAGCTTATGTCAATTCTGTTGAAAGTCGTTGTAGAAATACGAAACGCTTTCGAAGCGATTTTCACTTGTCTAGGCCCTCTGATCATACACGCCGGTTGCGAGTACCTACTACGCACCTCAGCTTTCTGAAGAGCATCACCAATAGGGTCACTATAATGTCCTTGTAGTGCGTCCCTTATCCAGCGTTTCCACTCACAACGGCCTTGTTAATACCTTTGGTTAGTCGCCCTGTCAGTTATTCTCTCAACATAACCAAACCATAGACCTTGTGTTTTTTTTTTGAGTTTTTTTTTTGTGATAACTATTTTTTTATTTAATTTCATATTCTATTTTCAAAACGCCCACGTCTCCGTGTTCTAAATTAATGCTACCAACTTCATAACAAAAAAAAACGTCACCACACGACTGATGACGTCTCGTTCACACGGGTGACATCACACGGCGCGACACGTGCCGCTAACAAGGACCGTGTGCCGACCTTTATGCGCATTGTTTTATTATATATTACTGATCATTAGTACTGCAGAGTCAATGGCTTAGAAAAATTGTTTACCATTGATTTTTTTAGGGTTATCTGACTTAACTACTAGATATGTGGTTGGTCTGATGCAGCTTGTGGAAGTACTACCATAACTTATTTTATAATAGTTTGAGATTCCTACCAGCAGTAGCGATCCATGCTCATTCCCAGGATTTTGTAATATCTTGATTTAAAAGAGTGTCTTTCGAGTTTCTAGCAAGTTCTTCTCCATAGAGATTTACGTTTTGAAAGTAGCTTCAACTTTCTGACTAACTGGCCGACTCCTTGATATTTTTTTTTTCATAGAAAACGGCCGAAACGACGCGCTTCGGAATTTCAGTGTACATCAGTACGCAACGGTAGGATCGAGTGCGCGACAGTTATGCACGGACGCGGAAGGTTTATCTTCCGACCGGCCGGTAGGTAATTATTTCAAGGGCGCTGCCGAGATATAATTCTGCTACTTATTTATTCTGTGCTTACGTCGACGTTTTCACCTCTCATAAATATTGTATTTCAGTTTTTTAAATAAATTTTTATTGCGTGAATCAACACTTCTTACTTACCTATTGAATTTAAGTTATATTAAATAGCTTTATTATGCTGCTTGTTTAACATAAACAAACTCGGATGGCCGATGAGGCCGAAAAGTTCTACAGATATTGCAATCCACGAAGACGCGCTCTCGTCAAGACGAACTCCGCCATTACTGTACTGTATAAGCTGTACTTTAGTAAGAACCGGACAGGATGGGGCGCATCTTCGTGTTTTCATTCGTGAAATTTAAACAAACCTTTTTACAGTCCGTTCAACCGATTTTGACTTCTATATCGTAGGTATAAGGATAGCATTAAAAGCAAAAAAGTTACAAAATACCAACTGTCTACTGCAGCTGCCATTTGTCGTGTCACCAACGCAATAGAAGTCAATATCGGTTGAACGGACTATAAAAAAGGTTAATTTAGATGTCTAATCTTATTTAAAATGGAGTATAGTTATGTATAAGGGCGTTTGTGCACTACACGGAATTTTGTAGAATTTTGTAATACTGTCCGGCAGTAAAAATGTGAACACAGCAGTATTACTTGAAGTACGAAAACAGACCTTACTGCTACGAAATAAAGATGCTATCAATACAGTAAAATTCCTTGTAGTGCACAAACACCATAATGCAGTGGTGACCGCGTACCGGACGGCGTAGCGCTACGAAGAATTCGTAGGCGTAGACTACGTCTACGAATTTTTCGTAGCGCTACGCCTACGCCGGTTGCGTACGCTACGCCGCGTAGCGCGAGTATGGCGCAGTTTTTAAGAGGAAATAGGGTCGGTCCCCACTCCATACAAACACTCTCGCCTGTTTTCTCTCTGGTGTATGACCTGAGAGCAATTATTATTACAGTAAAATAAATATCAACTAGTTCTATGCCCCTATGTTTTCCGTTCTGACGATACATACATCTTTAGAAGCATTAGAATCCTCAGAAAATGCTCTACATTGCCTGTTTAGACCGCTGTCATTAGAGGCATATTGTACAAAGACAACTATTAATGAAAAAAGAAAAACATAAGGGCACAGTAAATATCCTTCTTATTCAAATTATAAAATACCAGCTGCGCCCCGCGGTTTCACTCGCGTAAGTCTCGATCCCGTGGGAATATCGGGATAAAAAGTATCCTATGTGTTAATCTAGGTTATAAACTATCTGTTTGCCAAATTTCATCCAAATCCATGCAGCCGATTTTGCGTGATTGAGTAACAAACATCCAAACACACAAAGTTTCACATTTATAATATTAGTAGGATCTTTCAAATTGGTCCAATATTGGAGGAAGAAATAGACGAGAGCCGAACCTCGAATGATGACTTATGATAAGACATTATGATATTCTTAAGATATTGTTCTGACCTTTAAGAGGAAATAGAGTCAGTCTTTTCTCCATTTTGTATGGATCTTAAAGGTCAGAACAATATCTTGGTTTTATACTGAAGTAGGTCAAATCTAAACAGTATTCTTACATTTAAAACCAAACTCTGACTATCATTAAACCAAAGTTACGTAAAGACAGTTAAACTTTAATACAAACTCACTTTTATCTCCCCGATAACCAACTTGAGAGTTGGAGGCCGCCACCCCTACGACGCCGACGGGGGATGGGGAGAGCTGTCAAATTAGTCCAATTTGTAACAAAATGGCGCGAGCTAACGACGCGTCCGTAATTATATCAACGCTAGTTGTTCATTGTTACTGTGCCTAAGTTTAATTACAAATTTTGTTTTTAATGATGCAGTAAATTAATGAGGTCATGGAATGGTACTCGTAGAAGTTACTTACAATATGACAGAAATCTAGATTTACTTTGGTAGAACTTAAGAGGAGCTTGTAGGTAAATGATAACCGCCGCACGAGTCCATCGAAGGTTAAGCTACGCTTGCCGGGGTCAGTTCATGGATGGGTGACCATGCATTACATACCGAGACTCCTCCGTGCTTCGGAAGGCACGTTAAGGTGAAATGGGACTGACGAGAGCCGAGGGGGGTGGTATGACCCCGCCCGCGCGCATTTCTAGTGCACTATGTTTACAAATATTTAATTTTAAAATTTTATTTATGTTTATATAGAAAAAATAAGTCCATAATCCCTTAAAGTATTTAATAGTGAACACGTAGACAAAATTTTATTACAATTGCTTTGATAACAATCGAATGGAATAGGTTTTTCTCTTTAAAAAAGCAGATTTTAAGGAAACTTTGCGGTTTTTTTGTATCGAGGAAAGTTTGAAGTTGTCAATCGTGTTTCGGGCCTCATACTTCACTAAAGACACTCTTCAATTTTCGTAATCATAAAAAAAACGCAAATGCGTTGGTTTGTTTGAGAGAAACATTGATTTTGCGTGGAGTCGAATCGCGTCAAAACATCTGCTTTGGAACCATTTCACCTTAAGCCTTTGGTCCCAGCTGTCATTCGTAGATATTTGACTGACTGTCAAAGATCTAAGTCTACGAATGACAGCCGGGACCGTTACGGGGTTACGGTTACGGGTTGTCAGAAGCCCTAAAGTCTGACAACCTGTCTTACCAAGGGGCATCACCTAGTAACTGGGTTGTGGAGATCAGGCGCTCCATGTATTAATGTGCATTAATTTCATTAGCATGTGAATTCTTGAGTCTTAGCGTGATAATTGCTATTGGTATTCTAATTGCTAATAGCTAATATGACGATAATTGATAGTAATTAAATATGTGAATTTTGTTAATATGCGAATTAAAAAGTGCGTTCGCCTTAGGACGTCTCCTGGCGTGTATTTATTGCGTACCTACATATTGGCGTGTATTATCTATTTAAGTATATCTACCGCTGCGTGCTTCGACTCTCTGACGTATAATAGTATGAAAAATTACGAATAAATTCACTTAGCATTTCTCAGAATTTCGCAACTATATTCATTTGCTGAATGCTACATGAGAATTCACTTGCTAACAATGAATGCGAATGCTAATTAATCCATCACTAAATATAACATTAGGTACATCACCCCTTGCTTCCCTGAAGGGCTAAGTAGAAGTGTATAGCTACATATATTACACCCACATTTCACCAGTTATGTTTCAAGTCCCATGTATAGGCTGTTTTTCCACCAGAGATGTGCTATGCAGCTATACTGCGAGGATGTAATAGCTAAGCTGTGAAACTATGTGACCGTTTTCACTGATACTATGTAGCGGAGCGAGTAAGATGTGCTATGAAGATGCGCTGCCGCAAAGTAGCTGCGCGAGGAAGATGCGCAGCTCGAGCTATGCTATGTATCGATAGTAGGGAAGCGGCACCATTCGCGACCATCCATAGCACGCATCCTTCCATATAAAAAACATATCCTTGTTGAATCCGTTTCCACCAGAGCTAACCTATGTGCACCAATGAATATTGTGGATATCAAACGCATAAATAGCAACGTAGCATAGCACATCTCTGGTGAAAAAGCACCCTTACCTCTATTAGTCCGAGGTGAGCCCTTTGCCATCAACCGAGCACGAATCCAGAACTCCGGGCACTTTGCCTGACCTGAGAATCGAACCTAAGACTGAAACTCAGCTAACGCTTGCGACCATATACTAACGAGACAGGTTATTAACTTATTAAATACGGATTTTATTTATGGTCGTAGGGGTAAGTATTTAAATTCGTCGACAGAGTAGGTACCTATTGTAAAAGCGCAGCAAAAGATTTCGTGTATAATAATTTGTAAAAACGTCAAAATTAATCATTGCACAGCCATAAATAACAGACAACAAAAGACTGAACGCAGCCAAAAAAAATTAAGCCAATTCAAATTAAAAAATCACCGGACATTCATAATAATAGAACAGTCTTACTTCACGCTGGTTGGGCATCCGTCAACCAATCAGCGCGCACGACCCACGGAGGCGGGAAGTGGCAAACGTCAAATGCAAACGAGTTGAAAAAAAAAAAAGAAAACCTGTTTCCCGCGCTCGTTTTGTTTAGTCTGTGGTCGAGTAATGGTTTCGTCTGAGTTATGACAAACGCAGCTTTATACGGAAAAATAATATCGTTTTCACGGAAAATGAGCTTTTAGCGATTGAAAATGTTAATGGAATGAGTTTTGAGACTATATAGGTAGATAGGCGTGGGTAGACTATATTCTTTTATGCTTTTAATTCGATTTAGGTTACCTGTACTGCAGCTTTTTACCTATTGTAAGTAGATGTTTAGGTTTACGTGCGGCGGTGACGACAATTTCCATGCTTTTCTTCACAAAGCTGAGTTAAATCTAATATGACTGATTCACCAGCAAGAACTGAGTAGGTACATACTCGAAATTTGAATCTTTTTTGGAATAACTAAATCCAATAAGACTGAATATTGCGCATCCATGACCTCCTTTGACTATTAGTATTGGTCTACAAAGCCTTCAAAATAGAACGCCAACATGCCTACAATTTTTCTTATAAAAAGCTTTTTGTTAGGAGGGAAGCACAGGCATCTCTCCCATCTTCCAATACAGCCTACTCATAATACCTTTTACAAAAATTCGTGTCAAAATACTCCATTCTGTTATCGCTCACCTCAGCCTCTCAGCCGGGATTACCCCCCCTCCCGTTGCCCTCTCGCCCCCTATCCCTCTGGATGTGAGGGAGCGGGACACGGCATCGCCTGTCAGTCAACCGGCGACGATCGCCTCGAGATAACGTACTGAGCTTTACCAAATTAATTTGTTATGATTAAAATTGTAATCATTAATTAAAAATGACATTTTAAAATTCAATTTTTAATTTTAGAATGTTTTATGAGTAAAAAAAGTGCAATTTCCAGCTATGGTAGTGACGTGGTGACGTTTCGGTTTTTTCGAAATTTGAAAAATAACAATGGCGCGATGGCGGTGAATTGGTGTTTTTTGTTTTGGTAAATTATTGTGCTGTGTGATATGATAATGTTTAGTAATGATAATTGCTGCTTTGCTGCTCCTATTGGATTCCTGTAAGGTAAATGTTATTTTAATTAGTTTAATAATTTATCTAGACACACAAAGGTTTTGTAGTACCTACGTGCCATGAGGGACTTACAAAGTACCTATACATTATGAATTACATGGTGTGTTGAATCGCTGCTCTCCTACGTAAATCATTGAGTAATTTGTATTTAGGACAGACGATTTTGTAAATCTTATATACCTAGTCTTAATGTATAAATCCAATGTTTTGTACCGTTTACGAAATTGTTTTTCAGATGGTAGAAAAACAGTTTTCACTTAACTCTCCTAAACTATGAAACGATTATAGGTAAATATTTATAATACTCGTTCCGTTACGATTTAACAAAAGCCTATCTTCGGCATTTCTTTGATTAAACATAAAACAGCACTGAAAAAATTGGATGACAATTGGAGTAACTGAAAACACATACGAACAGGGGACCTAAAACGGCCACATTAGCAATTCCTCTAAAAGCAATTCATCTCCTGAATTCCCAGCAGTCATTAGCAATTCCTCTAATTTGACACAAGAGCAATTTTATTCATAATTTGTGGACCATTTTACGAATCTCCATAGAAAACTGTCAAACCAAGGGGGCCAAGCCCAATGATTAGTTTTTGACAGATATGCCATACAAAATCTATCAAAAACTGATCATAGTGAGATCACTGACACGTTTGTAAATTAGTAGACTTGGCCCCCTGATGATTTATTTCGTAATATGAATTGCACACAGATCATTATGAGTTATCACTTATCAGTTTGTGACATTTTACGATGATTCATAATATTTTCCTATTATGATTCTGCCAAAGTGGCCGTTTTAAGACCCCAGAGCAAGCTAATGTAAAGCTTGTAAAATTAAATTAAATTAAAACAGCTACAAGATATTTTTGATTTTTCACCACTAAATGTAAGTAGTACATAATTATTATTATTAAGCAGATATTACAAATTAGTTAGTAGTTATATTTACCTGTAATTCTGTTCTTCATTTGCTGATGAAAGCAATCATTTCTACTAGATTTCTCAAGACTTATTAAAAAACGAACGGCTGCATCTGCATGTATCTAGGTATTAAATTGAAAATTGAGAAAATGGATCATTAAACATAAAATTCAGTAGTAGGTACAAGTCCGTAGCCGACTGCAAGCAGCAGCAGCAGGCGACGCGACGTGTGTTGCTACACGACTGGTTTCCATGTATTTCTATGAAATCGACGTGTCGCTAGCTACGGAAGATATTTCATAGAAATACATAGAAACCAGTAATGTCGCGGTCGCCTGCAGTCGGCTACGGACTTGTACCTTTAGAAAGCGTGTAACAGACACTCAATAATGACTGTCCAAATATGGAGCGTTTTTTGACACCTTGTCATGCCTTGCCATTAAAATTATGAAACTTGCACGTCTTGCCACTGTTCTATCTAATAAAAAAACCCTAATGCAATTTGTAACACAAAAAGGCATCACGATGCAGAAGATGAAACTTGTACAGTCAACCGCATCAATAGTAAAGAAAGAAAGAACGAAAAAACGTTTATTTGCGGTAACGCAAATGAACCAAAGTAAGAACACAAACACAAAAAAAAACGGGGTTAAAATATGTGTCACATCTACGCAAAACGGCCATCGCTCAGCATAATGCTGCGACCATAATCGAGATTCGAGACAGAGCCCCAGCACCGGTTATTTGGCGACAGCCGGCGTTGAACTAGCAGTAGGTAACACTTGTACTTCGAAAACCAAACCTTTTACTGCTGCCACTGGGACCCCTAGGTCCCCGAAACGATCAATTGCCATCAATTTCTATCGAGTAATATTGTCAATCGCTTCAGTTGCATTTGGTAGACGATCATTTGCGCATCAATGTGTATCAATCATGAAAAATTGACAATTGCAATTGATCGTTTCGGGGAACCTTTAATTGGGGTTGTCACTGTCAAATTCAACCAATCAACCAACCAACTTCAACCTCCTCTTGACTTCTGTCAACAAAATTATAGACCATCGTCTGTTTATTTTTTATTTTTACCAGTGATGTGCGGTTCACTGTACCTACATCACATTTAATACAAACATGTTCGAAAAGGAGCTAGGTAGAAATAAAACAGCATAGAAACAAGAATCAGGAGTGTTGCTACTTGCGACCGTCTCAGGCGCACCTTGGGCGGTCAAATCCCCGATAACAAGAGCAACCTTGCTGAATGGCAAATCTTTTATCACGGCATCGTAATTCTAGTAGCTACAACCACGATACGACGAGTAAGTACATTACCGACCTCATAACACATAACATAACATCACGCCTGTATCCCCGAAGGGTTGAGCAGAGGCATAGTATCAATAAGCCTATTCTATCTTCATATAAATACGCCGAAACGACGTGCTTCGAAATCTCAGTCTATATCAGTACGCGACCGTATCGAGTCCGCGGCAGTTACGCACGGACGTGGAAGGATTATCTACTGAGCGGCCGTAGGTAATTATTTCAAGGTCACAGCTGACATATAATACTGCTACTTATTTATTCTGTGACAGAGGTACCTATAGCAGGTACACCCACATTTCGCCAGTTATGTTTAAGTCCCATGTAACTGGGAGCGAGGCTGTTGCCATCAACTGGGCACAAATCCAGACTCAAGGCTGCTACTGTGAAATTCCTGTTAAAAAAACCCATTCATACTTTGCCCGACATGGGAATCGAACACGAAACCTCATGTTCAGCAGTAGCGTTTGCGATAAGCGTTTTTCTCGTGAAATAATAATTGCAACTTTGGGATAATGGTCATAACATAAAACATGTATCAAATATTTATGTTTACGCTTTTGAATCTTGCGTAAACTTAAAACTGAAATAGTGATGGGCCTAAGATACTACCTTGAGGAACACCATGTTTGTACTAGGAATACACTGAATTTATTCGGTAATTTCGCGTGCATTAGAAAAATGAGGAAAATTGAGTTAACTTGCTGATCAATAAACAAATGAATCGTCGACACTAATGTTACAGAGAGTCGGTCTTCATTGTATTGGTTTCTCATGTTCTCTGTAAAGCTACTCGTACTTTACCGATTTTCATAAAATTATGTAGGTTGGTAGTGTATACCTACATACACTACCAACCTACATAATTTTTTACCTTATGCATCTGAAGAAAACGTAGGTAGTTAAAGCCAGTTTTCATAATCGGTGCCAGCTTCTTTCCGACGGATTCAGAATATCTGAAGCAAACTCTGTTTCAATCAATATTTGTAACGATTGCAATAACAAGAAAAACGATAAAGTAAATCTTAATCTTATATGAAGAAAAACAAACGTAGCAGACGTGACTCCGTTCCAAAAAACTAAAATGGAAATAGGCAGGTCATATCATCAGGGGTACAAACGGAGCATGGGCCAGAGAAGTAAAAAAATGGTGTCCCAGAGAAGAGGAAAAGATCAAGATCATTTTAAAGATGGAAACACAACTACTGCTGGAGAGACATGGAGGAGAAAATCTCACGACCGTGAGCTATGGAAAAGCCTGACTCGGCAACTAAAGAGCAATGCAATCTAGCGAATTCTGATGTCAGCCTTTCATTTAAATAAATTGTAAAACTAGTTTCAAAATCCATACTAATATTATAAATTCGAAAATAACTCTGTCTGTCTGTATGTTAACTTTTCACGCCTAAACCACTGAACGGATTTCGATAAAATTTGGCAAGGAGATAGATGGCATCCCGGGGAAGGACATAGGCTACTTTTTACCGACATACCACGCAGGCTAGGCCGCGGGTGGAAGCTAGTTACTAATAGTTAAAGGCTATATGAAATTAAAATTGAAGAAATGAGCAGTGCGCACTAACATGAAGTAGGTATTCGCATCAAAGACAGCGTTTCGGCTGCAGCAGCTTTCCGTCGGGAAAGTATCCGTTTTAACACAAGCACTTACTTTTTGGATGGGTGAGCTCTATAAAAGAAAATAAAGAATAACGTTTATTATGACACAGTTCGTGAAACACAAAATACAAATAACAAAATAAAAAGTGAAAAACTTTTTAGTTGTGGTACCTACCCTACACAAACCCGTATACCACTACCTGCTATGTAAATAATAGTGAAGGAGTCAAACAGGATATCGTCTAGATAAACTAAGTGGGAAAAATACGTAATATTGAAGCTAATTCAAAAATTACGCAAGCAAAGTTAATAAACAAAAAAAGAATCATCAAAATCGATTCATAATTGGCGGCGTAATCGCGAAACAAACATACAACAAAAAAAAAGAAGTCGGTTAAAAATAATGTTTTAACAATAATAGTGCTTTACGTTTACGCCAAAAAGGTTCTATACTGTCGAGTACTCTGACTGTGCTTCGATATTGAAGAATCTGTTACCCTTTAAACATTTATTTAGTTTTAGACTATAAAGCGTGACTCAGAAGGGTGTGGGACAAACCATCAAACTGAACTTCAATTGCTTTTCGACCCAAATGTATGATGACCACGGCTGATGTTGATCCCATGGAGATAATTGTTTAGGTTGATGCATAACATATTCATAGTTTATTAAAAATATGATATTAATATCTAACCTAACTAAAACTATAAATAAATGGATAAGGCCCCCCATTGTATTTTTGTAGTGTTGTGGTTTACAATAAAGTATGTAAGTAAGTTAAATAAATAAACAAACTAAAATATGGCGTCGAAAAATTCATTCGCATCGCTGTCGACGGGTACTGTACCCAAGAGACTGGCGGTATTGCCACGTTGTATGGCAATGTTTAGCCTCTGACCAAGGTAAAACCCAGCCCTTTGGGTCACGGGAAGTGTCAATCAAGTTCAGATTAGGTGAGCATACCTAGATGCTATTCTTAGAAACATTTTTGCTAGTTCATCTTGGACTTTCTAACTTTTACGAAACTCGCTTCTTTTCTATAAAGTTCTTTTCACATATTACATATCTTCATTGGCTTAAAGGCTGCGACTTGTCTAGGTCTATCAAGCAGTCGTACTATATACTTCTGTGGATTCAAAGGGCCTAGACAAGTGACAATCGTTTCGAAAGCGTTTCATATTTCTACAACGACTTTCAACAGGATTGAAGCTTTTCGATAGCTTATGTCAGTCCTATACATTTTTGCCTTTTCCATCATCGATATCGCTGATAGAATGTTACTTTGTCTAGGACCTCTGTGAAGTGAACAAAATAAAATTGGTATTGTCCTTTGTCATCTTCTATCTTCTACTTATACAAAAATCAATGGCCGTGCGTCAGGTTCGCAAAAATTGTTCGACCGATTATGATGAAATTTTGGTAAATTGTTGTGTGAGCGCAAGAGAAGGTTTCTAACAAAAAAAAAGGACATAGCTAGTAATACCTAAATATTGATCTAAACTAAATGATCATGTGTGAGTGGCTACTGCCCAGTAGTCATCACATAACTCTCGAATAACGATAAGCAGCTGTTTCTGTTAAGTATTTCAAAACCATAAACAAGAATACTGGTGACCAGTTACTTATTATTGATCGCTCATAAGACCCAGAGAGCGATAATAATAATTTTTCAAAAATGGAACACTGGAACGTCAAAACAGTTTCGAATGTCGAACTGAAATAAAAAAACAAAGCTTTGTTCGTTTGTGAGTGTTCGATATTCGAATAGCTTTTGTTCTTTGTTCGGTTAACGCGACCGTTAATAATATGTGACGGGTCGAATTATTAGCGGGTCAGGGACCAAAATGTCGTATTGTAAAGTACTTTTGAAATCTTGATGTGTTAAGTATTTGGTCCTTCGATACGGATGCTATAATCCTTCTGCCATTGTCTACTGCTGAATGATAACAGCCGCACGTGTCGGTCGAAGGCCTAAGCTATGCATGGTCTAAGCTATACTCTAAGCTATGCGAGCCGAGATCGGTTCGTGGATGGGTCACCATCCATTAGGTACCTACTCGGAAAGCATGTTATGCCGATGGTACCGGGTATTCGTAGATCTTTGAGTCGTTACACCCTGCCAGAAGTCCAAAAGTCTGACAACCAGTCTTACTAAGGGGTATGTTACCCGGTACCTAACTCGGCTGACCAAATGTCAAAACCTAGCAACCGACATTTCTCAAAAATTCGGCGTTTTTGCATATTTTGACTTGATAGAGTATCAAGTCAAAATATGCAGAAACACCGATGTTTTTATGCGAACTGGGTTTTGGAGGTCGGATAGGCAGTCGCTCCATGTAAAATACTGGTTTTTCAGCTGCATCCGGTTAGAAGCCGACCCCAACATAGCAGGAAAGACTAGACAGATTGTTTTTTTTTATTTTAATTAGGCTGCAAGGCCTCAATCACTTACAACCTTCATAAACAATGACCTTTCCTAAGTAAAGTAAAGTAGTATTGCCAGGTACATTACAATTCCCGCCACACGATACCCGGTCGGCACAAAAGCCTATAAACCACTTCCAGCCCTCATTTTAAAAAACGAACATCAATTAAATTGACAAACAGCGTAAAATGCAGCGCAAACACAACCTTACGGCCCTTAAATCCTGAAGGGCGCCGAAGTGAGATAGGGCACGTTCGCGGGAAGCGTTCTGATTGGCTGCCGGCCCTCGCCACCACCCTCGAGCCGACCAATCGTGAGCGCGAGCTGCCACCCCCGACCAATCGAGAGCAGAGGATGGAGGGGTTCTATTAAAAAAATGTTTGCCGTTTTAAAACGTTTGACAGAGAAAGTACATCGTTGTTGGAATTTTGAAGGAAAAGATTGATTTGTAAACAGCGGTGTTTTTAGATAGGTGCTGAATGGTGTCGGTGTCTTTTTATGTTCGTATTTCAGCATTCAGTTTATCGTAACGGACATCCTGATGTAAATCGTGGGAAACATTTAATGTACAATCTTTCGACGATATGAGTACTTCCTTAGACCACCTTTTTTACATAGGATAGACACGTGGACCTCATAACATTTTTTTATTTTTTGAGGCTTGGGAAAACCTCTAAAAAAAATATCCTCCAATGACTTCTCCCGCTCTGGGCGGAGCGGAAGGGCGTGTCAGACTTTTACTGCCTAAAACCCACCCGTGTTCCTTCAGTTGCCTGTTGCCAAGGTCCTGGTATCCCTTTCGGACTTCCCGCAACCCTGGCAGAACCTAAGATATAGTTTTTGGAGCCTCAATCTGCCTAGCCTTTTCCCAACTATGTTGGGGTCAGCTTCCAATCTAACCGAGGCATCTGAATACCATTATTTTACATGGAGTTTATTATTTTTTATTTTCATGGACATTATTTTACTTTCGGGCTCCTGATGACCCGGGTCGTAACGACTGTCAAAGATTCACGGGACCAACGGCTTAACGTGCTTTCCGAGGCACGGAGGAGTCTCGGTATGTAAAGATGGTCACCCATCCACGGACCAACTCCGGCAACCGTAGCTTAACCTGATGGATTAACCCGTGCGGGTGATAATACTTAGCCACGAGTTCCTCCGGGTTGGTAGATGTCACATGTCTTAAAATTTTTGGTTCTAGGACATGCCGGTTTCCTCACGCAGGTTTCCTTCACCGTTTTGAAAGCAGTGTTGATGAATTTACACAAAGTAAAGCGCCTGTCAGGGTTCGAACCTATGACCTACAACTCGTAAGTCATGGCCGTTACCACTGCTCTGACTTGACTTGACTTGAGGAGAGTAAAAACAATTGTCTAATTTTCTAGTTTGTAAACTTTTCGCTTATGAGAATCAGCTGATATTGTTATCTTACGTAATACTAATTGTGTTCATAACCCACTGACATTGGCACTACAAACCCGTTTATTTAGTTTGGTTGTATTTGATGTATCGTGTGTACCTACTTATTTTCAAGTTACAGTGATGTTTTGATTTTCGGATTTTTGGATTCTTCTAACTAATGTTTTTTTTTTTGCTAGTTTTTTTGTGGACATTACCTAGCAGTTTATTTAAAGTGAAGTTGGTTCTTAAGTCAAAGTCAAATAAGGTACATTAAAGGCACTTTTGAACGTCAAATACAAAGAAATAGAACTGATTCTAGTTGCCCCTTCCAAAAGGTAGTTTTCGTATGGAGAAGAATGGGCAAGAAACTTCACCGTTACTCACCCACTTCTTTATCACAACGATCCCTATTGGTTTCTAGTAAGAATTAATTTATTGGTTTAATTAAATATCATTCCTATTATAAAACTCTATCTGGTCCTATGAGATGAACCTTCACTATGATGACTTGGAACTTGACGTTACCGTTTTACCCGACTGCGCCAGAAGGAGGGCAATGTTCTTCGAGAGTATGTATGTTATGTTTGTCTATTTCTTTGGCACGTTCTGTAATAAACGACTTGAAGTATTTTAACATAATTATAAGGTGTCGTTAGATTCGTCTTAATTGTGGGAGTAAAATAGGCTATAAATAAGGCTAAAAATATATTTTTTTAAATTATTTTTATTATAATTGGCTATATAATTTTATATATAGCTTCTGCAAATACAAAAAAAGAGAGGGGAACGTTTAAAAAAATAATAAAACAATACCTATTGGTATCAAAAATATTTTATAAATAAAATATATATCTATTAATAAAACTAAAAAGCTTGAAATAAAACAGATTATTACAAAAAAAAAACCGTCTGCTAAAACTATGTATTGCAGGCGGGGACAACACCATATTTCAGGTTATTGGTTTGCCTGCAATACCTTACATTACAAAAAATGAAGTTCAATGCTTGTTTGTCTCTTTTCAGTTATGTATATGTTTTTGCAGTCGGGATTTTTGTTTTATTTACAGCAACTATTTTGGAAAAATTTCGTTATACTCTTGGTATATAATATAAATAATCTTCTTGATCTTTTAAACTGCATAAAAACACAAAAGCTCAAAATCTACAATCGTTCTTTACTATTTCTTCTAAGTGTAGGAAAACTTAAACAACCCCAAATTCGTGACGTTCCTACAACGCGAATGATATTCGTCAACTCTGCTTTAAATTCAGGTCATCGGTTTTCATTACTTGAGTAATTACTTGCTAATAATACTTGTAATGCTGCGTTGCTTCTTAAAACGAGGTCACAAATAACTATTTTATTTTTTACGCACACGAGGCTTTGAGTTATTTGCTTTTTAGGGAGCCGTACCCAAAGGGTAAAACGGGACCCTATTACTAAGGCTCCGCTGTCTGTCTGTCCGTGATAGTTAGACAGTTGAAATTATCACAGATGATGTATTTTTTGTTGCCGCTATAATAACAAATACTAATAAACAGAATAAAATAAATATTTATGGGGGCTCCCATACAACAGACGTGATTTTTTTGCTCGTTTTTGCTTGATATTGATAACAGGTAGACGCTTGAAATATTCACAGAATATTTAGTTATATATTAACTTTAAAAATAAATAAATAGTTAAATTAAAAACAAATATTTAAGGGGGGCTCCCATACAACAAATGTGATTTTTTTGCCATTTTTTATAGATAATGGTACGGAACCCTTCGTGCGCGAGTCCGACTCGCACTTGGCCGGTTTTATTTCTAAGCTTTACTCTGTATTTTACCAATTTTTATTTTTTATGTTATTTATCTATTTATTTATCACCCACAATTTTACTTTTTATTTATCGTTAAATTATTGTTTGTTTTAAAAAAAACGGTCGATATCTGCTGTCATTTTGGTCCAGCAAATTAAAAATCTGAGTTTAACTGTAAGCAATTAATTTTTAGTCTATGTCAATTCTTTCAATTTTCAAATCGTCGTCCCCTATTGGCTGTTAGCATAGATTTAAAAATAAATCCCTTTTGAAATATGGAACGGCTAATAAAAATAGAGGGCGCACTGCCCACAAATCCGTTGAAGCACAGATTAAACAACACTTAGATTTGCTTAATCCATGCTCAAGTGTGCGCGTGCGACGAACAGAAAGACAAACATGTTATGATAATAGTGCTAAAAATAATAGAGTACATACGTTTGTCCTCTTTTTTGAGTAATCTGTTTATTTGTTTTATTTTTGTCGTTATTGGTCGCGAATCATATTTTAATCAACATAAAAAAGAAATTTTGAATTTCGCGTTCTACCTTAGTGCACCCCCCCTTAGTAATTTTTTTATGTTTCCTTTTTTTTTATATTTGTTTCATTTTTATTTGTAGTAACGTCGTGTTGTGCGCCTTATAGTCTGTGCTAAATAAATGTGCTTTCTTTATTCGGTTATTCTTTTCTTTCTAATAGAATAATTCATTTTCGACCTTCGACATTCATTTCGCAACTCAAAGTAATTAATTTCCCAGATTGATTGCCTGTGCAACAAAAGGCATTTAATAATACTTGAATAAGTCCTCCATTATAGACATAAGCTATAAACTCAACGAACTCATAATGCTGTTAGGGTTGCCAACCAAACAATTTTTTTATTTATAATTGTTTTATTTTCTTTGAATATCGTGAACGGATAAATAAAAATAAATTATCCGAAATACTGCTTTTAATTACCATCCCTATCCTAGTATAGAATCTTCTATATCTATACATAATTATAAATTAAAGTCGCTTTCGTGTATGTATGTCTGTATGTCCGCATTGTTCTTCTAAACCACGCAAAAGATTTTGATGACTTTCATCGCTTTTGATCAAAGGCTGGACTACTGGTCATACTTACCCAATAAAAAAAGTATTTATCCCAAAATAAAATTACATTTCTACTATTTAGATTTTTTTAAAGTTGGCAACCCTAAATACAGCATCGTATTGTCGATGGCGTAGGTAGACAAACGAGACGTAAGTTATAATTTATACTAAAGCGGGCGGAGCGTTCAGAGACCGCCCACTACGCCCCGAAGACAGGGCGACACTGTGATAGCTCTATCTATTTATATACATATTATTATAAAATGGTTTGTCGCGAGGAGGCAAAGGTAAGCCTGCGGAAGGTCGACTTGAAAAATAAATATAAAATATGCGATCGTCTCGGTGGGAAATATCATAGTGTTGTTGGATGGATTCAACCAGCTGGAGATGCACCAAGGTAACACGCGAAATTCAAATTTTCTTCCATTTTTGCAATTTGCAGGCCTGTGTCAGGTAGTATGTTGATCAAAATAAGATTACCGACTGTAACATACTAGATGTATTTACAAAATTACAATCACAACTCGCTAAGTATACTGGGTGTTAGGGTAGACACCGTTATCCTTGAAACTAGTGGTTTGGTGTCATCTATAATATACTTTTTCTATGGGATCAACCTTGAAATCGCGAAAAAACATCAGCTGTTCCATACATTTGTGTTCACTTCAATCGACAAAATGTATGGAAAAGCTGATTTTTTTTTTGCGATTCGATGTTGCGCCCATTTGAGATCAATTCTATCTTAGAGAGATTGTTTATTCTAATTATTAAAATTCTGTAAATACATATTTGGTACGTTCGGAAATCATATTTTGAACAACATACAACCTGAAACTAGCCAGTAAATTGCAAAAAACGTAAGAAAAATTGAATTTCGCGGACTACCCTGACACTTTCGCCATAACGGGCACTGATCTTGGGTGGCTGGTAGGTGTAGTCAAGGATTGAGTTAAATGGTATACGATTGGAGAGGCCCATGTCTGGAAGTGGACAAGTATAGGCTGATTATGAGAAGTTCACAAAGGAAAAATCCTTATCTTGTAAAAAAAACTAGAATCCCCAGTAACTTCAGAAGGTACAACAATTAATAAGCAGAAAGGAGCAGTTGGCAGAATCTTTGCGGCGCTGATATGCTGGGCTTGTTTTCTCCTCCACCTATCGTTATTTTTGACAAAGTTTATTCTGTTTATACGTATGTATTTAAGTATATATGTATTACTATTTATCCTTTTTCGAATTATCTATCCCTTATGTTGCACCTGCCATGTTTGTCTCTGCATCACCCTAAGGTTGACTGGTAGGAAATGCCTCAGGCATCAAGTCCGCCTTTGTACAGTATTTTTTTTACTTGTGCATATATTTTTAATAAATAAATAATTTAAAAAGTTGTATCTATCAGGGCCCATTTTTAATAGTCCCTGGAAAAGAATTTGTACGAAATATAGTTTCGTTTCTTCATAAAAAGTAGCTGCTCTTAGTTACTGCTGTATACTTAAATACTCTTTACAGTAAAAATCAATAACAACCCGAATATTTTACATTTATCTATTGTCTTTGCTTTGAAGCCATTTTAAATCACACCTAGAGAACATTACGGCCTAATATTACCCCATTCGAAATTCAAAACACATTCTTCAATTACACATCCTAATTTTAACCCTATATCAAACACTATAAAGTCTTTTATTTATCGGCGACAGACATTGGTCCTCTAATACGTGACAGGACAATGTGAACGCGGCAGTGGGTCCTCCGGTACTTCCCAATGTAATGATCATTTTCCCACGCACAGGACGAATATTTCGGGAATTCTAATGAGCAATTTCTCGTGTAAAGTTTGTAAAGCCTGGTGGGCGGCCATCAGTGAATGGATATGAGAAAATAGTAATGAATGAGTATTATTACGGTCTGGACTAGGCTGTGTGTATGAATATTTATTGAAAGAAACCACTTTCTCCGCTAAAAGGTGAACCACGACTGGAGGTTCAAGCAACTCTTTTTGTCGCCTTCAGTGGTCAAGCTCGCGGTGCCTTGATTGGAAAATACCAATCAATCTATTTTTTTCCTTTGTATACTTGTATTTTAGTGTTAGTCAATCTGCCTAGCCTTTTCCCAACTATGTTGCGGTTGTCTTCCAGTCTAAACGGATGCAGCTGAATACTAGTATTTTATATGGAGCGACTGCCTATCTGATCTCTACCCAAGCAAATGGGTAATACGATACTCCTTGGTGAGACCAGTTGTCAGACTTTCGGGCTTCTGACGACCAGTAACGAATGTCAAAGATCCACGAATGACAGCCGGGACCAACGGCTTAACGTGCTTTCCGAGGCACGGATATTTTAGGGTTTTTTAATTTTATTAGAGGTTTTTATCCACAGTGGCGTGTTAGCTTGTTTATTGTACCTAATTAAAATTACTATTACTATTAAATAAAGAGAAACATTAACAGCCATTGGGAATAATAATCGGGGAGTTAGCGATACCAAATCACCAATACGTGACTTCCTTTCAAATGCATTACTTTGGATTCGAACACATTAATAAGGATTAAAAAGTTTTGGATTTAGATTCATTGCAGATTTCAGTGCTAGAGATCGATACAATTTTAAACATACAAACATCACGCCAGTAATCCCCGAGAGGTTCGGCAGAGGTGTATATACACATTTCACCACAGTTATTTAAGTCCCATGTAATAGGGGGCGAGCCTATTGCCATCAATCGGGAACAAATCCAGACTCCGGGCTGCTATTGAAAAATTCCTGATGGAAAATCCCAATAACACTATACACCATTTGAAATAAGATTAGACACTAAAACAAACCCTTTTACAGTCCGTTCAACCGATTTTGACTTCTATACCATAGGCATAAGGATAGCATTAAAAGCAAAAAAAGTTACACAATACCAACTATCTACTGCGGCCGCCATTTGTCATGCCACCAACACAATAGGTCGTACGGAACGGATCGGTTGAACGGAATGTAAAAAAGGATTATCTATACGTCTAATCTTATTTCAAATGGAGTATAGGCCCGACCGGGAAGTGGTCGTTCTACACGCGTAGCATGACAACTATAGAAACAGGTTTTGACGACGGAGGAATAGACAAAATTATATATTGTGATTGTTTATCTGTCATTTTGTCTATTCTTCCGTCGACAAAACCCGTTTCTATTGTGGTCATGCTAAGCAACCAACGAAGCAGTCAACAAATAAATGACTAAATGCAATTAAAAAAAAAAAAGAAAATATATGGAAATCTGTAGGTATAAGTTAATAAATAAGAATGTGGCTGAGAAAATTCTTTAAAAATAATTGACTCCGCTTCCAATTGCCATTGTAACTTGAGTGACCTTTGAAGCGAACTTTACCTACAGAACAGAACTGCAGAATGTTGCAATAAGGTAATAATAAAAAAAAAAACACAGAATGACCCAAATAAGTCCCTATATAAATCTGACGAAATGGTAGAATCATTTATATATGTACTACGACATTACAAAACAAATAAAACTATTTATATGTAACAAACAACAAATAACAATATTAAATACGTAAACTACAACCATCAGCTGTCCGCCCCAACGAAAACCGACAGGCGGGAAAAATATCGTCATCGAATCACGTCGTAATACGGCAAAGGCATTCACCGTCACGAACCTAACAATCAATACTCATGTGCGACCTCTTTGTGCGGGAATGTTTATTTATTATACTCTTTTGTTACATTTAAATAAAATTAATATAAGCGGATGTCAGGGAGGGACATTATGGTAATAACTTGGCTGAATAGTTCGATGTTTTGGCCTTTATTTTGGAAGTGGTAAGTGGTATCGAGTGTTACTCAGTACCTAACTGGGTTGTGGAGGTCAGAGGGCCTAGACAAGTGACAATCGCTTCGAAAGCGTTTCGTATTTCTACAACGACTTTCAACAGGATTGACATAAGCTTTTCGATGTCAGTTCTATAAATTTTTGCCTTTTCCATCATCGTTATCGCAGATGGAATGTCACTTTGTCTAGGTTCTCAGATAGGCAATTGCGCCATGTAAAATACTGGTATTCTGCTGCATAAACAGAAAATAATGATGAGCGCTGAGCGGAGCTTTGGTTTGATCCCCAAGCCGGGCTTTTGAGATTTTCCATTGAAAATTTGCAGCTCATAGTCTGGTTTATGGAGATCAGAGAGGCAGTCGCTCCATGTAAAATTCTGGTATTCAGATGGAACCGGTTAGACTGGAAGCCGACCCCAACATACTCGTAGTTGGGAAAAGGCTAGGCAGATGATGTCATAAGTCTATATTCACTTATGCGGTACAATTCCGTCACCGACTGCAAGCAGCAGCAGCAGGTGACGTGTCGTCGCGACACTCTGGTTTCTATGTATTTCTAGAAATGCATAGACACCATAAGTGAATATGGACTCATGTCATCATCTCTTACCTAGCCTTTTCTGAATTATGTTGGTATCGGCTTCCAGTCTAACTGGATACGCCTGAATACCATTATTTTACATGGAGCGACTTGTACCTTTATTCAGTACTGTGGTGGTATCTACATCGCCACTTGCGAACTACGCATCAAAGACCTGACGTCACACAAAATCCTGCATCGCGCAATTAGAGTTTACCGCGCGATGGACATATAAACAAGATCCCGACATCAATCGTTGAGCAGTTACCCGCCAGACACAACACCCGTCTGGTCGGAGGACCCTCCCTTTTTTATAGAAGACGAGTGAACTTTAAACCCTGTTCCTCATACCTCCAATACGTATACATCTCTGCTTTCCCCTTCTGACGAATATAGGCGCGGTGTTTTGTAGTGTTGAGCTTATTGTGTTTCTAATTCAGTTCCGCGTTTACAGGTTTACTGCTTTATGGCTTGTCCCAACCGTATTTTATTTGGCATGGAAATTGCAATTACAAAGTAATTGTACGTTCTAAGTACTATATTGATACACACGGCGACACACCAAGCTATACATTTCCAGTATAAGCTGACGTCGCATTGTACGGAAATCCTATACACCGGGAGAAAAAGTAGTAACTGGGTTGTGGACTTTTAAAATACTGATATTCTGCTGCATCCGCTTAGACTGGAAGCTGACCTCAATATAGTTGACAAAAAGCTAAGCCTGATGATAATGAAGGGGCTGAATTCTAAACCAAAAAGTGAGATTTTCAAAATAAGGACGTTCAAAATATAAATACATAAATAATAATAATGAAGGCCGCAGGAATCCGCTGGATGCGGGAAGCACAGTACCGGTCAAAGTGGCGGTGCTTGGGAGAGGCCTTTGTCCAGCAGTGGACGCCTTTCGGCGGAAATAATGATTAAAAACAATAAAAATTAGGAAGCAGTAAATTAAAGCTTTTTCACTGGACTTACTAAGCTTCCTTGCGGTACCCCAACATGTTATATCGTTTTTAGTATTCATTTCGCGATGTAAAATGTTCTAATTTTATTTCCTCATATATTTTTAGCTGTAAACTTTGACGTGCTGTCAAATCAAATTGAAGAGCAAGATACTTGAACTGTTTATTTAAGTATTAACAGTATCAAATGCTTAGTTAAAATCTGTATGCTCTGATAATCTTATTCTATTTTATTATACTGATATGTTAAAATTGACAAAATTCTCTTAAATCGTATTCGGCACTCAAACTCAAATAGTACTCCATGTAGCATTTTTTTATGTCGTGTAAAACTGATTCCGATAACCTACTTAGTTTAGAGAATAAAAAACATCTTTTGATTTCATTTCATTTAGCTCCCAAAGAATTCCTGAAGTAAGAATTCAGTTAAAAAACCGCCTATAAATATTTTCAATACTTTCATGAACAGATATTATTTTAAAATTACAATCCTTACCCGACGCAAATGACATTCGCGCCCAATAAAAATCTCTAGTCATAATTTGACAGGTTATCGTCATCGATCGGCGTTCGGACAAAGGCATTGAGTTATTCAGCCGCACGTAAGGGCTGTTAGCTTCGATACTCCTTTGTTCTTTTGTGGCTTGTTCGATGTTTTAAAGGCTGTCGCGTAAGTAAACGATTATTATTTTATTATAATAGTAATTTACTTTTATTTATGGCAGTTGATTACTGTAGCTTAATTTCTTCAGAAATTTTAAATGGCGGAAGTTATTTTTGATATTATTTCAGTACGGAAAATCTCTAGTTATTTATGAAACTTGGCTCTTGGGATGACAAATTGTTCTTGTGATATTTTTTTTTATAAATGAAGAAATGTGAATGATGTATGAACTTAAACGACAAAAGTAATAAGTAAAGAAGAGTTTATGTGTATATGAAGAAATAGGGCAGTTTTAATTTTGTAAACTTAACTTTTTGGCCAAAGAATTAGCATTGCCATTCAACGAGGCAATGCTGTCAGGCTTCTGGGCACGTTTCCGGATGACAGCTATGCGGACAAATACTTCGACGCCTAAAGTGTCCATTTTGATTTTATATTTATTGGTAGATAGTTAGTTCTTTAGTTAGTTTAGTTTAAGAAGTTTACTCAATGTATGTATTTTTTTTTTAAATAAACCATTTATTATGAACGGAACATCATTCGAGTGAATTCGAAATCGAGTTCACATGTTTTTACTAGGGTTCCGTACCCAAAGGGTAAAACGGGACCCTATTACTAAGGCTCCGCTGTCTGTCTGTCCGTCTGACACCAGGCTGTATCTCATGAACCCTGATAGTTAGACAGTTGAAATTTTCACAGATGATGTACCTTTTTCTCTTGCCGCTATAACAACAAATACTAAAAAACAGAATAAAATAAATATTTAAGGGGCCTCCCATACAACAAACGTGATTTTTTTGCTCGTTTTTGCTCGATATTGATAACGGCAACAGGTAGACGCTTGAAATATTCACAAAATATTTAGTTATATATTCACTTTAAAAATAAAAAATTAAATTAAAATAAATCAAATATTTAAGGGGGCCTCCCATACAAAAACCTTTTTTTTGCCGTTTTTATTAATAATGGTACGGAACCCTTCGTGCGCGAGTCCGACTCGCACATCGCCGGTTTTTAAAAACTCATTCTCTTCAAGACACCGATAGAATTTCGAAGTGTTGTTTCTACATAGATTTTAGTACATATATACATAAACTCACGGCACTTTTTTCCCAAGGGGGCAGGCAGAAACTACAGAACGTCACTACGACCCTTATATACCCTCTTGCTTCGTCGTTCCTACATACGAGTTGTGAAAATAGTTTAATCTGTGGCGGTATCTACATCGCTACATGCGAACTACGCATCAAAAACCTGACGTCACACAAAAATCCTGAGTTCACATAAAATCCTGCATCGCGCAATTAAAGTTTACCGTGCAGTGGACATATATACAAGAACCCAATATCAATCGTTGGGCAGTTGCCCGCCAGACACAACACCCGTCTGGTTGGAGGAGTATGAGTGAATTTTACACCCTGTTCCTCATACCCCCAAATATCAAATATATTAATTTACATAAGAAGCACCTTACGTTAGTCGGCTTTTTTTACTAATAAATGACGACAATGGCTTAGATTCTGAACGTGTTCTATCTATATTTTTATAATGATTTAATTATGAACTCATCACTTTAATGGAAATTGACTTGGTATGTGTGCAATGCGTAATGAGGAGCTCGTGGCTTAATAACAGCCGCACGTGTCGATCAATCAGGTTAAGCTACGCTTGCCGGGGTTGGTCCGTGGATGGGTGACATACCGAGACTCCTCCGTAGCTCGGAAAGCACGTTAAGCCGTTGGTCCCGGCTGTCATTCGTGGATTTTGACATTCGTTACGGGTCGTCAGAAGTCCGAAAGTCTGACAACCAGTTGTGAAGGTCAGATAGGCAGTCGCTCCATGTAAACTTTCTTGCATCATTCAGCTGCATCAGGTTAGACTGGAAGCCGACCCTAACATAGTAAGGAAAAGACTAGAAATATGATGAATGAGTCATAAAACGACCTTCGCCACTAAAAAAATTACACCATCATTATGATAATTATAACATTTTATTGTAAAATATAATACTTAACGTAAACACAATCGTAAATGAGGCCACTGCTCACATGTGCAGGGCTGCACGGCCATCTTCGCCGAAACGCTGAATCGACTAAACTTTGACATTGATTTTAACAAATAATTCAAACAAGGAAGTAAAATTAAATGCAATTGTCTTTGGTACAAGAAAATAATGTGTTCTTCATTCAAACATGGTACTGTGTTCAGAGAGTTGAGATCGCGCGCGTTTCCTTTATTTAAAAAAAAGTTGGGTTTCTATTCGAATTTTGAATAGTGAAAAGTGTTGTGCTTGTGTTATAAATGTGGTTATTGTTTTTCAAAAAGAGAATTTATTAAATTAATATTGTGTGACAATGTCAGGTGAGCTTTTAAAACTACACACTACTCCTATTTCTACAGCTGTAAAATACACTGAAAATGCAGACGTTACTTTATTTCATAAAAGCTGATATCGCTTTAAAACAAGGTTACTGATACAATTACTAAAGTTCACTATGTACAGCTGCAATATATTTCTTTAGCATAACATAATCAGCCTATAATGTTCCCACTGCTGGGACACAGGCCTCCTCTCTGTGAGAGGGAGCGGGCCATAATCCACCACGCGGGCCCAGTGCGGGTTGGTAGATGTCACATGTCTTCGAATTTTTGGTTCTAGGACATGCCGGTTTCCTCACAATGTTTTCCTTCACCGTTTTGAGAACAGTGGCGATGAAATAATTTACACAAAGTAAAGCGCCTGTCAGGGTTCGAACCTACGACCTTCGACCTCGTAAGTCGTGGCCGTTACCACTGGGCCACTGCTCTCCTTATATTTTTTTTTCTTTATTTACAGTTATTATTCTAAGCTGGTTCCTTTACATCCAAGGGTGGATCCAAACAGTTTGGCGGGGGCACGTGTCCCTGTGTCCCCCCAATCTCGCCCCCAATTACTATGAAATATTGCTAACTAACTTACTAGAATATTAATAATGAATTGCAATTATAACACTGAATTTAAGTTGTAACCGGTTTTAGGTGTAAAAAAGGCATTTGTAAAGTTTCCAAATCCTTTTTTGCATCTAAAACTAAATATTCGGTGTTACGATATTATTTATTGCATTTCATAATCAATATTTTAGTCCACTAGTTAGCCATATTTCATATTTCCATACTAATATATTGCCAAATTAATTAAAACAGCGAAATTTTTGACATCTATTCGCGACGTTGCCAACTTTCAGAATAAACGCTTTTAAGTACTCCTTAGTTTCTTGCTATCTGCATAGCTAGTTGTTTTGTTGACGATAGCCTTATGAGCAAGCTAGAACTTATTGTTATTAGAATTCTAATCAACCTCTGTTTGTTCTATATATAGCTAGGCTAATCAGCCTATAATGTTCCCACTGCTGGGACACAGGCCTCCTCTCTGTGAGACGGAGTGGGCCGTATTCCACCACGCGGGCCCAGTGCCGGTTTTGGTAGATGTCACTTGGCTTCGAATTTTTGGTTCTAGGACATGCCGGTTTCCTCACGATGTTTTCCTTCACCGTTTTGGTGGCGATGAAATAATTTACACAAAGTAAAGCGCCTGTCAGGGTTCGAATCTACCACCTTCGACTCGTAAGTCGTGGCCGTTACCACTGGGCCACCACTGCTCATATATAGCTAACCTACTCCTATATGTACATTGGTCATATTTGGACGGACTTAGTCATAAAATAGCCTGCGATAACATACGATAGACGTAGATATATTTAGTAAATATTTAGTATTCTACGTCTATTAATATCTTAGGTATCTTTTCCTAATGCCATACCTAAACTGTTCGGTTTGCCCCGTTTTGTATAACTTTGAAACCGGTCTTCCTAGAACTAAAAAATTTGACGCCCACCCACCCGCATTGTGGCCGCGTGGTGGATTACGAGTCCCAAGAGGGAGTAGGCCATAAATTACGGCCCACTCCCTCTTACAGAGAGGAGGCCTATGTCCCAGCAGTGGGAACGTTATAGGCTGATAATGCTAAATATCTGTACTCATCCATACTATCCTAACTAATATTATAAATGCGAAAGTGAGTTTGTTTGTTTGTTTGTTACGCTTTCACGCTAAAACGGGTGAACCGATTTGGATGTTTGGCACATGGGTAGACCATGACCTGGAATGGGACATAGGATACTTTTATCCCGATATTCCCACGGGATCGAGACTGACGCTGGTAAAACCGCGGGGCGCGGTAAATTCGAAAGTAACTCTGTCTGTCTGTCTGTATGTTACCTTTTCACGCCTAAACCACTGAACAGATTTAGATAAAATTTGGCAAGGTGATAGATGGCATCCCGGGGAAGAACATAGGCTACTTTTTGTCGATATACCATGCGGGCGAAGGCGCGGGCGCAAGCTAGTTCTGAATAAATTCTATTTAAAAAAAAACAAATCCCTAAATATTTATCCATTAGAAACTTATTTGTTAATAAACTTTCATATCTCTATTTGCGCATGATTTCAGCCACTTATCGATGGAGCCTCCTGATTGGCTAATGATAGTACCTAGATAAGATTACGTAATAAAAGCCTACTTATCATAATATTGAGTCAACTTCTATTGGCAACACGTGCGCAATAATGTACTTATTCTTTACTAGCTTCGCCCCGCGGTTTCACCCGCGTAAGTCACGATCCCGTGGGAATATCGGGATGAAAAGTATCTAACGTGTTAATCCAGTTTATAAACTATCTGTGTGCCAAATTTCATCCAAATCCGTTCAGTAGTTATTGCGTGAAAGAGTAACAAACATCCATCCATCCATACTTACAAACTTTCGCGTTTATATATATTAGTTAGACTAGAAGTTAGACTAAATGAGCAATCTTTGTATATATACCTATATTTATTTGTTCGTTCGTTCGTTCTCGAAAACGGCTCTAACGATTTCGATGAAAGTTTCAATATAAGGGTTTACGGGGGCGAAAAATCGATTAAGCTAGTTCTCATATCTGGGAAAATTTGGTTTCCCTATTTTCACGGCCTCGGGGTCTGCTTTAGGCGCTCTTTGCAAACCGCTAACTTCATCGGTAGGATCCTTTACAAAAACTAACTGGGGGCCTAAAACGACCACATGAGCAATTCATTTCCTGAATTTCTAGCTGTCATTATTAGCAATTCCTCTAATTTGACATAAAAGCAATTCATAATTTGTGGAAAATTTTACGAATCTCCTTATAAAACTGTCAAACAGACTGATGATAGATCGTATCATGAATTGCACGCAGATTATTATGAATTGTCATTTTGTGACATTTTACGATTATTCATAATATTTTCCTAACGAGATTCTGCCAAAGTGGCCGTTTAAAGCCACCTGAAGCTAAAAGAATAATAACAAGTTCTCGCTACTTAATGCAGTGTACATCAGACTGAAAGCTCGCCACGATTTTCACAACAATTTTGCTTTAAAAGGCAAAAATTTACATTCCATCACAATATTTATCAACAATAAACTACCAAATCATTGTATTTTAAACCTTACCTAGACGAAACTAAAGTTCAAAATGAGATGCGTGTGCGCATTTGACATATAGGGCGACGGTCCACGCACGGCAAGGTTTACAAACCATTTCTTTCAATTAGCACTGAGATCACAATTATGACTGACGGTTTTTGGGTACCGTATGTATGAAAACACCTTAAAAACTACTATTTATGGAAAATAAGAAAAACAAAATGCGTTTATTTGTGGCAAACATAACTCTAAGAAAGGACAAATACACGAAAATAACAAGTTGGGGGAAAATACCTAGGCGTCACATTCACGCAAAACGGCCATCGGCATCGCTCAGCATAATGCTGCGACCCTATACGAGACACGAGCCTTAGCGCTGGTTGTCAGTGACAGCCGGCGTTGCCGTCATAAAGTCAATTGGTGCAGCATAATTTTATTGAATTATCAATAACAAAATAATAAAATAATATAATAAATACAATAATTAATTCTAAATGTTCAAAATGTTGTTGTATGAGTTTTCAAAAGAAGAATCCGTTATCAAATGCGTGCCAAAGAACAAAAAAAAAAGTATACTGGTAAACCTACTGGCCGGTAGGTAGGTACTTCATAAGGAAAGCTGTGTTTCCCAAATGCAAGATAAAGAAACGATACGAAATTACAAACTTTCTTAAACACCGCTACAAGAAACACCACTTAACTATAATAAATAATTTATTATCATATCTAGTCAACTCACAATAAGTACACATGTCTGCGACTCTACGGGGCCCTCCAAAATTGTCCATTACCACAGAAACCGGTACACAATAAAACGTTTGTTTGAATATCGAACGCGCGGTAGCCATCTTGTGTGTAAACATAACAAAATGGCCGCCAATGGAACCTCCTTTCTGGGAATGATGAGGTTTTTTTACCTTTTTTTGGTACCTATACGATCTCTTTGCATGGATTTTAATGTTTGTAAACTTTGTATAATGAGGCTGCATTTGGTATAGATAGCATGGCGGTTGTATTTCTTGTTGTAGTCTTGTGGTTCTATACCCCATTTGAAATAAGATTAGACATTAAAACAAACCCTTTTACAGTCCGTTCAGTCGATTTTGACTTTTATACAGTAGGCATAAGGATAGCATTAAAAGCAAAAAAAGTTACACAATACCATCTATCTACTGCGGCTGCCATTTGTCATGCCACCAACGCAATAGAATTCAAAATCGGTTGAACGTAATGTATAAAAGGCTTATCTATACGTCTAATCTTATTTCAAATGGAGTATAGACTATCTGATTCTAGTGTTGTTACTTCTACCGTATTAGTTAAGTTAGGGTACTCCATTAATCTTACTTACACCGATCGTAAGCCATTCATTCATCTGCTCCTAATTTAAAACGCATACCCCGAATAGTTTCACGTCCAAATTGAAACGTACGCACCAATTTGTTTGCACCGTAAAAATCTACGCACTTCGCACCGGATCAGTCTAATGGCGAATTCGTGACTTCCAAAATGCATTCCGGTGCAATAAAAACAAATATAGTTTCAAACACAACAAATAAAATAGAAAAAATAGAAAAAGTGCCGCCATATTTGAATTCGTCGTATGCACGTTCCACGTCGCCGAAATCTTTATAGATAGGTTTCGTGCGTGAGGTAACAGAGTTTTGGTGCGATCGACTTTTTTTTCTTGTCTATGATATGTTTACGAGAGGCGTTTTTTTTTAAAAGTCAACTCGTTCATTCATTCTTGTTTTTATTTGACGTTTGGTGGGGTTAAAAAAACAGCTGTTGCGTGCGGTTTATGTATGCTTACTCGGTTTTTTTTTCTGACTCTTTGTAAAGGTGTGTTAATATTGGGGATGGGTTAGGCGCTTCCACCACTCGTGCAGAGTAGAGCTCGTATGAGCCATGGTGCCGGAATAAGGCGTTTCCGCTAAATAAGGAGCAATATTAAATTTTAACTATTTATTTCAAGAGAACGTGTAAACCTTTACGCTCCTAAAACAATGTTTAATTTAAAAAAATACATTACTTACAATTACAATTTTGAAACTACTTATTTCTTAATTCGAGGGAATTCGATCACTCGAATTAAGAATTAGTTTCAAAATTATTCATTTATTGCAACAAAATTTTGAAACGAAAGTACTTATTTCTTAATTCGAGTGAATTCGATCACTCGAATTACGAATATGTTTCAAAATTATTTATTGCAGCAAGAATATTTTTTCTACCAGCCTGCATGATGTAAGCAGACAACCTTTACAGTCAAACTCAAACTCAAAGCATTTATTTCAAATAAACCAATTACAGGCACTTTTGAATTGTAAAGTCGGTCAGTCAGAAAGATGAAGCTAGTTGCCCATTCCAAAGCGTAGTAGGTTCCTATAGAGAAGAACGGGCAAGAAACTCCACGGACACTCTTTCACAGTAGGTGCGATGGCCTCATTTTGTCTAAGCCCACTTACGCCAAGCATCGCCCAACCAATAAGAAATTAACCCACAACTGTTTTCTTCTACGAACCACCTAATATAAAATTACGTAGAGCCCTAAACGACCATATCATCGCACAACTATGTGCAACAATGTTGCGGTACGTGTTTTTAACGTAAATAACGCGTTCGTCGGGTAAGAAGCACGTTCGTGCAACTGTTAACCGGTTAGCTGTTGCTAATAACCGCTACAATGTTTTAGCTGCTACTTTGTTGTTATTGCACCTGTTTTGAGATTATTGGCCATTGTTTTTGGAATATAATGCGCGAAAATTATCAATTTCTTGAAAAAAAATTGTCTAAAAATGTTGAAGTGAGAATACAACATACATAAATTATTATTCTGTAATCATCGTGGCTAAGTAATAACAGCCGCACGGGTCGATCCATCAGGTTAAGCTACGCTTGCCGGGGTTGGTCCATGGATGGGTTACCATCTTTACATACCGAGACTCCTCCGTGCCTCGGAAAGCACGTGAAGCCGTTGGTCCCGGCTGTCATTTGTGGATCTTTGACAGTCGTTACGGGTCGTCAGAAGCCCGAAAGTCTGACAATCAGTCTTACCAAGGGTTATCGTATTACCCAGTTACTGGGTTGTGGAGGTCAGATAGGCAGTCGCTCCATGTAAAATACTAGTATTCAGCTGCATCCGGTTAGACTGGAAGCCGACCCCAACGTAGTTGGGAAAAGGCTAGGCAGATGAATTATTTATCATTAGCCTACAGCAGTCCTCTGCTGGACATAGGCCTCTCCAATTGCATGCCATTCTCGGCAACTCTCATCCAGCTGCTACCAGCCACCCTTCGCAGATCGTCGCTCCACCTAGCCTGAGGGCGTCCTACCTTACGTTTGCCGATTCGCGGTCTCCACTCAAGAACACGTCTACCCCAACGGTCATCGGTTCTACGGCTAATATGGCCGGCCCATTGCCACTTCAGCTTGCTTATTCTGTGAGCTATGTCGACAACTTTGGTTCTCTACCGGATCACCTTTTTCCGGATTCGATCACTCTGGAAGACTCCAAGCATAGCACAGCACTGCTAGTCTATCTAACTTCTAATCTAACTAATATTATAAACGCGAAAGTTTGTAAGTATGGATGGATGGATGGATGTTTGTTACTATTTCACGCAAAAACTTGAGAACGGATTTGGATGAAATTTGGCACACATATAGTTTATAACCTGGATTAACACATAGAATACTTTTTATCCCGATATTCCCACGGGATTGTGCCTTACGCGGGCGAACGCGGGGCGCAGCTAGTGTTGAATAAATCGTCTAGATCAACGCAATTTGAAATTATTTTGCTTTCTTTCCATCGCATTTCGTATTATGGTAAGGTAGGTATTTCTAAACAACCAAAGTACATTTCCAAAAGCATAGCAAAATCTACATACTTTCCTCAGTTCTCCCCTTAAAAACTCGCTAGCTATTAACAGAATTGGTCCAGATGTTAGCAACGGATTACCAGCCCCACACACCTAATCCTATAATCCGAGGAACAGTTTGAGTAAAAAATATGGAAGCCACGTTGATTTATTTCCTCTTCCTGTGATTTACGCTATGTTTTCTCACCTTTGAATGGCAGTATTTTGTTTATAAATAAAGGGAGAGTGATTTAGTTCGATTTAAATATTATAATATGTTTTGGCAAAGGAATCTTCTTTCTAACTTCTGTACCTAGGTAAGTACTTGAAATTCGAATGACGCGACACGTTGTCGAGTCAGCGATAATTTAAAACTAATCAGCGACATAAATTAAAATTAAATGCGAAGTATTTAAAATAAGCGAACATACTTTTAGTAAAAACTTTAACCGTCAAAAGTTTTCCGCCGAAAGTAAAATCCTCCCGCCAATTCCGTACTGTCAAAAGTTTTGCATAGACAAGAATAGTTTTTAAAAGGCAAAGACAATCTTGTGTCCTTGTTATAAGAACTCTTTTATTGAAGTGAAGTATAAAATTTAACTTGTAAAGAGGTTTTATTGTCTAATACATAATTCAATTGTGTAGATATTTATGAATAAACGTGAGAATTGGGAAAGGAGCGGGCATTTGTGAATGAAGTTGTATTTGCATGGGAGACGACGGTTTACGGTTTCAGAACTTTAAGATATTTTAAACTTTGTCGCTCAGAGTGTGGTCTACACAACAGTACCTATAATAATGAAAAGTGTACGAACAATAACAATTTCCTACTTCATTCAGAAACCGATGGGTGAAGTAATTAAAGATAAATTTAAAGATAAAATTTATTTATTGTTTACAAGGACCAGATTATAGTACAGATACATTGGGACATGAGAATAATACACAGTCTGGTAAGCGGGTGAAGCGCTGTACTCCTATATAGGCTACTGAGTAGCCTGTGTTCAGGAGAGACAGGACTGATCCCGTTTAAACAATATACATATAGGGGGTATAATTGTGATGTATCTGGTCTTTCTCGGTCACTGAGACCTGCTATAGAGGTTAATGGTTTCATCCACCATATTAACTTGTCATCCACCTCACATAAAAAAAACCCCTTATTTCCGCACACCCGGTCGAAGAAGTTCTATCCAAACATTTCGCATGAAATTGCACAGTTTTACATTTCCAAAGACAATTGATTCGACAAACAAAAGCAGGACACCTTACACCAGCCAGTTCCCACGTACAGACGCAAATTACTGAACGATTACTACACGAACTCGTGAATGACTCCGCAGGTGTCTATATTACGTCAAAAAAAACTAAACAAGTAAACAAAACACAGTAAAACCTGTCATAGACACGTGCGTCCTTTGCGGCCAGAAACAATGGCAATACCGGCTCTGTCCTTTGCTTGTGAAAAAAATTAAACAAAACCATAGATATTGACTTTTGGCGCGTATTTTATTTATTGACTTGTTACTCGTTCCCACGCGTTCGTAGTAAAATTTCGGACTTTTAGGGTTCCATAAAAATGGTAATGCTCATTCATCTTCGTCATAATTTTAGAATACTTGCTGTAATGAAAAAAATAATGACAAAAACTTTCTATTGATATAATGTTGAAATTATAATTGCCTTTGGTGAATGCATCTTTTATTTGATACAATCATTCAATGATAATAAAGTAAAAAGAGGTACATAAAGCTTATAAACGCTCCTAAGTTTGACTAATAAGCCACATTTTCTTCGTCTTGTCTTTTTCTCACTCCCGATAATTAAGACATGCCGTCCTACTTCCACGTGTGCCGTTTTTCAAGATCGAATGTTGAAGTACGCTCTATGTCTTTGAAAGTATTCGAAAAATCTGATCGAGCCAGTACGATTGCGTATAAAATAGCATAGAGTTTACTTCTTTATCTATGGTTTTACTTTCCGGCGGAACCACAGATATCTAAACCTGCTTACGTCAAACCTTTCCTAATCATCTTCGGCACTTAATCCTTTAATCTCTTACAGGTGAATGATTAAAATGATTATCCAATTTTAGAAAGATTACGAGTTAGTTATGATTGGCACATCTGTGTTGTCTTAAAGGAGGTAACTATTTGTATGAGGAAGTATTTTTTGCATAGTGTTGGTTGCTGTAGTAGGAATAATTATCGGATTTATTATTCACTATTGTGCAACATCTGGCCGGAATTATTGCTGTGGATTAAGTTAAATTAATTTAGAACTTGTATATCTAGTATTTAAATGAAATAATAATATAGACGGGTTCGGGTCCTGTACCTACACTAATTGTGTAACACACGATCAATCGCAATCTGACTCATTTTGAAGGATATTGCTGATCCATTTCTGCCTATGTTCGAAAAATTTGTCTGTTCAACAACGTAAATAATGCAATGAATTTTATTGAACTGTCAAAATGAAATAGATTGATAGTGTGTTAAAAAATTAGGATGCTGTTACTTTACAAAAAAATAAAGTTATTTTACTAATGCAAGTTAATTAACACAACCCTGAAATGTTAACTTTATGAATAGAGTTTTGTTCTAGTTCAAGTAATTATAACACTAGTGACCCGCTCCAGCTTCGCACGGTGTTTACGTCTTGACAAAACATCGAGATTTCTTAGTTATATGTAACTTTAATATTAACGTATTATACATATAAACCTTCCGGAATAAATTCTCTAAATGATGTTGATAACCTCATCAAAATCTGTTGCGTGGTTTAGGAGAACAACGCGGAAATGCAGACAAACAAGAAAAGCGACTTTAATTTATAATAGGAATAGGTAGGTATTGATTATTTGGTCAACACAACTGAGAAAAAATTAATTGACAGCAATTAGGTAAGTAGTTTAGTAGCTGTCTGTTCATTTTCTAATTTCTACTAAATTCCGTAACAATAATTTCTTCCAACTTAATCTACCAAAAATCTCAGTAAAACCTTTAATCTTGCACAAAAACGTCCCCTTCACCAATAGCTCACTCCATACAAACTACAAAATAAATCTCTAACAAAAATAATAACACACTAACGTTACGCGACGCGAGACCACCGCGGTGCCCGGATCCTGCACTCACACGTGTGCCTATAATACGGTGGAAGCTGACATATCGAGTTACATCGACGTTTTGTTGTGCGTTTGTTAAAGTAAGTAGGTATGGTACTGGTAATGTAATGTCTATGGTTTTTTATATCGGTTGACATTGATAACGAATTTTTTTTTTGTTGATATGTTTTTGGAATTGCTCTGGTTAATGGCTATAGGCTCGCCCCCTATTACATAGAAAATAAAGTTACCAGATAAAATGAGGGTGTAGGTACTATAGGTACACCTCTGCCCAACCCTTCGGAGAGACAAGTCGAAGGCGTGATACTATGTATGAACATAATTATTTAAAAAAAATTGAGTTGTTATTTCAAGCAAAAAAGAGAAACATTAATGAATGGTCAAGATCAACTAATTGAAACTATTGGTACTTAGGTCATCTAGATATAGATGCTGCCCTTTTCCTAATAGGTAATCCGCTTTTTAATAATTATGAAACCAAATGACGAAAAACGTATTTTCTCTATGGTAAAGACAACTTTTCCAGGTTGAAAACTTTGTTAACTTATATCTATATTATACTTATTTGTAATCAAGTTCTCGAAAACAGCTCTAACGGTTTCGATGAAAGTTGCAATAACGGGGGCGAAAAATCGATCTAGCTAGGTCTCATATCTGGGAAAATCCGTTTTCTCTATTTTCACAGCCTCGGGAATGTGATATAACGTTGGTATACCTGGACGATATGTTTATCTATTTTCACCCAAGCAGAGCTTGTTCGACCAGGACCAGGTACTAAGTTTAATTAAAACAAGACGGTGGCATGTATTTTCATCGTTTTCTCAAGGCAGAAGGGCTGTTTTTATGATAAGTTGAAAAAAGGCTCGGCATCTCTGTTCCAAATTCAAAACAAGTGACAAAAGTGACATTGTCATAAACAAAATTATTGTCTCTGAGTTTTTTTTTACGGTCTGGCGTGGGAACCTGCCTTCAGTAATAAAACAATAAACTAATTACAGTTATTAATTGCGTGTCAAAAGTTTTCTTTGTATTTGAATAAGATTTATTAATTGATTTTGGAGATTACACACACTTTGGTGATTTTTTCTACCATAGGATTAATGATAAATTAGGTACGTACATCATTACATTCTGGGCAAATCTGTTTACATAAGCTTTATGTAATCTATTATAAAACTCAAAGCTCGTGAAGAGAGATGCATTACCTACCTATCTATCATAATCAAGTTGGCATCAGTCACTACTTCCAAAAAGATTTTATGCAACCGTATCTGCAATTTACAACACTTGTGATTGCAACGATCGGCTTTCTGATTAACTAGTTTGTGCGTCTTACCACAAGCACGAAAGCAGACAAAAATCCTTTTCTCTTTTTAAAATATGAAACAAAAAAAAACTTTTAATCTATTCCGACGCCAACAGAACATCTCGAGGACACTCCAAGATTCAAATTTCGAATTGTCATTTTTTTTTTCTCCAGCATCAAATTGCAACGCTGCCCTTTTGCTGAATGAACGAAGATGGCGCGCGAGATCGCGAGATATGCAAATTGTATTCATCGAGAATTTTATTGATTTTCATCCTTTTCAACTGCGATATGAAGTGTGAGCGCGCATAATGAGTTGTTTTGTTAAATGATAAAGTCTTAACGATCGTTTTGAATAAATAAAGATAATATGTGTTACTTCGGTTCGTTATTTCGCACATGAGATGATTATTGAGATCGATAAAATATTAACGCATTACTTACTATAAATGGTATTTCGGACACACACACACGTCCGGTTTTATAATAGGGGATTATAAAACCGGACGGGACGATACCTATGTAATCTACTGGCCATGATTTTTAAGCTAAAGAATTCTGAAGCCTGTCATATTAATACTACCCTAAGCTAAAACTACTAGAAAACTTTCACTATATGAAAGGCATACACTTTCTTTTGAAGACCTAGGTATTCAATTAAATGGTCATTATCTCAGTGCATCACCACAATCACACCAGTGGCCTATCACGAGAGACTACAGCAGATTGATGAATCAAATCTTCTCCACACGAGACTACATTTTAGAAGGGGCAACTAGAATCAATTATATTTTCTTGTTTTTGACGTTCGAAAGTGTCATAAGTGTGATTGAAATAAATTATTTGACGCAAGCCGACTTGGCTTGACTGTTGGCGCTGGGACGAGACTTCGAGAGTGAAAATGGAGGTAGTCAAAGACTAACTCAGTCTGACCCGTCCCCAGGGCGGACAAGGTTCGCCGCTCACATACCTCAGGCGATGACTAGCTCCAGGGTTGCGGGAAAGTCCGAAAGGGATACCGGGACCCTTGGCAACAGGTAACCGAAGGAACACGGGTGGGTTTTAATCAGTAAAAGTCTGACACGAAGAGCGGGAGATGTCATTTGATGATTTCCCAACCTCAAAAAAAAAGGCGGTTACTAGCAGTCGCGCGCGGACTATAGGAAAACAACTTACTTTCATAGATAACGTTTCATTGATGTCATTCGCCAGTAAATAACTAACACTATGTGACGGCCACGGCTTTTTACGGAACTGTAGCTTTTGCAGCAATTCGTGACTTTACCCTACTTGCTTTACTGACTTTACACCTACTTATACCCACAGTATAAGTAGGTGCAGTATTCTATCTTCATAGAAAACGGCTGAAACGATGCGCTTCGAAATCTCAGTGTATATCAGTACGCAATGGTATCGAGTGTGCGATAGTTGCGTACAGACGCGGAAAGATTTGTTTGCCGAACGGCGGTAGGTAATTTCAAGGTTACTGCCGAGATGTAATACTGCTACTTATACAGGGTGTAAGGGTAAACACCGTTGTTACTCAAACCATGGGTAGTTGACTTAAATATAAAAATAAATGACCGAGTAACAACAAAAAGAAACGTTATTTTCATTAAAAGATTTTAAAAAGTTTCTATCCAACACCGTGCTCGCTAACGAAACAGCTGACCTGCTGAGGGAGGGGTCACGCTCGCGGCCGTTCAGGTCACGTCCCGCGCCACCCACCCGTGTTGAGACGCAAGTTTGTTGCCCTAGCGCCCTAGGGTGAAAGGGTGACTCTTGTGGTACAAAACGTATATATTTTTTATTTTTTAAGTTGTCATTTTCCATTGATATAAATGACACCAAACCACTGGTTTCAAGGATAACGGTGTTTACTCTAACACCCTGTATATATTCTGTGCCTCAACGTAGTCGAGATAATCTGCAGGACTGCAGTCCGCACGCAATGACATCCAATGCCACTCGGTTGCATGTGTACCATGTGTACCTATTAGAACAGAGATAATCTTTGACAACAACATTATCAATACACAATGCGTATCAATCGAATCTTGTCAACAGTATACGGGCTTAACGGTGTCTTTCGATTGGGTCGTATCATTAGGTTACGCGACGTTGTGCCAAAAGAACGATTGTGGAAACATATTTTTGCTAAAATCATAAGATTATTATTTCCAAAAAAAAAAATGGGAAATTGATTTATTTGATTGACTTCTAATGATGTACGCCTTTTATATTATTAAACCTATAAAAACTTTTTGGGCTTCTTGATGCATACTTTTTAAATAAATCAGCATCTTTTTAACTTTCTGACCTCTTTTTTGCGATTTGGTGATAGATATACAGTTATGCAATATTTATTTTATTAAATGTAGGAAATATTTTACGTTAATGCCATGAAAAACTTACCTGATGTTACGCGATACTCAAGCCAATGCATCGTCTGAAGTGTGACGTTGAAATAACATAACAAGAGCGAGTAGTCATAAAATTGATATCAACAAGTTTTACAATGTAAAATTATGTGCAGCAGTCCTTGTGTTTTCCATAATTTATCTTTACTGAAAGATATATAAACGACGTACTCTTGGAAATGGAAATCTCCTACTTCAGTTCATTTTTGGAGCCATTAGGTACCTACAATTGGCCCATCTAATTATTCAATGAAAAATCTCGTTCATAAACTTATGATTTTCTAGATAATAACCGCTCTAATTTTATTGCCCGCACCTTTGCAACGCCCTGCCCTCATGAACGACGTTTGATGACGTAATACAACAGTGTCTTTTATTGTCAATGTATTGCCGTGCTATTGTTAGTACCTGTCATTTGTTTTTTTTTTTTCGGAAACGGACATAGGAAAGAAGGTGGATGCTGCCAGTATCGATTTGAACCTGTTCGCGTAAAGTGCAGTTTTATTATTTTATTTTTAACTGTTAAGCTTTCCAAAGACTTGTTTTTTTTTTGTTTTATGGTTGTAATAGTGCGGTTTTACAAAAGACAATTTAGGGTTAAAGACTGATCGAGGCCAGTTTTTTTTTATTTTATTTGTGATTGCAATTTTGGGTTTTCACTTTTTTCAAAATGAAGTATCCGAGAAGGAAATTGTTTACTAAATGCGATTCCGAATATGATACGGGCTTATGTAAGTATATTTTAATGTTTTTTTTAAAATATCAGTTATTTTTTTTGCGAATATGGATTTACCGAGGTAGTTTTTTTTATTATTACGATAATAATTAGGTTAAGGTTATTTAAAAATACTTCTTCCCACAAAACTACTTCTTTTTTTAATTTACACTAGCGCGTCATAATGGCTATCCGTAAAACAAAAATAATCGCGCGCAAAATTCGTAAATGGAACGTACGGAATCCGATCGGGTGCTAGTTTATGGCACTATATAAATGACTGCCATATGTCGTTTGTCGCCAGTAGGGGTGGCATTCCTTTTACTTGAAATGCTGTGCACATGTACCTACATGTGTATTTTTAAAACTTCAAACAATTAAAATCAGAAGTAGGCAAACAAATATCGCAATAAGATACGAGTTACGGGAGGACGGGGTAAATACATCCAGAAAGAACCTTAATTAAGACAGTGAGAAATCATAAGAAAAGAATTGTACCGAAAAAATCGGTTGTTGTTGTTGAGTAACTTGAGGCCTACTTGTATGTCCAGCAGTGGACTGCGCTGTGTTATGAAGAGTTCATTGATAACTACAAAATAATTTAAATAAAAATAAAATTTATAAAAACTAAAACCCAACTACGACAAAAAGGTAATAAATGAAAATACAACCTTACAGAAAAAAATCGGGAATCCGGGAGTCACACGTAGTCTATTCGATTTATGCCGATTTATAACACGCGTTTGACTCCGGGTTTTTTAATTTGTCTGTCTGTGATGTCTTGACCTTTTTAGATGGCTTTTTTGTCGTAGTTGAGTTATAGTTTTTATAACTTTTATTTTTTGAGCTTTTAAAGCTATAGGCATGGTCTATTTATTTTCAAATATACCTGTGAAGTTAATCATGGCTGGATAATATAATATTAACGGAAAGTAAATCTAGTCAAAATAATAGCACTATATAATGTCAACACAATAACATTTGGTACATATATGGGCAAACCTTTTTTTTTTGAGCCTGGGAAATCTTCAAGTGTGGAAGGGCGTGTCAGACTTTTACTGACTAAAACCCACCCGTGTTCCTTCAGTTGCCTGTTGCCAAGGTCCCGGTATCTCTTTCAGATTTTCCCGCATATGGGCAACCCTACGCTTGTTCTAGCCAATAATACTCAAGGGAGTGGTTTATTTCGAATAACTGTGATTGAGTTTATTACACTATTGCTGTCGAACCTCATTACTATGCCGTGCACTTACCAATAATACACTACTAAGAAATCAGAAATTCTCATGCAATAGAACACGTAAATTAAAGTTACGAATATGAAGAAATATGGATTGAAATTGTATTTTTTGGTGAAATTAAGAACTTCTCGCGAAATTTGTGCGTCACCGACCAATTTTCAGTATTTTTATTTTTATTTTTACTAAAGTTTTATACCGAACTATGTCTTTCCAAACAGCCAGTTTTTCCATACAAAAACTGTTAGATGCCAATTTTATACCATAGATAAAAGATATCTGACTTTGATTCAATCAGTCCTAATCCTAAGCACAGATTCCTCAAGCAAATGAATTAAAATGACTAAAAATAAACTGTACTTACTAAATCAGCGAGTCACGGTACGGGTGCTGATTTTCTGTTTTAAACCCAATATCACAAAAATAATAGATATTATAGTTGTAATTTTGACCACCAGTTAATGGGTTGTGGAGGTCAGATAGGCAGTCGCTCCATGTAAAATACTGGTAGGTATTCAGCTGCATCCGGTTAGACTGGAAGCCGACCCCAACATAGTTGGGAAAAGGCTAGGCAGATTGTTGAGTTGTTTTTTGACACATTAAGCGTTAGTATTTACTATTTACTGATATCGATCGATGATAAGTGCTCTAAAGAAAATTATTTGCATAGATTTTTATTTTATTCAGCTTATTATAGACTTTCAGGTCGCTCTTTTAAGTCCAGAAAAAATCGGACTCACTAAAGTAAATCATCTATGTAACTTAGCTACTCCGAATAACCACTAAGTAATATAACACGAAGACAGATACAAAATACTCCTAAACTTATTACCTCCAAACATCTCGTATCTATCTCCGCTTCACATGAATCATTTGTAAGCATTAACACTACGCTTCACTTGAATAATTCATCACGATGTTGTTTTCCCGCCAAAACTCTATGGTATGTTTTTTTTTTCTGAAGCAAAGGCATGGAGTGCCTTCAGCCTACGTGCTGTTATAAATATGCATGCGATATCGTTAGCGCAGATGATAATTTTTTGAATGTATAATGACGTCATTAATTTTGGCGTGGCGTAGGTCAGGGATGTTATTTTTACTTCATGATGTTAGGTAATAGTTTTCTTTATTTTTTTCAGTAAGTATATGAAATAACGGGTTGATCGTATGCTTGCCGCGGTCGGTTCGTGGATGGGTGACCATCCATTACAAAATCCTGCATCACGCAAGCAGAGTTTTACCGCGCGATCAGCATACTTATGTATCACTTCCCGACTTCAATCACCGGGCACTTGCTCACCAGACACAACACCCGTCTGGTCGGAGGATCCTCCCTTTTCTATAGACTATGAGTGAACTTTACACCCTGTTCCTCATAACTCTATAGGGATACGAAGATTGATTTATTGTATATATCCGTTTTAGGAATATGAGGAACAGGGTGTAAACTTTACCCATCCTCTATTCTAGAGAAAAGGGAGGATCCTCTTACCAGACGGGTGTTGTGTCTGGCGGGCAACTGCCCAACGATTGATGTTGGATTCTTGTGTATGTCCATCGCGCGGTAAACTCTAATTGCGCGATGCAGGATTTATGTGACGTCAGGATTTTTGTGTGACGTCGGGTCGTTGATGCGTAGTTCTTATGTGGCGATGTAGATGCCGCCACAGTCTCATGTAATGAGTGGCGATCCTAAAAAATATGCCTAATAAAACCTCTCTTGTTCCAGCCTGTCGTAAAGACAGCTCCCGTCCCTTGGACGCAGCTGCCATCATGAAAGAAAAGAGTAAGAACGCTGCCCGGTCCCGAAGAGAGAAAGAGAACGCAGAGTTTTTAGAGCTGGCCAAACTTCTCCCTCTGCCGTCGGCAATTACGTCACAGCTTGATAAAGCGTCTGTTATCAGATTGACGACGAGTTATCTGAAGATGCGGCAGGTTTTTCCTGATGGTGAGTTAAGTTTGACTTTAAATTAATTGAGAAAGTCGCACCAATCAATCTGCCTAGCCTTTTCCCAACTATGTTGGGGTCGGCTTCCAGTCTAACGGGATGCAGCTGAATACCGGTAATTTACATAAAGCGACGGCCTATCTGATCTCCACAACCCAGTAACTGGGTAATACGAACCCCTTGGTAAGACTGGTTGTCAGACTTTCGGGCTTCTAACGACCCGTAACGACTGTCAAAGATCTATGAATGACAGCCGGGACAAACGGCATAACATGTTTTCCGAGGCACGGAGGAGTTTCGGTACTCGTATGTAAAGATGGTGACCCATTCACGGACTAACCCCAGCAAGCGTAGCTTAACCCGATGGATCGACCCGTGCGGCTGCTGTTATTACTTAGCCACGAGCTGAGCTGAGGAAGTCACACCAGTGACCGAGAAATTGTGAGGAAATCGTTTTTCATCGTAGGGTATGTATGGCTGCCGGGGTCGCGGGAAAGTCCAAAAGAGTTACTCTGGCAACATATTACAGGCAACTGAAGGAACACGGATGGGTTTTTAACAGACTTCTTCAAAAAGGAGTAGGTTCTCAATTCAATTCAATTCATTTATTAATTTTGTGAACATAGGGTAACAAAAAAATATACAGGTGTTTTACAAAGAAATATTGGTCCATACTATGTCCCGCCAGAAGGCATACAAAATTTGTTGAGGTAATCATAATGTCGCATTATAAAATAAAAATAAAAATATAAAGTCAAGAAAATAACATGTCACAATTTCATGCCAAATAAAATGTCAATAAATGAAAACGGCACATAAACAAATAGGTAGTAAGTATTTAGTCATAATTTCGTATACAATAATAAATTAAATAGTAACATTTTAAACAAACAGACATAAAATTATAAAAATATTATTTTAATTTGTCATTAAGATATTCATTAACAGAATAATACGCCTTGTTAATTAATAATTTAAAAAGCCTATGTTTGAACTCATTCATGCTACTGCTTGATACAATTTCATCAGGCAATTTGTTGTAAAGTTTTGGAGCCATTGCATATATACTATTGTATAGAAATTTGGTTTTTGTGCCTAACGGGTGCAACTTTTTTGAGCGTCGTTGACTTTCGACAGCTTTAAATAAATACATGTTGTTTTTTACAAAGATACAGGCTTCATAGACATAAAGTGATGGTACAGTCAATATTTTTAAGTTTTGGAAATGTGGCTTGCATGAATCCGTTCGTTTGATTTTACATATAGCTCGAATACATTTTTTCTGTGCTAATAATACCTCCTGAACTTTAGTAGCATTACCCCAAAATATAAGGCCATATCGCAAAGTGGAGGCAACATACCCATGATACGCTGTTAGGAGCGCTGTCTTATTTGCAATTTTGCCTAGCATATAGAGAGCATAAGAAAACTTACTTAGCTTCCCACATACATTATCGATCTGACTCTTCCATGACATATCATTATCAATAAGCAGTCCAAGAAATTTCGTTATATTAGTTTCAAGTATTTGGTCTCCTTTGTAGCTTACTTGAGCGTGTGATAGTACTTTATGTCTAATTTTATAATTCATAATTTTCGTTTTCGTGAGGTTAATTTTAAGGCTATTATCATTCAGCCAGTCAACAATCGTAATAAGACTAGTGTTTATGTCATCTACGACTAGTGTTTGTGTCTCAATTCGTCTGTATGTTTTTTTTTTGTATGTTTGTTAAGCTACGCTTGCTGGGGTTAGTCCGTGGATGGGTCACCATCTTTACATACCGGGACCTTAGCAAGGGGTATCGTACTACCCAGTTACTGGGTTGTGGAGATCAGGTAGGCAGTCACTCCATGTAAAATACTGGTATTCAGCTGCATCCGGTTAGACTGGAAGCCGACCCCAAAATAGTTGGGAAAAGGCTAGGCTGATTGATTGAGTACATCGTCTCTTCAGAAAATACATTTGTAACATTCCATTTCCCCCTTCCCCCAGGTCTCGGCGACGCATGGGGCGCCGCACCACCCCCACCACAACCCAGGGAGTTGTCAATACGAGAGCTGGGCTCTCACCTGCTGCAGACCCTGGACGGCTTCATCTTCGTGGTAGCCCCTGATGGCAAGATCATGTATATTAGTGAAACGGCGTCCGTGCATCTTGGGTTAAGTCAAGTAAGTAGTAATGCATCGTATTGTTACCCGACTACGGCGAAACAAAAAGGAGGTTATGATTCTGATGACCGATGTATGTATGTATGTTCATCTGTGCCCACATAACTTCTAAACTCCTCATCATAATTTAACAAATGAGGTATCGTTGGAAGCGTCTTGATCGTCCCCTGGTTATAGGATATGTGACGTCACATTCGAACTGAAATTTGAGTTATGAGTTATTATTATTTTAATTATTGTGAATGTGAGGACTATGTGGATTTTTATTTTGTTTTTATTTTTATATTTTTTCGTTTTCATTTTATCGATAGTCTGGCAATTTGAGAACTTTATGCGGCCCACCCAAATGTCCTTTCTTTGGTATTGTTCGTCGAGTCGTTGAGCTCCTTAAGCTCTGAGTTGAGCTCCTCGGTTACTGACAAATGCTTGCACTGACTGGACAGGTCCACTCAAATCTGTGTGGTTCTTTCCTCAAAAGACCATTTCAGACTCTAATCTACATGGTCCTCATATTATGGCCTGACCAAGATTATGTCTGGACTTTAAAAGAGACTGTGACCTCTGAGTTTGTTTCGGCCTTTCTTCTCAGAGTAGTCAGATAGGAAACGCCGACCTCATCTAGCTTATTTTTAATATTTTTTTAATATGACGTGTAAAAGTGATTCCAATATCCTATTTACAGAATAAACAATTTCATTTCATTTCATTAGAGTTTAGATTTTGTGAACAGTAAATGCCAATCTCAGTAATAGGTAAGAATCGCCCCTGGGACTTATCACAATACTGACGACTATTTTGTGGATATGACAGATATTACTCGAAGCCTTCGCTTTCTGAAAATAGAGGTAGAACTTGCCTAAATTACTGTTGGTCTAACTCTCAGACCAAATAAAAAACCAAGACAGAGCGCTGCGAACAATACAGTGAAGCATGCCAAAACTACACCAACGCTCTGTGCATACACATTTCCACTCATTTACAATCAAACTACACCTCACTAATTAGACACATGTTTACAGAACCGGCCTCACGTCACTGTTGACAGCGCTGTCTTGATTGTATATTTAGTCTGAGGTCCAACTGTCTTCTCTAACCCACAGGTAGAACTAACAGGCAACTCGATATACGAGTACATCCACCAGTCAGACCACGAGGAGATGACAGCAGTCCTCAGTCTACAGCATCCACACTCGTACCTACCGCACCAGTATCCTAGCCTCGGGTGAGTACAGTATTCCTAGATTTATTCTGGCGTGCGTGACTTTGTGGAAATTCATTACAAAATTCGTAACCTATTCCGCTTAACTATTCTTAAAGATTCATAAAAAAACCTGTAAGAAATGGACACGTGTTTCACCACTCAAACTCAAAGCATTTATTTCAATTAAACCATTTACAGGCACTTTTGAATTGTCAAGGAGTCAGTCAGTCAGAAATATGAAGCTAGTTGCCCATTCCAAAGAGTAGTAGGTACCTATGGAGAAGAACGGGCAAGAAACTCCATGGACACTCACTCACATGGCACACTTTTAAATAAATAAAAAATATACAAAGAATTGGTTACATCATTCATTTTGAAATAATACATGTGAGAACAATGTAGAAAGCACGTTAAAAGTGTCCGCCATTATAAAGGAAAAACAAAAAACAATACAAAAATTAAAATAAGCCATGGCAGCTAAGACATGACCAGTCACAACTGACGGCGCCCGTTCACGAACATGACGCATGGATCAGCACCATTCAGCTCAACCATTTTGAAGGGAGCTAAATGATCCAACACACGCGCCACCATCAGCGAGACATTTAAGTGAGCATGACATATTCCCAGCCGCCAAGGCACATTCAAGTCAATGAAAGACTCTCAAGGAGGCATACTCAGGGTGACGATTGACTTGTCGCGATAACCCGAACACTACGTGTTTCGCGCCAGGCGACGAGCGCGAGCGTCTGTATCGCTCGGCTTTTTTCTTATAGGGTTTTTTATCACACTTTAAGCGGAATAGGTTCCAAAATAATTATCTACATACGACGATAACATTATTTTTGTTACCTCGAAATAGACCTATTTTTACCCGACAACGGCGAAGCAAAAAGGAGGGTTATGATTTTGACCAGTATGTATGATGTTCATCTGTTCCCTCATAACAAAACATTAGGTACAGACAGACAAATGAGAAAAACGGGAGTCACACGTTCATAATCTGTTCGATTTATGCCTAACACGTGTGACACCGGATTTTTAATATGTCTGTCTTTAATGTTGTTTAAACCTTTTTAGTTTACTTTTTTGTCGTAGTTGGGTTTTAGTTTCATAACTTTTATTTTTTACCTCATTGACCAGTCATGTACTCCAGTGTCCCACAGACTTATTTATAGTAATATTCTTTGCCAGATACCCAGTAGGAGGAACGTGGGGCCCAACAGTGGATATCGAGTGTGAACGAGCGTTCTTCATCAGAATGAAATGTGTCCTCGCCAAAAGAAACGCTGGTCTTACTACGTCAGGGTATAAGGTAAGTGTTTTAGCTAAAGATATAACAAACATTGTTTTTCAAAGAAAGATAGAAAATGTTTCTATTTCTTATATATACACTGCATAAAACTATAATGTAAACCTATCAGTTCCCATTTTCAAATAAATCAAAATTTACTCTAAATACTATGCTTAGACTTAGAAATATTTAGTAACCTATTCCGCTTAAATATTCCTCGAGAGTCATAAAAAACCCTATAAGAAATCGACACGTGTTTCACCTCTCAACGAGGCATCCTCAGAATGACGATTGACCTGTCGCGAACCTGAACACGACGTGTTCACGCGCCACGTCGAGCGAAATCCCCGATTATCCAACCATAGTTCTCTAAAATCCCTGCGATTAATACCAATACTAATAAAATATCTTTACCCCATAGAACCCCGTGTCCCCATATTGTCCCCGCTAATTCCCCCATTCCGTATGTTAGCATAATTGAGTGTGTTGAACAATATCCCCTTCAGTATGAATAATGCAACGCGTGCCAGTATTGTTTTAAGCATTGGTTTTAAATTGAGCGAATAAACAATAATAAAAATACTTGGGATCATAGTTTTAGAGGTTTTGACGGATTATTTTGACAGTAGTGGGAACTGGCGAAGGAAATACCGTGTGGATTAAGGGCTCGATTACACGTACCGGGCGCAAATTTGTATGAAAATGAATTATAGTCTAGTCACACGGACCACATTTAGCCGTCAAAATCAACCGTGTGGGCGATACCGACTACATCAAGGGCGACATCGCAACCAAAATGCAACTACAAAATTGCGTCGACGCGACGACACTCACAGCGAGTCGATATGTCTGCAAACACTAGCGTCAACATAACCACATCTCAACTACTATAGCGACAACGCAATCACAACGCAACTGCAAGAAGTTGCAGCGACACTATTGACACGTAACCACTGCTTGACCACATTTTGTCGCTGCGATTTGGTGTGGTTTTGGTACGTGTGAACGGGCCCTAAAGGCTATGGGTTACAGTACAGAACAACTATTCTGTAAAAATGTCACCGTGAAAACTTAGGTGAAGTGACCTTAGAATGAACTGTCACTGCCTTGGCAACAGTAGGTATCGATGACAATGACAGCTCACTTCACCTAAGTTTTCACGGTGAGATGATTACAGAATCGCAATACAGGAGACATTTGAGCTATATCTGCGAAGCAGCCACGCAAATAAGATACCTCTGGTACTGCAAATGTGCATGGATTCGGTGACCGCTTATCATCAAATCCCCGTCCCAATCTCACCGATGACATCATTTTCAGGTTATACATTGTTCGGGGTACCTCCGAGCGCGACGGTTCGGTGAAGGTTCGGCACCTCTCGGCCTAATCGCGGTGGGACACTCGCTGCCGCCGTCTGCAGTCACAGAGCTGAAGCTACACTCCAATATGTTTATGTTCAGAGCTTCGCTGGATATGCGGCTGATATTCCTGGATGCTAGGTATGTGGAGACTTATTTATTAGTTAGTTATAATAAAATTAAGTCATCTGTCTTTTCGCCCGACGAGGAAGCGACTAATTACAAAAAAAATGTAGGTTCCCCGAGTAAGTAAAATAGATACATAGATTGCTGACTGTTCACACCGCCAGGGTGAACTCGTTTCTGCGGGAAAGTCCGACAGGGATACCGCGGCCCTTGGCAACAGGCAACTGAAGGAAAACGGGTGGGTTTTTAGTCAGTAAAAGTCTGACACGCGCTCCCGTACCGCCCAGAGCGGGAGAAGTCATTTAATAATTTCGAAAAACTCAAAAAAATAAGTGTTCTCGTTTGTCGCAGCGATAAGAGCTATCAATGAGAGTACTCGCTCAGCGACTCTCGCTTGGCGGGCAGAACACTTGCTGAGAGACTTACTTTTAGCCAGTAACCGGTTCTCGTTAATCCCCGGTGGTAGGACAGCGGTGCCTGAGACCGTTTTGGTGGTATATATGGCAATGTGACACTCGTGTGAGTGAAGTATGAGAATAGAGTACGCCTATTTTTCAGGCACTATCAGGCGAAGGAATTTTGGTGAATTAAATCTAAAAAAGTTACCAGTGGGTTCCGCGTTTGATCTCTTAAGTTACATTGGGATAACAGTGATTACTTTTTAAAATCTATAACTGGAATAAGAAGGTAGATACCTAATTATTTAACAATAATTGTCTAATCAACCTAAGTTAAAGTTCATAGTTGGACATAGGGGGCTCCTTATACCTACCTCATCTGCCTAGCCTTTTCCCAACTACGTTGGGGTCGGCTTCCAGTCTAATCGGATGCAAATGAATACCAGTATTTTACATGGAGCGACTGCCTATCTGACCTCCACAACCTAGTTACTGGGTAATACGATATTACCCCTTCGTAAGACTGGTTATCAGACTTTCGGGCTTCCGTATCTCCCGAACGTACGTAATTACATTATAACATTGTCCTCACGACAATGTTATAATGTAATTCTCACCTCTATCTTGTAACGTTAAAATCCCTGACTGAAAGAAATCACATCAAAATGCTTATTTGCCTTACTTTTAATATGTGCATGCCAAAATATGGTGAAATGTGTCATCGCTCAAGATTATAATTTTATCTACCACCTTTGTATTACCACATTTAAAGCAAATAAATGACTTTGTCTTTGTCTTTGAAATCTAGTGCTGTAAAAACACTATACAAACACTATCGACAAAACAAAAAAAAAAAGAACACAATTCAAGCTACAATAAACAATTTGATGCGAGTTAATAAAATCAGCGCAGAGCCGTAACGGTGCGACGCCAAACGATTTAACAGCCGTCGCGTCGTCGTGGACAGTATCGATATTTTCTGTCGATATTAGCACAACAATAGTAAATTTTATCCATGACAATTTATATTTATTTTGTACAAAAATAAAGCCTACAGCCTAGTGCGACTATTGCTAGCTAAGCACAAATACAGAGTCTGAACTACATGAAGCTACAAGTACGCGGCGGGCCCGTCTTGTCGGGCCAATTCAGTGAGCGTAACGTAATCAGAAGATATAAGAGTTGCGCGATAGAAAGAGAAGCAACTTAGGTGAATATAACTGTAGGTAATTGGACTCTAGTGTGTCGTTACAAGTGTCGCTTTTTATTTAAATAATTTTGCCGAGTTAACTATCGGTACTAATCTGTATTACTACAGAGATTTTCGTATTGAAAAAAAATGTTCGCTACCAAGCAGGTTGCAAGTTTTTATTCTAGCATTTTTCTCAGGTCTTACTTCATTTTTATCCCATGTAAATCCATCAGATCTGCCAAGTCCTTAGCCACAGAGTCCTGCGCAATTCTACGAACCGCTAACGCGCATTGTTGAGCAAGGTTTACGCGGCCCTGATTGGCGTGAACTAATAAATGGTGAACTTGCGGCCATTGCGCTTGTCCAATGCTTACGACACGCCAGAAACGGGACTGGAGCATAGTATATTTTGACATGATTTTTTAAAAGTAACTACGCTTTATTCAAGCCTAAAAACCACAATACAATTGTGAATAAATCGTAAAATTTGTACTAAAACTGGAGTGATTTATATTAGATTAGGTGAGTGTCGGTTGTCAAAATAGAAAAGGCTCTAGTCGCCTTTTCACTAATGAAAAAATACTGAACTGTGTTCACGAAAAAAACGAAAATTAACTTTGGAATAATTTTTGTATCCTGTGATCAGTAAATTCTGGTTTCAAATATATCATGGAAGCTGTGATTATAATCCAAAATAACAATAACATACGTAGAGTGAAATTGAAAGACGATTGAGAGAAGATTTTTGACTTTTAGAAAGAATCTGAATTTTATCAACTGAAATCCTCTCATAGAACAATGGTCTAAGAAGCCAATGAAAATAGTCCAAATCTACGCCAGTTATACCTATTTCTTGCACTGAACAAAATGCTCATATTTTTTTAGACGATTGCCAGCTAGGGAAAACGAAAGACCGTTTTTTACTTTTTGCTTTTAATTTTATTAACTCTTAACAAAGTATTTTATTAATTTTAAGACAATAAAGCAACATGTCGACACCTATGGAAAACACATAGTCCCTTGGCCTTGTTCGTTAGCCATTCAGTCTTATGAGTCGTTTGGTCACAGCGACGGTCGTTACGATTCACGCTGAATTTAATACTTACTAAGATAGTGGCAGAATTAACCTAAACTATTTGAAGATGAAATACCTGTCGACGCAAGTGGAAAAGTATAGAAAAGATTAATAATGATTGTTTGTGTTGTATTGTACTGTAGAAATCAAGAATTTGTTTAAACTTTCACGTGTTGATTCAATCGGAAAACGCGGTGTGCTTAATTGATTAGCGATACATTTTTTCTTAAAACAACTTATATGGCTACTAAGAACTCACACACGTAACTTACATAAAAATCTTCAAAATACATTTGTATTTCATTCTTTCACGCCCAAATAATATCTATAAAGAATAATTCATAGCCAATTAATAATTAATTTTGATTTTGCTGCAAAATAATTTCTGTAACCTACTTGTGTAAAAAACATGTTAGCGACATTCATTGATGTGCAAAACAGTTTGCAAGCAAACGATTAATTTTCAGAAAATTTGGCCCTAAACTCAAATCCCTGTGGCGCTTATGTTGCATCATTTCTTCTTTTTCATGTCGCTGGTATGACAGTAATTCAAATTTTTATGGCCCAAAACTTGATCCTCGCGTTTAAAATACTGGTATTATTCAGTAAATATCTCACCGTGAAATCTTAGGTGAAGTGAGCTGTAATTCTACCCGATGCTAGGGATTGAAACTATAATGACAGCTTACTTCACCTAAGTTTCCAGGGTGAGATATTTATGATATATTTACTATACCAGTATTTTAAACTCGAGCATTAAGTTTTAGGTCACAAAAATTTGAATTACTGGTGCCGATTCAGTTGTTCACAAACTAATTTTATGTTCAGTGCATCTTTTTCTTTCTATTTCTTTATGAAAAGGACAGAAGATAAATTTTAGTTTAGTCCTGTCAAATTAATCAGCGCCTGACGTAAATTGACTTAATTTTAGTAGGCAAGTTTTTAATCGCGTCTTAACATAAAAGGAGTAGTGACAGTTTGACAGGACTAAACTAAAATGTATCTTCTGTCCTTTTCATAATGAAATAGAAAGAAAAAGATGCACTGAACTTAAATTTAGTTTAGTTTGTGAACAACAGAATCGGCACCATTGTCTTTGTAACCTAACCTATCGAATTAAAATCTCTGTGTCGTTTCCAACGTGTCGACACCACTGGAGAACGCGCCGAGTCCTGCATTGTGTTGACCAATACAGAGTTATGCCCTGCTTCTTAGAAGCGCGTGTATAGCGGCTGTGTGACTGTATCGCTGCTTGCGGTTATTTTCAACTATTAATTATGGCTGGCTTATTTCCATGCCCATCTGCGAATAAGTACGAGAAAACTAAAGTGTTGGGCAAGATGGTGTATCGTTATCGATAGTTAAAAATAATTTACCGTAACAAGTGTGTTCTGAAATTCTTTATCAAGAAGCAAAAAAAAATATAGTTATAAAAAAACAGTAAATCTATCGATAATATTACACACAAAATAATAACGTAGACACAGCGTTTAAAAAAATATCGGGAATAATTATTTATTAAACCATCGCGTGGTAAACTCTAATTGCGCGATGCACACCGTCGCCACAGACAGTTGGTTTATTGGGTTTTCAGTAGAAACTTAGTGCCTAGATGTGTGTAAAGTTTATGGCAAAAATGGCAATATTAATAAATTGTTCACCTCTTATACGGAACTTATTCTAGCGAAATGTGATTGTATACATCTCTGCCTTCGGAAACTACAACCGACACTATTATTTCACAAGCAAATCAATGCAGTACCTTCCAAGTACCAGGATATCATAACTTTATGGATATTAAATATCAAAACATCACCACCTGGGCCACAGATGTTGCAACGTGACACCATAGATAACGTATTTGGACAGATAGCTAAGCTTAGCTAAATCTATGGAGTTATGAGTTTATCTATGGGCTTCCCTTTTTTGGTTATCATTGTCTATGATGAGTCATGTACACTTTGGCCATGTTGGGAATAATTATCTAGAAACTTCATTCTTCCTCAGTGCGAATGGTGCTGGGTCCTAGGTACAATTCCCGGATCGGGCAGTGTATAATATGGGTTGTAATGTAACCATGCTCCCACTACTGGGACACAGGCCTCCTCTCTGTGAGAGAGAGTGGGCCGTAATCCACCACGCGAGCCCAGTATCTGTGGCACTGTGGAGTGCTGGATCGTAGATGTCACATGTCTTCGAAGTTTTGGTTCTGGGACATGCCAGTTTCCTTAAGATTTATTCCGTTTTAGAGAGCAGTGGTGATGAAATAATTTACACAAAGTAGTAGTACTAATGCGCCTGAGTAATGCTACGTACGGGTTCGAGCCTACGACCTACAACTCGTAAGTCGCGGCCGTTACCACTGGGCCACCACTGCTCTCCTTGCTTTAGTTGGTCCTGAGCTTAATTTTTCCACTGTTTAGCCCGTTTTCAGGAACACTAGGTAAATCCTAATGACTAAATATTATTGCAGCATTGAAAATGGTGCAAACTGGTATTATGCTTACTACATGCTAAGTAATAACAGCTGCACGATCAGCTTAAGCTACTCTTGTCGCGGTTGGTCCGTGGATGGATGACCATCTTTGCATACCAAAACTAGGTTGTAACGGGTCGTCAGAAGCCCGAAAGTCTGACATCCAGTCTTACCAAGGGGTATCGTGTTACCCAGTAACTGGGTTGTGGAGGTCAGATAGGCAATCGCTCCATGTAAAATACTGGTATTCAGCTGCATCCGGTTAGAATGGAAGCCGACCCCAACATAGTTGGGAAAAGGATAGGCAGATGATGATCTCTGTCTACCTCTTCGGAGCATCAAGCCATTATGATAGTTTTTTTGGCATAAACCCAATATATTTTCAGTTCCCAAAAACATTAAAGCTCTTAATCCATGACAATAAAGTCTAATTTCATTTACCTATACAAAAATCGAACGCACCAAGCACATTTTTACCACGTTCTATCCTCCCGAAAATCGTCCCTCACTCTTATCACATAACAATAAGGTATATTTTCGCTTACCTTTCACTGCGTTTAACAGCAAATATAAATTAGTGTTTAGTACGTGCTAAAGTGTGCGAACGAAGGATCACTTCCGTACTGTCAGCAAATTATGAAGTTTGTAGTATCGAAGATATTTTATTACGCGAAGATATTTATTTTTTAATGTGAATTTGCTGACGGACATTTTTTTTTGACTGCCTCTTGTGTTGGTCTGGTGGTCGCAAGCGCGAATGCTGAACGTGAGGGTCCTGGGTTCGTCTGCCAGGGCGGAAACTTGGTAACAAGTGTTATTGGATAATTCTATAAGGAAATTCTCAGTGTTTATGTCCGGTTATTGGCAATAGGGTTGCCTCTATTTGAAACTTATACCTAACTGGCGAAATCCGACTCTTACTTATTACTATTTGACAAATACATGAGCATCTACACACAGTTATTACTACACAAATTCAAGTTTAATTGATATCCACTCAAAAAAACATGGGGTCGAAAATGTCCCAAAAAAAAAAACAATACCAATTTTTAGTATACGAAAAAAATCACGTCCCTAACGCGAGGGGTTAAAACAAAGACTCCCCAAGTGGGGTATAATTGACACCCGTTGTCACTACCCCTCGGGGACCGGGGTATTAATTGACACCAAAGTATCGGATGTCCTCAGTTAAACAATGATCAATTAAAAAACTAAACAGCTCTGTTTACCTATTGGGTAAATTACTTACGATTTTTTACACAAACTTTTTGGCCCGTGGGTTTTTTTTAGGGATGGGCCGAAATTCGGTTCACATTCGGTTCAACCGAATTTCGGCAGCTTGAACCGAACTTCGGCATTCGGCCGAAATTCGGTTCAGATTCGGCATCGTTACATTCGGCACAAGAAAAATAATACCTGCCCTGCACTATTTTGACTGAAACTAAATTAAATAGAATTAGAATAGCATTACTGTAAAATAAAATTATGTCTTTTACTCACTCATGGTCATTTATTTTAGTTAGGAACATTGTAAATGTAAACCTTATATTAAATCAGTTCTTCTTATTAATTATCTAGATCTCTGCCTAATTAAAAGACATAAAAATTAGATATACTATTACAAAAATGGAATAAGCTTAGTTTTCTTCTAACAAACATCTGGAGTGTCGCTCTCGAGAAAGCGCGCGAAATTGAACCGAGGATCGGCCGAACTTTTCATTTTAACCGAATGTTCGGCCGAAGTTCGGATTCGGTTCAAACTACATTCGGCCCATCTCTAGTTTTTTTTTATAAAGTTTGCGCTGAAGCCTATTTGCAACTACATATTAAAAATGATTTTCTAACGGCAAAAAAGTGTATAATTCCCTGTATTCTGTAAATTTTATGATGATCTACATTATTTTGGCACGTGGATTTTTCTTATAAAGTTTGCGCTGAAGCCTATTTGCAACTAAGTAATTAAAAATGATTTTCTAAACGGCAAACAAATTTACAGTTCCTTGTATTCTGTGAATTTTATGATGATCTATATGTAATGACACTATGCACGGTGAAGATCCCGATAACATTTTAATAAAATAAGAAAAACAATAAAATATCGATAGCTAACTCTTGATTGATTAAGCCACAGCTCTAAAATATGTAAAAGTAATGACGTACTAACAACCATCACAAAAATAATTGGTTTTGGGAACCATAGAACTAGTTCTTATGTTGTAACCGTTATCGTAACGATAAAAGGTACAAGAGTTACCGTTAATTATTACGTTATGCTCACAACGTTATCTTGTTCTCATGCTCACAACGTTATCTTTCGCAACGGTTAAAAATTACCGTGTTAAAACCGATTGCTCTATTTGAAGGGTTTAAAATAATCATAATAGATAAGTCTATTGACACACCATCAAACAATGATGTTTACTTTTAAACGTTTTACACGAAAATAAATTGGATCTAAAAAAAAAAAAAATTATGCTACCATAATTTTGGCGACTTGCTTATTAAAGTACTCTTCCCTATGCCAAACAATGAGAAAAAAAAACACTCAAAACAAACTCCGAACACCTTTTTCTACCCAATCAAGCAAGCATATTGTTTTTCAAGCGTAAAAAGTGTTGACGCTCAAAAAAATATTGCGCGTCACTTCCGGCAATTAGCATTGCAAAAAACCAATGCGTGTCAAAGGGACCGACCCCTGGTCCTCCAGTTTTAAGAGTTAACTAATTACCGAGGGGACTGTTCTACAAGTAGAGGGGAGGTATCGAGGCGTCGCGGTCGGTAGTTTATTATAGTTATTATTTTTATGGGTTACTAGCTGATGCCCGTGGCTTCGCCCGCGTGTATGTCAGTTATTATATACTAAAACCTTCCTCGAGAACCACTCTATCCATTGGTGAAAACAGCATGAAAATCCGTGCAGTAGTTTTTGAGTTTATCGCGAACAGGACAACAGACAGACGCTGCGGAGGACTTTGTTTTATAATTATGTAAGGATAAGGATAGTAGGAAACGTGTGTGGGATTAGAATATAATTATCTAATTGTTGCCCGCCTGCGATCCAGGATGAAAAGTAGCCTATGTCGTTTTACAGGTCAAGGTCTACTCCTATGCCAAATTACATCCAAATCCGTGCAGCCGTTTTAGCGTGAAAGTGAAACAAACAAACAAACTCAGTTTCGCATTTATAATATTAGTTAGGTTTGACTGTAATTAATCATGAACTGTTTTATGCAGGGTCAAATTACCTGCTTTATAGTTGGTTCAGTTATAATGCAAAGTTTCATGTTTGAAGTATTTTTTTAATACCAACGGTTTATAGTTCGGTTTAGAGGTAACTTTGGAATTTTATCTACACCCATGCTATAAATCCTCTATAAAAGTTCCTGAAACACACCCATGCTATAAATCCTCTATAAAAGCTCCTGAAACAGTTAGCTTATTGCCAACATTAAAACGCTGGTTGTTTTAATGTTGTCATAGTAACCATAATATCATCCAAACGGGTTTTATAATGTTGTACTCTAAGGTTGTACAAAATTTCATAATACAACTCATTTCAAAAATAGGATATTATGCAATTAGTGAATAAAGGACGGATTTAAAGCGAGGGCCATAGATGCATCACGAGCAAGTGAAGGATTCTAACGATTGAATCACGACCGTAGGGAGTGATTCATGATGATTGTTAATTCAAGTGTTAGAATCCTGAGCGATGCGAGTGATTCATGGCCCTCGGTATAAATCCGTTTTATTCAAGAGTTGCATACTATATACCATGACTACAAGAAAAAGAACTTGCAACTTCGAATATGTTATTATGTCAATGTTATGCCTTGTTTTTATAGTACACCGTAGCATAGAATACGTACTCCAAAATGACGATGACTTCTTTTTCTTCGACAACTCATTAAAATAAGTTAGGAAAACAGACTCTGAAAATGTTCCAGAAGTGAATTTTTAGAAGTGAAGAATGTGGATTTTTATTTTTCCATTTGCAAAACTCATCGTAGGCTTTGATGTAAACCAGCCATAATTTGTTGGGTAGCAAGTTTTCTACTATATCGTCCGCCCTCTCTTTCATAAACTCGGGTGTTAACACATCTTCTTCATGACTTGAATGCATTTTCAATCGATTTATTATGAAGTAACAACTAACGTAACATTTGTGTTCATAAAACTAACAGTATTTCAAATAGCGCCAATTTACTAATAACAGCAAAGAACACTAAACAGTTTTTATTCTAATGCTAAACTCCTTGTCGAAAATGTCAACCAATCACATCGGAGTTTGTATCGAGTATTTTTTCGCAAGGAGGTTGTACCTACAGCATTGAGAAGGAGTTCGAATATATTGATGTGTTCTAAATTCAAACACCAAAACAGTGACTAAAAGTGCTTTTTATTCACTGTTTTCAGTGAATAAAATAAGCTTTTTAGAGGGGGAATGGTATAAAAGAACATTGTCATGCAGACGCGTTTCACTAACAAATTAAAAAAAAAACTTATTGGTTATTCGAATTCGAATTCACATGCATCGTATCGTGCCATTTTTGTTCGATATTAGTATTACTATATGTATTTTTATAGAGGATTCATATCATGGGTGTAGATAAAGTCTTGTATGCAACTGTAAATAATTAGGTATTAAAACACTCATGTGATAAATGCACATTCGTGTTTTAATACCCCTCATTATATAACATTTGCATAAATAACTCTATTATCCTATAGAGAAAATTTTGTGTAATCTTATTTTCGTCAAACAGGACCTAGCATCAATTCCTGAACTTTAAAATATATTTATTTCAAAATTAATGCTGCAGTATTTTTGGCTTAACGGAGGATCATGCTAAGCAATTTGAGGTTGTGTCCCTTAAAGCGCAGGCTCTCTTGATAGACCTAAAAGTTGTTACCATAGTTGTATAACATAGTTTGTAACGAGAACGTTACTAATTGTTACTCCGTTATTTCCAGGGTGGCGTCGTTAACGGGCTACGAGCCTCAGGACCTGATCGAGAAGACGCTGTACCACTACATACACGGCACAGATGTCTTACATATGAGACACTCGCATTGTACCCGTGAGTATTAAGAACTACTAATTATAGTACCTAAACTACCTACCTACCTCATCATCTGCCTAGCCTTTTCCCATATATGTTGGGGCCGGCTTCCAGTCTAACCGGATGCAGCTGATTACCAGTATTTGACACGGAGTAACTGCCTATCTGACCTCCACAACCCAGTAACTGAGTAGTACCCCTTAGCAAGACTGGTTGTCAGACTTTCGGGCTTCTGACGACCCGTAACGACTGTCAAAGATCCACAAATGACAGCCGGGACCAACGGCTTAACGTGCTTTCCGAGACTCTCAGTACGGATGAGTCTCGGTATGTAAAGATGGTCCCCCATCCACGAACCAACCCCGACAAGCGTAGCTTAACCTGATGGATGAACTCGTGCGGCTGTTACTAATTAGCCACGAGCCCCACACACGCGACATGTCCTTTACATAATATATTTATATTTCAGTTTTAACAAAAGGGCAAGTCACGTCTCGCTACTACCGCTTCCTAACAAAGAGTGGAGGCTGGGTGTGGATGCAGAGCTACGCGACCATCGTGCATAACTCGCGGTCCTCGAGACCTCACTGCATCGTCTCTGTAAATTATGTGCTGAGGTAATTAGTTGAACATGTTTTTAAATACTTATGACATTATAAAAAAAAATTGGTCGTCGAAATAAAAGTTTATTCGTCGAGATTGATCGCCATCTTGGAGTTACCCAAACTGCTATCTGATTGCGTAACTTATTTTCGTAACCGATTATTTAATTTGTTTCATTTTGAAAGTTGAACAACTTTCATTGCGTTAATTACGTTGTTGAGCAGATTTTTTTTTTCGAACTTATGAAGCAATGGATTATTATTTATGTCAAACCGATTCAGATTGTGATTGATCGTGTATTACGCAATTAGGGTGCTGGACAGGAATTCCTAATAGGACAGACAAATAGAAGTACTAAACTAAAAACATGTTTTCTAAATAGGAATCGATAACTAACCAGATTAAATTGTTTTAAATCAATTTTCATCCTCGCTGCAACAGTAATATCAAACATTGAAAAAAAAAAAAAAACTAACTCAACTCTTCTCTTCCAGTGACATTGAAGAGAAGCATCTAATCCTAAACATCAGCCAAGGTGCCCCAAAGCACGTCAACACCGTGGACCCCACGCTGACCCACGTCCCCACCACCACCACATCACCACAAATGCCCCACGTACGACACACTGAGAAAATCAACCCTGTACAAGTTCCCGAAAGCGAGTATAGCGACTCTAGCGGGGGATATACGTACCCGGAATACATCCCTGTGATACCCCCTTATGAAACCCAAGATGAATACCAACAGCAGAATGGAGCCTACCAGGAGATCTTTTACGAAAATTACACTGACACCAACGAAATTTTACCCAATTATGTTAGTTACCCTCAAAGTCAAAGACCGTTTTCAGCCAGTTCCTCCTCCTGCAGCTCCATAGAAGGCTCAGAAATACCAAACCAATACAATTACACGAACTTAATATCGTTTTACGGACATAATCAGAATCAAAATGGAAGACCTGTGGTTGAAAATTTTAACGGGAGCTTTGGTAAAATGGCTGCCAGCCCCGCGGTGCAAGAGGGGGGATATACGAGTGTCATTGTTGATAATACGCAACAGTTTCATCACCATGGCGGGGGCGTCAACGAATTTGTTCATTGACCGACCGCTGAAGTGAATGTGTAAATAAATAAAGTTAAAATAAGTATTCTTCAGGTTTTCGATTTGAAAACTTGCATGTAACGGTTTGATTTGTATTGAAAATGGTAAATTTTCCAAAATTAACATAAAAGTGTGATCTCTTGGAATATATCCAAAGTTTTCTTTACCTCTGTCTAAAAATGATATGCTGTTCGTGTAAGCGCATCATTTGAGAACGGCTGGACCGATTTGGCATTTTTTTTGTTTTAAAATGTCTGTAATAGTCCAAATTAGGTTTTTATGGAAGGAAAAATTTTGAAATTCGGGAAAAGCTGAACCTACTTTCTTCTTTGGGATTTTAAGTATGAATAATTGAAAATTGGACAGGACAACGTCTGTCGGGTCAGCCATTTTCAAATAAAAGTGGATTTTTTAATATTACATTTGAATCATATTTGCAATATTTTTTTATTGATTTAAAGACTGCATTTTCATTACTTACTTCATAAAAACGAGTAATTGAATTCGAATTCTCATTGTAGCTCTAGGATAACGTTAAAACGGTTACTTATAAAATAACGGTTACCGGTAACCGTTACTGTATAGTGTATCGATACGAAAAATTATGGCGATTGTAATATATTGTAAATAAATGAAAAATAAAGTAGATTTAAGAATGATTATTGTAAGATAATATAATATTTATAAATATAATTTTCAAGTTATGAACGATTGACGAGATAAATTACAATTATTTTTCAAGGTAGCCATTGCTTTTCATTTTTCCCGCGCTGGATGTGGGTTTTTTTTTCTTCTCATTCTCATTTTGAAAAATGTTTATGAAGTTGCAATCTTAAAAAAAAAAAACAAGTATTCTACCTATAACAAACTGGCGAACATCTAGCAAGTATTTTACATAAGGCGTGGCAGCCATCGCGTCCGCCTATTTGGCTACGCCCCGTGTGACGCATCGCGCATTATAATTTTATCTTCACGATAGCGTTCAACCAATGATAAAACGTAAGGACTAAATTCTATTTGGCCTCGAATAAGCTTAGGCCAGCAGATAAAATAAAATATCTACGATAATTTATCTATGACAAAAAGTTTATATTTATTTTGATCTAGTGACAAATCTTGCTAGTATGTATTCGATATAAGCTGACTCCTCACGTCTTTGTATATCAGAGAATAGACAATAATAGCTAGTAGTTCTTCTTTATCTCATACGTTATGGTAAATCTACTCTTTCCTACATTTTTAACTTTAAAGTCTTAATTTCTTCAACAATTCCCACCAAATAGACCTATTGTCGTTTTAAAAAGTAGGTACAGCTGGTTATTTTCTGCTGCTAGGTATATTCCCCCTTAATTAAGCCCTTTACAAGATGCAATTTTCTTTCTTGAAGAAGGTACAATCAAATTGAAGTAAAAATTATTGTATATAATACCTTTAAGTAAAAAAAAGACAAAATAACATAAAAAGTCCCTCAATTTCACAACGAAAAACAAAAAGTTTACTGTACCTAGATTTCCTCTCTTCGATTTTTGACAGTTCTCACCCGAGAGACGAGAAAGTTTTCTTAATTTAAGACAGTTTCAATAAGGACAGTCAGGAAAATTGTTAAGGCAATTTATTGACATGATAAGTCAATTTGCCGCCATTTCATAAATCTGTCAAAGAATGCCAGTCGTGATTTGAATATACGAACAATTTAAATGTGTAGTCAATTTGCTTTTCAATTAATTTCCCTGACTTTGACGTGAGCTGGTGACCATCAAGTCTACGAGTGACATTGCGTAGAGATTCTCTATGTTAATAAGCTTTGGTTTCCTAAGAAAGACGTGAACGGTCACACAGCAGCGACTGTTAAAGAGCGTTTTTTGACAGCTCTTTCAAATACTGGTGAAAATGGCAGATTTTCATAAATTTCTTATAGGCCGATAAAATATGACGGAACAGTTGCTTTCCTAGGAAAACAAAGATTTACTCTGAGATCTCGACCCCAGCTAGGAAAGAGTAGAACGAGGCTTTCTTTTTCAAGTATAATCGTTACGATAAATAGGTAGGTAATGTAAAAAGACTTCGTGAATTAAGTGCCATTTAATTGAAGTCTACTAGTCTATAACTGTAAATATTAATATTACCTACTTAAGTTTAATAAATAAAGTTGATTCGTACTACACTCGCGACAATCTAAGAAGTCCGTTTTGACGTTTCGTTCTCGTACATGTAATAAAACGTTAAGCCTTGAGAATCAGTTTTTATTAATGTAGATAAGTCGTAGATTACAAACTCTCTAAGTATGTTCAATCGATATGTCTCGAGAATCAGTTTATAAGAAACCATTTTTTTTTTATCGCTACACAAAGCATTTTGATAGCTGTCCAAACGGACTTCTTAGATTGTCGCGAGTCTACAAATGCCGATAACGCTAAGAGCTGAATGATTACCTACCTAATGATAAACGATAACTGTATGTTTTTTTTTTAAGCTTTGGTTTCCCGAGACAGCGGTGAACGGTCACACATTAACGGTTTTCCAAATAAAGAGCGTTTTTTGACACCTTAATGTCAGATATTGGTGAAAATGACCGATTTTGATGACAGCCGTTTGAAACCGCTGTCACATGAAATTTTAAACAAAATTTTGAAATTCGACACCGTCCGAATTTCGAAATAAAACAAAATTTGGTCGCTCGCTTCCAAAGTGTGTGATATTAAATCCTTATTTACCTACACGATGCAGGTTTCTTAACTGTGGCTTACAGTAATTGAAGAAATAAATGACAAAAAAAAAAAAAACAATCTTGCTTCAATTTATAGCATGCCACTCGCAATGAAATCGCACCTAATACTTAAGTAAATCGGCCTGAATGGTCCAAAATCAGTGTTAATTTTCTATAATTATCAAAGCCTTATCGGCATAATAAAGCGCGAATTATCCCCATAGTGTTCCATGTAAAAGATAATACAATATTTATATTTATTTTTATATTAATTAAATTAAATTCGATTACTTACTATATTCAGACATTACTATCCTTCAATGAAGTCTAAACTGCCCTTGCAAAAACCTAAAGCATTGGTTTCCTAAGAAAGGGGAGAACGGTTACACAATACTTTTTTGACATCTACTGTCAAATACAAATCAAATACAATACAAATGACAGCTATTTTAAATTATGACGGAACTGCTTTCCTAACAAAACAAAGCTACCTTACCAACAAACCTACCTTAAATTGTCTGAAGCACATATTAAAAGACGCCCGGTATCGCTTCTGTCTGTCGAAGTATTATTTCTATGGTAACTGTGCGTTACAACTGGCGAAACATTCACAACAAAACATGTTGAAATCTCTATTTTCTGTCAATCCTTATTACTAACATTATAAATGCGAATGTATCTCTGTCCGTCTATCGCGCTTTCACGCCATAACTACTGAACCTATTTAAATGAAATTTGGTACACAGATAGTCTAGAGCCTAAGAAAGGACATAGACTACTTTTTGTCGATATACCGGGGGAAGCCGAGGGCGGAAGCTAGTGTTCCATATAATTTTTGACAGGAACTAGAGATTGCAACATGTTTTGTTATGAATGTTTCACCAGTGCAAACGCACAGTAACAACGCACTCTGTTTAAGTAACAACATTGTTGAAATAACTTTGCAATAACTGAAAGTCGTTTTATTTTGTAAAATAACATAGTTTCGCTCTAGTTTTAGTTATTATTTATATAACAATTGTATAAAAAATATTGTTACGCCTAGTTGATAGCTAAATATTTGGCGAGTAATGAACAAACAAATTGTGATATCCCAAACATATTACCTATTTATGATATAAAATAAAGTGCATTCAATATTCGTACTTAGTTGTTGTTTTGTTTTATTTTGGGCAGATTTTTCCAACGCCAATTATCTTGTCCCACGGCCCAGGCAGCATGGACGATTATTTTTTCGTAACGATTTGTTTCGCGCCGAGCCGAGAATAAAAAAATATTTCTTATCCAACTAGTACCGCCATCTATTGTCGAATAGCAAAACTAAAACAGCATAAAATACCATAATTAACGGCCGTATTGTACGTTTTTCAGCGTTCAGCCACTGATTGATTGTTGAAAGTGTATTAAGTATAATCAGCCTATAATGTTCCCACTGCTGGGACACAGGCCTCCTCTCTGTGAGAGGGAGCGGGCCGTAATCTACCAGGCGGGCCCAGTGCGGGGTTGGTGGATGTCACATGTCTTCGATTTTTTGGTTCTAGGACATGCCGGTTTCCTCACGATGTTTTCCTTCACCGTTTTAAGAGCAGTGGCGATGAAATAATTTACACAAAGTAAAGCGCCTGTCAGGGTTCGAACCTGCGACCTACGACTCGTAAGTCGTGGCCGTTACCACTGGGCCACCACTGCTCAGTGTATTGAAAAAAACAAAATGGCGGCGTTCAGATTTTTGCGACGTGCCAGAAGATCCCTAACACGACGTGTAACTCCGGACTTTTAATTTGTGTCTGTGTTGTTTGGTTTATACCTTTTTAGTTGACGTTTGTGTCGTAGTTGGGTTTTGCTTTTATTTTTGTATGATACCTGAGGCCCTAGTGTGAGTTTATTTTACTTGATTATCTCGACTTAACGCATCGACCGCGTTCAGCGCTCCGGTTGGCCCCTCACTGGCCTTCACTGGTGAAGGGCCAATCGGAGCGCCGAACGCGCTCGATGCGTAAAGTCCAGATGGCTAAAAGAAAGTCACACGGGCCTCTGAACTCGTCGTCTCCCCGACAGAGGGCGCGTTTGGGTATTCCGAACAACTGATCGCGATGATCGTTTGCTATTGTATCAGCGCTTTACCCTGGCAATCGTCGAAAAAGAAAGAATACCTTTGCCTAATGGATCTCGCGCACTAGACGACAACGACAACGACCAGGTAAATTATGTATCGCGCATTTGATCGGAAAGGCCAACCATAAACTCTTTTTTTTTGAGGGTCGGAAATCATCAAATGCTTTTGCCCGCTCTGGGCGGAGCGGAAGGGCGTATCAGACTTTTACTGACTAAAACCCACCCGTGTTCCTTCAGTTGCCTCTTGCAAAGGTCCTGGTATCCCTTTCGGACATTCCCGCAACCCTGCCAGGCATCGGTCCCAGCGGACCCCGTCAATTGTGCTGACATCTCTTTGAGGCGCGCGTGGAACACAATGTATGTAACATAACGTATGCTCCACCGAACACATACAAATGATAAATGATTGGGTTTGTACAAACACTTTTACACATCAATCACAATTCTTAAAACTAGATGAGGTCGGGTTTCCTATCTGACGTCCTATCCTACGGGTGTTGTCAAGGCTAGTTCCCTGACAACACCCTGGGCTAATTAGTAAGTTACTCTGTATGGTTGTCTCATATTCATGAATAAAGAAATATTTAAATACAATACCACCACACGGCCACAACTGGCCAAGGTCATGACCGTCTAGTGCCCGAGATCCGTATGTGACATCACAGGCTATATTTGTCCTATGCATCGATCTGTGGCGGTATCTACATCTTCACATGCGAACCACGCATCAAAGACCTGACGTCAGAGAGACGTCACATAAATCCTGCATCGCGCAATTAAAGTTTACCGTGCAGTGGACATATATACGAGAACCCAACATCAATCGTTGGGCAGTTGCCCGCCAGACACAACACCCGTCTGGTCGGAGGATCCTCCCTTTTCTATGGAGTATGAGTGAACTTTACACCCTGTTTCTCGTACTCCTAAATATCTATTCATTAGAGGACTTATCTATTTAGTAAAGGACCATAAGTCACAAAAGTTATAAATAAAACACGGGTAAACTGATCAACACGTATATTTTATTGCATTAGTCGAGCTCAAACTCGATGATATCGCCGAGGTCGATGTCGCCGTCGCCATCACTGTCACTGCTGTTCCCGTCCGCTGGCTGTTAACACACACATACTATTTATTATAGATTCATGGATTAGAGTCTGTCCAACGAAAGCTGACCAAGAATTATTATCTGTTGAATATTTTACTTCACTTCTAAATCCATACTAATATTATAAATTCGAAACACGCCTAAACCACTGAACGGATTTCGATAAAATTTGGCAAGGAGATAGATGGGAAGGACATAGACTACTTTTTATCGACATACCACGCGGGCGAAGCCGTGGGCGGAAGCTAGTACAATATAACTCTTGTCTAATCCTTACATATTATAAAACAAAGTCCTCCGCCACGTCTGTCTGTCGTTCTGTTCGTGATAAACTCAAAAACTACTGCACCGATTTTCTTGCTGTTTTCACCAATGGATAGTGGTTCTCGAGGAAGGTTTTAGTATATAATAACCGACATCCACCCGCGAGAAGCCGCGGGCATTAGCTAGTTATTATATAAATATGAAATACTGATGTAAGTATCGCATAATATGTCTTGAATAATAAATAGTATCGACTATGTTTCAGCAGTGGGTTGACAGCTCTTGATTTTTTTTAATTGCCGCCCTTTTTCTTGGACAGCTTTCATTGGATAGACTCTTGCAATATCCTTCAAAAACTTTCAGATTGTGATTGAAAGTGTGTTACGCAAAACTAAAAGTTACACCAGTTTTACATGCACAATCACCTGGAATATAAACCACCGTAAGGTAAGGTCTTCTTAAATCTTTGTTTCCAATTGATGTTATTATCACTTTAAACAAACATCAACTTTATGATAAAGTAAATAAAGTTGATTTTAGACTGACTAGTACTGTTAAAAAAATCATAAAAAAATATGAAGTTGTAGCGCAAACTGAACCTTATGTGTAGGTTTTACAGTTGGTTTTCTTAAAACTCGTGTTTGTTTACATGTTTGGCAAATAAATTGCGAACGCTGTATACATGAAAGTCAGGCATGATGTAATGATGCACACACAAATTACTATTGAAGTGAGGAAAGATGAAGGTTAAACAGTATGCTAACTAAAAAAGGGCGTTCCCTTTTACGTGCAAAAGTATAGCATCCATACATGCAAAAAAAAATATTAGCAAATATTTCTTTTTTTTTTTAAATATACCTATTGAAATATCCACATAACTATTAAATGGATACGTAAAAGAAACACTCTGTACACGCACACTTGAATTTCAACGAAAAATTTATTTTATAAAATGACTTATGGCCGATTCCTTTAATTTTTTTTTTTTTAAACGTTGCCCCACACTAGGAATTTCTTCCTGTATCGTGGGTGCGTTTACAAACATAGAAACTTACATACACTAACACCCAGACCCGGAACAACTACTTGCAGATCATACAAATATTTGTTCCGTGCGGGGATCGGACCCGCGACACGTTGCGCAATTTACAGATCGTTATTGGTTTAATAACTCTTGTCATCATCTGCCTAGCCTTTTCCCAACTATGTTAGGGTCGGCTTCCAATCTAACGGGATGCAGCTGAATACCAGTATTTTAATAAGACTCTTGTATCTTTACCAATAACCAAGGAAATCTCATCGCTTTTCATAGTAGACCATCCCATATGGAAGTAGCTATCACAGGTGAAATTAGCTTACGAATATTATATGTCCAGTTTGGCAATAAAAAAAACCTACCATTGGTAAGGAAAACGATTCTTTTGTGTTTATAGGAACCGAGCATTAGTCATACTAACTAAACAAATAAATACAATAACTAAAGGATACTTAGCTGTCACCCGGAAACGTGTCCAGGGCTTAAAACGGTCACATTGTGAAAATATTATGAATCATCGTAAAATGTCACAAACTGACAATTCATAATATGATCTGCGTGTAATTCATATTACGAAATAATTCATCTGTTTGACAGTTTTCTATGGAGATTCGCAAAATGGTCCACATATTATGAATTGATTTTATGTCAAATTCGAGGAATTGCTAATGACAGCTGGGATTTAGAAAATGAACTGCTTTTAGAGGAATTGCTAATGTGGCCGGTTTAGGCCCCCTGAAGGCATTGCCACGTTGAATGGCAATGCTAATTATTATTATGATTATGTACACACGGCTATAGAACAAGCTATACATTTCCAGTATAAGCAGACCTCGCATTGTACGGAAATCCTATACAATGCGAGATCAGCATAAACTAGAAATGTATAGCTTGATGTGTACTAATTCTGTTATTAAAAAAACTAAACCCATGCGCATGCAGTTAGTAAGCCGCAAGTGTGACCGCCGCGCCCCCTCGCACTCACCCGCCGCCTGCGCACGCGCCGCCTGCGCGGCACGTTGTCGTCGTGCGAGGAGCTGCCCGAGCTGCCCCCCTCCAGGTTCATCACTGCGTTGCGTAACAGAGACGACGCCACTATAGGATTGGTGTTTATAAATATTTGGAAGCATTCATCTGAGGTAAAAATACCGTACATATTTAAAATCCGACATGGTTTTCCACGTGGCGAAAAAGAGAATTACAATGCTCCAAGGTTCATCTGGCGCATAGACAAAGAACGGGTCAGTCCGTTCTGTATGTCTATTCATTTGAGCCGTGGTGCTGATTCTCTTGTCACAAATTCTCTAAACTAAAAATCACTAAAATTTAGTTTATTCCTGCCAAACGACGATTTCCCATTCCGAAATAGACTATAGTGATACAACTTAACTATATTTTAGTTCGACAGCACTAAGATTGCACTGAGTTTTAATGTAGTGAAAATGCTATTCTGAATTGGACGTTTTAACCTAAAATTTTGAAAAAAAAATCTAAAATCCTCTAACTAAATCTGACTATATTTAATCGCGATTAAAAATGTGTGGAATAAAATTAGATGTCATGAACTAAAATTCAAACCAACACCTCGACTTCAGTTACAAAACAGAACTGTATCTATTTTTATTTTCCGTTGCTTATATCTCGAAAACAGTGTGTCCAATCGTAGAAAATAATGAAAACTACCCCCTTTATGAAACTCTTAAACCCCTAATTCTCAACATGTTGTTTTTTTTTCCCCTTATTTTCCATACTAAACTGAAAAACTCCTTCCACACTAGGAATTTCTTCCTGTATCGTGGGTGCGTTTACAAATATAGAAACTCACATACACTAACACCCAGACCCGGAACAACTACTTGCAGATCATACAAATATTTGTTCCGTGCGGGGATCGAACCCGCGACACGTTGCGCAGCCGTCCTTCGCTCAGCCACTGCGCCAACCGTGTCGTTATTAAAAACACGTCGAGGCTGCCGTGCATGCATCTGGCTCTAAAAAAAAATCACGGTGTAGGGAAAACAAGTACCAAGTGGAGGCGCGCGGTTGTCAAATTCGATTTTAGTTGTGTCAAAATAAGTTTTAAATTTATAGAATTTATTTGGCAGAATAGCTCCAAGATTCCCATAGTCAAAAGTAAGGAATTGTAGTGATAGTTTAGTTAGTTTAGTTCGGTGTACAAGAGAATCGGCACCAATGAATACAGACCGAAAAGTATAATTCAGTGCTACCGATCGCGTCACGGGTCAAGTTATCATGAACACACTGAAGTTGTTTATTTCGTTACGATCACAGCGTCGTCGGAGTTGAATATAATGGTGTTGACCTCAGATGAATACTGATGACCCCTTCACAGTTTTAACACTAATGTGATTAAATAAACTATACAAAGTAACTTTCTGGGATCCAACACTTCTCTCAGCTCAATTACCGAAATAAATCTACGCTCCTATTAGCCGCCTTTACACGACACGCTCTTTCACGCAGGAAAGAACGCGCGTGTAATGATAGAAAACGAGAACGAGAAAGCAAGCAAGCTGTGAATGATTTTGCAGTATATAGAATCATTTTTTTCTAACTGAACAGACAGCTATGCTGCTGGGGAGTTTGTTGCGCCACTTCTTCCCAGCTAAAGCACTAGGAAGTGGTGAAGGGTGGGCGTTTTGGGGGACTGTCTTATGTAATTTTGACGTTCGAAAAGTGCTGATTCTCAGCCTAGTTTGAATAAATGACTTTTGATTTTGATTTGCACGCGCTCGCCGCCCGCTCGTTCATGTCAGTGCACTTTGAACATAGTTCAAGGCACATAAAAATGGATAAAAACAATCACACTCGATTGCGCGTGCAAGCTTTCCTGCGTTCAATCGTGCACACTCCGATCGCGAGTGATAGAAGACATAGACATCTTTTCTAATAATCTGGGTAAATATAAGTCACTAATCCGTACGCAATTAAGTGATAATTATGTAAGTGTTTAACTGCCTAGTAACGCTTTGTTCGCTATTTTTACTTATATTTATTTTTAAGTGCATTTTTTTCTAAATTATGTGTTCGTTGCTTTTTAATCTTTATTTTTATTCAATTTAAATTCAGATTACCAAATTTGTAATAGTATAATTATTAATTATTAAAAAAAAAATGTAATAGTATAATTTTAACTTTTATTCTAGGCTACTTCTATTAATATACTGTTTGTTTGTTTTAATTGCATTATGTGGTCTCCTATAATTGAGGGAGCACATAGATTGTTGTTCTTGTCTTTGTATTATAGCATGTAAGGTGTATTCTTTGTTGGAGATCCAAATAAAATAAAATAAAATAAAATAAAATAAAATAAAATAAAATAAAATAAAATAAAATAAAATAAAATAAAATAAAATAAAATAAAATAAAATAAAATAAAATAAAATAAAATAAAATAAAATAAAATAAAATAAAATAAAATAAAATAAAATAAAATAAAATAAAATAAAGCGCGTGTCGTGTAAAGGGGGCTATTGAGCAATGAGTACGCGGCGCCAGTCGCCGGCGCCACCTATCGATGTCGCGACCATCCGCATCCGCATTCATTATTGAAAGAAAGAAAGAATAACGTTTATTTGGACATAGTTCATGAAACACAAAATACAAATATCAAAATAAAGAATAAATAATGTTTTTACAACGATAATGTGGCTGCGCCAAAAAGGTTCATTTCAGCATTAATGCCAGACAGAATATACTGTCTGACGCTGGTTTTCTAATGAACCCTTATGGATAAGTGACGGGAAGTACATACAGTTTCAACATACCTAATAAATAATAAGTCATAATATAAATAAACTAGTATCTAATAAAAAATTATATATATATATAATTACAAAAAACAAAACAACAAGAACGGTCTATTGCGGATACAGATGTCCAAATCGATGCGGAAGCTCTGCGGATGCGGATATCCGCAACATCCCTGGTATAAATATGGTACTTACAATCATCGTCATTATCCGATCCTGAGTCAGAACCGTCGTCATTCTCGGAGCCTCCAGCTAGCTCATCGTCATCATCGTCCTCCTGAAAAAAGTTAATAAATAATAAGAAAAGAATCCTTACATGTTACAAAGTCCTCCGTCGCGTCTGTCTGTCGTCCTGTACACGTACACAGAGGAAGCTGGTGAATGTTCCAAGCAAACATTCACCAGCTTCTGTTACCATTTCTCTAATCTGCTCTGGATCTCAGGTCCATCTTCTCCGATAAGAACAATGTCGTCGGCGAACAGCATGCGCCAGGGAGCCTCTTCCTGTATGTCCGACGTCAGAGCGTTCATAATCAACAGGAAGAAGTCAGGACTTAAAGCCGACCCTTGGTGCAAGTCTACAGCTACACTGAACTCGTCGGTGTTGCCAGCAACCGAACGAAACATATAGTGTGATCGAGCTGACCGAGGCCGTTGTGTGCCTTAGGAATGCGCGGCGAGGCGGGGGCCCCCCCGTCTCGCCGTAAACTCAAATACTACGCACCGATTTTCATGCGGTTTTCACCAATGGATAGAGTGGTTCTCGAGTATGGTTTTAGTATATAATAACCGACATCCACGCGGGCGAAGTCGCGAGCATCAGCTAGTGTAAACTTGCGACAATCTAAGAAGCCCGTTTTGACGTTTCTCATCATACATGCCGCGATAACTTTGTATGAACGACTACGTAAGAGATCGAAAAATCAAATTCATAATCCTAATTAATTACTATGTTCAACCATACACTATAACAATGAGTATCATTCGAAAGCAGCAAGTTTCACTTTTTATTGGAAAATTGCGCTCAAAAACACGAATTAATCGTTGATTAATATTCTGACAGGACGTTATTTCAATGTCATGTCTTTGGGTTCGTTGCTATGGCAACGGTAGTGTTGTGAAGATTTACAAATAAAACATAACAAATAAAATCTGATCACATATATTTTTAGCTTTCTTTTGATATTTAATATGTTATTAAAGGAAATGGTTAAAGGTTATTGTTAGTTTCTGACTCGGCTATTATTTGACTTTGGTGTTATCGTATAAACTCGTTAACATGTCTAAAAGAGGAGCGATGATCTTCGCAGGGTAGCAGCTGGATGAGTTACCGAGAATCGAGCTGAATGCCGTGCAATTGGAGAGGTGCAGTAGTAGACTGCTGTAGGCTGATGATGATGATAATGACGAATAATAAAACGATATGACTCGAGAATCAGTTAGAATTAATGTAGATAAATTGTCGATTACAAACTCTAAGTATGATAAATCGATATGTCTCGAGAATCGGTTTTTAAAACAACCGATTTTATTTCCGCATCACTACTAACAGTATTTTGATAGGTGTCAAAGCGGGCTTCTTAGATTGTCGCAAGATAAGGTTATAAAACAAGCATAATCAACCTATAACGTTCCCACTGCTGGGACACAGGCCTCCTCGCCTTGAGAGGGAGGGGGCTGTAATCTACTAGGCGAGCCCAGTGCGGGTAGATGTCACATGTCTTTGATTTTTTTGTTCTAGTAAATGCCGGTTTCCTCACGATGTTTTACTGAACGAATGCTGTTTTGCTGCACATTTTTTTTCGCTGGCCGGCTCTTATTGTTTTCGGCCCAACTTTTTATGAAACGTGAATAGTATCGTATCGTATTTGATACATTTTCGATACTTGATATTTTATATCGATACATGGTTTAAAAAAATATCGCTTAAAAATATCGGTATATCGAACAAAAAATATCGATTAAATTAAAAGATATTTTTTCAATTCATCAATATTTTAGACAGTTGTTTTCATATTTCCATACATTAATATTGCCAAATTAGTCAAAACAGGTACATTTGACAGTTATTTGCGACGTTGCCAACTCTCAGAATAAACGCTCATAACACGACAAAAAAAAAAAAAAAAGATTTGATGATTTTTTCAGACAGCGAAGTCGACTTACCGCGTCATCATCATGGTCCCTCTTGCGTCCCACATCGTATACTTTGACACACGACTCTTGCATTTGTTCAAAGTCTCCCATGTTCTCTACTAGAGATATCTGCGTCCCGTACCGCGACACGCCCAGCGCGTAGATGTTTCTTTTAACGTCGATTGTGGCTGTCAATTGAGAGGGGAGATTTTTATTTTTGGGTAACACGAAAGAGTAAAAATAAATAGTTCTATTGAATAGGACTCGTCCAAATATACATTAAGTCTAATAAATTACTTTTCTCCAATTACTGTTATTCAAACGAATTCCAACCATTTAAACGAATACCAACTTTATCTTAGTGTAAATTAAGTTGATTTCAGAATGACTTTAATTAATATAAATTAAATTCAAACTCAAAACATTTATTTCAATTATACCATTTACAGGCACTTTTGAATTGTCAAGGAGTCAGTCAATCAGAAATATGAAGCTTGTTGCCCATTCCAAAGCGTAGTAGGTACCTATGGAGAAGAACGGGCAAGAAACTCCATGGACACTCTTTTAAATCAAAATATTGTTACAATATAATGGTTACATCATTCATGCTGAAATTATACATGTGAGAACAATGTAGAAAGCACGTTAAAAGCGTCCGCAATCATAAAATAAGAACAATTCAAAAATTAAAATAAGCCATGGCAGCTAAGAGATGACCAGTCACAACTGACGGCGCCCGTTCACGAACATGACGCATGGATCAGCACCATTCAGCTCAACCATTTTGAAGGGAGCTAAATGATCCAACACACGCGCCACCATCAGCGAGACATTTGAGTGAGCATGACATATTCCCAGCCGCCAATAAGGCACAAAAATATGTTAGAAAGAGATTAAATATTAGTAATAACAATGTATGTTGTTATATTGATATCTAGTAGGTACCTATGCAATATAATGTTAACTAAATATTTAACGTAGATATAAGTAACGTAACCTACTCGCTACGCCCTAACAGGGTCGTGTACTCATAAGTTTTAGTCTTGCCTGTAACTGACTGTACATTATGCAAATAAATAAATTACCTAGGCGAAATAATAAACTATTTTCTAATAATATATTTTGTATGGCGACCAAAGTTTATAATAAACTACCAGACTATTTTAAAACTCTAAACTTTAGGACAATTAAAAGTAAATTATTCAATTATCTTCTAAATAAATGCTACTACTCGACCAATGATTTTATTAATGAAAAGTTGACATAAATATTAGGTAATAATATTATATTTTCTTCTTATTATCTCTTTGACCTAACTTAATCCTTCTGACATTTCCATAACTAATACTTGACTAATTTTCAATTTGAACGTTATCCAAAATAAAATATGTTATCCTAATCTATTTAATTCAATGTGTGACCAACAAAACCCTGAAAATATATTTGTAAGCCGGAAACGGCAGGATATTATGTACTTCAAAAACTATGTAACAATATTCTCACAAATAAATGGACTATTACTACAAATAATTAAAAAACACGGCTGCCCTGCTAAAACTTACTATAAAGTAAAAAAACAAGTTGATAAAATTGTAATTGTAGTCGGGGGACCTCTTAGATTAAAGTGTTCCACAGAACGGTCAAACTGAAAATATAACTGCCGCCATACTGATTAAAAAAATATATATAACAGCCACCATACTGATTAAAAAAATATATATAACTGGCGCCATACTGATTAAAAAAAAATATACAACTGCCGCCATACTGATTTAAAAAAAATATATATAACTGCCGCCATACTGATTAAAAAAATATTTATAACAGCCACCATACTGATTAAAAAAATATATATAACTGGCGCCATACTGATTAAAAAAATATATATAACTGCCGCCATACTGATTTAAAAAATATATATAACTGCCGCCATACTGATTAAAAAAATAAATATAACTGCCGCCATACTGATAAAAAAAAATATATAACTGCCGCCATACTGATTAAAAAAATATGTATAACTGCCGCCATACTGATTTAAAAAAAATATATAACTGCCGCCATACTGATTAAAAAAATATATATAACTGCCGCCATATTGATTAAAAAAAAAAACTGCGGCCAAAATGATAAAAAAAAAAATATTGCCTATGTCACTCGAAATGATGATGGGATTCTAACGATACCCCATACATCCAGAGGGCCTACACAAGTGACAATCGCTTTGAAAGCGTTTCGTATTTCTACAACGACTTTCAACAGGATTGACATAAGCTTTTCGATAGCTTATGTCAGTCCTATACATTTTTGCCTTTTCGATCATCGTTATCGAATGATAGAATGTCACTTTGTCTAGGGCCTCAGATCCGTTCAAGCATTTTAAAGTTATGGTGGAATAAAGAAATTCACATACATACAAACATACATGAACCCTGAAAACATTACAATCCGTTTTGGGTAGTCGAGTAATAAGATATCGAAACCTCACACTCTGCGGAGTTTCGCTAGGTATTTTCATTTGACCCTGTAATTTATGGCGATACGAGACAAGAAGCGTTACTTACCTATACTAGAGTAGTCGTAAGGGTCTAATGTCTTGAAACTGGTATCAAACTGGTTTCTCTCTTCGGAATCTTGGTCTGAACATACCGCGTATAGAGCTGTGCAAGTTGGGTTGAATAATACCTGGAAAAAAATGTTAGTCAAAGTAAAATAATTTATTAAAATAAGGAATATGCATGTGATTCAAATAAGGGTCAAGTATTTTTTTTTATAAACTATATTACTTGATAATTATGCCTCCATCAATATTTTTGAATAATACTTCTTTTTGAGCGAGATATTAATTTTTTTAAAGTGTTCGTAAATTCAAATACCGTCTGACCGGATGTGACGTAACAGTCTATGACAACAATCAAAATGTCAATGTGTTTTGTAGGAGTGTTTGACATTGACTTAACACTTGTTTGTTTGTTGTGAAATGAATACCCCGGGTCGGTTGGTATTTTTAACATTTTTACTATTTTTTTACTATTATTTGGCGTTGTAAACTATAGAATAAAAATATTGAAAAAATACATAAATATATATAATAAATATTAGGCACATAAAAGGCACTTTTGTACGTCAAAAACAAAGAAATAGAACTGATTCTAGTCGCCCCTTCCAAAAGGTCGTTTTCGTACGGAGAAGAATGGGCAAGAAAGTCCAACGTTAATACTTAAAAAAAAAACAGATATATGACAGTTTAAATAAATTTCCCTTTTTGAATAACAAGAGGAAGCCAGTAGTTCTTCTGTAGTTTCTGCTAACCCCTATGGGAAGACGGTGAGTTTATGTATGTTTACCAGTGTTGTTGGTAATTAAAAGGCAAGTAGGATTTTTAGAATAGAAGGGATATATTGTCTTACATGGCCTAACCTATATATACAATTTTAATATTGAAGTAGCTCACTTTCTACCTAGGTAAAATCTGAATGGACCAATCACAAGCGAGCTGGTGCGCAGGTCCCCTGTTCTAACTGAGGTGTTCGTATTTGCTACGTCACTCGCTCAGTAGGAAATTGGCCACACGTAAATATAACGCGCGGCCGGCGCAGGCGCGCCTCACCTTGTCCGATGATGTGCCAGCCCGCGCCGCAGCTGAGCACGTAGCTTTAAATTCCCCTGATAATAATAATGATACTATTTTTATCCAGCCCGTCCCGCCTTGCCGTCCTCCCGTCAGTGATGCGCCCTAAGCCGAGGTTCGTACCCCAAAGGGGGTGCCCTTAGCGAGCGCACACTTAGTTTGTAATTTAGCATAGTTTGTTTGCCCCTGGCTGGAGGCTTTAAGTTTAGGAGCTTAAGGCAACCACAGGAAAGTCCGGTTAAGTAGTCACGGATTCAGAATCCAACTACGAGATGCCCTAGTTAAAAAAAAAAAGGCGCGCCTCAGTGATCGACGCGCGCTCGCCGCGTGAGGTCGTTGATGCTAGCTTGCAGGTTAGCTGGTACATATGTATGGGCAAGGCTGCCCAGACATACATAAACTCACCTGACAACTGACTAAACTAAAAATCTTCTGTCCTTTTCTTTATGAAATAGAAAGAAATGATGCACTGAACTTAAATTTAGTTTAGTTTGTGAACAACAGAATCGACACCAATTTCTATCGATATGGCAATGGCAATTTTTCGATAATCAATCACAAAGGAGATGGTTTACAAACGGAATATAAAGTTTGGGAACATTTTGCGAGTATCAACGTGGTAATATGTAAGTATGGATACTTTTCAAAATCATTGAATTTTATTTTAAAAGCTATAAATAATATGAAAATTATTCTTACCTCTGATTTATCTAACGTGGGAACTGTTCTTAGTAGATGAAATGTTCTAAGATCCCACACTTCCGTATTTGATATTACCTGCAATCAAAAACGCATTTTAAAAAAAACGTGGGGCCCTTACAAACGAGGTTCTTTCTCATGTAGGATTTAAAACAAAATTTTCGGAGCCGCCATCTTGACCTCACTATCGGCTTTAGCATCCTCGAAAACCATGAAATAAGTTTTGGCTAAGTAAAAAAAATAATAGTGGTCATTACTGCTAACAAAATGAGGAATCATTTTTAAGGTATTTTTTATGTTTAGAAAACTATAAGTAATAAGGTTTTTTTACTATTGGTAGTTGTCTATGATGGTCATTATTCGATATAATACCAAGCAATTGATGAATATTTTAAATCATAGAAATGACGAGGTTCTCTATTTGTGAGAAAAAAACGTGAATTTCATAGGACCCAATATTATAAGTTAAGAAAAGTACAGTGCTATTTACCTCTAAACCATTGGGATGGAACACTCCACTGTGCGTCTGGTTCAGTTTGTCAAACTTGTGGATTTCCTTGCCTGTGTTTACGTCCCATAACACGCCGTCTGTAACAAAGAATAATAATCATAGTTACTTATCCCTTCCACTGATAGTTATCGTACTACAGCACCTGTCTAAATAAACTTACAACATGACTTTCAAGCTAGGCAAAGGAGAATGCCAGGGTCTCCCACAAGACTCGGCCAGAACCGACAAAGATGAACTATATTTCATAAAAAAGGAAAATAAATATAGAATTTGATAGTATAATTAGTTTTCTATCTGCACACCAAAAAAAGTTAATATTGTTTTTTACAGTTGACCACTTGATACTTCTGAATTGAACGTTATCATGAAATAAAACTATATAATGATTTTGAGCACATTATCCTCAGTTTCAACAGCCAAGGTAGTCGTAAATGGTAGAAAAATCGGGGTCCAGACACAGTAATAAACAACACAAAACTCACAAAAATACGAAAATACTTCGTTCCTCGTGTCTCGCGGGAGAAATCAACTTTCAAAAAGTTGATTTCTCCCGCGAGGATTTCTCCAGCGAACTCTATCTGGCATTGACATTGTCAAATGCCAGATAGAGTTTTACATCAAGTGATGCCAGCACTATAATTACATTATTAGGAATAGACTATGCCAAACGATATCGATAATCGAATTAAAAATTATCGGCTTATCGGAGTCGGCTTCCAGTCTAACCGGATGCAGCTGAATACCAGTATTTTACATGGAGCGACTGCCTATCTGACCTCCACAACCCAGTGACTGGATAATACGATACCCCTTGGTAAGACTAGTCGTCAGACTTTCTGACTTCTGACGGCCCGTAAAGACTGTCAAAGATGCACAAATGACAGCCGGGACCAACGGCTTAACGTGCTTTAAGGGTCTCGATATGTAATGTATGGTCATCCATCCACGAACCGACCTCGGCAAGCGTAGCTTAACCTTCGAATGTCCGGCTGTTATTATAATTTCAAAATGAATGATGTAACCAATATTTAGTAACTTTTTTTAAAATTGTTTTTAAGGAATGTCCATGGAGTTTCTTGCCTGTTCTTCTCCATAGGTACCTACTACGCTTTGGAATGGGCTAAATGGGCTAAACTAGCTTTATATTTCTAACTAACCGACGCTTTGACAATTCAAAAGTGCCTGTAAATGGTTTAAAAGGAGAATATGCATGTATTTAAAAAAAAAACATAGTTCACATCGCCAAATAATAGTTTAAAAAAAATTCGACGCCAAAAAAGCAATTTAAAGTACTTAAAAAAAATTGTTAAAAATATGCAACCGAACCGGGCTATTCAAACGCCCTCCATTTGGCGCGCTTGGCGTGCTGACGTCACATTCTATGAAAACAAACGACAATATATAACAACATGACTTTTACTCCTACTCTTTCACTGTGCACGCGGTTCGGTTGTGGAATTCACTTCCGCCTGACATCAGGGAATGCCAAACTGTTGCAGTATTTAAAAGAAGAGTGAAAGAACACTACCTATCCATTTCGTCATAGTTGCATAGTTATTTTAAATTAAGTACATTGTAATTATATAATTTTTTTTTTTTTTTTGTGATATTTATTTTGCCTGTTCTTCTCCATAGGTACCTACTACGCTTTGGAATGGGCTAAATGGGCTAAACTAGCTTTATATTTCTAACTAACCGACGCTTTGACAATTCAAAAGTGCCTGTAAATGGTTTAAAAGGAGAATATGCATGTATTTAAAAAAAAAACATAGTATGTATGTAAGTATATTCTCATATTGTATGTTTATATTTAAACAGTGAATTGTTTCTTATTTTATGTATTTTGTTTCTCTTCTACGCTTACACACGTTGTCTGCATCTCTTCTATCTACTTTCCTATTTTTTTAGATTTTAGAAATAAGCATTGCCTTTGTACGTATTTTTCTGTTCCTTAAAAAAAAAAAAAAAAAAAACAAACAAGTGTCAAGTCAATGTCAAACACTCCTAGGTTACAAAACACATTGACATTTTGATTGTTGTCACAGATTGTTACGTCACATCCGCTAAGTATTTGAAATTCCCGCAGTTTTTTGGCACTTTAAAAAAAATAATTTCTCGCTCAAAAAGAAAATATTGATGGAGGCCTAATTCGGAAGTAATATAGTTTATAAAAAAAAATACTAGACCCTTATTTAAATCACATACATTTTCCCTATTGAGATAAATGCTCTGAGTTTGAGCCCCTTGTGTGAAAACGTACATACCTGACAAAACCAATTCATCAGTGGGGTTGAAGGTTGCTCTGTTCTTAGCGTACTGGTTGCTGATAGCAGGCGTCAGGGTCATCAGCTCTCTGCCCGTGCGGGTGTCGAATATCGTGGCCGTCTCCCCTTTCGTGCCTATTATTCGTTCGTCAGTCATCTTTGAGAATTCTACGTATTCTTCATTATCTAGTTGGAATCTGGGAAGGGAAATATAATAAATAAGTAGATAATGGTGTTTCTTCTAAATAAATATCATTTAACATAGTTAAATGAACCGTAATTGACTCAAAAGTCAGTCTCATTTTTAAAGTCCAGATTATAGTTTTAATTTAAAATGGTTTTTAAACCACGGATTTTGGTTTTAAACGGTTTATTTACAACTATCGTCTTGATATTGTCTAGGTCAGATCATGGGAGGACCATGCAGATTAGCGTCCATCCTGCCAGGGTTGCGGGAACGTCCGAAAGGGATACCGGGACCTTGGCAACAGGCAACTGAAGGAACACGGGTGGGTTTAATCAGCAAAAGTCTGACACGCCCTCCCGCTCCGCCCAGAGCGGGAGAAGTCAATTGATGATTTCAAACCATAAAAAATAAAAGTTTAGCGTACTTGCAAAATTATAAAAACAGCATGTTCTAGCACTCAAAATTCGAAGACATGACATCCACTAACGGCTCACTCTCACAGAGATGCCTGTGTCCAGCTGAGGGAACGTTATAGGCTGGGCATCAACCAACCATTTTCATTTATAGTATACTAGTGACCCGATCCTCCTTTAATATTAACGTATTATACACATACAATTTCCGGAATAAATTATCTAAACGATGGTGAAAACCTCATCAAAATCTGTTGCCTGGTTTAGAAAAACAACGCGGACATACAGACAAACACGAAAAGGGACTTTAATTTATAATATGTATATTTATTTAGTTCATGGAGGACTTACAGCTAATAAAAACACTAAAAGAGAAATACATAGTCGCCAGAGTGCCATCAACAAGTCCTCACGTTTAGATTTATATTTAAATTAACGTTATTTATAAGCATACAAAAGGCAACACGCTAATAAAACCGGCCAAGTGCGAGTCGGACTCGCGCACGAAGGGTTCCGTACCAATATCTATAAAAACGGCAAAAAAAAAACCACGTTTGTTGTATGGGGGCTTAAATATTTGTTTTATTCTGTTTTTTAGTACTTTTTGTTATAGCGGCAACAGAAATACATCATCTGTGAAAATTTCAACAGTCTAACTATCACGGTTCATGAGATACAGCCTGGTGACAGACGGACAGACAGACAGACAGCGGAGTCTTACTAATAGGGTCCCGTTTTACCCTTTGGGTACGGAACCCTAATATAAATGAAAGTTACAAAGGATATTGACCGGTTTGGACTAAATGCTGCCCAGACATGGGAGTGCTTCCAAATGGATCCATCAATTTATCAGTAGTAAGCATCAATTTACACATAAATAAAAAAAAAATAAAAAAAACGATCCCAGGGTTAAAAAGTTATTGCCTGAGAAAGGTTAATGTTTTTCAAGTACCTACCTAGTTTAATTTACTTAATTATTGGAAATCTATAAGATAGCGTCGTTGAGTTTGAACTCGTTGAGTTTATCTTGGACAAGTGCTATAGCCTCACATGGTGTCCAGGGTCTGATGATGGAGCTGGAGGGTGGTTACGGGCACTCCTGAAGTAAACCAGATAGCCCCGTCGTATGTGGTTTCATTGGATACGTATTGAAAAGTCCTATTACACTAGGTGGTATCCAAGGTCTGATGACGCAGCCGGAAGGTATCCATAGGAACTCCTCAACCAAAGAAGACAGCACCATCGTCTTTGGACTCGTTGAATATATATTGAAAAGTGCTTTACATTAGGCAGTGTCCAGGGTCCGAGGATGGAGCCGGAAGGTGGCCATAGGAACTCCTCAACCAAACAAGATAGCACCATCGTGTTTGGAATCGTTGGCTTTGTCTTGACAAGTACCTTGTATAGCCCAAGGTTGTATCCAGGGTCTGATGATGAAGTCGGAAGGTACCCGTAGGAACTCCTCAATCAAACAAGATAGTGCCATTGTGTTTGGACTCGTTAGCTTTGTCGTGACAAGTACCTAGTATAGCCCAAGTTTATAGCCAGGGTCTAATGATGGAGCCAGAAGGTACCCATAGGGACTCCTCAACTCCTCCTCCGCCATTGGTCGGTTGTTATTCATCAATAAAAAATAGTTTTTCTTAAAACTCCTCGGATAGATTTTATTGAGCTTTGGCTTACAGACTAGTATAAGTTCGAGGAACATAATGCACTATGTGTTCATTCTGGGCAGCACTTGGCCCAACTTCCATTTACGGATGGTCAGTAAAAAATATCTAACATGTAAATGATAAGCATACAAATAAAATAATAATGTGTGTTTAACATAATTACTGCTATTATTTAATAAAATGCGCCATCGTTTGGTTGGTATTCACCATTAAAAAATACTCAACAAAAAAATAGTTTTTCTCAAAACTCCGCGGATAGATTTTATTGAGCTTTGGTTTACAGACTATTATAAGCTCAAGGAACATAATGCACTATGTGTACATTCTGGGCAGCACTTAGTCCAACTCCCATATATAGATGGTCAATGTCCTTTACACAGTAAAGGCTGAGTTCACACTAGTTGTGAAAGGATCCAGATCATACTGCTTGCATATCTCATTAAAATTTCTGCTTGCGCGCACTGTTTTGCCTATAATTAGATGATGAATGAGGCGCACGTATAGAAGAATTAAAGCGGAATGTTATTATGTATAGAAGACACTACTACTATACTCCATTTGAAATAAGATTAGACGTATTGATAAGCCTTTTTTACATTCCGTTCAACCGATTTTGAATTCTATTGCGTTGGTGGCATGACAAATGGCAGCCGCAGTAGATAGTTGGTATTGTGTAACTTTTTTTGCTTTTAATGCTATCCTTATGCCTACGGTATAGAAGTCAAAATTTGTTGAACGGACTGTAAAAGGGTTTGTTTTAATGTCTAATCTTATTTCAAATGGGGTATAGATACTTACAATAATTCGAACTCTTTCATATTCCATAACGCCGATAGAGGTCGCCACGGCGTCGTCGCCGATGCTAGAAGTAGTAACCCGTCTCTGCTTGCCTGAATAACAAAATACATTGGGATTGTTAGCAGCTTTGCTGTCGTAGAATGGTTAACTAATACTGTACTTATGGCTTGTATTTCTGACAGATAAGTTTCTGTTAAGTAATCTGGCAGTAAAAGAAGTTGAAGTAAAAACTTCGTTCCATTTTTTTATAACACGACAGATATGAGTTTTCATAGTAATCTATATGGCCGCTAAACACGCCAGATATGGATTTTCATAGTAACATTGACTGGCGCATCGTCACTTGTTTTTGACCAGCAATTTCGATTTATTTCAAAGAAGGTTGTCAAAATAATGCTCGAACTTCCAAGCATGTTTGAGATTACAAAAAAAAAAACAACCGACTTCCAAAAAAAAACACTAAAAACGTGAAAAATAACTTTAATTTCGGAAGTCGGTGTCTTTGCTTTTCAATTTTCGTATTTTGCCACCGACTTCCGAAATTAAAGTTATTTTTCACGTTTTTTGTGTTTTTTTTTTGGAAGTCGGTTGTTTTTTTTTTTTTTGTAAAAAGTTTTTATTTTTCACATTTTAGTTATGGTACCTACCCTACACAAATTGGAATACCACTACCTGCTATGTAAATAACAGTGACGGAGTCAGAAAATATATTGTCTACAAACACTTAGTGGGAAAAATACGTAATTATTGAAGCTAACTCAAAAACAACATACAGACGAATTGAGAATCTCCTCCTTTTTGAAGAAGTCTGTTAAAAATAATATTTACCTGCATATGATAGATATAAGACTCGTGCACTTGGTATGAGTTTTCCTCTACTCCGCTGAACAGGTTGAATATCCTAATGTCGCCGGAAGACGTCGCTGCTAGCAATTGTTGTTGCGTTGGCTGTTGGAATAAATAAAAAAAAAACATTATTTACATATTATGTATGGGTCACAACCATGTTTTTATTCATAACTAGCTGCGCCCCGCGGTTTCACCCGCATAAGTATTGATCCCGTGGGAATATCGGGATAAAAAGTATCCTATGTGTTAATCCAGGTCATAAACTATCTGTTTGCCAAATTTCATCCAAATCCATTCAGCCGTTTTTGCGTGATTGAGTAACAAACATCCAAACACACAAACTTTCACATTTATAATATTAGTAGGATTACCGCATTGGCTGACAAAATTAAATGTAAAATTACAATTAATTTTGAATGTCATGCGTGGTTTATCATCGAAGAACTCGTGGCTAAGTAATAACAGCCACACGGGTCGATCTATCAGGTTAAGCTACTCTTGCCGGGGTTGGTCCGTGGAGGAGTGACCATTTTTATATACCGAGACTCCTCAGTGCCTCGGGAAGCATGTTAAGCCGTTGGTCCCGGCTGTCATTCGTGGATCTTTGACAGACGTTACGGGTCGTCAGAAGCCCGAGTAGATACAACAAGGGTAATCGTATTATTGTATTCGTGGTGCCGAGTGTGCGGCGTTGCCAGCCTTCGCCGGCTGGTAGTACACTCACATGGAATATGGTGTGCGTGAAGTAAGCGTCGTCGTCCTGCAGGCGCAGCGTGCGCACGGGCGCGAAGTGCGAGTGCGCCAGGCGCGCGTGCTGGCGCGTGTGCGGCGCGGCCAGGCCCAGCTCGCGCCGCGCCACGCGCGCGCACACGTTGCCGGAGCAGCTGCCCGAGCACAGCGCGCCGCCGCCCGCGCGCGGCGACGGGCACTTGTGCGGCCTGGGGGGTCACATGCAATAGTATACAGGGTGTAAGGGACAGCCCTCCACAAATTAACATGGGGCATTCAGCTCCTTATTTTGAATCCTATTCCACCGAAAATTTACTCAGGTAAATGTTTTTTTTTTTCTATGTTAAATTATACTCTCTGTAGGCAGCAGTCCATTTATGTAAATAAAAAAGCAAAAAAAAAAAAACCAGCAGTGGATGTTGAAATACTATAGCGAGCGTCGCGTGAAATGCAAAATTTACATGGATAAATAACGCGGGGCGAGCACTACCAACCCCCTCCCCCCCTGGGGGTGCGGCTATGTGGGTTGTGCCACGGTAACGATACATTGCGTGTGAGGTAATAAAACATATCAGGTTTATTGGATTCCCATAACATTCCTGAAATAATTTTATGTACCGGCCGTCTTAGTATGACATACTGAATTCATCCCATCAGTTAGAGGAGGGCTGTCCCTTACACCCGATATTATGCAATAAATTAGTGAATAAAGTACGGATTTAAAGCGAGGTCCTTATATGAATCACAAGAAAGTGAAGGATTCTAACGACCATGCGAGTGATTCAATCTCATTACCCCAAAGGTTCATTACAAATCCAGCGTCAGACAACTTCTGTCTGGATATACTACCTCAGCTCAAATTCACTTTTTATCTCGCTCGCACCATACTACTCGCGGCCTGAATAAGAGCGAGACGGAGTGGTGTGCTGACTGGCTCCAAGACTCGTTTTATAGTTAGTTCAGTTATTATGCAAAGTTTCATGATCTAATTTAAAGTATTTTTTGAATACCAGCGGTTTATAGTTCGGTTTAGAGGTAAGTTTGAATTTTTTATCGAGAAATTTGTATATAATCGTGTTTTGTCAAACATAGGACCTAGCATCAATCCTCAACTTTAACATATATTTATTTCAAAACTAGCTGCGCCCCGCGGTTTCACCCGCGTAAGTCTCGATCCCGTGGGAATATCGGGATAAAAAGTATCCTATGTGTTAATCCAGGTTATAAACTATCTGTTTGCCAAATTTCATCCAAATCCATTCAGCCGTTTTTGCGTGATTGAGTAACAAACATCCAAACACACAAACTTTCACATTTATAATATTATAGTAGGATTAATGCTTCACTATTTTCGGCATAACGGAGGATCATGCTAAGCAATTTGAGGTAGGGTAGGGCCCTAATGCAGAAATGTATATTTTTGTAATACTTACTCGAACAAGTTAAACTGCGGACAGGTAGCAACAGGGTTCTTGCACAGCGAGTGCTGGTTGTAGAGGTACTCGGTGATGATGGTGTGCAGAGTGACGTGGTGCGCGCTCGGCGAGGGCTCGCCGGCTGGCACGCTCAGCTGCTTCTGTAGCGAGCGTTTGTGCTCCGACGTCGGAGTCGTTACTACTAGAGGTGGGTTTTGTACTTTTCTGAAACAATATAATGAAATATTAGTTATTTGATTTTGTTTTTCTTGGAATAATAAACATGCTTACGGCCAGTTCACACCGAGACGCGACGCACACTTTTTTATGATCCGATACAATATCGAATGTATTTAATACACAATAAGGTACACGCGACACATTTGAACTGTAGTAGAATATTGCCGGAGTTTCATAATTTTTGTGAGCAACAAGCAGTAGCTGAAAGTAACATTTCATATTTAAAAAAATTGCATGCTTATTCTCTATTTGTCAAAAACACCTAATTTTCCCCACATTTTTGACAATTTTACGACATTAATTCTCGCTGAAATTAGATGGTGCGATAATTTGCCCGCTGACCTACTTTTATTATAGCATAAAAAATGATTTTATTCTGCGGTTCTGATATTAACCATAGACAAAAAGAATGTATTGAACTTTAGCCTCACAAAAGGGACAACTCTCTAGAAATAGACAAAGCGATTGTGCTGCCAAGAAAATTATATTTTGTCAAATTAACAAATTCAATAGTCTATTCAAAATCAGAATTCTAGAAAGAGACAACTATTGCATATTCGCTTCGTCTCTCTCGTACTTTCGCTTTGTATGTCACTCTCTTTGTCTATGGTATAAACCCACTACTGTCTATCACATGCAAATCAATATTCAAATAGTAGTAACTTTTCTACATTAATAATAATTTCGTTAAATACCTTTTAACAACTAAACTCATATCCGAACGTAGCCAGGGGGGGTCGCTTGTGTAACAAAAACAATTTTCTTTTCAATCTTTGTCAAATAAACAAATAAATAATACTTCTATTGTACGCAGGGAGGGAACGCCCTAGGAGAATAATATATAAGGTGCATATTATACACGAAATATCTTAAAAATTGGTCAAATAAAAATTCAGCTTTTCCCTACATTTATGTTTGTGACGGTATGTACATCGCCACATGCGAACTACGCATCAAAGACCTGACGTCACACAAAAATCCTGACGACACATAAATCCTGCATCGCGCAATTAAAGTTTACCGTGTAATGGACATATATACAAGAACCCAACATCAATCGTTGGGCAGTTGCCCGCCAGACACAACACCCGTCTGGTCGGAGGATCCTCCCTTTTCTATGGTGTATGAGTGAACTTTACACCCTGTTCCTCATACCCCTAAATGTTCGCATAGCTCGTCAAAATGTACGAAAGAGCTGTTTTGTTTCAGCGATTTCAGGATTGGTCTCATACCCCTTAAGAGATTTCGTGAATGAAAAGATACATCTTATAATTGAAGCATTGGGAGCAACAAGGGCGTTCGGCACCGAAGGTCCGTTTTGATATTATCGCATCAAATTAAGCATTGCGCTATATGGTTTCATATGACAAAAACTAATTTTGATTCATTGATTCTAGATGGCGTGATAGGTATTTATTGAGAGGATTTCGCTGCGCCTTTGTTTCATGGAGTATTGATAAGCGTTTGAATTTCAAACACGTTACGACCTGCAGCTTGCGAAAGTTGTAAAAACATGTCTGAAGTCAGTGAAATCAGCGATTTTAGTGCAGATGATGATCAGACTGATTATGTTCCCACAAAAAGTCGGTCGGTCGAACGAATTCAGGGAATATTAAAACATACACACAAATATGTTTAACCTTTACATAATGAAACCAAATGATTTCAGTGAATTACTTTTAAATAAAAATGATTATTTTAAGCACCTAAGATATTATTTATGCCTTAAAAACCTTTTAAAATATGAACGCCCAATTAATTTACGGGTTGGATGCATCAAGGGCGGATAACATGTATTAAAAAAATATGTTATTTTGAAGTTTCTAACTACCTTAAAATAATAATAATACTAGAATCTGATAACTGACTCATGATACCCTTAAATTTTAAAAGTGCTAGAGGTTTATCTTAATTTATTTACAATTTATAATACATCTAAAACTTTAACTTCAATTATCTCAAAACTCACTTTTTTGTGTAACGCCCTTGTTGCACCCAATGCTTCAATTGTATTGTGGCCTAATTGGAAATGTTCTTCATCATGTGATTCAAATAAGGGTCAAGTATATTTTTTTTATAAACTATATTACTTCAGATTTATAAATAATATTTAAAAAACTGTGGAAAATTCAAATACTTGAAAAGCGACGCTATTGGTCAAAGCGAATGTGACGTAACAATCTATGACAACAATCAAAATGTCAATGTGTTTTGTAGGAGTGTTTGACATTGACTTGAAACTTGTTTGTTTGTTGTTATAGACTGTGACGTCACCACACCAAGCGCGCCAAATGGAGGACGTTTAAATAGCCCGGGTCGGTTGGCTATTTTCAACTTTTTTTTAATTACTTTGCTTTTTAGCCGTTAATTTTTATTAAACTATTACGTGGCCATGTAAACTATCGAATAAAAATATTAGCTTTGAAAAATTCGTCTACAACACAACGTAAATAGCGTAATGAACGTGGGATTTGAACGTAAATAGCGTAATAATAATAAACCATTTATTGCAGGCGACACAGGCTCATAGAAAAATACCTTAAACTAAACATATATATTATTCTATACAACAAAAACGTAATGAACGCGGGTTCATTACGTGACAGTTCATGTCACATAATGAACCCATTGCGATCAATTGTCATTTTATGTCTGTTACGCAATTACCCGCAGGTGCGTAGTACTCGCCCTCGGTATGCCTGTATAACCAGAGGCCCTAGACAAGTGACAATCGCTTCGAAAGCGATAGTCGAAAGATCGAAAAGTCGATAATCGTATCTATCTGTTATTAAATAACAGCATGTTACGGACGATAAATACGTAAGTAACAGCCACGGTAACAGTGTGTGTGGGGATTGTTATAATGTATTAACATTAAAGGCCGCGGTAACAGTCTTGAGGATCTGTTATTTTATGTAACAAGTATGGTTTATTGTTAGGAACAATTGTTATCTGTTATTTTTTTATATCTGTTATTTCTATCTGTTACGATACATACGCCTCACCCCTATTTTTTTAAAATGTAAACTTCATCAGTCCAACCAATCTGTCATGGCTGGCTGTCGATGGCCGTTTAACGTCAAACATTTTCAGTTTATAATTAGTGCCTAAAAAATATCAGTTAATATGAAAAAAAAAAAAAAAATGCCTTTATTGTATTCAAGGGTTCGATTTTCCAGGTTTAATAAAGTGTACGTGTTATGGCCGGAGTCCCATTGAAAAATGAAACGTCTCTTTTCATCCAAATTCGTTCAGTCGTTTTAGCGTCAAAGCATAACAAACAAACTCACATTCGCATTTATAATATTAATGAGGATTTCAATGGATTTCGCTCACCTAAGCTTGATGACAGGCGGCAACGGACTGGCGTCGTCGATGTGCATGCTGTTATGTGAGCTGTTCAGGTCGATACTGTCGCGGTGGAGCGACCCGCTGCTGTTCGCGCGGGACACTGACAGGCGAGGCTGTGGGAGAAGAGGCAATGTATACTAACAACATTAAAATTACCATGCTGGGTACACAAATATATATATATATATATACAACGTTATTTTTTCTTTATGCTAAACCCGAAAAGGGGTCATTGTACTCATCATTTTGAACAACTTTTTCTATGGGACCAACAATCAAAACGCGAAAAAAAAATCAGCTGTTCCGTACATTTGTGTTCACTTAAATCGACAAAATGTATGGAACAGCTGTTTTTTTTTCGCGATTTCAATTTTGGTCCCATAGAAAATGTTGTCCAAAATGATGAGTACAATGACCCCTTTTCGGGTTTAGCGTAAAGAAAAAATAACGTTGTATACACAAATTAATAGCTATTTCAAAAATCAAAAGTGTGCTTTATCAGACGGCCGCCTGGCCTCGCGCTGCAGCGTGGCCGCGCTGGCCGATAGCCGCGGGCAGCTAGGGGGCTATACTCACTCTAGTAGGCGTGGAAGGAGTATAGACCGGCGGCGGCGGGGGCGGGGGCGGCGCGGGCGCGGCCGGGGGCGGCAGGCGCGCCTCGCGCTGCAGCGTGGCCGCGCTGGCCGATAGCCGCGGGCAGCTAGGGAGCTATACTCACTCTAGTAGGCGTGGAAGGAGTATAGACCGGCGGCGGCGGGGGCGGGGGCGGCGCGGGCGCGGCCGGGGGCGGCAGGCGCGCCTCGCGCTGCAGCGTGGCCGCGCTGGCCGATAGCCGCGGGCAGCTAGGGAGCTATACTCACTCTAGTAGGCGTGGAAGGAGTATAGACCGGCGGCGGCGGGGGCGGGGGCGGCGCGGGCGCGGCCGGGGGCGGCAGGCGCGCCTCGCGCTGCAGCGTGGCCGCGCTGGCCGATAGCCGCGGGCAGCTAGGGAGCTATACTCACTCTAGTAGGCGTGGAAGGAGTATAGACCGGCGGCGGCGGGGGCGGGGGCGGCGCGGGCGCGGCCGGGGGCGGCAGGCGCGCCTCGCGCTGCAGCGTGGCCGCGCTGGCCGATAGCCGCGGGCAGCTAGGGAGCTATACTCACTCTAGTAGGCGTGGAAGGAGTATAGACCGGCGGCGGCGGGGGCGGGGGCGGCGCGGGCGCGGCCGGGGGCGGCAGGCGCGCCTCGCGCTGCAGCGTGGCCGCGCTGGCCGATAGCCGCGGGCAGCTAGGGAGCTATACTCACTCTAGTAGGCGTGGAAGGAGTATAGACCGGCGGCGGCGGGGGCGGGGGCGGCGCGGGCGCGGCCGGGGGCGGCAGGCGCGCCTCGCGCTGCAGCGTGGCCGCGCTGGCCGATAGCCGCGGGCAGCTAGGGAGCTATACTCACTCTAGTAGGCGTGGAAGGAGTATAGACCGGCGGCGGCGGGGGCGGGGGCGGCGCGGGCGCGGCCGGGGGCGGCAGGCGCGCCTCGCGCTGCAGCGTGGCCGCGCTGGCCGATAGCCGCGGGCAGCTAGGGAGCTATACTCACTCTAGTAGGCGTGGAAGGAGTATAGACCGGCGGCGGCGGGGGCGGGGGCGGCGCGGGCGCGGCCGGGGGCGGCAGGCGCGCCTCGCGCTGCAGCGTGGCCGCGCTGGCCGATAGCCCGCGCGCACACAGGTGCGCGGCCACTAGTTGTAACAGCTGGCGCTCGTTGTAGTTTATACGGGTCTGAGCTACTACGTTTGCCTGTGGATAGAAATGGCGTAAATTAGTATAAAGGTATGTCCAATCATTGAGCGGGAATAGCACGGCAGCATCACGCGGCGTTTGCAGGACACATTTCTGCCGCGCTCTTGTTAGGTATAACTGTTTGTGCGCGGCAGGTAGACAGAAGCGTTCGCGCGCGGCAGTCGTACAATCACAGCGCGCCAGCCGCGCACGCTTTATGTTTGGACACACCTTTACACATGAGGAGTAGGAGTATATAGAATAGAAATCAACAATAAATTATTTATGTAAATATATAGTAAAACATTCCCAAAAAATATACCGAAAAGAAACACTTTGTACACGCACACTTGTCTTTCTACGTAGGAATACAAGTGTGCGTGTACAGAGTGTTTCTTTCTTATGTCCATTTCCAGGTCATGGTCTACCCATGTGCCAAATTTCATCCAAATCCGTTCAGCCGTTTTAGCGTGAAAGCGTAACAAACACACAAATAAACAAACTCACTTTCGCTTTTATAATATTAGTTAGGATTACGGACGCTTTTTCGTGCGCGTTTTTCTACATTGTACTCACATCTTGTATAATTTCAACATGAATGATGTAACCAATGTACTGTAGCAATATACTAATTTAAAAGAGTGTCCATGGAGTTTCTTGCCCGTTCTTCTCCATAGGAACCTACTACGCTTTGGAATGGGCAACTAGCTTCATATTTCTGACTGACCAACTTTACAATTAAAAAGTGCCTGTAATTGCTTTATTTGAAATAAATGCTTTGAGTTTGAGTTTAATTTATATTAATTAAAGTCATTCTGAAATCAACTTAATTTAAGCTAAGATAAAGTTGGTATTCGTCTAAATGGAAATACCAGTAATTGGAGAAAAGTAATTTATTAGACTTAATGTATATTTGGACGAGTCCTTTTCTCTAGAACTATTTTTTATTAGGTCATCTCATAGTTGATTTTAGATGCAAATCGTAACTATTTAACCGGACTTTCCTGTGGCTGCCTTAAGCTACTACACTCAAAGCCTCCAGCCAGGGGCATATAACTATTCAAAATTAATACTAAGTGAGCGCTCGCTAAGGGCACCCCCTGTGGGGTACGGACCTCGGCTTAGGGCGTCACTGACGGGAGGGCGGCAAGGCGGGACGGGCTGGATCAACATAGGATCATTATTATTATTAATCGGGGAATTTAAAGCTACGTGCTCAGCTTCGGCGCGGGCTGGCACATCGGGCAAAGGACGGGGGGACGAATTTAATCGGGGTCGCGGACGTGCTGGACCTCGGCGGCGAGGTCGGAATGACGGGAAGCGTCTGTGTTTGTATACTGTACTTGTGGCCCTACTGCTTTCCAGGAGGAGGGTCGTGGGGTCATCGGGTTCTACGAGAGCGTGCCTCGGACGGCGGACTTTACTAATCCTAGAGGGGACATAGTTGGCGGCCTCGACAACCAGAGGGTGGCGATGTTTGGCGGCGGAATCGAAATAACGCTTGGAAAGGCGTTTGAGAAACTGACTGATGGTGGGAATCTTTAAGTCGAGATGGAGGATCTCGTTACGAACGTACCAGGGGGCTGATGTGACTTTACGGAGGAAACGGTTCTGGAGGGTCTGCATCCTATGGATATAGCTGGGTCTAGCCTGGGCAAAGACTGAACCCGCATAGGTCATGATGGGACGAATGCACGCCGTGTAGGTACGCAATTTGCACTTTAGTGACAATTTGCTTCGTGCATTCAGTACGGAGTGGAGCCTACCTAGAGCAATGGTTTGAGTTTGACTTACCCTATGTATATTAGCTAGCGAGGTCTCGAACTCGGCACCCATGTGTTTGCTCTTGCCGGACACTCGCTCCAGCAACTCTAGCGCATACTTCTGGAACATCACATGTTCTTGTCGCTTCTCTTGGAGTATTGGGTCACGCATTAACACTGGGGAAAGAAAATGATTTTAATAAAACTACGTTAAGAGGAAATAAAAGGTCTTAATTCGAGGTTCGGCTCTCGTCTATTTCCTCCTCCAATAATGGTTCAATTTGAAAGATATTTTATAAATTGAATAAGAAGGATATTTACAGTGCCTCTATATTTTTCTTTTTTCGTTAATAGTTGTCAAAATTGTACAATAGGCATCTGATGACAGCGGTCTAAACAGGAATTTTTTAGCATTTTCTGAGGGTTCTAGTGCTTCTACAGATAATGTATCATAAAAACGGAAAACATAGGGGCAAAGAACTAGTTGTTATTTATTTTACTGTAAAATTATTGCTCTATGGTCATAAACCAGAGAGAAAATAGGCGAGAGCGTTTGTATGGAGACGTGACCGGCCCTATTTCCTCTTAAGGCGAAATCGTCACGGTAGCCCGCGAAATTCATTTTTTTTTAAGTTATTGGCAATTTGCAGGTCAGTATCAGGTTGTATATTGATGACAAATATGGCTTTACAGAATTATAATCATTAGAATCAGCAATACAACTCCTTAAGTTAGAATTGGCCTCAAATGTCATGATTTCATTATATAGTCATTCAATATCTACATCGCCACATGCGAACTACGTATCAAAGACCTGACGTCACACAAAATCCTGCATCGCGCAATTAGAGTTTACCGCGTGATCAACATATATACAAGATCCCGACATCAATCATTGAGCAGTTGCCCACCAGACACAACAGCCGTCTAGTCGGAAGATCCATCCCTTTTCTATAGCGGATGAGTGAACTTTACACCCTGTTTCTCATCCCTCTAAAATGTAAATACGAAGCTAGAGAGTTGTATTAATGATTTGAAATGTCATTTCATTTCACGTCTGCAGAGTTTCGCTAGCTAATTTTATTTGACCCGGTTTGATACGATTTGACTTTGAAAACGTTCTCTTATTCATTTATTGTATTTTGTTTTTGAGGAGCTCATGGCTAAGTAATAACAGCTGCACGGGTCGATCCATCAAGTTAAGCTACGCTTGCCGAGGTTGGTCTGTGGATGGGTGACCATCTTTACATACCGAGACTCCTCCGTGCCTCGGAAATCACGTTAAGCCGTTGGTCCTGACTGTCATTCGTGGATCTTTGACAATCGTTACGTATTGACCAGTTACTGGGTTGTGGAGGTCAAATAGGCAGTCGCCATCCATATAAAATACTGGTATTCTGCTGCATCCGGTTCGATTAGAAGCCGACCCCATCATAGTTGGAAAAAACTAGGCAGATTGATTCTCAAAAATATAAAGGCTTACCTTGTATCTGCGAGGTGGTGAAGAGTGGCAGCTTGGATATGATCTGCCTCACTGTTGGGCATCTCGCTAACCCCGCTAGTGCTCTGCATGCTAGTCCACGCAAGCGATCCGCGTCAGTTATGGGGGATTTTACCATCATTAAGGATAGTAATACCTGGTAAATGATAACAAAATATTAATATCTTAACCTGTCCTAACTAATGTTATAAATATCTGGTGCATGATAACCAAAATATTAATATTTTGTTAATATGTAGATAAAAACATATTAGTTTATATGAATATTTGTTTTTATCATCCACCAAATATTTCGATAAAAAATACAATTACCAGTATAAATATATAAAATATTTTGATAAGTTTTATATTTATGAATATTTTGATCTATTGCAAGCGAGGTAAGGTTTAATTTTGAACGAGAATTAATCAAAATTAAACCTTAGCTCGCTAGTAACAGAGTATATAATAACTCACCATAATACCGTTGTTAGTCCGCACGCTCTCCCACACTTTCTGTATTAAATCCTCGTATGATTTGAGAGCAGTTTTCTTTTTACTGGAGCCCGTTATTGAGAACCGTGTTGTTGATGTTCCTGCCTGAAAATCAAAGATATTCGTTACTTTGAGAGTATTTTTGAAAAAAGAAAAATCATTATTACCCGACTACGGCGAAGCAAAAAGGAGGGTTATGATTTTGACCGGTATGTATGTATGTATGTATGTTCATCTGTTCCCTCATATCTTCTAAACGACTCATCACAATTTGACAAATGAGGTATCGTTGGAAGCGTCTTGATCGTCCGCTGGTTATAGGCTATGTGACGTCACATTAAAATGGCGCCGTCTGGTGGACATAAAGTGAGGAACTAAAAAAAAAATACTGTTTAATCGTACCATGTTGGGTATCAAATGAAAGGGCTTAATGAGCACATTTCAACAAAAAAAATATTATAACCCAAAAAGAAATTTAAAAAAATTAAGTAATAAAAACTAAAACCCAACTACGACTAAAAAGGTATAAACAAGACACCACAAACAGACAAATTAAAAATACGGAGTCACACGTAATCTGTTCGATTTATGCCCTAACAGATGTGGTTTTATTTTTTATTACTTATTTTTAGGGTTCTACAGAACCCTATTACTAAGCATCTGCTGTCCGTAGGTCTGTCTATTAGTTAGAATAGCCGCCTTTACACGACCAGCGCTTTCACGCTTGAAAGGCCTTTCACGCAGGAAAGAACGCTCGTGTAAAGATAGAAAACGAGAACGAAAAAGCACGCGGGCGCCGCCCGCACGCGCTTCATGCGTACAAGTCTGTGCGCTTCGAACATAATTCAAGGCACATAAAAATGGAGAAAAACAATCACACTCGATTGCGCGTGCAAGCTTTCCCGCGTTCAATCGTGCACACTCCGATCGCGAGTGAATGAGCGTGTCGTGTAAAGGGGGCTAAACAAATAGTCGCCTTTACACGACAAACGTTTTCACTCGCAATCGGAAGCGATTGAAGCGCTTCAGCGGAGATAACACGCTATGACGGCTTTTCTCATTCTAACGACGCTGTACGCGGCTGATAGAAGCACAACTGTATAAGTGTGACCAAAATCGTTCAACGAAACGCGAATGGAGTTGAATAAGTGTGAGTAGTCCCTTACGAGTTTACAAGTGTCGTGCTTAATCTCGCGACAATCTAAGAAGCCCGCTTTGACACCTATCAAAATACTGTTAGTAGTGATGCGGAAAACAAAATTCGTTGTTTTAAAAACCGATCCTCGAGACAAATCGATTTATCATACTTTGAGTTTGTAATCGAAAATTTATCTACATTAATTCTAACTGATTCTCGAGTCATATCGTTTTATTACACGTATTATCATCATCATCAGCCTACAGCAGTCTACTACTGCACCTCTCCAATTGCACGGCATTCAGCTCGATTCTCGGTAACTCATCCAGCTGCTACCAAACACCCTGCGAAGATCGTCGCTCCTCTTTTACACATGTTGACGAGTTTACACGATAACACCAAAATCACATAATAGCCGAGTCAGAAAATATAACTATAACCTTTAACCATCCTTTAATGACATATTAAATATCAAAAGATAGCTAAAAATATATGTGATTAGATTTTGTTATGTTACTCTCTTTTCTAAATGTAATGTTTGTATAAGTATCGATTTTTTAGAACATCGATTTTATTCGGTCAAAAAACGGGTTCAAATCTTTACAACACTACCGTTGCCATAGCAACGAACCCAATGACATGACATTGTAATAACAACCTGTCAGAATAATAATCAACAATTTATTCCTGTGTTTTTGAGTCCATTTTTCCAATATAAAGTGAAACTTGGTGCTTTCGAATGATACCCATTGTTATAGTGTATGGATAACATAGTAATTAATTAGGATTATGAATTTGATTTTTCGATCTCTTACGTAGATGTTCATACAAAGTTATCGCGGCATGTATGATGAGAAACGTCAAAACGGGCTTCTTTGATTGTCGCAAGTTTAGTACAGCAATAAATTTTTAAATACGTTTTTTTTTATTTTTATGTGTACAAAATAGAGAGATGACCTGATGCCCGTGTCCCAGCAGTGGGAACATTAAGGCTGATTATGAATATGGAGATGAAATATGAATTTAACGAAAAATTAACATTTTAGGTAACTTGTGAACGTGTAGACTTAACTGTAACTTTTGATAAACAGGGCACTGGTCGCGATCGTGATCGTCTAGAACCCTTTTTTTTTTGAGGATGGGAAATCATCTTGACTTATGACTTCTCCCGCTCTGAGCGGAGCGGAAGGGCGTGTCAGACTTTTACTGACTAAAACCCACCCGTGTTCCTTCAGTTGCCAGTTACCAAGGTCCCGGTATCCCTTTCGGAGGCGCTCTCTTAGAGGCGCGCGTGGAACACAACGCGCCCTCGCCCCGCGCCTGCCCCTTACCGCACGGCTCGCCGCCCATCGCTCGCCGCCCATCGCTCGCCGCCCATCGGTCGCCACCCGTCGCTCGCCACCCGTCGCTCGCCGCCCATCGCTCGCCGCCCATCGCTCGCCGCCCATCGCTCGCCGCCCATCGCTCGCCAGCCGCAAGCCACGCGCTCCCTACTAGTGTTCGTGCGTACTCACCCTATGCACGGGCGCGCACACGCAGTTGACGAGCACGTTCAGCGCAGCCTTCTGCACTTCGGGCTCGGGCACGATCTCGCCGTCTGCGGCGCCTGCCAACACATCTGAATTACTATTAATTACTGCGCTACTACTTTTACTCAAGAAAATACATTAAACAAACAAAGAAACAACAACAATTTACAATACAACACATGCTGAGGCTGCCCCACTACTGCAGCGCATCGGGGATGTGCGCAGACGCACATTTGTACTGTTTCTTTTAGTTAAGTTTATTTGTTTAAACATTGTTTGCAAGATATTAAATACAGAAATGTTCTATCATGTTCAGCCGCGTATCGTGGCGTACAAATTGGTAGTTAGGGATGGCCCACAAACCGCGACTATATTTATCTCAATTAAATTATATAAAAATACTTATTAAATCATAATTACTTATTATACGATAAAATTACAATTCAATGTCCGTACTTATTATTAATTATGTCATTGCAAAATTCCATCAACAATAAAAAGCAATAATGGAGTGACTCCAGTCGAGTATTTTCATTGTACTCATAATTAAGAATAACTTTCACTTTTTTGCGATTTTAGAGTTGGTCCAATAGTGAAAGTTATTCATAATGACGAGTACAATGACCCCTTAAGAGATTTCACGTATGAAAAGATACACCTTATAATATCTATCTATACTCCATTTGAAATAAGATTAGACGTATAGATGAGCCTTTTTTACATTCCGTTCAACCGATTTTGAATTCTATTGCGTTGGTGGCATGACAAATGGCAGCCGCAGTAGATAGTTGGTATTGTAACTTTTTTTGCTTTTAATGCTATCCTTATGCCTACGGTATAGAAGTCAAAATGTCAAATCTTATTTCAAATGGTGTATCCTACTAATATTATAAATGTGAAAGTTTGTGTGTTTGGATGTTTGTTACTCAATCACGCAAAAACGGCTGAATGGATTTCGATGAAATTTGGAAAACAGATAGTTTATTAGTTTATAACCTGGATTAACACATAGGATACTTTTTATCCCGATATTCCCACGGGATCGTGCCTTACGCGGGTGAAACCGCGGGGCGCAGCTAGTCTTCTATAATACAGGGAGTTAGGGTAAACACCGTTATCCTTGAAACCAGTGGTTAGGTTTCATTTATAGAACGTAAAATCAACTTTTTTTTTATTAAGAAAATCTACATCTTACCACAAGAGTATTTCAACCTTTCACCCTAGGGCGCTAGGGCGACGAACTTGCGTCTCAACACGGGTGGGGGGCGCGGGACGTGACCCGACCGCGAGCGCGACCCCTCCCTCAGTCAGTCAGCTGTTTCGCTAGCGAACACAGTGCCGGATAGAAACTTTTTTAAATCTTTTAATGAAAATAACGTTTTTTTTTTTGTTGTTACTCGGTCATTTATTTTTATATTTAAGTCAACTACCCATGGTTTGAGTGACCACGGTGTTTACCCTTACACCCTGTATAAAAATGAATCTCTACGTCGCGTGGTCACGCCATAAATTGAGAACCGACTGACGATTTCATTCATTACTTTTTTTAAGTTTTCTAATACTTTGTAGGAGAATCTTATGGAAAAATTAAGAACATTTTTAAGTAGGTAGGTAGGTAGGGTAGGTAGGTAGATAGGTAGTTGCGCCGTAGATAAGTACTTAGTGCTACCCGCGTGAAGCCGGGGCTGGCAGCTATACCCCATTGCAATAAGATAAGCCATTTAAATAATCCTTTTTTACAGTCCGTTCAACCGATTTTGACATCTATTGCGTTGGTGGCATGACATATGGCAGCTGCAGTAGACAGTTGGTATTGTGTAACGTTTTTAGCTTTTAATGCCATCCTTATGCCTACGGTATACAAGTCAAAATCGGTTGAACGGACTGTAAAAGGGTTTATTTGAATGTCTAATCTTATTTCAAATTGAGTATAGTATAATATAATTTATAATTAAACTTACCTAGCACAATATTAACTCCGGTCGTCATTTCGGCGTCCTTTAAATCCAATTTTTCAGTCAGTAACAGTTGTACACGTGGCGCCACGCAGCAAACAGAGATCACATCTAACGCAGACCGGACTGTCTCTGATCTAGGGAGAATGAGCTGTATTGTAGAGGTGTTAAGGTTCAAATTGAAATGTAAGACAAACAGAGTGTAATGCAGATCGCAGTGTCTCTGACCTGGGGAGGATAAGCTGTATTGTAGAGGAGTTAAGGTTCATATTGAAATGAAAGACAAACATAGTGCAGACTGCAGTGTCTCTGATCTAGGGAGAATGAGCTGTATTGTAGAGGAGTTAAGGTTCATATTGAAATGAAAGACAGCCATAGTGCAGACTGCAGTGTCTCTGATCTGGGGAGAATGAGCTGTATTGTAGAGGAGCTAAGGTTCAAATTGAAATGTAAGACAAAAAGAATGAAATACAGACCGCATTGTCTTTGATCTAAGAAGAATGAGCTATATTCTAGAGGTGTTAAGGTTCAAATTGAAATGACAAACACAGTGTAAGTTTAGCCAATAACGGTCCGTAGATAATAGGAATCGGCCATTAGAGAGTAGATCCCTGGTTCGTGTCCTACTAGCTTCAAGTTACTAGTCCGTAACTTGAAGCCATTTGAAGCCTATGTTCGCCGTGTTATTTATTGATAGTAGGACCCGAACTAGGGGTCTACTCTCTAATGGCCGATCCCTATTATCTACTACTAATACTGATCGACTCTTTGACAATAGGGAATATGCGTGTATTTTTTTTATATTTTTATTCAATTGTTTACATGGCCAAATAATGGTTAACAAATTAGAGTGCTTAAAAAACAAAAGTTAAAAATAGCCAACCGACCCGAGCTTTTTAAACGCCTTCCATTTGGCGCTTGGTGTGGTGACGTCACAGTCTCTATGATAGCAAACAAACAAGTGTCAAGTCAATGTCAAACACTCCTACAAAACACATTTGACATTTTGATTGTTGTCATAGATTGTTACGTCACATTCGCTCTGACCAATAGCGAAGTTTAGTGGCACTTAAAAAAAATATTTCTCGCTCAAAAACAAATTGTATTCAAAAATATTGATGGAGGCAAAATTCGTAAGAAATGTAGTTAATAAAAAAAAAATACTTGACCTTTATTTGAATCACATGCATATTCCCTATTCAAAAGTGACTGTAAATGGTTTAATTGCAATAAATGCCCTTGATTTTGAGCTTGTGGCGTACTTAGCAGTTGTATCCGTGTAGTCACAATACCTGCCGTTAAAGTTCCACTCCAGCGCCAGGCTCGTGACCTGCAGCAGCAGCGCCACGCCGCCCAGCTCCAGCAGCTCGTCCACGGCCGCCCAGCGCGCGCACGCCACGCTCTGCAGCAGCTCGATCTGCTCCTGGACCTCCTCGGGGGACGACTTCGAGGCCTGCGGACGCAAATATTTATATTATTATACTAAAATATAATACACGTAGATATACAATATAATTTTTTCTTTATACTAAACCCGAAAACGGGTCATTGTACTCATCGTTTTGAACAACTTTTTCTATGGGACCAACATTGAAATCGCGAAAAAAAAATCTGCTAATCCATACATTTTGTCGATTTAATTGAACACAAATGTAGGGAACAGCTGTTTTATTTTTTCAGCTGACTTTTCGGGTTTAGCATAAAGAAAAAATAATGTTATATTTAGTAACCTACTCCACTTAAGTCATAAAAAAAACCCTGTAAGTAATCGACACGTGTTTCACCTCTCAACGAGGCATCCTCAGGATGACGATTGACCAATTGCAAACCAGAACACGACGTGTTTCATCCAGCGCTCGGTGTCGTAACACAACTGGGGGCTGCTTTTAGACCATCGTTATGTGGCCAATCAGTTAGCAAACAGTATTTTACCTTATAAGGTGGTGGCTCCGGAACATTGTCACCTTGTTGTCGCGCCACCTGCGCGGCGCGCAATCTTAGGTGAGCTTCCAAGTACCTGCAAATAAAACAATCTAAAGCACTAGGAAGTGGTAAAAGGTGGGACTTGGGGGACTGTCTTATGTAATTTTGATGTTCGAAATGTGCTGATTCTCAGCCTACTTTGAACAAACGAATTATGATTTTCTAAAATCGAAAAATCTGTAAGTTAATTTATGGCAAGCAACAACGCGGCAGACTTAGACGTAGATGGCGGGATGAGCTGGACTCCTTCACCGAGAATTGAAACCTAAATGCGTAAAACAGTTTCAACCACAATCCGAGAGTTTTAAAGGAATTTTTAATCCATTTCTTTCTTCTTCAAGGTCATTTCGGCCAAAGGTTTGGCCAGGTCACCTCGGCCAAAGGTTTGGCAAATTCACGTCGGCCAAAAGTTTGGCAAATTCACGTCGGCCAAAAGTTTGGCAAGGTCACCTCGGCCAAAGGTTTGGCAAGGTCACCTCGGCCAAGAGTTTGGCAAGGTCACCTCGGCCAAAGGTTTGGCAAGGTCACCTCGGTCAAAGGTTTGACAAGGTCACCTCGGTCAAAGGTTTGGCAAGGTCACCTCGGCAAAAGGTTTAGCAAGGTCACCTCGACCAAAGGTTTGGCAAGGTCACCTCAGCCAAAGGTTTAGCAAGGTCACCTCGGCCAAGGGTTTGGCAAGGTTACCTTGGCCAAAGGTTTGACAAGGTTACCTCGGTCAAAGGTTTGGCAAGGTCACCTCGGCAAAAGGTTTAGCAAGGTCACCTCGACCAAAGGTTTGGCAAGGTCACCTCGGCCAAAGGTTTAGCAAGGTCACCTCGGCCAAAGGTTTAGCAAGGTCACCTCGGCTAAAGGTTTGGCAAGGTCACCTCGGCCAAAGGTTTGGCAAGGTCACCTTGGCAAAAGGTTTAGCAAGGTCACCTCGACCAAAGGTTTGGCAAGGTCACCTCGGCCAAAGGTTTGGCAAGGTCACCTTGGCAAAAGGTTTAGCAAGGTCACCTCGACCAAAGGTTTGGCAAGGTCACCTCGGCCAAAGGTTTGGCAAGGTCACCTCGGCAAAAGGTTTAGCAAGGTCACCTCGACCAAAGGTTTGGCAAGGTCACCTCGACCAAAGGTTTGGCAAGGTCACCTCGGCCAAAGGTTTGGCAAGGTCACCTCGGCCATAGGCTCGCTGCCGACCGCCCGACACTAGCCCCAGGTGGCGCACGTACCTGCGCAGCGCGACGCACACGTGTCGCACGATCTGGCGCGCGGCGCAGGTCTCGTCCTCCGACACGCGCGACTCGTCGTCGTCCGCGCTGAGGATGGGCAGCGTGGAGATCACGTTGTAGAGCTTTCGGAGGCCGTCCTGTTGGCAAAATTGTTGTTTTTAACTTAAAAATAATCATGTATAATCTAACTAATATTATAAACGCGAAAGTTTGTACGTATGGATGGATGGTTGGATGTTTTTTACTCTTTCACGTAAAAACTACTGAATGGATTTGGATGAAATTTGGCAAACTGATAGTTTATAACCTGGATTAACACATAGGATACTTTTTATCCCGATATTCCCACGGGATCGAGACTTACGCGGGTGAAACCGCGGGGCGCAGCTAGTATGAATATAAATGCAGGTATAATTCGATTCAAACATAATGGCGGCTCAGAACATGGGGCGAGTCGCTGCGCAGTAACAATTTCATGTGTCAGCGGGGGTGAGGGGTGGGGTACTGCGCAGCGAGTAGCTAACTTCCGAGCCGCCATTAACTTTGAATCGAACTGTAAACTTCAACGAAATGTTTTTATGTTCATTCTCTATGAGTAGTCCCATAGACAATAATTGGAACTCCCGCTTCAAACGCGTTAAAAATAACGTTATTGGAGTTTCGAAATGCATACTTTCAAGGATTATACCAGCTATAATACTGATTAAAAGATAAGATAAGATCCGAACACATCTATACATATTATAAATAAAAGAAGCGTTTCGTGTTTGTCTGTATGGCCGCGTTGTTCTTCTTAACTACGCAACAGATTTTGATGAGGTTTTCACCATCGTTTAGAGAATTTATTCCGGAAGGTTTATGTGTATAATACGTTAATATTAAAGTTACATATAACTAAGAAATCTCAATGTTATGTCAAGTCGCGGGTCACTAGTCACTAAATATTATAAAACAAAGTCCTCCGCCGCGTCTGTCTCTCTGTCTGTTCGCGATAAACTCAAAAACTACTGCACCGATTTTCATGCTGCTTTCACCCAGTGGCAGACAGGTTTTTTACGATTAAAAAAAATAGCCAAGTGAGCGATTTACGGATTTTCTATGTTGTTCATGGTAACACCATTATTTATTTAGTGTTTTTTATTATTATTTTTATTATTGATAGGCTTAATTTTGAAGGCAAGCCGGGCTTTTGGGCTTCTATGGAAGGAACGCCACTGCTTTCACCAATGGATAGAGTGGTTCTGGAGGAAGGTTTTAGTATATAATAACCGACATCCACGCGGGCGAATCCGCGGGCAATAGCTAGTTTCTGCCTACCCTCCACGGGAAGATGGTGAGAGTTTATGTATGTTTAAGGGTATGAGGAACAGGGTGTAAAGTTCACTCATCCACCATAGAAAAGGGAGGATCTCCGACCAGACGGGTGTTGTGTCTGGCGGGCAACTGCCCAACGATTGATGTTGGTTTCTTATAAATATCCATCGCGCGGTAATCTCTAATTGCGCGATGCAGGATTTATGTGACGTCTGTCTGAGGTCAGGTCTTTGATGCGTAGTTCGCATGTGGCCCCTCCGGAGACCGGAGGTCGATAGTGGGCTGAGTCTTGCAACTTGCATACTTGCCAGTGCCAGTTGAGGTTCCAGTGAGTCGGAACCGGGTACCGCATTGTTCGCAGTGAGTCGGAACTGTCTGCGGCGATTGAGGTGATTGAGATGATTGAGGAGATTATTTAACGTAGTAAATAATCTATACACATGTTATGGACCAAGTGATTATTAGGGCATTAAAAAAATGCCCGGGCATTAAAATAACAACTATTGAAATAATCAAATCGACCGGGCATTTCTTATTATGCTAGTCACCTACGGGGCAACACAATTATAACCAGGTTTTATTACTATTATTTTGATTTCAAACGTAAAATGAAATTTTATATCAAATAAAATCTTTCTATTCACTCTGCTAACCTATGATGACTATACCTTATTTAAATACCCTGAGTATTATCAGATTGCCCAAAGACCACACGGCAATATTTATAATGACGAGGCCATGTGATAAATAAGGAAGTTCAAATTATAATTAATTATTTCGCCCTAAGTAGAAAGAAAGAAAGAAAGAAAAATATTTTATTTGTGACACGCACAGGAAAAACAAGCAGTAACATAAAGTAAGAACGAAAATTTAAAAAATAATAATAAAAGAACAATCAAAACTAACAAACTACTTAGACGACCTGTGCGAGGCCAAAAAGGCCAAAAATCTCAGCATAATGCTGCGATATTTAAAAAAGAAATAAATACCGCAGCGCTGGTATTCTGATAGGGCCCGCTGTGATGCCACGGACACGCCTACAGACACATAATAATATAAATCCCATTATGGGATAACAACATAAATAAATAAAACAATAAAAAATAATAGGTACTTAAATAAAAACCGTAACTATAAACATTCGTGCATCGACTCACGCCAGACGTTACGAAATCACTTATCCATGGTGACACGCTAAGGGACGCGAGCGCATTCACACATTCCGAATCTGTGATGTATTTAGCTGTCACAAGGTCATGTCGTACAAAGAAGTAAATAGTTAATTGATTCAGGCGTGACTTTGCGGAAATCCATTATAAAATACAATAGACGTAGATATATTTAGTAACCTATTCCGCTTGACTATTATTCAAGAGTCCTAAAAAACCCTGTAAGAAATCGACACGTGTTTCACCTCTCAACGAGGCATCCTCAGGATGACGATTGACCAATTGCAAACCAGAACGCGACGTGTTACCACACCGAGCGCTGGACGCAAAGTAACTTTAAGAGACTTTAAGAGTAACTTTAAGTAAGTGACTTTTGCGTCCAGCGCTCGGTGTGGTAACACGTCGCGTTCTGGTTTGCAATTGGTCAATCGTCATCCTGAGGATGCCTCGTTGAGAGGTGAAACACGTGTAGATTTCTTACAGGGTTTTTTAGGACTCTTGAAGAATAGTCAAGCGGAATAGGTTACTAAATATATCTACGTCTATTGTATTTTTTAAAGAAGTAAATATTATTATGGAACAACAATACGTGAAATACGTACACTACCTCATCCAATAATGTCCTGTCTAAGCTACACTACGCATTACGCATTAATACGAATAAAACAACTAGGTACTATGGCAAGAAAGAGGTACAACAAATATTATCTAGATGTTGTGAGTGTTGTGATTGTCTGTATTTTGTTGTAAGTAGCTTGTCATTATTCATAATCCGCGGGCATTATGAAAAATGCCACTATTTATTACTTGATCCATAACACGACGACACGGTTGGCGCAGTGGCTGAGCGATGGACTGCTGCGCAACGTGTCGTGGGTTCGATCCCCGCACGGAACAAATATTTGTATGATCTGCAAGTAGTTGTTCCGGGTCTGTGTTTAGTGTATGTGAGTTTCTATGTTTGTAAACGCACCCACGATACAGGAAGAAATTCCTAGTGTGGGGCAAAGCTTAAAAAAAAAAAAAAAACAAAAAAAAAAAAAAAAAAAAACACGTAATTTCAAAGTAAACCGTAACATACCTGATGATCAAACTCCTCAAGGATAACTCGAAACTGGAAGGACAGCCCAAAGAACATAGTGGCGTGACATCGGCCGGAGTCGTGCGAACATTCCAGTAGCCAGAGCGCATACCTGTGTACAAATTTCATACGAAATTATTAACGGCGTTATGCGATCCCTAAACGATCATGCGGCATGACATGCAATTGTTATGTGAATTATCATCTGCATAAAGGACCCTGCAAGACGGTCCATCATGCAGTATGATAACTGCACACGCTCAACCTCATAGCAAGTGAGACGGACTTATTCTGTTGTTCTCTGAGTGAATTCACAAGGAATGCATTGTTTGTAATTAGTTATATATGTTAGTGGTGCCGATTCTGTTGTTCACAAACTAAACTAATTTAAGTTCAGTGCATCTTTTTCTTTATATTTCATGATGAAAAGGACAGAAGATAAATTTTAGTTTAGTCCTGTCAAACTGTCACTACTCCGTAAAAGTTTAGACTTGATTAAAAACTTGCCTACTAAAATTACGTGAATTTACGTCAGGCGCTGATTAATTTGACAGGACTTAACTAAAATTTATCTTCTGTCCTTTTCATAATGAAATAGAAAGAAAAAGATGCACTGAATTTAAATTTAGTTTAGTTTGTGAACAACAGAATCGGCACCAGTATCTAAGTTTATATTATAGATGTAAGTAGTTAAGATAAGCGCATTTATCGCATTGGGTTTTCCTGTAATGGTAAATGTAAGTTGATGATGAATAAATAAATAAAATTCTAAACTCTATGGAATAGGGAATATGCATGTCTTTGACAGTCGTTACGGGTCGTCAGAAGCCCGAAAGTCTGACAACCAGGATTACCAAGGGGTATCGTATTACCCAGTCACTGGGTTGTGGAGGTCAGATAGGCAGTCGCTCCATGTAAAATACTGGTATTCAGCTGCATCCAGTTAGACTGGAAGCTGACCCCAATATAGTTGGGAAAAGGCTAGGCAGATGATGATGAGGGAATATGCAAGTGATTCAAATAAGGGTCAAGTATTTTTTTTTATAAACTATTTTACTTCAGAATTATGCCTCTGTCAATATTTTTGAATAATATTTCTTTTTGAGCGAGAATTTTTTTTTTAAGTGCCAAAAAACTGTGGGATAATCAAATACTTGAAACGCGACGCTATTGGTCAGAGCAGATGTGAGGAAAAAATCTATGACAACAATCAAAATGTCAATGAATTTTGTAGGAGTGTTTGACATTGACTTGACAATTGTTTGTTTTCATAGACTGTGACGTCACCACACCAAGCGCCAAATTGAGGGCGTTTAAATAGCCCGGGTCGGTTGGCTATTTTGAACTTTTTTTTTTAAGTACTTTAACTTGCTTTTTTGCCGTCGATTTTTTTAAACTATTATTTGGCCATGTAAATTATCAAATAAAATAAAAAATCTTAAGACATGCCAAAGGGCCCGTAATTTACACAAAGTAAAGCGCCTGTCTGGCTTCGAACCTACGACCTACAACTCGTAAGTCGTGGCCGTTACCACTGGGCCACCACTGCTCTCAATAATAAATGATGGAAACTTACTTAACCAGATCAGCAAGTGTCCTCCGGGGCAGTAGACACACTCGCTCCATGGCGTCCTCGCAGTACGCGAGGTAGTACAGGCAGATAGACACGCCGGTCGCCGCTACTGATGGGCGCGGGACTTCCAGGAATTTCTGGTGAGGGAAAATGACACTTATTACAATACCGTAATAGTTATATTGTCAATGCTAGTTATATTATATTATGCTATTATTGTATATTCATAGTATGATATATTCAGGTCTCTATTCAGTGAGGGAGTGGGTCATAATCTACCAAAAACCACCAAAAAATAGAAGAGAAATGTTTCGTAAAATAAGGCTTCTTTTTTGTTTTTTGAGGGTTGGAAATCACTTGGCTGACTGACTCTTCCCGCTCTGGGCGGAGCGGGAGGGCGTGTCAGACTTTTACTGACTAAAACCCACCCGTGTTCCTTCAGTTGCCTGTTGCCAAGGTCCCGGTATTCCTTTCGGACATTCCCGCAACCCTGTCAGAAAATATGCCTATAATGACTATCAAACCCTCAGAAAATACTTTATCTTTTTCCCAATTTTAGTTTCATAGTTGGACCTCACCGCTGTACAACGCTTTAGGAATGCGCGGTGAGGCACGGGGCGGGACGCTGGGAGCGTTGACGAATGAGCGGTTGCGTCTCTGTGGGCCACACACTGACACAAATACCTCAGGCAGTCAGGCGAGATACAACGGTGATGTCAAACAATTCCAAAGTAAAAGTTATTTTAGTCCGCATTTTTTTTTTATAAATGAGTGTGAATGGGTATCGTATTACTGGGTTGTGGAGGTCCGTAAGGCAGTCGCTCCATGTAAAATACTAGTATTAAGCTGCATCCGGTTAGACTGGAAGCCGACCCCAACAGAGTTGGGAAAAGGCTAGGCAGATGTATATTCATTGTTCTTTAGATCCTTCTGAGGCTGATATAGGAACTGAGATCATAACTACAGCTGCATGGATACTAACCTGGAGCCCTCCCATATTAATGAAATCGATGGAGAACTTCTTGTGACACAGCAGCGCCGCCAGATACTTGAGCGCTTCGAAGGCGAGGCGCGAGTCGCGCGACTCGCGCACGTTCAGGTAGCCCAGGATCAGGCCGAGCGCGTTCTGTTCGAACACGTGCGATAGGAACTGGAAACAAAAATAACCCATCAATAATAAACCTTTACTTTCAGACCACAGAGAGGAGCTCGTGGCTAAGCTATTTACCCGACTACGGCGAAGAAAAAAGGAGGGTTATGATTTTGACCGGTATGTATGTATGTATGTATGTATGTATCTATGTATGTATGTATGTATGTTCCCTCATATCTTCTAAACGACTTATCACAATTTGCCAAATGAGGTATCGTTGGAAGCGTCTTGATCGTCCGCTGGTTATAGGCTATGTGACGTCACATTAAATTAAAAATGGCGCCCTCTAGACGACATGAAGTCAGGAAATAAAATAAAAAAATTGTTTAATCGTACCATGTTGGGTATCAAATGAAAGGGCTTAATGAGCACATTTCAAAAAAATATATATTATAACCCCAAAAGAAATTTAAAAAAATTAAGTAATAAAAACTAAAACCCAACTACGACTAAAAAGGTATAAACAAGACACCACAGACAGACAAATAAAAAATCCGGAGTCACACGTAATCTGTTCGATTTATGCCCTAACACGTGTGACTCCGGATTTTAAATTTGTCTGTCTGTGGTGTCTTGTTTAGTAATATACCGAAGGTTATTAGCAGTGATCGGAAAAGGTAGAGCTAATCTACCTAAAGTTTAAAGAACAGAGACAAAAAAAGTGGAGACTTCCATACGACTAAAATATTTTTTCGGGACTAATGTCGGGATTTCGGGACATCACTTAAGTACATTTAATATAAATGCTAAAGGTGTGGAGTAAAATAAGATGTCATGAACTAAAATTCAAACAATAAAAATTGTGCTTCCTTTTTTTTTTTAAACAGAAACAGGAAATGAATTCGATAGTTGTTTTACTTTATTAATTTTGGTTGTACTTAAGTAATGTTCCGAAACCCGGGACATTAGTCCCAAAACATATTTTGTCGTAAGGCGTCTCCACTTTGTCTCTGTCCTTTTTCGAACTTTAGGTAGATTAGCTCTACCTATTCCGATCACTGGTTATTAGAGAACTGCGAACCAGCTTATTTCAAAAGCATCTCAGAGCATGGCTTATCGAAAATTGTTTCTATACTATTAAGGAATTTATGAATTATAAGACAAATGGGAAAGTTGCAAGACATGAAAATTTAATTTGATTTTTTTTTGGTATTTGTATATAATAAGCTATTGACATGGGTAATTTAATTTCTTTGTTTGTCGTTTGAAAGTTGACTAAACAGTTTGTAATTTGTTTGTTTCTTTGTAAAATTTGCTAAATTTGGGGTTGAAACCAGTGGCGTTCCTTCCATAGAAGCCCAAAAGCCCGGCTTGCCTTCAAAATGAAGCCTATCAATAAAAAATAAAAAATAACACTATATAATAATGGTGTTACCATGAACAACATAGAAAATCCGTAAATCGCTCACTTGGCTATTTTTTTTTTATCGTAAAAAACCTGTTTGTTTGCCCTGATTTTGACCCCTAGGCACGCCACCGGTTGAAACACTAGGGCCGTGGGGTCCCAGAGCTCATCGAGTGTTTCGGGACATCGCCCCGCGGTTGGTCGACTCTTCACGTGACCAGAGGGCTGGCCAATTTCTAGGTCAAAGAATCAGCATTGCCATCCAACGTGGCAATGCTGCCAGCCTTTTGGGCACTTGTCCCACTGACAGCGATGCGGAAGAATATTTTGACGCCCTATGAGCCCTTCCTTTATATATAATTTTTTCGCTTTGTACATATTGTTAGACTTAGATTGTTTATTTTATTTAAAATTTTAATAAAGATTATAGTTTAAAAAAAAAAAAAAAAAAATTGCTATATATGCAATTACTACTCCTTTTTTTTTAAGATATGGTAATTTAATTTAATATTGTCAAAAAAAATTGCATGCCGAATTTAGTAGGCGGAATATGTAGATCTATTTGTGTATGTGTTATAAAATCTGTAAAATACCATATTTCAGGCAAATAAATGAATCTATCTATCTAAGTAATAACAGCCGCACGGGTCGATCCATCAGGTTAAGCTACGCTTGCCGCAAATTGTTGCAAAATATTGGTTAAGTATATCATTCATGTTGAAATTATAATAACAGCCGGACGGGTCATTAGAAGGTTAAGCTACGCTTGACGAGGTCGGTTCGTGGATGGGTGACCATACATTACATATCGAGACTCCTCCATGCCTCGGAAAGCACTTTAAGCCGTTGGTCTTGACTGTCATTCGCAGATCTTTGACAGTCGTTACGGGTCGTCAGAAGCCCGAAAGTCTGACATCCAGTCTTACCAGAGGGGTATCGTGTTACCCGGTTACTGGGTTGTGGTAGTCAGATAGGCAGTCGCTTCATGTAAAATACTGGTATTCAGCTGTTGTGCAATGATTGATATTGGGTTCTTGTATATATGTCCATTGCACGGTAAACTTTAATTGCGCGATGCAGGATTTATGTGACGTCAGGATTTTTGTGTGACGTCAGGTCTTTGATGCGTAGTTCGCATGTGACGATGTAGATACCGCCACATATCGATTGATTTTATTTTTCTGCTGTAATGCCAATAAAGGCATTTTTCTTTCTTTCTTTTTTATAAGGAATATACTATTTACAGATTAAAAGAAGAGATAATTTGCTTACCTCCTGGTATTCTCCCATTGGCGTCAAGTATCTCAGTATGAGCATTTGTTTAGTGGCGTCGGTCGGTGGGTGGATTTGAATGTTGCCTGCGAACAAATATTAGTTAATGAATTTACGGTTTTTGTTTTATAACGTAAAGACACTGTAGATGCTGTAAATGTGGTTTAGTTCTAATAAAAAATAATAAGAAATGTTTCCTTTTTTAATTATCTACATATTTACATATACAACATTATTTTTTCTTTATGCTAAACGCGAAAAGGGGTCATTGTACTCATCATTTTGAACAACTTTTTCTATGGGACCAACATTGAAATCGCGAAAAAAAGATCAGCTGTTCCATACATTTTGTCGATTTAAGTGAACACAAATGTAGGGAACAGCTGATTTTTTTTCGCGATTTCAATGTTGGTCAATCTGCCTAGCCTTTTCCCAACTATGTTGGGGTCGGCTTCCAGTCTAACCGGATGCAGCTGAATACCAGTATTTTACATGGAGCGACTGCCTATCTGACCTCCACAAACCAATAACTGGGTAATACGATACCCCTTGGTAAGACTGGATGTCAGACTTTCGGGCTTCTGACGACCCGTAACGACTGTCAAAGATCCACGAATGACAGCCGGGACCAACGGCTTAACGTGCTTTCCGAGGCACGGAGGAATCTCGATATGTAAAGATGGTCACCCATCCACGGACCAACCCCGGCAAGCGTAGCTTAACCTGATGGATCGACCCGTGCGGCTGTTATTACTTAGCCACGAAAGTCTCCTCACTTCAATGTTGGTCCCATAGAAAAAGTTGTTCAAAATGATGAGTACAATGACCCCTTTTCGGGTTTAGCATAAAGAAAAAATAATGTTGTATATACCTGTAAATCTACTAATTTAGAAGGGCCAAGTCTACTAATTTAGAAACGTTCCATTGGTCTCTCTATTGTCAACGTTGGTAAATTAGTAGACTTAAGGCTCGTGCAAACAGACGCGATATCACGAGTGCGACAGGCAGCGGTACCTTTGTCGACAAAGGTACCGCTGCCAGTCGCGCCCGCACGTCTGTTTGCACGAGCCTTTAGGCCCCTGGCCAGATGTGAACTATGTGTTTTTGTATTGTTTATGGCCAGATGTGAACCATGTATTTTTGTATTGTTTATGGCCAGATGTGAACCATGTATTTTTGTATTGTTTACCATGTATTTGTGTACAAAAAAATCAGCTTTTCCCTACATTTATGTTCGCATAACTCGTCCAAATGTAGAGAACAGCTGTTTTTTTAGGGTTCCGTACCCAAAGGGTAAAACGGGACCCTATTACTAAGACTCCGCTGTCTGTCTGTCTGTCACCAGGCATTTTGCCACCATTTTCACAGATGATGTATTTCTGTTGCCGCTACAGCAACAAATACTAAAAAACAGAATAAAATAAATATTTAAGAGGGCTCCCATACAACAAACGTGATTTTTTTGCCGTTTTTATCGATAATGGTACGGAACCCTTCGTGCGCGAGTCCGTTTCGCACTTGGTTTTTTTTCGTGATTTCAGGTTTGGTCCCATAGTGAAAGTTGTGATTGATGAGTACAATGACTCCTTAAGAGGATTTAACCGACTAAAATTTAATCCTGTACACCCTTCTCTTCATAATCAGTGATCGGAAAAAGGTGACCTAAAATACCTAAAGTTCGAAAAAGAACAGAGACATAGTGGAGACGCCTTACAACAAAATATATAATTATTAAAGCTGGTATGTAAATTACATTAGCTTCCGCGCTTACTTACATCGTTCAAACGAAGATTAGGAGATTAACTTTATAGAATAAGTCGTGCATACTCTTTTTTCAAAACGAAACAGAAAATGAATTCGAAAGTTGTTTTACTTTATAAATTTTGGTTGTACTTAAGTGATGTCCCGAAACCCCGACATTACTCCCGAAAAAATATTTTAGTCGTAAGGAAGTCTCCACTTTTTTTGTCTCTGTTCTTTGAACTTTAGGAAGGTTAGCTCACCCTTTTCCGATCACTGCTCATAACTCATTCAACTATCTTTTCTTTGCAAAGTAATTAAACAGTTACTTACCTATAACATAGGTCTCCATCTCTGCCCAGCTGGAGTTGGAGGAAGTCTCGTGATGATGCAGCGGCGGCGGGCGGGGGGGGGGAGACATCATGCCCCACTGGGAGGGGGGGGAGCTGGCGTTCGCGGGACCTGGGGGGCGCAGGAGGTTATTAATTGCACTATCGTATGCCCACGAGTGAAATCAAATCATATTCACACGCTCAGACCAGTATTTTTGGCCATCTTGATTTGAGTGTGAGCAAACGGAGATATGGAAAAATGATGTATAATAGGGAATATGTACATAATTCAAAACTTATCCATAATTTAAATATACATTGTATAGGATTCAAGAAACAAATACCTTTTTTTTTGTCATGCATTACTTATTTTGCAATTCATTATTTTATGTTGCGTTTTTTTGGAACGTGGAACGGAACGTAGATTCAAATCGCGTCATCTAGGACAATGCTGGAAGCGACAACAATGTTTTTTTTTTTAATTGTTATTTTTTTCTTCACAACATATACTTAAATAACGTATAAGTTTTGAATTACGTGCATATTCCAAAAAAAACTATACTGATTATCGTGTCATCTCGCTCCCACATCCTGTGACTGCGACAACCATGAACATTGGCCTATAATATAGGAGTTTATTGAATTAACAAACTTACTATTAAAATGTTTAACAGGCGTCTCGGGATCTTTGCTGGCGTGGGGGGGTGTTTCATCCACTACCATGTCACCCCCTCCCCCCTCATCTTTAACACGGTCTGTAAATGAGAGAACATTGATATAGTGTAAGCTAAAATAATAATAAAAGATTTGATCTCTCTGCGTCCGGCAACACGTCGTGTTCGGGGTCGCGACAAGTCAATCGTCATACTGAGGATGCCTCGTTGTAAAACACGTGTCGATTTCTTACAGGGTTTTTTTATGACTCTTTAGGAATAGTAAAGCGGAATAGGTTACTAAATATATCTAGCAAGCGTAGCTTAACCTGATAGACTTGTGCAGTTATGACTTAGCCACGAGCTCTTCACCAACCCGCACTGGGCCCGCGTGGCGGATTACGGCCCGCTCCTTCTCACAGAGAGGAGGCCTGTGTCCCAGCAGTGGGAACGTTATAGGCTGGTTATGCACGAGCTCTTCCACATAATTATCAAGTAGGATGAACTCACCTTTCTTCTCCTTACTCGGTCCATTGCACTTGATGTCATTATTTCTCTTTTTGTCGAAGCGCGCAAAATGTCGCGTCTGATTCGGTGGAGTCACCGCATTTTGGTTGTTCTGCTGTAAAAATAAATACATTCAAGAACGAAAATATTGCATTTATGAAAATATACAGTATGTTAACTAACAAAGGGCGTTCCTGTTAACCCGAAATAGTATGGCGTAGCATCCTGTATATACAGCGTGCCGCTTTAATGGTGACATTAATTTAACACACGTATACGATTTCGTGTATTCATTTTATGAAAATATTTGAATTTGATAAAACATTATTATTTATTGATTTATTAACAATTTTCTAAATTACCATCCTGGAGCAACCTGTACTTAAAGAACTGTAGCGAAGAGGTCATTTGCCGGGGTCACCGATCATATGTAAATGAAAAATAACTTTAATATCGGAAGTCGGTGTCTTTGCTTTTTGCAATTTCCGTTTTTTGCCACCGACTTCCGAAATTAAAGTTATTTTTCACTTTTTTAGTGTTTTTTTTGGAAGTCGGTTGTTTTTTTTTTTTGTAAAAAGATTTTATTTTTCACTTTTTAGTTGTGGTACCTACCCCATAAAAATCCGAATACCACTACCTGCTATGTCAATAACAGTGAAGGAGTCAAACAGGATATCGTCTAGATAAACTAAGAGGGAAAAATACGTAATATTGAAGCTAACTCAAAAATTACGCAAGCAAAGTTAATAAAATTTATATGGAACCACCTCGGAAGCATGACCTACCAAACAAAAAAAGAATCATCAAAATCGATTCATAATTAGCGGAGTAATCGCGTAACAAACATACAAAAAAAAAAAAAAAAAACATACAGAAGAATTGAGAACCTCCTCCTTTTTGAAGAAGTCGGTTAAAAATAGAAGGAAAGCCGCGCAATTTCTTAGAAATTATGCCGACAAAGAATCGGGCCGATAGAACGTAAGCCAGCTAGTAAGTAGCTTCATGAATCTTTTACACAGAGTGATCTCAATTTTGGTTATGTTTTTATTAATTAGTTTGCTTGAATTTTTTTTTTTTTCAAATGACCAATTATTTTATTTTATTATAATTTTTATGATAACTGGCCACTAGCCCTACCCGTGTGTTAAATTAATGTCGCCATTGTAGCGGCACGTTGTATATATATTCCGTAAAAAAAAAAAAATACTTATATAAATAAATGTTCTATCTGCTTTGTTACTTACTTTGTCCTCTCTTAAAACATGTAGCCTCCTTAACATCAATGGTACTAGCATTGCATTCAAATCCCTGAAACAAAGAGTTCATATTAGATTTTTCGAGGAGCCATTTGATGTTTGTTTAATTTTACACTTTGCCACACTAATCATAAAGTTCAATATTAAATGACATCAGAGTATCCTCTGCCTTAACATATTATACACATAAACCTTCCGGAATAAATTCTCTAAACAATGGTGAAAACTTCATCAAGATCTGTTGCGTGAGTAAGAACAACACGGATGTATACGCCATGAGAACCCCGCGCGCTGAACCCAACGCGGAGTGAAGAGGAGGGGCAGTGAAGCTACACCGAGCGCGGGCGACGCATCTCTGCGACCGCCCGCGCCGCTCCGCCGCGCCGCGCCGCCAGAGCCATCATCGCCACGGGACCGCGCGCACGCTAGTAACCCGCATACGACGCGGCAGTCGCGGCTAGTCCTCCATTTTATTGTTATCACTTATTAACTTGAATATTATATTTGTACCTACAAGTTGTGTGTGTATTATTGGTAGCTCTCAACACATCCTACAACGGACATACAGACAAACACGAAAAGCAACTTTCATTTATAATTATGTTTAGGTAAATGGCATCTCGCAGGTCAACCTAGGTTGTCGGCTGCAAACCAGCTTGTTACTGCGGGAATTACCGAGAACGCGCGAGTTTTTTTCAGAAGCCGCACGACCTGTTATTTAGTGCGTATCTAGTTTGTGCGTTACACTATTAACATAAAGTTCATTATGCTTTGTACAGAAAAAATCGCATGAATTCCGTTCCGCGGCGATATAAATTGAGCATAATACGTACAAATTTGCACTTTATGACACCGCCAATAACGTGTTTTTTCAACTATAGTTGGTACAATTTTGTTTTGTGGTACGATTTTCGTCCTTATGGCACTGATGATAAAGTGCACTCTTACCTTGACCATAATACATACAAATTGTACTTTATGACACCGCCAATAAAGTATTTTTTCACCTATAGTTCGTACAATTATGTTTTGTGGTACGATTTTCGTCCTTATGGCACTGATGATAAAGTGCACTCTTACCTTGAGCATAATACATACAAATTGTACTTTATGACACCGCCAATAAAGTATTTTTTCACCTATAGTTCGTACAATTATGTTTTGTGGTACAATTTTCGTCCTTATGACACTGATGATAAAGTGCACTCTTACCTAAAGTTGGTAGCTATCTCCTGCACCTCCATGGCGGCTGCTAACAAACCGGTCGCATAGCACTGCAGTGGTTCCGCCGAGTTTGTCGCCCAGTTCACTAGCCGATGGATTAGAGCTTCGTTGTCCTGGTAACAAAAAAGGAAATATTTATATTTATTCGGCATTCAACCACTTACAAGTCCTCGACACCGGGCTGCAGGCAAGCAGGTCAGCAGGGAAGCTATGCCATCCTTGGAGAGCAAGCTAACCAGGCGTTCATTCAGCCAGGACAGGATCGGCCTGTGCCTGGATGGGAGCCATCACGGAACACTGCTCGCTAAACAAGCACGTTCACACAATAGGCAAAACGAACAGTCCTCTGTGCAGGGCGTGCATGGAGGCTAAGAAAACCGTTGCGCATGTGCTTTTTGAAATTAGAACTGAAACCCTCGGGTCACCCAGATCTTTCACAGATATTCTGAACAGGCCAGGAGACTTACTCAACTTCTGGAGGTGGACTGGAATAACCACAGACGGCCCACGCACAATGGTCCACCGTAAGAGGGATGCCCTAAGCTAGCCCGTGTAATTCAAATTTTCTTACGTTTTTTGCAATTTGCAGGTCAGTACCAGGTTGTATGTTGATTAAAATATGATTCGCGACCGTAACAAATACAGTGCACATGGGCGCCTTTAAAACTCTGACACCAGGTTAATCGCTAACCACACAACAAGATAATATTTTAGCTCACCTGGAACACGACGCTCATCTCCAGGCCCGGCATAAGGTCCAGGGTCAGCCTACAAGCAGCCACGTTCAGTTTGTGCACGTCGCGTCCCGTCATGTTCTGACGGGAGTAGTACGTGTCCCGGACGTAGTCATTTACTAACTGGGTATAAAGAAAAAAAAAACACTTTAGTAATAGGAAATTGTTTCTGGTTTAAAAATTCTCGAGGGGTCAGTTTGCGCTTATTTCAACGGTAACCACATTGGTCACCTTTTTTTTATTGTGGGAAATCATCAAATGACTACTCCCGCTCTGGGCGGAGCGGAAGGGCGTGTCAGACTTTTACTGACTAAAATCCACCCGTGTTCCTTCAGTTGCCTGTTACCAAGGTCCCGGTATCCCTTTTCGGATTTTCCCGCAACCCTGGCAGGCACATTGGTCACCTGCATTTCTATTCTGTAACCATCTCACCGTGAAAACTTAGGTGAAGTGAGCGTGGAGTGAGCTGTCATTGTCATAGATACCTAATGATGCTAAGGCAGTGATAGTTCACTCCAAGCTCACTTAAGCCCACACGGTGAGATTTTTACAGAATAGCACTACAGATCACCAGCTCACAGACACAGTAAATATACAGAGGGTGAACACCGATGTCACTCAAACGATGGGTACTTGACTAAAATATAAAATAAATGACCGAGTAACAATAAAAAAAAACGTTATTTTCATTAAAAGATTTTTAAAAGTTTCTATCCGACATTGTGCTCGCTAGCGAAAAAGTTGACTGACTGAGGGAGGGGTCGCGCTCGCGGCCGGCCAGGTCACGTCCCGCGCCACCCACCCATATTGAGGTAAAATATACTTTTTTTTTTTAAGTTGTCATTTTCCATTGATTTTACGTTCTATACCACTGGTTTCAACGTAAACTGTGTTTACCGTAACACCCTGTATAAAAAAAACTAGATGTTGCCCGCGACTTCGTCTGCAATCCAGGATGAAAAGTAACATAGGTCCTTCTCCGGGTCATGGTCTACTCATATTATGCCAAATTTCATCACCGTTACCTTAGTCATAAAGTTGTCCTTCTTGAACATGACCTTGAGAGCGTGTCCCAGGGTACGGGTTCCGTGCGTTGGCGACGGGTAACGCTCATCGAACGGGTTGTTTATAGTTACCTTAGTCATAAAGTTGTCCTTCTTGAACATGACCTTGAGAGCGTGTCCCAGCGCGCACTCGTGGTATGTGCGCGACGGTTGACATCATAAAACGGGGTCAGTTTATAGTTACCTTAGTCTTATTGAACATGACCTTGATAGCGTGTCCCAGCGCACACTCAGGGTCTGTGCGCGACGGGTAATGCTCATCGAACGGGTTGTTTATAGTTACCTTAGTCATAAAGTTGTCCTTCTTGAACATGACCTTGAGAGCGTGTCCCAGCGCGCACTCGGGGTCTGTGCGCGACGGGTGACGCTCATCGAACGGGTCAGGATCTTTTTTCATAAAGTTTTCGGTCTCTGCTTCTATTATTTCGGATATCCTGTAATCAAATTGAAAAAGGTGATCAATCTATTGATTATTATGTGGGTTTTATTAATGGATATATATTTTACTAGCTTCCGCCCGCCGCTTCGCCCACGTGGTTTGTCGATAAAAAGTATAGCTAGACTTTATTTTTATTTTTTTTGAGGGTGGGAAATCATCAAATGACTTCTCCGATGGCGGAGGGCGTGACAGACTTTTACTGTCTAAAACCACCCGTCTTCCTAGGAGGTCATTCTGGACTGGTCAGATTTGTACCTGGTTAATAAATAGAGCCAACTCTGCTCCGCTGGGGCTTAAACATACATTAAATAAACAATGATGCCTGCTTATGTTATAGTTTTTTTCTTTGTTTATAATTGTATTTTCTATCCTCACTACGAGTAAAAAATCTTGTTAAAACTAATATTATGAAGCTGTTTTTATACAGGCTGTTAGGGTAAACGCCGTTATCCTTGAAACTAGTGGTTTGGTATCATCTATAGTATACTTTTTCTATGGGACCAACTTTGAAATCGCAAAAAAAAAAACAGCTGTTCCATACATTTTCTCGATTTAAGTGAACACAAATGTATGGAACAGCTGATTTTTTTTTCGCGATTTCAGAGTTGGTGCTTAAATAAGTGCTGTGTACACCTGTAAGTGACTAATTCATAACTCAATGCATTATGTTTCCAGTGAACAGGTTGTTGATGTACCTTTAAAATAAAATAATAATATTATTATCTCTATGTGTCCAGCTATTTTGCAGAGATAAATAATAGTACTTTGGTTTTGCTTTTGTTGATAACATTATTGTTTATAAGAGATATTTTACGCATATTTAATTAGGAAATTTAATTGCATTTGTTTCCGGCGTAGATGAGGATAACCTTGTGACACTTGACCAATGTGGCCAAAATGTGCTACATTGTGTCTTGTTTTTAACAAATTCAGTTTCAAACAGATTTATTTTACTTTTCTAGGGATCCAATAATGACTTTAACATAGATTTAAAAAAAGAAATCACACTATATAGTCATAAAAAGAAATGGATGCATGACTATTATGTTTACATAACACATACTAAATTATTTCATAATGTTTTGAAATGTTTATCTTTTCTATAAAATTGCGAAACAAGAAAAGTCTTGTTCAAACTTGCATAACCTGAAGAGGTAGGCAGATGTTTAAATTACACCCTCATGTTGGCATTTATACAGGGTGGTGATTGAGTGACTTGCATCGTCTAAATCGCCATCCACGTGCCGTATTCATAATACTTCATAGTATTAATCTATTAATGCCACCATTTTTCCAGTGTGAGAGAGAGACCGAGTGAGACAAGGCCACTAGCTCCATCCCGTTTTCGCAGTGGGATAATGTTGGCGTTAATATACTTTATAATACTACCCCTGCGGCCCTGTATTTAAGTCACATAATATTGCTGCTGTCAAAACAACATAGACAAAAATATGTAGAGATAATTTTTCCTCATGATATTATTTCCTAGGGATTTAATTGGCTATCTGCCATCACCTCCAAATTACAAAGTTTTGTTTACATTGATTAGATTTGAATACTTTGTTGAAAATAGATGAATGAGGGGCTCGTGGCTAAATAATAACCGCCGCACGGAACGATCTTCAAGGTAAAGCAACGCTTGCATAGGTCGGTCCGTGGATGGGTGACCATCCATCAAATACCGAGGCCTCTGAAGTATTATTGTGTTTTTCCAATAGGAATTTCTTAGTAACAGCCAGGAGTTTGGAAGTTGGCGATGTGATACCGCCGTGCCTCGAAAAGCACGTTAAGCCGTTGGTCCTGCACCTGATCTCTCTCAGGTCGTGTCGGATTGCCATCCCATGAGACTATGAGAGTGAGGAAAGAGAGCATCTTCGTCTTGACACACACTTGTGTACTATAATAAACCTCCCGCGCCGATGGCTAGTCTCAGTTGAGATTGGCCGCCGTGGCCGAAATACGGTCTGGAGGACTATACAGGGTGTCAGGGTAAACACCGTTGTCATTCAAACCATGGGTAGTTGACTTAAATATAAAAATAAATGACCGAGTAACAACAAAAAAATGTAATTTTCATTAAAAGATTTTTTAAAGTTTCTGTCTGACACCGTGGTCGCAAGCTCACGCTCGCGGCCAGTCAGATCACGTCCCGCGCCCCGCACCAGTGTGGAGACGCAAGTTCGTTACCCTAGCGCATAAGTGAAAGGGTGAAATACTCTAGTGGTGAAAAGTAATTTAAAAAAAAGAACGTAATTTTCCATTGATTTTACGTTCTATAAATAACACCAAACCACCGGTTTCAAGGATAACGGTGTTTACCCTAACACCCTGTATATTTCAAGTCATCATCCATTTCAGTCAATAGATGTCCACTGTTGGACAGAGGCCTCTACTAGGTATTGCAATAAATAAATGGTTCTGAATTCTCTAGTTTCTGAAAGTTTCATGATATAATCTGCTATCCCTTCTCAGGTCTCATTAACTTCTGAGTTGAGCTGCACAATTACTGACAAATGCATGCACTGACTGGACAGGTCCACTCAATCTGTGTGGTTCTTTCCTCAAAAGATCATTTCAGACACGGATCTACATGGTCTTCACATGACTTGATCAAGATTATTTCTGAACTTTATAAGAGACTGTCACATGTGAGTCAGTTTGAACTTTCTTCTCAGATAGGGAAAGCCATTCTCGTATATTTTTTATTTAACCCGTCATATGCCGTAATTACAGACACAATTAAAAATCCATTGTTTCTCGCCGAGATCCACGTTCGGCATACCAAAGGTTAAATAATAGGTCTTTACCTATGAAATTGCCGTTTTGTATGAAAAAATTTGAACGAATTTTTTTCATGAATTTTTTATTTGTATTAATCGAAGTAATCACCCATGCAATCAATGCATCTTTGCCATCGCAGTGGCAGTTTATTGATGCCCTTCTTAAAGAAATCAGCTGGACGGGAGGCAACAAATTCTTCAAAGGCATTTTGTACTGCCTCTCGGGTATTGAATTTTTTTCCCGCCAAGAAGTTATCCAAATTCTGGAAAAAGTAGTAGTCTGTAGGCGCAAGGTCTGGTGAGTAGGGCGGATGACGGAGAGCTTCCAACCCCAGTTCTTGCAACTTGGAGACCGTCTGCTGTGCAGTATGAGGTCGCGCGTTGTCGTGCAGGAGCAGCGGAGACGAGCGATTGACCAATGCTGGTTGGAGATGCGCCAGCTTCTCCATCATTGTGTTCAGTTCTTCACAGTACACATCTGCAGTAATGCTCACCCCGTTTGGTAAGAAGCTGTGATGAATCACACCGGCGCTAGACCACCAAACAGTGACCATCACTTTTCTAGGGGTAAGTTTTCGTTTAGGGCATTGTTTAGGTGCTGAACCAGGATCCAACCAACTTGCTGAGCGCTTGCGGTTATCAAACAGAATCCATTTTTCATCGCAGGTAACAATGCGGTTCAAAATTCCTTCATTTGTGTGTCTGTTGAGCAGTGCAAGGCACGTCTCGACGCGTACTTCGCGCTGGCGATCATTGAGTTCGTGGGGCACCCATTTGTCAAGCTTTTTTACCTTGCCAATTTGACGCAAATGGACCAATATTGTTTTGACGCTAACGTCGAAAGCTGCTGCTAATTCAGCCGTAGATTGTGTATCATCAGCTTCCACAATCGCCTTTAATTCGTCATTGTCGACCAAAGTCTTCGGACGACCGCAAGGTTTATTTTTCAGGTCGAAATTTCCAGAACGGAAGCGAGCAAACCAATAACAGGTGGTGCGTTGGTTTGTGCCATGCGATGAAAATGTAACACTAATCAATAAAGAAATGACTACTTTTGGAAAAAAAAATCCATGTTTTTAAAATAAGATTAATTTGAAATTAGAATTCTTAGCCAAACAAAAATTATTTTGATTTGAAATGGCCAGTACTGCAGAACGGCAATTTCATAGGTAAAGACCTAATATGATTGATGTTTAAAAATGTTTGTAGAAACCTACTTCCAGAAATAAAACCATTTATCAGAATATTTGATTTGACTGTTGCATGTTGTCATTTCAGTGCACCAATGACTGCAGTTAATTTGAGCTTGACAGTATAAACCTCCTACTGTCACTAATGAGACACAAAAGAATTCTAATTGTTATTACCAATCACAGGTTGAGCGCATAATAACAATTTTTTGTTTAGATTATACTCCAGATGATTGAGTTTCAGGAGGTTTATTTCCAAAAGAATCAACAAATTGTCAGTTTAATTACTTTTTAATGCTTATCAGGGTCATAGCACCGGTATTTATGAACAAATACTAAACAGTTTTTGGTCATCACAAACCCATTGCTGTGCAAAACCTCTTTGGATTATCGACCTTGGTCATGGTTAGAATCTTTCTGTACACATAGCATGACCACAATAGAAAAGAGTTTTGTTGACTGAAGAATAGACAAAATGACAGATGCACAATAACTATCTGTCATTTTGTCTGTTCTTCCGTGCGCATGCTGGTAAGCATAAGATCAGTGCCAAATCATAAAATCAATCTGCAATCTGCCTATCCTTTGCCCAACCATGTTGGGATTGGCTTCCAGTCTAACCGGATGCAGCTGAATCCAAAATGCCAAATCATAGTCATAAAAAAAAATAGTTTGTCAACAAAGCATGACTTTTTTTTTTTAAGGAATCAATACATCTACTTTTTTATGCAAATCATTATAAAAATAAAGATTTCACACTAAATTAAGTCTCTAATTCGATTTCTTACCATTTAGTAGAAGAAATAGGCTAAATAAACAGCTAAATGCAATTAAAAGTTGCACTTTCTGATTAGTTTAAAAGTTCATGAACAACTTCAGAATACCAATTTCATATCGGTACTAGATATTAGGTACTCATAGAGTTCTATTTTTAAATTTAAATTTCATAGCCACATGTGTAAGCATACGGCAAACAATAAATGTGCTAATTATATTTTTTTTTCGCAATAATATCAAAACAAAGGACCTACCTCGTCAAAGTTGGTATTGGGTCGAAGTTGGCCGTCGTATGCTGTTCCTCCCATTGTCGCAGCAATTCGGTTACCTCTTGGGCTGGCCCTGAATCCATTTAAATTCACAAAATGTTTGTAATTTATAACCTCACTGATTAACAACTTTGTCACTCATGTACCGTAACGACACGACACGGCTATTAAATGCCAAATTTTTATTTACACTAATAAACCTATAGATTATTGTACATTTTATTATAAAAATATTTATTTTAGTGGAACTAAATTCGTTAAAATGCAACGTTTTGTCTTTAAACCGCGCACTCCTACAACAAAATTTTATGCTAGGGATACCATGACAAAAAATAATTTGCTACTATTTATTTTTTGACGTCAAATTATTATTTTTCTTCGTTTTTATAACTCTAGCTGATTTCAGATTAAGCTATTATATAATAGCATATAGTTCATAGCACAAAAATATCGCTCGCCATATATTTATTTAGATCACGTTCACACTTTTCTATACTTATAATATGTTATTGGAAATGTATGGCGAGCGATATTTTTGTGCTATGAACTTTATGCTGTAAGCTATTTTATTATAAATTCGCTTCAGAACAAATAAAAAACCAAGACAGAGCGCTGTCAACAGTGAGGTGAGGGCGGTTTCGTAAACCTAAACATGTGTGCACTTAGCGAGGTATAGTTTGATTGTGAATGTTTGTAAATGTGTGCGTGTGAGCGTGTATGCACAGAGCGGAGGTGTAGTTTTGGCATGCTTCACTGAATTGTTTGACTGACTTTTCAGGATGGCATTTAGGTTACCTTTAAAAGTTTGAATTGCTGTTAAAACCGAAGAGGCTTTTATTACGTCGTACAACAGTAACAAATCGGTGCGAGAGTTATTTCATACAATTAAATACGACAACAGGGACTAGAAGTAAATAGTTGGTATCTAAAAGAGCTTGATGTGTCGATAAACTCCTCCATCATAACTTCTTACTACTATTGTAGTCATGCCGTGGTGCTGATGAAACTACAGGCACAAAACATTTCACCTTTTTAGTTTCATTCAATACTTCAACCAAAAATAATGAAATCTACTAAGAAATATGAGCTTGCGGCTGGCAATGTTACAAAAGACCAAGGTCGTTTGACGTTGAGGGAGTATCCCAGGATACGTTCTGTAACTACATTACATTCAACTTTATGATGTTAAAAAAGAAAGATAAAAATATAAAAATGAGCATTATAAACCGTTTAAAGTTGTGATTAATAAAATAATCTTCTTGTTACAAAAGATAAATTGATTAACTAACAATTTAAGAAGTTTTTTAACCGAATTATTTCCGTAAGATTTTCAAAAGGAGTTTGTTGAATTTAATCTTTGAACGGATTTGTCAACTAAAAGCGGGAGAGTAGGTATCTCAATGATGGTATTGACAAAAACTAAGAAAACAAATCTTGAAATCTTAAAATAGTGATTATTTATCAAAGAAAGCATCAAAGATGTCTTTTAGAAACGATACGCTTTCGCAGTCAAGGACCAGTATGTCGGGAAGTTATGTTAGAAAACTAAAATACAGAAGCTTACTCGAAGACCTATCGACTATAGGTAAGTGAACAGTCACATCAATTGAAGTCTTTTTAACAGTTTTATATTCTCTTATGGATCATGTGATCTGAAATAAATAAATATAATAATAATATATTCAGTAAGGCCATACGACGGTAGAATGTGAGTGCTTACACTTCCTGTGTTTAGTTGTGATGACTACAAAAATAATATATTAGGAGCAAGTAAGAAACTAAAATGGACAATAGATGTTTCTATTTGAGGCAGTTTAAATAGTTGATAGGTGTTTATTAAGATGTTAGAAGTTTAGCTATTTTGGCAATCCAAGACAGGACACCTATACATAGAGCGAAGATACGATACCCCTTGGTAAGATTGGTTTCCAGATTTTCGGGCTTATGACGACCCGTAACGATTGTTAAAGATCCACGAATGACAGCCGCGACCAACGTGCTTTCCGAAGCACGGAGGAGTCTCGGTATGTAAAGATGGTCACCCATCCACGGACCAACCCCGGCAAGCGTAGCTTAACCTGATGGATCGAACCGTGCGGCTGTTATTACTTAGCCATGAGCTGTGTGCCTGTGTTGTAAAGTATATGTATGGTAATTCCAGAAGATGAAGCTGGAAACAATGTGGAGTGTATGGACAAGACGTCGCAAGTCGTAAAGGAAGCTAAGAACCTGCACAGTGAAGGAGGCGTTGAGGAGAGAGTCAGACATCCAGGTAATCAATTTTTAGTATTTACTACCTGTTTACCCGGGTTTACCCGTGTCAATCCGGTGAGAATATCAGGATAAAGCAAAAAAGTATCCTATTTTATGACATAGCATACTTTCCAGGTCATCTACCCAAGTGCCAAATTTCGTCCAAATCTGTTCAGCCGTTTTAGCGTAAAAGCCTAACAAACAAACAAACAAACTCACTTTAATATTACTAGCTCAGCTCGCGGCTTCGTCTGGTTGACAAATTATATACTAAAACCTTCCTCGAGAACCACTCTATCCATTGGTGAAACAGCGAACATTGCGAACAGACAGACAGACGCGGCGGAGGACTAACAACGTACTCTGCCACCACAATATGTAGTGATTTATTTATTTAAACTTCTGGCACACAATAAAGTACAAAGGTGGAGTTAATGCCTTAGTCATTCTCTACCAGTCAACCAAGGGTGGTGAAGAGATTAGATGGCAGATGGATGGATGGATGGATGGATGGTGGATGGATGGATGGTAGATGGTATTTACTAGCTTCTGCCTGCGATTTTCAGAATTCTCATTTACCAGGATAAAAAGTATCCAATGTTATAATCCAGATTATAAAATATCTATGTATGCCAAGTTTTATCCAAATCTGTGCAGCAATTTTTGCATACATGGTCAGCCTATAATGTTCAACTGCTGGGACCATGCATGATATTTTGCATTTTTCTTTTATTTAATTTTTTAAATTGTGCAATTTTATAACCGCAATGCGTATGACAATCCTATCATACCCTAAATAAATAATATCAAAATACTCACTGCTATGGATTACATTTGGGCCATAAACCTGAACAGAGGACCTAGACAAGTGCCAATCGCTTCGAAAGCGTTTCGTATTTCTACAACGACTTTCAACAGTATTGACATATGCTTTTCGATAGCTTATGTCAGTCCTATACATTTTTGCGTTTTCCATCATCGTTATCGCTGATAGAATGTCACTTTGTCTAGGGCTTCAGGCTCTTCGCATCTTTGCATGATTGAGTAACTAAACATCCTGAAATGGTGCAACAAACTACCACCTAGTTGTGGAAAAATGTGCATCACATCCACATAAAACAGCCATCTCTCCGAATAATGCTGTGACCCTATCTAAGAGAAAGAGTCACAGCGGTGATTTTCTGCAGCAGCTGGCTCTGTTAAGTAGGTACACCTCTGACTCTGTCGGGGTATACAGGCGTGATGGTTATAGCAAACTCATTTATCTATTTCAGGTGAAGGCTACCTCGATTCCCGGGTGCTTCGCGCCGCCAGTGACGTCACTGTTCGATGTTCTGAAGCCGTAAGCGGAAACGTGAATACTTACGATAAGCATGAACTGGCGCGTCATATTGTAAGTAATTAAGATCTTCAGCCGTATACAGAAAGAAAGCTGGTAGCTGAACAAGCGCCGAACGTCGCCGACAAGTTCCGACAATCTTCGACACGCGCCGGTCATCGCTGGCGCCGCCCGCCATTTAACTAATTAACCTAACCGCTTGCTTTATGTAACTGTTACCAGAATGGACCAGCGCCGATAAGCGCTGGTAGATCGGCGCCGGCTACCAGCTATCTTTCTGTATACGGCCTTAGTTAGTTAATTGATTCAGGCGTGACTTTCCGGAATCCATTATAAAATACAATAAACGTAGATATATCTTCCAGCGCTCGGTGTGGCAACACGTCGTGTTCTGTTTTGCAACTGGTCAATCGTCATCCTGAGGATGCCTCGTTGAGAGGTGAAACACGTGTCGATTTCTTACAGGGTTTTTTATGACTCTTGAAGAATAGTTAAGCGGAATAGATATATCTACGTCTATTGTATTTTTAGATCTTAGTATTATGCTACGGCTACGAAGTGTAGGTAGATCGCTTTATGGAGACAAGTTCAGTAGTTTTTGCGTGAAAGAGTAACAAACATCCATCCATCCATCCACTCTTACAAACTTTCGCGTTTATAATATTAGTTAGATTTACTTAAATTCTATTTATTTCGTACGCAAATAAATAACATTAACGAACACAAAACTAAAACTTTTTAGTCCACTCGCAAAATAAATAATTGCATAGATAAGATAGTCTGTTCTCATAAACCAACTGTACATGTGACGTCACATTCCAGGCCGAGAACCCAGACTTCTGGAATTTCACGTTCCCACAAGAGGTCCCCGTGGTAGCGCACGTGTTCGGCACGTTCACGCCCGTCGTGCAGCGCCCGGTGCGCGTGCGCAAGCAGGTCGAGAAGCAACAGCAGGCGCAGCTGAAGGAGCCCGAGAAAGTTGAGAAGTTAGTACTTACTATCCTGTTCATAATTTAGTATTTAGTAAAAGTTTTTATTAATTTTTCAATGGTATTATAATTCTGAATTTAACTTAATTTATACTTGTACTGTTTGATGTGGAAATAACATTAATTGGAAACAGGATTTGTATTTGGAATACTTACCTTTTGGAAGGTAAAGAGTGGCTCGTGGCTAAGTCATAACAGCCGCACAGGTCGATCAAAGGCACGCTGCCGAGCACCGCAGCTATCCGTTCAGTTAGAAAAACTTGATTCTATACAGTAGTATGAAAAGTAATTAACATTACGCAACACAAAACAATAATATTATTATTGTTGACAAATGTCACTAACAGACGCCATTATACCAACAAAAAAAAATTTTACAAAAAAAAAAAACAACTGACTTGTTATTTTTCACGTTTTTTTGTGTTTTTTTTGGAAGTTGGTTGTTTTTTTTTTTGTAAAAAGTTTTTATTTTTCAGTTTTTAGTTGTGGTACCTACTCCACGCAAATTCGAATACCACTACCTGCTATGAAAATAACAGTGACGGAGTCAAATAATATGTCATCTACATAGACTAACTGGGAAAAAATATGTAATATTGAAGCTAACTCAAAAACTACGCAAGCGAAATTAACAAAATTTATATGGGACCACCTCTGAAGCATGATTTACCAATCAAAAAAAGAATCATCAAAATCGATTCATAATTGGCGGAGAAATCGCGAAATACTGTATATAATATCTACATACAGACAAATTGAGCATCTCCTCCTTTTTGAAGAAGTCGGTTAAAAAAACATCAAAAACTATAATCGAGCTGAAATAAAAACTAAAAAAATAAAACCACTATCATCTCCTTCTCCAGGCTAGAGAAGTCAGAAGAAGGCTCCCAGATGGTGACGCGCGTGAACCGTTTCATCGTCAAGTGGTATAAGCAACATCACAAGCCGCTGAGCTACTTCCATACTGTCCTGGACCCGGGCAGCTTCAGTAAGAGTGTGGAGAATATCTACCATGTCTCGTTTCTGGTCAGGGATGGATTGATCTCTGTTACCTTGGGTTAGTATATCATCTTCCACGTAATCCTACTAATAGTATAAAGCTCAGCGCCTATTTGTGTAATACACGATCAATCAGAATTAGAATTGGTTCGAAACAAATTTCTAATCTTTTGCTTCATAAGTTAAATCTTTGCGTTGTTGAGTAGATTTTCACGCTCTTGTGTCAATCCCCACGCTGCTGTGCCAATCCCCACGCTCCTGTGTTAATCTCCACGCTCCTGCATCATTCCTCACGCTCCTGTACCAACCCCCACGCTCCTGCATCATTCCTCACGCTCCTGTACCAACCCCCACGCTCCTGCATCAATTACCACGCTCCTGCGTCAATCCCCACACTCCTGCATCAATCTCCACTCTCCTGTGTCAATCCCCACGCTCCTGCATCATTCCTCACGCTCCTGTACCAACCCCCACGCTCCTGCATCAATTTCCACGCTCCTGCGTCAATCCCCACACTCCTGCATCAATCTCCACTCTCCTGTGTCAATCCCCACGCTCCTGCATCATTCCTCACGCTCCTGTGTCAATCCCCACCAGTGGCGTTCCTTCCATAGAAGCCCAAAAGCCCGGTTTGCCTTCAAAATTGAGCCAATAAATAAATAAAAATAACACTATGTAATAATGGTGTTACCATGAACAACATAGAAAATCCGTAAATCGCTCACTTGGCAATTTTTTTTAATCGTAAAAAACCTGTCTGTTTGCCCTGATTTTGACCCCTAGGCACGCCACTGATCCCCACGCTCCTGCATCAATCTCCACGCTCCTGTACCAACCCCCACGCTCCTGCATCAATCTCCACTCTCCTGTGTCAATCTCCACGCTCCTACATCAATCTCCACGCTCCTGCATCAATCCCCATGCTTCTGCGTCAATCCCCCACGCTCCTGCATCAATCTCCACGCTGCTGTGCCAATCCCCAGGCTCCTGCATCGATCTCCACTCTCCTGTGTCAATCCCCACGCTCCTGCATCAATCTCTACGCTCCTGCATCAATCTCCACGCTCCTGCATCAATCCCCATGCTCCTGCGTCAATCCCCACGCTCCTGCATCAATCTCCACTCTCCTGCATCAATCTCCACGCTCCTGCATCAATCTCCACGCTCCTGCATCAATCTCCACGCTCCTGCATCAATCTCCACGCTCCTGCATCAATCTCCACGCTCCTGCATCAATCCCCACGCTCCTGCATCAATCTCCACGCTCCTGCATCAATCTCCACGCTCTTGCATCAATCTTCATGCTCCTGGATCAATGTCAACGCTCCTGTGCCAGCCTCATCCGAGGTTTTACCAGTGTCGTCCGCCACCTTGCCGTCGGGTGCAGTAAATTGATCCTGTGTTACAGATGAAGAGTACGGGCTGCCGTTCATAACGCCGGTGTCTTCCGCACAAAAGGAACGTGTAGACGGCTCAGATGAGAAGCAATTTATCGTATCTATAGATATGCAGCGATGGCAGGTACAGTGTAATTCATAATTCTCTTGCCCTTATCGTGCGCTATGAGCACAGTTTTGTATAAAAGAAGCATTTAAAAAAAAATTGTAAATTTGAGTACCATGGAGCCGTTTACATAATTATCATATCATGATGTATGTTGACTTGAAATAACATGGCAGATGAGAGTATGTCATGCTCACTTAAATGTCTCGCTGATGGTGGCGCGTGTTGGATCATTCGGTTCCCTACAAAATGGTTGAGCTGGATGGTGTAGATTCACGTGTCATGTTCGTGAAAAGGCGCCGTCAGTTGAGACTGGTCATCTCTTATTCCATGCCAGAGCTTATTTTTAATCTTATATTTTGAATTGTTTTTGATTATTTTTTGTTTTACATTGTTCTCACTTAAAGAAGCAACAAGAATACTGTACCTAGGCTTTTGTAATATCTATATCCATATTTAAAAGAGTGACTTGGAGTTTCTTGCCCGTTCTTCTCCATAGAGATCTACGTTTTGGAATGGGCAACTAGCTTCAACTTTCTGACTTAAATGACCGACTCTTTGACAATCCAAAAGTGCCTGTAAATGCTTTAATTGAAATACGTGGTTTGAGTTTGCGTTAGCACTGGCGAAACATTACAACAAAACATGTTTAAATCTCTAGTTCCTGTCAAAAATTGTATGTAACATTGACAGAAAATAGAGATTTCAAACATGTTTTGTCGTGAATGTTTCGCCAGTGCAAACGCACGGTTAGACCAATTAGGTCGGCGCAACAAGTCTTTCTCTCATACTTCTCTATTAGAGCATTAATACACTGAGACGTTCACGTTCGGAAAGTTCGGAGCAAAACGGTATTATTTACCTGATTCAGATCCTTGCTAGGAAATGGTGAAGGGTGGGCGTTATGGGGACTGTCTTAACATATAAGTGCTTATTGTCAGCCTAATTTGAATAAATTACTTTATTTTTATTTTTTCTTATTCCAGGACCTGGTTTCAGCGTTTGACATCCAAAAGCCAATGATGGTGCTGAAAAATAAATAATAATAATATAGTAATACATCAACAATATTGTTTAATGTAAATAAATAATGAGTCTGTGATTGTAATTAATGAGTGACTTGAGATAAATATAAGTACGTTTTTAAGTTTTTTACGAAATTAGTTTTATTCATCTGTATCATAACATAACATCACGCCTGTAATCCCCGAGGAGTTGGGCAGAGTACACCCACATTTCGCCAGTTATGTTTAAGTCCCATGTAATAGGGAGCGAGCACCTACTGTCTTCGTTAGGCTTGCAGAATAAATATCGATATTTTTAGGCGGTATTTATTATTTCGATATATCGATATAAAATATCAAGTATCGAAAATGTATCAAATACGATATATTTCCAACACCGTTGTCGCCACTGACTAAACCGCTGGAATTCAGAGGCGTAAAAGTAGACCTTTTTCTTATTTGGATTATTAATATATGAATGAAAAACAAATACACTGGATCTTTACAAAAAAATATTATTAAAAAAATAAATAGACAATTTCACCGATACATCGATATAAGTATCGAAATCGATATTGATATTTTTTTTTAAATATCGGTACGTTATCGCGTGACCTCGAACGAGTGATGCAACTTTTATTGTTGTATCAAGTTACGGTATGCCACAGCCAATTAAATCGCACAGTTTTATTCAAGCTTAAATAATAATTAACGCAGATTAACTAGAAACATTATTACATTAAAGGTGTGTCCAAACAATGAGCGGCAAGAGCGCGGCAGCAACATGCGGCGCGCGGCGTTTGCACGTCACATTTCTGCCGCGCTCTAGTTAGGTAATCAAAATGTTTGTGCCCGGCAGGTAGACAAGCGTTCGCGCGCGGCCGTCGTCCAATCACAGCGCGACAAGCTGCGCGAGGCAGCCGCGCACGAATACCTCTTTATATTTCTGTATGCAATGTTACAAGCAATAAATTTCCTGCTAAACAAAACCAAGGTAAAACAATGTCGTGACAGCGTTAATACAACTTACAACCCGTGCGCATTAACATGGCACCTGGCTCAATGACGTTTGTACCTCCCCTTCCTTCCCCGCACGGCGACGGCGGGGCGCGCCGCGAGCAACGGAGGGAGCATTGAGTTCCGAGCCAGGTGCCATGTTAATGCGCACGGGTTGTACATCGTGGAAATGTCGGTAGCTGTAAAATAAAACAAGTAAAGAATGCTGAAAATATATTTGATACAACACAACGGTCGCGAGTCGCGTAAAATTCCCACTTCACAACAATGTTACGATAATAATCTCTTATTTTACAATACAATCTCTACGCGCTGTATACGTACCGACAGCTAATAGTTATTTATGATCAAGTGCGGAAATCATGTTACGCACGTGTATCATACGTTTTAATATGCATTGTGCGAGAAAATTAAAAAAAAACTTATTGAAAATATAATATATTGATCATAATTAAAATCTAGAGTAGGCATTAACGCACTTAATGAAGTATTCGTTTTATTGCGGATTTACGGAGTTGAAACTTGAAAAAACAAAAACTGAAAAGTAAAAATAACTAGTGCGAAAAAGTGGCACTTTCCGCACAATTTGGCTGCAAATGAAAATAGTGTTCTTTCTTTTTCTTAAAACAATAAAATGTTAACAATGTTTGTCAAATAAATAAGTATTTTATTTCCTTTTCTTTCTTACTGCCGCACTCAGAGAGATCACTTATGATAATGTATCATTAACTTTAATTATATAGGAACGCTGCCAGTCAGAAATATGGAAGATTGAGAATATATTTGCTAAGATATACTGGTCAATTAGAGATAATGATGGACTATTTCTAAGTGACGTCTCTGAAAGAGCGCGTAGCCTCCTGTTGGTTGAATGAACACCAGCCAATCATATCACTTGACAAGCGTTTAATTTTGATGCGTCGGTAATTTTCGATTAACCTTTTAACCGCTTACGACGGATTTATCCGACAAATATTTTCGTGTCCATTTCGCCAGAGTCGTATATTTACGACACTCATTTAATCATTTTTTTTTATTTAATTACACTTTGCACACCATCTTTGTTGAAGGTATTTATTTTTAGATTTTTCGATGCCAGGCGCTGGGGGCACGAAAACCGATATAAAGCCGCGGTTAAAAGGTTAAGAAATTGGGCGTTAGCTACTATAATAGTGGACAGTGTTCGCAGTTTTTGACGTTCGAAAAGTGCTGATTCTCAGCCTAGTTTGAATAAATGACTTTTCATTTGATTTGTAAACCATAAAAAACGATTAATGGATTGTGTGAAAGTAGCTTAAAACAGGTGAATATTTTATTGATTTAAGATATTAATTGAATATTGATTTTGACGACTAATAAAGATATATGTGTCGCAGATTATAAAAGTTGAGCGATAATAGTCTCTCAATTGATTATTGTAGTACTAAGGTGAGGGTAAACGCCGTGAGGCGCTCACTAGAGTGGGGCGGCACGTGGACAGAGTCGTGGTTAGGGAAGTGGCTGAGCGATGAGTCAGTCTAGTAAGGACAACGAACTGATGCAGACCTCCACTTCTCCTGCGAAACTGTCGGTTTGCTCGAACGTGGAAAGTAGTGCGTGAACATTATTAGTAATGTACAGTCACGGACTTTAATTGATGAGCCACTTTCAAACGATTCAATTTTGCAGTTTCATACATTCACGAAGCAGTGGTGGCCCAGTGGTAACGGCTACGACTTACGAGTCGTAGGTCGTAGGTTCGAACCCTGACAGGCGCTTTACTTTGTGTAAATTATTTCATCGCCACTGCTCTCAAAAACGGTGAAGGAAAACATCGTGAGGAAACCGGCATGTCCTAGAACCAAAAATTCGAAGGCATGTGACATCTACCAACCCGCACTGGGCCCGCGTGGTAGATTACGGCCCGCTCCCTCTCACAGAGAGGAGGCCTGTGTCCCAGCAGTGGGAACATTATAGGCTGATTATGTATACATTCACGAGATTACACGATTAGACGAACATGACACGAACTCAAATCGCATGCTCGTAAACAAGATGACAAATTACTAGTAATCGGAAATAGTTTTATCCATAGAGATTGACAAATAAATTCTCAATAAAAATAAATACAATGTTTATCGAATCTATTTGATACTGACCTCCTTTGAATCAGAGCTCTTTAAGTAGATAATACTGAAAACCTATCCGAAGACAGTGACAGTTGAAATGTCGATGTCAGAGACGTTATTTTCGAATTAGTCGAAATGACTAATTAGAATTTCTCCGTACGCTAACGTTACTATGGCTACGCTAAAACAATCGTCACTAGGTTACGGTTGCTAGACCTGCAATTGGTTGACTTTGGGTAGTCACTCTGCTGTCAAGTTTGTAGTTCTGGCTCTCAGGTTAGCCAACCGGTAAAGATATTAAAATATAATTAATTTAAAAAACTTTTCGTGTCTGGATGTACGAGTATAACCGACTTAGCCCGATTTGCATTACACGACTAAAATGCGAATAGTGCCAAGTGACTCATCAATTAAAGTCCGTGACTGTACCTACTGTGATGATTGTTCTGAAAGTGAAATACTAACTGATTTGCTGTATCATCGTGTTTTATTGTAAACCTGCACTATGAAGTCCGTACCACCGAATCGAGATGATGACGGCACTATCGCTCAGTCATCGCTGACGCCGTCATATGGAAGAAGAATGATTTCTACAGAAATAACATCGGTACATATAAAGCGCGTATAATAATAAATACATTATATTTGATCGAGAGCTAATCATTACCATAGACACCAAATTGAGGTATCGTAGTCATATTAGATGCGTTTAGGTAGCCCGCGAAATTCAAATTTTCTTACGTTTTTTTGCAATGTGTAGGTCAGATTGCATGTTGATTAAAATATGATTCGCGACCGTAACAAATATGGCTTTACAGAATTAGAATCAGCAATACAACTCCTTAAGTTAGAATAATCCTCAAATGTCATGATTTCATGAAATTGTCATTCAATAGGATTACATGAACTTAGAGAGTTGAATTGATTAGTTTTATAATTATAATCCTATAAATAAATATTTGATACGGAGGAGCTCGTGGCTAAGTAATAATAGCCGCACAGGTCGATCTATCAGGTTAAGCTACGCTTGCCGGGGTTGGCCTGTGGATGGGTGACCATCTTTACATACGTGTCTCGAAAAACACTTTAAGCCGTTGGTACCGGCTGTCAGTTGTGGATCTTTGACAGTCGTTACGGGTCGTCAGAAGCCCAAAAGTCTAACAACCAGTCTTACCAAGGGGTATCGTGTTACCCAGTTACTGGGTTGTAGAGATCAGATAGGCAGTCGCTCCATGTAAAATACTGGGATTCAGCTGCATCCAGTTAGACTGGAAGCCGATCCCAACATAGTTGGGAAAAGGGTAGGCAGATGATAAAATAAATATTTGTTACGGCCGCGAATTACATTCAGATCAACATACAACCTGATACTGACCTAGAAATTACAAAAAAACCTAGGAAAGTTTTGATTTCGCGGGCTACCCAGAATACAGATATCTTCAATTATATTACATTGTGAAAACGTCTAACATCTCGCTTGATTTTCTTCAAGGGGTGAGCAGAGTTGTGACTTCAGAAGCATTAAAATACATTTAAAATCACAGTGTAATATAATAGAAAGAATCTTAAACTATGAGATAGCACAAAAAATTCTTACAAAATAAAAATAATTACAATTTATTTTTATATAGATTTTACATTGTTTTAACAATTTAATCATAATTTACATTACTTCGAAGCGGCTTTGCGAAACATGAATATTTCAACACAGTCATTGACGTGCAAGTTGTTATCATACATTCATAACATGGTTCTAGACGCACAAGTGTTGAAATTTTCATGGGTTATTTAAAAAAAAACTGCTTTTTCAAACACGGTAAATTGTATGGAATAATTGTGACAGAAAAAATCTATCAATCCGCACTGGGCCCGCGTGGTGGCTTGGAGTGGAAGCCTGTATCCCAGCAGTGGGAACATTATAGGCCGATTATGCTAAAGTTCTGTCGTTTTGAAATTTTAAAGGCAGGTATGTCTCGCAAAGCCGCCTCAAATATTTACAAAACATTTCAAACATACATTGTAACAGTATGACACAGCATTTGAACTATAAGTACTAACAGACCATAGACAAGAAAATAAAAATAAATGAAATAGACCAGTACAATAGGCGGATATAGAAAATAGGAATCGACCGAGATCTATGGATTTGAATAATTTGCATTAGAGGCAGAAACTACAGAACGCCATGTGCTTAAGATCTAATCATAAGGGTCAGTTCACACCGCGATGTGACGCGACGCGACGCGAAACGCACTTTTTAACAATTATCGAACTTATTTTCTTCACAAAAAGGTATAATTTCAGTGCGAGCGTTGACACGTGTCAAAGTACGCTGAGATGCGCAGCGCGTGTACCTTATTGTGGAGTTAATAAATTCGATATTGTATCGGATTATAAAAAGTGCGGGTCGCGTCGCGTCTCGGTGTGCAGTTCACCCTAAGATCCAATCATAACACAACATCATGCCCGGAGGGGTAGCCAGAGTTGTATACTACACCCACACAATACCAGTTATGTTTAAGTCCCAAGTTCAGTTCGATTCAAACTTAATGGCGGCTCGGAAGTTAGCTACTCGCTGCGCAGTACCCCACCCCTCACCCCCACTGACACATGAAATTGTTACTGCGCAGCGACTCGCCTCATGTTTCGCCATTAAGTTTGAATCGTACTGTAATAGAGGGCATGCCAGGATAAGTTACATATAAAATACTCAACATACAGACATATTATTATTTATTCGGTCGATCATAAACTGAACTAATAGAGGTTAAATGATAATGAATAATAATTACATGGAAATAATTTAACAATAATATAATACAGTACATTTTAAACTAAAGTACATCGTTGAATATAAACAAAATATATTTACAATTTCATTCGAAATGTCACAGGTATTTTAAATTAGTATTAATTAAAGGTTTTGGAGAAGTATTTTTTTTTTCAAATAAACACCTTTGTTTATAATCATTGTTTAAAGTTAAGTGACATTTAAAAGTCAAAAATGTATGGTTAAACAGACGCTTATCATTACTTAAGTTTAAGCAACGTTTATAAATTAACTCTAATACTTAAATTTGAGAGAACTCAAACATTTCATAAATCATTGGGATGTTATTAATCATAATTTTATAATTATGTTTTCCAAACATTTTAGATAAAACTTAAAACGTATCTTTACTTTTTATACTCTGATATTATAGTGATGATCGTTTTGACACATGTCAAAATTGACAAATGTCAAAATTGACAAATGCTTATTTTAAAGCTGTCATAGAACGCTGCAAGAGTTAGCATCAGTTCACACAGAAACGCGACGCGACGCGCACTTTTTATAATCCGATACAATATCGAATTTATTTACTACACAATAAGGTACACGCGCTGCGCTGCACCGCGCATCTCGGCGTACACGTGTCAACGCTCGCACTGAAATTATACCTTTTCGTGAAGAAAATAAGTTCGATAATTGATAAAAAATTCGCGCAGCGTTCCAGACGCAGCCATCTTGTTTTGTCGATGCAATTTCTGGGTCAAAATTGTAGTGTCTTCTACAAAAGCCATTAGATTGCGTTTCATAAAATAGTTGACCGTAATGTTGGCTCAACTGTTAAATTTTACAAACGGACCTATTAGGTAGCACCGCGCCGTGGCGTATTCGTATTGGTCTTACAACAGTAGAGCCAACATTACGGCATAGGAACTATTTGATGAAACGCTTTCTAGTGAAGAGTTGCAAGTTGATTCCTTTAAAGAAATATTTGCTGAATATGTCGTTGTACGGTATGCAAAAAAATGTCAAAGCATGCGTTTGTATAATCTATTTAATAAAAATCTTAAATTCATTCACTGCCAAATCGCAGAAAGAGAATAAAGCATATTATTTTTCGGTGAAAAAAGATCTTCTGTGGTATTATTTACTCGAAAAATTGCTTCAAATGCAATTAATTTCGTCCATAAAACGTGTACTATAATTTATAGTTTTTAAAAGTTTCATAAATAAATAATTTTAACAAAAAATTAATGACAACATTTTATAATTGATTTTAATTATAATTTTAATAAGATTGTTTAAGCTTCAAAATAACCTTAATGGTCGCCATTTTTCTGTACAAGTAAATTAATTTATAAAATACAAACATTGAGTAAGCCCGACAAAGAAGGGAAAAAGGCTTTTGCCCAGCAGTGGGATACAATATAGGCTATTAAAAAAAAAACCTGACAAACACCTAAAGTATGAGTAACATAAAAGAAGTCAGATAGACAGATTTCTTTCAAAACTAAATTAAATATGGAATGTTTAATTAAAAAAAATGCTTTTTCAGAAATGGCGACCGAAAGGCGTAACTTTTAAGCCCTAATTTTTATCATTGGCATATTCTGGAATGTTAATCCATTATAATAATAACATTGGAATCATGTGATTTCACTTAAATTTTAATATATTTATAATAATTTAGTTCATTTAGACTCGTTGGCTTTCGATTGCTCTTTTAGCCGCGATATTTCAGCGCCCAGAGTGTCCATATTTTCCTGAAAATAACGTGATTTATTTAAATATTTTAAATTTGATTTTGTTGGGGGGATCCATCAGGTTAAGCTACGCTTGCAGGGGTTGGTCCGTGGATGGGCGACCACCTTTACATACTGAGACTCCTCCGTGCCTCGGAAAGCACGCTAAGACCCGGCTGTCATTTGTAGATCTTTGACAGTTGTTACAGGTCGTCAGAAGCCCGAAAGTCTGACAACCAGTCTTACCAAGGGGATCGTATAACCCAGTAAGTGTTTTTAATTATCTATTTACTCACTACCTGCACCCCGCGGTTTTACGCGCGTAATTCTCGATCCCGTGGGAATATCGGTATAAAAAGTACCCTATGTACTATGCCAGGTCATGGTCTACCCATGTGCCAAATTTCATGTAAATCCGTTCAGCCGTTTTAGCGTAAAAGCGGACCAAACTCTCGCATTTATAATATTAGTTGGGATGGATTTGAAGTCGAGCACGTTTATCTACTTACTTTGAGCGTTATATTCTTAAGCAGTGTGTCTTCTAACACAGCTTGGAGACGTCGGTTCATCTCTAGGGACAGTTCGGCCGTCAGTCCGCCCGGGTCGCCGCCCCATACCGCGGCCATCGCACCTCCGCCGAGGCGGGCAATCTCTTTCTGTAATACGGTTTAAAATAAAGATTAACTTAATCATCTTTCACAAAATAACAATAACCACAGTAAACTGACAAGATCGGGTATTTCTGCCGATTTATTTTTTATAATGAACAGTCGCGGAACGAAATGGTTAAGCAGCTAAAGGTTATTTTTTACAATACTACTATTTTTTTGCATTATGAATTGTTTTGTTGCTCGCCATATGGAACATACAGTGATACATACATCGATATGCTATATAATAGCTATGAAAGTGCGGAGTCTCCTAACAAGGGCGTCATAAACTAATATTTATACTAGTTGGTACAGAAATAAATATTTTGTATTTTTGTATTTTTTACCCGACTACGGCGAAGAAAAAAGGAGGGTTATGATTTTGACCGGTATGTATGTATGTATGTTCATCTGTTCCCTCCTATCTTCTAAAGCACTCATCACAATTTGACAAATGAGGTATCGTTGGAAGCGTCTTGATTGTCCGCTGGTTATAGGCTATGTGACGTCACATTAAAAATGGCGACCTCTAGAGGACATAAAGACAGGAAATAAAAAAAATTTTTTTTTTAATCCTACCATGTTGGGTATCAAATGAAAATCCGGAGTCACACGTAATCTGTTCGATTTATGCCCTAACACGAGTGACTCCGGATTTTTTATTTGTCTGTCTGTGGTGTCTTGTTTATACCTTTTTAGTCGTAGTTGGGTTTTAGTTTTTATTACTTTAATTTTATATACAGTGTGTTAATTAACGAAAGGTCCTAAGCCGAGGTTCGTACCCTACAGGGGTACCCTTAGCGAGCATTCGCTTAGCTTTATAGCATAAGCCTATAATGTTCCCACTGCTGGGACACAGGCCTCCTCTCTATGAGAGGGAGGGGGCCGTAATCCACGCAGGCCCAGTGCGGGTTGGTAGATGTCACATGTCTTCGAATTTTTGGTTCTAGCACATGCCGCTTCCACACGATGTTTTCCTTCACCGTTTTTAGAGTAGTGGCGATGAAATAATTTTCACAAAGTAATGCGCCTGTCAGGGTTCGAACCTATGACCTACAACTCGTAAGTCGTGGCCGTTACCACTGGGCCACCACTGCTCTCCTTAGCTGCTTAGCTTTATTTAGAATTCGAATAATCTACAAGTTTTTTTTTATAATTACGGTGCTTTGTTATTGAAACGCGCCTGCATGACAATGTACTTTTTTTTAAATGAGTTGCATTATGAAATTTAGTACAACATTATAACACTCGTTTGGATGATATTATGGTCCTGCATCGCGCAATTAGAGTTTACCGCGCGATCGACATATATAAAAGATTCCAACATCAATCGTTGGGCAGTTGCCCGCCAGACACGACACCCACTTTCATACTACAAAAAAAATATTGAGCTTACACACTCTATGCACGACATGATAACATTTACCTTGGTTAGCTTCCGTTTCTACATAGCAGCATGGATAAAGGAACGTAATTAGATATGATTTGAAATTGTATTTTACATGAGGTAATTTTTTTTAAGTAAAGACTTCAGTTACAGGTAAGTAATGGAAACATGTTTGTAATATTTCTAGTACAGTCAACGACAGAAGAGACAGCGACGTAACTCATACTCCAGCCCATTTATACTCCATTTGAAATAAGATTAGATATTTAAATAAGCCTTTTTTACAGTCCGTTCAACCGATTTTAACTTCTATTGCGTTGGTGGCATGACAAATGGCAGCTGCAGTAGACAGTTGGTATTGTGTATTTTTTTGCTCTTAATGCCACCGTTATGCCTACGGTATAGAAGTCAAAATCGGTTGAACGGACTGTAAAAAGGTTTTTATTAATGTCTAATCTTATTTCAAATGGAGTATAGATGGGCGTGAGTTTGACGACACGGTTGGCGCAGTGGCTGAGCGATGGACTGCTGCGCAACGTGTCTTGGGTTCGATTCCCGCACGGAACAAATATTTGTATGATCTGCAAGTAGTTGTTCCGGGTCTGGGTGTTAGTGTATGTGAGTTTCTATGTTTGTAAACGCACCCACGATACAGGAAGAAATTCCTAGTGTGGGGCAACGTTTAAAAAAAAAAAAAAAAACGCTAGTTTAGCGAACAACGTAGGGTCACATCCCTATATAAACTATGAGGATGCGGAGATTTCACGAGCGGAATTCAAAAGTTGAGGAAGCGGATATTTTGCGGATATCAAAAATTATGCAGATACTTCGCATCAGTTACATCCCTGATTCTTACCTTGTTGTCATCCCTGTGGCTAGAGCCGACGGCGCCCGCAGGCATCTCGCACAGGAGATGCCTCAGCAGACGGGCCTTCGCCCTCAGCTCGGCGGTGAGCTGTCTAGAATGTTCTTCTAGGAATTCGCAACGTTCTGAACGACGGGCGGCCGCTCGTTGTAGGGATACTATGCGCTCGATTAATGTCTGTCGGTCTGGTTCGCGCACCTACAATGTAGAACGTAACATAATCAGTATTTTCCCACTGTTGGGATTCAGGCCTCTGCTCTGTGGTACGTGTAACGTTAAATGTGCAAATCCTCAGGCACCCCAACTGATTTTTAATTCAATTGTCCTACTTCAGAGAGAATAAAATCATTAAAAAAATTGTAAAGATTTTATCTCAGACCAAATAAAAAACCAAGACAAAGCGCTGTCAACAGTGACGTGAGGCCGGTTTCGTAAACATGTGTGCACATTATTTTGGTGTAGTTTGATTGTAAATGGTTGTAAATGTGTGCGTTTGAGCGTGTATGCACAGAGCGGTGGTGTAGTTTTGACATGCTTCACTGTATTGTTCGCAGCCCTCTGTCTTGGTTTTTTATTTGGTCTGAGGATTTTATGTGCTGTTTTAGTTTTAGAAGATTCGTATTTGCATTGAAATAAAAGCTATTATTATCCCGCGTATGAGAAAATTTAAATTGGTCGACAAAAGTTTGTATTTGTTTACCTATTTTGCGCATGTGATGGCTTGACCTATTAATAAATAGACACGGCAACGTATTTCATGAAGATTTTTTGAAAATTGTGACCTAAAAATCAAATCGACTTCGGGGTAGGTACCACAACTGAAAAGTGAAAAATAAAAACTTTTTACAACTTTTTTTAGTCGGTGGCAAAAAACGACAATTGGAAAGCAATGACACCGACTTCCGAAATTAAAGTTATTTTTCTCTTTTTAGTGTTTTTTTTTGGAATTCGGTTTGATTTTTTTTGTAAAAAGTTTTTATTTTTCACTTTTTAGCTGTGGTACCTACCTACCCCACACAAATTCTAATACCACTACCTGCTATGTAAATAACAGTGAGAGAGTAAATAAGGAAATCGTCTAGATAAACTAAGTGGGAAAAATACGTAATATTGAAGCTAACTCGAAAACTACGCAAGCAAAGTTAATAAAATTTATATGGAACCACCTCGGAAGCATGACCTACCAAACAAAAAAAGAATCATCAACATCGATTCACAATTGGCGGAGTAATCGAGTAACAAAACACAAAAAAAAAAAAAAACATACAGACGAATTGAGAACCTCCTCCTTTTTGAAGAAGTCGGTTAAAAAGTGGTTCAATTGATTCCGCTCGTTATTCTGATCAAATTAATTTCAGGTTTTGCGCATTTAACGTTACATGTTGTATGACACACGTTATATTACAATCCTAAGGACTTTGAAATTACAGAAATGATATATCTCATAAATATGAAGTGCAAGTAAGAAAGTATCTACTAATTTAGTACTTATACATTATAGATTACGCCGATGCCTGTTATTTGGATGCCACCGAGGAGCTTCTAAATAAACTTGAGCGTTTGCAAAATATCTGTATTCGTTTTGTTTTTAACCTTAAAAAGTATGATCACGTTTCTTACTTTTGCAACCTACTCAAGTGGCTCCCTATTCGACTTCGCAGGAAATCTCGGATATTGTATCTACCTTATAACCTTCTTCACAATCCTAAAACTCCATCCTATCTGCGGGAGCGTTTTTCCTTCGCCCGTCCTTCTGATGCACCTTGCAGGTCGCATCTTAGAAATCTCCTTAAGTCCTCTCCCCATTCCACTGACTTCTACTCCTATTCCTTCACTGTGCACGCGGTGCGGTTATGGAATTCCCTTCCGCCTGATATTAGGGACTGCCAAACTGTTGCAGTGTTTAAAAGAAGAGTGAAAGAACACTATCTTTCCACTTCGTCATAGTTGCGTATGTATTTATTTATTATAAAGATATATATTTATGAAGTAGGTATGTATGTATATTTGTATGTAAGTGTATGATCATATTGATTTGTTTTAGTTTATAAGTGAATTGTTTTGATTATTATGTATTTTACTTTCTCACGAATTTTACACACGGTGTCTACATCTCTTATCTTTCCTATCGCAGGTGTCATGGAAGAGATTCCTTTAGAAATAAGCATCACCTTTGTATGTATTTTTTCTGTTATTTTCTTCTTCTCTGTTTATTATGTGTGTACATAAATGGTTAAATAAATAAATAATTACTAAAGTTTTTAGTACTTGCAGACCGATCCGTGCCTCGGAAAGCACGCTAAGGGTCGATTCACACATATCAGTGAACCCACAATTCCGACACTGTTCCGACACAATGTACAATATTCTTTAATACATTCTCTATGAACGCATCCCCACTTGTCAGTGTCAGTGACGATACAGGGCTCGCAGTGTCAACCGACACTGGCACGAGGCTGTCATCTAAATCTTATAAGGATCGTCAGAAGCCCTAAAGTCTGACAGCCAGTCTTACGTACGGTATCGTGTTACCCAGTAACTGGGTTGTGGAGGTCATATAGGCAGTCGCTCCATGTAAAACACTGGTATTCAGCTGCATCCGGTAAGACTGGAAGCCGACCCCAACATAGTTGGAAAAAGGCTAGGCAGGTGATGACTCAAAAACATTACATTTACCGACAAAATACAAAGCAAAAATAACTACCACAAATTGGACTTGAAGTTTTTTCTCTATTAATTAGAACTAAAGTTCTTATTAATGGATTGCAATCTAGCCTAATAGGCTAATTGGCAATTAAACTCTAACTTAATATTTTATTTGAAGTATATGACCAAGAGCGGAGGTCAGATAGGCAGACGCTCTACAACCCGTGCGCATTAACATGGCACCTGTTTCCATGACGTTTGCAGCTCCCCCGCTTCCCCGCACGGCGACGGCGGGGCGCGCCGCGGGTAGCGGGGGGAGCATTGAGTTCTGAACCAGGTACCATGTTAATGCGCACGGGTTGTATGTAAAATACTGGTATTCAGCTGCATCCGGTTAGACTGGAAGCCGACCCCAACATAGTTGGGAAAAGGCTAGGCAGATTGCAGATTGATTGGTAAAAATTGAAAATTAATTACTTATCATTTTCAATTTAAATTTTTAAATTTTAAATTAATATTTTTTTTTACTAAACCAAATAAAATTACAGTTCGTAAAGGTGACATTACTCATTGAGGAATTCTCAAAAAGATTACATTTACCGACAAAATACAATGCAACAAAAACTACCAAAAATAGGACTTGAAGTAAATGAAATAAATGAAATATGCCACATTTCTAACCTTTGGGAATAGTCTATCAAAAACGTTTGGGAACTTGATCTGCGAAATAAAATAAAAAAAGTATCTATTATTATTTCTTACCGTGGTTTTTTGTTCCTGAGATATGCGTGGAAAATAGAAGGAAATATTACTGATCAATACCATAATCAGCCTATAATGTTCCCACTGCTGGGACACAGGCCTCCTCTCTGTGAGAGGGAGCGGGCCGTAATCCACCACGCGGGCCCAGTGCGGGTTGGTAGATGTCACATGTCTACGAATTTTTGGTTCTAGGACATGCCGCTTTCCTCGCGATGTTTTCCTTAATGAAATAATTTACACGAAGTAAAGCGCCTGTCAGGGTTCCGCAACCACCTGGGCACCACTGCTCTTTAATTATTTTATGAATTTTGATTGTTTAATTATTTATAAGATACAATAGACGTAGATATGTTCAGTAACCTATTCCGCTTAACTATTCCTCAAGAGTCATAAAAATCCCTGTAAGAAATCGACGTATTTCACCTCTCAACGCGGCAACCTCAGGATGGCGATTGACCAATCGCAATCCAGAACACGACGTGTTCTGGATTTCCGCAGTCACGCCTGAATCAATTAACTATCATAGATTTGCAGCGGATTTTAATTTAAGTTTTTTTTTTGTTAGAAATTCATAAATCGGCTGTAAATCGAATTAAGTATCGAATAACATACCTGTATGTCTGGTAACGCGTCGCTGTGTCCGTTCTGGAGTCTGTCTTCGTGATGCGCACTTTCTCCACTACTGAGTGATGATACTGAACCTGTTTCAACAATATTTTATCAAACTTTTATTAGAAACTAGCGTCGCCACGCGGTTTCACCCGCGTAAGTCTCGGTCCCGTGGGAATATCGGGATAAAAAGTATCCTATGTCCTATTCCCGGTCATGGTCTACCCCTGTACCAAATTTCATCCAAATCCGTTCAGACGTTTTAGCGTGAAAGCGTAACAACCAAATAAACAAACAAACTCACTTTCGCATTTTTAATATTAGTTAAGATAAAATATCTTGAATTGCACGGAGGAGCTCGTGGCCAAGTAATAACAGCCGCTCAGGTCGATCCATCAGGTTAAGCTACGCTTGCCGGGGTTGTCCCGTGGATGGGTGACCATTTTCACATATCGGGACTCCTCCGTGCCTCGGAAAGCACGTTAAGCCGTTGGTCCCGGCTGTCATTTGTGGATCTATGACAGTCGTTACGAGTCGTCAGAAGCCCGAAAGTCTGACAACCAGTCTTACCAAGGGGTATCGTATTACCCAGTTACTGGGTTGTGGAGGTCAGATAGGCAGTCGCTCCATGTAAAATACTGGTGTTCAGCTGCATCCGGTTAGACTGGAAGCCGACCCCAACATTGTTGGGAAAAGGCTAGGCAGATTGATAAAATATTTTGAATCTACTGTTTTGTAGAAAAACTAGTTTTTCTGCACGTTTGGGGCCAAGTTGGTTGCATTTTTTAAACTGAGCTTTCTGGTGTGATTAATTAAAGTTTAACAAGCTAACTTATAATGGGGAATTAATTATTATTGGTTGCCCACCATTCATATGGGTTTATTTCTTTAACTTCATTGTTTTTTTCTCGAAAATAGTTTACTGTTACGAAAACTTTTTACAAAAAAAAAAAACAACTGACTTCCAAAAAAAACACAAAAAAAGTGAAAAATTACTTTAATTTCGGAAGTCGGAGGCAAAAAACGGAAATTGAAAAGCAAAGACACCGACTTCCGAAATTAAAGTAAATTTTCACTTTTTTTGTGTTTTTTTGGAAGTCGGTTGTTTTTTTTTTGTAAAAAGTTTTTATTTTTCACTTTTTAGTTGTGGTACCTACCCCACACAAATCCGAATACCACTAGCTGCTATGTAAATAACAGTGAAGGAGTCAAACAGGATATCGTCTAGATAAACTAAGTGGGAAAAATACGTAATATTGAAGCTAACTCAAAAATTACGCAAGCAAAGTTAATAAAATTTATATGGGATCACCTCGGAAGCATGACCTACCAACCAAAAAAAGAATCATCAAAATCGATTCATAATTGGCGGAGTAATCGCGTAACAAATACACAAAAAAAAAAACATACGAATTGAGAACCTCCTCCTTTTTGAAGAAGTCGGTTAAAAATAGTTTTTCTGTACAATGGTACCCACTGATAAGGCGCGTCGTGAATCTTCGTTCGCACAGAAAAGAAAGTATGGCCCCGAAGATTAACGAAAGAATGCTTAACTAGAATGCCTAACTCACAATCAACCTTAAATCACTACTATAAGGTTCATAATACACTGCAGCTGTTAGTTCCGTCTCACTCGCAAGTATGGCGGCTGACTAACATGCCACGCGCGCTAAACATGGCGGCAGCTGCCGACCAATAGCGGTGCAGGGACAAGAAGCGCGGGGCGTGGAGCGTGCCGATTGGTCAATCGCATTTCCCGCGCTTTGAAAATTAATCTTCTGCGCAGGTACATCGGTAAGTCATATCATTAGGGTACTACTGTACTGGGTTGACTACCCGCCTGTTCTCGTAGCGGGCGCTAGTTGTTGCGGTATCTTCGCTTCAAGCTGCTCATATCGCTTCATAGCGCGCTGTAGCTCGCGGTTCAATTCCTGCAAGTAAATGTATGTAACAAAATAAGTTTGTAATTAATTTTAATCTTAAAACAGTAAAAAGGTGAAAAATAACTTTAATTTCGGATGTCGGTGTCTTTACTTTTCAATTTTCGTTTTTTGCCACCGACTTTTATCAGTTTTTTGTGTTTTTTTTGGAAGTCGTTTTTTTGTAAAAAGTTTTTATTTTTCCCTTTTTAGTTGTGGTATGTACCTACCCCACACAAATTCGAATACCACTTCCTGCTATGTAAATAACAGTGAAGGAGTAAATAATGAAATCGTCTAGCTAAACTAAGTGGGAAAAATACGTAATATTGAAGCTAACTCAAAAACAACGCAAGCAAAGTTAATAAAATTTACATGGGACCACCTCTGAAGCATGACCTACCAAACAAAAAAAGAATCATGAAAATCGATTCATAATTGGCGGAGTAATCGCGTAACAAACACAAAAAAAAACACAGACGAATTGAGAACCCCTCCTTTTTGTAGAAGTCGGTTAAAAATAAGTTGCAATTCGTATTGAAGAAACAGTCTTGATTCGAATGCGTTCGAAATAAATAAACGACCCCCGACCGCATCAATGATTGGTGCTACTGTGGCGGCATCTACAACTCTACACGCGAACTTCGCATTTAAGCCCTGAAGTCACACAAATCCTGCATCGCGCAAGCAGAGTTTACCGCGCGACAAGTATACATACGACTTTATATACGATTTCCCGACATCAGTTGTTGGGCAGTAGACACGACACCCGTTTGGTCGGAGGATCCTCCCTTTTCTATAGCGGATGAGTGAACTGAAAAACCTGTAAACTCTGTTTCTCATCTCATACCTCTAACCTAACGCTTCGGGAGTATTACGTCCAGCTTAACTTTAATACTATTATTTTTGTGTGATACTCCCTGGCCGCGCCACAGTGGAAATTTAAAAATATATGTTTCTAGATAATTTGTACGTATAGTACATTTAATGTACTATACGGAACGTGTAATGAAAATAATTATACCTCAACGAATAATGAAATATAATGAAGTTTATGTGGCGCGGCTGGGGAGTATACTCCCTGGCCGCGCCACCACGGTTCTTGTAAACTATTAGGCGCACCTGGACATCATAGTATACGTACTCCTCCATGATGAAATGATAGCCTTGCGAATGTGGCGTACCGTGCCCAGGTACGCCTAATAACTCTTTGTGGCGCGGCCAGGGAGCATACTCCCTGGCCGCGCCACAAAGAGTTATTAGGCCACATACGCAAGGCTATCATTTCTAAAGTAATTAAATTTCCGAATCTCTCTATAGCGTACGGAGGAGTACGTATTGCGTACATTTATTTAGTGTTTACTATATTCGGGTGCGCCTAGTAGTTATCAAGATCCATGGTGGCGCGGCCAGGGAGTATACTCCCCAGCCGCGCTACATAAACTTCATTATATTTCATTATTCGTTGAGGTACAATTATTTTCATTACACGTTCCGTTATCTAGAAATATGTCTTTTTAATTTTCCACTGTGGCGCGGCCAGGGAGTATCACACTGATTTTTCTGTGTTTTCGCCCTGCGTTTGAATGCCTCTCTCAAAAAAATAATGGTATTTTTTACGACGAATTTGTGTCGATTATAAGAAAAGATACCTTTATGGCACTAGTATGTTTCTTCTTGAGCACACCGTTCTCTCCTTTCTCCCACTCCAGCTTCTTGTTCGCTTCTGATATTTCTTCTGTTAACTCTGCCACCTGTAGGAATAATATAACAAGAATTAGCATAATTAACTGGAATAGGCCCATGGGAGGAGCCCGTGGCTAAATAATAACAGCCACACGGGTCGATCCATCAGGTTAAGCTACGCTTGCCGGGTTCGCGGATGGGTGAACATCTTTACTTATCGAAACAACTCCGTTACTCGGGAAGCACGTTAAGCCGTTGGTCCCGGCAGTCATTCGTGGATCTTTGACAGTCGTTACGGATCGTCAGAAGCCCGAAATCCCGACATTAGCCCCGAAAAAATATTTTACTCGTAAGGCACTTTTTGTCTCTGTTCTTTGAACTTTAGGTAGATTAGCTCCCCTTTTCCGATCACTGGTTATAATCAAGTAAAAGATATACCTTTCTAGCCAGCACTCTATTCTCCTTATTCCTCCTGTCGGTCTCCTCGGCTAAGGCGGCAAGTAGTCGCGTACACTCTCCTTCTAGCGTGACTATTCGTTCCCGCAGCGATGCGTTGTCAGCGCCTAGTGCCCGCGCCTATAATGTGGAGTTACAAATTAATGTCATCGGTAGGATGATCATGGGATGAGTGCTATTGACATTTTTACTGTTATCACTACATATTATAAAATCCTCCGCCGCGCCTGTCTGTCTGTCTGTTCGTGATAAACTCAAAAACAACTGCACTGATTTTTATGCTGTTTTCACCAATGGATAGAGTGGTTCTGGAGGAAGGTTTTAGTATATAATAACCGACAACCACGCCGGCGATCAGCTAAAATGATTTTCTGGGCATCGGCTAAAATTATTTTTTGTCTGTTAGTGTATTTTAAATACGAAATCCACATTTTCGATTAATGTGTTTGGTCATAAATATTTTCTCTGTTTTGCCTGTTTTACCAAAGAGTATTCGTGGAGGTCAGATGACCCCAACATAGATGGGAAAGGCTAGGCAGATTATGGTGGTATAATGTGACAATAGAGACAGACCTATACAAGTTCAAATAAAATTGGCTAGCGGAACTTCACAAATGTTCTGAACTCTGACATACCTCAGCCTCGTGCCGGCTGGCGGCCGCGCTGACGGCCACGTGGCCGGCCGTGAGGCGCGCCGCGTGCTCCAGCGCGGCGGCCTCGCTGAACTCTGACATACCTCAGCCTCGTGCCGGCTGGCGGCCGCGCTGACGGCCACGTGGCCGGCCGTGAGGCGCGCCGCGTGCTCCAGCGCGGCGGCCTCGCTGAACTCTGACATACCTCAGCCTCGTGCCGGCTGGCGGCCGCGCTGACGGCCACGTGGCCGGCCGTGAGGCGCGCCGCGTGCTCCAGCGCGGCGGCCTCGCTGAACTCTGACATACCTCAGCCTCGTGCCGGCTGGCGGCCGCGCTGACGGCCACGTGGCCGGCCGTGAGGCGCGCCGCGTGCTCCAGCGCGGCGGCCTCGCTGAACTCTGACATACCTCAGCCTCGTGCCGGCTGGCGGCCGCGCTGACGGCCACGTGGCCGGCCGTGAGGCGCGCCGCGTGCTCCAGCGCGGCGGCCTCGCTGAACTCTGACATACCTCAGCCTCGTGCCGGCTGGCGGCCGCGCTGACGGCCACGTGGCCGGCCGTGAGGCGCGCCGCGTGCTCCAGCGCGGCGGCCTCGCTGAACTCTGACATACCTCAGCCTCGTGCCGGCTGGCGGCCGCGCTGACGGCCACGTGGCCGGCCGTGAGGCGCGCCGCGTGCTCCAGCGCGGCGGCCTCGCTGAACTCTGACATACCTCAGCCTCGTGCCGGCTGGCGGCCGCGCTGACGGCCACGTGGCCGGCCGTGAGGCGCGCCGCGTGCTCCAGCGCGGCGGCCTCGCTGAACTCTGACATACCTCAGCCTCGTGCCGGCTGGCGGCCGCGCTGACGGCCACGTGGCCGGCCGTGAGGCGCGCCGCGTGCTCCAGCGCGGCGGCCTCGCTGAACTCTGACATACCTCAGCCTCGTGCCGGCTGGCGGCCGCGCTGACGGCCACGTGGCCGGCCGTGAGGCGCGCCGCGTGCTCCAGCGCGGCGGCCTCGCGCCGGCCGCACGTCTCGGCCACCGCACGCTCGGCTGACAATGCTTCCTCTGCTTGTGACGCTCGCTCTGTTTCTCTGTTGGAATAGAGAAATTTGAAGTGCCAATTTGACAAAAGTAAGATCGGAATTTATATTAATAATAACATTTTAATACTTATATACATTTTTAAACTATATTTTGATAACAAGCACATAAGAATAATAAATACAATTATAAATATGAATTTAACTCAAATAATAAACAATAATATTAATAAAAATTAAATGTGTAATCAACCAACTTATGTGATAATATGAAAATAATATGTTTAAATTGTTCTATATATTTATGGTAAAATAAATTAAAGTAATAAAAACTAAAACCCAACTACGACTAAAAAGGTATAAACAAGACACCACAGACAGACAAATTAAAAATCCGGAGTCACACGTGTTAGGGCATAAATCGAACAGATTACGTGTGACTCCGGATTTTTAATTTGTCTGTCTGTGGTGTCTTGTTTATACCTTTTTAGTCGTAGTTGGGTTTTAGTTTTTATTACTTTAATTTATTTTGGGGTTATAATATATATATATATATATATATTGTGCTCATTAAACCCTTTCATTTGATACCTAACATGGTACGATTAAACAATTTTTTTTTAAAGTTCCTGACCTTATGTCCTCTAGAGGGCGCAATTTTTTCTTCCAACGATACCTCACTTGTCAAATTGTGATGAGTGGTTTAGAAGATATGAGGGAACCGATGAACATACATACATACATACATACCGGTCAAAATTATAACCCTCCTTTTTTCTTCGCCGTAGTCGGGTAATAAAGGCTTTTTCATTTTATTTTACCTTTTTAAGCTTGGAATTTGAACTTGTTTATGGACCATGTCATGATTTCATGAAATAGTCATTCAATGCACTTATATGAACTTAGAGAGTTGTATTGCTGATTCTAATGTTTATAATTCTGTAAATCCATATTTGTTACGGTCGCGAATCATATTTAGATCAACATACAACCTGATATTGACCTGCAAATTGCAAAAAACTTAAGAAAATTTGAATTTCGCGGGTTAACCTGAAGCTTTTACCTCAAAGAATACGTACCTCTGTAACTGCGCACTGAGAGTGTCCGCGAGCGCTGCTTTAGCCCTCAATGCTGCTAACTCCGCCGCCTCCTCTTCCAGACGAAGATTACTCTCCTTTAGATGTTCCACCTAACGATTACTAAACAGATTAGATTTTGAAATGAGATTCTTATAGGGCCAGCGCACATCTTGTGAGGCGCAGCGCGGCGCATTTATCATACACACGCCTCCCCCACCGCCCCCACTCCCGGTACGCCCCTTTCGGCCCCATCGGCCATCCGTTCTGCGAGCAATGTGCCCTGCCCACTGCCACTTCAGTTTGGAAATACTTGGGGGTATGTCGGTTACCACTGCCAAACAAATATCGACCTTGCACTGTTTGAAATAAAGTTGAGAATAAACAAACTTCCATTAGCGAGAAGAGCTCGTGGCTAAGTAATAACAGCCGCACGGGTCGATCCATCAGGTTAAGCTACGCTTGCCGGGGTTGGTCTGTGGATTGGTGACCATCTTTACATACCAAGACTCCTTCAGGCCTCGGAAAGCACGTTAAGCTGTTTGTCCCGGCTGTCGTTCATGGATCTTTGACAGTCGTTACAGGTCGTAAGAAGACCGAAAGTCTGACAACCAGTCTTACCCAGGGGTATCGTATTGCCCAGTTACTGGTTTGTGGAGGTCATATAGGCAGTCGCTCTATGTAAAATACTGGTATTCAGCTGCATCCGGTTAGACTGGAAGCCGACACCAACATAATTGGGAAAAGTCTGGGAAGATTGATTAGCTCGAGAGTGTATCTAAGTGGAAAAAGGTGCGAGTCTCAGGTTATTTTATTTATTTTGCGCTTTATTTTAAGATATGCAATGTTTATATTTGTTTGACAGTGATAACTGCGTCGCACTGCGTCTCGTCAGATGTGCGCCAGCCCTTAGTCAGAAATACGCAAGATTAGATTTTGAAATGAGATTATGATTATGATTAGACAAGTATTTCTGACTAAATATGCAAGTATGTCGCATTTTTAAATTTTTCGGGTTTAACCCGAAGTTTGCCAAACGGAATCCTATTACTAAGCCTCTGCTGTCTGTCCGTCTGACTATCAGCGGCTGTATCTCATGAACTGTAATAGGTAGACCATTGAAATGTTCACAGATAGTGTATTTCTATTGCCGCTATAAAAAAGAATTAAAAAAAAAAATTAAAAGGGGTCGGTCCCCTTACAAAAAAAAAACGTGTTTTTAACCGACTTCTTCAAAAAGGAGGAGGTTCTCAATTCTCAATTTTGATGATTCTTTTTTTGTTTGGTAGGTCATGCTTCCGAGGTGGTCCCATATAAATTTTATTAACTTTGCTTGCGTAATTTTTGAGTTAGCTTCAATATTACGTATTTTTCCCACTTAGTTTATGTAGACGATATCCTGTTTGACTCCTTCACTGTTACTTACATAGCAGGTAGTGGTATTCGGATTTGTGTGTCGAAGTCGGTGGCAAAAAACGGAAATTGAAAAGCAAAGACACCGACTTCCGAAATTAAAGTTATTTTTCACTTTTTTAGTGCTTTTTTTGGAAGTCGGTCGTTTTTTTTTTGTAAAAAGTTTTTATTTTATTTATTCTCGAGTAATTAAAAAACAAATTAAGTGTTAAATATTGTTCGGTGGTAGGAAACCCTTCGTTCTTCGTCGTTCTTTTCTTTGTCTTACCTCGGCGGTAGAGCGAGCGAGAGCGGCGCTAGCAGTGTCTCTCTCCCGCGTGCAGCTATCCAGTTGCTGTGTGCTAGATGTTAGTCGTCGTTCTAATTCATCTCGTTCGTGACGACACAATATCAATGTTGCTTGTATTTCTTTTAGTTCCGCTTCTGTTAACAAAATCATAATACAATCGTGTCAAAATATTTTATTTCACACTAGCCACGCCCTACGGTTTCAACCGCATTAGTCTCGATGCCGTGGGCATAACGGGATAAAAAGTATCCTATTTCCTAACTCAGGTCATGGTCTACCCCTGTGCCAAATTTCATCCAAATCCGTCCAGCCGTTTTAGCGTGAAAGCGTAACAAATATACAAAAAATCTAATCTTTACTCTTTATATCATAACTAGCTTCCGCCCGCGGCTTCGCCCGCGTCGTATGTCGATAAAAAGTAGCCTATGTCCTTCCCCGGGATGCCATCTACCTCCTTGCCAAATTTTATCGAAATCCGTTCAGTGGTTTAGGCGTGAAAAGGTAACATACAGACAGAACCGCAAGTCGAGTTTGTGGAAACCATTTTTGGATTCACGGATCCGTTTGCGAAATATTAAGCTTTAAAGTGCTAATTTTTAGAGTCAAGTGTCCCCCAGCTCAAAGGCAAGTAGATAACGGACTTACCCAGTTGCTTGGCTCTAGCGGAGTCGGTAGCGCTAGCAGTAGCGGTTTCCTTTGCCGCTTCTAATTCAGTAACCTGCTGAGTAAGTTTCTCTGCGCGCTCTGAAGCGTCCTGTGAAAAAATAGATATTTATGCTACAAGTGCGGAAACTAGATGATTTCATCCTCCTTACTTTGTAAAGTATTGTATTACTTTAATTATTGTGAATGTGAGGACTATGGGGATTTTTATTTTGTTTTTATATTTTTTTCGTTCTCAGTTAGTTTTATCGATGGTCTGGCAATTTGAAACTTTATGCGGCCAACCCAAATGTCCTTTCTTTGGTATTGTTCGTCGAGTCGTTGAGCTCCTTAAGCTCTGAGTTGAGCTCCTCAGTTACTGACAAATGCTTGCACTGACTGGACAGGTCCACTCAAATCTGTGTGGTTCTTTCCTCAAAAGACCATTTCAGACTCTAATCTCTACATGGTCCTCATATTATGGCCTGACCAAGATTATGTCTGGACTTTAAAAGAGACTGTGACCTCTGAGTTTGTTTCGGCCTTTCTTCTCAGAGTAGTCAGATAGGAAACGCCGACCTCATCTAGCTTATTTTTATTATTTTTTTAATGTGACGTGTAAAAGTGATTTCAATATCCTATTTACAGAAAAACAATTTCATTTCATCATCGGAAATCATCTTACCCACGTGTATCATACTACGTTTTACTATGCATTGTGCGAGGAAATTAAAATAAATATATTGAAAAATTAATGAGTACATTGATCGAAATCAAAATCTAGAGTAGGTAATATAACGCGTTTAATGCAGTATTCGTTTTATTGCTAAGGAACTTCGTTCCCGACGGGAGTCGACCGCACGACCTCGTCCCTTCACAGCTTCACACGTATGATTTCAAACAAAAACAACGTCGGGATGACGAAGGAATTAAAAAAAAAAACTGTAATGTAAAAAGCACTAGTGCGAAAAAGTGGCACTTTGCGCACAATTTGGCTGATTTGAAAACGCTCTTTTCGAGCACATGCATTGCATTAAATATTAAAAATAATAACACACACAGCCGGTAAAAAATATTTTCAAATAGTCGTTATTTTTGCTCTTAAACGCACCGTGTACAGATGGGTATGTATTAAATAAAATATCGGTTATTACCTTATAAGCATCCATTTCAACACGCAGCTTACTCTGTGTCCATTTCAGGCGTCCGTCAAGTTCGCGCAATTCTTCACGAAACTTCGTCAGTTCGCGCTCGCTGTTCATTAGTTCATGACACTGTACAAGCAGAAATAATACTTATGCCGTATAATTAAATGCTATATTTTCTTGCGGAAAATAGTAGAAGAGATTAAATAAGGCTTTGTATAAAAGTACTGAAATCGTGAAAAAAAAACTGCTAACATAAATGTAGGGAACAGCTGAATATTTTTTCGCGATATCACGGTTGGTCCCATAGAGTAAGTTGTTCATAATGATGAGTAGAATGAGGATGCCCGTGGAAAAAATTCCCCGTTTATGTGATACGCCTAACCGACCGCCCATTGTGTCACCCTATGTTAAATTTATATCTGTATTTTTTATAGTGTACATAATAAAGAGTATTCTATTCTAAGTTCACTTTAATAAAAACCGTTTTAAACCGACTTCAAAAAGGAGGAGGTTCTCAATTCGGCTGTACGTTTTTTTTTGTGTATTTTTGAAGCGCGATTACTCCGCTAATCATAAATTAATTTTGATGATCCATCACAAATTCACAACTAAAAAGTGAAAAATAAAAACTTTTTACAAAAAAAGAAAACTAACGACTTCCAAATAAAAAACAGCTTGGTCATTCACATTTTGGACGTTTTACTAGCAAGTCGTTTTGCCACTCTAGACATTGTCACCTACAATAAAATTTCCCCTATGTTTTTAAAATAGTAACGGTGGAGTTTCTTGCCCATTCTTCTCCATACGAAAACTACCTTCTGGAAGAGGCAACTAGAATCAGTTCTATTTCTTTCATTGTTGTTGACGTTCAAAACTGTCTATAATGTGCCTATTTGAAATAAATTATTTGACTTTGACTTTGACCTGAAGACCTTCTGATTGAAATAAATTTTTTGACTTTGACCTGAAGACCTTCTGATTGAAATAAATTATTTGACTTTGACTTTGACCTTCAGATTCAGAGCGAAAAAAATTACAAGGCTTGACATACCTTATCATCATACAACTGACAAATCCTCTGCTTCTCAGCATGTGCCGACCTAAGCTTGCCGTTCAAGAGTTCCACCTCCATCTGGGCAGCCTTCTCCGTCCTGGCTGCATTCTCAGCTGCCCGCTTAGCCTCAATAGCAGCACATTCAACGCTTGCGTACCGCATCACTGCTGCATCCTTTTCACGTTCTGCATGGTCTACACGTTTGCCCATCTGTGGGTTAAGGTTTGTGTAAAGAGGTTATGAGGATGGTATAGGTAAAGAGGAAAAATGGTGTAAGTACAAAGTGTAAAAAAAAACAATGTACGATACTAATGGGGTACCCCATTCGAACATTAAGGTATTGCAATAAAATTGACAAAAATTAAATAAAAAATCTTATTATTAGGTATCTTAACTATCCTTACTAATATTATAAATACGAAAGTAACTCTGTGTCTGTCTGTCGCGCTTTCACGCCAAAACTACTGAACCGATTTAAATGAAATTTGGTACACAAATAGTCTAGAGCTTGAGAAAGGACAAAGGCTACTTTATATCGACATACCACGCGGGCGAAGCCGCGGGCGGAAGCTAGTAATATTATAAATGCGAAAGTGTGTTTGTTATGCTTTCACGCTAAAACGGCTGAACAACTTTGGATGAAATTTGGCACATGGGTAGACCATGACCTGGAATAGGACATACGCTACATTTCATCCCGATATTCCCACGGTATCGAGACTTGCGCGGGTGAAACCGCGGGGCGCAGCTAGTATTGTATATATGGGCTTCATTAGCTGCCGGCGAGCACAAATATTTTTATGTAGAACTAGGTGTTGCCCGGGATTTCGTCTGCAATCCAGGATGAAAAGTTATCCTATGTCCTCCAGGTCATGGTCTACCCATGTGCCAAATTTCATCCAAATCCGTTCAGCCGTTTTAGCGTGAAAGCGTAACAAACAAACAAAATCACTTTCGCATTGATAATATGAGTTAGGATGCAGCTCTATTAGGTACACAAGCGCAGACCTCCATTCTATAATGTTTATACTGATAACTTATAGAGATAGCATTAGACTCTTCATAGTTGATAAAACAAACATTTCAAATAAAAAGTTACAAGATAATGTTTATGGCAGATAATCCTATAAGATAATTCAACAATAAAAGATAGTTGTTGACTCATAAATTATTGTTTTTTTACCACTATCAGCTATTTGTCTTTGGCCCTTTTCAGGGTTCCATACCTCAAAAGGAAAAAACGGAACCCTTATAAGATCACTCGTGTGTCTGTCTGTCTATCCGTCGGTCACAGCCATGGTCGAACTGGGCTGGAAGGGCCCGGGTGGCTCCCCACAGGCCTGGGGCCCGGGATGGGATACTGGTAGATGGGATACTACCGGAAAATATTTTTTTTGCTTTTGCTGGGTTGGCCTCTGCTCAGTTAGTCAACTATTTTTGTGTTTCTCTAGTATGTATGAACTATCTACTGTTCCTTCCTACCGCCAGCCCCTCGGGGGGCCCGCGCAGGCTAGGGCCCGGCTGGCAAACGCCACCTCGACTATTTGGCCAGTCCGACCCTGGTGATAGCCGATTTGCTCCGAATCCAATATTATATATATCTATGACCCAAACACGGATGTGTAACGAAAATAAATGAATTTTGAATAAGGGGTCACTTCAGGCGGGCAAATTAGAAAAAAAAAAAGTTTTGCAAACTGTACCGTGTGACATATCAAATGAAAGGTCTTATTGCGAGGATCTCAATTTTTTTTTTTTCATAATTTTAGAATAAATACTTTTAAAGATATTTAAGAATATTGATGAAAATTTACCAATCCCCCTTATCTCTGAAAAATCGAGCCTAATGAAAAAAATACAGAAAATAATTCTATACTAATAGATTACAGGAAAACCTATAAGAAGTCTATGGTCTTTGTTCTTGGGATAAATTCATCCCAACTGAGGAACTCTTCATTGTGCGTGGTCCGACACACTTGGCCGTTTTTTTTTGTTATTATGTGGCCCACAATAGTTTTTAATGTAATATATCAATAATAACACCAGTTTATTACTGTCCCACAGTAGAACAAAGGCCTCTTCTCATATAGTAAAGGCATGAGCATTGATCAACACACTTTCTTAAGGCGGATTGGCGAATTATAATATATATTTTCAACACACTTGCTCGAAAAGTGGGTCTTATTGAAACGCTTTTAGGTTCATAATGCAGTGTATTAAGAACGTGTGCTTTTTAACTTTATAGTACCGTACTAGTGCGGTAATGTACGTCACAGATAACTACTAGTCGAAGTGGTTTGTAAAAAGGTCGTATGAAACGCGTGTGCATTGATCATTACACTCTTGGCTAACTTATTGAATAATATAATACCGCCTCAAGTGTAATGTCCAATACTACACACTTGTATCACAATGTACTATTATAAGTCTAAGTTTCCTCATGATTTTTTCCTTCACCAATGATCAATGTCAGTGCCATAATAGTTTAAATGTTAATTTAATTTATTTATTTATTCGTTTTATTTGTTAATTTTGATGTAAAATCCTACACAAAAGAACTGGTCTGCATTAGCAAAACAGCATGCAAAAGGTAAGGACAGCGCTAGCCCTGCAATAAGATACTACATAGATAGAAAGACACGCACCATATCCAATTTAACCTCAAACTCTTTAAAAGTCTGATCTTTTTGCTGCAGCTCATCGGACTGCTGTTTGACTCTATCCCTCAAAGACACATTCTCCTTTCTCTGCTCAGCCAGTACCCGTTCCAACGTTTCTATTTGAAACCGCAATACATCCCTTTTGGTGTCATAAGGCTCCAAACTTTCCAAATCCATCGATTTTGTTATCGCTACTTCTGCATTCGAATTTGGAATTAATTCTTGGTGGTCGGTTGTTTCTTGCTTCTCAGGGACCTCAATTTTTTGTTCTGTATTCTCATCCTCAAATATGTCATTCATAACTTTACCATTGGGCAGATTTTTGGCATTTTTAACTGGTTTTTGTGTGTATGCTGTTCTATGAGTGTAAGCACTTTTTAAACTACCGCTTACAGAGGAAAATATCCCATGAACATTTTTTACTATGCTACCGATATCTTGTGATAGCAATTCTTTTGGTATTCTTGTGTATTTTGGATCGATATGTGCTACGTTTTCTGGTATTTTCTGTACCGCACTAGCTTTTGATTTCTGGGTGGCGAATTGTGAGAGAATCTTGTCAGCATTTAATTCTTTATCACTAGAATTTAAACTAGCATTTTCATTTGGTTTGATATAAGATATGTTTGAAATATTTTCAGCACTTTTGCTGAACGGTGATTTACAGATGATATTGTTTTCAGTTAACTTATTTTCGTTCAAGCTTACGGTCGAGGTAGTGAGAGGCCTATTCATATTATTATAGTCTGTTTGTTTATAATCAGTAATTTCAACATTTTGCTCATTTTTTCCTTTTGTATCACTTACATTCATACTCTCTATACAATTTATGATCAATTCTTTGGCTAAATCTATATCAGTTTTTTGTGGAAATTCGAAGCTTAAATTATCAGTAACTCCATCCTCAGACCCTGGACTGGACAAACTACTTTCATTCGAAAGGCTGTCTGTTGACGATCCATTGCGAAAAACATCGCTAATTGTATTTTTTATCGGGGATACTTCGGAATCAGAGGCTGGGAACGCGGCAGAACACGAATCTAACGTGTCCAGCCCGGAATCACAAATAGTTTCCACCATTGATCCATTTTCTTGAGTTTCTTTCACTTTTAGACTGACGTCAACAGACTCAATATGGATCCCGTTTTCTTCCAATTCCGTCGACATTATTGGTTAAAACACTTTTTATTTATCATCTGATTTATTTAATTTTATAATCATGAACAAATAAGCCATGAAGAAACTAAAACTGTTATTTTTTTAATAAAAATAAACATCAGCAGTGTTTGACGTTCCTTGTTGATTGTGGGTGGCCAGTTCTGCAATTTTTTTTTTTAGAAAGATATTAAATGTTGCAAATTATAAATTAGCTAAAACATCATAGGTATATCAGTTATTCTTCGTTATTCATGCAAATAATAAATGTTAGCAAAAACAATAATTATTCTAAAAAAAGTACTTCTGTTTTTTTTTATTCCACATTTTTTTTTTTTTTTTTTTAATAATTTTTTATTCATGACCATAGATACAAGTCTTTCAGTCGTATACATAGATGTTTGTAACTTAGGTGTAAAAAATTAAAATAGGATACAAAGACGCCACATGTTCACATCACATCAATATTTTGCATTATCAACTTACCCTTTCGGGTTGCGTGATACATCTCAGTGAGTTATCGTTTAAACATACTAACTATTACAATTAATAACTAACATACATATATGATTACAAAATAAATTAAATTTTTTCTACCGTATTACAGATATATTTATACAAGACACTAAAATATTTCTTATTTTTTAATAATTCCTGAACACTGCGGGGAACACTTTGTTGACGTTCACTAACACTTTCGATGTCACTGTCATTTATTTCATTCAATTCAGTAACTAAAATTAACCGTTGAATATTAAAACTTGAACAATTTATGATAATATGATCTAAATCAGCATCTTCTGCTCCACAATGATGACATCTGCTATTGTTAAATATACGCATCCTATTCAGGTGAGCTGGAGTTTGGCAATGTCCCAATCTCATGCGTGATATAATAGTTATAAATTTTCTTGTGATGTATTTGTTGAAGTCATGATACCAAGGTTTATTCTGTATTATATTTTGTATTGCAGCATACCATCTGCCTTTCGATTGTAGTGTTATGTCCCAATACTCTTTCCACAACTGTATATTACGTTGTTTAAACAGGCTGTAGTAATCGGTGAAGGGCACCTTCAGCAAGTCGGATCGATCTTCATCATGATCTGAACGGGCCGCAGTGTCAGCTACTTCATTACCACGAATGCCACTGTGCGAAGGTACCCATACTAATTCTACTTGAATAAATTTATCTAATAGTTTTTGGATTCTATGTCTAATATTATAAATAATATAATTTAATTTAAATGAAATATTTACATTATGTAGCACAGACAAAACGCTTTTAGAATCTGTAACTATTAAAATATTATGTACATTATTTACAAGACTATTTACATGTTGTAGTGCACAATCAATTGCATAGCATTCTGCAGTGAAAATGCTACACACCCTGTTTAATTTAATACATTTAGTGAAGTCTAACTGTGGATCATAGAAAGCTGCATTTACATTATGATCTGTTTTAGATCCATCTGTGTATATAACATAATGTTCTGGTCTATTGTCTTTAAACTGTAAAAAATCAAATTTATTGTGCACCGCGTCTAAATATATTGCAAAGCTGTTAATAATACCATTATAAGGAATTTTGTATATAGGCCAAATATCATTTTTAACAATATCTTTTGAATTATTATTTACATGTTCAAATATTGTTGGCATTTCAGGTAGAGTTCCACCAACCAAAGAAGAAGCAGAGATGGCATTGGAAGCAATTGACTGTGAGATTTCAGGATGTATTTTTAGTTTCTTAAGTAAAGGATTATCATTTAATGCCAAGACTTTTAATAAAAATCTCTCAGCCAACAACAACCTTCGTAATGTCAAGGGAGGTATACATGTCTCAATTTCTAATGAATTAATAGGTGTGGAGCGCATAGCACCACAAATAAGTCTCAATCCCATATTTTGAATTACATCTAATTTTCGTAATAAGGTGCTATTGGCATTCATATAAGCTAAACTGCTGTAATCAAAATGGCTTCTCACTATACTTTTGTACAGCATACTCATAACTTTGGGGTCAGATCCCCAAAAACTTCCTGCTAAATGTCTCAATAGATTAATACCATTCAGCGCTTTGTTACTTATGTGTTTAATATGTTCATCAAACTTTAATTTATTATCAATAATGACGCCGAGGAATTTATGTTGCTTACCCACAGGAATTTCTACATTATTGTATGAAATTTTAACATTGCTAAGAGTATTTACATTTTTACTGATAACTAAAACTGAACTCTTTTCTGGACTTATTTCTAATTTAAGTTTACTATGGTAATAATTGTATAATTGAGACATAGCCTTATTGATATTAGCCATTGCTATATCTATGTTTTGATTTATGCTGTACAAAAGCAAGTCATCTGCAAATTGCAGGATTTTTACATCTGGTACATCTACATATTTTAATATTTCAGAAGTATACAAGTTATAAAGTAAAGGAGACAAAGTTGCCCCTTGCATTGTGCCTTTGTTGACAGTCCTAGGTCCATGCAATTTATTATTATATTTAACAAATACAGTTCTATTGTTTAAAAAAGAATAAAGCCATTTTAGGATATGACCAGGTATACCAATATCGTGAGATACTTGAATGAGTTCTTCTATATTTACATTGTCAAAAGCACCTTTTACATCTAAAAACACGCAGATTGCATTACAGTGACTTAATTTAACCTGTCTTATATCTGATAATAAAGATACAAGGCTTTCAGAGCAACTTTTACCTTTTCTAAAGCCAAACTGAATAGAAGGAATTAAGCTTTGTGATTCAACAAAATAATCTAATCTTAACTTCAACATATTTTCAAAGAGTTTACCCAAACAAGATGATAAGGAAATAGGCCTATATGAAGAAGCATTATTTACAGGTTTATTAGGTTTTAGAATTGGAATGACACACTGTGTTTTCCAAGACTCAGGTATTGCTAATTCATCCCATAGTTTATTATAAATACTAAGTAATGTTGTTTTTGCATTTATATGTAATTTTTTTATTAACATGTAAGGTATGTCGTCCAATCCCGGTGTAGTATCTTTCCTACTGTGTAAAGATGTTTTCAACTCCTCTATAGTGAAATTGTTCTTGAGAAATTCATTAACTTTATTTTCGGTAGCGTTTTCGAACAAATACTCAAGCCTATTGTCATCTATTTCAGTAGAATCTGCTAAGTTATCTAAAAAACTTGGAACCCATTCATCATTGATATTTTTGTTTCGATTAGTTCCAATTTTTTTAAATTTTTTAATGTATCCCCATATCCTAGAAACTGGAGTTAACCTATTGAAGCTACTACATAATTTTTTCCAAGAAGACGAATTTTCTTCCTTCAGAATTCTTTTCTTTTTTGCATCTAGCTTTTTATACCTTATCCAGTTTTCAATGTTGGGTTGAGAAAAATAATACTTTAATGCATCTTTTGATTTTTCGACAGCATCACTACATTTTGTATTCCACCATGGTACTGGTTTTTTTATAGCTGTGTTTGCACTTAATTTTCGTTTTGGAATTGTTTTATTCCTTAAATCATTTAATGTTTCTATAAAATTATTATAAGCATTGATAGGGGAATCATTTGTTAAGTCCAAGTGGGAAAAACAAGTTTCTGATAGACTATAATATTCGTCCCAATCTGCCTTACTATAAATATATTTTTCTTGATCCACAGGAGATGACGTGTCATACATACATGGTTGAATGTTGATCTCAAGTAAGGTTGGAAGATGATAGCTACCCATGGGATCGTCATGAACATACCAGTTACATAAATGAGCTATTGAAGAGCTAACAAGGGCAAGATCTATCGCTGAAGCTTGTCTATTAGGATAAGGAACAGTTGTTGGTGATCCATCATTCAAAATACATAAGTCAAATTCATCAATTATATTATATAAACATCTACCTCTATTATTATCACTATGGCATCCAAAGGCTATGTTATGAGCGTTAAAATCACCCATAACTATACAAGGTTTTGGTATGTTATTGATTAAGTCCTTTAACTTTGCTGAGTCAAACCTGATACTTGGAGGACTGTATATACAAAGTATTGCCATTGCTCCAAATTGTGCTTCTATAGTGATACATAAGTTTTGAATAGATTCTGAGAAGTGTGTATTAACTATTTTGTACTTTAAACGATGGTTCACCAAAATGGCTACTCCATTATGAGAATTTATGGAATTTTTGTGAATTAAATTATATGTGGGAAAGTGTGGGATTATAGAATTAGATTTTAGCCAAGTCTCATTGAGAAGACAGATATCTATATTTTTTTCCATTAATAGATTTTGTAATAGGCTCTTTTTACTCTGTAAACTCTGTATATTAAACTGTAAAATATTTAGATAATTGTCCATTAAATTAAATTTGATAAAAATATATCTTTTATTTTCTTATGTGTGAGTGGTCCATCAGAGTCACTCTTGTTTCCTAATGCAACCAACGATTTAACAATTGCGTTGATTATAATATCATTATTTGCTACTTGTTTAATATCTAAAATATCATTAGTTTTAGCCTTATCAGTTACCTTGGGTAAAGCAGGGAAAGATTTATCATTAAATGTAAGGGATGGTTTCACAACAGTGGCATACGGTTGCTGCTGAAATTTGGCCTTTTTCTCTTCAATTTTTTGTTTTTTAATGGGACAGTCTCGTGAAATGGCAAGATGATTACCTGCGCAGTTGATGCATGTGATCTCTTCGACATCGCATTCTTTGTAGGAGTGACGACCAGCACAAGAAGAGCAGTGTTGCTCGCCTCTGCAAGTCTTAGCAGAATGGTTAAATTTAAGGCACTTATAACACTGCAATAATGGTGGTATGTATGCTTTCACCTCGTATCTAAATAGTTTTATATAAGCATATTGCGGTAAAGATGTTGATGCAAAGGTGACAGCAACTGTATTGAGAGGCACTAAATTTCCCTCTACTTTACGCATGAATCTTTTAATTGAAATTACTTCAGAGTCGCACACAATATTTTTATATATTTCCTCATTGGAGAGTTCTTTGGGCACAAACCTCAGTACACCAATCCTTTCTGTTAAGTACGATGGTATAAAGGCTTTAAACTTATTTTTCCATAAGAAGTCTTCCATCTTTAGAAAATTGTTGGCTGCAGCCGCCTTTCTGAATGTTATTCCTATTTTATGCGCATTTAATCTATGCACTCCTAAGACTCCTTGAACATTATCTGATATTAAGTTGGTGAGCATGATAGGATTTTTATTCCCTACCTTCTCCTGTTCTGTTGACTCGACGTATACTACATACTCAGAATTTGTGTTTTCTATGAACAGTCTTTTATAATTTGGTTTAGTAAAAATGTTATACTTATTAATTGACTCAGTATTTCTTCGAGTATTACTGTACTTTCTTTTCTTCTTTTCTGCCACGTCTGGCGGCTCCTCACCGCCACTGGTGACACTCATGGTTGTTGGAGGTCTTACCAGATATTATTTATATGGTATTTCTGTACAATTTTATAATAATTAAACTTTTTGCGAAATCAAAATTACCGCCTTGTTTGACTTCCCGCCAAAAAGTCTTTTATTCCACAGAATTCTCAATATTGCTACAAATAAAATGTTTTTAGTAGAATGTGAATTTACTACCAAGTTCGTTACAAAGAGGTACAACAAAGAAAAATGTAAATGTTTACATCAAAATGATACTTGAATTCAGAATACACCTCCATTTATAACTAACAGTGAAGAAATGTAACTCAAGCTCAAAAACGGTCACATGTAAATAATATGTAAGACGCAGAGTCGAATCACGATCCTCGCATCTCTGGAGCGCTGCCCCCATGATCTTATCGCGACCAATCACATTCGAACATTGACGAAATAGTGTGGCGAAAGAGCGAGAGAACAAAGCGAAAGAGTGTGGGCCCAAAAATCGAAACGATAAACCATAATTATGTATAAGATTTATGTAGCTCTCGTACTCACGGATGATTGTTTTATTTCGCACTGCTCAACCCAGAGTTGAAAATCCAGTGCGCCATACATACTCAAATATTTGTTCGCGTTCAGCATTTGTTCAATTAAATAATTTAAGAATAGAAAAAGAAAAAAACAAATACACTACTAATAAAATTGCTTTTATCATCGTAATTTTCAGAGAAAATGAGAAAATTTCATCAACCGGAAGTGCTTCATTGATTTTTAGAATGGTAGTTAATTCTACCGATGCTACTGGCAACATTAGAAGAAAACGTCATGTCATTTCCATTTCGTTCGCCAAAGAAATTGAAACGGAAAAGTAGGTCGTCAGTATTGATTTTTGCAATATTCGACAAACAAAAGACGCAGCTCTCCCCTGTTCAACGCAACAAACTACATGTATTCCTGAAAGCGGCGCCTGAATTCAAGAAAAATGCCCGTGAGTACCACGTTATCATGTGATTTCCGGAATTTGATATGGATTCCTATTGGAACTCCGATCTCATCGATTTTGAATATTTTTTAGTATTGACAAATTTATCCTCGTTCCTTTTCCTAAATTAGTTTCATCTATTCGTATTTTGGTTCAATCGTGCTAGTTGGGATGGTGAGTCATAATATTTCAATTCGTGTCAGGGTCATTTCAACTTCAACTCGAGTGGTATATCTAGGTACCTACGAAATTACGCATTGGCCGTTTCGTAATGTAGGTATTCTGCCATCTGCTTTGTACTTTTAATTTATGACTGTTTGAATTTTCCATAGGTTTGTAGAGAAAACTTTTCTGAACTCTTTTTTAGGTACCTATATTTTGACACGCACGGCAACGAACATGGTTACTGCCCGCGTTTTGTCGATTCGTTATTTTTAGACGCCCGCGTCACCCACTTCCTTTTTTTTTTACCTACTTGTTTAGCCATGAAATAACAAAAATAGGTAGGTAAAATTCTTTTATTTTAATTCATCATACATCTAACAATTAAGACGTACCTAACGATACCTCGTATGTTAAAATCCATCAAGCCGTATAAGCTACAGAGCGTGCCAAAGAAATAGACATACATACATACATACTCTCAAAAAACATTACCCTGCTTCTGAGGCAGTCGGGTAAATATTCAAATTTTGCCCACAACTGTTTGCAATCCAGGATGAAAAGTAGCCTATAGCCTATGTCCTTCACGTCATGGTCTACCCCTGTGCCAAATTTAATCCACATCCGTTAGGCCGTTTTAGCATGAAAGCTTAACAAACAAACTCACTTTTGCATTTATAATATTACTAGCTTCCGCCCGAGGCTTCGCCCGCGTGGTGTGTCGAATAAAAGTAGCCTGTGTCCTTACCCGGGATGCCATCTCCTTGCCAAATTTTATTGAAATCTGTTCAGTGGTGGTAGTGTAAAAGAGTACCAAACAAACTCACTATCGCATTTATAATATTAGTTAGGATATTACAATAAAAAAAAAAACATTTAAAAATATAAAAAATATATTTATATTATTTAGGGCGAATTCGACCAAACTTTTATCCCTAGTATAAGTCTAAATCAGCGAATAAATAATAAGTTTTTGACAGATTTTCTATACAGAAACTGTCAGATGTCAATTTTATTCCCCCAATAAAAGTTATCTGGCTTTGGTTAAATCGGCCCTTTATAAGCTTAGTCAGTACCTAAATCCCAACACAAATAAGTTAGGAATTGGTTAAATAAGTGAGTTTGATATCAGTAGGTTTAACACTTATGATCAGCGACTGTTTCACTTAAATGTTTGACGTTTGAATGTCACTTAACTTTAAGCAACATTTATAAATAAACCTCTATATATAAGTGTAAATATTTTTCTGACTTTGACAAATGTACTATGAATCACTATGTATTTTGATTAAAGGGATGAATCAATTGCATGCAGCTGAAATGAGAATGCTAAGAGGGATGTGTGGTCTTATGCAAATGGATATAATAAGAAATTAATTCTAACTTTTCAAAAACTACTGCACCGATTTTCATGCTGTTTTCACCAATGGATAGAGTGGTTCTCGAGGAAGGTTTTAGTAGATATATAATTTGTCAAATGGGTGAAGCTGCGGGCATTAGCTAGTTAGTTATAATTACCCGACTACGGCGAAGGAAAAGGAGGGTTATGATTTTGACCGGTATGTATGTATGTATGTTCATCTGTTCCCTCATATTTTCCAAACCACTCATCACAATTTGACAAGTGAGGTATCGTTGGAAGCGTCTTGATTGTCCGCTGGCTATGTGACGTCACATTAAATTAAAAATGGCACCCTCTAGAGGACATAAAGTCAGGAACTAAACAATTTTTTTTGTTAAATCGTACCATGTTGGGTATCAAATGAAAGGGCTTAATGAGCACATTTCAAATATATAATATAACACCAAAAAAATAAAAAAACAAAAAGTAATAAAAACTAAAACCCAACTACAATTAAAAAGGTATAAACAAGACACCACAGACAGACAAATTAAAAATCCGGAGTCACACGTAATCTGTTCGATTTATGCCTAACACGTGTGACTCCGGATTTTTAATTTGTCTGTCTGTGGTGTCTTGTTTATACCTTTTTAGTCGTAGTTGGGTTTTAGTTTTTATTACTTTTTTTTTTTTTCTGTTGGTTTTGTTAGTCCTTTCGAATCTATTCCAATCTAAGTTATTTCGTTAATTTATGTCATTCATTCCGCCATCTTCTCCAAGTCGGAACCTTGGATGGCTTCTGTCAGAACTACGTCAGTAACCAACTAAGGCCCGGCGCACATTAGCGGCACGGCACGGCAAGGGATGTTTATGCGACGAATAAAAATGTACCTTAACCGTATGACAATAAAATTGAAAATTCAATGGTGATGCTTTAGGTCACAACATGCCTAAGGATCGTTGCCGTTGATATTTCAACTTTACTGTCATACTATTAAGGTACATTTCTATTCGTCGCATAAAAATGCCTTGCCGTGCTGTGCCGTTAATGTGCGCCGGGCCTAACTGTCATCACAATAACTACAGTGTGCACAGCCGAAGACAAACATCAAGTAGATACTTGCACAATTCAAAAGAAAAAAACATCAACCTTGAAAACATTTGAATATTTTATTGTATTTGTGTGCATATTATTATCTCGTCATCGCATGCGCAGTTTCTTAACAAGAAAATAATAACTGCAGCATCGATAAAAAAAACTGCATTCAGACGCAAAGAGGAATAAAAAACTAATGCGTCTTTGCCATTAAGTAACCTTACCGAGTTTATTTCTTGGTCCTTTTAGTCGTAATAGTTCCAGACCGCTCGGCTAAGTAATAACAGCCGCAGAGGTCGATCCATCAGGTTAAGCAACGCTTGCCGGGTTGGTCCATGGATGGGTGACCATCTTTACATACAGAGACTCCTACGTGCCTCAAAAAGCATGTTAAACCGTTGGTCCCGGCTGTCATATGTGGATCTTTGACAGTCGTTACGGGTCGTCAGAAGCCCGAAAGTCTCCTTCTCCATACGAAAACTACCGTTTGGAAGAGGCAACTAGAATCTCTCATTTTTTTTTGTAAATTTTTGACGTTTCAAAAGTGCCTTTTAAGTGCCTAATTGACATAAATGATTTGACTTTGAGTCTCACAACCAGTCTTACCAAGGGGTATCGTATTGCCCAGTAACTGGGTTGTGGAGGTCAGATAGACAGTCGCTCCATGTAAAATAGTGTATTCAGTTGCATCCGGTTAGACTAGAAATCAACTCCAACATACATAGTTAGGAAAAAGCAGGGAGATGATGACTTCACCTAAGTTTCATGTGGCAAGCCGATAATCTTAAGAGGAAATAGGGTCGGTCTTTTCTCCATACAAAAAGTCATAATTCGAGGTTCGGTTCTCGTCTATTTCCTCCTCCAATATTGGACCAATTTGAAAGATATTTTATAAATTGAATAAGAATGATATTTACTGTGCCCCTAATTTTCTTTTTCATTAATAGTTGTCAAATTTGTACAATAGGTCTCTGATGACAGCGCTCTAAACAGGAATTTTGAGCATTTTCTAAGGGTTCTATCACCAATACTGAAAACATAGGGGCATAGAACTAGTTGATATTTATTTTAATGTAAAATCATTGCTCTAAGGTCATAAACCAGAGAGAAAACAGGCGAGAGCGTTTGTATGGAGAGGGGACCGACCCTATTTCCTCTTTAAGACTCGGGGATGTATGTAACTGTTTTTTTTCTAAACAGGCGCTTCTTTTGTACCACAGGACGCGGAGCTAGCACCTCCCACCGTCGAGAATGTACGGGTGGTCGTGCGCGTCCGTCCGATGGACCAGCGAGAGAAGCTGGACGGGTCCTACAGCTGCGTCTCCGTCGACGGACAGAACAATACTGTAGCCGTGACTAAGAATAACGTGACTGCAGCCGAGCCACCCAGGGTGTACGCATACGATGCGGTCTTCGACAGCAATACTAGCCAGGTATGTTTTTTTTTTGGTCCTCGGCTCAAATTCACTTTTTATCTCGCTCGCACCATACTACTCGCGGCCTGAGTGAGAGCGAGACGGAGTGGGGTGCTGGCGGCTCCAAGCCTCGAATAGTTTAGGGAATTTTCTTTTTACGGTGTAAATAACTGTAGTAAAAAAATAATTAAAAACATAAGATTGCTTTATAGTTAGTTCATAATATGCAAAGTTTTGTGATGTAATGGAGTATAGTTGCGGTTTCAACATTTTTTCATCCTTGTAAATCTAGAATTTGCAGTTTTAACCCGAGCAGAATTAAAAAAAAAAAGTAAACATACCTAACCTACTAATAAATATATGAATCATGGTATTTAAATAAAAAAATAACAATAAAATATATAAATAAATAGTTATTAATATTAAATGAGATAAATAAGCCAAAGGTTTTTTTTTTACAAAACCCTAAATTAAAAACATTACCAATTTTAAATAAGATTCTTGGTATTTAAAAAAATTACAATAAAATAACGACATAAATAATTATTAATATTAAATGAGACAAATACGATACCTACAAAACAATTATTTACCTACATTGTATCATTTACAAGCCAGCATGGCGTCATTTCACTTTAGGCAAGAAATAAAAGAATGTCCCTTCCTCTATCTAACATTAGCTTTATAATAATGACGTCAGCTCTATTCCCGTCGATGAGTAACTAAGTGATAGATGTTACTTTGTTTCTATCCGGAAAAGGAAATAGGAATCTTCCATTATTTTCCTTGTGTAGGAAAATTGCGGGGCTTTTCCAGTCTGTAAATGTTATATGATTTTATTTCTATAAATACAAACAATATCACACGCCACACTATTAAAAAAAAAAAACTTAAACGTATCTGAGCTTCTACTCTTAGAAGAAGGACCAAAAACAAACTCGGAAGTCTCAATCCAGACATAATCTTTGTCTGCCAGGGTTGCGGGAATGTCCGAAAGGGATACCGGGACCCTGGCAACAGGCAACTGAAGTAACACGGGTGGGTTTTAGTCAGTAAAAGTCTGACACGCTCTTCCGGTCCGCCCAGAGCGGGAGAAGACATTTGATGATTTCCCACCCACAAAAAAAAAGACAATCTTGTTCCACACGCGCCTCAAAGAGATGTCAGCACACCTGACGGGGTCCGTTAGGACCGATGCCTGCCAGGTTTGCAGGAAAGTCCGAAAGGGATAACTACCGGGACCCGGGCAACAGGCAACTGAACTGAACAAAAAAAGGATGCCATTTAATTCATGGGCATCCCCTTAAGGGGTCATTACTGATTCTAATGATTATAAATTCTGTAAATCCATGTTAGTTACGGTCACGAATCATATTTTAATCAACATACAACCTGATACTGACCTGCAAATTGCAAAAAGGTTAAAAAAAAAATGGATTCGCGGGCTACATTAACGCACATCCCCCTTAAGGACCCCTATTAGTGTGTACGGCTTAACCTAACCTACCTGAAACTTTTTGAAAGGCCTACACTGTCCTCCCATAACTATTAACACTGTAATTCGACAATATTGTAACAGATAATTTTATTGGCTGTTACAATATTGTCGAATTAATTTTTTAAATGATTTTTTTAAAAGAGTAACAGTGGAGTTTCTTGCCGGCTCTTCTCCATAGCAAACGACCAATCGGAACCGCGCATCTAGCTTCTGACGTTTCATAAGTGCCCATGTAGGCTTATGTGAAATAAAATATTTTGATTTGATTTTGGAAAGACAGACAAACAAATCGATAAGCCGTGCGAAGTAAGGGGCGGGTCGCTAGTTCAGTAATAAAACAGAATTTGTATAAAACTGGCTGATAATTCAACCGGAACTTAGAACGGTAGTGAAATAAACCAACACTGTCGTCATTGTTGTGTGATAATTAATTCTCAAGGCTGGTTGTTTTATACTATAATTAGTAGTACTCTTTAGTACTGGTCTAAACAGCTGTTCATGAAACGTATTTCCACTAATTATTTTCGTACTCTGTTTGAGTACGAAAATTATTAGTGGAAATACGTTTGACGAACACACGGCTACACATCGAGAGCTACATTTCCAGTTTCAGCTGACCTCGTTTTGTACGGAAATTCTATACAATGCGAGATCAGCATAAACTGGAAATGTACAACAGTATTTTAGGAGCTACTGTTTCTCTCCGTCCATTCCAATTTCATTGCATTTTAGTACCCTAAGTAACTTTCTAGGGGCTGATATTTCAATCGTCTGAAAACTTAATTAGAAAAATATTTTAACAGTTGATTGCTGTCCTAAGGAGCAAACAACCATTTTAAAGGCGAGAGTGTTTCTTTGAATCCCTCGCTGCGCTCTGGATTCAAACTGTACTTCACTCGAGATTAAAATAGTGTTGCTCCCAAGGTAGACACTACTTTTTATCACCCTCTATGAGAAAATAAATAAGTTCAACTTATGAATAAGAGTAGTATTTTTCTTTAATTTGGCTCGCTCGCTGTTTTCTTTATCATACAGCCTGTTACTTCATACAATGTTCATGATTGATCTCTTTGGTGATTGGAACATTCCTAATTCAAATCACTTTTAGTCCCTAGGGATTAAAGAGCTATTTTAGTCCCTGTTAACGAGGAATAAGATGTGATAAGAAAGTTTTTCTACACTAAAACAGTCAAACGTCCATATTACTCTTCGAATAAAAGATGTCTGACTATGGAAAAAAATTACTAACCCCCTCCCGCTGCAATTTTTATCGTACACTATAGTATTCTATAACGTGAATATCTCATGCAACGGGGTGGTGAAGCTCCCGGGGCGGGTACCGCGAAACTAGGCCACGAGCCACGACCCGAGCCCGAACGCCACATAAAAATCCGAGTGCTGCCGATCAACGTGCAACCTGTTACCAGTCCTATTGCGCTCTTAACCCTAGTCGCACCGCGAGCTCGTCGGGAGCGCTTCCGACAAAATAATATAGAATAATACCGTATATATTCCTGTGTGTTTTAGTTTCTACTTTTAGTATTTCAGTGATTTTTAACGTGTTTTTAACAAGAAGAGAAGAATTTTGATAATTTCGTGGGTCTAGTCCATCTTTCGACTTGACTGGCGCTGTTTATCGCCTCAGTCTTGTCGAATGGTGGGTTAAATCTGTGTTTTAACATCACAAAAGAAGAATCGACGCAAGAAGATGAAGAAGACTTCTTTGTTTGTAATATTTTAACCGTGTTTTTTTTTTGAAGACGTTTCTGTGGAATATATAAAATGGAATATATCGAATATATCGCGTTTAGAACAGTTTGAGATGGTTAAAAACCGAAATATTCTTGAGAAACGTGTTATTAGCTCAATATATTTGCATGAATTTTTGTTTTGTGTAACAAGAAGTTTATTCATAAGTGTTTGTATTTAGGTCATTCTTGAAAGAATCTTTTGTAGTCCCCTCTCTTGTGGAATATTATGCCGCACGTGTCGCGTCCTAGTTTTTTTATGAGTTGACCTACTTAACCAATCATTGATTTCCAATATTCCACCACCAAGAGACGGCTTTGAAGTGCTTTTACGAATGACAATTATTGTTAGGTTTTACTTCGAAGTATGATGGATAGAAGACTGAACAACAAAATAATCTATCCTATAAAAAGAATAAAAACTAAATTCGGGTTACAGTTTCAACACCATCGCGTTCTTCCTTCACGCCAATTTTCATTTTACTCTGTCAACATAGCAATAGTTTAGGAAAACTAAAATAGAATGAAAACGTAACCCGAATGATGTTGTAACGTTTCTTACAGTTCTGGAATATATCAGAGCTCTGTCTGTGACGTAACATTCTTAATGCATCTTGTAGTACGTCGCGCGTAGACTTTCGTCTGTTTATACCGCGCTGGCCGTATTAGAAGACGTTAAGAAATATAATGTAGTGCATCGGGGAGTTGATGGCATCGGCTGGATGAAGACCTGAAGATTTGTGTCTTTAAATTTTATTTTTCTTTGTCTTCCAATTTTATTATGTAAACTGTTTGGATTGATATACAGCTGCGTTCTGTTGTGAATACAAACAGCACATTATTATAGTAATTTACAATCTTTTTATAGTAAACAAAGCTTTTTAATTACAGTAATTAGGTCATATTTCCTTTGTATGTTTTATTTTTAGATGTGTTCCTGTGTTATGCCAATAATGTATGATTCTCGGGCTGAAGGACCAGCACCACCAATGCTCAACAGAACTCTTGCTTCTGTGAGAATGAATGCACTTTTCTTTTGTAGATTGCAGTCGAGATGCTGATTGATATCTTTTCCTATCTTTTATCTGTAAGCAGAGGTGAGCAGAGCTGTTTTTCTGTTACTTAGTATAATTAGATAGGTAGGATTTATGTAGAAAATTACTTGACTGGTGACAGGTTGCACGGCGATCGTCATATTCTTCATTATAAAATCACATCATTTATTAGTTTGCAAACATAAATGTTTTTATTATAGTCCTCCTCTTTAATGAATGTCCTTTTTCATCAAACTTTATGTCTTACGCAAGTAAGGGGTGAATTTAGTTTACTTTAAATTTTACACCTCCACTTCTGACGACCTAAAAAATTCTACTGATGTCGCGATTGGCGTGGCCGCCTCCTGCACGCGTAGTATGACCACCGTAGCAACGGGTTTTGTCGACGGGAGAATAGACAATGACAGATAAACAATCACAATCTGTCATTTTGTCTATTCTCTCGGGTTTTATTGACGGAAGAATATACAAAATGGACAGATAAACAATCCTAATCTGACATTTTGTCTATTCTCCCGTCGATAAAACCGGTTTCTACGGTAGTCGTGATACACGTGCTGGGGCCTGGGCCCTTCAAAATTTACCATCGACTCGAACAGAAGACTTTAAATTTTAGGACCATAACATTTTCCTCGTCACTTCTTGCTTGTGGAAAAAGTCCGCCATTTTGTATGAGATCAAAAATACCGTTTTTTTCACTCCATATCAATGTTTAATCGTGTAATCATGTACTAGGTTGAATTCAAAGAACCGTTTATACGTAGGTAGGTTTCATAGTTTCATATTATGCATGACGTAGGATTCAAATCGCCACTGCATTGCAAATAGTAATATTTTAGTTATTATAAAGAACTAGTCGTCTCAGAAATACTATGGGGTCAGCTTCCAGTTGGACCAGATGCGAATGAATTCATACAAAAGTGCTTATAATATTCACAGGGGTGAAACTTCATTCATAGTCGAAAACTCGAATAAATTATTACATTCACTAAGTAAAGAACTTCCCAAAAGATCAACTATGGGTAAGTCGTCTAATGTCTAAATTATAATACTTTAACTTAATTACCCTGTCAATCAAAATGACCAAATTATCTGGTACTGCGTCTTTGCGTTTTTTGGTCCTAAGTTGCGCAAGCAATTATCAACCCTAAAATAATTACATGACAATCTGGTCACTAGTTTATCAATATAATCATTTTTGGTCCTACGTTCCGCAAGCAATTATCAACCCTAAAATAATTACATGACAATCTGGTCACTAGTTTATCAATATAATCATTTTTGGTCCTAAGTTCCGCAAGCAATTATCAACCCTAAAATAATTACATGACAATCTGGTCACTGGTTTATCCATATAATCATTTTTGGTCCTAAGTTCCGCAAGCAATTTTTTTTCCTAGCCTTCTCCCACTCCTGGGCAAAGGCCTCCCTCCACTCCTTCCATCTTTCCCGAGTCAGCGCGTCCTCTTTCCAGTTTTGATGGAACCTATCCAACTCGTCCCGCCATCTCGTACGTGGTCTGCCGCAACCCCGTCTCACTGTCTCAGGGCACCAGTTCTGTGCTATTTGGGCCCACAGTTTGTCCGGCATGCGGCAGACGTGTCCTGCCCAGTCCCATTTAAGTTGGGCAGCCTTTTGAGCGACGTCAGCTATCTTTGTTTTTCGCAAGCAATTATCAACCCTAAAATAATTACATGACAATCTGGTCACTAGTTTATCAACATAATATTCATATAGATATATTGGAATACTTAATATTCGAAAAAATATATAAACGCGTCGACTTGAGAACATACGCCTTTTTTTTCATCGTTTAAAAATGCATAGAAACAAAATATTGTACATAGTCAGTTCATTTAATCATTGCATATCGAGCGAAACCCGAGATTGAACGAAACGCGACACTGCGGACTATGCTGCGTTTAGTTATTTTATTAAGTACTTACACGTTCGCGTTTAAACGTGTTTGATAATAATTTGTTGTTACATTATTTAATTGTAGCGGATGTATGTCGTTTTTGGTAGGGAGATGTTTGAACTGTGGTTTTAAAAGTCAAGTAAAAACGTTTAAAACAAGGTCATCATAGACAGACAAATTAAAAATCTGGAGTCACACGTAATCAGAGGCCCTAGACAAAGTGACATTCTATAAGCGATAACGATGATGGAAAAGGCAAAAATCACAAATCTATAGGACTGACTATCGAAAAGCTTATGTTGAAAGTCGTTGTAGAAAAAAAAACGTTTTTTGTAAAAAGTTATAATTTTTCACTTTTTAGTTGTGGTACCTACCCCACACAAATTCCAATACCTGCTATGTAAATAATAGTGACGGAGTCAAACAATATATCGTCGACATACAATAAGTGGGAAAAAATACGTAATATGGAAGCTAACTCAAAAACTACGCAAGCAAAGTTAATAAAATTTATATGGGACCACCTCTGAAGCATGACCTACCAAACAAAAAAAGAATCATCATAATTGGCGGAGCAATCGAGTGTTACATACAAAAAAATAAAAATAAAACATACACACGAATTGAGAACCTCCTCCTTTTTGAAGAAGTCGGTTAAAAACTAAATGCTTTCGAAGCGATTTTCACTTCTCTAGGCTCTCTGTATGATTTATTATTATTATATATATCTTTATTTCAGACACGTCCATACTTTTATACAAATAAAACGTAATCAGGTAGGGGGTTGGTAGGGTTGTTAGTAGAACACATAAAATTACAAATAAACAGGATGTTAGTAATTTGTTAGTACAAAATCAAGATCAGTAGGTATATTACAGTCTATTTCGTATTACTGAGTAAGTGAACACTCGCCCAGTAAACAGTAAACGGACCGTTTATTTTGCACGCTAACGTTCTGAGGACAGTGTTTGTGCTACCACGGACCCTGCTCATCATCGATGCGTTTCTTTTCTTAATGATAGAGAAGAAATCATCGATGGGAGCTCCCGCGAACATTTTAGGTTTATTTTATGCCCTAAAGGCTCGTGCAAACAGACGCGATATCGCGGGCGCGACAGGCAGCGGTACCTTTTTTTAATTTTTCCGTCTGTGATGTCTTGCCTTGTTTAAACCTTTTTAGTTGACTATTAGTCGTAATTGGATTTTAGTTTTATAATGGCCTATTATACTTACTCTTTTTAACCGACTTCTTCAAAAAGGAGGAGGTTCTCAATTCGTCTGTATGTTTTTTTTTTTTTTTTGTATGTTTGTTACGCGATTACTCCGCCAATTATGAATCGATTTTGATGATTTTTTTTTGTTTGGTAGGTTATGCTTCCGAGGTGGTCCCATATAAATTTTATTAACTTGTAATTTTTGAGTTAGCTTCAATATTACGTATTTTGCCCACTTAGTTTATCTAGACGATATCCTGTGTGACTCCTTCACTGTTATTTACATAGCAGGTAGTGGTATTCGGATTGGTGTGGGGTAGGTATCACAACTAAAAAGTGTAAAATAAAAACTTTTTACAAAAAAAAAACAACCGACTTCACTTTTTTTGTGATTTTTTTTGGAAGTCGGTTGTTTTTTTTTTGTGAAAAGTTTTTATTGAGCGTATTAAATTCGTCGATGTGTCCAAGAGTCTAAACATCAGTTATCTATTTTCATTGGAACAAAGAGCTAATTGTTACGTACATAGAAGTCCGTTACTGATTAGTGACTCGTTGTAATAAAACACACCTTATCACATTTGACACACTGAAATGACAACAATTTGTACGCGTCATCATAAAACAATGTTCTGGAAAGTATTGTCAAACGGTTGGAACGAAAAAAAAAATATATTGGTGCCGATTCTCTTGTCACAAAATTCTCTAAACTAAACTAAAAATCACTAAAATTTAGTTTAGTCCTGGCAAACGATCAAAATCATTCTGAAATAGACTTTAAGTGACGCAACTTAACTATAATTTAGTTTGACAGCACTAAGATGGCACTGAGATTAGTTTAGTGAAAATGCTATTCTGAATTTGACGATTTAAACTAAAATTTTGTCCTATATCTAAAATCCTCTAACTAAATCTGACTATATTTAATCGCGATTAAAAATGTGTGGAATAAAATTAGATGTCATGAACTAAAATTCAAACCAACACCTCGACTTCAGTTACAAAAAACAGTACTGTATTTTTTTATTTTCTTTTGCTTATATCTCGAAAACGGTGTGTCCTATCGCAAAAATAATGAAACTTCGACCCCCTTAATGGAACCCTTAAACCCCTAATTCTCAACATGTTGGTTTTTTTTTTTCCGTTATTTTCCATACAAAAACTGAAAAATTCCATTAAAAACACGTCGAGGCTGCCGTGCATGCGCGCCTCTGGCTCTAAAAAAAGTACCAAGTGGAGGCGAGCGGTTGTCAAATTCGATTATAGTTGTGTCAAAATAAGTTTTAAATTTAAAGAATTTATTTGGCAGAATAGCTCCAAGATTCCCATAGTTAAAAGTAAGGAATTTTAGTGATAGTTTAGTTAGTTTAGTTCGGTGTACAAGAGAATCGGCACCACTGTAATTATTTGCAGCGCCCTAAGGCCACAGTAAAGAAAAAATCACGCATTTCGTACTTGTGTTAAGAGCGTTTATTCTGAAAGTGGGTAACGTCGCAAAAAGATGTCAAATAGTTAGCTGTTTGGATTAATTTGCCAATATTACTGTATGGAACTAGGAAATATGTTTAACTAGTGGACTAAAATATTGAAAATAATATCGCAACACCGAATATTTCATTTTATTTGTAAAAAAAAAAAGGTAAAACCGGTTACAACTTAAACAGTGTTATAATTACATCATTATTAATATTCTAGTAAGTTAGTTAGCGATATTTCATAGTTCCATACCATACAGTAAGATTGCCAAAATAATCATAACAGGTAAATATTTGACAGATATTTGCGACTTTGCCAACTTTTAGAATCAACGCTCTTAAACCAGAATACCCGATATTTTTAATTCATATTCTTTATGGTACACACGGCTACACATCAAGCTATACATTTCCAGTATAAGCTGACCTCACCTTGCACGGAAATCCTATGCAATGCGATAGCTAAAACTGGAAATATATAGCTTGATGTGTAGCCGTGTGTACACTCTAGTTTAAAACTACCCTCAGATTATTGATAAATGTAATTCATTATCAATTAAAAGCCTCCAAGCGCCTGAACAAAGAAAATCGCGATTAAAATCCACGCATTTCCAAATCCGATTCCAATCCGTACACAAACTAAACTTTTCTTCGTCCTAGTCGGGTAAAAATACATCCACGACCAGACGGTAGGTATTTGGTACTCTCCGCCCCCTAGGACCAACATACATACAGTCCGGTACAGTCGCGTTACTCCGTAGCGTACCATGCAGTGGATCAATAGCGCAGCGAGGAGTGCGCGTGCGCGCGGCCCCACTGCCCTATTTAGACAACGCGCCCTTGCCACACCTAGAAGGCTTCGAATATATTCAATTAGTTTATTGGTATATCTAATTGGATTTTTTGAGGATACCTATAGGTTTTTTTTTTAACTGAAGCGAATGGGGTTTTTTTTTTCAATATACCGTCAAATAAATATAAATAGACAAAAATAAAATTAAAAATGTTTTTGTTTTCTACATAACGATAGACTATTTAATACTAATAAGTAAAAAAAACACAATGTTATCATTTTTTTATAATGTACCTTCATTCTTACTCGATGGTTTGTTTGTGAAGGAAGGAATGAGGACAATCAATCTGCCTAGCCTTTTCCCAACCATGCTGGGGTCAGCTTCCAGTCTAACCGGATGCAACTGAATACCACTATTTTACATGGAGCGACTGCCTATCTGACCTCCACAACCCAGATAGACAGATACTCCTTGGTAAGACTGGTTGTCAGACTCTCTGGCTTCTGACGACTACTAACGACTGTCAAAGAACCACGAATGACAGCCGGGAACAACGGCTTAGACTGGAAGCCGGGGTGGGCTTCCAGTCTAACCGGATGCACCTGAATACCAGTACCAATACATAGTTGGGTAAAACCTAGGCAGATTTACTAATATTATAAAGAGAGAGAGAGAGCGAATTTTGTGATCTTGTTTATATGTGGAGGGTAATCTCGGGAACCACGGTAAGCTTTTAAAAGGTAAATAATTCCAGATGGACATAGGCTATGTATGATGACTGGTAATTAGCGACCACGTAACTTCACTCATCATTATGATCAACTTTTACAATGGGACCAAATCAGAAATCGCGAAAAAAAAACAGCTGTTCCCGACATTTATTTATTTAGGTCCAGCACTGGAACAGCAGATTTTTTTTCGCGATTTCAGGTTTTCAGCAACACGACAATAAAATCAACAGTTGATTATTAGCATATACCAGTTTTGATTAAAAAACCAAACTGGCGGTTTATAGACCAGACCATCCTTTGTGTAGCCCCTCCGTCTCGCAGGATGAAAGCAGCTGATTCTGTTAAACAATGTTTCTTTTATCCAAAACTCTATAGGGCCCTATAGAGTTGTAAATAATCTATAGTTATAGAGCTCTATAGGAACAGTATCCCCTGATATGTTAAACAATGTTTCTTTTATTCAAATCTCTATAGGGCCCTATAGAGTTGTAAATAATCTATAGTTATAGAGTTCTATAGGAACAGTATCCCCTTGTAAAAGTAATCTAGTTCCATAGGACTAAGGGTGTCTGCAGATTGAAGTCGGTAGTGCGTTGTCTCGTTTGTACCCTTTCTTTGGCATTGGAGATGGTTTTATAATAAGTCTGTGAAGAAACTAGTTTCCTGTAGTAGGTATATAATTCAGTGGATTGTGTGAAAGGAGGTGAATAAATGAATACTGGGATAACAAATAGGGGCTTAAAATTTGTATGAAGTTTTGTAATTTTTGCGGATAGAAAAACACATCAGGCGGGCGCACTTGCATTGAAATAAAAAGAAAAGTTATAAAAAAAACCAACTATGACAAAAAGTCAACTAAAAAGATGTTAACAAGACATCACAGACAGACAAATTACAAATCCGGAGTCACACGTTCTAGCCTAAATAAATAAATCGAACAGATTACGTGTGACTCCGGTTTTTTTTTTGTTTTATTATTTTTTGGCGTTATAATATTATATTATATTTTTGAAATGTCCAATGCCTTTTCATTTGATAATAGACAATACAAGGATACTATTTTAAAAAAAAACTGTTCATGACTTTTTTCCTCTAGATGGCGGACGATCAAGACACTTCCAACGATACCTCATTTGTCAAATTATGATGAGTAGTTTAGAAGTTATGAGGGGGAACACATGAACATACATACCGTTCATAATCATAACCCTCCTTTTGCTTCGCCGTAGTCGGGTGAAAACTATAATATTTGATTTTACCATTGAAGTCCTCAAGGGATATGTTACCGCAGCCACTGAATAATTCGTAGCCCTAATTGCTTCTAAGCAATATTGGCTCCATGCACTTTACCTGCGAAGCCTCGAGGTGCCTTGAACAAAGAAACTAGACGAGTACTGCAGTTGTTGTTGAATTATTGACGAGGTGCGGATACTATAAATCGATTTTATTGTTATGTAAGTGTCAGACTTGGGGGCTTAAAACGGTCACTTTAGTAGAATCATAATATGAAAATATTATCAGTCATCGTAAAATGTCACCAACTGACAATTCATAATATGATCTGTGTGTAATTCTTAGTACGAAGTCATTCATATGTTTGACAGTTTTGGAGATTCGTAAAATGGTCCACAAATTATGAATTGCTTTTGTGTACTTATAAAAACTTTTTACAAAAAAAACAACCGACTTCCAAAAAAACACTAAACAAAAAAAAAAACAACCGACTTCCAAAAAAACACTAAAAACGTGAAAAATAACTTCAATTTCGGAAGTCGGTGTCTTTGCTTTTCAATTTTCGTGTTTTGCCACCGACTTCCGAAATTAAAGTTATTTTTCACGTTTTTAGTGTTTTTTTGGAAGTCGGTTGTTTTTTTTTGTAAAAAGTTTTTATTTTTCACTTTTTAGTTGTGGTACCTACCCACACAAATTCAAATACCACTACCTGCCATGTAAATAACAGTGACGGAGTCAAACAATATATCGTCTACTTACACAAAGTGGGAAAAATACGTAATTATTGAAGCTAACTCAAAAACTGCTCAAGCAAAGTTAATAAAATTTATATGGGACCACCTCTGAAGCATGACCTACCAAACAAAAAAAGAATCGTCAAAATCGATTCATAATTGACGGAGTAATCGCGTAACATACACACGACGAATTGAGAACCTCCTCCTTTTTGAAGAAGTCGGTTAAAAATTAGAGGAAATTGCTAATGACAGCTGGGATTCAGGAAATTAACTGCTTTTATAGGAATTGCTAATGTGACCGGTTAAGACCCACTGTGTCCTGTTTACCAAAGTTACAAGTCTACACGTTCACAAGTTACCTAGAATGTTCATTTTTCGTTAAATTCATAGCTCATCTCCATATTCATAATGAGCCATAATTAGCACATAATTTGCACCCCGCGGTTTCACCCTCGTAAGTCTCGATCCCGTGGTAATATCGGGATTAAAGTATCCTATGGCCTATTTCCGGGTCATGGTCTACCCCTGTGCCAAATTTCATCCGTTCAGCCGTTTTAGCGTGAAAGCGTAACTAACAAACAAACTCCCTTTCGCATTTATAATAGGCTTAAGATAATAGTGAAAATATCAGATTAGATCTCGTGATAGGCTTTAGATATACAGCGTGTAAACAAAACCCTGGCCGATCCATGAGGGTGTTGTTAAGAATCATATTTATGCGGTTTTTTTTTTTATAAATGAAAAAAAAAGCGCCGCTTTTTTTTTTCAATCGGGAATTTTACGGGATTTTACATGGGTCGTCGTCGTCTAGCGGGTGTCCACAATTCGTAACATAATTATGACCTCTGAAGAAAATTTGCTAATTTTTAACGAAATTGCGGTAATTTTGGTACTAAAAAATGTGAATTTTAAATTGCTTCAACTTTTTTTTTTTTTTCTTGTAATGTTACTGCAGTTCCTTTTTGCACCTTTCACGACAGGGTGTTTGTTACAAGCTGTATATACATCAAGCCTGGGTTCCCCGAAGGGCCAGGCAGAGGTGTACCTATAGTACACCCACATTTCGCCAGTTATATTAGGTTAGGCCCCACCTATGTAATTGGTGTTTTGTATGGGAAATTTTAAAGAAGTTGCATTTTTCATACTAACATTTTCTTAATTGATATAACAACCATGAACACTAATGTTTTAAAACTTTTATGGACTAATGTTTAAAAACTAAGATAACGTATGCCACTTAGATTAAGCGACAAAAATAAGTTATGGCTAAGTAAAAATAGTGGTATTTCTGCTAACAAAACGAGGAGTAATTTTTAAGGTTTTTTATGTTTAGAAAACTAGTAAAAGTAATAAGGTTTTTTTTACTATTGGTAGTTGTCTATGACGGTCATTATTCGATATAATACCAAGCAATTGAAGAATATTTTAAATCATAGAAGTGACGAGGTTCTCTATTTGTGAGAAAAAAAACGCCAATTTCATAGGTGGGGACCCAATATTTAAGTCCCTTGTAATAGGGGCGAGCCTATACTTTCATTAACTGGGCACTTCCCTTCACTTATTTCAATTACTCTCATAATTCTCTCTTTATTGTTGCCCTCACGAAAACCACTATATTGTGAACAAATTCTTGTAGAAGACAAGTAGGTTATTAGGTCAGCCCTATTGATTTTCAGTTTCCATGTGCTGTATGTACTATGCTGTATACTGAAGTATACAGGGTGTTAGGGTAGACACCGTTATCCTTGAAACTAGTGGTTTGGTGTCATCTATAATATACTTTCTCTATGGGACCAACATTGAAATCGCGAAAAAAAAATCTGCTGTTCCATACATTTGTGTTCACATAAATCGACAAAATGTATGGAACAGCAGATTTTTTTTTTTTTTGCGATTTCAAAGTTGGTCCCATAGAAAAAGTATATTATAGATGACACCAAACCACTAGTTTCAAGGATAACGGTGTCTACCCTAACACCCTGTATACATAACCCTTAGACACCCTTGCGCTGTGGAAACTAGTCCAGGGTCTTAAGATCTCATTTGTTAGTCCGCAGCGCCGCCACATTATCGAAAGGAAATCATTCATTTCAAGGAGATCATGCACCGTCCATACGTTTTTAGGCTATATGTGAAAGTGGCAAACAAAAAAAACCGGCCAAGTGCGAGTCGGACTCGCGCACGAAGGGTTCCTTACCATTATCTATAAAAACGATTCACGATTCACAATTGGCGGAGTAATCGAGTAACAAACAAACACAAAAAAAAAAAAGACATACAGACGAATTGAGAATCTCCTCCTTTTTGAAGAAGTCGGTTAAAAAAGAAAGAGAAACGCGTACTCTTTCGGAATATAGCTTTTTTTTTTGTTTGGCCGGCTTTACTTTCTCGTATAGCCCAAAAATGTATGGACGGTGCATTATTTATTTATTTATGTACACACAGTAAAATACAAAGAGATATGACATAATTATGATATGAGTACAAAGGTACTGCTTATTTCTTAAGAAATTTCTTCCAGCAGACCTGCGAAAGGCGAAATGAGAAAGAAATGTAGACAATAGTGTGTGAGAACAAGAAGAGAAAAACATGATTATGCGAAGTCTTAACTAAAATATTAAATATACCTACACATATACGCAAGAAAATTAATATATACTTAAATAAATACATAAAACTTAAATATATAAACATAAATACACTATAGGTACCTATATAATTATATACTCATAGTTGAGAGGAAAGACAATGCTCTATTTCTTTATCTCCTTTTGATAGAAATTAAGCTTCAAACTCAAACTCAAAGCATTTATTTCAATTAAACCATTTACAGGCACTTTTGAATTGTCAAAGAGTCGGTCAGTTAGTCAGAGAGTTGAAGCTAGTTGCCCATTCCAAAACGTAGATCTCTATGGAGAAGAACGGGCAAGAAACTCCAAGGACACTCTTTTAAAAAATGGATATAGATATTACAAAATCCTGGGTACAGTATTCATGTTGCTTCTATATGTGAGAACAATGTAAAACAAAAAAATAATCAAAAGCAATTCAAAATTTAAGATTAAAAATAAGCTCTGGCAAATAAGAGGTGACCAGTCTCAACTGACGGCTTATAACCACAATGTGTGGTGCCATGTTAATGCGCACGGGTTGTACATTTCGCCAGTTATGTTTAAGTCCCATGCAATAGGGGTCGAGCTTACTGCCATCAACCGAGCACACATCCAGACTCCGGGCGCCTACTGAGAAATTCCTGATGGAAGAACCCCGATAACACTTTGCCCGACCCGGGAATCGAACCCTAGATCTCAGGCTTAGCAGTAATAGCGCTTGCGACCACTGGACCAACGAGAAAGTCTAAGCTATTTGTAATGCCAAGTAAATCTGCATCATAGAAATATTTTGTTTGCAGTCAACCTATCTTTTTAACCGACTGCGACAAAGCCAAAAAACCGGCCAAGTCCGAGTCGGACTCGCGCACGAAGGGTTCCGTACCCATTATCTATAAAAACGGCAAAAAATCACGTTTGTTGTATGGGAGCCCCCTTAAACATGTATTTTATTCAGATTTTTTGTATTTATTGTTATAGCGGCAACAGATTATGTCATCTGTGAAAATTTCAACTGTATAGCTATCACGGTTCATGAGATACAGCCTGGTGACAGACGGACAGACAGACAGCGGAGCCTTAGTAATAGGGTCCCGTTTTACCCTTTGGGTACGGAACCCTAAAAAAAATGAGAAATCGAGAAATCTTATAAAAGAATGAGAATCGGAACTAATATTATAAACGCGAAAGTTTGGAAGTATGGATGGATGGATGTTTGTTACTCTTTCACGTAAAAACTACTGAATGGATTTGGATGAAATTTGGCAAACAGATCGTTTATAACCTGGATTAATACATAGGATACTTTTTATCCCGATATTCCCACGGGATCGAGACTTAGGGCTATATTTCACCGGGACATCATGGCGGCGCAACCAGTCGCTGCTACCAACAAAATGTATACAGAGAGAGTTACTCACCTGGTGTCCGTTTGGTTGCGCAACCAATTTGGCGGCGCGACCAGCTCGCACGCATGCATAGAATGTTACTGACGCGCCGCCACGCTGGTCGCGCCACCACTGAAATGAAATTGTTTATTCTGTAAATAGGACATTGGAATCACTTTTACACGTCATATTAAAAAATATTAAAAATAAGCTAGATGAGGTCGGCGTTTCCTATCTGACTACTCTGAGAAGAAAGGCTGAAACAAACTCAGAGGTCACAGTCTCTTTTAAATTCCAGTCATAATCTTGGTCAAGCCATATGAGGACCATGTAAATTCGAGTCTGAAATGGTCTTTTGAGGAAAGAACCACACAGATTTGAGTGGACCTGTCCAGTCAGTGCAAGCATTTGTCAGTAATGGCAGAGCTCAACTCGGAACTTAAGGAGCTCAACGACTAATTACTATAGCGCTGTATGGTGTCTCACTCACTCGGCCGCCAGTCCGGCCGACTTTTCTTCACCACTGACCGTTTTTCTTAATATTGTGTCTTGTTTCAACAAATCATTTTCACACAAAGTCAGTAAATCATCACAGGTCCTCACGGACATCCTCACATAGCAAAAAAACTTATCCGGATATCTTCTTAGATCGTCCTATATGTTGACGAATTGTCCTTTCTTAGAGCGATCGGCTAAATAAGGATGAACCCACCACTGTTTTTTCAACCGACTTCTTCAAAAAGGAGGAGGTTCTCAATTCGTCTGCATGTTTTTTTTTTTTTTGTATGTTTGTTACGCGATTATTCCGCCAATTATTAATCGATTTTGATGATTCTTTTTTTGTTTGGTAGGTCATGCTTGCGAGGTGGTCCCATATAAATTTTATTAACTTTGCTTGCGTAATTTTTGAGTTAGCTTCAATATTACGTATTTTTCCCGCTTAGTTTATCTAGACGATATCCTGTTTGACTCCTTCACTGTTATCTACATAGCAGGTGAAAGTGAAAAATTACTTTAATTTCGGAAGTCGGTGGCAAAAAACGAAAAATTGAAAAGCAAAGACACCGACTTCCGAAATTAAAGTTATTTTTCACTTTTTATTGTGTTTTTTTTGGAAGTCGGTAAAAAGTTTTTATTTTTCACTTTTTAGTTGTGGTACCTACTCCACACAAATCCGAATACCACTAGCTGATGTAAATAACAGTGAAGGAGTAAATGAAAACATCGTCTAGATAAACTAAGTGGGATAAATTCGTAATATTGAAGCTAACTCAAAAACTACGCAAGCAAAGTTAATAAAATTTATATGGGACCACCTCGGAAGCATGACCTACCATACAAAAAAAGAATCATCAAAATCGATTCATAATTGGCGTAGTAATATGGTAACATACACAAAAAAAAACATACAGACGAATTGAGAACCTCCTACTTTTTGAAGAAGTCGGTTAAAAATTAAATTTACATTTAATAACAAAATATTTTTTAAGTTTTGAATTTTGTAAATTTGTGGAGCAATTGAAAATAGTGATATTGAGTTTTTTCATAAGGATTTTCTCAGTAGCAGCCCGAAGTTTGGATTTGTGCCCGGTTGATGGCAATCGGCTCGCCCCTTTTTATGTAGGACTTAAGGGGGATGCACGTAAGTGCATTGAACGACTATTTCAAATCGTCATTCAATGCACTTACATGAACTTAGAGAGTTGTATTGCTGATTCTAATGATTATAATTCTATAAATCCATATTTGTTACGGTCGCTAATAATATTTAGATCAACATACAACCTGATACTGACCTGCAAATTGCAAAAAACTTAAGAAAATTTGAATTTCACGGGCTACCCTAGCGCATCCACCTCCACCTTAAAACATAACTGGTCAAATGTGGGTGTACTACTTATAGGAGTTATAGGTTCACCTCTGCTGACCCCTTCTGATATTATGTTACAAATAGCATTCAAAATCAAAAATCAAAATATTTTATTTCACATAAGCCTACATGGGCACTTCTGAAACGTCAGAAGCTAGGTGCACGGTTCCAATTGGTCGTTTCCTATGGAGAAGAGCCGGCAAGAAACTCCACGGTTACTCTTTTAAAAATAATTGGCTTTTACAATATTTTCAAATTAAAGTGTTAGTAGGCATGGGAGGACAATGTGCCTACATTGTCCTCCTATGCCTACTAACACTGTAATTTGAAAATTAACAAGTACCAGGTACTTAAGAAAATAGAAGATGTTCAACAAATCTACAGTCCACTAAGCTTACAACGTTCCCACATTCACAATCAATTACACGATCTGTTACGATTGTGAGGGCAATGGCTAAAATGCGCCAACACCGGGATGACCTAATAACCTGAATGCCCAAGTGGATTCACTGCAACCCCGCTCCCCGCCCCTACATCCCCTTGGTGGTAGGAGAGGGGCTGTAAGGCCGCGACCTGATATGACATAGTTTGTAGCTGTAGAATGGATAAATGATTACTTTTCTGATGGGTAGCAGCACTCGTGGGAGGTACCTCGGATTCAGGAAGTCTACTAACTTAACATTATCCGTAATTTCGGCCGAGTCTTCGGGCGTTTCCGACTCCGTCCGTGTCACCTACGGAGATAACATTAGTTAGGGACCCGAACTAAGAATGTATGATAACAAGATTCGACAGTTGTCCTTAATCCCGATTTGATTTTGCCCGTCCGTTAAAAGTAAATTATTCGAAAGTCGAACTACTTTCGTATGGGCCAGTAAATATCTTCTTATGGTCGATTCCTACAATTTACGGACCGTTATCGGTTAAAATTAAGACTTTTATCTTCACCAATAATGAAGCAAAGACCTCATAGCTTTGCATACTAGAACCTCCATTAGGGAAGTAACTATCACAGGAAAAATGCGTTTACCTACGAATTATTTATATGCCGAGTTTAGCAATAAAAAATTCTACCATTGGTAGGCAAAACGGTTCGTTTTTATTAACTGCCTTCTTCAAAAAGGAGGAGGTTCTCAATTCGTATGTTTTTTTTTTTTTTGTGTTACTCGATTACTCCGCCAAATGAATCGATTTATTAACTCTGCTTGCGTAGTTTTTGAGTTAGCTTCAATATTACGTATTTTTATAGTCTATGTAGACGATATATTGTTTGGACTCCATCACTGTTATTTACATTACAGGTAGTGGTATTCGAATTAATTTGTGTGGGGCAGGTACCACAATTAAAGAGCGAAAAAAAAAAAAACTTCCGACTGCGGGGGAAATCGTAAAATTCTTGGGAAATCTGTTGTTTTTTTTTTAAGTTTTTTGTTTATAGGGACCGAGCATTAGAGAGTAGGCCCCCAGTTTAGCGTAACCATGTACCTAATGTGGTCAGGTTTTATTCAATTATTATAATGCTACATGCTGATGGCCCTTTAATGAGACTGCAGCCTTAGCCTAGGCGTTGCAACGAGAGATAGGGATCCGAATCCAATCTAACTGCGGCTAACGTCAACGCTGTGTGGAAGTGCATATATCTATACCCCATTTGAAATAAGATTAGACATTAAAACAAACCCTTTTACAGTCCGTTCAACCGATTTTTAATTCTATACCGTAGATATAAGGATGGCATTAAAAGCAAAAAAAAATACACGATACCAACTATCTACTGCGGCTGCCATTTGTCATGCCACCAACGCAATAGAATTCAAAATCGGTTGAACGGAATGTAAAAAAGCCTTATCTATACGTCTAATCTTATTTCAGATGGAGTATACGTAGTTTCTAATTTACCACGACAGGCATCATCGTCCAAATAGCGACTTTACCTACTTTACACGGCTACGGGAATCCATACTAATATTATAAATTCGAAAGTAACTCTGTCTGTCTGTATGTTACCTTTTCACGCCTAAATCACTGAACGGATTTCGAAAGAATTTGGCAAGGAGATAGATGGCACCCTGGGGAAGGACATAGGCTACTTTTTATCGACATACCGCACGGGCAAAGCCGCGGGCGGAAGCTAGTTTAACATAAAAATGTTTGGTTAGTAGTAGAGAGTAGCACCATTTTCCTGTCTGCTTATCCTAACTAATATTATAAATGCGAAAGTGAACTTTTAATCCCGATATTCCCACGGGATCGTGACTTACGCGGGTGAAACCGCGGGGCGCAAATAATAATATTATAAATGCGAAAGTGACTTTGTTTGTTACGCTTTCACGCTAAAACGGCTGAACGGATTTGGATGAAATTTGGCACAGAAGTAGACCATGACCTGGCATAGTACATAGGATATTTCGTATCCCGATATTCCCACGGGATCGAGAATAAAGGCTCGTGCAAACAGACGCGGGTGAAACCGTGGGGCCCAGCTAGGCAAATAAAAACAAACAGAAATCATTTATTAATGGGCCAAGGACGCTGTTAATAGCCGTTTTCCCTTTGTGACTGTCATAAATTAATTATACTTGGATGAGTAATACTAATAAATTAAAAAATTGATGCGGAAATATTCAGTTAACAACGGGAAGTTCAGTTAGTCATAATCGTAACTACAAATACTACAATGTGCTGATAAAAATAATCAAATTTTGCACTTCTGATAACAGAATTATAACATCAAATTCCTATATCGGAATGTCAGTAAAAATAAATGTCTTTCAATCAATCTGTCTAGCCTTTTTCCTACTATGTTGGGGTCAGCTTGCAGTTTAACCGGATGCAGTTGAATACTAGTATTTTACATGCATCGACAGCCTATCTGAACTCCACAACCCAGTGACTGATTGATTATCAGGATACACCTTGGTATGACAGGTTGTCAGACTTTCGGGCTTCTGACGACCCGTACCCGTAACGACTGTCAAAGAGCTACAAATGACAGCCGGGACCAACGGTTTAACATGCTTTCTGAAAAACGGAGGGGTCTCAATATGTAATGGATGGTGACCCATCCACGAGCCGACCGCGGCAAGTGTAGCTTAACTTTCGATTTACCCGTGCGGCGTTATCATTTACCCACGAGCCCTAAAATAATGAATAAAAATTATAGTTTTTCAAACGCCAAAAAATCATCAAGAAATTAATTTTTACAAATCGTAGGCCAGCGAAAACCTCTGCTGAAAAATGAAGAAAAATTAGCCGTTGCCGTCCCGCGGCTTACGTTAGCTGCAACGTAATACGACGGAGCGGCAACGTCGCGTTCCTGTCATCGTTTCGTCAGAAACAGTTGCCAATGTTACTCTCAAGGACATAGAGTTTTATGATAGAAACAATTTTAATGTTTGTTTGAAGACTACAAAATACACGTTACACGTTGTTTTTTATTAGGTATTATTAATTAAAATTAACTGCAGTAAAATCAATACTTAATAATTATGTGATCATACTGATCATGTAGGTTTTATGTCGAGAATAATTCGATTTAAGGGGGATGCGATTTAAGCAATTTGTAAATCAGTGTCAGGTTGTATGTTGATTAAAATTTATGATTCGCGATTGTTTTTTTTTTCATGTTACTAACTTTATATGGATATTTGTGTGAGAAATAAAGAGATTCTATTTTATTAATGGAACACAACTGGCGAAATGAGGGTTTACTAATAGGTTACAACCCTGCCTATCCTTCGAGATAACACGCATAACCTTATGTTATCTAACTGTTAAAATGGATACGAATTGTTTTACGATTTCAGGAAGTGTGTAACTGAATAATACATAGATAGTTATTTCCGCATTCTCGAGTACATTTATCTTTTTACATAGTGTGGCAATGAATAAAGTACATACTGCATACATATGTACATAATTATTTGCTTAGACAACCTACCTACATAGCTCTGATCAATGCTTCACTGTGTACAACAGTACAACTATTTACCCGACTACGGCGAAGCAATGCAAATGTATGTTCATGTGTTCCCTTATAACTTCTAAACTACTCAACAACTCAACTCTTGACAAATGATTTATCATTGGAAGAGTAGATCGTCGTATGTGACCTTACATTAAATTGAATATGGCGCCATCTAGAGGACAAAAAGTCATGAACGATTTTTTTTAAGGTGCCGTGTTAGGTGTTAAATGGGAATGCACATAATGCACATTTCAATAATATATATATTATAAGTATTATAACCCTAAAACATTTTAAATAAAACTAAAACCCAACTACGACAAAGAAGTCAACTAAAAGGATTTAAACAAGACATTACAAATTAAAAATCCGGAGTCACACGTAATCTGTTCGATTCACGTGTGACTCGGAATTCAGACACGAAGTCGTTTTTATTTTTTGTAAAATGTTTTTATATAATAAATTGCTAAAATCTATCACTTTTCAACCGGGGCAAACTCTCTACCGTCATTTGACGACACAGACCACAGAGTTCTTTTAATATTTTTTTTAAATTAAGCTGCCGTACACAACTATCATATAATAGTGTACCTACCTATAAAGCGGTGTCGTCACTGGCGTCGTTCTTTTAATATTTTTTTAAATTAAGCTGCCGTACACAACTATCATATAATAGTGTACCTACCTATAAAGCGGTGTCGTCACTGGCGTCGTTCTTTTAATATTTTTTTAAATTAAGCTGCCGTACACAACTATCATATAATAGTGTACCTACCTATAAAGCGGTGTCGTCACTGGCGTCGTTCTTTTAATATTTTTTTAAATTAAGCTGCCGTACACAACTATCATATAATAGTGTACCTACCTATAAAGCGGTGTCGTCACTGGCGTCGTTCTTTTAATATTTTTTTAAATTAAGCTGCCGTACACAACTATCATATAATAGTGTACCTACCTATAAAGCGGCGTCACTGGCGTCGTTGGTCCCCTCAGATGGTTGACCCAGTAACCCGGTTCAGACATTATAACGACCGGCGGTGTGGGTGCTGTTAATGAAATACAATCTATTTCAGTTGCTCTGCTCATTAAGGGCGTACTCTACCTCAAATTGCTTAGCATGATCCTTCGGCCGAAAATACTGCAGCATTCATTTTGAAATAAATATAAATGTTAAAGTTGAGGATTGATGCTAGATATTACTTACATAAAATTCTCTCGATAAAAAAAAACAAAGTTACCGTGAAATATGAGAAACTTTGCCCGTAGAACGATTTATAAGCATATGTTTGATTTGCAAAAATATCTTAATATTATGGCAACATTGATTCACTTTGGTGGAAAATAGGTTATATGTATCCCCATTTTATGTCCAGGCAAATCACTGTCCTTTCCAAGGTTGCCTGGAAGAGATCGCGGATAGCGATAAGGCCGCTCATTGTATATTTTGTAGTGTTTGTTATTGTTTTTTGTTATATATTTTTGTGGTGTACAATAAAGAACATATAAATAAATAAATATGTATGGCAATACTGACTATCGTGTTTGTTGCTAACTTCGCTTAGTAACTTGTTAGAACTCGTTGAGTAAGGTGCGTGCTTTTGCGGGCAAATTGTTGTGTAAATTTGAAAGTTTATTCTGCGAGATGGCGAAAACACAGGGTAGTTTACTTTATAACATGTAATAGACAATTATTTGTAGAGTATAATAATGTTAGTGTCATTGCTCAGGGTCTTTTAAAACTAAAGTTATGATGATAGCAAAGTTATCTATTAATGTTCCGACCTACGATTGACAACATTGCCCGCCATCAAAAAAGGCTTAGGGTTGGCACATTACGAAACCTTGTATTTTATTTATTTTTTAATTTATGGCTACTGTTGAGTTTATTTACTTTTAAACATATATTAGGTATTTAATTACTAAAATTCAAAGATGACATTAGTTATTGGGTACTGAGTGTGTACCTGCTCCACACTAAGGTATAATTTGAATTTGTTTATTATTCTTATACTGGTAATAAGCGTGAAACATATTTCTTGTTATTTACCTAAACACAATCACATGCTTTGTAGAAAAAAAAAATCTGAATATTTTTTACCATGTGCCAACCCTAGCATTTAATAAAGCGAAATGTGGAATGTATGAAAAAGAGAAAAAATGTCAGGGTAACATTGCCCAGTGGTTTTAGTAAGAAACTTTTCATAGTGTCGTTTACATTCCTAAACTAAACGCCATCTTTACCAAAATTCTTTTACTGGTTTTTATGTCATCTGCATAAAGGCCATATTTGCGTCAAAAATCAATGTGGGCAAAGTTGGGTAAAAGTCGAGATTACTTTGCCCGCCAACAAAATCGAACAAATATTGAATGAAATGTTGAAAAATAGTAAATTTAGCTATAATAACACATGCACATGATCTTACAGTTGTATTTACGTCTCCATAGAAAAATCGTATTAAAATTGTAATTATTCGAAAAAAGTGGGTAAAGTTGGCATGTTTCACGGTACTTCTAAACTGAACTACAAACCGCTGGTATTAAAAAAATACTTAAAATTAAATCATGAAACTTTTCATAATAACTGAACTTACTTACTTTTTTGTAAATTACCATTATTTTCACCGTAAAAAGCAATTACCTAAAGTATTCGAGGCTTGGAGCCGCCAGCTCTCCACTCCGTCTCGCTCTCAATCAGGCCGCGAATAGTATGGTGCGAGCGAGATAAAATATGGGGTCGGGTAGGCCCTTAAACACATAACATCACGCCTCGTTCCCGAAGGGTTGTTCAGAGGAGTACTTATAGTATACCCATATGTCGCCAATAGAATATAATAACAATACACTTATATTCCACTTATATTATTATTATTATTCCTTGAAGGAGTAGGCGGCAGTAAGCCTCGGAACCGGTTTAAAAAATACCGGTTTATTTCGGTTTTCCTCCGAACTTTTCTGAAGAACCCGAATGTTTAGAGACCTTTATTTTAACCTAAATTAACCGGTTTATTCGACGAGCGGCATGTCGGTAAAAGCGTTGGAACGAGTGACTACTTCTGAGGATGCCGAATGCTGAATAAAAACTGAAGTATTAACCGGTTTTTATTGCTCCAAACCGTTAAATCCGAAAGAACCTTTATGTAATCATTGACATATATATTACTGCGTACTATTTAAATGAATGTATATATTATTCTTCCAAAACCGGTTTAAAATAACCGGTTTGAAAATTTAACCGTATCCGAGCCTTCAAAATCTACACCTTAGCGTTCACATAACCCACCCTTACTTAACCTTCAAAAACTTCCCGTTACTCTCCTCAGATGGACATCTACGTACAAACAGCGTCGCCAATCGTGGAGCAAGTCCTGAAAGGCTACAATGGTACGATCTTCGCGTATGGACAAACTGGTACCGGCAAGACGTACACTATGGCCGGCAGCAACACTGCGCCTGAGTTGCGGGGGATCATTCCGAACTCCTTCGCGCATATTTTTAGCCATATCGCTAAGGCTAAAGAGGACGAGAAGTAAGTACCTAACTATAAACTGAAACTCAATGCATTTATTTCAATTAAGGCCGTACCCTACCTCAGATTTTATCTCGCTCGCCCCATACTACTCGCGACCTGAGTGAGAGCGAGACGGAGTGCTAGCAGCTCTCAAGCCTCGAAAAGTTTAGGTAATTGCTTTTTATGGTGAAAATAACGCTACTTAATTAACAAAAAAATAAAAAACATAAGACCTGCTTTACTCAGACCAAATAAAAAACCAAGACAGAGCGCTGCGAACAATACAGTGAAGCATGCCAAAACTACACCACCGCTCGACGCTCTGTGCATACACGCTCAAACACACACATTTACATTCAAACTACACCAAAATATGTGCACACATGTTTACGAAACCGGCTTCACGTCACTGTTGACAGCGCTCTGGTCATATTTGGTCTGAGCTGCTTTATAGTTAGTTCAGTTATTATGCAAAGTTTCATGATCTAATTTGAAGTATTTTTTGAATACCAGCGGTTTATAGTTCGGTTTAGAGGTAGGTAACTTTGAATTTTTTTTCTATAGAGAAAAGGAGAATGGGCTCCTGCTTATGGGGTTCTGCCCTGAAGCTCAATAAAAATAAAATATATACCTATGGAAAGGGCTTTTCAAGGGGAACCTTTCCTACTAACACGACTTTTGCCAATTGTTAGTCAGTTCGGAGTAAATGACCCAAATAGGTGTGAATACTCGGGCATCGAAGTTAAGGAATATTCTTGGCCCAATAGCCATAAGGTATACACCTATGAAAAGAGCTTTTCGAAGAGAACCCTTGCTTCTAACATAATGTTGCCAATTGTTGGTCAGTTCGGAGTTAATGGCCTAAATAGGTAATAAATTGCGCTTCGAAGTTAAGGAATTCTTGGCGTCCAATAGCCATAAGATATATACCACTGTAAAGAGCTTTTCAGGGATAACCTTTGCTACAAACACGACTTTTGCCTATTATTTGTCAGTTCAGAGTTAATGACCTAAATAGATGATGAATTTCAATAATGCTTAATTACTCACATTTAGAGCTCTGTAGATCCTTTCGTACATCTACGTCGATTTTTAATCGAGAGAAACGTCATATCACGAAATATTTCCTTTGTAGAGATTTTTCGTTTGGCATATATCGTAACTCTATTGGGGGATACGGCAGGCTTAACGATCTGTACGGCCGATCGACTCATAAAAACATTATTCCCAAAACGGCATCTAGGAGGCCAACGTTTTAAAATGTCCGTTTATTGGTTTGCAAGATCATGTTTGCAAGGCTCAAAGTTAATAAAAAATATTTAATTGTCTAAATACCTGAATTTCACTAATGCTTTATTACTCACATTTAGAGCTCTGTAGCTCCTTTCGTACTAACAATCGAGAAAAGCGTGCTATCACAAAATATTAGCCTTGAAGAGATCTTCCCATTGGCATATATCTCAACTCTATTGGGGTAACCGTCAGGCTTAACGATCCGTCCGGTCGACCGACTTTATTGGAGACCAATGTTTTAAAATGTTCGCTTATAGGCTTCAAAGATGATGTTAGCACGGCACTAAATCATTAAAAGTTATTTAATTGACGAAATACCAGAATTACAATAATATTTAATCACTCACATTTAAAGCTCTGTAGCTCCTTTCGTACTAACGATCAAGAGAAGTCTTCATACTAAGAAATATTCTTCTTGATGAGATCTTTCCATTGGTATATATCTTAACGCTATTGGGCTCCAGGGCAGAAACGCCCAATCTCCTTTGATGTAATCGTATTTTCGCCAAACATAGGACCTAGCATCAATCCTCAACTTTAACATAACATTTATATTTATTTTAAAATTAATGCTGCAGTATTTTCGGCATAACGGAGGATCATGCTAAGCAATTTGAGGTAGGGTACGCCCTTAAACTTACGCCCACTGCCCACATTGGGTATACAACGTGTTTTTTTTTAAATCGCATAACTCTAGGGACTAGGGTAATAATGAGACCATGTCAAAGAATCAACTGCCACGTTTATTTTTTTTTCATTTTTTTTTCATTTTTTTCCTTTTTTTCATTTTTCATTAAAAAATAATTCGACAAAGTCACGATTACGTGGATCTTTGACAGTCGTTACAGGTCGTCAGAAGCCCGAAAGTCTGACAACCAGTCTTAAGTCAGAGTCTGGAGGTCAGAGCAGTCGCTCCATGTAAAATACTGATATTCAGCTGGATCCGGTTAGATTGGATGCCGACCCTAACATAGTTGGGAAAAGGCTAGGCAGATTTTGATGGCAATAGACTCGCCCTCTATTACATGGGACTTAAACATAACTGACGAAAAAACTTTTTTTTGGAAGTCGGTTGTTTTTTTTTTTGTAAAAAGTTTTTATTTTTCACTTTTTAGTTGTGGTACCTACCCCACACAAATCCGAATACCACTACCTGCTATGTAAATAACAGTGAAGGAGTCAAACAGGATATCGTCTAGATAAACTAAGTGGGAAAAATACGTAATATTGAAGCTACCTCAAAAATTACGCAAGCAAAGTTAATAAAATTTATATGGGACCACCTCGGAAGCATGACCTACCAAACAAAAAAAGAATCATCAAAATCGATTCATAATTGGCGGAGTAATCGCGTAACAAACATACAAAAAAAAAAAACTAATAAAAAAAAAAAAACATACAGACGAATTGAGAACCTCCTCCTTTTTGAAGAAGTCGGTTAAAAAGTGGGTGTACTATAGGTATACCTCATCTGCCAACTCTTGTAGGTACAGCTCTGCCTATTTCTCAGGGGAATTCACAGTGGCGGATTTACAAATTTTCTTGGCTGTAAAGTTTTTGCCGCCCTTGCCTCTACAATTAATAATAATAATACTAAAGCCTTTTATTCCGAAACTAGACAACATTTACATTGATGGTTGCAACAAAAATCACAAAATGTCTCGAATTTCGGTGTGCCTCTTGGCGTAGGCCTCCTCTAACAATTTCCATTGTTGTCGGTCGCGAGGTAACCTCCTCCAGTTTGGACCTGCTGTCCACTTTATTACCTCCTCCCACCGGGTAAGCTGTCTTCCCCGATTTCTTTTGCCATCTCTTGGATACCATTCCGTCACTACCTTGCTCCACTTTCCTTTAGTGTCTCGCATCATATGGCCTGTCCATCTCCACTTTTGTTGGTCTATTCTTGTTAGAATGTCGGCCAGTTTTGTTCTGGACCGGAGATCTGTGTTTCTTATTCTATCCTGTCTCTGTCTCGCCTCTACAATTGTCATGTCCTATATTATTTTTACAATCCAACAATTTCACGTAAAATCATTTTTGGGTATATTTTTGAACTAATGAAAGCTCAATCCTCAGGCCAAATAAAAAACCAAGACAGAGCGCAGTCAACAGTGACGTGAGGCCGGTTTCGTAAACATTTGTGCATATATTTTGGTGTAGTTTGATTGTAAATGTGTGTGTTGTGTTATGGACCAAGTGATTGTTAGGGCATTATAAAAAATGCCCGGGCAGTTTGGAAAATGCCCAATATGAGAGGACAGTATGATAACAACTATTGAAATAATCAAATCGACCGGGCATTTTTTATTATGCTAGTCACCTTTGGGGCAGCACAATTAAAACCATGTTTTATTACTATTCGTTTTATTTCATACGTAGAATCAATATTTAAAATAAAATAAAAATATTTCCATTTTTTTTATTTATTTTTTTAAAACGTTGCCCCACACTAGGAATTTCTTCCTGTATCGTGGGTGCGTTTACAAACATAGAAATTCACATACGCTAACACCCAGACCCGAAACAACTACTTGCAGATCATACAAATATTTGTTGCGTGCGGGAATCGAACCCACGACACGTTGCGCAGCAGTCCATCGCTCAGCCACTGCGCCAACCGTGTCGTCATTCATAGCCACTCTGCTGACCTATGATGACTTTACCATAATTAAATACCTGTGTACTATTAGATAGCCCAAAGACAATATTATATAATATTTATAATGACGTGGCAATGTGATAAATAAGGAAGTTCAAATTATAATTAATTATTTTGCCCTAAGTAGCTTGTCATAATTCATAATGCGCGGGCATTATGAATTATGCGTGCGTCGACGGATTCGCCGCGATTATGCGAAAGCGATGCGCTTCCATGATGGCGCGTTTGCGCTCCTCCTCCAATGGCATCCTGAATGTGTTCTCAGACCGGTGGGACCCTCCCCTCTTACAAAGGTGGATAAGTGTTCAGACACACTTATCCAAATAATCCAGTGAACAATTGGACGAACAGTTCAATGGTTCACTGGGTGTTTATTATTATTAATTTAATCGGGCACAGCAAAATAAGTGAGGAAGCATTTGCTAATTATTTAACATTACTTATCAAACTACTAATTATAATAATAAAGATGTAGGTGCTTTCTGAGATAAGACTAATCGCTTTAATGCAAAATATAAATAGGTGAGATGAGGTGAAGTGGGGTCATTTAGTGTTGTAATAATAATAGGTATAAGTAATAAGTCTAGTAAAATTTTAAGTTTTAAGATATTCGCTTACTGAGTTTTTTTTTAAATATGTTAATTTTCTCTTCTTTTTTTATTAGTGCAGGTAGTTTATTATATACTTTAATGGACATTACATAAGGACTTGTAGAGTGCATTTATAACCGAGAACTTGGTATGTTTAGCCTAGATCGGTGTCTGAGTAGGTCGCGTGCTTGAATGTCTTCACGCTTTGAATAAAACTCTTGATGTTTCTAATATGTATATACAGGGAAGGTTTAAATATTAAGTTTTTGAAAGAAATGTACATTTGGTAAACGTCATTAAATAATCTTTATTGCGATTACAAACAGTTAATAAATCGGCCAACTGCGAGTCGGACTCGCGCACGAAGGGTTCCGTACCATTATCTATAAAAACGGCAAAAAAGTCATGTCTGTTGTATGGGAGCCCCCTTAAATATGTATTTTATTCTGTCTTATAGTATTTGTTGCTATAGCGGCAACAGAAATACATCATCTGTGAAAATTTCAACTGTCTAACTATCACGGTTCATGAGACAGACAGACCTGGTGACAGACGGACAGACAGACAGACAGCGGAGCCTAAGTAATAGGGTGTCGTTTTACCCTTTGGGTACGGAACCCTAAAAATGAGATTACAATGAGATAGCAACAACAAAAAAAACGGTCCCCAAATTTGCCGCCTTAGACACAGCCTGCTGGTAAATCCGCCACTGGGAATACAGGCCTAAAAACAATGTATTTTTAAACAAAAAAACAAAGGAATGTGCTCTAAATTGCACAAAGTAAAGCCTTCACCCCGCCTCCCTCAATAATTCTCCGGATCGATGGGCGATCGCAGCCGTCTTGTCCTCGAGGTGACCTAGTCCTGACCTACTTACAGAACTGATATTACAAGCGAGAATTATTCTTTCATGTAGTTTGTATTGAGGTGGAGATGTTGCGGATTTGAATTGAAGTTAGTATTGGAATAAAAATTGCTTTTCATTTCAAAGTTACTCAATATAAAAAATACTGATGAAGCACTACTGAAAAATCGTAACATCGATAGCACCAAAACTTAAAAGTCATACTGCCGCATCACTAAACCATAGACAATTTCGAGCGGCCATTGTTGTTTACATACTAGTTTATTTATATTATGACTTATTATTTATTAGGTATGTTGAAACTGTATGTACTTCCCGTCACTTGTCCATAAGGGTTCATTAGAAAACCAGCGTCAGACAGTATATTCTGTCTGGCATTAATGCTGAAATGAGCCTTTTTAGCGCAGCCGTGAGGCACACATTATCGTTTTAAAAACATTATTTATTCTTTATTTTGATATTTGTGTTTTGTGTTTCATGAACTGTGTCCAAATAAACGTTATTCTTTCTTTCTTTTCTTTCTTTCTTTCTTTCTTTGGCGAATTTTGAAACGCCGGACCTTAAACACGGTGATTTTTAACTCAATGTCAACCTTTCACTAGGTAAAAGTACTCACCTTCTCACATTACAGAAAATAATCTATATAAGGACAAATAATTAAAAAAAAACTATTTAAGCCCTACATATACAGGGTAGCGATTTAGTCACCTGCATCCGTTAAGGGGGCGATTCTACTCATCATACAAGACAACTCCTGCTCTGAAACTCATAGTATCCGACTCGGGGAAACATAAATGGACAAAATCTATTGCAAATTTTATGAATAAAAACTGACTATCTATCTGTCTAACCTTTTCTCAACTATGTTGGGGTCGGTTCCAGTCTAACCGGATGCAGTTAAATACCAGTATTTTACGTGAAGCGACTGCCTATCTGACCTGCACAACCCAGTAACTGGGTAATACGAAACCCCTTGGTAAGACTGGTTGTCAGACTTTCTGACTTCTGACGACCCGTTACACCTGCCAAAGATACACGATGACAGCTGGGATCAACGGCTTAACGTAGTCACCCATGGTCACATTGGTCACCCATCCACGGACCAACCCTGGCAAGCGTAGCTTAACCTGATCGATCGTCCCGTGCGGCTGTTATTACTTAGCCACTAACGTTGCATCCTAATCCTAACTAATATTATAAATGCGAAAGTGAGTTTGTTTGTTTGTTTGTTACGCTTTCACGCTAAAACGGCCGAACGGATTTGGATGAAATTTATACTTTTTATTCCGATATTCCCACGGGATCGAGACTTACGCGGGTGAAACCGCGGGGCGCAGCTAGTAGGAAAATATTATGAATCATCGTAAACTGTCACAAACTGACAATTCATAATATAGAATAATCTGCGTGCGATTCATATTACGAAATAATTCATCTGTTTGACAGTTTTCTATGGAAATTCGTTAAATGGTCCACATAATATGAATTGATTTTGTGTCAAATTAGAGGAATTACTAATGACAGCTGGAAATTCAGGAAATGAAATGCTTTTAGAGGAATTGCTAATGTGACCGTTTTAGGTCCACAGTTCTCAAGAAGTCAATGTTGCATGACAGGATCTTTCAAGTAGTTTGTATCATTTAACAACATTTTGCTGTATGAAGAATCCTCAGATATCTTTGCGAGTACTGAACTGAGATTCCTGAACACTGCAACACGATACCTGGAGTCCATTGCCACTCCCAGTACAATATCCTTGGAGTGATTAACTTAAATTAAATTAAAAAATGTATCCTGCTACTTGTTTATAATTTTATGCCAATGTTTAAGTATGCCAAATCTATCTTATTTTATCTAATCATATCTAAGTTCGTCTAATTTTATTTTATTTCACCTAATTTTGATTTATTTTATTGTATTTCATTGTTTCATCTAATTTTACCTAATTTCGATTAATTTAAATGTATGTATAATAAATGTACGATTAATGAATGTAAAAATTATGTCTAGTTTTTAACCGACTTCTTCAAAAAGGAGGAGGTTCTCAATTCGTCTGTATGTTTTTTTTTTTTTTTTTTTTTGTATGTTTGTTACGCGATTACTCCGCCAATTATGAATCGATTTTGATGATTCTTTTTTTGTTTGGTAGGTCATGCTTGCGAGGTGGTCCCATATAAATTTTATTAACTTTGCTTGCGTAATTTTTGAGTTAGCTTCAATATTACGTATTTTTCCCACTTAGTTTATCTAGACGATATCCTGTTTGACTCCTTCACTGTTATTTACATAGCAGGTTCGGATTTGTGTGGGGTAGGTACCACAACTAAAAAGTGAAAAATAAAAACTTTTTACCGACTTCCAAAAAAAACACAATAAAAAGTGAAAAATAACTTTAATTTCGGAAGTCGGTGTCTTTGCTTTTCAATTTTTCGTTTTTTGCCACCGACTTCCGAAATTAAAGTTATTTTTCACTTTTTTAGTGTTTTTTTTCGAAGTCGGTTGTTTTTTTTTTTGTAAAAAGTTTTTATTATGATATTTAATCTAATTTTATATCTTTTATAGTAACAGATATTAACCGTTAACTTATATGTGTGGTGCAAATGTAAATATAAGTTGGTTGTTTAATAAATAATAATAATTAATTCCCTTGATTCTCCCTCCTAACCCATACTATCTTGTTGATCAGGTTCTTAGTTTGCGTGACGTACCTGGAGATCTACAATGAGGAGGTTCGCGACCTCCTCGGTAACAACCCTCACCAGAGCCTCGAGGTTAAGGAGCGCCCTGATATCGGCGTGTTCGTTAAGGACTTAACAGGTATAATTCTAAACATAATATTATTATAAATGCGAAAGTGAGTTTGTTACGCAGGTTACGCTAAAACGGCTGAATGGATTTGGATGAAATTTGGCACAGGGGTATATAATGACCTGGAATAGGACATAGGATACCTTGTATCCCGATATTCCCACGGGATCGAGACTTATGCGCAGCTAGTAATATTATAAATGCGAAAGTGAGTTTGTTTGTTGTTTGTTACGCAGGTTACGTTAAAACGGCTGCACGGATTTGGATGTAATTTAGCACAGGGGTAGACAATGACCTGCAAAAGGACGTATAATACCTTTTATCTCGATATTCCCACAGGATCAAGACTTATGCGGGTGAAACCGTGGACCGCTGTTAGTGGTATATTACGATTTTGATCAGGATATACTCAGTCGCCGCCAAGTCTGAAAATTTGTGTTAAATTTGCAAAAGACTCATTCTTTATTTCTTGCTCATTTTTCACAATGTTTCAGGCTAAATGCGGTTTTATGATATACTAGTGCGAACCCCTTTACCAAATATAGCATTAATACAGGGTGTAAATACCCCTTCCTTGGCAGTCCGGGTAAAAACACCCATCACATAGCCATCAACTTGCGTAGTTGATGGCTATGTGATGGGTGTTTCTTCTGTACATGAAATTAAGTAACATTGCACAAAAATAATTGCTGGGAAACGACTTTTATTTTTCGTGTAAAAAATTGCTGTTTACGGTAGTGCGCAACGTAATACACGCAAAACATTGTATTTATGCATGCAACGGTTCAGGGTTCGAGGGGGTATTTAAAATTAAGTTATATCATTTAAAACTTGCTTTCTTTTAAAATACCTTCAATATCTCCGTAACCAGCTGGTTCCCAGGTATGGTTCAGAACAAAAAAATGATCACAATGACGGGACTAACAAGTGACTTTCGGCTTCGTTAAGTGTCTTTTTTCACCCGTTATTTAACTCCGCAATTACCTCCCCCAGGCTACGTTGTCCACAACGCAGACGAACTCGAAAAGATAATGGCGGTCGGCAATAAGAACCGTCACATCGGAGCCACGGCGATGAACACCGAGAGTTCACGATCTCACGCGATATTCTCCATAACGGTGGAGAGTAGCAAGCGGGGGAGCGACAACAAGATGCATGTCAAGATGGGGAAACTGCACCTTGTTGATTTGGCGGTAAGGTTCCTTTTTGAATGACAAATGTGGTAGCATTTACACAGATAGTTATTTTGTGTTTCGTACCTCAAAAGGAAAAAACTGAACCCCTATAGGATCACTCGTGTCTGTCTGACCGTCTGTCACAGACAATTTTCTCCGAATCTAATGGACCGATTAAATTGAAATTTGGTACACATACCCTATATGTATTTCTGTGACCCGTGTAACGTAAACAAATGAATTTTGAATATGGGGGTCACTTTTGGGGGCAAATCAGATGATAAAAAAAACGTTTCGCGGACTGTACCGTGTGTCATATCAAATGAAAGGGCTACTTGCGAGGATAAATTTTTTTTAAAATAATTTTATTATTAATCATTTTAAAGATATTTAAGAAAATGGATGAAAATTGACCATTCCTCGCCTTATCTCCGAAACTACAGAGACTAAAATTTTGAAAAAAATACCTGGAGTAGTTCTTTACTCATAGATTACAGGAAAACATATAAGAAGCTAAGACTTTTTAAAATAACATAGTAAATCGTTTTTTTTTCCGGTACAGCTTTCTTGATACCATAAAAGTTGCTATTGATAATAAAACATTTCAATTGACATTGGTCTCGTCACTGAGCACGTATTTTAAAATTTTAGGCTTTTAAAATGCATCATCCTTTTCATACCACCTCAATTCCAACCTTATCTCATTTCCACAGGGTTCAGAACGCCAAAGCAAGACGCAAGCCACAGGCACCCGTCTGAAAGAGGCGACGAAGATTAACCAGTCACTCTCAGTGCTGGGCAACGTGATCTCGGCGTTGGTTGACGGCAAGTCCACTCACATCCCCTACAGGAACTCCAAGCTCACCAGGCTGCTTCAAGACTCGCTCGGAGGAAACTCCAAGACTGTCATGGTAAGAACCATTAAAAATTTTGTTCTATGTTGGAAAGGGAGAGAGGTATTGAGTTCTTTCTGTCTTCAGCAGCAGAAGCGCACGGGTCGATCCATCAGGTTAAGCTGTCAGAGTTGGTCCGTGGATGGGTGACCATCTTTACATGTCGAAACTCCTCAGGTGACTCGGAAAGCACGTTAAGCCGTTGGTCCCGGCTGTCATTCATAGATCTTTGACAGTCGTTACGGGTCGTCAGAAGCCCGAAAGTCTGACAACCAGTCTTTCGAAGGGGTATCGTATTATCCAGTTACTGAGTTGTGGAGGACAGATAGGCAGTCGCTCCATGTAAAATACTGGTATTCAGATGCATCCGGTTAGACTGGAAGCCGACCCCAACATATTTGGGGTAAGACGAGGCAGATTGATTCACCTTAGGAGTGAGGCGTATTTATCGTAACAGATATTAAAACATAACAATTTTTATACCTGTTACTTAAAGTAACATATCATCAAGACTGCTACCGCGGCAGTTACTGTTAAAACTTCGGATACGATTTTCGACTTTAAACGAACTTTGTAACAGTAACAGTGCTAACAGATATCGTGTTTAACCTGTTACAACCCATCTTTAATTCACTTTCGAGTAAAGAAAATTACTATTGTTAAATGTTTCAAGAGCAGTGGTGGCCCAGTGGTAACGGCCACGACTTACGAGTCGTAGGTCGCAGGTTCGAACCCTGACAGGCGCTTTACTTTGTGTACATTATTTCATCGCCACTGCTCTCAAAACGGTGAAGGAAAATATCGCGAGGAAACCGGCATGTCCTAGAACCAAAAATTCGAAGACATGTGACATCTACCAACCCGCACTGGGTCCGCGTGGTGGATTATGGCCCGCTCCCTCTCACAGAGAGGAGGCCTGTGTCCCAGCAGTGGGAACATTATAGGCTGATTATGCTTATGCTAAATGTTTCAAGAGCCGTTTATTATCAGAGTAAGATTCAAGTTTTCAATGAATCCACACACACACTTTACACTACTCTTTACTTTACTTTTTTTTTTTACTTCGTCCACAGATCGCAACAATCGGACCCGCAGACACGAACTACGTGGAGACCATCAGTACTCTACGCTACGCCAACCGCGCCAAGAACATCGAGAACAAGACGCATGTTAACAGCGAGCCTGGAGACGCGTTACTTACTAGGTATTTAATGTTATAAATATACGGGGAGGGGAGGGGGGGCACAGGTGCAGGAAATTCCGAAAGGGATACCGGGACCAAAATCAAAAGTCATTTATTCAAACTAGGCTGAGAATCAGCACTTTTCGAACGTCAAAATTACATGACAGTCCCCCAAAACGCCCACCCTTCACCACTTCCTAGTGCTTTAGCTGGGAAGAAGAAGTGGCGCAACAAACTCCCCAGCAGCACAGCTGTCTGTTCAGTTAGAGAAAAATTGATTCTATACAAAAGTATACAAAATCATTTACATTACATACATAAAACTTAAATCTAATTATTAGCCATATGTCAGCTAGCACACGCCGATATACCAACCACAAAAAAAAAAAGATAAAATAAATTAAAATAAAGACCCTTGGCAACAGGCAACTGAAGGAACACGGGTGGGTTTTAGTCAGTACAAGTCTGACGCCCACTCCCGCTCAGGCGCGGCCGCAGCCCAAGATTGTCTCGCTAAAATTCGAGAATCGACCGATTTGGATAATTCTTTTTTTGTTGTGTTCGTAATACTCAGGACAAGGTTTAAACGTAAAGTAGGTGAAGGTAGGGTAGGTAGGTAGGTAGGTAGGTAGGGAGGGAGGGTAGATACTAAGTGCTACCCGCGCGAAGCCGGAGCGGGGCAGCTAGTATAACATAAAAACAATGAAGGTATTATGGAGTAACGTTGCCATAAAAAAAACTATACGAGTCGAATTGTACCCCTCATTTACACAATGAATTACATTTATTACAGATTCCAACAAGAAATTGATCAGCTCAAGAAACAATTGGATGAATGTACTAATGGTAAGAAATTAATACTGATTTCAATATTTCTCTAAAGGTGTGTTCAAACATTGAGCGGTAATCGCGGCAGCAAAACGTGGCGCTCGCAGGACACATTTCTGCCGCGCTCTGTGCGCGGCACGTAGAAAGAAGCGTCCGCGCGCGGCCGTCATAGAACACAACATATTTATACTCCTAACCGTATGTTTGCACTGGCGAAACATTTATGACAAAACATGTTGAAGTCTCTAGTTCCTGTCAAAAAATGTATGGAACATTGAAAGGAACTAGAGATTTGAACATGTTTTGTCGTAAATGTTTCGCCAGTGCAAACGCACAGTTCAGGTGTGTTGTTTACTTGTCATAATAATTTCATATTCTGCTCAACAGAAGAGGTAGAAGAAGAAGGCGAGGAAGAAGAACTGTCAGAAGAAGAGTTATCAGACGACACTCTAACAGAACCCGAGTCAGACGCGCTCGACCCGTTAGAGAAGAAGATGAGAAGGAAGCTCAGAAGAGAGGAGAAGGTAACAGAAGTGACTAAATTATCAAACTGTGCCGTTTATAAAACGGGTTTTTACATGTTAGGGTATTGGGCTCAGTGGCGGACTTAGCCTATACCGCCCTGGGCCTTGGGGCCTGTGGCGGCAAAATAAATGAGGGCCCCCTGTATTCTAAGGCCCGTATTAGAGATATGGAAAAAAAAATCAAATTCGGGTCTAGTGACAAATAAAAATAAGTATAAGGGCCGAGTCACACCGGAATGGCAGCGACCGGCAGCGGCCAATAGAACTGTTTAGAAGAAACAAATGAACATATTGGCGCATGTAACGCGGCGGGGGTGCGCGAGGCTGTCCGCGGTGCCGCGAGCAGAACCACAGTCTTGCGACCTTTTCAAGCGATACTGGTCTTTTAAGTATGTAGATAAAGTTTAAAATTATTTCACACTGAAATTGCTCGCCGCGTCGCTGCCGGCCGCTGCCATTCCGGTGTGACTCGGCCCTAATTAATAAGCAATATAACTTTTTTCAAGGCATTTTCATCTCCTCATTATACTGTTCATGAAAAGCAAAAATGTAAGCGTGTCCTACATTTTTGAGCGAGCGGTGAGAGCTCGATATTTTTTGCACCTCGTCTCGGAGAAGTTCAAACTCAAAATGAAAGCATTTATTTCAATTAAACCATTTACAGGCACTTTTGAATTGTCAAAGAGTCGGTCAGTTAGTCAGAAAGTTGAAGCTAGTTGCCCATTCCAAAACGTAGATCTCTATGGAGAAGAACGGGCAAGAAACTACAAGGATACTCTTTTAAATATGGATATAGATATTACACATCATCATCTGCCTAGCCTTTTCCCAACTATGTTGGGGTCGGCTTCCAATCTAACCGGATGCAGCTGAATACCAATATTTTACAAATATCATAACAATATTTTGATTTAAAAGAGTGTGTTACATGGAGTTTCTTTCCCGTTCTTCTCCATAGGTACCTACTACGCTTTGGAATGGGCATCTAGCTTAATATTTTTCTGACTGACTGACTCCTTGACAATTCAAAAGTGCCTGTAAATGGTTTAGTTGAAATAAATGCTTTGAGTTTGAGTTTGACAAAATCCTGGGTACAGTATTCTTGTTGCTTCTATATGTGAGAACAATTTTCATTCGAGTATTAAGAGAATGTAAAAACAAGCGAAGCGAGCTCCAAAATAATAACATTCTTCACGTAGCCAAGTGCGCATTTTAATAGAATGCATAACTGTACTGCACGTGTAACATTGACATTTTAATTTCTAAATTCTAATCTGGATTTTTTTTAATTATTTGAATGGATAAATTTATAATTATTTGATGTTTATGTAACCTACGTTATAACCTACCTATTTATATATTTATATTTGGACGCCGTTAAGGCAAAGTATGACTGTGATCATTTAGTTGTAACATCTTGCATGCCATGTGTGTGTATACTCATGTTTGGACAAATAAATGATCTTATCTTATCTAACAAAATCTGTAGTGTGGAACTTTTCGTTCAGGAGAAGCTGAATCGAGAGAAGGCTCATCTGGCGCGCAAGGTCCTGGAGGAGAAGAAAGCGGAGCTGCAGAGGACCAAGTGAGTTTATATCTTTTTCGGGGTTCCGTACCTCAAAAGGAAAAAACGGAACCCTTATAGGATTACTCGTGTGTCTGTCTGCTGTCCGTCTGTCACAGCCAATTTGCTTCGAATCTAATGGACTGATTGAGTTGAAATTTGTTTTGAATATGGGGGGAACATTTCGGGGGCAAATTGAAAAAAAGTTTTGCAAACTTTACCGTGTGACATATCAAATGGAAGTGCTTGTTGTGAGGATAACAGATTTAAAAAATAATAATTTTAGAAAATTGACCTTATCTCCGAAACTACTGAGCCTAAAATTTTGAAAAAAATACTGAAATAATTCTTTACTTATAGAGTACAGGAAAACCTATAAGAAGTCTATGGTATTCAAATGACATTGTAAATCTCCCAATATTGTGCGTACAAACTTACATTTTGCAGTTGGAATGTATGGGAGAACAATACAGGGCGTAAGGGTGAACAATGTTGTCACTCAAACCATGGGTAGTTGACTTAAATATAAAAATAAATGACCGAGTAACAACAAAAAAAAAAACGTTATTTTCATTAAAAGATTTAAAAAAGTTTCTATCCGACACCGTGCTCGCAAGCGGAACAGCTGACTGACTGAGGGAGGGGTCGCGCTCGCGGCCTTAAGGTCACGTCCCGCGACCCGCACCCGTGCTGAGACGCAAGTTCGTTGCCCTAGCGCTAGCGCATAGGTGAAAGGGTGAAATACTCTAGTAGTAAAATCTAATATAAAAAATAAAATAAAAGTCTTAATTTTCCATTGGTTTTACGTTCTGTAAATGACACCAAACCACTGGTTTCAAGGATAACGGTGTTTGTCAACTACAATGTTATAGTTGTCCTTGGGATAATTTCATCTCAACTACCAACGGCCAACACGCTCTTGGCCGGTTTTTTTTAAAGTAATAGGTGGAATTACACTTTGCCAGTGTTCCAAATGTTGTGTCGATGAAATACTTCTTCTTCTAGAAAACAACAAGAGGAACTCAAAGACAAGCTTCAACGCCTGGAGTCCAAGGTGCTGGTCGGCGGAGAGAACCTGCTGGACAAGGCTGATGCCCAGAGAAGACTTCTGGAACAGGCGGCCCGGGAGCTGGAGCTAAGGAAACTCAATGAACTGAGGCTCCAAGAAGATCTCCAGAAGAAAGAGGTCAGTCAACAGATGGGTCTCAAAAGCCTTGCGCTGTCACGTGCAAGAAGGACACTCAGACCACATAAAAAACCAAGACAGAGCGCGAGCGAACAGTACAGTAAAGCATGCCAAAACTACACCACCGCTCTGTGCATACACGTGATACACTCATTTACAATCAAACTACACCAAAATGTGTGCACACATCATGTTTATGAGACCGGCCTCACGTCACTGTCTTGGTTTTTTATTTGGTCTGAGGAAGTAGAGTTAACAAACTTCAAAAGCGTGTTTTAGTAGAAAATCGTATTATTTTTGTTTTTTTTTCATAATGTTTGTACTCATATTATGATATGAAATAAAAATTAAATAAAAAAATTAAGATTAAGATTTTAAAAATAATAGTGCTTATAATTTTTTTAGATAATAAGCACTATTCATCTATTATTTATTATCTACTAGCTGCGCCCCGCGGTTTCATCCGCGTAAGTCTCGATCCCGTGGGAATATCGGCATAAAAAGTATCCTATGTCCTATTCCAGGTCATGGTCTACCCCTGTGCCAAATTTCATCTAAATCCGTTCAACTGTTTTATCGTGAAAGCGTAACAAACAAACAAACTCACTTTCGTATTTATTATCCTTACTTAATATTATAAATGCGGAAGTAACTCTGTCTGTCTGTCGCGCTTTCACGCTAAAACTACTGAACCGATTTAAATTAAATTTGGCACACAGATAGTCTAGAGCCTAAGAAAGGACATAGGCTACTTCTTATCGACATACCACGCGGGTGAAGCCGCGGGCGGAAGCTAGTATTATTATAGTTGGGAAACAAAATTAAAAGTTAGATCAACCGTAAACCCATCCTTCACAGGCGGAACGCTTAGACCTAGAAGAACGTTACTCCAGTCTCCAAGAAGAGAACGCAGCCAAGACTCGAAAGCTGAAGCGAGCAGTACAACTCCTGAACTCAGCCAAGGCAGAGCTGGCCGACCAGCAGCGGGAACAGCAGAGAGAGATGGAGGGCATCCTCGACAGTGTGAGGGCGCTGAAGAGGGAGATCCAGTTGGCTGATCTTGTGCTGGACTCTTACATACCGAAGGAGTATCAGGTATAGATCAAGACTGATTTTTGTTAAAGGGGATGCGCTAAGGTAATTTGCAGGTCAGTATCAGGTAGTATGGTGATCTAAATATTATTTGCAGCCGTAACAAATATGTATTTATAGAATTATAATCATTAGAATCAGCAATACAACTCCTTAAGTTCATGTATGTGCATTGAATGACTATTGAAATTGTCATTCAATGCACTTACATGTACTTAGAGAGTTGTATTGCTGATTACGGTCGCAACATACAACTTGATAATGACCTGCAAATTGCAAAAAACGTAAGAAAATTTGAATTTCGCGGGCAACCTTAGCGAATCCACTTTAAATAGTTTTTTTTTCTAGCAATCACGAATAGTGAATTATAAATGTGTTGAAAACAGAAGGAGGAACTCGTGGCTAAGTACAGCCGCACGGGTCGATCCATCAGGATAAGCTACGCTTGGTTCGTGGATCGGTGACCATCTTTACATATCGAGACTCCTCCGTGCCTCGGAAAGCACGTTAAAGCAGTTGGTCCCGGCTGTCATTTGTGGATATTTGACCAGTCTTACCAAGGGGTGTCTGTCGTATTGCCCAGTTACTGGGTTGTGGAGGTCAGAGAGGCAGTCGCTCCATGTAAAATAGCGGTATTCAGCCGTATCCGGTTAGACTGGAAGCCGACCCCAACATAGTTGGGGTGTTGGCAGATGGATTGAAAAGTGTTGAAAACAATTTATATTTTAGACTTTTGGTTTGGTTTTCCAAGAAATTATTGCTTTTGGCAACTTTCCTAAATTCGCCCTAGGAATGCATAAAAAGAGTTTTAATTGTTTTATTTATTTATAATTAACCCTTCGACTGGTGTTCGCCGTGGTACGGCAGCTGTCAAATATTACACCAAAAAAAAAATCGCAATCTCTTCCAGCAACCTTGGAATGGACAGTGATTGCGTGGACATAATATATATTTTATAATGTAAATAAAAGAATTTTAATCTTACATTTACGAATGAACAGAATAATATTGTCCTTTGACTTTCAAAATAATATGACGTTTCAATTCATAAAAACTTCCTCAGTTGTGAACATCGAATCATGAAAAAACCTGGATATCTCAAGGGTCTGTAATCGGCAATCGCCAACACGCAAGCCTTTGCCATTTGACGGGGTCCGCTAGGACCGATGCCTGCCAGGGTTGCGGGGAAGTGCGATAGGGATACCGGGGCCCTTGGCAACAGGCAACTGAAGGAAAACGGGTGGGGTTTAGTCAGTAAAAGTCTGACACGCCCTCCCGCTCCGCCCAGAGCGGGAAAGGTCATTTGATGATTTCCCAATCTAAAAAAAAAGTCCTTTGCTATACATAGGCATTTCGGATGGCTTTGTACTTTCCTTAGTTAATAATTTAAAGAGACACCTAGCATTTTCCTCGCTGTAGTGATGTGAAAAGTTGTGTGTTTGCGGCAGCAAAATTAATCTGCGTCTCGTACGTTTGAAACCCTCGCAACGCTCAGGCTTCAATACAAGTACCCTCGTAACGCTCAGGATTCTATCTAGAATCCTTCGCTCGCTCAGGTTTCAATACAAGTACTCGCGCCAAAAAACAACTTTGCAGCCTTGCATAACGAATAACTATTATTTTACTTGCAGGCCCTGATAGAACAGTACGTGCACTGGAACGAGCAGCTAGGCGAGTGGCAAGTCAAGTGCGTGGCTTATACTGGAAATAACATGAGCGCGCCCCATCACAACGTGACGCAGCACACTCACACCAAACATGTACGTATCATTGCAATTTGAACCTTATGCCAACGACATAGCAGCTAGGCGAGTGGCAAGCCATTATAAATTCGAAAGTAACTCTGTTTGTCTGTATGTTACCTTTTCACGCCTAAACCACTGAACGAATTTCGAAAAAAATTGGCAAGGAAATAGATGGCATCCCGAGGAAGGATATATTCTAATTTTTATCGACATACCACGCGGGCGAAGCCGCGCGCGGCTAGTATTATAAATGCGAAAGTGAGTTTGTTTGTTTGTTTCGCTTTCACGCAAAAACGGCTGAACAGATTTGGATGAAATTTGGCACATGGGTAGACCATGACCTGGAATAGGACATAGGATACTTTTTATCCCGATATTCCCACGGGATCGAGACTTAGGCTAAGAACTCACGGAGCGGTTTTCACCCGCGTTCGCCGCGTTTGCGGGCCCGCATCTTCTTTAAGACGCGCGGGTGTAAAACGCGTCGTGAAATGTGCTCTTACTTTTTGCATTTAAATCTACATCCTACACAAGCTGCGGGCCCGCAAACGCGGCGGGCGCGGGTGGAAACCGCTCCGTGATATCTTAGCCTTACGCGGGTGAAACCGCGGGGCGCAATTAGTATTTAAACAAAACCGGCCAAGTGCGAGTCGGACTCGCGCACGAAGGTTCCGTACCATTATCTATAAAACAAGCAAAAAAATCACGTTTGTTGTATGGGAGCCCCCTCAAATATTTATTTTATTCTGTTTTTTAGTATTTGTTGTTATAGCGGCAACAGAAATACATCATCTGTGAAAATTTCAACTGTCTAACTATCACGGTTCATGAGATACAGCCTGGTGACAGACGGACAGACAGACAGCGGAGCCATAGTAATAGGGTACCGTATTACGGTACGGTACGGAACCCTAATAAATCTCCATTCTCTTTCAGATGGAGCCCCCAGACCTGTCGGACCGCTACCTGTCGTACGGCAACGTGAGCAGTCGGCCGGCGACGCGCCTCGCTCGCCCGCACACCTCTTCAGTGCCGCGACCGCATACAGCACTGCGGCAGCGACAGTAGATGATGATTTTGTCAAAATGGGGTCGACAGTGGTGTTAATAACATTGGTACCTATATCAGAACGGTCTTTTAAAAAGAGGATTCTAGTTTATGTCATGGTGGCACTTCACATCACTATTCGGGTACTGTGTTTTATTCGGCTATACAGTATGTGTAGAAGTCGAAATAACACGAACGCATCGTCATGAACAGCGAATATGCCGAATATCCAAGAACATTTTTCCAATCTAAAGATAATTAAGTATTATCTGAACGCAAAGATGGACGCGTTGACGGTAGCAGGGAATTATTATTTCCTCTGTGTTAATTACCAATACATGTATAAAGCCACAAGCTATGTGTGGACGGTAAACGAACTTATTCGGTATATTCGCAATCAATTTGGTATGTAACCAGTAATATCTGTGAACGTTTCAATTGTCTACCTATTACGGTTTATGAGATACAGCTCGCTGACAGACCAACGGACAGCGGAGGCTTAGTTATAGGGTTCCATTTGCCTCACTTCGGGTACAGAACCCCAATAAGGGAAATAAAATAAAAACAAAAAGTAGAAACAAATATCTTATTACCAAACATAATATTATTAATATTATTGTTCCATATGTAAAGATCTCATTGTTCTATCCAGACTATAACTTTTACGGCCTGTTTCAGTGTTCGGATAGGCATTATCTACTGGATAAATTAACCGGAACATATTAAAACCAGAAAGAGGTTATTAGTCGAATATAGAAATGGGTATTTTTATATTAATAACAGCATAATCTAAATATTGTTATATTAATGAAAATAATGACCTCATGAAAATATCTACGATAAATCGAAATTCAACATTAAATGCGCACTTGCCAACAAAAAAAAAGGTTTAGGTCTTTTTTTTAAATTAATGGCTCTCAAAATTGTGATTAAAACTTATAACTTTTTATGAAATGAAATTATTTATTTTAATTTTAGTAAGTAATAAATATTTAAAAAATATATTTTGTAACGAATTAACGAAATTCCATGATTTTATGCACGTTTGATTGTGATATTGTTTTTCAATGAATTTTATATCCGTGCACGAAAAGCAAATTTAAAGCTAAATAAATTAAAATATAGATCTACATTAAAATATTGATTTATACTTAAATATTTTATATAGTGTAAATGGCAGCAGTAGAGAGGGCCTAGACAAGTGACAATCGCTTCGAAAGCGTTTCGTATGTCTACAACGACTTTCAACAGGATTGACATAAGCTTTTCGATAGCTTATGTCAGTCCTATACATTTTTGCCTTTTCCATCATCGTTATCGCTGATAGAATGTCACTTTGTCTAGGGCCTCTGACCTCAACCTTGCTAGTCGCATTCCAGTGATGTTTAATATTTTTAATTTTATATTGCTTTAGCTAATTTCTTCAGTATTATGAACGAGGCACAAATATCGACGCTATGTATTTTTTGTGATAACATTTATTTGTGCAATATTTTATTTGAATTAAATAAATACACTTTTGTGCGAAATTGTGTTTTTAATTGCATTTCCAAAACAAATAATAAAACCTAACACACACAACACACATAGACACACACACACATAGCACATTTCACATAGTACGAGGCGATACTTAAATATACGTTCGGCGCATCCAGTCAACCCCGCTACTATCCTGCTGACTGGCTAAAGCTCTGGTCAAACTGAGGCGGATCCCGCGCGGGATGGGGACGAAATTGACCCACGCCGACATACAGTGTCAACTAATTTATATGGAGGTGTTCAAACTGACACGCCTGCATCCTAACTAATATTATAAATGCGAAAGAGAGTTTATTTATTTGTTTGTTACGCTTTCATGCTAAAACGGCTGACCGGATCTGGATGAAATTTGGCACAGGGGTAGACCATAACCTGGAATAGGACATAGGATACTTTTTATCCCGATATTCCTACGGGATCTAGACTTACGCGGGTGAAACCGCGGGGCGCAGCTACTTCCTAATAATTACAACAATCGACGCGCACAGTCACGTCACGCGCTCGCCGTAGGTGAGTATATGTTCCTTGGTCACTCTCGGCATTCGCCTCAGTTAGACCAGAGGCCCTAGACAAAGTGACATTCTATCAGCGATAATGATACAATAGACGTAGATATATTTGGTAACCTATTCCGCTTAACTATTCTTAAAGAGTCATAAAAACCCCTGTAAGAAATCGACATGTGTTTCACCTCTCAACGAGGCATCCTCAGGATAGCAACACGTCGTGTTCTGGTTTGCAACTGGTCAATCGTCATCCTGAGGATGCCTCGATTCGAAGCGATTGTCACTTGTCTCGGCCCTCTGGACGTACTTATATTTTTGCCAGGGCAACTATTCTGTGGGCCTAGACAAGCGACCAAATCGCTACCAAAGCGATTCGTATTTCTACAACGACTTTCAACAGGATTGACATAAGCTTTTCGATAGCTTATGTCACTCCTATGATATTGTAATATTAATCGGTGATAGAATGCCACTTTGTCTAGGGCCTCTGTTCGAGTTAGTGTCGATTCGAGATTATCCCCTATAATTTGTCACCATGACAAAAATATACAAAGCCACATAGATTTGATCTAAAACCATACTCATTTCTCATTTTGTTTAATATTTTTCTGCAAAATTCCTGAAGTAAAATGACTCTAGTCGACGCTATTTTAAAAGCGAAACCTCATGACGAAGGAAAATATTCTTCTCCGCCACCTGAAGTTGATTCTGTTAATGAAATTAAAATAAAACGAGTATATAAGGTATGATTGTAGCCGTAGATCAGATAGGCAGTCGATTCATGTAAAATACTGGTATTCAGCTGCATCCGGTTAAAACGGGTTTAAAAAGACACTTCACGAAGCCGAAAGCCGACTTGTTATTCCCGTCATTGTGATCATTTTTTGGTTCTGGACCATACCTGGGACCCTGCTGGTTACGGAGATATTGAAGGTCAAAGTAACAACTTTTTCTGACGTTTTTAAAGAAAGCAAGTCTTAAATGTTCTATCTTAATTTTAAATACCCCCACGAACCCTGAACCGTTGCATGCACCCCTAAACACAATGTTTTGCGTGCGTTACGTTGCGCACTACCGTAAACAGCGATTTTTGGCACCAAAAATAAAAGTCGTTTCCCAGCAATTATTTTTGTGCGATATTAATTAATTTAATATACCTACTTACAGGATGCGTAGTTGACGGCTATGTGTGATGGGTCTTTTTACACCCTGTATAGTCCTGTTCACCGTATCCGGCGACAGCGATCCAGACTAATTTTCTTTCCTTTCGTGAGCTCTGGAAGCCATGATATGTCATGCTTACAAGTTACACCCTATAAAACATTTTTATAGGGTGGATTTTCGAGACGGGGCAGTAAAGACAGGAAAACGTTAGGAGACTATCCTTAACATTTTGAGGAAACTTTTGCCTTAATTGATGAATACATCTCTGTTCGTCTGTGTTTAGCATTTGATGATGAAGTGCGGGAGATTATAATGATTATACCATGGCTTGTTTGACTTGGTATCATTCTAGTTTGCCCACATCCCAGCGAGAGTCGACACATCTGCTCCTCGGTACGACCCTGAGACAAAGGTTCGTAAGTTGGAAGAATGGCGACACCACCTCGATGCTCTGTATACACAGAATTTACAGCTGTTGATGAGTATCAAGCGCGCACAATTCATGGGGGTAAGTGATCTTTTTATACAGGGTGTAAGGGTAAACACCGTTGTCACTCAAACCATGGGTACCTAGTTGATTTAAATATAAAAATAAAGGACCGAGTAACAATTAAAAAAAAGTTATCTTCATTAAAATATTTTAAAAAGTTTCTCTGACTGACTGACTGAGGGAGGGGTCGCGCTCGCGGCCGGTCAGGTCGCGTCCCGCGCCACCCACCCGTGTTGAGGCGCAAGTTCGTTGCCCTAGCGCCTAGGTTGAAAGGGTGAAATACTCTTGTGGTAAAACGTAGACTTTCTTTAAAAAAATGAATGTCATTTTCCATTGATTCTACGTTCTCTAAATGAAACCAAACCACTGGTTTCAAGGATAACGGTGTTTACCCTAACAGCCTGTATTTGTTACATATTTTACGACGATACACGCCACACCGGTTACCTTATTGGCTAGTTGCTGTCCGCGAATTTGTCTGGAATTCAGGATGAAAAGTAGCCTATGTCCTTCTCCGGGTCATGGTCTACCCATCTGAAAAATTTCATCCAAATCAGTTCAGCCGTTTTAGCGTGGAAGCATAATAAACAAACTCACTTTTGCATTTATAATAGAGTTAGATAGCAGCACATTTCGGAAGGCACTGTTAGGATGTGTTCAAAAACCGTTTTAAAATCTATGAACAATTATTAGAAAATACGTGCGCTCCATTATGCTAGGCGCTTAGTGAAGCAAGTTTTTTTTTCAAACATATGATATGATGTATGCACCCCCTGAAACTGCCGCCAGGGGCGGTTGCCCCGGTTTGGCCCCCTAGTTCCGGGGCTGCCTAAAGGACTAAGTGCGGAAACATACCTGTAAACATGACATAGAATCGTTAGTAGGTACCGTGTACTTTACAGGGGCGAGTTGACTGTCACTGGCGCAAGAAGCCGATTCGCATCATGCAATACTACCAGCATAGAGTAGACTTCCTCAAGAGAACGCGGAGAGAGAATCTCGCGCTGTATAAGCGAATACTGAGCACAGTAAGTGTACTTACTTAGTTTGCTTACTTACTTCCTCACATTTCGCCAATTAGCATTGGGTCCCTGTAGGAATGATCCGTTGTGGTGATAATTATTTGATTGCACTCGAACACTCGTCAATGCCCGCGCACTTTGTTTTAAAAAAAGCTGCCCAGGGCCGGATTTAAGGCTGGGCAACAGGGGCCATGGTCCCGGGCCTCCCTCCAATTAGATTGTTTTAGATAAAAAAAAGTTCACATTTACAAGGAACCTTTTTAGGGTTCCGTAATCAACAAGGTAGTTAACAAGTAGTAGTTTCGCCATGTCCGTCTGTCCGCGGCTTAGCTCAGAGACCGTTGGTACTAGAAAGCTGTAATTTGGTATGGATATTCATATAAACGACGCCGGTAAAAAAAAACCGTTTAAAAGATTTTGTTTTTGTATAGGTACGTCCCCGACACGTAAAGTGGGATGGTTTTTTTTTTCTCGTCCATCCCATGTTGTGGGGTATCGGTGGAAAGGTCGTTTAAAAATAATGTGAGTTATTTAAACCATTTTTGGATTCAGTAATCCGTTTGCGGAATATTAAGCTTTAAAGTGCTAATTTTTGTTAGAGCCTTGTGTCCCCCCCCCCCTGCCAGCTAAATGGTTGGGTTTGGATATGTGAAAAAATTCACGGCAGTAGTATATATAACGAAATTAAAAGGAAAACTATCACCGCTACGTAGGCTCCACAAGTTACCGAGTAATAATTGACCAACTTAAATTTGCAGTTGTAAAAACATGTTCTCCCATACATTCTGTATCGGAGAACAAGTTTTTCAACTACAATGTTAAGTTTGTTTTATACATTCATCCTACCTACGGAACCCTTCATTGTGCATGGTACGACATGCACTTGTTCTACTTTTCATGTCCTGAGTTGACTTGCTTTGGTACTGAAAACCAAATTAAATCAACTTTTTTTCGTCTTTTCTATAAAATTCTCCGGTCTTGCCCCAGGGCCTCCTTTCACCTTTAAATCCGGCCCTGAAGCTGCCAATCGTAGTCATTGACAGTCGTTACGGGTAGTCAGAAGCCCGAAAATCGGACAACTATTCTTACCAAGTGATATCGTGTCACCCAGTGACTGGTTGAGGTCAGTTAAGCAATCGCTCCATGTAACATTCTGGTATTCAACTGCATCCGGTTAGATTGAAAGCAAACTCCAAACATAGAGGAAAGGCTAGGCAGATTATGATGAGATGATAGAGTCTGGCCAACGAAAGTTGATCCTGAAAACACGCGCGAAATGTAAAAAAACAAGACTTTTTGTCCCTACACATTGTGCGATAATTCGTGTTGATAATTGAAATATAATTTCATTTAGGGCTGATTTAACCAAAGCTTTTATTCGTAAATCTTTTATATTATTCGCAAATCTTTTATTCGGGGAATAAAATTGACGTCTGACAGTTATTATATAGAAAATCTGTCAAACATTTTATATTTATTCGCTGGATTAGACTTATACTGGGGATAAAAGTTTGGTCGAATTCGCCCTTTTAATAAAATAAAATTTCAAGTATCAACACGTGTTATCGCACTATGTACAGGCACAGATATAAAGGTGCGTACAGACTATAACTGTTGTATAACATAACATGCTATATAACATAACAAGGTAACATAATAAACAAGGTAACATAATAAACAAGGTTCATAATAAACAAGGTTACATAATAAACAAGGTAACATAATAAACAAGGTTACATAATAAACAAGGTAACATAATAAACAAGGTAACATAATAAACAAGGTAACATAATAAACAAGGTAACATAATAAACAAGGTTACATAATAAACAAGGTAACATAATAAACAAGGTTACATAATAAACAAGGTAACATAATAAACAAGGTAACATAATAAACAAGGTTACATAATAAACAAGGTAACATAATAAACAAGGTAACATAATAAACAAGGTAACATAATAAACAAGGTTACATAATAAACAAGGTTACATAATGTGGACGTGTTATAAAACACAAGTTATATAATATGTTACATAGTCTATATAGTATAAAGAGACTTTTATTTAAAATTTAAATTTCGCGCGTGTTTTTCGGATCAACTTTCGTTGGTCAGACTCTAGTAAGTTTTCTGGATTTTTAGACGAAATGTATTACCGAATACATTTCGTCTAAAAATCCAGAAAATTTATTAGCTTTCTCTATCTCCGCCATACAGAATGCGCGCGTAGACACGACTGCAGAGCTGAACCGCGACTGGAGTCGAAATAAACGTAAGATCGTGGAGCAAGCGTGCGGCACCTTCCTTTTATTCCCTCCTGTTCCTCATGAGGAGATGGAAGACTTGGCTTTCAAAGCTGCGCCGGACGTGAAGCGACCTAGGTAGGTACCTGCTGCACTAGGAAAGTAGTAGCTGTGTTTCGATAGTAAGGCGTGATCGCCGCAGGCCAGAAAGCGATAGTCGAAAGAAATGGAAGAATTTGAGAAGTCCTGAGGGCCTAGACAAGTGACAATCGCTTCAAAGCGTTTCGTATTTCTACAACGACTTTCAACAGGATTGACATAAGCTTTTCGATAGCTTATGTCAGTCCTATACATTTTTGCCTTTTTCATCATCGTTATCGCTGATAGAATGTTACTTTGTCTAGGGCCTCAGGAGGAGGATAGATCAGGGTAACAAAATTATGTGTGCCAGTTAGACTAACCGGTATCTCATGGCAGGCAAAGTCGGGGACTGCCGCTACTTGAATATAGTTAATTGATTCAGGCGTGACTTTGCGGAAATCCATTATAAAATACAATAGACGTAGATATATTTAGTAACCTATTCCGCTTGGATATTCTTCAAGAGTCCTAAAAAACCCTGTAAGAAATCGACACGTGTTTCACCTCTCAACGAGGCATCCTCAGGATGACAATTGACCAATTGCAAACCAGAACGCGACGTGTTACCACACCGAGCGCTGGACGCAAAGTAATCGACGCTACTTGAATAATTTAAAATGTTTGTTGGAAATAATAGAGGTTTCTAGCTCTTTACTAGTTTTTTGAGACTGTAAGTTAGGTAGTTTATCTCATGACCTCTCTAGCACTAGATAGAGGTCCTCATAATCTTGAACATAACATAACATCACGCCTGTATTCCCCGAAGGATTCGGCAGAAGTGTAGGTACCATTTAATAGGGGGTGAGCCTATTGCCATCAACCGGGCACAAATCCAGTCTCCGGAGTCTCCGGACCCAGTAACACTTTGCCCGACCCGTGAATCGAACCCACGTCAGCAGTAGCGCTTACGATCACTGGACCAGAGAGGCAGTTCTTCATGATTCTTGAAGAATCGGATCTCTTTTATTAACCGACTTCTTCAAGGAGGAGGTTCTCAATTCGTCTGTTTTTTTTTTTTTTTTTGTATGTTTGTTACGCGATTACTCCGCCAATTATGAATCGATGTTGATGATTCTTCTTTTTTGTATGGTAGGTCATGCTTCCGAGGTGGTCCCATATAAATTTTATTAACTTTGCTTGGGTAGTTTTTGAGTTAGCCTCAATATTACGTATTTTTCCCACATAGTTTTCATTTACTCCTTAGTGTTATTTTCATCAGCTAGTGGTACGAATTTGTGTGGGGTAGGTACCACTACTAAAAAGTGAAAAATAAAAACTTTCTACGAAAAAAAAAAACCGACTTCCACAAAAAACACTTAAAACTGAAGTCGGTTTTTTTTTTGTAAAATTTTTTTCCTCTGGGACATTGTACAGGGTGTACCTAAAGTTAGGTATGCAAGATGGAGCAGAGATGGGCGAGATTTGTGTAGAACTGTTCACTGACGTGTGTCCGAAGACGTGCCGCCTGTTCCTGGAGCTCGTGGATGGAGACTCACACGGATATGGCTACGTGAACACTTGCTTCTTCAGGTAAGGCCGCTGTATTGGTGTTGATCAACACATCGGCCATCTATTATTTATTTATTAAAACTTTATGCACAAGTAAAAAAATACTGTACAAAGGCGGATTTAATGCCTAACTATACTACTATTCTGACGTGTGAATACAAAACACTGGTGCCGATTCTGTTGTTCACAAACTAAACTAAATTTAAGTTCAGTGCATCTTTTTCTTTCTATTTCATTAAGAAAAGAACAGAAGATAATTTTTATTTTAGTCCTGTCGAACTGTCAATACTCCAAACAAGTTTAGACGCGATTAAAAACTTGCCTACTAATATTACGTCAATTTACGTCAGGCGCTGATTAATGTGACAGGACTAAACTAAAATGTATCTTCTGTCCTTTTCTTAATGAAATAGAAAGAAAAAGATGCACTGAACTTAAATTTAGTTTAGTTTGTGAACAACAGAATCGGCACCACTGTATCTTAGAAATACCTATTTCGAGAAAAGGGGTTGTAAAACTTGTTTTGATTTTTAGTATGTTTTAGTACAGTGTTTAGTATGTGCTCATATCTCCTTCTACATACTATAAAATTATATATTTTTATATATACAACTGTCTCGAAATAATCAAATGAAACACTGTATTTCGATTTACAGTGTACCTACTGGATTTACACGTCAGTATTGCTGTGTTAATGTCTGCGATACAGACAAAGTTTATTGTTTTGGTAGCATTCTGGGTTGCTTATGTTTTAGATAGGTACTTACTTAATTTCTTCATTTTAGGCGTTAATGTGTTAGAAGCCATTAGGGTCAGTTCACACCGAGACGCGACGCGACGCGCGCTTTTTTTTGATCTGATATAATATCGAATTTATCTACTACACAATCAGGTCCACGCGCTGCGCAGCACCGCGCATCTCAGCGTACTTTGAGATGTGTCAACCCTCGCTCTGAAATTATACCTTTTCGTGAATAAAATAAGTTCGATAATTGTTAAAAAGTGCGCGCAGCGTCGCGTCGCTTCACGTCGTGGTCTGAACTGACCCTAATAGACGGACAGTTAGTGCTCATACTCGATCGATACTCGTCGACGGCCGCCATCGACGAGAGTCGGCTGCGGTAGCTTCTGCCGTTGATGCATCCCGCTCTTGTGTAGAGCACTCAGTGCAACTGAGACATAATAAATATCAATATTTTTGCCTAGCGACGCGAACCTCTGCCGTGATATAGAACCTTTTTTTCAAACCTTTTTCAAAATCATAGATCAACTTTAAAAAAAACAAAAGAAACGTCAAAATTTCCGTCAAACCTGTACACATGCCAAAATTATGCTCAAACTCATTTGGTGTCTCGCAACCTTTTTTACAAGCATAACATTATTCCTTCTCCTGATTTCTATGAAGATCATTGACCTTTCAGTCCTCATTGACGAGCAAGCCCTGAAAGATGTTGGTATCCGATACGGGGCTAACCGGGACTAATGAGATCTTCATCAAAGTCGTCAGCCCTGAAGGACAAACATTTACAGCTTTTTTCCCCGAAGATACTCTTATTGAGGAAGTAAAAAACCGTGCCATTGACTTTTTCTACCCCACGGGAGAGACCGGCGCTAGTCGCTACAAGATTGTACGCGTATTCGATACTACCACTCTACATGATTTCTTAACCCTATCTCAAGAGCAGGTCATGATGCAAGAAGAACTCTTACTTGTTGAGAGGCGTCTCCCCGAAGCTGGGACTTTATGGGACCTTGGAACGGTCAGGGCACCTCAACATGGGACTATCGCAGCAGCCACGGCTTCTTTACCGACTCCAACGAACACTATACGACAGCCGAATCTCCAATCTCTTTTATCTACAAACGAACTGTCTTATGAATTGAGGAAGATTCTGATATCTTTGATCGAAGCGGGGGCTCGACTCGCCGCTTCAGGCAGAAACTATGAAATGACTTTGGCCCAACTGACGGCGGCTTTAGACGAACCGCAACGCTTCACGCCAGCCGTTATCCAAGTCATTACTCCCGAAGATATAGCCGCGAGACTCAACATCTCAGATTACACGGCGTTGGATGATACAGGAGTTATTAAAACAGACGGGAATGAACTGTACCGTCGCGCTGGACACTTACAACGATTCTTGGAGAAATTCCGGGAATGGAGAAACAAGATTGCCGAACCACCTAGTCCGGAATCCATTGGGGCGTTGAAAGACCTTGGGTTTACGTACGAAGAGGCTGACAAAGCGCTGCGTAATACTGGCTGTAATGTGCCTGCTGCTGCCTCGTACCTTATTGGCGAAAGAGGTTCCAGTGTCTTCGAACTTGTTAATGGTTTACCTGACGGTTTGATCCTACAGACTTTGCTGAAACAACCGCATATTCAGCGTGGTCTGCTGAACACAAGAATGTTGATAGCGTTCATAGCTATGGTAGGCCAGACGGGCAGTGCGTCACTATGGCTCAATTCTCCTCACGGGAGTCCCTTACTATCTCAGATTTCTAGGACCTATCATTCAGAGAAATACTGCCTGGCTGTGAACCAGTTTTCAGAGGAAAGGCCGAACACCACGAATGTACCTTCGACTTCTCGGCAGAGGAACTGATTATTTTTGTTTCACTTTCTTCATTTTGGATAAATTTCTAGTTGGTGACGTGATTTCTTTTATTTTTTACCATGTATAAAAGTCCATACATTCTCACTATATTATTCGACTAGCTGTGCCCCGCGGTTTCACCCGCGTAGATGTGCATCCCGTGGGAATATAGGGATAAAACGTATCCTATTTCCTATTCCAGGTCATGTCTACCCGTGTGCTCATCCTCTCCTCTCTAAAGTAGGGAACGTCGCGGAGGCGCGGCGCCCGGCGTCGAACGGTTCGCGTATTGCATTTTATATCGTGATATCTTCGAAATTAAATGTCCGATTCGAATGAATTAAAAAGTATTTTACTGCTACATAAATACCCTTGATGTTAAAACTATTTATTTGAATAAGAATTAATATTATGTCGATAAAACTCCTTCGCAAATAATGCATTAACTTCGAAAAAAAATTATTACCATAAAAAAGGTTACAGTGAGTCAATCTTAAAAGATAGACATATGCTGTCGCGGACTTTTTTTTAGAACTTTTCAGAGAGGAACAATTCCATCATACATGATATTTGCGTAACTTAAACCGTTTACGCAGCGCACGCAACGGAATCTCTCAAAAAGGAATAATTTTTCTCGTTTTTGCAACATTTTTCATTTATGCTCCGCTTCTATTGGTCGTAGCGTGATGTTATATAGCCTATAATAGCCTTCCTCGATAAATGGACTATCCAACACAAAAATATTTTTTTAATTCCAACCAGTAGTTCCTGAGATTAGCGCGTTCAAACAAACAAACTCTTCAGCTTTATAATATTAGTATAGATGACAAACAATGCAACAAGTTACTAATAGTAAGTGATCATCTCCACTTTGGACATACTAATATTATAAATTCGAGAGTAACTACGTCCGTCTGTCTGTATGTTACCTTTTCACGCCTAAACCACAGAACGGGTTTCGATAATATTTGGCAAGGAGATAGATGGCATCCAGGGGAAGGACATAGGCAACTTTTTATCGATATACCACGCGCGAAGCCGCGGGCGGAAGCTAGTAATATTATAAATGCGAAAGTGAGTTTGTTTGTCACGCTTTCACGCTAAAACGGCTGAACGGATTTAGATTAAATTTGGCACAGCGGTAGACCATGACCTAGAGAAGACCTTAGGATACTTTTTATCCCGATATTCACACGGGATCGCGACATACGGGCGAAACCGCGGGGGCAGCTAGTACTGAATAAATACTATTCCATTACGTGGCTGCCTAGGAAAGTTCCCCGTTTATACTGGAGCGGTGGGGACGTCATCTACAACAACGGCTTCGGGTGCTACGCTCAAAGCGGCAGAATCGTGCCCATCGGCGCTGAGAACTACCACTACCCTCATTCGATGCCTGGTAATATCACCATCAGAGGCCCTAGACAAAGTGACATTCTATCACCGATATAGTGATGATGGAAAAGACAAAAATGTATAGGACTGACAAAAGCTGACGTCACACAAAAATCAAGACGTCACATAAATCCTGCATCGTGCAATTAAAGTTTACCGTGCAGTGGACATATATACAAGAATCCAAAATCCGTTGGGCAGTAGCCCGCCAGACACAACACCCGTCTGGTCGGAGGATCCTCCCTTTTGTATGGTGGATAAGTAAACTTTACACCCTGTTCCTCATACCCTTAAAAACTTATGTCAATCCTGTTGAAAGTCGTTGTAGAAATACGAAACGCTTTTGAAGCGATCGTCACTTGTCTAGGCCCTCAGATTACAGCAGTCCTCTGCTGGTTATAGATATCTCCAATCACATGCTATTTAAGACGCAGGCCACATATAAATGGCATCGGGCGAGGACACGGCGTCACGCGGACACGGCGCCTCATAGCCACGTCCGAACAACGACATATCATGTGTCCTAAATTGCGCTTTATTTCCATGCATTTTGTATGAAATTTGAATAGAAGTCGCCCGTGCCATCTCCGCGCTCAACGCCATTTATATGTGGCCTGCGCTACACTCAATCTTCGGCTACGTCCGTCTTCCCTACATTTGCCATATTATAAAACTAAGAATAGAATAGAATAGAATACATTTATTTGTCAGAATAGTGTACAAAGTTGTTATGTGCATTATGTATTATGATCATAATATACTGCCGTTCCGGCGTACAAATATGGTTTGTAAAAATATGGGTCATCATTACATTAAAAATAAATTATTTATCATTAAAATTAGAATATTACAAATAATTTAAATAAATTGAACAATAGTAGTAAACATAATTATTACTTATATAAGTCAAATTTCAATAAAGTCAAGGAGATAAAATATGATTATTGCCTACCTACTATATTACTATATATATTATAGTAGGCAATAATACACAAAAATCTATCTACCTAGTCTTTTCCCAACTATGTTGAGGACGGCTCCCAGTCTAATCAGATGCAGTATTTATTAAACTACAAATAACCAACAATGTTAGATGCAGTGCAGCAGTAATGCACTAAAAAAGTGACTTACTTGTCGTTGTGATCTTGTTTTCGTAACTGTGTAGTTATGTAAAGTTATGTATAGTTGTGTATGTATAGTTAGTCATCATTAATTATTCGTTGCTTATATACTTATTTCGTATGTATCTTTTATTATTTAGGATATGTATGTATATGTGTATCTATTTTAGTATATTGTAGACTTATTATTTGCACCTACGACAGCCCCATTTTATGTCCAGGCAAACACTCCATTCCAAGGTTGCCTGGAAGAGATCGCGGATAGCGATAAGGCCGCCCATTGTATATTTTGTAGTGTTTGTTATTGTTTTTTTGTTATATATTTTTGTGGTGTACAATAAAGAATATTTAAATAAATAAAAAAGGTGACTGCAATGAGCAGACAAAAGTAGCCCTATCTCTAAGCTACCGTATTTAAATAACGCACATTCATAAGATTTGATATTAAATATTTACATAATCAAGTTAGAGTGTCGTATGTGGTCATTCTGGGGTTCAATGGGACCCGCTACCGAGCCGTCGGAGGTTTGTGTGTTCGGGTCCAATCGGGGGCGCTTCCGAACTATACGGTTAATTAGAAAGTCGTTGACCGCTGGTGACTAACATATTTTAGATGTGACTAGGTACTTACCAGAGAGGTCATTTCTCATAGGTTTGCTGTCAATGCGAGTAACAGTAGACGATGAGATGTGCGGCATCTTCAACATCACATTCAAGCCGCTACCACAGCTGGATCTACGCAATGTTGTCTTTGGCAGGGTGAGTAGTTAAAATCCTACCATAATTATTATAAACGTGACTGTTTGTAAGGATGGATTCGTTACTCTTTCCCGGGTCAGTTCACAACGAGACGCGACGTGACGCGCACTTTTTTATGATCAGATACGATATTTACTCCACAATAAGGTACACGCGCTGCGCTGCACCGCGCATCTCAGTGTACTTTGACACGTGTCAACGCTCGCACTGAAATTATACCTTTTCGTGAAGAAAATAAGTTTGATAATTGTTAAAAAGTGCGCGCGGCATCGCATCGCTTCATGTAGCGGTCTGAACTGATCCTAAGTATGCACGGGCTAATTGCAATAATGGGTCAAGACTCTAGCCTCCGGGTTGCTACTGAGAATTAAGGCGAAAGCTGCAAGGTAGCCCGCGAAATTTGAATTTTCTTACGTTTTATGCAATTTGCAGGTCAGTATCAGGTTGTATGTTGATTTAAATATGATGCGCGATCGTAACAAATATGGATTTACAGAATTATAAACATTACAATCAGCAATGCAAGTCTCTAAGTTCGTATAAGTGTAGATATTGAATGACTATTTCATGAAATCATAACATGACATTCGGCTCTTATATAAACTTATGGAGGCTAGGTCCTGTTTGGCGAAAACACGATTGCATAAAATTTTCTCTATAGAAAAAAAAATCCAAAGTTACCTCTAAACCGAACTATAAACCGCTGTGGTATTCAAAAATTACTTCAAATTAGATCATGAAACTTTGCATAATAATAACTGAATTAAATATAAAGCAGGTCTTATTTTTTTATTTTTTTTTTAATTACCGTTATTTTCACCGTACAAAGCAATTACCTGAACTATTCGAGGCTTGGAGCCGCCAGCATCCCACTCCATCTCGGTCTGACTCAGGGCGCGAGCGACATAAAAAGTAATTTGAGCTGAGTTTACTACCTCAGCTCAAAGATTTTTTTTTAAGGTCTTAAATAGTGCAAAATACCTGTGGTACACCCAAAACCACATTTCGGCAGTTGTGTTTAAGTCCTATGTAATAGGGGGCGAGCCTATTGCAATCAAACGAGCACTAAGAAATTCTAGATAGAATTTTGCCCGACCCGGGAATCGAACCCAGAGGGCCTAGACAAGTGACAATCGCTTCCGAAGTGTTTCGTATTTCTACAACGACTTTCAACAGGATTGACATAAGCTTTGCGATAGCTTATGTCAGTCCTATACATTTTTGCCTTTTCCATCATCGTTATCGCTGATAGAATGTCACGTTGTCTAGGCCCCTAGGACCTCATTTTCAGCAGTAGCGCTTGCAAAGCCAAAGAGACAGTTCTATTTTGTTTCTTATTTTTTATATTGATCATTCAGTATGTGCTGCACCGATTGACGTCATGACGTCAACGCCGGCTGTCACTGAAAACCAGCGCTGGGGCTCTGTCTCGCATAGGGTCGCAGCATTATGCTGAGTGATGGCCGTTTTGCGTGAATGTGACGCATATTTTCCCGCAACTGGTTATTTTAATTTTATTATATTTGTCCTTTCTTAGCGTCATGTTTGCCGCAAATAAACTTATTTTCTTTCTTTCTTCTTTTTATCCGACTGCCCCAGAAGGAGGGTAATGTTTTTCGAGAGTATGTATGTATGATTGTGTATTTCTTTGGCACGCTCTGTAGCCTAAACGGCTTCATGGATTTTACCATACGAGGCGTCGTTAGGTTCGTCTTAATTGTGGGAGTGACATAGGCTATATTTTTTTAAATATTACATCTGCAAAAACAAAAAAACGGAGGGGAAGGATTTTTTTTAAATAAATTACAACAATATTGGTATCTAATAAAAGCTAGTAATGATTTAATTCCAAATATTAATAAAACTAAAACGCTTGAAATAAAACAAATTGTTTAAAAAACAAAAAACCCGACTGCAAAATCCAAAACCGAAATGAGAAAAACAAGCATTTAACTTTGTTTTTTGTAAGGTATTGCAGGCGGGGACAAACAAAAGTTACAAAATATTTCAGGTTATTGGTTTGTTTTTTTAATAATTTGTTTTATTTCATTTCTCAGGTAATCCGACCAAGCAGTACCTACAACATAATTAGTAAGCTAGGGAACGCGCTCAGCTCCCGGCCGGTGATAGAGATCTGGTCCACGCGGCGGAAGGTAGGCACTCGTTGGGTGAACGGCACGCAGAACACGGAGCTAGCTAAGAGATCATCGACTTGTCTCAGGAAAACACTTTTGTGTAATTAATTTTGTTATTAATATTGTATTTTTGGCTATGTAATAAATTATGTATCCTTATGTGTATGTAATTTTTTTTACGGCTACGGCTAAGCAAAAAGGAGTGTTATGAATTATCAGTTTGTGACATTTTACGATGATTCATATTATTTTCCTATTATGATTCTGCCAAAGTGGCTGTTTTAGCTAGTAGTGGTCAGCAAAACGTATTAAAACATAACATAATCAGCCTATAATGTTCCCACTGCTGGGACACAGGCCTCCTCTCTGTGAGAGGGAGCGGGCCGTAATCCACCATGCGGGCCCAGTGCGGGTTGGTAGATGTCACATGCCTTCGAATTTTTGGTTCTAGGACATGCCGGTTTCCTCACGATGTTTTCCTTCACCGTTTTGAGAGCAGTGGCGATAAATTACACAAAGTAAAGCGCCTGTCAGGGTTCGAACCTACGACCTACATACAACTCGTAAGTCGTGGCCGTTACCACTGGTCCACCACTGCTCTCACATCTCATTAAAACACAGATTAAAATCACAAAATAACTTTATAATATTCATTGATCATAAAACAGCATTCAAAACATTTTATAAGACCATACAGTTCTAACAAATAGGAAACATGACATTACTTGACAAATACTCAAAGAGTTTTATTAATTTATTATTTTTAATAATATATCGAGTGGAGGGAGGGTGGGTGGGGTGTGGGCGTATCTACCTACCAACACTTGTGTTATAATATGATTATAATTTTTTAAACGAAACTTATTTTTTGTCTAAAAAATACACCTTAAGGTTGAACTAGTCACGGGCTCGAGCTAACTGGTCGGTGTGGTAAAAAAAACACGCAGTCTAACCTGGCATCGTGTCCGACAGAGATAGAATCAGTGATGAGTAGTTAGACGCTAGTCTGCACGTATAACGTTTAGTTCGCACGCACACAAACATTGTTCCAAACTATTTTAGTAAAGTGAGCGCGTAAAAAATTTCGAAAAGTACTTTGGAAAATCGAGCTTTATAAAAAACCCACTGAATAAATCAATTACAAATAAAGTTTATTGAACTCTTCGATAATTGAGCTTTGTCGATGCCGACTTTATTTTGATGATTTTACACTTCTTTTATTACTTATTTACGCCCAAACTTGCTTTAAAATTAGCAAAACGGAATCTTTGTTGGCTCATAAGTTTTTAATGGCATTTTATTTTATTACTATTTTTCTGCGAACACGATATCATGTTTAAGTTTTAATATAAAAAATAGCAAACAATGGAGTAATACCCTCCCGAAATTTGTATGGAAAAAATATCAACTAGCGCAACCTTGTAAAAAAGACAGCATAAAACTTCGTTTTACAATTTTACTGTCTTTAAGGCAAATTTTTGATCGATCGCATAACATCACGCTTGTATTCCCTTTATAAAGGTAAGTAGAGGTTTATAAGAAGTCCTATGTAATTATAACATTCATACTTTTCAATCAACAGTAGAGCTATTTGAAAAGTTTACATATACACCCGCCCCCCTCCCTCCACGAAACATGACGTCACAACAACAAATATCAATGGATCAAAAATTTCGCCTACCATTCATTAAAAAAAATCCCGAAGATTAGCCAAAGCGAGTCCGGTTTCCTCACAATGTTTTCCTTCACCGCTTCGAGAGAAGTGGTGATGAAATAATTTACACGAAGTATAATGCCTGCCACTGGGCCACCAGTGTTGCAAGGTAATATCGTTCATACAAGAGATATTTATAAAAAAAAATTGGTAAACGAAATTTTTGGGCCACAGAACATACATTATTTGAGCCAATTCTTTTGTTTTTTTTGTATTATTATTTAGCTAGCGATATGTAAGTGGATTCTACAGTCTTATAATAAACTAATCTATTGTTGCTATCTGTCCATTTAACTGGAGCTGTTGTCGGGTTATACCATTCATCCACCCAAAAAAATCCACCCTATGGTGGATTCTCGGACATACGTTTCCAAGTATCCACCATAGGAGTGGATTTTTTTGGGTGGATTAATGGAATAACTCTCCCTGTCCACTGAAGAATAATACCAGCCTCTTTGTCCCACTGCAGGGGCCTCTTCTCATAAACTATGATAATGATTTTCTCCTAAAATATTTATAGATATCTTATGGTTCTTTGGTGGTGGAACATAGTATTATCGAAACCAAAATATTATGAAATAGGTCTTTTTTCAAAGTTGCAATATTTATTTCACGAGAAAAACGCTTTTGAATTTTGTGTAATCGTATGGCGCGGGACGCGCAATAGGCGAAGAGCGCGAGCGTGCGGGCGTTGCGCCACTCCCTTCATACTCCATACAAAATGTATAGGAGCGACGCTTTCCGGTTTTCCGCACAAAAAGTAACATGCATGTGGCCGATCACGAATTTGCGCGACAATTGCTTTTAAATAGGACGCGGCATTAGGCCAACACCTAAGGGTCAGTTCACACCGCGACGCGACGTGCCCTTTTTTATGATCCGATACAATATCGAGTTTATTTACTCCACAATAAGGTACACGCGCTGCGCAGCACCGCGCATCTCAGCGTACTTTGACACGTGTCAACGCTCGCACTGAAATTATACTTTTTCGTGAAGAAAATAAGTTCGATAATTAAAAAGTGCGCGCAGCGTCGCGTCGCTTCACATTGCGGGGTTAAATTGACCCTAAGGCTACTTATCCATTTCAGCAGAGGACCGGAGAACTACACTTCAACGAAAACATTAACCAATTCCACGAAAGTATGAAATCGCCCGTCTTGAGCGAGAGTGGTGATCAATTCTCGTGCCATAGAGATATATTATTAGATGCGAGTGCGCGTACTGCACAAATCGCTTAGAGCGCATCGTAGACAAGTGAGCTATAGATTAAGTGTTGGGTAAGACATACAAGAGGCACTTCAAATGTGCCATACAAAATAATTGAATGCCCCAACAACTCAAATAACATTTTGTACCGCTTCACTGTGACATACAAATGAATGAATGTCGAACTGACAAGTGAGTGAGTGTGCTGAGGAACGCCGGGTTGTTCAAACCCGTGTCTACTGTTCATAGTTTGTTGCGCGCACTCTATACTATAATCATATCTCTATGGCTCATGCGTTCTTTGTATGAGAGGCTTTTGACTGCAGTTATACTCTATTTGAAATAAGATGAGACATTTAAATAAGCCTTTTTTACAGTCCGTTCAACCGATTTTGACTTCTACTGCGTTGGTGATATGACAAATGGCAGCTGCAGTAGACAGTTGGTATTGTGTAACCTTTTTTATTTTTAAACCGCGGAATTACCGGGTATGTACTTGTACCGTGTATTTTGGTTTACGGGTGTGCCACCCAGTGTCTTGGTGGTTGCCATCCTTATGCCTACGGTATAGAAGTCAAAATCGGTTGAACGAAGTGTAAAAAGGTTTGTTTAAATGTCTAATCTTATTTCAAATGGAATATAGACAATAAAGAAAAGGCTAGGCTGTTTTCTTAAAAAAAAAAAATTGCAATGACAAGGAGCTTGCGAGTAAATTGCTAATATTAACAATACATAAACGGTATATACAGACAGCTTATTAGGCTAGGAGGAGGTCATCGTCTCGTGTTTTGTACTTTAGGTATCTGAACATTCGCCTGTGGACAAAAAAAAATACATATATTGTTATGAAAAGTGCGCAATAGAGAATATGCATGTGATTCAAATAAGGGTCAAGTATTTTTTTTTATAAACTATATTACTTCAGAATTATGCATCCATCAATATTTTTGAATAAAATTTCTTTGTGAGCGAGTTTTTTTTTTTAATGTGCCAAAAAACTGTGGGAAGTGTATACTTGAAAAGCTACGCTATTGGTCAGAGCGAATGTGACGTAACAATCAAAATGTCAATGTGTTTTATAACTGAGTGTTTGACATTGAACTGTACACTTGTTTGTTTGTTGTCATAGACTGTGACGTCACCACATCAAGCGCCAAATGGAGGACGTTTAAATAGCCCGAGTCGGTTGGCTATTTTTAACTTTTTTTAAGTAATTTAAATTGCTTTTTTAGCGTCGATTTTTTTTTTAAACTATTAGTAGGCCATGTAAACAATCGAATAAAAATACAAAAATATACATGCATATTCCCTATTACGTAACACAATGAAGCCCGTGTCAAATAGACAGCGAACCGATAGTTTGGCGAAACATTTTAATTTTTTAATGTATGGTATCGTTTGAATCTACAGGGTGTTAAAGAAATTGCGTGCCATAGCTTAGGGGTAGGTTGAGAGGGCCTAGACAAGTGACAATCGCTTCGAAAGCGTTTCGTATTTCTACAACGACTTTCAACAGGATTGACATAAGCTTTTCGATAGCTTATGTCAGTCCTATACATTTTTGCCTTTTCCATCATTGTTATCGCTGATAGAATGTCATTTTGTCTAGGGCCTCAGTATTTGCAGCGCACAAAAAGTGTGTCACTTTTTGAGCGAGGAACAAGCAATTCGCGTTGTTCCATGCTTTGTAATCATTTGTTGGACTTGAAGCGCCACAGACGATCGCACAAAAAGTGTGTCGTCTGGGCTGCACCTAAAGGAACCCAGGAAAAAAACAAAAAAAAACTAATTGGCTTTGTATGCTCGACGCAGCGTTGCCAACTCCAAATAATAAATTATATATAGCATAATCAGCCTATAATGTTCCCACTGCTGGGACACAGGCCTCCTCTCTGTGAGAGGGAGTGGGCCGTAATGCACCACGCGGGCCCAGTGCGGGTTGGTAGATGTCACAAAAATATATGGATATTTGAAAAAAAAAAAACGGTCATTCACACAACACAGAAAACAGAAAGTTCTGTTAGTTAGGCAACTCTTTAATTTAGAGTCTGGCCAGCCATAATGGATCCTAAAAAGAAGCGCGAAATTTAAAAAAAAAACACTCGTGTTGATACTTGAAATTTGATTTTATTTAAATGAAATTTAAATTCAATTATCAACACGAATTATCGCACTATGTCTAGGAACAAAAATAGTCATGTTTAAAAAAAAATTCGCGCGTGTTTTCAGTATCGTCTTTCGTTGGCCAGACTCTATATGTATTATATTGGTTCAAACTTAACTATGATTGTGAAATTCCCCCTAGTCCACTGCTATTCAAAAAGGTGCCACGTTATGACAAAAACTATGCTAATTACGGTGTTTTTTGACACCGTAATTACATTATTACGGTTGACGATGAATCAATGCTGGATACGGTTTTTTTACCGTAATTACGGTGTAGTTGGCAACGCTGGCACGACGCGAAACAGAGAGAAAATGCAAGATGCGAAGCGAGAACGACGTGGTTATCCATTGCGACCTTCCAAGCGGAGCTTCCAGGGGGATCTGAGCCACGTGTCTATCAAGTCTATCTACACATCTCACCATATAATCCTGGGCGCGTGTCCCCAGTCGCGCGGTATGTTAGCCAGCGCGCGGCGCACGTCGGCTTCGGGCACGGACACGTCAGACACCACGCTGACCACTTGCACGTCGCACGCGCTCGGCGACGGCATAGCGCGGTTGTCGTCGACGACCAGCTCGATACGCATTGTGACCTCCCAGACGGAGCGTAGGGGGATGTTTGCGACCTGAAGAGACACAATATAAACATTATTACTTACAATAGGGAATATGCATGTGATTCAAATAAGGGTCAAGTATTTTTTTAATAACCTATATTGCTTCAGAATTATGCCTCCATCAATATTTTTGAATAATATTTCTTTTTGAGCGAGAAATTAATTTTTTTAAAGTGCCAAAATACTGTGGGATATTCAAATACTTGAAAAGCGACGGTATTGGTCTGAGCGGATGTGACGTAACAGTCTATGACAACAATCAAAATGTCAATGTGTTTTGTAGGAGTGTTTGACATTGACTTGACACTTGTTTGTTTGTTGTTATAGACTGTGACGTCACCACACCAAGCGCCAAATGGAGGGCGTATAAATAGCTCGGGTCAGTTTGATAATAAAAAATAAAAAAAAGTTCTTTAAATTGCTTTTTTGATGTCGAATTTTTTTAAACTAGTATTTGGCTATGTAAACTATCGAATAAAAATATTTAAAAAAAACCCATGCATATTCCCTATTTATGGACTCCGAAGGAGGTCGGTAATAACAGCCGCACGGGTCGATCCATCAGGTTAAGCTGCGGTCGTCGAAACTTGAAATGACGAGAAAAAAAAAACAGCTGTTCCCTACATTTATGTTCGCATAGCTCGTCAAAATGTAAGGAACAGCTGTTTTTGTTTTTTTTTTTCAAGATATCAGGCTTGGTCCCGTAGTGAAAATCCTACTAATATTATAAATGTGAAAGTTTGTGTGTTTGGATGTTTGTTACTCAATCACGCAAAAACGGCTGAATGGATTTGGATGAAATTTGGCACACAGATAGTTTATAACCTGAATTAACACATGGGATACTTTTTATCCCGATATTCCCACGGGATCGAGACTTACTCGGGTGAAACCGCGGGCCGCAGATAGTTGTTCATAAAAATGAGTACAGTGAGGGTTCACTGTACTCATTTTTATGAACAACTATCTTAAAGATACACCATAAATATAAATGAAAGTACAGTGTAACGATGTTCTTAATGCCCCTCGGGAATCATCGCATTTCCGAATACCAACGAATGCTAAATTTCATGTCCATCAATTATTAGATTTATCGTGTATAATAAATTGAATTCAGAATTAAATACATTTTTGTTTACATACCTTCAACGAAAGATGCCCATCATTAGTCAGCGTATATGCTAAATGCAGCTTCGCGTCATGCATCGCGCGTCCCCAGCGCAACGCAACGCGCGCTACAGCCGCGCAACGTCGCAACAACGGCGGAATGTCGGATGCGTAACATGTCACACGCATGGTACGCGACACCATGTAACGCATAGATTCACAGGCGAAGCGGACCGTCATTGTGGCCACGGGATTCTTGCGATCTAAGAGAAAAAAAAAGAGATCAATCAATGTGCCTAGCCTTTGCCCAACTATGTTGGGGTCGGCTTCCAGTCTAACCGGATGCTGCTGAATACCAGTATTTAACATGAATCGACTGCCTATCTGACCTCCACAATCCAGTAACTGGGTAATACTGGTTGTCAGACTTTCGGGCTTCTGACGACCCAAATCCGTTCAGCTGTTTTAACGTGAAAGCGTAACAAACAAACTTACTTTCGCATTTATAATATTACTAGCTGCGCCCCGCGGTTTCACCCGCGTAAGTCTCGATCCCGTGGGAATAACGGGATAAAAGCATCCTATGTCCCATTCCAGGTCATGGTCTACCCCTGTGCCAAATTTCATCCACATCCGTTCAGCCGTTTTAGCGTGAAAGCGTAACAAACAAATCACTTTCGCATTTTATTTCATTCATTAGTTAGGATGATCAAATTATAAGGGTTCATTTTTATGCCATTTGTCTACGGAACCCTAAAAAGTGGTACATACCAAGCTGCACAGTCTCCAACGCTATATCCAGCACGGGAGTGTCCCCACGAACTCGTGTCCTCGTCGCGTTGTCGTGTCGGTGCGCGAGTCGTGCCTTCAGTCTCAAGCGGCCGTGTAACAGACGGAATGACCATGTATCGGTTGAAGACGACTCCCATTCGCATTCATGGCTCCTGTAATGTTTGAAGGTTGCCTACGTTATTGAGGGGTAGACAGAGCTATGTACTTTATTTATATTACGTTACGGATCATTATTCTATGCAAGTATTTTTCTTCCGCTAAGACTTGGTTGGAAGTTGGACGTATCCTTTTTTGCATATGCGATTGTACTCCTTATTTATATTACATTACGAATCAATGATCTATGCAAATATTTTTCTACCAACAAGGCTTGAATCCTATGCAAGTATTTTTCCTTTAGTTTTGGAAGTATTTTTTTGTAAACACGATTGTGCTCTTTATTTATATAACGTTACGGATCATTATTCTATGCAAGTATTTTTCTTCCGCTAAGGCTTGGTTGGAAGTGGGACGTATCCTTTTTTGCATACGTGATTTTACTCCTTATTTGTATGACCTTACGGATCTATTTTCCATGAAGAAAGAAAATACTTGAAAGTATTTCGAGCCCTGGTTTTTGGCTTGGTGTCTAAAGGTAGATGTACTTGAATTTGCAAGTACGACCCATGTCTACTTTATTACACGACTGCTCAAAAAGGAGTGTAATGTTTTCAACCTCAAGTTTTATCTCGCTCGCACCATACTACTCGCGGCCCGAGTGAGAGCGAAACGGATTGGGGTGCTGGCGGCTCTCACGTCTCGAATAGTTTAGTGTGCTTTCTATGGTGAATACAAATAACAGAAATACAAAAAATAAGACCTGCTTTATATTTAGTTCAGTTATTATGCAAAGTTTCATGATCTAATTTGAAGTATTTTTTTAATACCAGCGGTTTATAGTTCTTTTTAGAGGTAACTTTGGAAAAAAAATCTATCGAGAAAATTTTATGTAATCGCGTTTTCGTCAAACATAGGACCTAGCATTAATCCTCAACTTTAACATATATTTATTTCAAAATTAATGCTGCAGTATTTTCGGCATAACGGAGGATCATACTAAGCAATTTGAGGTAGGGTAGGGCCTTAATCCACCATAATTTATTGGAACGAAATTCTTTAACGCGGCTTGTGGTAGGAGATATCCTCCTCTGTTATCCGTCCGTCCGTCAGTCTGTCAGCAAGTTGTATCTCATGTAATAAACTGTGATAGGTGGACAGTTAACATTTTGACAAATTGTGTATTTCTATTGCCGCCATAAAAATTAAATTAACATAATAATTAAAGGAGGTCCCCAAGAAGGGAAACATGAAGAAAAGAAACGTGTTTTCGTCGTTTTTTGCCCGATCTTAAGAGGAATGGGGGTCGGTCTTTTTCTCTATACAAAAAGTCATAATTCGAGGTTCGGCTCTCGTCTATTTCTTCCTCCAATATTGGAGCAATTTGAAAGATATTTTATAAATTTAATAAGAAGGATATTTACAGTGCCCCTATGTTTTTGTTTTTTCATTAATAGTTGTCAAAATTTTACAATAGGCATCTGATGACAGCGGTCTAAACAGGCAATTTTGGTCATTTTCTGAGGGTTCTAGTGCTTCTACAGATAATGTATCATCAAAACGGAACCGACCCTATTTCCTTTTAATAATACGGAACTCTTTATCTGCAAGTCCGTCTCGTACTTGGCCGGTTTTTTATATAGGATTTTTGTGTGATTTATTGAAATTTGGACAGGCCAGCGTCTGTCGGGTTAAGGTCAATTCAGACCGCGACGTATAGCGACGCGACGCTGCGGGCACTTAGTAACAATTATCGAACTTATTTTACTTCACGAATAGATATAATTTCAGTGCGAGGGTTGACACGTGTCAAAGTACGCTGAGATGCCCGGTGCAGCGCAGCACGTGTACTTTATTGTAAATAAATTCGATATTGGTGCCAATTCCCTTGTTCACAAACTAAACTAAATTTAAGTTCAGTGCGGTCAAATTGACGTAATTTTAGTAGGCACATTTTTAATCACGTCTAAAGTTGTACGGAGTAGTGGCAGGCGCTGATTAATTTGTCAGGACTAAACTAAAATTTATCTTCTGTCCTCTTCTTAATGAAATACAAAGAAAAAGATGCACTGAACTTAAATTTAGTTTAGTTTGTGAACAAGGGAATCGGCACCATTGTATCGGATCATAAAAACTGCGCGTCACGTTGCGTCTCGGTGTGAACTGACCCTTAGCTGAACAATAAAAAAATAAAAGCCTTCACTTACCCCATAAACGACAACATATCTATCTTGGCGACCACATTCACACCAGAATTAGGACCACATATACTCGAGCTAATTGCACACATCTGATCAGAATCGGGATCCTGATGCCAGTCCATCTGCAGGGGCGAGCCCTTCATCGTGGCCAATGACTGATGGGTCAACTGACAATCCGTTGTCGACGCACTGTTGAAATCCTTCATAGCATTAAAGTTCTTACTACTCGTGAATGACACGTCTGATTGTGAGAATACCGTAACACTAGATTTTGGGTTGAAATTTAAATCTTCTAACAACTGCTTCTGTGAGATATGCTTGAAGTCACTATCCAAATTGTGGAAATCAGTTAGTAACTGTTGAACGGTTATAGCCTGCCCTTGTTTTGTCGCTTTAGCTTTTGGCGATTTCTTTTCGTGGTTTTCCGATGAGGGAGCACTCTGCTCAGTATTTCGTTCGCTAGGTTCGGAAGTTTCTTTCTCAGGCGCCATGTTATGTGTCAAATCATCTGTCGAAGGCTCCTTGATATATTGATTAATGCCTGTCGAAGGCAGTTCGATGTCTTTACTTCCTAGTTTGCTCTCTATTGTTACCTTGTTTGGATTTGGGCTGCTAGACATTTTCTGCATTTTCGTAATAGGTTTCGGAGTTACTTCAATGTAGGGCTGAACTAGTTTGTACTTGTTCGTAGCCGGACTATAAATCCGTTTCATGCCTTTCTTTCTGTTTGCTAGCGTCGCTAGCGAGTTTAAACTATTGTTCATTCGGTCACACAAGGCGCTTTTTAGTGACTTATTCATATTATCGTTCTCCGCCGCCTGTTCCTCTATGTCAACTAGATTTGATCTCGAAAATTTAATCCTGTGATTCTCATATTCGTTGTCCGGTGAAACTGGGGTACTGCCGCCGTCGAAGGCGTCATCAACTAGTGTGAGCGACGAACTTCCTTCAAGCAACTCTTTGTTTCCTCTCATAGCTATCATGGTGTTCACTTGATCGTCTCGTAACTGTGTTGTAGTAAAACCCCCTATTGATTGGTCTATGGAAGTACGTCTACTTGTTCCTGTAGAATGTATGCTGAATGTGTCCGCTTGGTTTTTGTAGACATTTACATCGTCTTGCATCGGTTTAATTCTGAACTGCGCGGTGGTCACACTTTCCACCGCGTAATCATTATCTCTTGACGATGTATTTGAGTGAACCCCAGTAGAAGGAATGCGCTCATTATTAGAGTGCTGGTCATCGGATATCTTCGGATTATACCTATGCACCCCGGAATAATTAATTGGCGCGAGCAGAATATTGTTTAAAGGATTCAGGTGATCGAAAACTAGTACTTCAGGCGGAGGTAGTTCAACAGTAGAATGCGAGGGCGTGTACGCCTTTGGATCAGGGACCTCAAATTCTGACGAGATTTCTGAGGAAATACCAGTAAACTTGACCGGGGCTCTCATAGATCGAGATCTGGCTTTAATGGGGGAAGCATTAAGGCCTTTGTTTGGTTCGTTAGTGTCCCAAGACATCTCGCAATCTAAGTCTACCTGGCTGGATGCGATTAAATTAGCTTGTATCTGCGTGCTTTGCGTAGATGGAGCCTTTTTAATGCCTTTGTCGACTACGTTTTCAAAAGGCAGATTATCATTCATCGGCTTTACCAAATCCAGCATTAGTTCTTTAATTCCGTCGGAAACATCTTTCAAGTACGTCGGAATAACTTTTCCTTTGGTTTCATTCATGTACGAAGTTTCACCGAACGCTGTTTTCTTCAGCGGGGAATATTTCCTGTCGAATTTGAGATTCGTCTCGCTCATCGACTCGTCGTCAAATTGCAATGTTTTCACAACTTCATTGCTTGTTCGTCCTGATTTCTTAGATATATCTATGGACGAGTCCCTTGTATCTTCTTCGAGACAGTCACTATCCTCTAGCGCTAGTCTGGACTTCTGTAACGCTGCTTGCGCCATTGAAATGTTACTTAATAAATCTTCTCTACTTAAAGCTATGGATTGTCTGTTCTTTGCAAAGCTTAGTCGCTTAGGCTCTGTAATCTCATTATGAGTTTTTAGCTTAACAGGCTCTACATCGTCGTCACTATCCCTACCAGTAGTGAAGTTGCTTATCATGTCAAGCAATTCTTGAGTATCGTTAGCTTTGAAGTCATCACCTTCCTTTCTATTCTTAACATTGTCATCTTTTTCTACAACATCTTCCATGTCAGAACTGACGTAATCTTCTAACAATTTGTTAGAAAACTCATTCTTTTGTGACACAGCATTTTCTAATTCTGCTAGCTTCGTTTGTAGAACGTCGAGTTGTTCTGGTTCCTCTTCCTTGTATTCTAGTTGAAGTGTCGGCGAATCATCGAATGTTAGTTCCTTATGCTTTATTCTCTGTCCCTCATCGCCCGCCTCTCTGTCTGTCTGAGCATCATAATGACAGTCTTTCGTAATATAAAACATACTCTCGTTAGAAGTATTGTCACTAGTGTCCTGCTTTAAGTTATCGGAAGAAGAATTTGATTCTATACGAGCCATGAAGTTTTTATCTACCGTACCGCTGTCTACGCTAGTGGCAGATACGGTGAGTAGAGAAGGGAGCAGCGATGGTTTTGAATCATCTGTCTGTATTATAGCATCATCTTCACCCTCAGAGCCTTTGGGTTCATTCGCCTCAGAATTAGAACACGTTAAGTTTAACTGATCCAATTTCTGTTCTAATCTAGGATGTAAGAGCGACGCGTCGGCACTGACATCTTCTACGGGCGAAGTTATACTGTCATCGGCAGCGGTGACTGATAACGCCTCTTTCGATTCACTAGTTATATCCCTGTATATATCTATGGTGTTCTTCAAATCACCATGTTCTGTTGTGTTTGAGTGCAGAGAAGGCCTGCTATTGGTCGTTGAAGTTTGCAGAACGATCACATCGGACAGCGAATTGGCTCCCTGTTCTGACTCTGTCGGATCTCGTATTATGTTTTTGGATTTATATAAGAGTTCAGTTCCACAAGTAATTAGTTCGGCAGGAATCGGTTTTGTCATTGAGATGTCACAGTTGTCGTTATCAAAAATTACTGTTTTTCTTTTCTCTGTTTCTGGTAGACTCTGAACCTTTTGTATTGCCTTGTCAGAATTGTAGTCGTCCGCATTTTCCTTTTGATCGCCTTGCAAGGAGTCTCTCGTTGGATTCTGAGCAACTTGCTCATACACTTTATAATCAATATCTTCCTCCTTTTCTTCTATAATCACTTCAGATTTTTTTATACAGTCTTCTTCAGAATCTAGTTTGTCTAAAAGAAAAACGTTTGTAGATATAGCTAAAGTCGTAGCAATGTTAGCTTCGTCCTCATCATAAACAATAGGTTTCCTTTCATTTGTTGCCTCTTCTATTATGTTAGCGGGTATAGCTTCAGTCATAGATATATCGGCTTCGTCATTATCATAGACAATTGTCGTTCGTTTTCTATTTCTCGGTTTTCTAGATGTGTTAAAGGCATCGAAAGGTATATCTTCGCTATACCCGGGTATAAGTTGAGTTGGTATGGCTTGCGTTATAGAAATATTCCCAGCATCACTATCATAGACAATAGTTCTACGTCTAGAAGCGTCTTTGGCAGTGATATTATTAGGTAAAGATTCTGTGGAAATTTTGTCAACTTTATTATTTTCTTTGTTATAATCTAATTGAACTCTTTCCTGTAAAATATTTGTTGGTAACGCTTGTGTTACAGAAATATCACCAGTATTGTCTTCGTAAACAATCGTTCGTCGTCTTACGGGATTTCTTTGATTATTCGGTAGAATAACGTTACTAGGAATCGCCTGTGTGACTGAAATGTCCCCAGTATCATTTTCATATATTATAGTTCGCCGTTTTTCCTGTGTTTGCTTGTCTGGGAGCATTATGTTATCAGGCAGCGCTTCCGTGAAAGACACGTTGCCCATATCAACATCGAAAACTATAGTTTGTCTTTTACTTGCTTCATCAAACATATTCGATGATTTAGCTTGTGTGATGGATATATTGTACTCATCACTATCATATACTATAGTGTTGTGTTTTTTGGTGATTCCCTGATCGTCGTTTACAAGTATTTTTGAAGGCACTGCCTGTGTGATAGAAATATTGCCTGTATCGTCCTCATATACTAAAGTATGTCGGCGTTCAGGAATAGTTCTACTAGTGGTCAAAAGTTTCACTGGTACTGTATCAGTCACTGATATGTTACTTGTGCTTTCGTTAAACACAACAGTTCTTCTCTTAGTAGTATTGACATCATGGTTTAGAGCAGCAGTTTGGCTGATAATATTCGTGGTTAAAACCTGCGTCATAGATATATTCCCTGTGTCATCGTGAATTGTCTTTCTTTTAGGTTTAATATCAGGTACAGTATCTGATATTTCATCTTCATCCGTTTTCATTTCTTGAAAACCGTTGAAGCCAGAATTTTCGCATTTAGAGTTCAGCATATCATCGACAAAGTTCGGTAAATCATCGTTGACGTTTAAAACAATTGTTTTCCTCTGAGGAGTTTCTGCTGAAGAATCAGGCAAAAGAGTCTGTCTATAATTTTTATCTTTTTCCGGTATATCTGGCTGTAAAGTTAACCGTTTGCCGTCGAAGACTAATACTTGATCGGGTTCTTCGTTTTCGGCGAAATTGGACTCAGAAGGGGCAGCGTAAGGGTTGACAGCTATGTTCTCTTTATCAGCTGCCCAATCGTTGTTTAGGCTAACTTTCTTGTCCATGGACGCACTTTTAGACACATCCTGTACCGGGCTATGCACGGTATCCGTAATGGACATATCCTCATCATTTTTGACGACATGCGTCATATTAAGATCAACCTCTATGTACTCTGACATGTTCTGTCCGTCACTAAACGGCCCATGACAGCCCATGTTATTCGATCCTCTTCCCAAATCTTTTTCAATTTCATCTAAATCGTCTTTCTCCACTTGCTGTAACACTGAGAAATTGACATCGATTCGTCCAGAATTTTCACCGATCGATGGGGCTGTGAAATCATTGCCGAATAGTTTGCTCTGTTCAGTGAAGGCACTTAGTTCGAATTTGTTGTGTGGTGCAGTTAATTTACCCTCTCCTGTGCACTCGAGAGATGCCAGTTGCTGGGAGAAATTAACATTGTTTAGTGACCCATTGGCGAGGCCGCTGATAAAGTCAACAGCTTCGACTTCCTCGAATTGTTGGTCAAAGATTCTTTTGCCAAGATGGCCGACGGGTTGTCGTGAAGCGTTTGCTTCGGAATCGTTGGTGGACGATTCTAGAGACTTGTTGTGTTCTTCGTAGAAGTTTTTCCACGTAGTTGTTGCTTCGTTCGTTACGAATTCGCTGGGGACAGAAATGTTAGCGAATTAGGGCGAGAAAATAGTTGAATGATTTATATTTTTGGAATTATTAATATTATACATATAAACATCATCATCTGCCTAGCCTTTTCCCAACTATGTTGGGGTCGGCTTCCAGTCTAACCGGATGCAGCTGAATACCAGTATTTTACATGGAGCGACTGCCTATCTAACCTCCACAACCCAGTAACTGGATAATACGATACCCCTTGGTAAGTGATCCGTAATGACTGTCAAAGATCCACGAATGACAGCCGGGACCACCGTCTTAACGTGCTTTCCGAGGCACGGGGGAGTCTCGATATGTAAAGATGGTCGCCCATCCACGGACCAACCCCGGCAAGCGTAGCTTAACGTGATAGAACGACCCGTGCGGCTGTTATTACTTAATTAAACCCCGCGGGTGCGTTCGAGAACGCCCGAGCTGTGCTGATATTCATACATTCAACCCTACGTTGATGGTTACAGTTTTGCCTTGAAAGCGTCTTTATTTCATAGTAGTATGTAGTATGGAGCAATTTTCGTAATTCAATTGTTACTGAATTAACAAACTTTACACTTTTTGGCACTGATAATAAAGTTTACTATTCAATGTCATAAAAAATTACCTGGTCTGGTAACCCTTCTTATAAAGTCTATACTACACTAACGACAATCTATGAAGTCCGTTTTGACGTTTCGTTCTCGTACATGTAAAACGTTAAGCCTTGAGAATCAGTTTTAGGCAATGTAGATAAGTCGTCGATTACAAACTCTCTAAGTATGTACAAACGATATGTCTCGAGAATCAGTTTTTAAGAAACCATTTTTTTTTCATCGCTACTCAAAGCATTTTTATTGCTGTCAAAACGGACTTCTTAGATTGTCGCGAGTCTAATAATAAAGCTGATTTTTTTTTGTTCGTTTGTTTGAACGCGCTAATCTCTGGAAATACCAGACAGGTTTCAAAAAATCTTTTTGAATTTAATAGCCCAATTATTGAGGAAGGCTATGGGGTCTTTAACATCTCGCTAGGAGTCTTAGGAGCCGAGAAAAGTCAGTAAAAATACGAAGAAAAAAGAGTCGATGTGATGCGACAGTGGTGCCGATTCTCTTGTACACCGAACTAAACTAACTAAACTATCACTAAAATTCCTTACTTTTGACTATGGGAATCTTGGAGCTATTCTGCCAAATAAATTCTCTAAATTTAAAATTTATTTTGACACAACTAAAATCGAATTTGACAACCGCGCGCCTCCACTTGGTACTTGTTTTCCCTACCCCGTGTTTTTTTTTTAGAGCCAGAGGCATGTTACCAACATATTGAGAATTAGGGGTTTTAAGAGTTTCCTTAAGGGGGGTCGAAATTTTCGTTATTTTTGCGATAGGACACACCGTTTTCGAGATATAAGCAAAAAAAAAAAAAAAAGTACTGGTTTTTGTAACAGAAGTCGAGGTGTTGGTTTGAATTTTAGTTCATGACATCTAATTTTATTCTACACATTTTTAATCGCGATTAAATATAGTCAAATTTAGTTAGAGGATTTTAGATATAGGACAAAAATTTTGTTTAAATCGTCAAATTCGGAATAGCATTTTCACTAAACTAATCTCAGTGCCATCTTAGTGCTGTCAAACTAAATTATATTTAAGTTGTGTCATTTAAAGTCTATTTCAGAATGAGTTTGTACGTTTGACAGGACTAAACTAAATTTTAGTGATTTTTAGTTTAGTTTAGAGAATTTTGTGACAAGAGAATCGGCACCATTGTTGAGGCAACAAGAAATTTCACGCAGAGTATTACAATGGTTACAATCAGTTATCGGAAAAAGGTGAGCTAAAATACCTAAAGTTCTAAAATTAACAGAGACAGTGGAGACTTACGACAAAATATTTTTTCAGGACTAATGTCCCGAAAAAAACTTATATAATTATTAAAGCTGGTATGTAAATTACATTAGCTTCCACACTTACTTACATCGTTCAAACGAAGATAAGGAGATTAACTTTATTTTTGGAAAACAATAAATTAAATTAAAACAGAAACAGGAAATGAATTGATACTTGCATGATACTTAGTTGTTTTAAAATAATTTAGTTGTAAGGAAGTCTCCACTTTTTTTGTCTCTGTTCTTTACTACGTAGATTTGCTCACCCTTTTCCGATCACTGGTAATAACTAATAACATGGTTATACTTACGCAACAACGTGTCACAGGACACACTGATCACTAAACCAGGAAACCCGATGTGTTAGATTTAAGTTTTTAAACACTATTAGATTATACTTGTGTTTAGTTTTCCAGCAATAAAGGCTTAAATAAACTTACGCAACACCAGTCCTCCGTGAGAAACTAACTCGTCGACTCTTAGCTGAGTCTGTGGGGGTGGCCACGTTAAACTCCAGCTCCGAGAAGGGTGTACGTGCTGGCCGTTGACTTTTCAGTATTGAAGAGCGACGCTTCCTACTGTAAACATTAATGTAGTATTGTTAAGACCATAGCAATATAAAAAACACGAGAAGTGGCAGTCGCATGTCTAATTAAACACTTTATAAATTATGGAACCAACCGGTATCCGAGCTTTGCCCACAACCAACAACTTGTAAGTCGGGGCCATTACCACTGGGCCTCCACTGCTCTCAGTTTAAGGATATAATACTATAGCTATGTTCTCACATTTTCTCTATAGTTTTTGTAAGAGCCAACTAAATAATATGCGTTATTTCAGTGTTGTAAAGATGAACAGTCTTATTTATTTGACAGAAGAGTCCACATGTTCATGAATTTCATAACTTAACAAAGAAAATTCAATTTGTCTAAGGTAGTTGCACACTGATCAGGGCCTCAGTGTATACCTAAGAATGCATGCAGAGTCCATATGGCACAAATCCAGGCATGTGGGAACAAGTTTACAAATAAATAAATGAAATATCGGCAATATACCGATATTTCGTCCCTGACGACACGCTTACGGGAGTGTGAACCTCGTTTAAGCGTTTAGATCTTTAGATGTTCAAGTTATAAATTACTGTAAGCGAATGCAAGTTTATAACATTAGAAGTTGTGGTTTATGATCTTTTAACTTCATTCAACTCTAATTGCATCACATGCAGATTTAGCTAACCCTTTTATACTCCTATCCTATCAATCACCAGGAACACCACAGCTTGATTCCGTTTCTTATCAATGGCAATCAAGTTCAGTCAAACTTACGTCGCCGCGGCTGCTGCGTCAGACACCCTGCTTTGTTGCGTATCATCCATTTTATCACTTAGTTAATAACTTATGGCTAACTAAACACCGCATTTAACTCATCTCTACACACAGTTACCGTTTCATTTAGTTAACTTTAAAATAATTAATTGTTTATATTTTCAAACAAAACAATACGATTTCAAAACACAACGGCTGCGTTCGTTCAAAAGTTGACTTTGACACTACGTCAGAGTCTGCGCTTTGACAGTTAATAATTTTAAATGGACATTTTTCTAATTCAGCTTCTATGAAGACTGCCTACAAGGCTTTTCAGTAAGGTTTTTTTTAAAGTCTTAAAGGTTTCGTTCCGATAGATTTTCGTTATATTGGCATGAAATTAGTTTGTAAATGGTTACTGGAACTGAACACTACGTAACGTTATTGTAACGCTATTTTGAGTTTTCAAGTCCCTGATTAAAACACGCTGCTTGTGAATGGTGATGCAAAGATCTTGTGCCGTAAATTCACCCTACCGCAGTGTCTTTCTTTTGCGTCATAACAGTGTATTTCAGTAATAACAGTGTGAGACCTTTAATGTAGCAACTTTCCTCTCCCGAATATTCACACGTTACTTTTATGGACTTCGTATTCGTGCTGGTAAACAAAAGTTAGGCAACTTTGTTTTATTTAAGTACCATTGCAAATACGGCACTTTATCGCTTGCTAACAAAGATCCAACTGCCTGATTAAATATGGTAACGTCTTATATAGATAGTCAATAAGCAGCAAACATCGTTTGGAAAAGTTCAGGTGCGGTGTGTGTAAAGGCTAGCGCACATTAAGGCAGACCGCAACGCAGCGCTTAACGATTACTCATTTCTTTCGCACATTTTTATGAACCTTTGTATAACTACACGTGGACCTAACCGCACGCTTTTTGTTTTGCAATACAATATGCTGTGGTTCACAGCGGCTGCTATCTGCGCTAGCCTTGACTTACTCGTGATCAGTTAAATAAGTTACTACTCTGTGGAACTAGTGGACATTGGAATTGTGAGATTGTGATAAAACTATAGTATTGCAGCACATGACGTCCTGTAGTTTCTGCCTAGCCACATCGGAAAAGGATAAATTACTTACAGGATCCAAACCACACTGAGCGCAGTGACCGTCAATAGAGTTGTATAAAAGGAACAAATCGCTAGCCAAATAAGAAAGAAGGCGTAGTCTACGCTCACTGAATCAGACATTTAGAAAGCATTTCAAATAACACTACCTACATTGCTTCTGTAATTACTAAGATTTTTTATATTAATTTTACTTTATAATTTTGCTACCATATCCAAACATGTCAAGTTGACATTAATGATAATTATTTTTTCTTCTTCTAGCATACAGGAGGAGGCCAGATTTTTATTGGCGTTGGATTTAAAAAGTTTTACAGTGAGATTTTATACTGCTTAATGACTACTTTTTACCGCCTGTTTGGTCTCGTCATCTCGTGGTTGCGAGCATAACTGCATATCGTAGGTAACTAGGTTTGAGCTGACTCTAAAAAAAAAACAAAATATAATTCTCATCAGAAAAATCGAAACACTTCCGTTTTTATGGTTTCGAGTTTCTAAATATACACATTTTTCTGATAATCCTTACAAAAAATAAACTTGCAAGGTGTTTCGATTTTTTTGATGAGAAGTGTACTTGTAGAATTGTGATCGAACAGTGTTATTGGGTGTTTCCATAATTTGTTAGTATCAGTCCCGAGTCTGGCTTTGGCAATAGATGAACTTCAACCAAAGCTGAAACATACTGTTCGCAACACAAAAACATTTTGCTGCTCTGTTGTGCCATTTGATTCCCAATGCCTACGAGGCTTAAAAAAAAGATAATAAAATTAAACAAATACGATTTTTTTGACAATTAATTTATTAATAACAATAATGATCCATATGTGAATTATCGGTGTAGTAAGTCGATTGAGATGTGGACGACTTGGACGAGCTCGCTGATATTGAATACGACTTGGATCTGCAAATAGAAAGACCCTTTTTAGGGTTCCATACCTCAAAAGAAGAAAACGGAACCTTTATCGGATCACTTCGTTGTCCGTCTGTCCGCGTCCGTCTGTCTGTCAGTCTGTCAAGCCCCTTTTTCTCAGGAACGCGTGGAGGTATAAATACGTGGGTAAATAAATGAAGGCATGGGGCTAATTTTATAGTCTGGCTTGTCATCGCCTATTACGCTCTGTATGAGATCAGTATCACGTCAAGTCAAGCTGTTTAGCATTCTTTCAAACTCGGTACTACAACGCACACTAATTATCATCGTAACGCATTCGTAATAGTATTATCGAGCTTACCACGCAACGGGATGAAGCCACGCTTTTTGCGGGGCGTCGTCGTCGTAACATATTACTGTGCGTTTGCACTGGCGAAATATTCACTACAAAACATGTTTAAATCTCTAGTTCCTAAAATCTCTAGTTTAAAAAATTGTATGTGACACCAGCTGTGCCCCGCGGTTTCACCCGCGTAGGTCTCGGTCCCGTGGGAATAAAGGGATAAAACGTATCCTATGTCCTATTCCAGGTCATGGTCTACCCGTGTGCCCATCCTCTCCTCTCTAGAGTAGGGAACGTCGCGGCGCCGGCCGGGCAGCGTGAAACGGTTCGCGTATTGCATTTTTAAACTCGTGATAACTTCGAAATTAAATGTCCGATTCGAATGAACTAAACAGTATTTTACTGCTACATAAATATCCTTGATGTTAAAACTATTTATTTGAATAAGAATGAATATTATGTTGATATAACTTCTTCGCAAATAATGCATCATTTCGAACAAATTTGATTACCATAAAAAAAGGTTATGGTGAGTCAATCTTAAAAGATAGACATTTGCTGTCGCGGACTTTTTTTAGAACTTTTAAAAAAGAACAATTCCATCATACATGGTATTTGCGTAACTTAAACCGTTTACGCAGCGCACGCAACGGAAGCTCTCAAAAAGGAATAATTTTTCCCGTTTTTGCAACATTTTTCATTTATGCCCCACTTCTATTGGTCGTAGCATGATGTTATATAGATTATAGCTTTCCTCGATAAATGGACTATCCAACACAAAAAGAATTTTTCAATTCCAACTAGGAGTTCCTGGGATTAGCGCGTTCAAACAAACAAACAAACTCTTCAGCTTTATAATATTAATAAGTTTAAGTATAGATTGACAGAAAATAGAGAGTACAACATGAGTTACACATTTATACGGAAGTTCAGGTTCAGTTAACTCATACTAGATTATAAATGAGCATCGTATAAGAATTTACATACAATCTACCTTTTTTTGCCCTTATTTTTCTGGGACTTTTTGCCTTGAATATTTTTCTTCATGTATTTCTTTCGCAGCTTTTTCTTATTTTCCTTTTTATCTTCCTCCATACGACTTTCGGTATCATTTGACATTTCTTCAGAACTCAATTCTGGCCTTTTACGAGCCGCTGAACGTTTTTTGCGATCCTTGTATACTTCGCAGGAGTCTTTAGGCACGAGTTTCCAACATCCTTTTCCTTCTGTTCGCCGCACTTTCTTCAGAGTCAAACAAAAAAAGAAAACGTTTTGAAAGTGTTGTGTGATGTCGTAGGCTTCGAAGTAGGTTTTAAATAAATGAAAATGTGCTCGAAAATATTACTGCTCTGCTGTCTGCGCTATAGCCTAGCTCGTATTGCAGCCGCATCAGGCCGCAACGCATTGTATTCAAATACAAAAAGCGTTGCGTTGCGGTGTGGGATGCTCAAATGTGGGCTAGCCTTATAAATACTGCAAGGCTCATTCAATGCATTACAAGATAGTGAATGGGCGCTTTTACGTCCTGACAAAAACGGTAAGCAGAAGAGACTGTTACACAGGTTACGACTATTCTAGGCAATCTAATGTAAACTGGATAATATTGGTGCACATTCGGTCGGAGGGTCAACTTAGAGGTGGAGTAGGAGTCATCTTATTACGTTACTAACATTTGTACGAATGGCTTCATTAATATCATCAATAAATAGTCCGGACAAGTCATCATTCCAACCCCAACTTGACGAACTTTTGTATCTTTTCTTATTTATTCGTTCGTGTCTGGAATATGGTTTTTTGTGGGTTTGTGGTCGTTTCACAGATCTCATTTTTGTGTTTCTAAAATAAAAAATATTATAATAAAAATTTCGATTCGTAGAAAAGTAGAAAACGTGTTGTATCTATGTTTTTTTTTGTTTTTGTTTCGTCTTGGTCTATGGTCTGATAGACATGCGTACTTAAAGTACGCGGTCTTTATGTTCGTGACCTTACTCGGCTCGCCGTCGGTGAAAAACGTGAAGCTTGCTCAAAATTTCATTGTCTACGCGGCTCGCGGCAGTGACAGACGACGAGCCAAGGCGGGCTACGATCAAAATTTCAAACCTGTTGGATCGCCGACGGACTTACTCGGCGGTTTTTAAGTCCGCGTACTTATATGATACACGGGCGAGTAAGCTAGCCGAGCCATAAGTACGAGGACTTGCTTGCCCCCCAATCACTCCTTTATGACCATGCCATCTTTCTCTTTTATGAAATATACTTAAATTTGACAGTGCCAATAATTTAAAAAATATTATTTTAAGGTTGATGCGCTAGGCTAACCCGCGAAATTCAAATTTTCTTACGTTTTCTGTAATTTGCAGGTCAGTATCAGGTTGTATGTTGATCTAAATATTATTAGCGGCCGTAACAAATATGGATTTACAGAATTATAAACATTAGAATCAGCAATACAACTCTCTAAGTTCATGTAAGTGTATTGAATGAAAATTTCATGAAATCGTCAGTCAATACACTTACATGAACTTAGAGAGTTGTATTGCTGATTCTAATGTTTACAATTCTGTAAATTCATATTTGTTACGGCCGCTAATAATATTTAGATCAACATACAACCGGACCTGCAAATTGCAAAAAACGTAAGATAATTTGAATTTCGCGGGCTACCCTAGCGCATCCACCTTAAGTCTCTATAATATTTTATATGAGTTTCAGATTCTTTAAGCCTATATACAATATTTTTCACATGCTGCTCTTTACAAGAAAATGTCTACAAATAACTTAAAACGAAACGTTGTAATGTCATATGACTATCGACGTCAGTGCTACCAACATAATCAGCGTGTCCACCATTTTTACGCAGCTGATGTTTGTTTGAGATTTTATATTTTAGAATTCTATCTAAATAATATCTCAAAATGGGTGCCTCCTTCGTTCCCATCGTCGTATTCACCGTGCTGTGGGGTATTGTGGGCATTGTTTGCCCCTTCTTCGCCCCTAAAGGACCAAACAGAGGGTAAGTTATAACGCCTTCCTCCCAAAAATCTTTTTGCCATTTCGAAGACTAAAACCTGTATTTCTTTGCTCTATTCCAGGATTATCCAGGTGGTTTTGATGCTAACTGCTGCTACATGCTGGTTATTGTAAGTATTTTGTCATTTTACAAGGTTTTTGAGACCAAAATGAGTCATGGATATAAAAACATAGTTGTAGGCACTTGATTGCCTTCAGTGAGTGCCCTCGTGATTTGGGTTGCCCCAGAAATAATCTACAATCAAAGAATAGAGAAATTTATTTTCTAATTAGTTCTAAAAAGCGATACACAGTAAGAACAAGGTCACTTGGTCTACAAATAACTCAAAACAAAGAATATCGTAAGAAATTACAAACAATTATTTTCCTGGTTTAAAACTTTTCCCCAACCATTATATTATTTATTTTTATTCAATCTGTACTGTCGCACTGCTCGGCAAAGGTATTCATCTTAGCTTTCCACTCTCTTATCTTTTAATAACACTATTTTAGTGTCAGAAAAAAGATCTTCTAATACATAAAAAGAACAGGCATATAAGATTGATGCACTATGCTAGCTTATTATTCTAATTTTAACCATTTCCTACTTACGTATTCCAGCTGGCTGTGTGCGTACATGGCGCAAATGAACCCCCTCATCGGGCCCAGACTTGACAACGAAACACTCATCTGGATGTCACGCACCTGGGTGAGTACCTGCTCAAAAATTTGTTTACACATAGACAGTGAAAAACATGGGAGTGAAACTGCATGGTTTGTGCACTGTTGCTGTAGAAGGCAGACTTTCCCAACTTTATTGGGGTCGGCTTCCAGTCTAACCGGATGCAGCTGAATACCAATATTTTACATGGAGCGACTGTCTATCTGACCTCCACAACCCAGTTAACCTTTGGTAAGACTGGTTGTCAGACTTTCGGGCGTCTGATCACCCGTAATTACTGTCAAAGATCCACAAATGACAACGGCATAATGTGTTTTCTGAGGCACGGAGGAGTCTTGATATGTAAAGATGGTCACCCATCCACGGACCAACCCCATCAAGCGTACCTTAACCAGATGGAACGACCTGTGCGGCTGTTATTACTTAGACACGAGCTCCTCTTACATTTTATTCACTATAAACTATAAAATAAATAAGTTTTTTGTGTCAGTCTGTGTGCATTGTTCTTCTAAATCTCTATAACTCGAAAATAAATTAGGAATCAAAATCACTTCCAACTTCTAAAAGGCTGTTAAAGCACCACCTGAATAATGTGTAAACTGTAAGTTTTAACCGTTTTTATAACTTAATTTTAGTTTATACCAAGCGAAACCATCGCTTATCTAAATTATTACGTTTTTCCTCATAGGAGTGAATAATTGTATTCTTTTTGAGCAAAATAAATTTCTTAAACCGTAACTGTAAACCATAAATTACACAATGGATTTTGAAGCAGTTTTTCCCATCATTTATTCTGGAAGGTTCATGTGTATTATATCTATACATCTATACTCTATACATATCAAAATAAATGGCTGGATGGATTTGACAATTTTTTGTCTTAAAAGCCAGCCCAGCCAGTTCATCTTTGTGAGTGAACAGATGGTCTTATTCCGGCCTGTTAGTTTGATACCCAGAATTAATAAGGTTCTTCAAGATTATTAATAAAGTATATCTACAACATGCCTCAGGTGTACAATGATAAGAAATACCGAAGAGTTTTCCTTACGGAAGCTGTACGCGTTGCCTTGGCCTCGCCATTCAGGGTCAAATCGTAACATTGCAATGTGGCAACTAGCTGCGGCCCGCGGTTTCACCCGCGTAAGTCTCGATCATGTCATGGTCATGGTCTACCCATGTGCCAATTTTCATCCAAATCCGTTCAGCCGTTATAGCGTGAAAGCGTAATGACAAATAAACAAACAAACGCATTTATAATATTTCTAGCTGATTGATGCCTACTACGGCTTAGCTCGCGTGAATGTCCGTTATTATGTTATACTTGTGGCGGTATCTACATCGCCACATGCGAACTACGCATCAAAGACCTGACGTCAGACAGACGTCACATAAATCCTGCATCGCGTAATTAAAGTTTACCGTGCAGTGGACATATATACGAGAACCCAACATCAATCGTTGGGCAGTTGCCCGCCAGACACAACACCTGTCTGGTCGGAGGATCCTCCCTTTTCTATGGAGTATGAGTGAACTTTACACCCTGTTCCTCATACCCCTAAATACTAAAACCTTCCTCGAGAACCACTCTATCCATTGGTGAAAACAGCATGAATATCGGTGCATTAGTTTTTGAGTTTATGGCAAGACGGGGGGGCAGTGCAGGCTGCTGATTCGTCAACGCTGCCCCCGCCTCGCCGCGCATTCCTAAGGCACACAGCGGCCTCGGTCAGCTCGATCATGCTATATGTTTCGTTCGGTTGCTGGCAACACCGACGACTTCAGTGTGGCTGTAGACTTGCACCAAGGGTCGGCTTTAAGTCCCGACTTCATCCTGTTGATTATGAATGCTCTGACGTCGGACATACAGGAAGAGGCACCCTGGCGCATGCTGTTCGCCGACGACATTGTTCTTATCGGAGAAGATGGACCTGAGATCCAGAGCAAATTAGAGAAATGGTAACAGAAGCTGGTGAATGTTGGCTTGGAAATCAGGAGAAACATAAGTGAATACTTATATTTATGTTCTGCGATTACGGCGGTCTCTTCTCTCAGTTATGGAGTCAGAGCGCTAGATGGCGCGCTCTTCCCTGCGTCCTGCTCCGACTTCCGGTATCTGGGTTCGTGCACAGCGATGGCAAATTAGATCGCACTTCAGTTTGAAGTTCGCACAGAATTAACACTGGATGGATGAAATAATGTGCAACTCCCCGCATTTAGATTTATAAAACAATTAGCTCCGGCCCATGGTTTCTCCCGCGTAAGTCTCGATCCCGTGGGAATATCGGCATAAAAAGTATCTTATGTCCTATTCCATGGTCTACCCATGTGCAAAATTTCATCTGTATCCGTTCGCCGTTTTAGAGTGAAAGCGTAACAAACAAATTCACTCTCGCATTTTCTAATATAAGTTTTTTGACACTATTGAGGAGCTCGTGGCTAAGTAATAACAGCCGCACGGGTCGATCCATCAGGTTAAGCTACGCTTGCCGGGGTTCATATTCATATTCATTTATTTGCATTCCATAAGGTAAAAAAACTTTACAAAAAAAACGACCGACTTCCAAAAAAAAGTGAAAAATAACTTTAATATCGGAAGTCGGTGTCTTTACTTTTCAATTTTTTTTTTGCCTCCGACTTCCGAAATTAAAGATATTTTTCACGTTTTTTTTGTGTTTTTTTTGGAAGTCAGTTGTTTTTTTTGTAAAAAGTTTTTATTTTTCACTTTTTACTTGTGGTACCTACCCCACACAAATTTGAATACCACCACCTGCTATGTAAATAACAGTGACGGAGTCAATCAATATATCATCTACATACACTAAGTGGGAAAAAATACGTAATATTGAAGCTAACTCAAAAACTACGCAAGCAAAGTTAATAAAATTTATATGGGACCACCTCTGAAGCATGACCTACCAAACAAAAAAAGAATCATCAAAATCGATTCATAATTGGCGGAGAAATCGAGTAACATACACACAAAAAAAAAAACATACAGACGAATTGAGAACCTCCTCCTTTTTGAAGAACTCGGTTAAAAACAAGATGTTAACTTAGAGCTAAGAGCCGTTGTAGACCCTGTCAGGGCACATCGAATTTATTGTTACATAGGTACATAAGTATTAGCTATACTTAAGGTTAAAAATCTCGGTCAACTAAAATTAAATTTTACATTGGTAACTAAATTACATTACATTATAAAGGGTTGGTCCGTGGATGGGTGACCATCTTTACATATCGAGACTCCTCCGTGCCTCGGAAAGCACGTTAAGCCGTTGGTCCCGGCTGTCATTTGTGGATCTTTGACAGTCGTTACGAGTCGTCAGAAGCCCGAAAGTCTGACAACCAGTCTTGCCAAGGGGTATCGTATTACCCAGTTACTGGGTTGTGGAGGTCAGATAGGCAGTCGCTCCATGTAAATAAAAACTTTTTACAAAAAAAAAACAACCGACTTCCAAAAAAACACTTAAAACGTGAAAAATAACTTTAATTTCGGAAGTCGGTGTCTTTGCTTTTCAATTTTCGTTTTTTGCCACCGACTTCCGAAATTAAAGTTATTTTTCACGTTTTAAGTGTTTTTTTATACGTTTTTTGAATACGTAATTATTGAAGCTAACTCAAAAACTACGCAAGCAAAATAAAAATAAAATATATGGGACCACCTCTGAAGCATGACCTACCAAACAAAAAAAGAATCATCAAAATCGATTCATAATTGGCGGACACTATTGACAGCTCTCTTCACTTAAGTTTTCGCGCTGAGAAGTGTTACCGAATAACACTACAGGAAACCGTCTTCACCAGTAAATTGCACCCGTGCGAAGCCGGGCCAGGTCGCTAGTATCCTACTATCCTACTAATATTATAAATGTGAATGTTTGTGTGTTTGGATGTTTGTTACTTAATATTATTAATTGATAACCCGTGGGCAGTGTTGTGGGTGTGGGTTACATTATTAGCAAAATGCAAATATTGTCATACTAGTTTTATGTTTTCATGATGTAACTGTTTACTGTACCTCTCAATAAAAATAAAATAAAAATAGTTTCTCTTAGTATTTTCCCTCTCTAGACGCTCGCTGATGGCGCGTGGGGCGATTCTGTGCTCTGTAAACTATACTTACTGCTAATGTTAAATCAAATCAAATCAAAATCATTTATTTGCTAATATGGGTAATTACATAAAGTTGTTCAAAATAAAGCATAGTTCAACCATATTACGCCTTGAGGCATGCAAAACTCAAGCTTTTACTGTATCACAACAATATTAGACAATTAATTGAAAACAAAGTTCATGTAAGTGTATAGACTGACGATTTCATGAAATTTTCATTCAATACACTTACATGAACTTAGAGAGTTGTATTGCTGATTCTAATGTTTATAATTCTGTAAATCCATATTTGTTACGGCCGCTAATAATATTTAGATCAACATACAACCTGATACTGACCTGCAAATTGCAAAAAACGTAAGAAAATTTGAATTTCGCGGGCCAACCTAGCGCATCAGCCTTAAATGGGAATGTCAAAATATATTTGTAAATAAATGTTATAGTAATAATAATAATTGATAATCATTGCATTTATCACATGTCGCATCAACTACAATATTTCTGAAAACAATATGTCCTTACATCCTCTACTAAATAATCCTGAATACTATAATAACATTGAAACAACAAAAGTGAAATTATATTAACCCGGTTTACCAATAGATGGCGCTGTATACCCTGTTATTTTGTTCAAAAGTTTTAGAACTCGTGTTGTCAATTTGACTTATCAATAAAATATCGCGGGCACGGTCATGCGTTCCTTGCATCTCTTCCTGATGAGAGATATCTTTGCCAACTCGTGCAATACACATGACAATGTAGTGATTAAAAAAAATTGAATAATCTTATGAATATGTAATTTTAAACGGTTCTCCCTTTTTGTTTATCAAACATCTAAGTTACACCGTTATCCTTGAAACCAGTGGTTTGGTTTCATTTATAGAACGTAAAATCAATGGGAAAAGACATTTTTTTTTTTTTTAATCTCCAATTTACCACAATATTATTTCACCCCTTCACCCTAGGGCGCTAGGGCGTCTCAACACGGCACGGGTGGATGTGACCTGACCGGCCGCGAGCGCGACCCCTTCCTCAGTCAGCCAGCTGTTTCGCTAGCGAGCACGGTGTCGCTAGCGAGCACGGTAGTCGCTCCAGATGTAAAGTACAGAGGCCCTAGACAAAGTGACATTCTATCAGCGATAACGATGATGGAAAACGCAAAAATGTATAGGACTGACATAAGCTATCGAAAAGCTTATGTCAATCCTGTTGAAAGTCGTTGTAGAAATACGAAACGCGTTCGAAGCGATTGTCACTTGTCAGCTGCATCCGGTTAGACTGAAAGACCACTCGTGAGATACTTTAATGCATGTAAAGAGAGTTGAATGGGCGAATAATCGCTTATCATTTACCTGCATTATACTATTAAAAGTCAAGTGTATTGCGTCAACTTTTAGATAAAACTGAGTACAAATACATTATCGTTTATCATGTTAACACGGTGACCAACTTATTTTCTCAGCCATTATGCTTATCAGAACGGTAAATTACTAATAAATAAACGTTACGGCCGTAAACTACCTCCGACTTTCGCACCATACTGTGCTGGCAGCTCTCAAGCCTCGAATAGTTTAGGTAATTGCTTTTTACGGTGAAAATAATGGTAATAAAAAAAAAACAAGACCTGCTTTATAGTTAGTTCAGTTATTATGCAAAGTTTCATGATCTAATTTGAAGATTTTTTTTAAATACCAGCGGTTTATAGTTCGGTTTAGAGGTAATTTTAGATTTTCTTTTTTTCTATAGAGAAAATTTTATGTACCTAATCGTGTTTTCGCCAAACATAGGACCTAGCATCAATCCTCAACTTTAACATTTATTTCAAAATTAATGCTGCAGTATTTTCGGCATAACGGAGAATCATGCTAAGCAATTGGAGGCCTAGGTAGGGTCTAAACGAGTATTCTAATCTCTAGCCTAGTCGCCGCCGGCGCAGCGATTCCGTGCTCTGTACCGAAACAGTCAAATTGTAGTAATTCCCGAATGCGGTCCTTCCACAAAGAGACGACTTGAGAGATATAAAGTACAATAATTAAAGAGAAAACAGGGAAATGAAGGCACGAGTAATAATAGCTAATTAGTAGGTCATTGAGATAAGTTAATGCAATATATTGCAATGCGCAGTGACACATTGAACACACCCATTATGTTGCTATCTACTGCAGACAGAGCCGGATCCACGAATGTAGTTTATTCTGGGTGCAAAGAGTACATATCTGCCCTCTTGCTCCGCACTATATCCATAATGGTCGAGTTGTATCCATGTTCGAGATGTATTGCTGATTCTAATGTTTATAATTCTGTAAATCCATATTTGTTACGGCCGCCAATAATATTTAGATCAACATACAACCTGATACTGACCTGCAAACTCAGACCAACAAAAATGCAAATTATAAAAAACGTAAGAAAATTTTAATTTCGCGGGCTACCCTAGCGCATCCCCCTTAAAGTCGCTTTTCGTATTTGTCTGTCTGTGCAACAGATTTTGATGAGTTTTTCACCATCGTTTAGAGAATGTATTCCGGAAGGTTTATGTGTATAATACGTTTAATAATTAACTTACATTTAATATTTAATTAATAAATCGCGATGTTTTGATAAATAGTAAAAACCATAGTTAAAAACCGTGCGAAGAAGGAGCGGGTCGCGGTATGTCATAAATAACAGATAAATCGCCATTTTACGCATCTTACACTGCTCTCTAATAGCGAAACGAGACCTATATCTTCCTATCGCCCCTATCTCTAAGGCCAAGGTCAAATATCACGTTCTGCCTGACATATATCACATTAAAATATTGTCACGTGCTGGACTACCCATTTTATCTCGACTGCGGCGAAATGTGGAACTAAATTAAAAAATGTATTGAATTTGACGTATCGGCGACGGTTTTTCTTTGTCACTAGCGCCACCCTAGAAGATCAGGATTTGTTGGTCAATTTAAATGGTTTCGTTTCTCGTGTATTGTTTAGTTGTAGTATGTGTGTTTGTTTGTTATTCAATAATGTTGTAATGGTAGAATAGATTTGAATGAAGTGGCTTGTGGCTAAGTAATAACAGCCGCACGGGTCGATCGATTAGGTTAAGCTACCCTTGCCGCGGTTAGTCCGTGGATGGGTGACCGTCGTAACATACCAAGACGCCTCTGTGCCTCGGAAACCATGTTGCCACCGTTGGTCCCGGCTGTCATTCGTGGATCTTTGACAGTAGTTACAGGTCGTCAGAAGCCCGAGAGTCTGACAACCAGTCTTACCAAGGGGTATCGTGTTACCCAGTTACTGGGTCGTGGAGGTCAGATAGGCAGTCGCTCCATGTAAAATACTGCAATCCAGCTGCATCCGGTTAGACTGGAAGCCGATCCCATATAGTTGGGAAAAGGCTAGGCAGATCGATTGAGGACAGTGTACGTCTCTCAACAAGTACCAGGGGGCTTAAAATGGTCACTTTAGCAGAATCATTATGAAAATATTATGAATCATCGTAAAATGTCACCAACTGGCAATTCATAATATGATCTGCTTGCGATTCCTATTACGAAATAATTCATCTGTTTGACAGTTTTCTATGGAGATTCGTAAAATGGTCCACAAATTATGAATTGCTTTTATATCAAATTAGAGGAATTGCTAATGACAGCTGGGATTCAGGAAATGAACTGCTTTTAGAGGAATTGCTAATGTGGCCGGTTTAGGCCCCCTGGTACATAATTATCAAGAACCCATGCTCGGTAGTTGCTTTGGCGACCACTATACCAAATGCTGCCAACGAGACACAATTTTGAATATTAACATTGTTTTTTTTTTGTTACAGGGAAACAAGATGGGCGCGTAATTGCAGAGAACCCCTCACCCCTTAGAATAAGTGTTGAAAGTTTGTGTCGAATTATAATCTAAAACATGCTATTTATCTAAACTATATTGTAAACCTTTTGCAGTTTAATCATGAATTTAAGAAATAAGCGAAGTAAAAAGCGTTGGTCATAAGAATCCTATTGCCAGTAATAAAAACTCTTTTGTGAAATAAAATATGAACGCTTGTCTATGGCCTATGGTCTGTCATTCCAATGAGTACTGTGTTACGTAATTCTGTAATACGTGTATAAAAAATCCTCTAATTTTATTGTAGATAAATAAATTTATTTCAGTTTATTTGATTATTTTTTACCCAATTTTTTTTTCATTACCTACCCCTTTATTCACTTAAATGATTGGCTCACATAATCTGGGCCGAGTAAATTATATCACGAAAAGCATCTTATAGCTCATTTACACGATGCAATTTAATTACCCGCCCGATGAATGCAATCAAGAATCATGAAATCTGTTCGTTCTAGGTTATCTGCTCCGTGTAAATGCCTCACTTAGAACGCTAGTGGCAGTTGTATCGGTTTCCGTGCGCGCTCGCGTTGAAGCTGTTAATTGTATCCTACCGACCATAAAAAAAATCAACACAATAGCTCAATTAATGAGTAAGTGAAAATTTAATTTTGTGTCACGTGAGTAACGAAATCTCCGCAAAGGGAACACCAAAATATGAATCATTATGAACCAAAGACTCACATCCCAAAAATAACCCATGGATGGAGTATTTAGGGAAAGGCGTCCTTGACCGTCCATAGCTCGTTTATGGAATCTTCACCGTAGGTACACATTCCGATCTAATTTAGTCACAAAAACAGAATATCTTGAGATACGGCGAAAAATGGAACTAAATAAAAAACGTATTAATTTTGACATATTCTTGACAGTTCTGTTGACGAACAGCGCCATTGAAACTGCCAGGTTATATTTGTCAGCCCGATATTTTTTTTCGTCACAAGTCTTCTGGGCAAACGTATTACATCAAAAAACTAATTTTTAAATCACGTGCGTTGTAAAAATAGACGGCTGCGCTAACGTAACTACATCATTTTACGTAAGTTGTGGGTTTACGGAGAGAGTGGGTACCTATTTATTTGTGTGATATTCATAGGCCTCGTAGTCGTAGCGGATAGACATTTGGTTGCCTCGAGTATCCTATGCTGTGGCTCTGGAGAAGCGTCCAAGCAAGGCATCAGAGAAGACTGAAATCCCGTCTATTTGTCCTGTACCTGGAGGTCTACTCTATAAACATGTGATCCGTAGTTTCGGCCGAAGTTACGGGCGACCGTCATCTACTGACATATGATTAGTTTGGTGATTGACACCACGATTTCACAGTTGTCCCTACTTTCGATGTGTTTTGCCCGTTGCCCGTCTGAAAAGTTAATTAACCAGGTGTAGGCTCTAAGGGTGTAGGTTTCATTCCGAAGCTTCGAAATACTTTCGGACGGGCCTGTGTATCTTTGTTGTCGGACTTAGAAAGTAGGCCTCCTAAGCCGCGTCTGCGATAGTACCTACTTCTGTACGCTGCCCAACCACTAACAAGGTTGGCAAGGTTATCAAGAGGTTATTGCTTCTTCGCGAATTTGATGACGAGACATTTCCTCAACTTCCGCCCGAAAGAGTCGCCAGTAGGTATATAAAACGGTTAGTAGACTTTATGTTCACTTCACAAAAGGTTCCGTCGTTTCCAGTTACCTACTCTATCCGTCGAAATGATCTAGTTTACTTTTATGGCAGGATTATACAAGCCCAGTAAGTCAGTTCAACGCTGACTTGCAACTGGACTCGTGTACTTCTACTTAGACACTAGTTTCAACACTTTCAAACCAGTCCAGTGGTGACAGTATCAAGGATATTTTTCCGTCATCGTCTGGATAACTCTATAAGAGAATGCGCTAAGATGGCGCGCGAAATTCAAATTTTCTTTCGTATTTTGCAATTTGCAGGTCAGTGTCAGGTTGTATGTTGATTAATATATGATTCGCGACCGTAAAAAAACTGGCTTTACAGTATTATAATCATTAGAATCAGCAATACAACTCCTTAGATAGAATAACTGCCAAATGTTATGATTACATCAAATAGTCATTCAATACACTTCGATAAACTTAGGGAGTTGTATTCCTGATTCCCATGTTTATAATTCTGTAAATCCATATTTGTTCCGGTCGCGAATCATATTTTAATCAACATACAACCTGATACTGACCTGCAAATTGAAAAAAAACGTAAGAAAATTTGAATTTCGCGGGTTATCCAGAAACTGTCACCTTAATGGCCCTAAATTGGTTAGGAGGAAGATTAACAAGACCATTGAAGCGAGCTTGTTTACAACAGCATTTTTAATTTTGTTTTGATAATAAATAACACAACGCGCAACTCTAAGTTCAAAGACTTCTGACATTTTAGAGAAGATCGTAAATTAGGTTTCACGTCGACGTCACTGGGTTAATTACACGTAGTACCTAGTGTCTGTTTTTTAATCTCGTAGACTAATTTGACAGGTGCGTTTGTCAAACTCCATTGAAAAAACAAATAACAATCACTTGAAATGTCAAATTAGTCTACAAGATTATAAAACAGACGTTAAGGGGGATGCGCTAGGGTAGCCCGCGGAATTCAAATTTTCTTACGGTTTTTGCAATTTGCAGGTCAATCTCAGGTTGTATGTTGATCTAAATATTATTGGCGGCCGTAACAAATATGGATTTACAGAATTATAAACATTAGAATCAGCAATACAACTATCTAAGTTCATGTAAGTGCATTGAATTTCATGAAATTTTCATTCAATGCACTTACATGAACTTAGGGTAGTGCAAAATATGTACATGTTTACGAAACCGGCCTTACTGTTGATAGCGCTGTCTTGGTTTTTTATTTGGTCTGAGAGTACACATCACACATTTCCAGTAAGTAAAATAAAATATCCGCATAGACTGGCCTGAAATCCTGAATCCATATTATCTATCAAGACATTGCTTCAATTATGAATGCTGAAGAAGCTTTCGACTATAATATCTGCATTGAAAATGCATTAATCCCAAAAACAGCATAGTACAATACAAGATTTATGGGACTTTTTATCTGTTTGGCCCATGTGCCCCTCCCAGAAATAAATCCTGGATCCTCCCTTGTATACAGGGTGTTAGGGTAGACACCGTTATCCTTGAAACTAATGGTTTGGTGTCATCTATAATATACTTTTTCTATGGGACCAACCTTGAAATCGCGAAAAAAAAGTCAGCTGTTCCAAACATTTTGTCGATTTGAGTGAACACAAATGTATGGAACAGCTGATTTTTTTTCTCGATTTCAAGGTTACATCCAGTACGCGTATCAGCGAGTATTCGCTCGTCGCCGTCGCGCACTCGCTGCTAGTTCCTCGCCAATCGCCAACTCGTTTTAAGTTGCTAGGTCTATCTCGCTTCTCATTAATCGCCGGCGGTGAGACAGCCTTTGCCGTGAGTCAATTTCATCGCATACCGACTATCCATTTACACAATAACCTACAGTGATTAAAACTGATCGCTCCAGTCCATTATAGGTGTCATTGAAGGCTCCGATTCTTATAAAGACACACACAAACAATACATCACGCTTGTATTCCTCGTAGGGATAGGCAGAGATGTGGGCAGTATCTTTTTGTTTTTATTTTTATATATGTTTTCGTTCTCAGTTAGTTTTATCGATGGTCTGGCAATTTGAGAACTTTATGCGGCCTACCCAAATGTCCTTTCTTTGGTATTGTTCGTCAAGTCGTTGAACTCCTTAAGTTCTGAGTTGAGCTCCACTATAACTGACAAATGCTTGCACTGACTGGACAAGTCCACTCAAATCTGTGTGGTTCTTTCCCCATTTCAGACTCTAATCTACATGGTCCTCATATGGCCTGACCAAGATTATGTCTGGACCTTAAAAGAGACTGTGACCTCTGAGTTTGTTTCGGCCTTTCCAATGAAAATCCAATGTTTGGCGTGCTACTGAGAAATTACTGATGGAGAAACCCAATTAGGACTTTTCCCGATCCGGGAATCGAACCTAAAGCAATCAAAAACATAATTCTCATGCCATTATCCAAATCTATTTAGGGTCGGCGCAACGTGTATTTTTTCTCCATATTTCTCTATTAGTCGTCATTTCAGTTAGTTACCCCTTTTCTAGCCACATCATCTCTCATACAGCGATTAAAAACAGTACCTATGTGTGAGTAAGTGCTAGGGAGTAGCCCTGCCAGGGTTGCGGGAAAGTCCGAAAGGGATACCGGGACCTTGGCAACAGGCAACTGAAGGAACACGGGTGGGTTTTAGTCAGTACAAGTCTGACACGCACATCAAAAAAAAAAACTGTAGTGACCCACAGCGGCCAAAAAAGAGTTCCAATTACCCATAGACAGCCAGCATTGGTCCAATTAAAAACTCTAAACCAGAAACACAAATTACACAAACTACGACCAGCCAGTATCCAGTTGGACCAGCCTTCATACCAACATCACAAACCCAACTCCTTCAAGGACTTTCAAACGGAAAACCGCCCGCTGGCAAGCGTCTGCGCACTTGAAACTATTCGGGATGTCAAGAACAAATCACACGTCGCCTGTTACATAAGAAAGGGCAGTCGAATTGTGTCCCGTATTAATACTAGAGCTGCGCACGCGTCGTTTGGACGTATGCCAAGTATTCTACGCGTAGCTTTGGGTTCCTAAGTAGCTCAAGGCCACGTGATGGGTCAAACTCGAAATTTAAAATAAAAGGAGTTTGGTTATATAAGTTCAGGGGAATAACGGATTTTGATTGAAGAGTTCACATGTCATCATTATCAGTCAAAATACAATAGGCTGCTGAAAACCTCAAGCGGCGAGAGCAGGCGCGGTCCGAGGTCCTGGGGGTCATGACCCACCCCAAAATCATTCAAGCTGTCGAGAGACTGAATGATTTACGTGCTTTACTAACTAAAAAATTTAGGTACTTGAGCCACAGTGACCCCGATGGGCATATACAAAAAAAAGTTTTTAGAGTACTTAGTAATTAGGTAACCATTTCCCTAAAAATATTCCTCGGCACCAATGGTGACCCCCCCAAAATCTTGGGCTGCGACCGCGCCTGGGCGAAAGTATATTAGCCTTATATAGGTCATTATATTTTCGAGCCGTTTGGGGTTGAAACCCCGTGGGGGCCGTGAGGTCCGACTGCTCATAGAATGAATGAATTCAATGAAATCTCCAAACGGCTGTTTGATACTTCCCGTGACCCAAGGGCTGGCTTTTACCTTGGTCAGAGGCTAAGCATTGCCATTCAACGTGGCAATGCCGCCAGTCTCTTGGGTACATTACCCGCCGACAGCGATGCCGAGGAATTTTTCGACGCCATATTTTAGTTATTAATTGTTTAGTTTTAATTAAGATTAGTAAAGATTTCATTAGTTAAGTATTAGTTAGTTGTATTTATAGTTCCATTTACCCAGCATTAAAATTATCTTTGTTAAATACAATAGACGTAGATATTTAGTAACCTACCTATACCCCCACACCGAGCGCTCGATGCAGAGATGATGGTGCTGATGTGTGCATTCAGCGCTCGGTGTGGCAAGACGTCGTGTTCTGGTTTGCGACTGGTCAATCGTCATCCTAGGATGCCTCGTTGAGAGGTGAAACACGTGTCGATTTCTTACAGTGTTTTTTATGATTCTTGAAGAATAGTTAAGCGGAATAGGTTACTAAATATCTACGTCTATTGTATTTTATTTATAATGGATTTCCGCAGTCACGCCTGAATCAATCAACTATCATTATCAGTCCTTACTAATCTACGCTGTGTTTTAAATAAATGTTTAGCACTAAACGTACCTAAGTGACTTTTGGCTAGCGTAAATGAACTCCTGCGCACAGTGCGCACCTAGGGCAGTCAGCTCCGAAGTCCCGCTACCACCATGCCGACTAAACCAATGAACGAAGAACCGATTGAGCGATGAGAAAGATGAGATAGGTAACCATCTCATCTTTCTTTGTTTCCGTACGTCATTTTTGGGTGACCACTGCAAATCAGCACTGTGCTGTGGGCACAGCATTATGCTGAGCGGAACTCTGGATGCCTTCTTGTCACCGCCACGACGACGTGCAGCTGTCGACTATTATTTTTTGCCCTCGTGATATAGATCCCAGTGTTTTAGGTATCACTTTAAAAAAAATCGAAATCAATTTTTCTTTATTTCTACTTACCTACTTCTATCGTAAAACGGCAGTAGCTTGACAGCAGAATTGTGTTTCCAAAACGTACAGAGATGCATCTTCAGATTAATACCATCTGATACGTGGAATTTATTGCCCATTCTTCTCCCTACGAAAACTACCTTTTGGAAGGGATAACTAGAATCAGTTATATTTCTTTGTTTTTGACGTTCAAAACTGCCTTTTCAGTACCTAATTGAAATAAATTATTTGACTTTGACTTGATCAGATAACCAAACAAAAAACCTGTTTAAAAAAAGTAAAATCTTTCATCACATACCTACTTCCAGGTAACTAATTAGCAAACGTTGAAGTGTGGCCAACATTGGCTGTTTCAGGCGCCAATAGCCGAGCTACAGCCAATACATACCAGCTGATCGTTTTGTTATGTAACGAGAAAAACACTTGGTAATGAGATAGTAGCTGCGAAGGCCACACGGCTTGGTAACTCGACGTAAGAGAGTGACAAGTTTCGTTTTGAATTGTGGAGAATATTTTTATAATATTAAAACTTGGATATGCATGAAACGAACGCTACAATAAATAAACGATCTCTATTACTGGATTTACTGGGCTATTCTGCAAGACATGAACCTCATTCTACTCATTTGTTTTTGTAAATCATCGCGGATTCATTCATACCTGTCGAGGTATGAATCCGCGATGATTTGGTGGTGTCATTAGGGTGTCAATCATTCACACTCACACACACTCACATTACATTCATTCTCTATGGAATTCACTTCGTAATTGGAAGGATGTCGATCCTTAGAATTACGTAGTGATGTTTAGAGAATGACACCGCCACACCAGCACCCTACGATCTATCACAATCTCTGTTTAATTTTGACAGTTCAACAACATTCATTGCGATCAATTTTCATTTTTGTATAATTATTTTACGTAATTATCCCGCGGCATTTTTACTAGCTTGATACCTAATCAAAGAAAGAAAGAATTCAGATTTTACTTACAGTTTTAAATAAAATATACAATCTAATTTTAATATTATGTACAAAGGGAAAAAATTATATATAAAGAAAGGGCTCATAGGGCGTCAAAAAATTCTTCCGCATCGCTGTCAGTGGGACAAGTGCCCAAAAGGCTGGCAGCATTGCCACGTTGGATGGCAATGCTGATTCTTTGACCTAGAAATTTTCCAGCCCTCTGGTCACGTGAAGAGTCGACCAACCGCTGGGCGATGTCCCGAAATACTCGATGAGCACTGGGACCCCACGGCCCTAGTGTGTCTACCCCAAACGGCTCAAAAATAAAACCAACCTACCCATCTTCCAAGGCATTATGGTCATTACGTCTGGTCTCTTCCCATCGCGCGATTTTACTTATCTGCTTAAGTATTATCTAAACGTTTGTCAAGGAAAACCTGACAGCGGCGATTCGGCCTATAGTTACTTATGTAATATCATTTGTGCCGACTGCCGATCGATCTGCGCCGTGGCCTCTGTGCGAGGAGCCTTCGTGTAAAAGTTTAATGATTTTCGTCCGACTACATTGAATGGACAATATTTTTGTTATTGTACCTCTTGTTCTACATGGTCAGAAAAGACTTTTAGATACCTACATGTAAGAAACAATTCCTAGCGAGCTCTAATGATAAACAGCTTGCTATCTAATTGCGTAACTTATTTTCGTAACAGATTAAGATTAATTTGTTTCATTTTGACAGTTCAACAATATTCATTGCGTTATTTACGTTGTTGAGAAGATTTTTTTTCGAACTTCAGAAGCTATGGATTAAACATTTGTTTCAAACTTATGAAGCAATGGATTAGTCTCAATAGCCTTAATATGTGTTTGTGTGTGTGGAGGAGCTCGTGCCTACGTAATAACAGCCGCACGGGTCGATCCATCAGGTTAAGCTACGCTTGCCGGGGTTGGTCCGTGGATGGGTGACCATCTTTACATACCGAGACTCCTCCGTGCCTCGGAAAGCACGTTAAGTCGTTGGACCCGGCTGTCATTTCTGGATCTTTGACAGTCGTTACGGGTCGTCAGAAGCCCGAAAGTCTGACAACCAGTCTTACCAAGGGGTATCGTATTACCCAGTTACTGGGTTGTGGAGGTCAGATAGGCAGTCGCTCCATGTAAAATACTGGTATTCAGCTGCATCCGGTTTGACTGGAAGCCGAACCCGACATAGTAGGGAAAAAAAAACGACTACGAAAAAATAAAACACAACTGAAAAATAACTTGGTAGTCGGTTTTTTTTTTGTTATAAGTTTTTATTTTTCACTTTTTTGTTGTGGTACCTACCCCACACAAATTCTAATACCACTAGCTGATGTAAATAACAGTGAAGGAGTAAATGAAAACATCGTCTAGATAAACTAAGTGGGTAAAATACGTAATATTGAAGCTAACTCAAAAACTATGCAAGCAAAGTTAGTACAATTTATATGGGACCACCTCGGAAGCATGCCCTACCATACAAAAAAAGAATAATCAAGATAGGAGGAATCGAGTAACAAACATACAAAAAAAAACATACAGAAGAATTGAGAACCTCCTCCTTTTTTAAGAAGTCGGTTAAAAAGGCTAGGCAGATGATGAGCCATTATGTGTTACATAGTACTTAGATAGTACCTATTATAACAAGTAAATTATCAATACGGTCATAAGATATTTGTTTAAAACCGATTTCGATTTTGATTGATCGTGTATTACTAAATTAGGGTGCCGTTTCCTCTTACAGTGAACGAAATTAGGAACACAACAAACTGCGGTCACCAATTTTTCAGATATGATAACTTGTTGCAATCATTTCTCAATGAAAAATACAGGGTGTTAGGGTAGACACCGTTAATTATCCTTAAAATCAGTGGTTTGGTTTCATTCATAGAACGTAAAATCAATGGAAAAAAATCAGTTGTGTTCCATACATTTTGTCGATTTAAGTGAACACAAATGTAGGGAACAGCTGATTTTTGTTTCGCGATTCCAATGTTGGTCCCATAGAAAAAGTTGTTCAAAATGATGAGTACAATGACCCCTTTTCGGGTTTAGCATAAAGAAAAAATAACGTTGTATATTTTGCCTTTTCCATCATCGTTAACGCTGATAGAATGTCACTTTGTTTAGGGCCTCTGTATTTTTTTGAAGCGACTGCCTCTCTAACCTCCACAACCCAATTACTAGATAACGATACCCCTTGAGAAAGAGTGACTCTATGTTTGATTTGTTGTACCCATAGAGAGGTATATTTTATACGTCTATGGTTGTACCAAAAAGTTCTTGAAGGCTCCTTAACAGCTGTGTTCCTGACTTTTCTCTGTAACCCACTTACGTGTGACGTACGTAAGAAAATCGATAATATTGCGTCATACAGACGTAGTGTGACGTAACAGGACGGGTAGGAGGCGTATTGGTAGCACACGGATTTAATATTGGCTGTGGGGGGGGGGTCAATGAGCTTAAATACTAGGTTTTAGAAATTGTCGTGGATTTTGCCCTTTCAGAATTCGGGAACTTTGGAGTAATTGCGTAACACACTAACAGTCGCAATGGCTTTCATTTTGATAGTTCAAAAACATTCATTGTGTTTAATTATGTTTCATCACCACTGCTCTCAAAACGGTGAAAGAAAACAACGTGAGGAAACCGGCATGTCCTAGAACCAAAAATTCGAAGACATGTGACATCTACCAACCCGCACAGGGCCCGCGTGGTGGATTACGGCCCACTCCCTCTCACAGAGAGGAGGCCTGTGTCCCAGCAGTGGGAACATTATAGGCTGATTATGATAGTCACATTGGCGATATCCTAACATCCTAAGTTAATATTTTAAATACGAAACTGAGTTTGTTTGTTTGTTACGCTTTCACGCTAAAACGGCTGAACGGATTTGGATGTAATATGGCACATGGGTAGACCATGACCTGGAATAGAACATAGGATACTTTATATCCCGATATTCCCACGGGATGGATACTTACGCGGGTGAAACCACGGGGCGCAGCTAGTAGTCAATAAATAGTTTTCCCCGGCAACGACACAATAAATTGATTACATAATGCACTGCACCTTACTTTACTAAAGATTTCTTAATCATTTACGATTACGTTCGCCTTGGTTTCAGTTACCTTGCGGGAAAATATCGAAGAAACTATTTATAGACCATAAACGTAGATATTTTCTCCTTATTCAATGTTGCACCCACGATTCCATTGTATGACGGAATTCTGCATCAGTCATCGTGTCGTTCTTAAGGTTTGCAAGTCAATCCGCAAGTCAGTCTTAATTAAGTGGCAGTGGGCAGGGCACATTGCTCGCAGAACAGCCGATGGGGCCGAAAGGAGTGGTGACCGCGTACCGGAAGACGTAGCGTTATAAGGCCCGCCACAAGGTGCACTGATGACCTGCGGGCCTAAACCGGCCACATTAGCAATTCCTCTAAAAGCAGTTCATTTCCTGAATCCCAGCTGTCATTAGCAATTCCTCTAATTTGACACAAAAGCAATTCATAATTTGTGGACCATTTTATGAATCTCCATAGAAAACTGTTAAACAGATGAATTATTTCGTAATATGAATTACACGCAGATCATATTATGAATTATTGTCAGATTGTAATATTTTAAGATGATTCATAATAATAAAATAATAATATAATAATCTTCATATTATTATTCTGCTAAATTGACCGTTTTAAGCCCCCAGGTGAAGGCCGCGGGAATGCGCTGGATGCGAGAAGCACAGAACCGGTAGAAGTGGCGGTCCTTCGGCTGAAATGATGATGAAGTCAATCCGCAAATGGTAGCCAAGTCATCATCATAATATTCTCCTGCTCACTCAATTTATTTCCATACTTCTCTATTAGTCGTCATTCAGAAGTCACCACCCCATTTCTAGCCATATCATCTTTCACACAGTCCATCCAGAGAGTCCAGACAAGTGACAATCGCTTCGAAAGCGTTTCGTATTTCTACAACGACTTTCAACAGGATTGACATAAGCTTTTCGATAGCTTATGTCAGTCCTATACATTTTTGCCTTTTCCATCATCGTTATCGCTGATAGAATGTCACTTTGTCTAGGGCCTCAGTTTCTTAGGTCTTGCTTTTTATAGCCTACAGCAGTGAAATTGTACATTGTAGCTAAAACACACAATACCTTGAAATTACCCCGGTTTATTTTGTGAAAAACTCACCGTGAAAATTTAGGTGAAGTGAGCTGTCATTCCACATTGACACTATTGACAGTTAAAAACAGGCGTGACTTTGCGGAAATCCGATCTTCTCAACGAGGCATCCTGAGGATACGTCGAAAGGTGAAACACGTGTCGATTTCTTATTTTTTATGACTCTTCAGGAATAGTTAAGCGGAATAGGTTACTAAAAAACCCTGCGCTCCAGCGGATGATGGAGAAATAATAGCCAGGCTGAAGTGGGAGTGAGCCGGCCACGTCACACGAATGCACCCGGCAAGATGGGCAAGGATCGTCACTCACTGGACGCCTGAACGATGACATCGCCGTCGAGGTACACAGCGGCGAAGTTGATGTGACGATCTAATCATGTTTGCGGGGCAACATGGCCAGAAATCGCACACAATAGAGAGATTTGGAAGGTAAAAGGGGAGGCGTTTGCCCAGCAGTGGCACACATTACAGGCTATAAAAAAAAATTAAAAAAATTGTATAATAGGTACTATTGACAGTCTCACTTCACCTCACTCTTCACGATGAGATTTTTAGAATGGATCGACTCCATATTCAGCCTAGCGCTAGCGGTGAAATTGAAGCTAAAAGAGCCTAATAATGACACCGTCGACTAAGGTGATAATAATGATGTTGACACACGAGTCGGCCTTGACTACCGTGTTACGACAATAATTTTCCAGATGCTATGACGCTGTTACCTAGGTGCTAATGACATCGTGTGACCGCTATCTCTAGTAGGATGGGTATTCCCCAGAAACTAGGTTAAAATACTTACTATTTCTCTCTCTAAGTTACTAGATGGAGAAGACAGTATTTTAAATCATCTATGCCTTCGTCCGTGCGGTTAAAAGAGTCTAGCATCTGGCACGAACTAAGTAACTTGAATAGTCCACATCCGCTTCGAAGTAAAATCCATACTTAATCTGTCTATCAGTCTGTTAGCTTTTCATGTCTAAACCACTGAACTGATTGTCATGAAATTTGACAGATAGTGAGCCTTTTATTTTTTTTAACTTCCCCCGCTCTGAGCGGAATAGGAGCACCGCCCAGAGCGGAGAAAATTGACACGCCCGGGAGGGCGTGTCAGACTTTTACTGACTAAGACCCACCCGTGTTCCTTCAGTTGCCTGTTGCCAAGGGCCCGGTATCCCTTCTAGACTTTCGCTTTCCTGGGAACTAGAGAAGGATGCACGAGTTCGTGGAGGCGAGTTCGTGCTCGCGAAATGACGAACTTCCATACTAATTTTCATCCCATATTTTTAAGCCCTCCAAGAGATGAATTTTCCAAAACCCTTAGAGCTCTCTTTTATTATATGTATATGGAATTGTTGTTCCTACAAAATGTAATGGTTCCAGATCCAGCAGTTTGGGCGTTGTCTGTCTGTGAGTGAATTTAATGATAATCTAGAAAAGAAAAGTGTTGCCACCTGCCAGCTTCGTGCTCAAAAAGATAGTTGAATTCAAATTTCGAAGTGACGCACATGCTTACGACCTCGCATTTCCGCCATCTTTTATTTTACAATGTCATGTCCGTGCGTAAGGAGGTTATGTAAGATACAATAGTTCCTAATATAGTCTGCCAAATATTCTGGCGCAATGCGGAACGCTATCTAGGTCATAATTATCTTCACTCACCTATTTCAAGATTAGTTAGCTTTTTATCAGTATTCAGTTATGTATTATCAGCTGGTATGACCTTGGCGCCATGTAAGTATGAACATTTTGATCGTGAAAAGTTACGTAAATAATTATGTCGGCAGTACTACTTATTTTATTGCAATATTTACAGAACACTACTAACTATTTACATAAAAAACTAAAACTAAAGGGACTAACTAAATAAATATAAAACAAAGGGACATTTAGGCGTCGAAGTATTCGTCCGCATCGCTGTCATCCGGAAACGTGCCCAGAAGACTGGCAGCATTGCCACGTTGAATGGCAATTCATTTCGCCCGTGAAAATGTTTCCTGAACAGCTAAATTAGATGTTAATTGGAAGTTTATTACGGCATTGTTTAAACATTTCACTTTACAATCTTTTTTCAGACGTTAGGTTTTATCATAGTCTTATTTAAGTAGTAAACAAACATTTTGATGATACACTGAAAATCAATTGCGCCACCATGGTCCATGAGTGTTTAGTTCTCTGCTCGATAAGATTTTGACAGGTGACACATCAGCTAACTCGACGAGGTGTTGCGTATTCCGTCATGAAAATCAGGAATTTACATGAACTTTCAGCATTCGAATTTATTTAAAAAAATATGTTCCTGCACCGATTATCTATACTTCTATACTAATATTATAAAGAGGAAAGATTTGATTGTTTGTTAGCATTGAATAGGCTCCGAAACTACCGTACCGATTTGAAAAAATTCTTTCACTGTTGGGAAGCTACAATATCCCCGGCTGACATAGGCTATATTATATTTTCAAAAAAGTTAGGGGTCCTTACTAAAACTCCAATGATGTAACCCAAGGTGTAAAAAAATTACCTAAAATAGCCGTAGGTAAGTACTTAGTGCTACCCGTGCAAAGCCGGGGCGAGCAGCTAGTAAACAATAAGTTTGTGGCAAATATCAATACTGGTTTATTGTGAGAAGAAGGAATTGATAATAATCCTCATTCTTGCCTTGATTGGCCGGCGGTGGAGACTCGCAAGATCAAACGTGCTCGGAGGAAGGAAGTATTCCAGTAAGTGCTCGTAGGGATCTTGACCATCTTCCGGGCTCAGGGATCGTTCTGAAAGCCGTGGAATACCTCTCCACTCCTCAAGCACCTCAGGAAGTGTTGCCCCCTTGTCGCTACGTCACTATGTGCTAGCAACTGTTTTTGGGGGCCCATTATTGAGTGTGCAGCTCACCCCCTGCCATTTTATTATCCATGTATACCATAACATTGATCAGGCAGGGGACATAGCTTTTCTATAGTTCTAGATAACCAAATCACTATAGCCACCCAAACCCATAATCCAATATCTTTGTTTCCCTATCCTGCAATAGTCCTACTCCAACCGGGGATTGTCCTTGGCTGCACTTGTATAGTGCGAACAGGGATAATCGTCGGATGGTGCCTCATTCCATTAAAAACGTCTAACGGGCCTATGAGAGTTGGCTGCGGCCCCTCGTACGCCTTCCAAAAGACCGGGATCCCATGGTCCCGAGATACGTAAACTCTTTAAAAAAAAAAACCTGCCTTTTCCCATGCAGAGAAGGTACGAGCACTGATCACCACGACTCATGACTGTATGTCGATTTTTTTTATTAACCACAATGGGGAGGTCGCGGCCTTCATTTCACCATGATCAGGCTGAAAGTGGAAGCGAGCTCCACCTGAAATCCTCAACCACAGAGGAACTGCTATCTTACCTTGAACTGCCGAAACACAACAATGCTGTTAACATCGTTGATATGGCGACAGATTTAGATAAGATGGTAGTAGCTAGCCAGGCGGACTTAGAATAAGCCCTACCACCAACCAAACTGTGCAGAAAATTTTGCCCCCGCTGGAAATAGAACCCGGGTCTTCTGGGTTACATTATTTTTATAAATATAGCCTGTTCAAGTCACTTCTTACCGCCTTCGTAGATTTACCAGTACTGGAGGATTTCGGTAGATCCATTCGGCATCCATACATACACTGATTTGTCCAACACCCCACTCCTAAGCTTAGCATCATCAATGCAGGCCAGTTCATTCACCCAACCTCTCCAAAGAGTCTTTGACCAAAGAGGATTAAATCAGTTAAATCCACTTCAACCCACAGAGTTTAAATAGCGATTTACTGCGTAGAGAAAACAGCAAAGAGGTTGTATCTACATACTACGTTTAGTGTGTATTATCTGTGATGTAGTTTCCTCGTGGGCCGATAGTTCACGACCCCTAGTATCGGATCGATTCAGCTCGGCGAACTTATATATTAAAATACTACGTTCTATCTAGCTAGACTCACTAGGTAGATCTTATAGACTCTTTTAGAGTAGGTTCTCAATTCAACTTTGTATTTTTTTTTTCGATTGCGATTACTTCGTCAATAATGAATTGGTTAAAATTTTGATGATTCTTTTTTTGTTTGGTAGGTCATACTTCAGAGGTGCTCCCGTATAAATTATATTAACTTTGCTAGCGTAGTTTTGGATTTAGCTTCAACAATACGTATTTTTCCCACTTTGTATAAGTGGTGGATGTTATAAGTTACTCCGACACTGTTCCATAGCAGGTAGTGGTACTCGAATTTGTGTGGAGCAACACAAATTCGAGTACCACTACCTTTTTAGTTGTGGTAGGTGCCACAACTAAAAAGTAAAAAATAAACACTTTTTACAAAAAAAAAGTCGGTATCTTCTGAAATTAATTTTCACATAGTGTATTTTTTTTTTGGAAGCCTGTTGTTTTTTTTTTTGGAATTTTTTTTTATTAGTCGACTTTTTTTTCGTAGTTTGGTTTTAATTTTATAACTTTTATTTTTAACCGACTACTTCAAAAAGGAGGAGGTTCTCAATTCGTCTGTATGTTTTTTTTTTTTTTTTTTTGTATGTTTGTTACGCGATTACTCCGCCAATTATGAATCGATTTTGATGATTCTTTTTTTGTTTGGTAGGTCATGCTTCCGAGGTGGTCCCATATAAATTTTATTAACTTTGCTTGCGTAATTTTTGAGTTAGCTTAACTAATAATAATAATAACTTTAATTTCGGAAGTCGGTGGCAAAAAACGGAAATTGAAAAGCAAAGACACCGACTTCCGAAATTAAAGTTATTTTTCACTTTTTTAGTGTTTTTTTTTGGAAGTCGGTTGTTTTTTTTTTTGTAAAAAGTTTTTTATTTACTTACTTTTTGAGAGGACGTTCATGTTTTAAAAAAATGACAGTTGAAACACACAGTTCCGGATATTATCTGAACTCAATGTCGGTAACTCTCCGTCTCCAATCAGCTGATCGTACAATTTTAACTCAGCCCTACTGATAAAATAACTGGCAGTCAATGTCAGCGGAGACAAACGATGTCCTCAACGTTTATCTACGACTATTGATGTACAAGATAAAATATGCTGGGCTATCCATCATACAGGCTATGATTATGAGAGTTATCTGCACTAAGTTTAAAATAGTTCCGTGTCTGCCTATCAGACAAGCTCACAGCGTAAACTACTGCAAAGTATTCGACATTAAAATAACATATAATCACGCCTGTATTCCCCGAGGGGATAAGCAGAGCCCAGGGCCGTAGCCAGGAATTCATTTCGGGGGGGGCTAAGATTGCCAGCTTTTTAACCGACTTCTTCAAAAAGGAGGAGGTTCTCAATTCGTCTGTATGTTTTTTTTTTTTTTTTTTTGTATGTTTGTTACGCGTTTACTCCGCCAATTATGAATCGATTTTGATGGTTCTTTTTTTGTTTGGTAGGTCATGCTTCCGAGGTGGTCCCATATAAATTTTATTAATTTTGCTTGCGTAATTTTTGAGTTAGCTTCAATATTACGTATTTTTCCCACTTAGTTTATCTAGACGATATCCTGTTTGACTCCTTCACTGGTATTTACATAGCAGGTAGTGGTATTCGGATTTGTGTGGGGTAGGTACCACAACTAAAAAGTGAAAAATAAAAACTTTTTACAAAAAAAAAACAACCGACTTCCAAAAAAAACACTAAAAAAGTGAAAAATAACTTTAATTTCGGAAGTCGGTGGCAAAAAACGGAAATTGAAAAGCAAAGACACCGACTTCCGAAATTAAAGTTATTTTTCACTTTTTTAGTGTTTTTTTTGGAAGTCGGTTGTTTTTTTTTTGTAAAAAGTTTTTATTTTTAAAAGAAATTAAGTTTTTCTGATTTCAAGAGAGGGTAAAAAATAGTACAGATTATTAAAAAAGAGTATTATTTTTAGCATCCTGCTTCGAATAAGTTAGGTTTTTTCTTTGACCGATCATACAGAAATAGAAATAACTTTATCGACTTATGCAGAAAAGTTTGAGAAGGATGATGCAGAAAATAATGCAAGAGCGAAAATTTTTGCACCCCGCCTGGGAGAGGGTGAGTGAGGTTAGATATCTCATAGAGATATACAAAGTCAGAGTCGATACAAATACAGTATCTTACTGGTATTGTAGATTATAAAGTACGCCTATGCGAAATAGATTACAATTATCTGTATAACGGGGTGTTGATTTCTGGATTGAGATTCTGATTTCTCGCATTTCGGGGGGGTTAGAACCCCCAAAACTCTCCCCCCCCCCTGCATATGGCCCTGAGCAGAGGTGCAACTATAGTACACTCTTGGTATTCGGGCAGGAGAAGATGATGATAATTTGAAGACGGAAAACCGGGTGCAGAAACATAACTGCGGAGAGGCCTATGTCCAGCGGTGGACTGAGATAGGCTGGGTCAGAGTTGATTGATTGACTCGTGGAGACGATTATGCTCCCTAGACTCGCGACAATCTAAGAACTCCGTTTTGACAGTTATAAAGATCCTTTGTGTAGCGATGAAAAAAGAAATAAGTTTCATATATACTGATTCCCGAGAAATATCGATTAAACATACTTAGAGAGTTTGTAATCGACGACTTATCTACATTGCTTAAAACTGATTCTTAAGGCATAACGTTTTATTACAAGTACGAGAACGAAACGTCAAAACGGACTTCTTAGATTGTCGCAACTGTAATTGAATGAAAAGTCAATGTATCGTTTAGATCTAAACGTGCGTCGTTGCGTCCGCACCCGTCCTCGATAGCGTATTTGTACCAATTATACTTATGTACCATAGATATAAGAAAGAAGCTAGTTTGGACTAAACCGACGAATGTTTGCACGGCAGTAGGTACCACAGATAGTCTTGTGGCAGTACTGCGCGGTATATCCGAGACACGCCGCGCACTTCAGTTGGCATGAAAGCGATTGCGTGTGTAGCTCTGCTTATATTTCGTCCAAATACAATGTTTTTTACAGTTTTTAGGGTTCCGTACCCAAAGGGTAAAACGGGACCCTATTACTAAGGCTGCTTTTCCACCAGAGATGTGCTGAGCTAAGCTGTGAAACTATGTGACCGTTGCCACTGATACTTAGCTGTGTAGCGGTGTAGTAGTAGTAAGATGTGCTATGAGGATGCGCTGCCGCAAAGTACCTGCGCGAGGAAGATGCGCAGCTCGTGCTATGCGATGTATCGATAGTAAGGAAGCGGCACCACTCGCGACCATCCATAGCACACATCCATAGTTCGCATCCATAGCACACATCCATAGCACACATACATAGCACGCATCCATAGCACACATCCATAGCACGCATCCATAGCACGCATCCATAGCACACATCCATAGCACGCATCCATAGCACATATCCATAGCACGCATCCATAGCACGCATCCATAGCACGCATCCATAGCACATATCCATAGCACGCATCCATAGCACGCATCCATAGCACGCATCCTTCCATATAAAACACATACCTATCTTAGTTGAATCCGTTTCCACCAGTGCTAAGCTATGTGCACCAATGAATATTGATTGGTGGATATCAAACGCAACCATAGCAACGTAGCATAGCACATCTATGGTGGAAAAGCACCCTAAGGCTCCGCTGTCTGTCCGTCTGTCACCAGACTGTATCTCATGAACCGTGATAGTTAGGCAGTTGAACTTTTCACAGATGATGTATTTCTGTTGCCGCTATAACACCAAATACTAAATAAAAACTTTTTACAAAAAAAAAACCTACTTCCAAAAAAAACACTTTTATTTTTCACTTTTTAGTAGTGGTACCTACCCCACACAAATTCTAATACCACTAGCTGATGTAAATAACAGTGAAGGAGTAAATGAAAACATCGTCTAGATAAACTAAGTGGGAAAAATACGTAATATTGAAGCTAACTCAAAAACTACCCAAGCAAAATTAATAAAATTTATATGGGACCACCTCGAAAGCATGCCCTACCATACAAAAAAAGAATCATCAAAAACGAAAAAAAAACATAGATACGAATTGAGAACCTCCTCCTTTTTGAAGAAGTCGGTTAAAAACAGAATAAAAGAAATATTTAAGGTTATAGAATAAAATAAGTACTTTTTGCTCGTTTTTGCTCGATATTGATAACGGCAACAGGTAGACGCTTGAAATATTCACAGAATATTTAGTTATATATTCACTTTAAAAATAAATAATTAAATTAAAATAAAACAAATATTTTAGGGGGGCTTCCATTTCACAAACGTTTTTAACAATTTTTTTTGCCGTTTTTATAGATAATGGTACGGAATTCTTCGTGCGCGAGTCCGACTCGCACTTGGTCGGTTTTTTTAAATATTTCTATGCTATGTACACACGGCTACACATTATGCTATTCATTTCCAGTAAACGATGTGCTCTCATTGCACGGAAATCCTATGCAATGCGAGATTAGCTTATACTGGAAATGTATAGCTTGATGTGTAGCCGTGTGTACTTATAAACTTATTACAACAATATAGTCACGTTTCACGTTATCACAGCTGTCTAGTTAATTATCAAATCTTTGTACAAATTCCGAGGCTCAATGTTAATGATAAGCTGACAACGTACCGGCGCCGTGTTACGTAATGTGTTACATATTTCTAGGTTTCTGCGGGACGACTGGCGGATTTACAAATTTTCAAGTTATAGGCTGTAAAGTTTTTGCCGCCCTTGCCTCTACAATATTGTCATGTCCTAGATTATTTTTTACAATTCAACAATTTCGTTGAAATGGCACGTAAAATATTTTTTTTTGTCTAAAATATGGACTACACGGAATGTACAGTGACAAGGGAGAGGGGAAAGTCATAAACAAAGTTGCAGACTTCTACCTGTATTTAACCGACTTCTTCAAAAAGGAGGAGGTTCTCAATTCCGCTATTCGACTTCCAAAAAAGTGAAAAATAACTTTAATTTCGGAAGTCGGTGGCAAAAAACGAAAATTGAAAAGCAAAGACACCGACTTCCGAAATTAAAGTTATTTTTCACTTTTTTTGTGTTTTTTTGGAAGTCGGTTGTTTTTTTTTTGTAAAAAGTTTTTTGATTTCTATGACGAGGAAAAAAAAATGATATCCAAGACGGTCCCCAAATTTGTCGCCCCAGGCTCAAGCTTACTCCGCCCGCTGGTAAATCCACCTCTGTGCGAGACAGAGAATTTTAAAACCAACGTAAATTGGTATGTATCTAAAAATGGTAACCAAGTTATAGATTCCAAAGCTCAGAGACCGACCTCGGAGCATCATAGGAGATTTCTTTCTACCGTATTGAAAGGCGCTAGAGGATACCGCGGCGGGATGCTGCAGCATGAGACGGTATGCGTCGGAGTCCGGTAGCATACGATCGCGGGGGAGAGGCAGTGCAAGCGGTGGCGGACTCTGCATTTGCCCCGTGGCATACCGCGGGATGCTGCCGGCATACCGTCGCATACAACATTGCGCCGGCAGCTGCTCACTGGCGGCATCGTAAATCATCAGTGTGCGCTAGTCGGTGGCAAATCCTCCTCGACGACGCCGCGCCGTCTCCCGCCGTCCGCCGTGTGCCGCTGGCCTTAAACCGGCGGGGGCTTGTTCACCAAAAAAACAAATGATAAAATTATTGATAGACATCAAAAATGCGTGCGAACGCGTGGTCACACCACGTTGTAACACCAGTGTGACTAACAGGAATGATTTTCCTGGGGTGCGGACTCGTGGTCACACCGCTAATATTTCTAAACCACTTGTAATTTTCAACTTGTGCGATAAAATACGTAAGTACCATAGAAATGTTTAAAAGTCTGTTTGACAGCTATTAACGGCATATTCAATTGTTTTTTTTGCAAAAACTCTAGAGGCGTTACGGTTACGTCAAAGTGTCTGTAGACATAAAATAATAACTTCCGAGTCGAGTACTACGCTATGGGAGAAAGGGCAAAGTCAGCACTTCTGCAGTAACTTTACGTAACACGTTAACGTTACGTAACTGTAGGATGCCGTGTCCCCGGCCGGCATTCCGAGTCTAGCCGAGATTACGAGAGAGCTTACTATGTCCCTTACATCTTATGAAAGCAATGAAGATCAACTTTCGTTCTTTTTGTGCATTTTCCTGATTTCAATGACGTAATAAATGTTGTTCCAGGTTCAAAATATTTTTCTTTGCTGATCCTATGACATCGTTCTCTATGGTTAGGGCTTTACCGAGTCAAAGAGCGTATTCCCCGAATAGTTAAGCAGAGGTTTACACCTTATTATATCGCCAGTTATGTTTAACGGGTTGTGCAGACTAGCGCGATATCGTGGGCGCGACAATTAGCACGACTCTGGTCGCGCCCGCGATATCGCTCCAGTCTGCACGACCCTAAAGACCGATCTATTATGCGGCGAGCCTATTATTGCCATCAACCGGGCATAAATACAGACTCGAGACTGAGAAATTCCTGATGGAAAAACCAAATAAGTACTTAACACTTTGGGCGATCCGGGAATCGAACCCAGGAGCTCTTGCTCAGCACCAGTGCTTGCGACTACAAGACCAACGACGCAGTCTTGGTGGTTTCCTTACGAATGCGTTCCTGTCCTGAGGGCCTAGACAAGTGACAATCGCTTTGAAAGCGTTTCGTTTTTCTACAACGAGTTTCAACAGGATTGACATAAGTTTTTCGATAGCGTTTGCCATTTCCATCATAAAAAACGCTGATAGAATGTCATTTTGTCTAGAGCCTCCTGGTCCTGACACCTGTCAGTTGGACAATTCAAAGTAAGATAGCGGATCAAATTCGAAAAACACGTAATTGTATGACACTGACAGTTGTCAAGAACGCATTCTCTCGACGACGGCGAGCGATGAGACGGCCGAACTGTATTCCGTGACTTTTAGTTTATAGTTAGATGCACTATGTACCGCACAATATACAAAAATAACATTATATTTCAATAGTAATTTGGCTTCCGACGAACAATAAAACTGGGTATAATGCCTGCGATTCACTGAAGCGACAGGATTTTTGGCAGCTACGTACTAACAGGCTTACATATTATGGAAATTTATATGACCATAAAGAAATACGGAGTCTCATTTCTGCTGAACTTTGAGGCTGGTTTATCGTTCAATGATAACTCACTCATTTTCATTGCTGGACAGAGTAATCACAGGTCTCAGACCAAAAAACATTACCCTCTTTCTGGGGCAGTCGGGCAATAAAAAACCAAGACAGAGCGGTTTTGTAAACATGTATGCACTTAGTGAAGTGGAGTTTTTTGTGAATGGTTGTAAATTTTTGCGTGTGAGCGTGTATATGGACAGAGCGGAGGTGTAGTTTTGATATGCTTCACTGTTTTATTCGCAGCGCTATGAGTTGGTTTTTTATTTGGTCAGAGTTGTGTTGTAGGTACCTAATGTTGTTTTAAGATTTCTATTTATTTTCCTTGAATGAATCTTGTCCTAAGTACTTATTTATCGAATTACAATGCAAATTACAGGGAAAATCAAGTGAGCTGCCTCAAGCTCGTGTAAATAAGTACTTGCAGAGACGAATAAATAAAATGTTTACCTGCTAAATTATCATCTTTTGTAAATCTGTAGAACCACTTTTGAGGAACAAAGGTACCGCTGCCTGTCGCGCCCGCGATTTCGCGTCTGTTTGCACGAGCCTTATCATGTAAAATTCCAAGAATATACAAAAATGAATTAAAATTTAAGAACGAACTTTCGTTAATTTCTCATTTGTCACCTTTTAGATCATCGGCAGCACTGACATTGCACGTGCCCAGATAAAAAAAAAAAGCATGAGGAAGTCTATGTCCCATTCCAACTGCGATTGGCGCCAAATCGCCTTTAAATTTAGAACATCAGTGTACTCAGTGGTACATCATTTTTTACTATGCTAAACGGAACGCGGGCCTTGGACCATTTTGTGCTCGAATAATCGGGACTTCCTCTTTTCAGGCTCACAAACAAATGAAAGACCTAGGTAATGTGCTTACTAAAACTTGTCATCGTAAAGCGCCAGACATAGCAACAATATTTGATCACATGTTTGAACACATTGTGTGGCAGGGGTGTTTGGGTATTTCATCAAAGTTTGATCACATATTTCAACTTTGCCATTCGGTGTCATTTGTTTGAGCATATATCAATGCCGGCGCCAGACTAAAATCCTAACTCACAGCCAACTTTCAAGGCAAGACTTATCCCAAATTGCGCTACAACCACGAAGGTACTTACGTCTACACATCAAGCTATACATTTCTAGTTTATGCTGATCTCGCATTGAATAGGATTTCCGTACAATGTGAGGTCAGCTTATACTGGAAATGTATAGCTTGATGGGTAGCCGTGTGTACAAAGAAAAACATAGCAACAAAAAAAAAAAGTGGTGCGATCCCTCACTGCCTTTAAAAAAATGTTGGCACCCCAGCTGCCGTGCCTCCAGCAGCTGTGTCGTGAGTCGTAGGTACCTACTCGTGACTCGTGCGTGACGTCATGACGACACGAGACCCAAAATGCCTACAAACTCCACGGACACTCTTTTATATCAAAATATTATTACATACCTACATAACTCATGTTGAAATTATACATGTGAAAACTATGTAGAAATACGTGCACTCCGTAATAAAAAGATAAAAACAAAAACCAATTCAAAAATGTATTAAGCCATTGCAGCTAAAAGATGACCAATCACAACTGACGGCGCGGCGCCCGTTCACGAACATGACGCATGGATCAGCACCATTCAGCTCAACCGTTATGAAGGGAGCTAAATGATTCAACACACGCCACCATCAGCGAGATTTCAGGAACTCCAAACAGTCACATCGTGATTATTATAATAATCACCGGATATTTACACGCCTATAGGAACATTGAACCGTTCCTAGACCTTTGTAGTAAGCAGGTACCAAAACCTCACTTTACAAAAAAAAAACAACACGGAATTAACCGCCTTATCTATAAAGCAATAAGTTTTATATTTGCATTCTTTTTGCCCGGAACAACACTGCTGCTTTGAAGTCTGTTGATAAACGAATAAAGAAAATGGACACCTTGATAAAATCGGTTTTGTGCCGGATCGCGCGAGTGTAAGCAGATTCTCTACAACTGTGGAACGGTCAACGGCATAACAATACGAAAAACAACCTTATTTGAACGCAATAAAGGCGCTGTCAAAGTCACCATGGATTTGCAGTTGATGCTGACTTGATGTGAGTCAATGCAAGCCTTGTCGCGCGATCAAGAGTGATCTAGACTGGATTTGGCAGAATAATTTGTCGCCTCGCTAATCTCGGCAGACGGATAATTAGGGAACAAAATTTTAATGTACTGAATTTGACACGTTATTTTGTATTTTGCCTTACCTACACCTAGCGCCACTAAGAACGGCAAAGTTAATTTGGCCCTACAGTACTATTGTTAGATGGTTACCTAACAAAACTGAAAACTGATATTTTTTATTTTAGTTCGTGTTATTTAATCAGTTTTTGTTACGTCAAGTTTTATAAATTTCTCTCTTACAATATTTTCTTTAACTTCTTTCTTATTGACTCTTCTGTAGCAGGCAATAAGGCATAGATTATCATCTGATATATATCGTTCGTTAGTCGTTAAATCGGAGGTTATTGCCCTCTGTGACCTATGCATTGCTGAATTTAGAAGAAAAAAGTAATCAAACTAGATAAATAAGTCACGAAGATGACGAAGGTGATGCAGTTGTGCAGACTATGACAATATTCCCTGGACCTTATGTCGTGGGTACAGGTATACATCAATAAATAAGTATTAATTTAAATAGATAGGTACTAAAATTAATAGTTACATGATGTTGGCCAAGGTTGGCCATGAACTTCATGTATACGTAACTTACGTCGTTGAATGACATTCAGAGGCACAGGCATGATCTAATACTGCCTAGCAACAATCTTTTAATTATGGGTTATATAACTGGCTAAAGAGTGGCTCGTGGCTATATAATAACAGCCCTACGGGTCGATCTTCAAGGTAATGCAACGCTTGGTGAGGTCAGCCTGTGGATGGGTTACCATCTAACTAATATCTAACTAAATTATTATAAACGCGAATGTTTGTAAGTATGGATGGATGGATGTTTGTTACTCTTTCACGTAAAAACTACTGAATGGTTCAGTACTGGGTTGTGGAGGTCAGTTATGCTGTCGCTCTATGTAAAAATATTGGTATCTATTCAGCTGCATGCGGTTAGATTGGAAACCGACCCCAACAAAGTTGGGAAAAGGCTAGGCAGATGATCTCGGATCTCTAAAGACACAGATGAATCTGTGCTATAGATTAGTAAATATTCGTTAGTCTAAGTAACTACTTTAGTTACCTTTATCGGCTATCTGCACTTGCAATAACGATTTGACCTAGAAAGAATACCTACCTAATCAATACTTGGACCGATCAGTGCCTGCCAAATAAAATATAGCAAAATTCTCGTCGAGGTTCCAAAATAATTTTCGAGTTTAGACTGAAGGTTGGTTTAAGGCATTGAAAGGTAAAAACGTAAGTACAATTTCATAGTTTGTTTATCAATAATCCAAAACGAAAACTACTAAATTCGTATTTTAAAAGGACCTCAAAATCAGGGGCGCCATTTTTTTGCCCACTTCCAAGATGGCCAAGTAATACAACAAACGTCAAAATGGAGCCAACATGGGCTTCGTGGACTAGAATTATAACAGAACTTACACATAACATAACACGTGTTACTCATTACACGCGTTGAATATACGCGATGAATCAGTAAATAGCTGTCTACACGACATTTAGCCGGTCTGCAATTTAGCTAGTAACACTTATTTCTACCGGTTGTAACTAGCCATTGGATATTGAACTTGACCTTCTAGCAGATTAGGTCGATTTTAGTTGGGATTTCATTTCACTGTCATTTAACTCTGCCAGGTATTGATTTATGAATTCTACACTGAAGGTCTCTTTCTTTTCGGTCAGCTGTTTATATTTAGAACATGAAATAAGTTGGTACTACTTACATAATATTTATGGCTAAGGAAAGAATTTTACTGCCTCTTACTTACAGTTCCGTGTAATTATAATGTAAGTTAGGTACACGTTATACATAGAGTACCTAGGTACCACTTGTGTAGGTAAGTAATTTATTCTCTAGGTAACAATACGTCAATAAAAATGTGATTACCTATGCCAATGAAGTTTTATTTGCCCTTTTATGTGAAAATACGCTATGCTTTGTTAGCTCGATGGGTCGTTTCATCGTTAGCTAAACTTAACCTAAAAATCAAATTGTGCCAAGTGTCAACAAAACCTATTTTTAGTCATTTTTACCCTGCATTTAATTTTGTCCTAATATAATTTAGGTACCATATTATAAAACAATAACTAGCAACACTTCAATAAAAATGATGACGTAGACAAAGAATAGTAATAAAATCGCAAAGGAACTAACATTCAGCCTATCAATAGTAGCCAAAATTATGACATGGAGATAAAGACCGTATCCTTGAACTTAGTTCGCGGATTATTAGGTAGAAAATTACGTAATCTTATCAACGAAAATGTCTGTTACTGACCAAGGAATCGGTGACTTCCTTGGAATTTTCTATTACTTGATTACTTACCTGCCTATTTACTTACTTTTCGTAACGTTGCTTGTCATGTTGTCCATTGATCCATTCACGTGCTGTGGACTGCGGGTCATTCACAGCAGGTTTTTGAATGTAATGTTAGTTCAAATTCAATGGATGTTTATATAACATCAGTCACTACATTAGCTCGTGATCGCTATTTTACGTAACAGCTGTAAAATGACGTCATTAAATTAACGTGGTGTTACTACGTCATCATTAAATTGTGTAGTGGCTAGCCCCGGCAAATTGAACTGATGACGTGAACGTCCACTATAAAAAAGAACATCCCTGCCTGCTTTTTTATTGCATTGATGTACAATATTGATATTGAATGCGAACACTATTTCCATGGGAGTAACTATTGGAAGATGTTTTATGTACTTAAATAATTAAAAATGTGTACCTATCCAGAATTAGACAGTGATTTGTTTTCCTTATTTGAATTTTAAGGAAATGTCCAAATCAAATCAGCTGATCTTTATTGGTGGCTTTCAATACTTAAAATCAATGGGAGGAGACTTTCCATTTATGAAATGTACTATGTAAACTGTGAATGAAATTAATTTTCTGACTTTCTTTAAAGAAAAGTTATTTAGAATGTGTAAGTATGCAGATGAATAATTTTTCATCTATATGCTTGTCTTTCTAAAGATTTTTAAATAGCTAGTAGGTAAAATAACAATAAAAGGCAAGAAATATTTATTTAACATTTATTTTCTAGAATAATAACTCGAGTGTGAGTTTTTCACACCAAAAAACTCACACCGAGCAAGAAAGATGTTTGACAGGTCCGTTGTTTCCGTGAACCTGCTCTTAGTAACACAATGTTACATTATGATGTTACACATGTGGATTGAACTACTAACATTGCATAGCACTTTTTAAAAGTGAACTAAAATTAAATCCTACTAGGTCACCATGCACACTTTTAGCACATATTCATACTGCATCGTTACATAACAGCTCTCAATCACATGATTTTGGATTCCACAGCTTTTAAACATGATTTTTTACAGCGTTCTGCGTATATCACTTCTTTACAAGTACGAGGTCTCACTCCCAATGCCACATAGGTTAAGTATTGATCAAATAACCACATAACAAGAGTGAAAATCTAATATTTTCACAATATATTCACTATATGATGTCTATTCCAACAGTTTAGTTACATTATCATTACTAGAGGTACACTTTCAACCTTGGCCTCAAACATTGAATGAAATGAGGTTGTTACATAACACACACTGGCTGAATGAGTGATGATCACAGGCAAAATATATTTAGAAGAAAACTCAGAACTCAACAAAAGATCTACATGAATGTTATGTAACTTTTCAGTGAGGTGTAGCCAAGCATTATGTAATATCAAATAATTTAATAAAACAAAATAAATGTTGGAATTGGTGTATAACGCTTTTATTTAACTAAAATAAGTTACTAGGTTATTCCGCGTCTAATAATACATGATTTTAGAGGAGTGGCTATCAGAGGTGATCTGGAATCACAATTAATTGTAATTATGGTAACAATTCTTACATTAGATTTAGAGAAGCTTCTTGATCTCATCGTATAACACAAGCACGAAAGCGCCGCCGGTTCCTCTGAGGACGTTGGAGAAGGCTCCCTTGAAGAAGGCGCCGCCGCCCTCGGTCTTGGCGATGGTAGCCCAGCAGTGGATGGTGCCCTTGTACAACATGTCGCCCTTGGCGCGGCCAGACTGCATCATCATGCGCCTACGGACCGTGTCGAAGGGATACGAGATAATACCAGCGACGGTGGTGACAGTCTGTGCGATGGCCCAGCTGATGACGAGGGGTGTGTTCTTGGCGTCGGGCAGCATGCCACGGGCTGTGTCGTAGAAGCCGAAGTATGCGGCGCGGTAGATGATGATACCCTGCACGGACACGCCGAAGCCTCTGTAGAGACCACCGAGACCGTCAGATTTGAAGATCTTGCCGATGCAGTCGAACAGGCCCTTGTATTCGCGCGCGTCGTTCTTGCCCACGTCGGCGGCTAGACGAGTACGCGCGAAGTCGAGCGGGTACACGAAGCACAGGGAGGTAGCACCGGCGGCACCACCGGAAGCCAGGTTACCCGCAAAGTAGCGCCAGAACTGCTCTCTCTTGTTTACGCCTCCGAGGAACACCTGCTTGTACTTGTCCTTGAACGCGAAGTTCAGCGCCTGGGTGGGGAAGTACCTGATGACGTTGGCCATGTTACCACGCCAGAAGGACAGGGCGCCCTGCTCTTTGGGAATGCGGACGAAGGCATCGACGATACCCTTGTAGCGCTGGTCAGCGGTGATCTGCTTGCTGACATGCTGGACCTGGAGCAGCAGCTTGACGCGCTCGATGGGCGCGACGGCGGTCTTGGAGACTGCGGCGGAGACACCGCCAGCGATGAAATCTTTCGCGAACGCGACCGGATCAGCGAGGTTAGACATTTTGTTCGATTAGGTGGGTGCTCACTTGGTAATTAGGTACCTCGCGGGTCGAGGTGGAATCTACACACACGGAATGGAATAAATCACGAAACACGAACCCCTGAATTTAAAATCAGGAGATTTAGAGTAATTTCGTGATCTCGGGAGCACAGGGGGTAGGTGTGTGCCTTTTTTGAAATTCGATCGATCACGTTCTCTCGCAGTTCTGCCCGGAGGAGCGGCGTAAAAGAAGGAAGGAAGGGGCAAATGTTGCCAACCGCACGGAAAAGCACCACGAGGTCAGGGTGATCAGTGCGATTTATCTAATTTCCACTGATTTCTAAAAATAAATCAGTCGTTTTAAAATGTTACACTTGCAATTACTGCATGGTAATCATCCTAAATATCATTTTACGAAAATATATTACAAATGAATTATTAATAAAAACATTACGGGGTATGATTTGGGACTTTGTAGATTATGCAACTTTAAACAATTATGAAATTATGCGTAACCAAACATAAATAAGATTTTTAAATGAATTGGACCTTTATATTCAGCTGAGAGCGTATTTTAAGCATTTAGATAGGTAAATTTCTTACCCTTAAGTTTCGAATAATCGCAAAATTAGGGTAAACCATCAAAGTGTGGAAACACTTGAATGACGTGCACAATTTGCGTTTAATTACTGCTGTGAATCAAATGACAGACGATCCATTTAATAAAATTTTAGGCAATTCTGACTTGTTGCTTCTATTTTGGCTAATACTTTGGAGGTTTTAAATTATTTTTTATCGTACACTAACCTGTTTTTAATTAATAAACCATTCTAAAATATAAAATAAAAAAAACAGAAATTATAATAAAAACAAAACGTAATCAGGCTAACCAACCTCATTCGTCAATGACATTGAACTGCTGAAATATTTCTACATTATCTGTGCTGAGTAAGTAAAAATGTGTGTTCCTGAAGTTTAGTTTTTGTTTATTTATTAATATTTGGATGTAATTGTTGACAGCGCCATGCAGATGAGTCGCATGGGCTCTCCGTCGGTCGGTATGGACGACGACACAGGCGCTGGCCACGCTCTGAGCGACTTTCTCCTCCAACTTGAGAACTACAATCCGTCAATACCTGACTCAGTGGTTGCACATTACCTGAACATGTCTGGTTTCGAGTCCCAGGATCCTAGGTAACTGTTTATATTCTTTCTCTAATCATCAGAAAGTACACAGATCAGTGAAAATCTCATATTTGTATGAAAGTTACCTTTTCCTTTGCAAACCTGTCACAATAATTTTTCTAGTCAAGGCAGGCCTGCATACAAGGAATTACATCCATGACTTCCTTCTAGAAAGGCAGGACTTAATATGAATAGCGCTCTTACATATTCATGTGTGAAAGTCTGACAGAGACATGGTTATAGATAAACAATAATGTATTTTTTTTTATAAAAAAAGTAATGATACTTATTGCTTTTACTTACTACAATAATAAGTACGTAATTAATGCTTCTCCCTTGGGCATTATCCAAGTCTTAAAAACAGGAATGAAAGGAATAATTTTAAGAAAAGAGTTTGCTAGAACTCTTTAGTTAATTACACAGTTAGAAAACTAAATTATTTCATGAAGGTCATTTCAAATTATGTTTTGACATGGATAATAGGCTTAACGATTTGGTATTGTAATTGATATACTTTATTAGAGGAAATTTACTAATTACATATTTTATATATGTTAATAAAAAGATTTAGCACCGAGCAGCTCGTCTGGGAGCTTATCCCAGACGAGCTACGCGGTGCTAAATCTTACCGGTTTTAACTAGAAAGTCCTTGACAAATTAAAAGTATGTTATTCTGTGTTTTTATGAAACATAAGCAACTCTGGGTAACTGTATATGCCAGCCTCATGCATTATAGTCTCCTAGGCCAGGCTAGGCTAGATCCAAAGTATTTTCTAAGACAACAAATATATGAAAAATATACTTACTTAGTTTCAATGCTGTAATATAAGCTGCTAAGCAGTAATATGCTAATATTCCACAAAAACTAACATATCACTCGTAACATTCCAGATTGATCCGTCTCATAGCGCTGGCATCCCAAAAGTTCCTCTCGGACATCGCAAATGATGCCCTTCAACACTGCAAGATGCGGACCTCGAGCCAAATAACGCAGACCTCCAAAAACCAGAAGGGACCAAAAGAAAAGAAGTATGTAATGACCATGGAGGATTTAGCTCCAGCATTACAAGAGTATGGAATCGTTGCCAGGAAGCCTCACTACTTTGTTTGATAATGTCACAAATGTAGTCACTGTTCTTTTAGCATCCGCTTAAGGATAGGAGTTCTCGTCTGCTAACAATTGGTATGGAGTTTATCTTCTTCGTCTGCAAGATAATAGAGTAATATTTAGTTGGTATGTTGAGGAAAGCACATATTTTGCTATCTCCTTTCTTGATAATGTTGCAGCTCAAACAATCCTTACATATTATACAACAAAGACCTGCGCCGCGTCTGTCTGTCTGTCTGTTCGCGATAAACTCAAAAACTACTGCACCGATTTTCATGCTGTTTTCACCAATGGATAGAGTGGTTCTCGAGGAAAGTTTTAGTATATAATTTGTCAAGCGGGCGAAGCCGCGTGCATCAGCTAGTATAATATAAATTAAGTAATGATTTGTATAAGCAAAAGGTTTGTAATAGGTGCTTTTCCACTGAGAAAAGCGGAGCTGAGGGGACAGACCTGCAGGAATCAATCAATGACAATAGTTGAAATCCTCATCTCGTCTCTTGTCTTGTCTGTGATTGGATGATTGCTGCATGTCTCTGCTCAGCTCCACTCATCTCCGCTTCAGTGGTGACGCAGCTAATGCTACAGGGTCATTTTGTAACCCAAATAGTGTAATTTATTCTAATTCTGTCCAAAATTATACAAACAAATGCCTCTCTCTTTCCCTCTTACCAGTTGGTAACAGAAATCAATTTTAACTTCATAAACAATCATAGTCTTCTATGCAATACTATGAAGATTTAAGCAAAGATATAATAGAGTTACTTCTTACCAACAAGTGTTGATAAGATATAAATCAAAAAGATAAAGAATTAATTATTAATAATTATTTTAATTATTAATTATTTAATATTGAAATTATTTTGAGATAGGATAATCGTGCACAAGTGTACTGTGTGTGTAGCAAAATATGGTATTGGCAAAATATGTGCTTTTGAGTGAGAAGAACTATATAAGATTTTGTATCTATTTTACTGATCATTCAAATAGCATAGACAAGGGAAATTATCTCAGTGCACAAAATGTGCTAAAAAAAAACAAGTAAAAAGTTTATTAGTTATTGTAGAGCATATTTGAAACACTTTAACACATTTAAATACTGTTGGGACAATTTTGAAACTTTTTACCACTACTTGGGACATTTTTGAAACAATTTGGGACATGTTGACATTTTGATTGTAACCTCAATGTATAAAAGTATTTTCTTTGAATTATCGGTTACAGAAAGTGTATTTTACGCGGGTCGAATATTATTGTAATTTCTTGGATATTTTTTTATGCATGGTCAGTTGTACCATCAGATCCGACAAAATCCGTTGTGTGTCAAAATGTTATGGTCTCAATATCAATCGCTTACAAGAGCCGTTTAAAAATGAATACGATAATTTCGTCGTCAGTTCGGAGTTTTTGTTCAAATCGATCTCATCATGTATGGTAGCCTTTTGGTTGAAATCTCGTAGCTGTGGTCCTGTAACATACTAAATGTGCGCTTGCGAAGGCGACCGCAACCGCAAACCGCGAAGACAGACCGCAGCGACACGACTGGTTTCTATGTAATAACTCTATGAAAACTTAATGGCGGCAATATGGCCATAAGGCCTAGTTCGTATCAGGGATGTTGCGGATGCAGATTTTTTCACATCCGCGGATGCGGATATTTGGAGGCTCACATCCGCGGATGCGGATGCGGATGTTTAGATATTTTATAAGTTTTTTTTTTTATTTGTGTGGGTGGTAAGTAATAAAAAAAATATAGTATATTTTTATTACATATTTAGTAAGTAAAGTAAAAAATTGGATAATTATATTTAATAAAAAGTAATATTGCCGCCTTTTCGGAGTCAAGTCTGTTAGAAAGAAAGAAAAGTTACGCAGAGGTTCATATTATATTAAACCCGCGATACTGAACAATTTTATTGTTCACTAGGAACACTGGCTGGTGGTGTCGATAAAAATCTGCGTGCTGTTGGTCAATGAGAAGTGCTCATTGACCAATAGGAGCGAAGGTTTCGTTCACATACGGCCCACGCCAGTCCCGCCCATTATCTTTCTTGTCGCGACCTGTGCTACATCCGCATCCGCATTAATTATTGCGGATGCGGATGTCCAAATCGATGCGGAAGCTCCGCGGTTGCGGATGCGGATGCGGATGTCCGCAACATCCCTGGTTCGTATAGCGAATTTCATTCGCGCGATTTTTATTCGCGTGGTTTATATTCAGTGTACAGCATTGCAACGAGTGCGAATTTAAATCGCCAGTGCGGGCTAGGCTTAATCGTTTTCATAGAGCCATTATATAGTGGTGCATAGAAACTAGTAGTGTCGCTGCGGTCTGTTACTGCAATTAGGCGGTGTTACCACTGCGGGTTGCAATCGCGGTCGCCTTCGGAAGAGAATCTTGATGCTTCATACATACCGAACCTAATATAAAAGTTTATCTTATGCTGTAATGTACAACGATGGTGATGATAATGTTATTAAAACTACCTAAAGTATAATTTATTTATAATTTTTACAACTAAATATGCAGCAAATCTTCACACTTTACTTTTCTAATTAAAACATTGTAGGGTCTGCAATTGTAGGACCGAGGCGAGCGCGTAAAAATGTTATCAACATATCACACCAGAGGCCCTAGACATAGTGATATTCTATCAGCGATAACGATGATGGAAAAGGCAAAAATGTATAGGACTGTCATAAGCTATCGCAAAGCTTATGTAAATCCTGTTGAAAGTCTTTGTAGATATACGAAACGCTTTCGAAGCGATTGTCACTTGTCTAGGACCTCAGTACCCTGATTGCGTGATTGTATAATCCATTGCTTCATAAGTTCGTGAGTAACGCAGTGAGCAGATTTTTTTTTCGAAGTTATGCTTCAATGGAGTCATTGCTGTATTCAAGGGTTAACTGAATTCTTGTCGATTTATGGCCGATTCCTATAATTTACGGACCGTATTGGTTAAAAGTAGGACTCTCTCTCTAGATCTTTACCAATAATGAAGGAAAGTACTCATAGCTTTGCATAGTTGACCCTCCCATTTGGAAGTAACAATCACAAGTAATATTAGCTTGCGAATCTATTTATATACCCAGTTTGGCAATAAAAAATTGTACCATTTGGTAACCAAAACGATTCGTTTTTGTTAATAGGAAGGAACCGAGTTTTATACATATTTTTGGGACTGCCTACACGCATATTCCATTTCGCTATTATTTCAGTACTCATCACCTTTCATTTGACTAACAAATAACAGAACTGATGAAATGCTTGTGTTCTGTGCACTTCTCTACCGACCCTTTCGGGGAAAGCGAGCGTGAGTTATCTATTACTACCTACTGTTCTTCTAGTACTCTATCTATATTCTAATGACTCCCCAAAACCTGTATTAAAAACTTCACTCATATTAATAACATTCACACTTCAAATTCTAAAAAAAAAAATAGTGCTTTCATTAGTGAAATATAATAAAACATTCGCGATATTAGATTTACCGAGCGATACGATTACCTATAAATGTCTCTACACTATATAATATACACATATATACATATTATAAATGACTAGCTTCGCCCCGCGGTTTCACACGCGTGAGTCTCGATCCCGTGGGAATATCGGGATAAAAAGTATCCTATGTGTTAATCCAGGCTATAAACTATCTGTTTGCCATATTTCATCCAAATCCATGCAGCCGTTTTTGCGTGAAAGAGTAACAAACATCCATCCATCCATACTAACAAACTTTCGCGTTTATAATATTAGTTAGATAGTCACTTTTCTTGTTTGTCTGTATGTCTGAGTTCTTCTTCTAAACTACGCAACAGTTTTGGTAAGGTTTTCTGCATCGTTTAGATAATTTATTCCGGAAGGTTTATGTGTATAATACGTTACTATTAAAAGTTACATAAAACTAAGAAATCTCAATGTTTTGTCAAATCGTAAAAATCATGCGAAGCGGTCGCTAGTTGATTATATTTAAGAGTATTTGGACCATAGTTTGAATATTAAAAGATTCGCACCAATATGTGGAGTAAATAGATATACTGCGGTATTAGAACATAACTTATCATAACTTCCATTATTAACATGTATTTTTATATGTATGTATTTTTACGGTAACATAGGCTAGCAAGCTTGTGATAGAGGTGGGAAAAGTGTATCATTTTTGCGATTGGATCATTCACATCTGGATCACTGAAATGATCCGAAACACTGATGTTTCCTTTGGCTCATTTGGATCATCGGCCCAAAGGATATAAAATACAGAATGTTACGTATATATTACAAAAAACGACCGTATAGTATTTGATACGTGAGCGCCTTAGTGGTCATTTTTACGTGCATGGATAACGACAACGAATGCACAGAGTACATTTGAACGAAAATCTGTGATTGTATGAGTGATACACATCACATTTGGTATCTCTTTCTGACTTGTATAGATTGTAATGATGTCGCCCGCTCACTCGCGACTCGCGAGTCAAAAAACTCAGTGTCTCAGTATCCCTCTCTCGCTCACTCACTGCTCAGTCGCCTCGCGAGCGCGTCGCGCAGAATGAGCCAGAGCAAAGTAATCTTTCAGATCCAAATGATGCGTTTGAAACGTTGTTACTGAAACAATCTTTTGAATCACTTCAATGATCCGGATCAGTGAGTCGGTTCCGTAAAGAGTTACACACGCCTAGCTTGTGACACCCGACGCCATGCTCAAACCGCGTCGAGTGTTTCAAGTCTGTTTCCATCCTTGATGTACCTAACTGCAAAATTGTTAAAATAGTACCTACAACCTGACCAAGTAAGTGAGATAACTGGATGCGGCCTGCGCAAGCGCCGCGTTCTCCTTAAGTACTGTCAACCACTGGTCCATGGCAGCGCTCTTATTTCTTAACAGTAAGGGCTATTTTCGAAGTTAAAGTATTCCTAATAACTATGCTTGACCGTACTTTATGCGGAAACGTCGGTCTTGTTTTCATCTGCAAATATTTCTTCATATAAGTACCTAATAACGTTTAAAAAAATAGTTTCAATTTGTGACGGGACTTGCTCATGAATATGATAAACTTTCAATGTGGTAGCCATGATAGCCTAGTGGTATGACCGTCGGACTGCCTAGTCACAGGTCTCGGAGTTAGAATCCAAGCCACGCACCTCTGAGTTTTCGGATTTATGTGCGTAGTGTATAATTATCACTTGCTTCAAAAACGGTAAAGGAAAACATCGTGAGGAAAGCGGTATGCCTGACAGAGGCATGTGAAGCCAAGTCAGAGGCCCATGGGCGACATAAAAACTGTGACACCATTTTAATCACTAACCACACGAAAAATAAAGACTATGGTACAAGTTTGAAATATCAGTATTTCAGAATTGGACCCATAGCTATATTTGTGGAAGAAGACACATCTTCGAGGTCGTTCCAACGGCTCTGTACTGTACAATATTTTACGGTAGCATTTTGGGATCACACGTCAAAATCCCATTGTCCATACCTACAGTTAAAAACAAATGCTGTATTGAATTGCCGTGTGATCCCAAAATTATACAGTATATTGTTCAGTAGCAGAATTGTTGCCGGTTGATGGCAATAGGCCTCGCCCCCTTTAATAGGACTTACACATACTTACAGTAGGCGGCACGTCATTGGTCACACTTTTACTTGAACTGGCATCAATGTACAGCCGGTTCCCGGCAGCCAGCGACGCGACGGGCGATTTTTTTTCGCGCTCTCGATATCAATACTCTGCTTAGAACATTAATTTTTGCATGAAGCCAAGTGTGAAAGCAATAATAATAATAAATAATTAAGATACGTTAAATATTGTTAATGGCTTCATTTAAATTCTTCAAAATAATTTTATTTTATCTCATGAAGTGACGCGTGCTTTACTTGTGGTTCTCAAGTATACAAACACCGATTGAATGTGTGTGTGTAAGCGCAGAAGCTCTCGGTACGGTACCGTCCGAGACAATGGCGAAGACTACAACCCGTGCGCATTAACATGGCACCTGGCGTAATGACATTTGGAGCTCCCCCTCGCTTCCCCGCACGGCGACGACGCGACGGGGCGCCGCGCGGATAGCGGTAGTATTGAGTTCCGAGCCAGATGCCATGTTAATGCGCACGGGTTGTAATAATATTTGCTGACGCTAGTCTTCACGCACACATTCACAGCGTGTTTCTTGGTTACCACAAGTAAAACACGCGTCGCGTCACTTTTTGAGATAAAAATGCTACGTTTAATAAAATTGTAATATCACTTTTGACATTCAAACCATAAGATGTCAAAGCAAATATAAGGTAGACTAATTTTACGTTTATGTACGATTTGTTCACGTTTTTATTCCGGGCCAGAATAGTTTCGGAGTCAAACGGAGCTTGTAAATTGATCAACTTATGAGACGGAGGTTCATGAGCTGCTCACGCAGCCAGTTTGACCTCGAAACCAATCAGGCTAGCACGAAACATGGCGTGAAAATAATAAAATAAATAAATAAAATACATTTATTTCGAGCAATTTTAACTCATAACATAACTTAATTTTATTAACTTAATACCTAATCGGCTCTGTTGACGGCAACATGCCTATCACAGCAGTGCCGTATGTATGGGCAGTCCATCCGTTCCGCGATCATCGCCAGGACAATATAAAAAATACGTAGGGTCATAGAAATTCATTGATTGCCTACTTAAAATTTACCGTTTGTTCAAATGCATGAAATGTCTATAACACGACAAAATGACGTGTCAATTTGCATATAAACTAATTTCCCGGATTTTAGCTTTGAACATAAAAAAACCCACAGAATTTTTCCTCAATTTTTTTTTTGACAATACTTTTTGTTTAAATGTAAAAATAAAAACAATTTTAGTTTGTGTTTAGTAAAATTATGAGAACCTATGCATTGTATAGGCGACATGACTATTGTAATAAAATAGTTGAAACTATTAAAATATTTAGGTACTAAGTATATTTTAAGTTTAATTTTGTTGTTTGTAATTGTGATCAACACAATTTTGTCGATTTATCTTCGTTAACAAGTTATAGGAAAATCATTAGTGCTAAGGGTACCTATTTGAAATAAAGATTCATTGAACACAGTTATTCGTATTATTTATTACTGGCTTAACTGCAGCTTAACGGCCCAGACCTGACAAACAAAATATCAACCTTGTGTCTGTTGCAATAAAGTTAAAAATAATCAAATTCCTTGTCGAGGGAGCGCATAGACATGTACGCAGTTTATAGTATATTATCTATGGTACGCAGTCAGGTATTTTCGACTTTATTGAGAGGCACAATTTTGGTGTTTGGGTGGTATAGTCCGCGTAGGTCCTCGTGCAAACTGGCGCGACAGGGGTTGCGCTGCCTGTCGCGCCAGTCCATGTGAGCGGTGAGACGGAGGAGGTAGACAAAGTCTAAAGCCGTATACAGAAAGAAAGCTGACGGCCTACCAGCGCTTATAGGAACCGGTCCACGCAGGTAACCGGCGCAGGTATTTATATGAACAAGCGCCGAACGTCGCCGATAAGTTCCGACAATCTTCGACACGCGCCGGTCAGCGCTGGTGCCGCCCGCCATTTAACTAACTAACCTAACCACTTGATTTATGTAACTGTTACCAGAATGGACCAGCGCCGATAAGCGCTGGTAGATCGGCGCCGGCTACCAGCTATCTTTCTGTATACGGCCTAAGGTAACTCAGTCTGCCAAATTTTTCAATGGCGCCCTCTCCAGTTTCACCGCTCACATACCTCAGGAGATGACTAGCAGTCGCGCGCGTACTAATAGTAAAAACAACGCTGCGCCAGCTCATTCTACAGTCAGGATCCTTAACTGTCAGTTGGAAATTTTCCAGTAGGTAGTAATATTGGATCAAATTCGCAAAACACTTCGTATAGGACACTGACAGGTGTGTCGCGAGCGCATTCTCTCGACGGGGACGGCCTGACTGAGGCTGAGTCCTGAGTGACGGCGCACCGCGCAAGCGGATTGCGGAGCGGATTTATCAGACGGCGCCCTGACAGCTTTGTTATGACATTGTAATAACGTCCTGTCAGAATATTAATCAACGATTAATTCGTGTTTTTGAGTGAACTTTTCCAATATAAAGTGAAACTTGGTGCTTTCGAATGATACTCATTGTTATAGTGTATGGATAACTTAATGAGGATTATGAATTTGATTTTTCGTTTCTTACGTATACGTTCATACAAAGTTATCGCGGCATGTATAATGAGAAACGTGAAATGCGCGCGCCCGCTCGCACTCCGGACAAGTTCGAACATCAAATCCGCCGTTCACTCCGCCTGCGCGGTGCGCCGTCACTCAGGACCAGGGACTTAAAACGTTATGAAATAACGTTAAAATACCGTTATAGTTTATCGTTCCAGTAACGATTGCTACCGTTCCATCCGGATTGTAACTGAATTAATAGTAGAAGATTTAGTTCCGATAGATTTTCGTTGTATTGCCAAGAAATTCGTTCATGAATTATTACTGGAATTATACAAAACGCTATTACATAACGTTATTGTACCTCTATTTTGAGTAACGTTTCAAGTCCCTGCTCAGGTCTCAGCCTTATTGAATACAAGAATAACGTTTAACGTTTACTTATTTACGCATATGTCTGTCCATTAATACCTACACGACTATCCTTGGTTACCTACTTCTTGCTTTCTTGCTGCTAGCAAGCAATCCAACCTGGGAGGGACACATCCCTCAGCAAGAGCATGCTTTTAAGAAGTCACAAGTTACTCAAGGATTTTTAAGGTTCTAAGAAAATGGTCATGATGTTGGAACTCATTGCAATTTTGCGAGGCTTGTCCTATGCATTAGAGAAACAATTTGATAAAGTTGTTATATTCACCGATAGCAAAAGTGCATTGCACCACGTAGCTCGATGCGCCTCTGGGTTCAGAGGCACATCGATAGCTTACGACATTTAAAAAAACATTTTCTAGTTTATTGGAAATAACATAGTTGAAGTTGCAATGGGTTCCAGCGCATGTGTTGGTTTACGGGGTAATGAGGAAGCTGATTGTTCATCTAAATTGGCAGCGAAGGAAGGAGTCGAACTGGATTTTGTACCAGATTACGTAGAATATGTGTCAAAATTTAAAATGAAAAGTTTTAATAACTGGAAACAATATTTTAACATTAAGTCAGTAGACAAAGGAATATGGTACAAAACAATACAAAATGAGCTTCCTCAAGTGCCTTGGTTTGACAGTAGCAGGTTAAGTAGAAAGTATGTGAAGTTAGCTGTAAGATTGCGGTCTGGACACTATCCATTGGCAAAGTTTGCATTCCTCATGAAGAAAGTAAGTTCTCCCAACTGCAACACATGCAATGTTCTTGAGGATGTACATCATTTGCTGATAGATTGTGTCAAGAACCAACAACAAAGGAGAACTTTAATTAATGAGTTTAATTTAAATATTTCACAGGTAGGTTTGATTCAATCGATTTTAGCACAACCAAAGTCAGATATGGCGAAAAGATTCAGCGAGCTGGTGTACTATAATGATTAAGATTCTCCTTTTAATTTAAGTTGAAATTATTGTTTCGTAGTAGTTTGTATAAGGCATGATAGGGTTGACGTATCCATTGGAATAAAAACCCTAATTAAATCAATAAAGAAACAAAAAAAAAAAAAAAAATTGGTAAAAATTAATAAGAAGCTGCTGTCCAGAAGAAATAGTTTATTAAAGAAAAAAAAGTTTTGAAGTAACAAATGCTTCTGAGATACTAAAGTTATATAACAAAATTAACATAATTCTTTTGTTAAAAACATCCCTTCTATGCAGTCAGGTAATAATAGTACTTAAACAAAATAGTTGCGTAACAAGAAGATACGACTATTTACTTTAGTAAATAAGAATTCTAACGCAAACCACAAAATTTTTGTTTACGTAAACGTTTTTCCTTCCCATTCAACATCAGGAGAGTGATCAGTGTTCTGCCCCACATATGAGCGTCGCTGACTGAGTAGTTTCTTGGATACCGCTTGTCGCTGCGAAAATTCTTGACGGCAGTGTGAACACTCGGCAATCAGCTACTATAATTTAGGTACCTATTTCTTACTGAGACCTACATTTATCGTACGTTTTTTGGGCGACTTGAATAGCCACTTAGCCAGTTGCTTCCTCGTTGGAGGGACAAGTGCCTCAGGCTACGCAAACGACATTATTCGCCGTCCATACATTTTTGGGCTATAATTGTGAAAGTGCCAAACAAAAAAAAAGCTATATTCTGATATTCCGAAAGAGTACGTTATTCTCCTCATTTTTAAACCGACTTCTTCAAAAAGGAGGAGGTTCTCAATCCTTTTTTTTTTGTATAGTTGGTCATGCTTCCGAGGTCCCATATAAATTTTATTAACTTTGATTGCGTAGTTTTTGAGTTAGCTTCAATATTACGTATTTTTCCCATTTAGTTTATCTAGTTGATGTATTCATTTACTCCTTCACTGTTATTTACATAGCAGGTAGTGGTATTCGAATTAGTGTGGGGTAGGCACCACAACTAAAAAGTGAAAAATAAAAACTTTTTACAAGCTATTACTTTAATTAGATTACTATTAATTATTTTAACTAAAACCTATTGAAAACAGTATTGTTCAAAATCGTATAACAGCGCAGGGAATTGCCCTACAGATTTGGTCTGATAGTGAAAAGTGAAGAGAATAACATGTTCTAACGGAATTATCATTTTCATAATTTAGCCCAAAATGAGTTTTCTCCTATAAAACCCGTGGTCAGTCTTTAATTTTATAGTAAGTATAATTATAATTTTGGTGAGTATAATACGTCTTTTAGGCTCATAAATAAGTTGATAGGAACTAAATAGTTAAACAAGGGCGGATCCAGTTTCTCCATACGAAACCTACCTTTTGGAAGGGGCGCATTATGAATCGATTTTGATGATTCTTTTTTTGTTTGGTAGGTCATGCTTTAGGTGGGGGAGGTGGAGGTGGTCCCATAAAATTTTGATTAACGTTGCTTGCGTAATTTTTTAATTAGTTTCAATATTACTTATTTTTCCCACTTAGTTTATATGGACGATGTTTTAAGTTACTCCGTTATTGTTATTTACTTATAGCGGTAGTGGTAGTGAAAGATAAAAAATATTTACAAAAAAAAAACACAACCGACTTCCAAAAAAACACTATAAAGTGAAAAATAACTTTAATTTCAGAAATCGGTGGCATAAATCGAAAATTGAAAACCAAAGACACCAACTTCCGAAATTAGAATAAATAGTTATTTTTCACTTTATAGTGTTTTTTTTTATGACGTTCAAAGTACCTTTGTGGCGGTATCTACATCGCCACATGCGAACTACGCATCAAAAGACCTGACGTCAGACAGACGTCACATAAATCCTGCATCGCGCAATTAAAGTTTACCGTGCAGTGGACATATATACGAAAACCCAACATCAATCGTAGGGCAGTTGCCCGGCAGACACAACACCCGTCTGGTCGGAGGATCCTCCCTTTTCTATGGAGTATGAGTGAACTTTACACCCTGTTCCTCATACCCCTAAACCTTAAAATGTTCCTAATTTAAATAAATGATTTGACTTTGACTAAAATTACTTACTTACATATATTTTTTATGTAGTTATTCTTAAATGTCATTCAAAGAATGAATCCCGAAACAGCATAGTACAATCCTTACTAGTATTATAATGCGAAAGTAACTCTGTCTGTCTTGCTGTCGCGCTTTCACGCCAAAACTACTGAACCAATTTAAACGAAATTTGGTACACAGATAGTCTAGAGCCTGAGAAAGGACATAAGCTACTTTTTATCGACATACCACGCGGGCGAAGCCGCGGGCGGAAGCTAGTACTAGTTATGGGAGAAAATTCCTAACGGTCTGGCCATGTGCCCCTCGCAGAAATAAATCCTGAATCCGCCCTTGCAGTTAAATATAACTAAGAAATCAGTATTAAAAGAATCTCACTATGTTTCAAGCACATCTACACTTAGGTAAATAATAATAAAATTACTTAGCACATGAAAATTCGATGTTCTTATCTGCATCCAGTTACACTGTAAGCAGTTGGAGTAAAAGGCTAGGCAGGCCCACTGAGCTTAGCGTACCTGTCATAGACAATATTTAACTATTCCTCAACTTTCTTATAAACCGCTTTCAAATGCTCAGTCATTGGAGTATTATCAGTCTCCATAAACAACACTACTTCCAACGTATCAGGTGCCAACAATTTAATGTTACGCTTGATTTTCTTCACAAATGGCGGCTTTGCGAATGAAATCCGAGCTAGGTTAACAGTTTCTACGGTTAATTGTTTGTTTTCTACGTCGCATGTGCCTTCTTCAAGGGAAGTGAGGCCGAAGTTGTGGCTAACTGTGAATGCCAGCTCGTTGGAGCCAGGCTTGATGCGTAAGAAGCCATGCTCTTGGTGCATCGGTGTCTGCTTTTCAGGATGCTTCGATTTTGATATGAAGTTGAACATCGGTTGGCCTGGAATAATTATAAAATTAAAATGTGAGTATGAAATTAAAGACAATAATTATTATATTGGGTGCTTTTCTTTGGTTAGATAAAATGTATCCATTGAGCTATTACATTAGCCTTTATCATTAGCAAATTTTTTAAATTAGTTTAAAGCTTTTATTATTTGAGTCCAATTAAACTTGTTTTGTTTTTCTTGTTGCAAGTTTTTATATGTAGGTAGTTTCTCTCTACTAAACATTTATGAAATTATATAAGTATTTCATTTATAAATGATAAATGTTATGTAAATTAAACTTGCGCATATATTTTACATAACTGTTTTTTCTACATTTTTTTTTACCTTGGCAGCTATTTCAGCAACATTTTACATACAAGTATAATAAATAACATCATTAAAGAGACTCATCGCGATTTTTCCAATAAAATAATTAAAAACGTAGGTAGAAATGAAATTCTTTTTTTTCACTTACGCACCGATGCAAGAAAATTCCAATTCTTCATGGTATTGGAAATCAGGGATATTAGGGTACGTGCCCCGACCTTCCTCGGTAGCCCAGCGTCCTGCCAGCCAAGAAATGGGCATCAAAGCTTCGTGTAAAGCAGGCATAATAATTATTTAACTTTTTCGCGTTCGTATTTTATTGGACGTAATGTTCAATGTCCACAGACTAAATAATACGAATATCAATCAATATGTCAAAATAGTGAAAATCTCTCATGTCAGTCATTAATGTTGCCAGTGTTTGTTGGTTAATTTTTTTAAACATGTTGGCTAAGAAACTTCTTTGTGAATGGTATAAACTGTTGAAAGACCTTCATTTATCATATAAAACAATGTTCACTTTATAATAAGCAATGAAAAAGATATTGCGGACAGTTTTTTCAACATTCATTTTCGTTAATGCTTTATTTCCCTACAGAAAAGTGTTTTATGCTTATTCCAAAGAGACTTCACACAATCCTTTGTCTTTTGTAATCTTTCAATTTCTGAAACTTCAAAATGACACAAAATCCCATGTTAAAATGAGCTTGCATTAGTTATACATTAATTTCACTCGAAGAACGTCCACTGCTGGACCAAGACCTCCCTCAAGCGTCGCCACGTCGACTGGTATTGTGTTCGCATCCAGCGGATTCCCGGGACCTTCGCTAGGTCATCGGTCTAACTTGTGGGAGGCCTACAATGATTCAAAATAAAAAGAAAATAAAGTCGTTTTCCGAAGAAGGTGAAGTCAACCGCAGTCGCGCAAACTCTGTGAAATCAAAAGAGCGCCATGCCTCTAAAAACAATACCATGTCAAATGATACCAAAGACTTTATTAAAAAGATTTGCTTTAGAAAAACCGCTTCAATAGACATGACCCGCTACGGATTCATAAATGATAGTAAAGTAGGTCCTGTGAACTATATGATAAAACCACTGAGAGAACAACTGGAAAGGATTTGCGGTGAGTTTTTAATTTAAACAGTAAATAAAGGTGCACTCAGGAATTTCTGGGTCTTCCGAACCACATAATTTTATTGTCACAAGATATTTGGGATCGAAAAGTTTTAAGGACAGTGAAGGTAGACCTACAAGGAGAATACGGATGACCTAAGGTCGCGTGCAGAACGGCCACAGAACTAGGGAGTTCAACATGTTTTTAACCGACTTCCAAAAAGGAGGAGGTTCTGTGTTCGTCTGTGTGTATTTTTTTTGTGTATGTTCATCGTTATTTTCGCCAATTGTGAACCGATTTAAAAAATCCTTTTTAGTTCCAAAGGGTACCTATACTCCCGAGGTGGTCCCATATAAATATTAACTTAGTATATCTGGACGATGTTCTATGTGACTCCGTCACTGTTATTTACATAGCAGGTAGTGGTATTCGAATTTGTGGGTAACACAACTAAAAAGTGAAAAATAAAAAATAACTTTAATTTCGGAAGTCGGTGTCTTTGCTGTTCAATTTTCGTTTTTTGCCGCCGATTTCCGAAATTAAAGATATTTTTCACTTTATTTGTGTTTTTTGGAAGTCGGTTGTTTTTTTTTTTGTAAAAAGTTTTGTAGTGAATGTTACGCCAGTGCAAACGCACAGTTAGTCAATTCATATTACGCGTTCGCTCGTAGTTGTACGCAAAAAAATATAACAAAATGACTAATGATCATACTTTTCTTATTTCAGTAAAATCCGCGTCAGTAAAACATCGCCACCATACGGCTACTTCACCACAACCAAAGATTTCTGAGGTTGACAGCCCTACAGAACGGAAACCGACTTGCACTCCAAAATCCGGTTTGTGGGCACTATTCTGCTGTTTCTATTAATCATGCGCTAAGGAAGCCCGCGAGATGCAAATAATATGATCTTCTAAACTTAAATATTACAGTACGCGTATTTCAGAGATTTATCTAAGTATTTATTTTTAATTTTACAGCCCTGAGTTATCCTGGGACGCGCACGACTCCTTCTTGTTTCCGAAAAGTGAGAATACAAAATGATCCAAACCCTGAATCGGCTGTAACCAGAGAGAAGAAAGTCAAATTAGTGTCACCTGGAGCATCCAAGGGCAACGACTTAGGCAAGAAAAAACTTACGAGCAAGAAAAAATAATACATGATAATAATATGATTAAAACGAACTAAAGCATCGTTGTTTTTTTTATGATGAATATCACCTCAAAACTTGACAAAAAACGGAAATTTGGCGCTACTATCGCATCCACTCCGGGTGCAGACCCCAGCTCACTTTGGCCGCTCTAGAGAGCTGTTTGTAGATTTGTGCAGGTTTTCTACACTTTAGTGGCGTGGATAATGAATGTGGGGTGGTAGGACCCAGCATTGTTTTTTCCTTAGACATGTCCATGTCGTATCCCATGCTCAGGAGTGGGACATCGTACTTGAGATTCCTGGTGACTACCATTGCACAAGTTTTATGTGCAGCAAACTTCAGCTTGTTTCGGATGCCCCATTTCCAAACATACTCGACGGAGGCATTGGCCTGTCTTTGAACCTCCAATGCTGGGTCACCGTTGAAGAACAAGACCAAATTGTTGGCGAAAGCCTGGCAGATATCTCCCCGTTCTTCCAGCCCCTTTAAAATACAGGGTCCAGAAGTAAATTCCAGAGAATTGGATTCTCTTTATACCTGCACCATTCCATCACCCCGCCCCACTCACCGCGACGGTTAGTCTTTCAAGTCATTGGTTTATAAACTTCATAATTAGGGTTTTTTTTTTTTTTTAGTTTTAATGAAAGAGCGCTCACATGAACTTGTGCAGTCAAATTCCAGCGTTCTTTTTATGTGACGTCGATGTCTCTACTTCATATTTTGAGAAAACGTCCTTCCTTATCTATACCCCATTTGAAATAAGATTAGAAATTGAAATAAGCCGTTTTTACAGTCCGTTCAACCGATTTTGACTTCTATTGCGTTGGTGGCACGACAAATGGCAGCTGCAGTAGACAGTTGGTATTGTGTATTTTTTTTCCTTTTAATGTCTACCTTATGCCTACGGTATAGAAGTCAAAATCGGTTGAACGGACTGTGAAAAGGTTTGTTTAAATTTCTAATCTTATTTCAAATAGGGTATAGCTTCACGTTACACTGCAGCTACTCCTAATATACATACATAAACTAACGCCTTCTTCCCATGGGGGTAGGCGGAAACTACAGAACGCCACCTGCTACGATCCTTACATACTCCTTTTGCCTCGATTACGTTCATACATCAGAGGCCCTAGTTAACCCTCCTCCCCTAGCCCTCTTTTAACTATCTCGATTTTACGCATCGACCGCGTTCGGCGCTCCGATTGGCCCTTCACTGGCCTTCACTGGCGAAAGGCCAATCGGAGTGCCGAACGCGGTCGATGCGTAATGTCGAGATGGTTAAATGAAACTCACACTAAGGCCTCTGATCATACACTCACGCCGGTTGCGAGTACTACGCATCTGACCTTGCTGAAAAACATCACCAATCGCCAAATCAAATCAAATCATCATCGCCTCATAGGGCGTCGCCTCCTTGCGTACTCCTAAATAAAACACAAAAGATAATATTATGTTACATTGTAATACGTCTTTTTCTTTGAACTAGGCATGTTTAGCACAATTGCAATTGCCACTTACATGACCAGTGCAATTAAAATACTGGTTGTAGGCAGGCGGGAAGTGGCACGTGCAAGTGTTCGCTGCACACTCAGGCACAGTACATGCCGCCGCTACAGAGGCCGAATTACGTTTTTCCTTCAGCCTATTAGCTTTATTTTGCTTTTCTTCATCTTCGGTGTCACTACGACAGAATCCGAATGTTTTCTGTAAGCAACTCTTGGAGTCTGTTCTATTTTCTAGTTTTTCGAGTTCTTTCTTCCGCTTCATCATTGTGTCGTCGCACCTACAGATTTCCTTTTGCTTTTTCTCGCCGTCGCAGCTACACTCACTAGGTTTTTTCCCAAAAAGTTTCTTCATGAAAGAGTCTGTTTTACCTAGTTTTTCGTCGCACTTGCAGTCAGCTTTTTTATTTTTCTCTCCATCGCACCCACAGTCACTAGGTTTTTTTCCCAAGTTATTACACAGTCTCTTGTCTTTTATCTGACAAGCAGTTTGGGCTATAGGGTCCGACGATTTTCTTGAAAGTATAGGTGACTTCGGTGGGGTAGTAGGAGGTATTGGATATATTCGAGTCGAGGACTGTCCTCCCGATCCTGAATATTTTCCAGGTTCAATGAGTTCGATTTTTTTTTTTGAACTGTCGCTTCTTTGTCTATCTATTGGCTTCGGTAGGCAGGGTGGGCAGGTTGGACAGGTTGGTTCGATTGGCTTTGCTTTCGAGTCGTCAGGTTCGCAACAAGACAACTTCTTATTGGCTTCAGCTAATTCGCATGTTTTTTTTGCACAATCGCTTTTTTGTGTAACTGTTAGCTTCGGTTGGCAGACTGGGCAGGTTGGGTCGATTGGCTTTTCTTGGCAGACTGGGCAGGTTGGTTCTATTGGCTTCGGTTGGCAGACTGGGCAGGTTGGTTCTATTGGCTTCGCTTGGCAGACTGGGCAGATTGGTTCTTTTGGCTTCGGTCGGCAGACTGGGCAGGTTGGTTCTATTAGCTTCGGTTGGCAGACTGGGTAGGTTGGGTCGATTGGCTTTGCTTGGCAGACTGTGCAGGTTGGTTCTATTGGCTTCGCTTGGCAGACTGGGCAGATTGGTTCTTTTGGCTTCGGTTGGCAGACTGGGCAGGTTGGTTCTATTGGCTTCGCTTGGCAGACTGGGCAGGTAACTTCGATTACTTTTGCTTTCGGTATGCCATGTTCACAACAAGGCAACTTCCTATTGGCCTCAGCTATTTTGCATGTTTTTTTTGAACAATCGCTTTTTTGTCTATCTGGCTGCGCTGGGCAGACTGCTTCGATTGAGTTTTCTTCCGAGTCATCGTCAAGTTCGCAACAAGACAACTTCTGCGAACTTTCCGGGTGGAGGATGTCTGTTGCTTCTTGGGCTAGTGTCCTAATAATTTTTCGACAATTCCGTATTTCATCAATCATAGCTCCTACTTCTGCTGCTTTGCAGATTGGTACACAGCCTGGTACTTTCAGATCTTTTGCTGGTCGCGATTTACTGCTTTGTTGGCGTTGGTGATCTGAAGCGCAACATGTAATTGGACCGCGAACATCTTCATCACAACCGCACGAGCTAGATTCGGAGGGGCTTGACTCGTTTGGCTCTTTCGGAACACAAATGATAGTCGGCTGGCATAAATCTTGGAATGGCTCGTTCCCTACGAGTCGCCGTGATGATAGCGTGCATTTTGGTTTTGGTAGCTGTGTTTTTTTCTTTCCAGGCATGGGAGTAAATAGACAGTGAGACAAAACTAAACCATTACTATTGGATTTGAATTTTGAAGCATTTTACTTAGGTGTTCTGTTTTATTTCCGTATGTTTGTTTATTTACATACATACAATATCGTTTGACACATGGGTGACAAGTGTTGACAGAACTAGGCAGGCACAGAGTAATATTAAAACGCATATAAGAAAAAACTGTCTAGATCGACCTTCGACACGAGGTCAAGCACTTCGAATAGTTACAGTTCGATTCAAACTTAATGGCGGCTCGGAAGTTAGCTACTCGCTGCGCAGTACACCACCCTTCACCCCCGCTGACACATGAAATTGTTACTCCTCATGTTCCGAGATCGAACAGTACAAACTACGCAAAAAAAAAACTGCTGTTTCCTACATTTATGTTCGTTAAAACTCGTCGAAATGTAGGGAACAGCTGTTATTCATGAGTACAATGATCCGTTAACGGCGATGACAGACGCCGAGCCAAGGCGGGCTACGAGCAAAATTTCAAACCTGTTGGATCGCCGACGAACGTACTCAGCGGTTTTTAAGTCCGCGTACTTAGCATGACATGACACGGGCGAGTAAGCTCGCCGAGCCATAAGTACGCGTACTTGCTCGCACGTCTATCACACCTTGTATAAATAGAGTGTGAGAGGGGGCTCTACTACAGACCGGGATGTTGCAGATGCAGATTTTTTACATGAAATCCGTGCGGATGCAGCTCTCAATTCTCAAGTTTTTCAAAGCGGCAAGGCGAAATTCAATTTTTTTTACATTTTTTGCAAATCGAAGCGCTGTTTCGTTGTATGTTGTTTTTGGATGTTCTTCATAATTCAATTTGCGGCAATCATAATAAATTAATTACCTACTAAATTATAATCATTTAAAAATGTGGATAGGATCTCGAAATTTTATGTGTTTGATGAATATAGTACTTATTTCGTGAAATGTGACGATTTAGAGTTGTATTGATGATTTTAAATGATTACTTATGTATAATTTCCATTTTGTTGATTATGATTTAATTAACATATTCACCCTTTGGGTCAGCGCACACCAAGAGCAGAGCAGAGCATTTTCTGAGATTACTGAAAAATGAATCTTAGGGCAATTCCATACATTTTAAAATTTAATACACGAACGTGTATTTAATTTGGAATGGGGATGCGAATATCTGCAACATCCCTGTTATAGAACATTCATTGTAGCTTGTCCCTAGCCGTCATATTTAGTTATTATTCTCGGATCCGGCTCGAAGGACCAACTTGCGCGATGGGTCGTCGCATAAGTGTGCTGGATTGGAGAGTGGCAATAAACAGGACACTAATAACTGTGCAGACGGACGGTGGACCATGGTATTTAAATGAAAGTACTATTTGTTCAAAATTCAATTCAATAGCGTTCGTTTCGTTCGTTCAAATAGCGACTGACTGCACAGTTTCTAGAGTGCGTTTCATCAAATAGTTCTTATGTTCCTCTGCCTAATTTGTACGGCAGCGGCTAGGCAGCGGTAACGCCGCGTTCCAAAGCTATTGAATTCTAAATAAAACACAGTACATAATGAGGTACATTAATATTGTTTTGAATTATAAAATAAAATGTATAATAAAATAGTGAATGCGTCATCTATTTACATAACTTATGTGAAACTAGTTATTTTTATCACACTGGCAGCTGCCATTAATTTGGCCAGTGCAATCAAAATATTGGGTATACGCCGGCGGTAAGTGACACTTACAAATGTTCTCGGAATTCGAAGGTATGCCATATGCCATCGTTATAGAAGCCCACTTATTTTTCTGAGCACTCTGCTTAATATTTTCTGCTTCTTCACAGGCCTAATCGTCAAAAACTACTGGTTTAACACAACAAGTGCCCTTGTTACTAGTTTTTTGTCCGAATTCTTTCTGACAGCTATTTTTACTGTCTACGAGAATTACCTTATTATTTTGCTTTTTCACAGACGCAGTCATCAAGATCTTTGGATGCAATACAAACACTGCGTATGTCTTTGTCACTACTTTTTTTTCTGACAGCAGTTTTTACACATTTCTGCACCACAGGCGCAGTTGTCAGCAACTACTGGTGGAACACAACAGGTGCTCTTGTCACAACTTTCTTTCCCATCTATCTTTTTATTTTGCTTTTTCTTATCTGCATCACAGGCGCAATCGTCAGCAGTTATTGGTGGATGACAACAGGTGCTCTTGTTACTATTTTTTTTCTGACAGCAGTTTTTACACATTTCTGCACCACAGGCGCAGTCGTCAGCAACTACTGGTGCACAACAGGTGCTCTTGTCACTACTTTTTTTCCCGGCTGTCTTTTTATTTTGCTTTTTCTTAACTGCATCACAGGCGCAATCGTCAGCAGTTATTGGTGGAATACAACAGGTGCCCTTGTTACTACTTTTTTTCCCGAATATTTTCTGACAAGTGTTTTTATTTTTACTGTCTGTGTTTTTTAACTTTTTTTTTCGTTTTTTCATTTCTTTTTCACAGGCGCAGTCGTCAACAACTATTGGTGAAACACAACAAGTGTTCTTATCACTTGTTTTTTTCTGGATTTTTTTCTTGCAGCTGCAATTACTGCTTGCCTTTTTTACAAGATCCTTGGGGGCAATACAGGCAGGGCATATATCTTTGTCACTACTTTTTTTCTGCCAAGAGCATTTACTGTCTACCGTGCTAATTTTTTTATTTTGCTTTTTATTTTTTTCGTCACAGCCGCAATCACTAGCGATTTCTTTGAGACTACTTTGCTTCCCACATATTTTCTGGCAGGATTGTTTACTCTGCACTGTGTTTCGCTTGTTTTTTTTATTTCGCTTTTTGGTTTCTGCTTCACCGCAGACGCAATCGTCTGTCCATGATGCAACACGACATGTGTCTTTATTGCTACCCTTTTTCCCGGATGGTTTCCTAACGCAGCTGTTGCTATTTACCATTTCATCGGATTTATTACATACGCAATCGTTTATAAGCCCCGATGCAGCACGTATGATGCTTTGTGCTTCTTGGGCGAGTGCCCCAATCGCGTCTCGGCAATGTTGGATTTCATCATACACCGCTGATACTTCTGCGCATAGTGGTATACAGGTTTTTGATTGCTTTCGACTTTGTGGACGCGATCCACTACTTCCTGGCCATTGGTGATGTGAAGACCGATATACGCCAAGATTGCAATCATCTCGGTCGCTTACGTATTGGCCAGACACGGAAGGGCTTACCGACCCCTTCCGCGAACTTAGAGAACTCTTCTGCGAGCTTAGCGAGTCCTTCCGCGAGCTTAGAGAACTCTTCTGCGAGCTTAGCGAGTCCTTCCGCGAGCTTAGCGAATTCGGAAAACAGTCGGCTCTGGCTTGGGCTATATCTTTGGTTGACAGGCTATGTAAAACCCGCCTTGGTGTAGACGTACATGATGATTGTTCCTTTTTCTTGCAGGGCATGTGAATTAAATGAAAACCGTTTCAAAACTCAATCATTACTGACATTTTTGGTTTCTGTCCTTGTTTTATATGCCACACTTTTGATATAGTGTAAACATTTTGGGTGTTTTTTTTAGAGTATTTACATGATAAAAAACTTTTTAACGCCTGTTTATATTTGAGATATGTGACAAATGTATGACGTACAGAATCTGGCACAGAGTAGTATAAAAATCCTAGTAGTAAACATGTAGGTTTATTATCTTATTAGAAATTGCATTTATGAATCCCTAAAAGGCAACGACAATGATGATCGCTACTTTGGTTGCAGTAGCGACTAAAGGTTATAGTAAACCTTCATCCTTATCAAACTTATAATCACGCTTGTATTCCCCGAAGGGTGAGGCAGAGGTGAATCTACACTACACTCACATTTCACCTGTTAACATTGTAAAAAGTCATTTGTAAAAGTCTGTCACCCAGTGCAAAGGCAAACCCAACAACACAGATTGCTAATATGTAGCAAGCGTAGACAGAGTACCTATCTGTCTACGGTAGCAAGCTACACACCAAGGCGGAGTGGAGTGAAGGTTTTTTTTACATGAGGGAGACCATAGACGGTCAATGGGGCATCGGCATCGGTTCAATCCAGATTGGTCTGTACTCATAGAGATATAATAATAATGTATGTACTCGATCAGTATTAAGCCAGCACCACACTATTGTTCAGTCTACCCCAACTCACTATCGATCAAAACAGACTGTCCACACATATCAATCAATATGCACGTTCCAACCTCATTCACTATGTAGGACGTTGAAGTGATAGGTGTTTCTGCGCTATACCTTTTGAGTGCATATATCATTATTACTACACTGATATGCGGAGTGTCTTTCGTGTGTAAGTTGGCCGACTTCTTTGATCTGGGTACCATTTACCGCCATCGGAGCGATCACGCGCCAACACGCTCCAACACATACACGAACTATCTCTACACGTGGAAGGTTAAACGAACAAGGAACACTGTTGGACTGTTGGACGATAGTGTGGAGCCGGCATTACCCTATGCCTATGATTTGACGGATTAAATTGACATTAGTGGAACAGTATTGCCTCAAAAAAAATTTACACGTGATTATGTAACATCCGGTATGGCGCAGGCATTGTCACTACTGTTTCCTTTAGCACTGTGCGTCAGGTGCGGTGCGGTGTGTTCACGGTGTGTTGAGTAGTTTACGATCGGATTTAAAACATGTAAGTAAAGGAAACTATAATTTTATTATTCTTATATCGTCTAGCAAGGCATTTTATTTCAGAATCTTTTGAAGAGGCATCTTAGAGCGCGTACTGGAAAATATCTCTGTGGTGTTTCCCTTACGTAACAATAATGAAATTATGTTTGCACGTGACCTTGCTCCATATCTTATTTTGATATTATAAATTACATTTAACGAATTATGAACAAATATCTGCATTGACATCAAGTAGCTTCTATTTTGTGATATTTAATCGAATCTGGTCGGCTGAAACTAACATACGCCCGGTTTCAAGCAGTATTGATTTAAAAAAAAGTTCGGCATTTAGTCATAAGTACCTACTTGTTTTTGGCAATATAGGTAATTCAGCGAAAATTATTTCCATTTTAACGATAATTTCTGGAGATTTATTATTAAAACATTTGAAAATCTTTAATGTTCGTTACCTAACCTTCATCTGTTCGCTGTCATATCTGACACTGGCATTGATTTTCGTCTGTTTCGTAATTCTTCTAATGTGACGTATTTCTGAACCGAAATTATTCAATAATTATGTTGAATTTCTTTCTTACTGAATACTTTGTGATCCTCAAACAGGAATCTGCGAAATGAAATGAAATGCATGCGTCCCGTTTATTACAAAAATATACTTTACATTAATTTAAATTAGTAATGACTAAATTATAGCTCTTGTACCGTAGTGCCGTGATTGTCCAGTGGTATAGGCACTTACGAGTTGTAGGTCGTGGGTTCAACCCCAGGCAGGCACTTAACTTACTGTGTGTAAATAAGCTAATGACCACTGCAAAATGGTGAAGGAAAACATCGTGAGGAAACCAGCATGTCTTAGAACCAATAATTCGAAGACAGTGACATCTACCAACCGGCACTGGGCCCGTGTGTTAGATTACAGCCTGTTCCTCCCGAAGAGAGGAGGATTATGCTCCAGCAGTATGAACATTATAGGCAGATTGATGCTAATTTATAACTTTTATTTTTGAGATGCTATAATCTACGTATGTTTTTTTTTTTTCTGGCATTCACTATTACTTTTCAATTGTCTCAACGCTATAAATAACTTTACCTAATAAATAATTTCTACTTGAAAATAGGGAAGAAAAATTAATTAATTATTAATTGGTTTTTTAAACATCGTTTTCCTTAAACATTTCCTGATAACAATAAATTTAAACCACAACATATTATTGTAAACAAAGTACTTATGAGAGCAGGAAACCGTCCAAGCCACGGCACAATCTGTTTGCATTTGCGCAACCATCAACTAAAAAAGTCACCAGAGCTGAATCCTTAGTGTTTCGTACTTTGAAGATGCTCAACGCCCTTCTGACTGCCAACCCTGAATGTGATATGTTTGCCTAAAATTATGCCTACATGTCTGGTGTTATTTGAGAGAAAGTATGCATGGGAGTCCACCGTTCCATGTTAGTTTTAATTAAATTCTTTACAATAAAATTGTCAATATTAATCATTTTTATTCTATATTAAGGTGTTGTACCGTTTTAAATAACTATAAATAAAAAAAAGAGAAAAAAAAAAATGTGTGTAAAATTAACAGAGGGTCAATACTCTCTTCTCTATGGAAGTTATTGATTGACCCAGTTTATAAGCAGCTATGGGTTTCAGTAGATGTCAAGACGTTGTTAGTTACCATGAAGGTTCAGCTCTTTTACACAAATGATTTATAAAAAATATTTAATGTCAATAAAAGGATTTAAAGTTTGATCCACATTAAGAGGGACCAATATTGGCTCAGGTGCGGTCATAGCCCAAAATTGGGCTGGTCACCGACTAACGTAGTGAAAACTCAGTACGATGTGACGAAATAAATTATCATAGAGGTATCTTTGCCTTTCAACAAGGTTTTAAGTTTCATTAATTTAAAAAATATTTGAAAAATGTGAAAACAAGCTGCGTAAACTTTAAAAAAAATGGAAATAAAATGATCTATTTCTGTCTCCAATCCCACTTAATACTCCAATTTCACTCCTCTGGTATGATGTCACCTATTTAGCAATTTGAAATTAACCTTATAATAAGGGAGAGTACTCATACAATGCTCCACTTTAAGGACTAAGTGCGGAAACCGAATAATATAGAACAACCTTAACTTTTTGATTCATTTATTTATTTTTTAAAACATTATGCACAAGTAAAAAAAAAAAAAAAAACTGTACAAAGGCGGACTTAATGCCTGAGGCATTTTCTACCAGTCAACCTTAGGGTGATGCAAAGACAAACATGGCAGGTGCAACATACGGGATAGATAATTCGAAAAAGGATAAATGGTAATACATATATACTTAAATACATACATATAAACAGAATAAACTTTGTCAGGAGAAATAACGATAGGTGAAGGAGAAAACAAGCCCAGCAAATCAGCGCCGCATTTAGTGACTGCCTCTTTGGTCTAGTCTCATAGGTCTCGAGTTCGAACCCAAGACACGCACCTCTGTTATTTCGGATTCATGTGCGTATTGTATAATTATCACTTGCTTTAAAATGGTGAAGGAAAACATCGTGAGGAAACCGGCATGTCTGAGAGATATTTCTCGACGACATGTGAAGCCAAGTCAGAGGGCCTTAGACGGCCTAGTTTATCAAAAGTTACAAATCTACACGTTCACAAGTTACCTAGAATGTTAATGTTCGTTTTTATAGCTCATCTCTATACTTATTCATAATCAGCCTTAATGTTCCCACTGCTGGGACACGGGCATCAGGTCATCTCTCTCTTTTGACCACATTGAAAGAATTTTAACATTGATTGCGGTACTAAGCACGGCACTTGTAAACTATTGTAAGACGGAATAGAGATTCCCCGGGCACTCAAGATTTGTTGTGATTTTCTACAAGTTGTAACTTACAAATAATTTTTTGATGGTGGATGGTGAAGTGTCAAAATATAAGTATTTGTGAACGAAATAATGACATTTGGTAATACAAGGAACAAGGCTTGTAAGTTTTGATAAACAGGGCACAGGTTAGTCACTATCACTAACTAGATGTAAAGAAGAAGATTGGGCAACTAATCGATTCCCGGGTCTAGCTATACCCCATTTGAAATAAGATTAGACAGTAACAAACCCTTTTACAGTCCGTTCAACCGATTTTGACTTCTATACCGTGGGCATATGGATAGCATTAAAAGCAAAAAAAGTTACACAATACCAACTATCTACTGCGGCTGCCATTTGTCATGCTACCAACGCAATAGAATTCAAAATCGGTTGAACGGAATGTAAAAAAGGCTTATCTATACGTCTAATCTTATTTCAAATGGAGTATAGTCGATTCCCGGGTCTAGCCCGGTCTTAGGTTTTTCCATATGGAATTTCTTGCTACTGAGAAATTCCATATGGAAAAACCTAAGATTTTTGCCCAGTTGATGGCAATAGGCTCGCCCCCTGTTACACGGGAACTGGCGAAATGTGGGTGTAAGATGTGATGTTATGTAATTTATGGCTGACCTAACAGTATGTTTATTGTTTCAGAATAATGTTCTCGTCCTTAGCAGATCTGGCGCGGAACTCGCCATTCCGGAGCCCCCTGACACCTGCTCAGTGTCAGGCTACGGAACTCACACCTGCCATCGAACAGGTAAGGTAACTCTTCGATTATACTCTGTTCATTTTGTGTTGATCAAGATGACACATGCTGAATACAGGGTGGATTTTTGAGATGAGGCAGCGGTATATATCCGTTTCTAGGTCCAGGAAAACTATCAAAGACGACTACCCTTAACTTTTTGAGTAATAGCTAACTGCATTCACAGATTTTGAAAAAACGCCAGTTTTATTTTTATGATGCAAAGTAGTTTCTTAAAAATGGAAATTTGGTTTTTCAATAATAATCAATTGGTAAAATGGTACAGTCAGATAGAAAAAACGTTAATTCTCCAGTTATATTTTTATTATGCAAAGTAGTTTCGTAAATATCGAAAGTTGGTTTTTCAATAATAATCAATAGGACTGAAAAAAGATCTCGTTTACCTAATAAAACGGAAACGATTATTTTGTACCCAAGTGTCATGTTGATCATAATAAAATAGACAGAGTATGTCTTATTAACACCTCACATTGAACTTGAGACATGCGTGTTTGTGCACCGTTATGAAATGTTTTTTGTTTATGAATCGGATATTGTTTTCGTAGGAAAAGTTCAGTAGAATCACCCCTGCTGAATGCAGGTGTCTAAATCGCCACCCTGTATTTCCAGGACCAGAGACCCTAGACAAAGTGACATTCTATCAGCGATAACGATGATGGAAAACGCAAAAATGGCTTATGTCAATCCTGTTGAAAGTCGTTGTAGATTTACGAAACGCTTTCGAAGCGATTGTCACTTGTCTAGGGCCCTCTGGACTGCAAAGAACATTCTGGAAGCGATATGTTGCTCTGACGCTAAGGCAACAATGCAGCATTATTTATGTCTTCTTGCCCAATGATGAGAACTCATGCCGGAGGGGGGTAGTCGTGTCGTGCGCGTCGAGTCGACGTCGCGCTCGCTTCGTCTTGTCATGGCAACACTGACAACGTGGCCGGCGCGTGCGATGCGGCTGCAGTTGCCCTATGACCATAGATTATGAGAGCTGAGGGCTTACCCAAAGAGATAGAATACTAGATCCAAGATGAAAAGTTCCTTCTCCTGCTCGCAGATCAAATTCCTCAAAAAAAAAAGATATAAATCAAATCAAATGGTTTCAGTGGTTTAGACGTGAAAATGTAGACAGACAAACATACATTACTTTCGCATTTATAATATAGTATGGATCATATAACATGTCGCTTGTAGTATACCAACATTTCGCCAGTTATGTCTAAGTCCCATGTAATAGGGGGCGAGCCTATTGCTATCAACTGCAAAATTCCTGACGAAAAAAGACAACACTTTGTTCGACCAGAGGCCGTGGACAAAGTGACATTCTATCAGCGATAACGATGAAGAAAAAGGCAAAAATGTATAGGACTGTCATAAGCTATCGAAAAGCTGATGTCAATCCTGTTGAAAATCGTTGTAGAAATACGAAACGCTTTCGAATTGATTGTCACTTGTCTAGGACCTCAGTACCCTGATTGCGTAATGCACGATCGGAAAAATTGGAATCGGTTTGAAACAAATGTCTAATCCATTGCTTCATAAGTTAGAAAAAAAATCTGCTCAACAACAACTTACGAACTTATGAATGGATTAGACATTTGTTTCGAACCGATTCCAATTCTGATGGATCGTGTATAACGCAATTAGCGCTCTGCCCCATTATTGCGTTGCGTTGCGTGCGTTTTCCATATACAGGGTGTTAGGGTAGACACCGTTATCCTTGAAACTATTGGTTTGGTGTCATGTATAATATACTTTTTCTATGGGACCAACCTTGAAATCGCGAACAAAAAATCAGCTGTTCCATACATTTGTGTTCAATCGACAAAATGTATGGAACAGCTGTTTTTTTTATTTTGCGATTTCTAATTTGGTCCCATAGAAAAAGTATATTATAGATGACACCAAACCACTAGTTTCAAGGATAACGGTGTCTACCCTAACACCCTGTATTTTAAATGCCAAGCCACATAAAAGCGTTGCGTCGTAGAACGCGACGTTTCATCGGATCGGCGGATGAGAGACGAAGCGGGGGGAGGGTGATGCGTTGTCGGAGCTCCGGTGCGACGACGGACATTGTTCCACTGTTCCGATCCATTGTGGAGACTGACTGAGGTGCGTGCGACGTCCTCTTGCGTTACGACGTCGTGCGTCTGTCGTCGCAATGCAGGTGTGGCATGCAATGCGTTGATCAGTTGCGACGACGCAACGCAACGCACTAATGGGGCATCGCCCTTAGGGTGCTAGAAACCGCACCACCTCTTACAGCCAGCAGTATTAATCTTAGAGCAGCTATACCTCCTCCAGCTATAAGTCCTGTAGAGCTTCATCTCTTTCCCCCACGAAGTAAGATTAAAATAATACTGCTGTAAGCGGTGGCGGTGGGGCCCCAATTCGCCTGGGTGTTGCTTAGCGTATTCCTGAAGCCTAGAGAAGCACTCAAATTTTTTGGCTTAGCAATAATGTGTAACGGGGAATTATAATGTGTCGTTTAAATGAATTATCATATCAACCTTGAGGAGGTTAATGCCATGTCTATGCTTCGCTGACGGAACGGTTGCGATCCACTGCGATTCCTTTATTGAACGTCGGAACATGAATATACTAGGAATTATGTAGAACAGTGGTGGCCCAGTGGTAACAGCCGCGGCTTACGAGTTGTAGGTCGTGGGTTCGAACCCTGACAGGCGCTTTACTTTGTGTAAATAATTTTATCACCACTGCTCTCTGGTGAAGGAAAACATCGTGAGGAAACCGACATGTCCTAGAAACATAAAGTGGAAGACATGTGACATCTACCAACCCGCACTGGGCCCGCGTAGTGGTTTACAGCCCACTCCGTCTCGAAGAGAGGAGACCTGTGTCCCAGCAGAGTGGCAACATTATAGGCTGATTATGCTTATCATAATGGCCGATGGAGCCGTAAGGTTCTGGAGTGGCGACCGCGTACCGGAAGACGTAGCGTTGGAAGCCCCCCCACAAGGTAGACCGATGACCTGGTGAAGGCCGCGGGAATGCGCTGGATGCGAGAAGCACAGAATCGGTCGAAGTGGCGGTGCTTGGGGGCGGCCTTTGTCCAGCAGTGGACGTCTTTCGGCTGAAATGATGATGACGATGATGCTAATCATGTCGCGAATACGTCTATTTCCTTGAATTTATTTAATCAATTCGTTTATGTAATTCCCTGACTTAGTAACCACGGTTGCTTATCACGAACTCTTGATCGATTGTGATTACGTCATCCGTAAGAAAACGACTGACGGATGGAAAAAAAAGTATTAAAAACTTTTCGAGGTCAATATAATAAAAAACAATTTTATTCCTTACCTAGAGCATAATAATATAAGCTCTAGGTAAGGAATAAAAACATGTCAAGTGGTCACATTTCCATTGATTCTTTCTCGAAACTGTAGATTAGGTCGACATTTGCTTTGCCGGAAGGTCCGAAAGGGATACCGGGACCCTTGGCAACAAGTAACCGAAGGAACGCGGGCGGGTTTTAGTCAGTAAAAGCCTGACACGCCCTCCCGCTCCGCCCCGAGTGGGAGAAATCAATTGATGAATTCCCAAACTCAAAAAAAAAAGTTTGAGATTTGCTAGGAAAGTTACCGTTTCATACGAATTCGAACCTTATTTTAAAAGATTAAGGCTCTCTTTCTAGCTTCGTCCTACAACCCACATTTGAGGCCTTGAGGCAAACAAGAAGTGGCCCCGAAAATTTTATGGTACACGAAAAGAAAAATGTATTTAATTAATTGGGTTATCGGTAGCATAGTATTTCATTCAACGTATAAATTTTAAGACCATCAGCATGACATGAAAAGAAAATTAAAAAATGTTCCTTGTGAATTAGACCTTTTTGTTTTATAAATAAAAAAACATATTGTTAAGGCCCATATTATCTGGCGGCCCGGGGCCATGGCCTCTGTTGCCCCGCCTTAAATCCGGCCCTGACTTGTACATCACAGCGTATATCACAGCCTTATGAAAAATCCAATACCAATTTTAATAAATAAAAAAATAAAATAAAAAAAACACGACTGCTCTGCTAAAAAACGAACTAAAAAGTAAAAAACAATTTGACAAAATTGTCATTGCAGTCGGGGGACCGTTCTGTGGAACCCTTTTTATCTAAGAGGTCTTTGAAAATGTTTTCAAATATTGATTTTTTCAACAAAAAAAAACATGGCCTATGTCACTCGGGATAATGTAAGGATTCTAACGATACCCCATACATCCAAATCCGTTCAGGCATTTTAAAGTTATGGTGGAATAAAGAAACTCACATACATACATACATGAACCCTGAAAACAATAAACCTCTTTTTCGGGCAGTCGTGTAATAATGTGAAAGTAACTCTGTCTGTCTGTTACATTACATTTTCACGCCTTATCGGCTGAACAGATTTCGATGAAATAGAAACACATACAAACCATACCATACTGTTTATCCTGGTAGTACGTTCTCGTGGTATAATGTCCGATGTCAAAAAGCTCGTGAAAAATAACTAATAGAGATTATGTCTTTGTCCCCCCCAAACAGAGCGGAATGGCGGCCGCAGCTGTGGTGCAAGGCGACTCCTGCGAGTTCGCCTCCCCCAAATACTTCGCCCTGTGCGGTCTTGGTGGTGTCCTGTCTTGCGGTAAGTTCATTACTGTGTCAGATAAATTACTTGTTAATAATAGTCTTCCACCGTATTTCGGCCACGGCGGCCAATCTCAACGGAGACTAGCCTTCGGCACGGGAGATATTAGTGGACAAGTGTGTGTGCAGACACAGGTGCACTCTCTCTTCCCTCACTCTCTTAGTCCGATGGGAGGGTAATCCGACACGACCACCGGAGAGAGATCAGGCGCAGGACCAATGGTTTAGCTTGCTTTCCGAGCCACGGCGGTATCACACCGCCAGCTTCAAAACTCCGGGCTGTTACTAAGAAATTCCTAATGGAAAAACCCAATAAAACACTTTGCCCGACCCGGGAGTCGAACTCAGGAGCCCACGCTCAGCAGTCGAGCTTCCGACCACGAGACCAAGGGGCAGCCAGTAATTAATTGTTACACAATAGCGCGTGTATTTATATGTCACACATCTTTTAAAATTTTTGCTTCTAGGAAAAGCCGTTTCGTGTTTTCCTTCACCGTTTGTAATAATCAACTTATAAGTCGCGGCCGTTACCATTGGGCCACTACTGCTCTCGCGCGCCCTCTATGACCCCCCGGAGAGTTCATACAAGTTTGCTCTTTATCTCTTCTTTTCGTGTGGTTAGCGAATAACCTGGTGTCAGAGTTTTACAAGTCGCCCCTGGCCCATGACTTGGCTTCACATGCCGTCGAGAAATATCTCTCAGGCGTTTTCTCACGATGTTTTCCTTCACCGTTTTTGAAGCAAGTGATAATTAACAACAATTCTTTATGACAACAATGTAGAGTAGAAATCTTTTTTTTTTAAATCCTCTGCCTTGCGTTTGGTCAGCGCGGAGTCTTAAACGTCATTTTATGGCAAGAAGGTCAATCCTATTATAATTAGGATCCAATTAAGTGCTTCCTCCACAGATTAATTTCACGTAATGCGGGCTAAAGTCAGTATGAGAGCAGTGGTGGCCCAGTGGTAACGGCCGCGACTTACGACTTGTAGGTCGTAGGTTCGAACCCTGACAGGCGCTTTACGTAGTGTAAATTATTTCATCACCACTGCTCTCAAAACGGTGAAGGAAAACATCGTCAGGAAACCGGCATGTCCTAGAACCAAAAAATTCGAAGACATGTGACATCTACCAACCCGCACTGGGCCCGCGTGCTGGATTACGGCTCACTCCTTTCCACAGAGAGGAGGCCTGCCCCACCAGTGGGAACGTTATACGCTGATTATGATGAATGTGGGCCATAGATGTTCAAGTAATTTAATCAAACGGGCTGGTTCAAACAGTTTTACCAAATTGGCATGAATCTATGTGGGAAAATTTGATCAAAAATTTTTGAACCAGCCTGTATGATCAAATTACTGGAACACCTACAGCGGGCCTACCCGTGTACCATACGCCTCATGTCTGTAACAGCCTTGACTTTGATTTTGGCCTGGCCTAGCGTAATACGGAGTTTCAATAGATTAGGAGGTCAGTTTATACTGAACCCTAATTTCATAACACAGTTTCAATCACAATCTGAATGATTTTGAAGGCTGAAAAAGTCTGCTCAACAACGTAATGAATGTTGTTGAACTGTCAAAAGGAAACACATTGCTACTGTTCGTGTGTTACGCAATTATCCTACTGGTTTTGTTACTACAGGAAGCAACGAAATACATAGAATAGTGAAAAGAAGAGAAATTAGCCAATAAGCATGGAGCTGAATGTTTCACTTCGATCGAACCTAAAGTGAAATCAAGTGACAGTTCGAAAGTGCTCACTCAACTGCAACTCATTTGTTTTAAAAGTACATTATCGCGGTTTTATGATACACCGTTTTGAATTTCGAAGTGATGTTTTGAGAAACACACGGCTATTTCTTTAAGACCACGCCCTATCTTTTCTTCAGGGAGAATCGATCCAATGCCACGTAGCGGCCTCGCCTTCAATGTGTCACGGTGTCATTAGCTACTCTATAATTAACTAGCATCACGATAGATAAACTTAACGTACACACATACACAATTCTTGTTAACTCAAACATTTTTATGCATGTGGTGAAATATAGAACTAAAATAAAATGTACTGGTTATGAAAGATTTTTGACAGCTTCCCAAAGAAAGTGGCGCCAAGCCGCCTTGAAACGTATAGATAATGTGTCAATTAGACGATGTAAATGTCATTGGTTCTATTTTTAAAATTCCTGATGAATAATTAGACTTTTGTTATAATTCTTGTTTGTATCTTTAAATAGAGAACATCTGTCATGGCTATTGTATGTGGCAGGAAGCCAAGGGTCACTAAACAAATGTTGTGTGTACATTGAACTATAGGTACTCTTAATAAAATTAGGACTAAATATTGAAATACTTTAGTGCTCTCGTTATGTACCGAGTCGTCGGGCCATAAATGTCAGTAATAAGAATGTGCAATGCCTTGCGTCTTATCGATAGTTTGCTTCCTGCTCCATAAAGTCCATAAGTGCGAGCGAGACAGACTATAATTTTCATACATTTTTCACATTGATTGTCGTTGAGATGAGGTTGCGATTAGATTTTGAACGTTTTAAATTACGGAAATTGACCTTATTCTGGTCATGGAGTTCTGCATTGCTATTCTGTACTGTAACCATCTCACCGTGAAAACATAGGTGAAGTGAGCTTGAAGTGAACTGCCACTGCACTGCCTCAGCATCAGTAGGTATCGATGACAATGACAGCTCACTCCAAGCTCACTTCACCTAAGTTTTCATTATGAGATGGTTACATGTTGCATGATGTGAAACAAAATTACTTAAAAAAAAACTAATTATTCGAAGCACAGCCTATCTTTTAACATTCACCTACATTATTTATATCCTCCTTGCCCAACCCAAAGATAATGTAGAGCAGTGATAACAGCTGATTATTTATAATCTGGCCTGACGTTATCCACGATTCGCGCCAAAACGTCTTCAATCACGGTTAAGGCTAGCTTTAGATAATTTACAAGTATATGTAAGATTATAATATTATCTTAACATTCTAAATGGATTGGAAAATGCAAAGAAAAATTAATGAAGCAGTTCTTACATAAATACATACATTCATGCCTTTTTCCCATTGGGGTAAGCAGAAAAGAAAGTACAGACCGCCACTTACGCCACCTATGATCCTTACATAGTACTCTTTTTGTTTCGGTTACGTTCATACATCTACCGATGAAAACTTGACCGTGAAAACTTAGGTGAAGTGAGCTGTCATTAGTGTCAATTCCTAGCATCAGTCGAACTATTCTGTAAAAATCACACAGGTGAAGTGAGCTTGAAGTGAACTGTCACCTTACCTGTCGCTAGGGAATCTACGGATTGACAGCTCACTTCACGTAAATTGTCACAGTGAGATTTTGACAGAATAGCACTACTAAGATAGAATGACAGCTCACTTCACATAAGTTTTCACGGTGAGATTTTTACGCATATATCGGCTAGCCATACATGCACGCCGGTTGCGAGGAGTATTTTGCGTATGTTTCAAGTATTTATGGTCTTGAATGTACTTAGCAGACTGATACGCAGGCGCGTTCATATCAGTAATGTCAAAGATCATATTTCACACGTGGGAACGCAGTCTAAGCTCCCTATTTATCACTCTACGCACACACCATATACATTTTAAAATAACATAACATCACGCCTGTAATCCCCGAAAGGTTAGTCAAAGCTGTATCTATAGTACACCCACATTTCGCCAGTTATGTTTAAGTCCCATGTAATACGGGACTGTTAATGAGAAATTCCAGATGGAAAACCCAATAATACTGCCCGACATGCGACATGGGAATTGACCTCAAGCTCAGCAGTTGCGCTTGCAAACATTGGACTAACGAGGCGTGGCAGTCATTTAAAATCTTACTCATCATCTCAGCTGAGGGATTCGTGGCTAGTAACAGCCCTACGATCGATTAAGGGTTGCAGCGGTCGGTCAATGGATGGTTCACCATTCATTTCCAAATGTCGATTCGGGTTTTATTCGTAGATCTTTGAATGACGTTCGGAAGCCTGAAAGTCTGTCAACCAGTCTTGTCGGTATCATGTTACCCAGTCCTGGGTTGTGGAGGTATACAGATACCCAGTCCCTCAATGTAAAATATCGGTATTCAGCTCCATCCGGTTAGTTTGGAGCCAGCCCGAAAGTCTGTCAACAGTCTTACCAAGGGGCATCGTGTTACCCAGTACTAGGGTTGTGGAGGTCAGGTAGGCAGTCGCTCCATGTAAAATAATGGTATTCAGCTGCATCCGTTTAGCCGACCCCAACATGGCTGGGTAAAGGCTAGGCAGATCATGATCTTTATTAGAATCATAGAATGATGTCTCGACATTAAATTGGTTTCAATTGAGAAGACTAATGCTAGTAAGTTGAATCGAGATCTGACTAGAATGTTGACTGCCAGGAGTTGGTTCCGACTACCCAAACTACGACATATTACGTCAACTATCTTGGGCCAACGCCAATGAATTCACAAGCTTGTATTGATCACGAGACTTGGGCTAATGTTTGTCCAAACATTGGTACCAATGCTGCAGCATAGCTTTTTTAATTTGTAAAATTCTAAGCTTATAAGACAAGGGACAAACATGAATTATTAACTTGGTCACGAATTGTACAAGAATAGGTCATGTCGCGATAAAAATATTCATCTGCCAGCAGAGGTAGCGGGCTATCTAATTACGTAACTCATTTTCGTAACCGAATAAGACTAATTTGTTTCATTTTGACAGTTCAACAACATTCATTGCTTTATTTACGTTGCTGAGCAGATTTTTTTTCGAACTCATCGAGCAATGGATTCGACATTTGTTTCAAATCGATGCCGATTCTGATTGATCGTGTATTACGCAATTACGGTGTGGGTCTGGAGTTCTGGACGTACAAACCATCGCACGTCTGAGGTTACACTACTTTGAGCTGGCCTTGCGAGTTTCAACGAGAATGAGGCCAGACAACTTTATATCAGGGACTTAAAACGTTATGAAATAACGTTACGTATACTTCCAATAACCATAATTTCTACCGTTCCACCCGGATGGTAACTAAATTAATAATTGAAGATTTCGTTCCGATAGATTTTCTTTATATTGCCAAAAAATTAGTTCATAAATGGTTACTGGAACTATACATAACACTATTACGTAAAGTTATCGTAACTCTATTTTGAGTAACGTTTTAAGTCCCTGCTTTATATTAGTTTTGTTAACAGTGAAGTGCGGCCTACTATTCCTATTCTGTAAAAAACTCAACGTGAAAACTTAGGTGAAGTGAGCTGAAAGTGAGCTATCACTCCACCTGACGCTAGGGATTCACGGCTCACTTCACCTAAGTTTTCACGGTGAGGTGCTTACAGAATAGACCGGCTATTGTGCTATTCTGTAAAAATATCACCGTGAAAACTTAGGTGAAGTGAGCTTGTAGTGAACTGTCACTGTCTTAGCATCAGTAGGTATCGATGACAATGACAGCTCACTCCACGCTCATTTCACCTAAGTTTTCACGTTGAGATGGTTATAGAATAGCAATGCGGATGCTAGGGTTTGACACTATTGACACTTCACTTCACCTAAGTTTTGACGTAGAGATTTTTACACAAATGATCGGCTGTACGGTGTTAAGTATTTAATAAATCATGTTTATCGAATCATAGTCTGCATTTGATATACTTAGTTAATTACTTACTCGTAATTAGCAGAAGATAAACCTGATAATATATGATTTTGTAATGTACTTATAGTGACATATTTTTTAAAGTAAATCTTACGTAACTGCATTATCTCTTTAAGATAACAAAATGAGTGATTACAATCACGTGCAAAACTCTTAACTCTCAACTCCTACTTAAAAAGATTAAAGCAAAAGTATACAGGGTGTTAGGGTAGACACCGTTATCCTTGAAACTAGTGGTTTGGTGTCATCTATATTATAATTTTTCTATGGGACCAAACTTGAAATCGCGAAAAAAAAATGTGCTGTACCATACATTTGTGTTCACTTAAATCGACAAAATGTATGTACAGCAGATTTTTTTTTGCGATTTCAAGGTTGTTTCAAGGATAACGGTGTCTACCCTAACACCCTGTATAGAGAATTTTTTACACCATAAAAAAATTAAACCATCGAAAAGGAGATCATTCACAGTCCATACATTTTTGGCCGGCCATACAAAAAAAAAACTATATTCCGTAAGAGTACATTTTTATCTTCATTTTTGATTAGTAAAGAAAAGAAAGAAAGAAAGAAAGAATAAAGTTTATTTGGACACAGTTCATGAAACACAACACAAATATCAAAATAAAGAATAAGCACAAGTAGTACAAGCTATTACTTTAATAAGATAACTATTAATTATTTTAAATAAAACATACTGAAAACAGTATTGTTCAAAATCGTATATCAGCGCAGGGAAGTGCCCTACAGATTTGGTCTGATACTGAAAAGTGAAGAAAATAACATGTTCTAACGGAATATAACTTTTTTTTAGTTTGGCACTTTCATACTTTATTTAGCCCAAAATGAATGATGTCCTTTGAAATTCAAATTTTCTCACGTTTTTTGCCGTTTATGATAATGTAAAAGTACCTAACCCCAAATTTCACCATTTTCAATTTCAACCCCTTTGTCCTGCAGGTATCACCCACACAGCCGTAGTACCCCTCGATCTGGTCAAGTGCCGTCTGCAGGTAGACCCTGACAAGTACAAGAATGTCGTCAACGGCTTCAGGGTCTCGGTTGCCGAAGAGGGCATGAGGGGACTCGCCAAGGGATGGGCACCCACCTTCATTGGATACTCACTACAGGTATGGTGTTTCTACATAACCTAAATAAGTAGCTACTAGGAACAGACAGCACTAGGGCCCTATTTAAAATTAGGGCATATTTGTCAAAAAATAAAAGACAATTGTAACATTTTTACGAGATAGAGAATGATGAAAGATGCGCTGAAAGCGTATCGCCTATGACTGAAAAGTGAATCGTTCTGTCGGCGAACCGACCGAGAAAAATGTGACTGAAAACTTTGGTGAAGTGAACTGTCAATCCCTAGCATCAGGTGGAGTGACAGTTCACTTCACATATACTCCATTTGAAATAAGATTAGACATTTAAATAAACCTTTTTACAGTCCGTTCAACCGATTTTGATGTCTATACCGTAGGCATAAGGATGGCATTAAAAGCAAAAAAAGTTATACAATACCAACTGTCTACTGCAGCGGCCATTTGTCATGCCACCAACGTAATAGAATTCAAAATCGGTTGAACGGACTGTAAAAAAGGCTTATTTAAATGTCTAATCTTATTTAAAATGGAGTATTAGTTTTGATAGTCTGATTTTACAGGATACGTCGGCTGAACTTTTTCTTTAAAACCGCTGGGTATTTAGCGTAGGTAGGTTAACTCTTTTCTATATCCTATTTTGGGGTACAGATTAAACATCGTATTCCCTGAAGACAAGTAACGTTACCAATGATTAAAACAAACATCCAATTGTTCCTACTGAAAAGTGAATTCAACTGAAGACAAAAAACCTATGAGACTTGCAACTCACCCACATCTTCCCCCTCTCTCTCACACGTGTAGTAACGCTATTTCTGTCTCTCTCAGGGTCTCTGCAAGTTCGGTCTATATGAAGTCTTCAAAGTTACATACAATGGCCTTCTGGATGAGGAGACGGCGTATACCTACCGTACTGGTGTGTACCTCGCTGCGTCTGCGACGGCTGAATTCTTCGCTGATATCGCGCTTTCACCGCTAGAGGCCGCTAAGGTAAGAATTTTATGGATATACAGAGTAAAATCAAATTACTGAGTGAAACTTCACAAATGTGACAATATTATAAACTAGCTTCGCCCGCGGTTTCGTCCGCGTGGTATGTCGATAAAAAGTAGCCTGTGTCCTTCCCCAGGATGCCATCTATCTTCTTGCCAAATTTTGTCGATATCCGTTCAGTGGTTTAGCCGTGAAACGGCACCGACAGACAGACAGAGTTACTTTCTAATTTATAATATTAGTATGTATGCGAAAGTGAGTTTGTTTGTTTGCACGCTAAAACGGCTTAACGGATTTAGATGAAATTTGGCACAGGGGTAGACCTTGACCTGGAATAGGACATAGGATACTTTTTATCCCGATGTTCCCACAGTATCGAGACTTACGCGGGTGAAACCGCGGGGCGCAGCTTATATTGATATAAATTCACGTTTGTGGAGTTTCACTGGTAATTATGACTTTATGGAGTTTTAAAAAGGCTCTCTGATGAGACCAAAAATAAAGATTTATTATTGGCTCCCCCACCTATGAAATTGGCGTATTTTTCACACACATAGAGAACCTCGTCACTTCTATGATTTAAAATATTCATCAATTGCTTGGTATTATATCGAATAATGACCATCATAGACAACTACCAATAGTAAAAAAAACCTTATTACTTATAGTTTTCTAAACATAAAAAATACCTTAAAAATGACTCCTCATTTTGTTAGTAATCACCACTATTTTTTTGTCGCTTAATCTAAGTGGCATACGATAACTAGTTTTTAAACATTAGTGCATAAAAGTTTTAAAACATATGTTCATGGTTGTTAAATAAATAAAGAAAATGTTAGTATGAAAAATGCAACTTCTTTAAAATTCCCCATACAAAGCGCTGATTTCATAGGTGGGGACCTAATGTTATTAATTATAACAATAAAAATTGCCCAATGACGAAAAAAACGCGCTCGAGGGTAGCTGCCGCTCGGCCGTGTCTGTGACGTCACACGTCACTCAGCGTTCGCGCTGCGTGGCCGGTCGTGCGGCGGAGGTGCCCGGTGACTATGAGATTATGAGATCTGAGGGCTTAGGACTCTAGTACTTTACGTAATAGGGAACCGATGGCCATAGAAAACTTGAAGATAATTTTTGGTTAAAAGAAAGTGGGATGCGCTAAGGTGGCCCGCGAAATTCAAATTTTCTTACGTTTTTTGCAATTTGCAGGGCAGTATCGGGTTGTATGTTGATCTAAATAATATTTGCGGCCGTAACAAATATGGATTTACAGAATTATAAACATTAGAATCAGCAATACAACTCTCTAAGTTCATGTAAGTGCATTGAACGACGAATTCATGAAATAGTCATTTGTCATCACAAATTATGTAAATTGGAGAAACTTCACATAATTTTGATTTCGCGGGATACCCTGCTTTCGCCTTGAAAGTGTCCATTGTCCATTTCTGGCCCTCAAAACATGGACTGCCAAAAATATCTCACAATTTTATCAATACTAAGTTTTCTCCAAAAATACTTATCTAATCCTTCAAGGAGAGCAGTGGTGGCCCAGTGGTAACGGCCACGACTTACGAGTTGTAGGTCGTAGGTTCGAACCCTGACAGGCGCTTTACTTTGGGTACATTATTTCATCGCCACTGCTCTCAAAACGGTGAAGGAAAACATCGTGAGGAAACCGGCATGTCCTAGAACCAAAAATTCGAAGACGTGTGACATCTACCAACCCGCACTGGGTCCGCGTGGTGGATTACGGCCCACTCCCTCTCACAGAGAGGAGGCCTGTGTCCCAGCAGTGGGAACATTATAGGCTGATTATGCTATTATGCTAATCCTTCAATATTTTTACCATTACTTGTTTCAAAAGTGAATCATTTGTTTTCTTTTTATTGTGGTTAGTGATAGTGACGAACCTGGTGCCAGAGTTTTTTATGCCGCCCATGGGACTCTGACTTGGCTTCACACGCCGCCGAGAAACATCTCTCAGTCAGGTTCCTCACGATATTTTCTTTCACCATTTTAGAAGCAAGTTTTAATTTTACAATACGCACATGAATCCGGAAAGGTTCGAACTCGACACCTATGACTTGGCAGTCCGACGGTTACACCACTAGGCTATCACTTCTTATCATTTCAAAATCAAAAGTCATTTGTTCAAACTAGGCTGAGGATTTTTCGAACGTCAAAATTACATAAGACAGTTCCCCAAAACGCCCACCCTTCACCACTTTGTCTTGAATAGTGTATTCTAGGTACTAGGTTACTATTACGATTTTTTTATATTCCTCAAAAAAAAAAAACTATACTGACCCGACATTCCCACTTCCCAGGTCAGAATCCAGACTATGCCTGGTTTCGCCAGCACACTCCGTGAAGCATGGCCCAAGATGGTACAGAATGAAGGCTACGGCACCCTGTACAAGGGACTCGCGCCCTTATGGGGTAGGCAGATCCCCTACACCATGATGAAGTTCGCCTGCTTTGAGAAGACCGTTGAACTGTTGTACAAGGTAAGTTCTACACTTATTTGTTAAACCCCGACGGAAAAAGAGGGATGTTATAAGTTTAACGTGTGTATCTGTGTGTCTGTCTGCGCCATCGTAGCTGCCAAACGGCTGAACAGATTTTGATTTTTTTGGTTTTGTTTGAAAGGCGACATGTACGAGAGTGTTCTGAGCTACAAAAAAAATAAATGTTTATTAGATGCTTTATTTTAGTCGGGGGTTTTTTAAATTTCATTTAACTTGTTTACATACTTAATTATTATTTACTATAGGTACATAGAAATTTAGAGAAATTCATTTTTTATCAAATTGAATTTATCCCAAATAAAAACTTAATATTTGAGTTGAAAAATATGTTCACATTTTTTGTTGTGTTACATTACAACTGCAAAGAACGATTTTTTTTATTTTTAAAATGTTTGGAATCCCTGTGCGTGTCCATAATATATTTTTTTTCTTTAAATTAAGGGACACAGAAATTCGTAAGCACTGAATATCTGTGGTTGTTGACTTCGCTGACAAAAGAACAACTTAATCGGCCCATAATTCCGTAGCAAATTGACTGTGACAGACAGACCGACGCGAGTGACCCTATAAGGTTTCCGTATTTTCATTCGGACGTACGGAACCCTAATAAAAAAAATATTCTCACATTGATAAAGAGAAAACTATTAAACTAAGTAATGACATAGAATAGTACAGAAGGTGCACTCCGCATTTTAGGTATGAAGCTACAAGTACGCGGCGGGCTCGTCTTGTCGGGTCAATCCAGTGAGCGTAACGTAGTTAGAAGATATAAGAGTTACGCGATAGAAAGAGAGGCAACTTCTAGGTGACTGTAGGTAATTAGCGTATCCAAAGAGGTGGCACGCCGCACATCATGCGTGCCTTTGTAGAAGGACGTGCGGTCGTGGGATCGGCCGCATTTTGTGATAGGGCCCGCTAGGCGTGGCGGGCTGATACCAGTCGGGGGTGCGGCGAATGTACAAGTATCTCCCGGGCACCCGACTGATGGTAGAAGTAGGAACAGTGGGGTTTTAGTCGGTAGGAGTCCGACATAACATCCATGAGGATTTCCCCACGGAAAAAAAAGGTAATTAGCGTAGGTAATTATTGTGTCGTAGCAAGACTCACGTTTATTTAAATGATTTTGCGGAGTGATCCATTTTGTATTAATCTGTGGTAATACGTATGACTTTATATAGTACTAAATACTTGTGGCGACATCTAAATCGCCACATGCGAACTACGCATCAAAGACCTGACGTCACACAAAAATACCGAGGTCAAACAAAAATCCTGCATCGCGCAATTAGAGTTTACCGTCCAATGGACATTAAAAAAAAGATGTGTCCATGGAGTTTCATGCCCGTTCTTTTCCATAGGTACCTACTACGCTTTGGAATGGGCAACTAGCTTCATATTTCTGACTGACCGACTCCTTGACAGTTCAGAAGTGCCTGTAAATGGTTTAATTGAAATAAATGCTTTGAGTTTGATATATATCGCTGGGCAGTTGCCCGCCAGACACAACACACGTCTGCTCGGAGGATCCTCCCTTTTCTATAGATAATGAGTGAATTGTACACCCTGTTCGTCATACCTCTAAATACTAAAACATGATAACATTTTCCTCACAGTTCGTCGTGCCCAAGCCCCGTGAGCAGTGCTCGAAGGGCGAGCAGCTGATCGTTACATTCGCGGCCGGTTACATCGCCGGTGTGTTCTGCGCCATCGTCTCCCATCCCGCCGACACAGTGGTCTCCAAGCTCAACCAGGTATGTACACTATCTTACGAGACAAAGAAGTGCTAATATTTCTTCGACTCATTATTGGATTCAGTTCAATCAATCTGTCTAGCCCAACTATTTTGGGGTCGGCTTCAAGTCTAACCGGATGCAGCTGAATACCAGTATTTTACATGGAGCGACCGCCTATCTGACCTCCACAACCCAGTAACTGTGTAATACGATACCCCTTGGTAAGACTGGTTGTAGTCAGACTTTCGGGCTTCTGACGACCCGTAACGACTGTCAAAGTTCCATGTTTGACAGCCGGGTTCAACGACTTAACGTGCTTTCCGAGGCACGGAGGATTCTCGGTATGTAAAGATGGTCACCCATCCACGGACCAACCCCGGCAAGCGTAGCTGAACCTGATGGATCGACCCGTGCGGTTGTTACTAGTTAGCCACGAGCTCCTTGACTATGATGAATATGACCTTATATTGACGATATTTCATTAATTTTCAGGACAAGACCGCTACTGTAGGCAGCATTATCGGCAAGCTCGGTATGGCCGGCGTATGGAAGGGTCTCGGCCCCAGGATCATCATGATCGGTACCCTCACCGCCCTGCAATGGTTCATCTATGATGCCGTCAAGGTAACACATTATTTATTAAAGATAATTGTATCTAGACTAACCCGGGTCAAACCGCGGGGCGCAGCTAGAAACTGTCCTTTATTGTAGTAAAGGACAGTTGAAAACCAACTAAAAAAAACATACGGGGCAGTCTTTGGAGACTGCCGATGGAAGTTAAAACTAAGTAACATTCATTCATTTCTTCAAGCGTGACGATGACGCGAGTTCCATGATTTTTGTTCACCCAATAAGAGCTCAACGCGCCCAAAGAAGTTTTTACTTCAAAAACTCAATGATTATAAAATAAATACCAATTGTTCCTACTGACAGAACCATGTAGACACAACAACAATGAGATCACACCCTCACTCCCCCCTCACTCCCTTTCCACCCACACACACTCACTATTCTCGCATCTTTCTTGCAGGTCTGGCTACGCATGCCCCGCCCCCCACCCGCAGAGATGCCAGAATCCATGCGCAAGAGGCTGGAGGCCGAAGAAGCAAAACAAAAGTGAACTTAGAACATTAATAGGTAGTTTATTATGCGTCGCGCGTTTTTCAGGCTAGGATTGCTGTTATTATTAATTTGATGACACATGACGCCTGTTCTTATCTAAGGGGTAGGCAGAGAGCCCTAAAACTATTGTAAATGGGATGATATTTAATTTGGTTGGGTTGAAAGAGTGAGATGGCAATATTATGGTCTTAGTGCAGGCACATGAGACGTTTCAACTTTGTTTCTGGGATGGCGACGCATCCATAGACAAAATGGCGGTTTTAACAGCAATCCTAGTACTTCCACTATGTATGAGTAATTTTTAAATGATATTGAGACATGATATTATGATCTAACTAAGGTCATATGGGTCGAATGTGGCCTATATGGGTCGAATGGGTCCCATATGGGTCGAATGTGTCCTATATGGCCTACGCGCGACGTTTTCCACTTTCCAAACGCCGCCACACAGTATGTTATGTAATAAATTGTGATTTATATTACCAAGTTACAGTATATTATATAAGTAAATGATCATGTTAATTAAATTATTTTTTTGGAAATAAAAAAGTTATTTTTATTTTATATTTTTTGTTTATTTTTTTCTTTTATGTACATAACGAGATGCCTGTTATTATTTATTTGTTGTACGTATGACGCTAGTAATGAATAAAGTGATAGATACATCTTTTGTTTTAATGGAAATGTATCTAGATTTTCCTGCATATTATCTTGGGAAGGAGCTTGTTTCAAAACAAAAAAAAGAGATAGAAGATACACGATAGAAGTGAAAACTTACGACTGGAGCCGTGTATACACGATTCAGCGCCGAGTAAATCGACTGGAGCCGAGTATACAGTGAAGGGAGCCTTACTGTTCAGAGTGAGCGCAGTGCGCCTAGAAAGAGCGCATGAGGAAGCTGGGGTGCTGGGGTAAAATCTCTCTCCAGCTAACACAGTAAACGGCTCGCGTTAAAGAAGTTTTTGTGTTCGTTTCGTTAGGTCACGTTCCTCCAGTAACTATTAGCGGAACACCATCAACCACCAACACCTAGGTACTGCCATGTCAATACTCTGACTAGTAAATAGTTATCTGTGGTACACATTACCGCACTAGTGCGGTAATATAAAGTAAAAAGCACGCGTTCATAATGCATTATGAACCTAAAAGCGGTTCAATAAGAGCCACTTTACGAGTTGTACGACAATTTAATTGGTAGAACATAGAGCTCGAATGGATACATAAGACCTTATTATAATACCTATGTTCACGAATAAATTGATTGATTGATTGATTGACCGACCATTTGCGTGTTGCTCAGCAGTGGTGGTCCAGTGAGCAGTGGTGGTCCAGTGGTAACGGCCACGACTTACGAGTTGTAGGTTCGAACCCTGACAGGCGCTTTACTTGGTGTAAATTATTTCATCGCCACTGCTCTCAAAACGGTGAAGGAAAACATCGTGAGGAAACCGGCATGTCCTAGAACCAAAAATTCGAAGTCATGTGACATCTACCAACCCGCACTGGGCCAGCGTGGTAGATTACGGCCCGCTCCCTCTCACAGAGAGGAGGCCTGTGTCCCAGCAGTGGGAACATTATAGGCTGATTATGTGTTGCTCAGAATAAGTACTTAAGACATCTGGTCACGGAGGATGATCTGGGGATGGGACAGATCTGGTTAGGGAACGTAGGCCATTGGTGGTTCGGTGCAGTGTGACTGACACGCATGGCCACCATCAGGGATTTTAATTTTGATAACACAAAAAATTTGTCGGTTATTAGTCGTTTGTCGCCAAATATCAGAATTTGTCGGTCACTGGTTCAAAAGATAAGGGTTTATAGTTGGCCGATCTGGAGAGGATCTCCCCAGCTTGGTCCCATTACGCTAGGGCTCCTAGCGAAGATCTGTTTTCTCCCAAGTTTAGTCGCTAATTAGTCGGAGTCAGTCCCCAAGTCACAGATTCAGTCCGGTCTATAAGATATAATGAGTTCAATACGATATCATACCACCTACCCTGGGAAGTTGCTTTAACAAATTTTAAAAAAATACAACCTACTTCCAAAAAAAACACAAAAAAAGTGAAAAATAACTTTAATTTCGGAAGTCGGTGTCTTTGCTTTTTAATATTCGTTTTTAACCGACTTCTTCAAAAAGGAGGAGGTTCTCAATTCGTCTGTATGTTTTTTTTTTTGTGTGTTTGTTATTCGATTACTCCGCCAATTATGAATCGATTTTGATGATTCTTTTTTTGTTTGGTAAGTCATGCTTCCGAGGTGGTCCCATATAAATTTTATTAACTTTGCTTGCGTAGTTTTTGAGTTAGCTTCAATATTACGTATTATTCCCACTTAGTTTATCTAGACGATTTCCTTGTTTACTCCGTCACTGTTATTTACATAGCAGGTAGTGGTAATCGGATTTTTGTGGGTTAGGTACCACAACTAAAAAGTGAAAAATAAAAACCTTTTACAAAAAAAAAACAACAGACTTGCAAAAAAAACACTAAAAAACTTTTTTTACCATCAAATTCCGAAATTAAAGTTATTTTTCACTTTTTTTTGGAAGTCGGTTGTTTTTTTTTGTACCTAAAATGTTTTTATTTTTCACTTTTTAGTTGTGGTACCTACCCCACACAAACTCGAATACCACCACCTGCTATCTAAATAACAGTGACGGAGTCAGTCAATATATCATCTACTTACACGAAGTGGGAAAAAATATGTAATATTCAAGCTAACTCAAAAACTACGCAAGGAAAGTTAATAAAATTTATATGGGACGACCTCTGAAGCATGACCTACCAAACAAAAAAAGAATCATCAAAATTGATTCATAATTGGTGGAGCAACCGAGTAATATACATTAAAAAAAAACATACAGACGAATTGAGAACCTCCTCCTTTTTGAAGAACTCGCAAAAATTATTCACATTATTATAAAATCACTTCCTTAATATTAAAAACGAGCATAAACAGGTTAATAATATCAACAACGATGCAGTTTAGTAGTGATCTAACCTTTACCAATAAATGATGTGATCTCAAACAAATAAGTCTTCAAGCTGTTGGCTATTTATTTTGGAAGTGATGTGATTATAAAAACATGTTTTTATATGCATTCGTTTTTATGTTCATTGGTAAGTTTTTTTCTATTAATGACTGTGTACGATGCTGTGCTAGTAGTAGTATCTACATAGGTACCTACTTCTATCTAACTAATATTATAAACGCGAAAGTTTGTAAGTATGGATGGATGGATGTTTGTTACTCTTTCACGTAAAAACTACTGAATGGATTTGGATGAAATTTGGCAAACAGATAGTTTATAACCTGGATTAACACAGGATACTTTTTATCTCGATTTTCCCACGGGATCGAGACTTACCTACGCGGTCGAAACCGAGGGGCGCAGCTAGTATGTCATAATAAGGTCATGCAGAAGTTTCAAAACAATCAATAAATATTTTACGTAACATCTGCTTGACAATGTCAAATTATATGTCATGTAAACATAAAAAAAAAAAAAATACATACGAATTGAGAACCTCCTCCTTTTTGAAGAAGTCGGTTAAAAATAAAGATGCTTCGTCGTGTACGTACCCAATAGTGTGACAATATTACGACATTATGAAATTTAATTCTGAATATTTCAGCCATTTCTCCAGCTGTGAGTTCAGCCGTCAGGAATCTTGCTTCGATTTCGACTTGCAGGTAAAATATTATGTTAATTATCGGTGAACACTCATACTTACGACTTCAGGCTTCTGTCGTCTGACAACCAGTCTTACTACTCTAAAACTGGTTGTCAGACGACGGGTACGACCCCCTGTATCGTGTTGATGAGGTAGGAGTCTCTAATAGTGTCTGGAGTGAAAGATGTAAGCATGTCATGTCACGGTCAGATAACGTAGTTGGGAAAAGGCAGATGGTGATGAGTCATACTTAGCCAGGTAAACACGGGTGATTTTTTAACGCAGTGATTTTTGACTGGCCTGTCTTGAGGAGCTGAGCTGGATCAATGATCTATTTTCCCACGCGTACGCATACGCGCTTGGATGTGGAGTATCGGACACCAGACTGTTTTACTACTTTACCTTTTTCTGCTGGTGGTGAGTTTAGGATGCTATTGGTGCCGATTCTCTAGTCACAAAATTCTCTAAACTAAACTAAAAATCACTAAAATTTAGTTTAGTCCTGTCAAACGATCAAACTCATTCTGAAATAGACTTTAAAGGACACAACTTAACTATAATTTAGTTTGACAGCACTAAGATGGCACTGAGATTAGTTTAGTGAAAATGCTATTCTGAATTTGACGATTTAAACTAAAATTTTGTCCTATATCTAAAATCCTCTAACTAAATCTGACTATATTTAATCGCGATTAAAAATGTGTGGAATAAAATTAGATGTCATGAACTAAAATTCAAACCAACACCTCGACTTCTGTTACAAAAAACAGTACTGTATTTTTTTATTTTCTTTTGCTTATATCTCGAAAACGGTGTGTCCTATCGCAAAAATAATGAAAATTTCGACACCCTTCAGGTAACCCGTAAACCCCTAATTCTCAACATGTTGGTAATTATTTTTATTTTTTTTCGTTATTTTCCATACAAAAACTGAAAAATTCCATTAAAAACACGTCGAGGCTGCCGATCATGCGCGCTTCTGGCTCTTAAAAAAAATCACGGTGTAGGGAAAACAAGTACCAAGTGGAGGCGCGCGGTTGTCAAATTCGATTTTAGTTGTGTCAAAATAAGTTTTAAAGAATTTATTTGACAGAATAGCTCCAAGATTCCCATAGTCAAAAGTAAGGAATTTTAGTGATAGTTTAGTTAGTTTAGTTCGGTGTACAAGAGAATCGGCACCATTGACTGTTACCATTACATTGAAATAGTCTTCACTATAGGCGTTACTTTGAACGCTCATCATATTCTACACACACGACATTATAAGAAGTCCGTTTTGACGTTTCATTCTCGTACCTACATGTAATAAAACTTTAAGCCTAAAGAATCAGTTTTAAGCAATGTAGATAAGTCGTCGATTACAAACTCTCTATGTTCAATCGATATGTCTCGCGAATCAGTCTATAAGAAACCATTTTTTTTTTTCATCTCTACACAAAGGATTTTTATAGCTGTCAAAACGGACCTCTTAGATTGTCGCGAGTCTAGGCATTTAGCCTCGTTACCTTCTTGCTGAATGGATATATTTTTATACGACGAGAGAATATAGGGCGCTATCTCTCTCTTCAACTAAATGTAACTCATATTCTAGAGGAGCTTAGCAATAACAGCCGCACGGGTCGATCTATCAGGTTATGATATTATTCTGGGTTGGGTTTGTGAATGGGTGACCATTTTTACATACCGGGACTCCTCTCGGAAAGCCCGTAGACGTTGGTCCCGGCTGTCATTCGTGGATCTTTGACAGTCATTACAGGTCGTCAGAAGCAGGATAATTTGACAACCAGTCTGACCAAGGGGTCTTGAATTACTCAGTTATTGGGTTGTGGAGGTCAGATAGGCAGTCACTCCATGTACTATTACATGTTGCTGGGTTGTGGAGGTCAGATAGGCACTCACTACTTCAGCGGCATCCGGTTAGACCGGAAGCCGACCCCAACATAGTTGGAAAGAGGTACCTTATATTCTATTCTATCCACTTTCCAGAGCAAACGAGTTCACATGTCTAGACGGCACATGCATCAGAGATGGTGCAGTGTGTGATACCTACTGGGACTGTCCTGATGGCTCCGACGAAGCGTCCTGCTATTCAAGTACCAACTCGTAAGTACCTTTCAAACTGAATGTATAATCTTACCTCGTGGCCACGAGCTACACGCTCAAGCGACACGCACTTTACGACCGTGGGTGACCGCGGGGAAAACAAATGAAAGAAGTGGTTTAAAGCATGCCACGAGTCACCGCGACGCGACTTGCGGCGCGATAGACGGAAACAAGTGACGCGCGCATGTTGATTGATATAGCCACGCACAGTCTCACCAAGGGGTATCATGTTACCTAGTAACTGCGGGTTTTGGAGGTAAGATAGGCAGTCACTCCATGTAAAATCCTGGTATTCAGCTGCATCTAGTTAGACTAGAACCTTGTAGATTTAATAAAGCCATTTTTATTGACCTTACTTAGAGGAGCTCGTGGCTAAGTAATACCAGCCGCACGGGTCGATCCATCAGGTTAAACTATGCTTGCCGGGGTTGGTCAATGGATGGGTGACCATCTTTTCATACCGAGACTCCTCTCGAAAAGCCCCGTAGCCGTTGGTCCCGGCTGTCATTCGTGACAGTCATTACGGGTCGTTAAAAGCCCGATAGTTTGACAGCCAGTTTTACCAAGAGGTCTCGTATTACCCAGTTAGGGTTCCCACTATGCAGTTGCAATATATCACAAGGTATTTTGTTATAGCATTTAACGCAGTACCCCATAAAAGATGTTGGTAACTACTTTAGTTAATCTGATTGATAACGTACTTGGTACGCGGCAATAGATTGGCGTCTTTAGTATATCTCAACAATATCAGGACCATTTTTCTTCCTCACCAGGCCAACTGTATCTGGGAGGTGTGTGCTACCACCATACCCTGAGCACGGGACCTATGAGGAGACCAACCACCCGTCCGCCCTCCCTGGCCAGATCTTCGAGTACGCGCAGTTGAATGTCACTTGTGAACAGGGATACGGAGTGGTTGGTGATGTCGTGCCATACTGTCTGAACGGGACCTGGTATATACCCATACAAAATTGTGTTCGTGAGTGTTTTATTTATTTGGATCAACAGCAATTTTAACAGCATTTATAAATAATAGTACCTAGTAAGAGCGTATAACCCACACTATTGTCCACTTAATGGTATCGGAGATAAGGTCGTGTGTTGAACAAAAGAGAAAAATCTAGCAACAACGCATAAGGTGATGTCACTCGTTAGTAGCTCCAAATTAGTTGTTAAACACCAATCTGAGAAGAGCCGGGACGAGAAGTGACGAATACTTCTCGCACCTGCTCTTCTCAGATTGGTGTTTAGGACGATTAGCGAGAAGCAGAATCAGTTTTTGTGATAGCGCGAAAATATAATATCAAAATCTAAGAAAATTGAGTTTTGCCAATACATTTCTTATAAAAACTCTCACAATAGTCTCTTCCCCAGCATTCTGCAGGCTAGATCGGGATGTCTCGGTCCACTATTACTGCCAGATCCCCGAGACCGAAGGTTATAGCCTCTGCAACCAGTCCGAGCCTTCGGGGACAGTCGTTAAGCCCGAATGTAACGCACCTGTTTACGGGTCGACAGATCTCCTTTCTATGACATGTCGAAGCGATGGAAAATGGAACCGTATTATTAAATGCCAACCAGGTATGAGCAAAACTAATTTTTATTATGATTCTTAAATCATAGAATTCGTTCTGAAAGCTAGTTGCTTCTCGTCAGAGTGTGGGCGCGTAACTCCGTACGCCGAGGGCCTGATCCGAGGCGGTACAGAAGCGACCCGAGGTGAACTGCCGTGGCACGTCGCTATCTACGAGAAACATATTAAAAGGAACTACTACAAGCAGATCTGCGGAGGATCCCTTGTTTCTAACAGGATTGTTATTTCCGGTGAGTTGGTTAGGTCTAGTAGTTCAGGTTATGTGCTCCTGGTACGTACCTAATTGCGTAAAACACTTTAAATCATAATCTGAAAGATTTTGAAGGAAATTGTTAATTCTGTTTGAGAAATTCGTCTGTTCATCAATGAAAATAACGCAATGAATGTTTTTTAACTGTAGAAATGAAATCGGTCGATCGGGGGACCCCAGGGGGGTAGGAGTTCACTTCACTTTGTAGAGCGTCATCTCTGTCACTCATACCTATTTCGGAATCCTTCTCTCTTTCGAAAACCCTGTGATGACAACACCTAATCTAAGTTCTTTCAGTTATTTTACCTCTGATTTTCCGTCACTGTAAACAAACCACAGTTATCTTTATTCTCGTTACAATAACGTTGCGCTGTCTGAGGTATAATAACTGTGAAACGACTGTACATAGTCATTGATCGTACATTTCTAGCTGCCCACTGCTTTGGGGATAAACGTAACAATGAGAAGCCACCTGCCTCCAACTACGCAGTGGCTGCCGCTAAGTTGTTCAGGGAATGGGACCATGAAGGTGACAAGGACGCACAGAAATCTGCGGTAAGATTAGAACTAAGCGCACATCACAGCCGTAACGGGCCGCAGCGCACACATGTTTCAAAAACAAAGGTTCGCGCTTGCCCGTGCACTCGCAGTGTGCCGTCATAGGCAAATTATAATATCCTGCCTTAAAATTGTTATAAATATAACCTATCTTTAAAATGCTCAACCATTAAGGCTCTTACATACAGGCGCGACTTGTTGCACGACGCGACTTTTAACAAAACAATTTCTGAGAAACAATGCAGCGGCGAACAATGCAGCGCCGTGCCGTCGCGCGGCTAGTCGCGCCAATATGTAAGAGACTTTACTCTAGCATAAAAAGTCTCGTAATTATTAGCGGTTGAAATCTAACATGTTTTTGTCCGTCTGAAATGTTACCACTACACAGAGCGGAGAGACGTTTTCCCGTCAATATAAATGTCAGTTCTACAGTTAAAGTCCATCGAGCTCCCGCCCCGCTACCAAGGCGCCCGCTCAAACTACCAACATGACATAGCGGTCTTGATCCTGGAGACGCCGGTCGTGTATCAAACCTACGTCAGGCCAGTGTGTTTGGACTTGTATGATCCCAAGTTCAATGACCGACAGCTGCAGGTGGGGAACCTCGGGAAGGTAAGAAATCGAAGCACAGAACAGAAGTGGCCTAGAGCGTATACAGGGTGTAAGGGTAAACACCGTTGTTACTCAAGCCATGGGTATAAAAATATATAGGCAGATGTGTGTCTTCCTCAGAATCGGTCATATCTTCAATAAATGGTAATTTGGGTAGGAACCAACAAAGAATCACTCGAGTCACAATCGAAAGTTATTTAATCACACAAAATATCTTCCTTACAGAATTTCACTAAAATCTATTAACTAGTGATTAGGAAATCTCTTAATCAATCGGTTTTAATTATTGTTTGAAACAAAAAGGGAAAAGATTACTCGGAACAAAAGCGATTCGTCGGATACGTGATGCGTTCGCAGTTGAACTTCGAAAAGCAGACGTTCATGGCCGCGCTGACCATCGTCTCGACGCTCCACCAGACTGACAGTTGTCAAATCTAGTTCCAACGTATATCTTAACAGATGGTGCTAGCAATGCGGCGTCCAATAAATGATCGAGTAACAATAAAAAGAAACGTTATTTTCATTAAAAGATTTTAAAAAGTTTCTATCCGACACCGTGCTCGCTAGCGAAACAGCTGACTGACTGAGGTAAGGGTTGCGCTCGCGGCCGGCCAGGTCACGTCCCGCGCCACCCACCCGTGTTGAGACGCAAGTTCGTTGCCCTAGCGCCCTAGGGTAAAAGGGTGAAATACTCTTGTGGTAAAATGTAGATTTTCTTTAAATAAAAAAGTTGTCATTTTCCATTGATTTTACGTTCTTTAAAGAAACCAAACCACTGGTTTCAAGGTGTGTTTACCCTAACACCCTGTATAAAGAAATTACACTGCTGCTGGTGCATGTTTGTTGTTGAACATTTGTGTAAGGGAGACTAGTTATAACAAGCGCCCGAGGCGCGCGTTTTTTACGCTGCGTTTCGGGCGCTCAATGACATTGTATGTATTTCTTTGTAACGAATTATTATATATAAAAATTAGATATATCAAGCGCTGCCGTCCAAGGGCGCGCGTCATACGCGGGGAGAACGCGCGTATGAAGTGTGCCCCTACCGGGCGCCCTTAGCGTGCCCTCTTCTCTCCTTTTTTAGTAATTTTTCCTTGTTTAAACTGTATTTATGAATGTAGATATTAAAAATAAAATCTTTTATAAATTATTTTCGGTAGTATATTAAAGAATACTTTATTTGACATGACTGTGCATCCAAAATAACACTTTTAGGTCGCGGGCTGGGGTTTGACTGATGAAAACGGGCCGTCTTCCCCGGTTCTGAAGACGGTACAGCTACCGTTTGTGCCCATTCAGGAGTGCATACGCATCACGCCATTGACTTTTACGGAGAGCATCACCGGGGACAAAATATGCGCCGGTTATAACAACGGTAAGTGTTGAAATTTTTAAACACAAATTCCAAAAATTAACTTTTCACTGGGCACTTAATAATATGAAACGTCAGAAACTAGTACACGGTTCCACGGTTCACGGCATATGGAGAAGAGCCGGCATGAAACTCCAGGGAAACTTATTAAAACAAAAAAACAAAATATTCTTTGTTTGTGCCAATTCTTAACTTAATCTTAATAAAGGAAGTTTTGAGTTCATCTGCGTTTCCAGTGTTAGTTCAGAGGACGAATGGTGTGCGAACGAAAGCGCGAACGACATTCGCCGCAGGTACCTTCGCGCTGCGCGGACCGTCCTCCGCGCCGCCACCACCACCTGAAAGTAGTGAAAGTCATTTTAAAAAGACTCAAGTCTACTGCATCCCCTTCGCTCGCGGCACCACTTGTTATGGCTGACACGAGGCTGCCATCAATATTCTTCCTGATATATGATCCAAGAAGCTCGCGCTCAAAAAAATGTCTTTCCTTCCCATTCCAGGTACGGCGGCAGTCTGCAAAGGTGACAGTGGGGGCGGACTGTCCTTCCCAGAGACTGAAAACGGCACAACTCGCTACTACCTCAGAGGCGTCGTGTCCACAGCACCGAAGGTCGCACAAGAATGCAACGTTTTCTCAGTCACCGCCTTCACAGAAATATATCAACATAAAGATTTTATCAATCAGTTTATGTATGTAAAGTAAATTTTATATTATTTCTAGACCGAAGTTTTTCCGATCGGCACGAGCCGAATGAAACTACACTCCGTAGCTGCATCCTCGATATTTACATCATTCATTAGGTAGTACACTCCTCAATGAACTATGCTTTAAAAAAACAATTTGTAATTAAAGATAGACTTAAAACGTTGGTGTCTATTTTAGAAGACCTTTAAAGAAAATTCGCATACCGTGACCTGCTATGTAAATAACAGTGATGGAGTCAAATAATATATCGTCTACATACATAAATGTAAGGAACAGCTGATTTTATTTTACAGCTTTACCAACTCGTGCCAGATCGTCTCGTGTTCATCTTCTGTGAGATAGCACTTTCCGCTGAAATGAAATTGTTTATTCTGTAAGTAGGATATTGGAATCACTTTTACACGTCATATTAGAAAATATTAAAAATAAGCTAGATGAGGTCGGCGTTTCCTACCTGACTTCTCTGAGAAGAAAGGCCGAAACAAACTCAGAGGTCACAGTCTCTTTTAAAGTCCAGACATAATCTTGGTCAATCCATATGAGGACCATGTAAATTCGAGTCTGAAATGGTCTTTTGAGGAAAGAACCACTCAGATTTGAGTGGGCCTGTCCAGTCAGTGCAAGCATTTGTCAGTAATGGCGGAGCTCAACTCAGAACTTAAGGAGCTCAACGACTCGACCAACAATACCAAAGAAAGGACATTTGGGTAGGCCGCATAAAATTCTCAAATTGCCAGACCATCGATAAAATTAACTTTGAACGAAAAAATAAAAAAATCCACATAGTCCTCACATTCACAATAATAAAATACTTTACAAAGTAATCATGTCATTTTGTATAGAATATTCAATAATGTCAATTTGTAAATAAATCTGGTTGATATACTTTGATGATTTTACATATTATTCAAAATGTTACAATGCTTAGCAGAGCGAGCAGCTCAATCCCATGCTTTTTTGTCTTCTAAATAATCTGAAATTTTATAGTACCCTTTTCTACAAAGTTTGGTTTTAATGCAGCTTTTAAATCGTTTAATGGGTAAGTTTCGAATGTCAATGGGAAGTTTGTTAAAAAAGCGTATACATTGACCCATGAACGAGTTGCCTACTCTGTGGAGACGAGTGCGATGTACAGCAAGATTGTGTTTATTCCTGGTATTTAAACTATGAATATCGGACATTTTCTTAAAATTTGATATATTTTTGTGTACATACAATAGGTTTTCAAATATATATTGTGAGGCTACAGTCAGAATATCTATTTCTCTGAATTTTTCTCGAAGGGAATCTCTCGGACCTAGGTGGACGCTATCGCATCGAGGGATCACTTTCCTCCCCTCACCCCATCAGCGCGGGAGTCCCTCAGGGTTCCGTGCTATCTCACAGAAGCCTCATTTTCACGCAATTCACCAGCGACAATCTCAAAAGTTGAAAGACTCAGTTAGCTTCAGTCACAGACGACACGGCCATTAACTATCCGCTTAATTTTAGCTTATTTTTAATTTTTATCTATTTTATTTATATGAAAATTTATTGGTCACTGTCAGGACTCTATTGAGAGCGCTTCTATCAAGACCACTGAGGTACAGAAGCGCCTCTATCCATTGATAAATTTTCAAAACCGTCTCTATCCAATTTTCAAACTTCAATAAATAAGATCAATTTTACTTATAAACAAACAACAGTATTCCGTTGGTAAATTTTGATTGTGCTATATGCATCTATATTAGACAGTATAACGTTTCGGTCTCTAGCTCAAAATCACAAAAAGTCAACAGAGGCAGTTTAAACCCCTCAAATGAAGAATCGTTCTTCTCCATAGGTACCTACTACGCTTTGGAATAGGCAACTAGCTTCATATTTCTGACTGACTGACTCCTTGACAATTCAAAAGTGCCTGTAAATGGTTTAATTGAAATAAATGCTTTGAGTTTGAGTTTGAGTTCCAGACCACTGCCCCCCTTCACTAGTCCGGTCCCTGGAAGAAGCGAGCTAAATACCTAGGTGTGATCCTTGACCACCAGCTTTCCTTCAGTTAGCACTTCAGTGCGGCTCGTTCACGCGCTGCCTTCGCTCTCAGTAGGCTCCAATTCATATTGACCGCATGCAGCATTGTCACTGTGCACATTCAGCATTGTCACTGTCCCATTATGATCATAGCGTTGTCTTTAGGAAATACATGACAGACATAATCTTCGTCAGGCCATATGAGGACCATGCAGATTAGCGTCTGAGATCTCCTTTTGATTGGGCCTGTACAGTGAGCTGTGTTAACCCACAGGTCTACGAAGTGCACCCTTCCACAATATCCTGAACATGGGGTTTACGAAGTAGTTGGGGACCCCGCAGCGAAGCCTGGAGACGACGCTGAGAAAGTCTTACTCAACGTGAGCTGTGACCGTGGCCACAGCGTCATCGGCAACAATGTGGTGCAATGCATCCTGGGCGAGTGGTCCACCAAAATGCCGGAGTGCGTCCGTGAGTACTGACCTGTAATTTCATTTCAAACCTAACTCAAGTGACCGCACACAATTTGGAAGCGAACTCATTTGTTTTTAAAGTAAATCAGTGACAGGAATAATGATTAACCGAAGTACGTGCTAAGTTATCAATCTCGGCCTAAAAGGAGGTCAGGCGCACTGGCTTTTGGAATTTCTTGCTCGCAGTTTGGATGTTGGCGGTTTGATACCCTCGCCTCGGTCGGACCAATGTAATTACTCAATATAGTATTTGACAAATTACGTTCTGGCTACTCAAACGACACGGCGGGAATTTGTTTTAGTGATATTGTTGTTATGAAAACTCCTTTCGTCCCGTCAGCCATCACAGCTAGAATAAACAGTCATGATGGTCAGATCAGATCATGGCGCACTCGTTCCATCGTAGACCTCATCCACTCGCTTACCATCAGAACGAAGACAGAGCCTATTCACAAAAAATATAACGGCTGCTTTTCCATTAGAGTTCTACTACAATGCTCTCTCAAGAGATGACTAAACGATGAAGCTAAAGCTGCGAAACTTTGTGTCTTTTTCCGCCAGAGCTAAGTGGTAAATAGGGATGCAAGAAGTGCCAAAAAATCGGATATATTTCGTATCGATATTTAAAAAAAAATCGATATCGATTTCGATATATCGAAAAAAAAATCGATATTTTGATATATCGGTGACATATTGAAATTATCAAAAAAAAAAAACGAAATTTTATTGATAATTATAAAAATATATATTTTTACGGCTCTGTATTCCAGCGATTTTACTCAGTGGCGACAACGGTGTTGCTATTGGAAAAAATATATCGTTTTTGATACATTTTCGATACTTGATATTTTATATCGATATATCGAAATAAAAAATATCGCCAAAAAAAATCGATAAATCGATATTTTTTCTGCAAGCCTAGTGGTAAAGTGAAGTGGGTAGACCGTAGATGTGATATGAAAATGCGTTCGGCGAGTTTGAAAAAACTTAGCTTCATTGAACGCTTTTGCGCCAGAGTTTAATTGGCTCTGGCTACGCCTTGAAAATCAAACGATCGTATTGTATGATATAATTATCATGATTTACATGCATCGCTACGCAGTGGAGCAGCGGCCATCTCTACCATTTCCATTTTCATTAAATTTTTCCTCAATTTCTTTGAATACTTACCACAATTGTCTCTTCCCCAGCATTCTGCAGTTTGGTTCCCGATGTCTCCGTCCACTATTACTGCCAGGTCCCCGGGACCGCTGGTTATCGCATCTGCAATCAGACCGAGCCCTCGGGGACACTCGTTAAGCCCGAATGTAACGCACCTGATTACAGCTCGAGAGATCTCCTTCCTTCTATGACATGTCGAAGCGATGGAAAATGGAACCGTATTATCAAATGTAGGCCAGGTATGACCAAAATTTTTTTTAAATTATGATTGTTAAATAATAGTTCCACCACCTACCTACCTGAGTACCTGATTATCTGCTCCAACTAAATCCCGACTCTCCGAAAATCACAATGATATTTATTCTCGTTACAATAGGGTTGTTGTTGGGTTGCTGCTGTCAGCGGTAAAATAATTGAGAAAGGACTACGTTCTGTTGGTCGTGGTTTACGTACTAGTCCTCAAAGCTAGTTGCTTGTTTTCAGAGTGTGGGCGCGTAACTCCGGACGTGGAGGGCCTGGTCTTAGGCGGTACAGAAGCTACCCGAGGAAAACTGCCGTGGCACGTCTCTATCTACAGGAAAAGAACACTAGCTCCGCTGGAGAAACACTACCAGCAGATCTGCGGAGGATCCCTTGTTTCTAACAGGATTGTTATTTCTGGTGAGTTGGTTAGGTCTAGTAGTTGTCAGGTTATGTGCTCCTGGTACCAGCACCCTAACAGCGTAACACACTTTCAATTTTAATCTGAAAGATTTTGAAGGAAATTTCTTTTCCTTCATATGTTTGAAAAATTCTTCTGCTCATCAGTGTAAATTCATCATCATCATCAGCCTATAGCAGTCCACTGCTGGACATAGGCCTCTCCAATAGCACGCCATTCAGCTCGATTCTCGGCAGCTCTTCCAGCTGCTACCAGCCACCCTGCGAAGATCGGCGCTCCACCTAGCCTGAGGGCGTCCCACCTTACGTTTGCCGATTCGCAGTCTCCACTCCAGAACACGTCTACCCCAACGGTCATCGGTTCTACGGCTAATATGGCCGGCCCATTGCCACTTCAGCTTGCTTATTCTATGAGCTATGTCAACAACTTTGGTTCTCTGCCGGATTACCTAATTCCGGATTCTATTTCTCAGAGATACTCCAAGCATAGCTCGTTCCATAGCTCGCTGAGTGACCTTGAATTTATGGAACAGCCGTACCGTGAGTGTCCACGTTTCGGCTCCGTAAGTCGTGACATGCAGGTCGCACTGGTTGAAGACTAGTAGTCGTCAACCAGTGCGTCGAAGTCGTCTAAGTAGTCTTTAGGCTCTGCGGAATACTCGACGGAGTTTCCCAAAAGCTGCCCAGCCCAGCTGAATTCTTCCGTAAGCTTCCTTCTCAAAGTTGTTCTTACCAAACTGCAGAGTTTGCCCGAGGTAAACGTATTCACGAACAACTACGAGAGCACCGCCATTGATAGCAATTGGTCCCGGACTAACGTGGTCGTTGAACATAACTTGGGTTTTGTCCAAGTTCAACTAGGCCGTTCAGCATCTGTTGCAAGTCATGCAGCGACTCAGCGATTATGACGATGTCATCTGCAAATCTCAAGTGTGAGATGTACTCGCCGTTGATGTTAATGCCGCGTCCTTCCCAGTTCAGCGTCTTAAACACATCCTCCAATGCGTTAGAGAACAATTTCGGGGAAATTACGTCCCCTTGTCTCACACTTCGACGCAGGGGGATATGTTCAGTTTGCTGGTTCTGAGTTTGGATGGTCATCGTCGCGTTTTCATAAAGACATCTCAGCACTTGGATGTATCGCCAGTCAACTTGGCATCGCTGTAGAGACTCCAAAACAGACCAGGTCTCGATAGAGTCAAAAGCTTTCTCATAGTCCACAAAAGCAAGACATAGGGGCCAATTATACTCTTCGGACTTCTGTATAATTTGCCGCACTGTGTGGATGTGGTCTATGGTACTGCATCCTCCTCGAAACCCGGCCTGCTCTGGCGGCTGAAACTCGTCGAGTCTTCGCGTTAGACGATTCGTGACGACTCTTGAAAACAACTTATATACATGGCTTAGGAGCGAAATGGGTCTATAATTCTTTAAAAGGGTCTTATCACCCTTTTTAAAGAAGAGAACGACCACGCTCTTTCGCCACGCTTCTGTTGTTCAGTGTAAATAACGCAATTAAATTGCCTGTACTAACGGTGAATATTTTTTTAAAATAAAGGTTGAATAAATAAATGCAAAAATCTGTGTGTATTTGTGTGTTGTTGAACTGTGAAAATGAAAGGCTTTGCCATTGTAAGTGTGTTACGCATTTATCGCACTGGTACTTGACCATGATGACGACAGAAAACAATTAAAAAAAAACAGTAACACAGTTTTAGAATTTATGAAAGAAAACCCCAAAACATTCAACATCGATGTCTTGTTTATAAAAATAATAAAATAATTTGCATGCCTGCCCAAGCTTTGAAAATACAGGTGATGTTATGAAGAAATCTCAATTCCGCAATTTTTTCAAGCAACTGACCTTTCGCGCTCGTGGATTCGTGCAAATGTCCTTCACGCAAGTGCATTTTGCGCAAATGTCCATTCGCGCAAATGACATGTCTTTTCCACAAGTGTCCCTTCGCGCAAAAGTCCGTTTGCGCAAAAGTCCATTCGCGGAAATGTCTTTTCATGCAACTGGGTTCGCGCAAGTGTCTCAGATCCTTAAACGACTGTACCCAGATGGTGATATTGATCGTACATTTCTAGCTGCCCAATGCTTTTGGACTTTCACTATGAATACAACGGAAGAGCTCTCCAAGTACGCAGTGGCCACCGCTAAGCTGTTCAGGGAATGGGACCATAACGATGACAAGGACGCACAGAAATCTAAGGTACTATTAAAACTAAGCGAGTTAATTGATGTGGCGTGACATTGCGGAAATCCATTATAAAATACAATAGACGTAGATATATTTAGTAACCTATTCCGCTTAGCTATTCTTCAAGAGTTATTAATAACCCTGTAAGAAATGGACACGTGTTTCACCTCTCAACGAGGCATCCTCAGGATGACGATTGACCAATTGCAAACCAGAACACAACGTGTATCTACGTCTATTGTGTTTTAAAACTAAGCGCACAAATCACAGCCGCAACGGGCTGCAGCGCAACGCATTTTTTCATACAAAAAAGGTGCGGTGTGGTGCGGCTCGCTGAAGTCGCTGCAGTTTGTCGTTTCGATTGGGGGACGTTGCCGCTTGCGGTTTCGGATTGCCGTTACCTTCAGGAGAGCAACTTTTTATTTTTCTGGGTACCTCTTATTTTTATTTTTTATTTTTATAAGTAATATCGAGTAGGTGGTGTGTAAAAACAAAATTTTACTTCTACAGTTAACATCCATCGAGCTCTCGCCCTACTACCAAGGCATCCTCACAAACTTCCAACATGACATAGCGGTCTTGATCCTGGAGACGCCGGTCGTGTATCAAACCTACGTCAGGCCAGTGTGTTTGGACTTCAATAATGATTTCAATAGGCGACAGCTGCAGGTGGGGAACTTCGGAATGGTAAGAAACAGAACAGAAGTGGCCTAAGGCCTAAAACAGCCCCTCTGGTTTCGTGAAGTGTCGACCAGTCGGTGAGAAATTTCCTTAAAAAGGAGCCGTGCACTCGGGCCCTGTGACCTGAGCGTTTCGACCCCAAACGGCTCAAAAACTATAGTTGCCCATAAGGTTACAGTATTTGCGCCGCTTGAGGGCGCTTATTATGATATTTTAATTGACATGACTTGATGATAGTGCACCCAAAACAACACTTTCAGGTCGTGAGCTGGGGTGCGAGTGTGACAGAAGAAAACGGGCCATCTTCTCCGGTTCTGAAGGCGGTGGAACTACCGTTTGTGCCCATTCGGGATTGCATACGCATCACACCATCGGATTTTACGAAGAGCATCACCGGGGACAAAATATGCGCCGGTTATAATAACGGTAAGTAATTCACATCAGTCATCATAATCATTATCATTTTAGCCGAAAAATGTCCACTGCTGGACAAATGCCTCCCACAATCACCGCCACTTCCAGCAGCCTTCACAAGGCCATCGGTCCAACTGGCCTTCCAACGCTACATCTTCCGGTACAGGTCACCACTCCAGAACCTTTCAGCCCCATCGGACATCTGTTCGGCGAGAAATGTGCCCTGCCCACTGCCAATTAAGTTTGGCAATACTTCGGGCTATGTGACCTTGGTTCTCCTTCGGATCTCTTCATTTCTGATTCGATCACGTAGGGAGCTTCAAGCATTGCCCTCTCCATTGCCCTTTGGGCGACTTTCAGCCTTCTAATGAGGGCCATTGTGAGCGGCCACGTTTCAATGCCATAGGTCATCAAGTGGCAACACACATTGGTCAAAAACTTTTGTCTTGAGACACGGTGGTATATGAGATGGGAAGATAGTACGCAGCTTCCGAAACCCAGCCGAGTCGGACTCAACGACTGACCTGTTTCTCGAATCCTTTTTTTTTTATCGCGCACTGAATTTTCAACGCAGTGCTTAGCGCTGAGTGTTGACAATCAATGTGCGTAAAAAATCGTCGCGTTAAAACCTGGGCTGTTTCAGTAAAAAAATTAAAACCCTACCTTCCCATCCCAGGTACGGCGGCAGTCTGCAGAAGTGACATTGGGGGCGGACTGTCCTTCCCAGAGATTGAACGCGGCACAACTCGCTACTACCTCAGAGGCGTCGTGTCCAAAGTGCCGATGTACATAAAAGATTGCGCATCAGTCACCGCCGCCACAGAAATATATCAACATAAAGATTTTATCAATCAGATTATGTCAAGTTAATTTTATTATTATTTTTGACGGAAGTTTTTGAAAAAACACAGCATTTCGAATTGGCTTATTCCATTTATCTACTCCAATAAATCCACTCTAAGGTGGATAGTAGGTACATTACAATTATTTAATAAACTATTTCTAATAAACGATAACATGGTATTTATGTATGTAAATTAGTTCTAATAATATAGATTTTACAAGTAAAAAAAAAAGAAACTACATGGGGTTGGCGTTGCCTCTCCGATTACTCGAAAGACCGAAACACAAACAGGCCAGAGGTCTCAGTCTCTGAGTCCAGACATCATCTTGGTTAGGCCATACGAGGACCTCGCGAGCAAAAACTTTTTGCAACAATTATTAATATAGGTACTTACCTATTTATTGTAATAATTCATTTCTCTGTATTTTTCACAGTATTTTATAATTTGTAATTGTATGGATTAATTTTATCTGAAATAAACTGATTTTATTTATTTATTTTATTATTTATGTACACACAGTAAAATACATGGAGATACGACATAATTATAACATGAGTACAAAGTGCAGTATTTCCCTGCATAAAATCTTCGAGCTTGGATCTTTTTATTAATTCTCTGGCCATCAATGTTGTCGTCTTAAATCTTCAGATAATTTCAAATTTTTGTATTTGAATCTGACAATGAAAAAAGATGAGCAATTTTTTTAGGCGGCCGTGAGTCGCTTATCCGTCTCTTGGTGATAAACATCTCTGTATTTTTAAATAATTTCTTGGTGAACGTATGTGGTGGAAATAATAGTAAATTATCAGCAGTGCAGTTTCGTGATTATTTTCTGAGTTTTATGGTACGTATCGAATTCTATCTATGCTACCTTGCTCGCTCTTTTCCCAAGGTATGTCTTTAGTCTTTTCGCTGGTCTAAAACTATCTTATTTGTCATAGGTTTGTTAAGAACCAGAGAAAAGGCCTATTTTGGCCTTTACCGGCAGGGCATTGGGAGCCCACCTGATCCAGTGTTTCGTCAGCGGTCGTGGACCTCACTCCGGCAGTTCAGTCCGCAGAACGTCGTGCCACGCACCGTCCCCGCCTGCCCACGTACCTGGCGGCCCAGCGTTTGACCAATTTATCCTCAATTTATAACTTAACTTTAGTTTCTTCATTGCGAAGCGTCGTGCCTCTGGAATTTTCCCTATTGAAGATCATAAGAATTCGAATTAAAGAATTAAATAAAAATAAATTACGTCGGTGTCAAGCTAACATTCGGTTGCGGTCCTTAATCGGCGCGTTGCGTTTACGCGAATAGGGTACGGATTATAAGCGTTTGCAATTGCTAATAGACACCGAACTCCGACGCGTTACTAAATTCACCTGAGATATTTACTCCGAAAGTTTTCCTATATTAATCCGGCCATAAATCTAACATTATAAATAATAATATAATTTGTAATTTGTACGTCCCGTTTTTATATTTTCGGCTGTGTTTTTATATTCTTTTGTATAAGCGAAATTATACGTATATTTCGAAGCAATATAATAATATAATATAATATGTTTTATTTCGTTACAAAAGGTACTGCTTATTTCTTAAGAAATTTCTTCCAGCAGACCTGCGAAAGGAGAAATGAGAAAGAAATGTAGACAATAGTGTGTGAGAACAAGAAGGATTTATCTTAAATAAACTGATTTTAATATACTTACGGTAGCGGTACTCCTGCGCGCATTGTTAGGAGGTTCCTCTCTCTGGAGCCCTGACCGCCGGTAGCTTAGATTGGACCCCGTTCCCAATACCGGTGGGCTAATATTTGTTATGTTTTTATATTTTAAATTATCCTAATATTTTAAAATATAATTTATATGTATTGAAATGAAATAAAGGAAATATACTTACCACTAAAGTTATTTAAAACTGAATACTTACCATGACAAACCATGAACGATCACTCGTAATTATTGTAACATATAATTTTGGCGTTTGAGTTCGAAAATATTCTCTACTAGCTTCAGCCCGCGGCTTCGTCCGCGTGGTAATGTCGATAAAAAGTACCCCAGGATACCAAATATCTCCTTGCCATTTTTTTCCAAATCCGTTCAGTGGTTTAGGCTTGGAAAGGTAACATACAGACAGACAGATAGACAGACAAACAGAGTACGACCGGGAAGCATTGTAGTCATCGCGGACGGACAGCTTCCACGAAATGTGTGGCCTTACGGAAAGGTCATTGGAACTATAGAAGGCCCCGACAGGGTCATACGTAGCGCCGAGGTACAGACGCGCGGAGGCGTGTTTCGGCGACCAGTAAGAAGACACGTTGTCCTTGCCGAAGGAGTTTAGGCTCGCGGGCTACACCGGGGGGAGATTGTTAAAATCAAAAATCAAAATCAAAATATTTTATTTCACATAAACCTACATGGGCACTTATGAAACGTCAGAAGCTAGGTGCACGGTTCCAATTGGTCGTTTCCTATGGAGAGGAGCCGGCAAGAAACTCCACGGTTACTCTTTTAAAAATAATTGGCTTTTACAATATTTTCAAATTACAGTATTAGTAGGCATGGGAGGACAATGTAGGCCTTTCCGTCCGGACGTGTCCGTTACGGACAACAAGTAAATACTCAAGCTTGTACATGGATTTCCTAGCAAAAGAAACGAGTTGCAGCTGCGCTTCTAGGAAGCCATTAAAAATGGACTCGCCCGCTAAAAATACGCGACCATATAAGGTAATGTTTAGGTTTCCTGGCTCGCTATTGGTAGAAAAATCCACCATGACACCTCCCACTACGAAGTCCGCCAATAGCAGGAAGAAATATTTCGGAGGAACGGCAACACCCTGCGCCCCTTACCTTCACCCTCAGCACGCAGGTGTTCGGAGGCTTTATAAGCCCTGAGCGCCCCTTCAACGCAGTCAATCTGGGCGGGTCGCGAAGACGAGCAACATCAAGAGCTAACTTGTGGTGCACTTACCAACCCGCAGCCCGTATCTAAAGAATTCTTATATCCCACGTCAGTATAAGTCTACAAGTCAGTAACTAAAAGTCTTCAAAGTGAAAAGTGCCCCGTTAATTTATGTCTGCCCGACAATGAGTAATAATTAGAGAAACGGTGAAAAATAAGCATCGAATGAATAAGGCCACGTTTACGGAGACGCGGGGCGTCGAGCGTGGCGTTGGGCGGCGCGGCCCGCACTGAATTCAAACATATGGCGTTGTATGAGTGCGTTTACGAAGAAACGTTTTTTCACGCATTTGCCTGAAATGGGGCGTTTTAGAAGCACGCCGCGTTGCCCGCCGCGTGCTTCGCTACACGCTTGACGTTTCACGGCGGGCGCAGCGGCGGGCACCGCCACTCTTCCCGCCACGCATCTCTATGAACAACAACGTACATTGCCATATGTTCGTGTTTTCGTTTGCGATGGTAAGTGCCGCTTCATGCGCCACCTCTCCTCATCATGAAAAAATGGTGATAACTTTTAATTTCTTAAAAATTGTAGATTGTTACATCGAGCAAAAAGTGAGTAATTAAGGCACGAATGCGCTTACTAAATAAACACGAGTGCATTAATTACTCACTTTAGCAAGGTACGTAATCTACTTTTCTTTCAACTACCAATGTACCTGCTGCGATAAAATATACCTGCTCAAGGTTAACTCAACTCAATCCAAATCAAGTTAGGTCAAGTTAGGTCAAGTCAAGTCAAGTCAGGTCAAGTCAGGTCAAGTCAGGTCAAGTCAGGTCAAGTCAAGTCAAGTCAAGTCAGGTCAAGTCAGTCATGGAACCCTACGTCTTTTCTACATAGCTTACAGAGTGTTAGAACGTTTTCCCATATATTTTGACAGTATCACTTCGTGCTCGATAGATGGCGTTGTTTATTTAACGTCATTTTCTGAATCGCGGTGTTAAGAGTCTCCGTAGAAGAATGAATTTCGCCGAATTCATAATTATCGAGCATTTGGCTCATTTTGAATTGAACACATAATCCATACTAATCGATGCTTAAAAGTATAAATTCGATAGTAACTCTGTCTGTCCGTCTGTAATTCTGTATGTTACCTTTTCACGCCTGATCCACTGAACGGATCTCGATAAAATTTGGTAAAGAGATAGATGGCATCCCGGCGAAGAACACAGGCAATTATTTTCTCAAAAACAAATTTAAGGGGGGGGGGTATATAGGGGATGAAAGTTTTTATGAGAAACCTATAATTTTTAGAGTTCCGTAGTCAACAAGGAAGCTTTATAGTTTCGCCATGTCCGTCTGTCTGTCTGTCTGTCCGCGACTTAGCTCAAAAACTTTTAATCGACCAACTTACATGTGCAGTTGCAAAAACTCAAACATTCTGTATGCGAGAACAAGTTTTTTAACTACAATGTTAACACTTTGAGGGACAGTAAACGCCCATAGACGTAATAACAATAAAACTTTGCGAAAGTTTGTTTGATAAATTAATTCATCCCAACTACGGAACCCTTCATTGTGCATGGTTCGACACGCACTTGGCCGGTTTTTTTTTTAACTTAGGGCTGTGAAAATTTATGCTTTTTGTAACTAACAAAGAGTTACGTTTTTCTAAAATCATCCCTCATGAGGGTAAAAACCCTTCTTTACCCTCTTGATTTTAAAATTCACATGTAAGTACTTATTATTGACATTTTTGCGTGACTCTCTTCAAGAGCGTTAAGGGATTGAGAATATACTCATAGTCCGTATCTTGAGAATCTGTCCACTCAATCAAAAGTTATTACTACTTGGCTCTTGGCTTGGAACGAAGAGTTTGAGTTTACCAGTGAGTACTTACTCGATAGATGGCGTTGTGCAAATGATGCGATTTTCTTAAGGTGGATGCGCCGGTAGCCGGCGAAATTCAAATCTTAAGTTTTTTGCAATTTGCAAGTCAGTGTCCGGCAGGTTGTATGTTAAAATGAAATTGTTTATTCTGTAAATAGGTTATTGGAATCACTTTTACACGTCGTAATAATATCAAAAAATTGTAAAATTAAGCTAGATGAGGTCGGCGTTTCCTATCTGACTACTCTGAGAAGAAAGGCCGAAACAAACTCAGTCTCTTTTAAAGTCCGGCCATACCTAGGTCAGATATTGGCATATTGGTCAGGCCCTATGAGGGCCATGTAGATTAGAGTCTGAAATGGTCTTTTGAGGAATGAACCACACAGATTTGAGTGAACCTGTCCTGTCACTGCAAGCATTTGTCAGTAATAGTGGAGCTCAGCTCAGAACTTAAGGAGCTCAACGACTCGACGAACAATACCAAAGAAAGGACATTTGTGTAGGCCGCATAAAGTTCTCAAATTGCCAGACCATTGTTAAAACTAACTGAGAACGAAAAAATATAATAATAAAAACAAAATAAACATCCACATATTCCTCACATTCACAATAATACAATACTTTACAAAGCAATCATGTCATTTTGTCAATATCCTACATATAATATTCAATAATGTGAATTTGTATATAAAACTGGTAGGTATATTTTGATGATTTTCCATAGTACTTATTCAAAATGTCTCAATCCCATGCTTTTTGTCTTCTAAATAATCTGAAATTGTATAGTACCCTTTTTTACAAAGTTTGGTTTTAATACAGCTTTTAAATCGTTTAATGGGTAAGTTTCGAATGTCAATATGATTAAAATATGATTCGCGATCGTAGCAAATAGTAGCTTTACAGAATAATAACCATTAGATACAGGAATACAACTCCTGCAATATTAGTTAGATTAGATAAATAAATATTTGAAACAACTGCGACTCATTATTCATTCAGATCAACATAAAACTTGATACTGACCTGTAAAAAGCAAAAAACATAAGAAAATTTGAATATCGCAGGCTCCCCCAAAGCTTTTGCCTTAGTTTCCATCGTCCATACAATATGCCATAGTTTTTTCATTAATCTTTATACAATATTTTTTCATTAATCTTTCCGACAGTTTCATACTGCTGTCCATACTATCTACACTATCACCACAATATAGATATGGATTACCACTAATACACAATTATATACATGACACTTTGGATGTAAAAATCAAAGAAGACATCATCGAATTAGTGGACAAAGTTAAATTTTTAGGCATTACCATAGATATGTATTTAAATTGGAAACAGGAGTTAGCTGCTATTGACGCTTCAATATTATCAGCATGTTATGCTCTCAGGAGCCTTAGAGATATGTTAGATATAAAGCAACTCAAGGCTATATATTACGCGCTGGTAGAATCTAGACTAAGATACAGCGTAATGCTTTGGGGAAACAGCTACAGTTATAACTGTGAGAAAGCGTTTATTTTACAGAAACGAGCCATACGAACTATAGTCAGGATCTCACAAAGAGACTCATGTAGAGAGCACTTTAAAGAATTGGACTTTTTAACAGTACCTAGTTTGTATATATTGGTAATCTTGAATCACTTGGCTAGGAATATTCATGAGTATGAATCTCAAGAGGAGCGTAAGATAAGAGAAAGCACAAGAAGGAAAGAATTTAAACACAAGATGGCACCGAAATTTAACATAGGTAAGCATTGTTCCAGACACCAAGCAGTAGAGTTATTTAATAGGTTACCAACTGATTTAAAATTATTAATTTATAGCTCCCACTCTTTTAAAATTAATTAAAGGCCTTCTTGTTGGAAAAATGTTTTTACTCGGTATCGGAATTAATTAATGATAAAAGTAGTCACTTAAAATAATAGCAGTGAACAGATTTAATGATTCTAAATTGTATAATTATACTATGCTCATTACTAAAACCTTAGCGAAATAATTTCTATATTTTTTGACATTGAATTCGACATACTTGCTAATAATTGGACTTTGAATTTGACATTATACTTGCTTTATATTTGAAATTGTAATTGACATTATACTTGCTTTATATTTGACATTGTAATTGATATTTTACCTGATAATAATAAATTAGACTTTTTATCTGACACTGTACCTGCTATGAACCAGATATTGTATTTAATTGTGTCTTTGTATTATTTTGCTGACATTGTATTAATTTGCTTAATGTAGTTGTTTCTGCATGTATTACTTCTCTTTTTAATATGTAATGTTCAACACAATGTAAATTGTTAATGAATAAATAAATAAATGAATGAATGAATATATAAAGTTACTGGCTGTCTCATTTCTGTTACTTTTACGCCGTAACGCCTAGGTCGCCTAGACAGACCACGTAGGTTATGGGACATAGGATACTTTTATCCCGGTAGCACATTCCCGTGGGATAATTTCCGACATCCACGCGGGCGAAGCCGCGGGCAAAAGCTAGTAAATAATAAAACGTAATCTTTATTTTTAGATAATATATACATAACACAACTAACTATTTACATAAAACACTTTAACTTAAAGAACTAACTAACTATAACTAAAGTAAGGCGTCGAAAAATTCCTCCGCATCGCTGTCGGCTGGTAATATACCCAAGAGACTGGCGGCATTGCCACGTTGAATGGCAATGCTTAGCCTCTGACCAAGATAAAAGCCAGCCCTTGGGTCATGTCAAGCAGCCGTTTGGAGATTTCACTGAACAGACTTTGAGCACTCGGACCCCACGGCCCTAGGGTTTCAACCCCAAACGGCTCGAAAATATAATTGCCTATAAGGCTATTATACTTTCGCCGCTTGAGGTTTTCCGCAGCCGTAGCGGCAGCGCCAGCACAGCACGCCGAGCCAGGAAGATGGGATGGCGCAAGAGTATCGACACACGTTGCGTCCCACACTAAAGGCCTACCCATCTTCCATGGGAATAAGGACATGCCGTCTGGTCTTTTGCCATCGTCGCGTGCCAAGCCATTGGGTTCTAGTACAGCTGGAACGCCGACGGTGACAAGAGCTCGTCGGATGATGTCATTAATATTAGCGTGCCGCGCTAAGCGACCCGCACTTCGGCTGCAAGACAGGCCGTGGTGTCCGAGGCTGTTGACAACTTCGCCACAGTGACAGCGATGAGGAGTACAACATGGGGCTCCTAGGCGCAGGGAAGCGGCGATGCGAAACGTAGTGTCGTCGAACAAAGTTCCTAGGTTCGATGACGGTAGTGCATGAAGCCACAGACCCGACTCCCACTTACACAGCCAGCAAGCGCGCGCGCTCCGCAGTAGTAGCAGACGTGTCAAGCAAGTTGTTCTGTACTACTCTGCAGAGCGGCTCATCCCAACGTCTCTGGGAAGATTTATTGTCGACGGATCTGAATTCGGGCAAGCGAGTCTCCAGGCATCCATAGCCTCGGTGAGGCACGGCACGTCAAAATTAATCAGTGTGGAGGCTAGGATTTTCCTGATTCATTTCTCAGTACCGTGGACCGAGGATATGAATGCCGGTAAACTAATACTAGAAATTTTGCGGACGCCGAGGCCTCCCATACGGATGGGAAGAGTAGCTTGTGCCCAAGCTCGGTCGTCCGATAAAATTAATCCATACAATTACAAATTATAAAATACTGTGAAAAATACAGAGAAATAAATTATTACAATAAATAGAAAGAAAGAAAGAAAGAAAGAAAGAAAAATATTTTATTTGGAACACGCACAGGAAAAACAAGCAGTAACATAAAGTAAGAATTAAAATTTAAAAAAAAAAAAAAAAAAGGAACCAACAAACTACTTAGACTACCTGTGCGAGGCCAAAAAGGTCCCTATCTCAGCATAATGCTGCGATATTTAAAAAAGAAATAAATACCGCAGCGCTGGTATTCTGATAGGGCCCGCTGTGATGCCACGGACACGCCTACAGACACATAATAATATAAATCCCATTATGGGATAACAACATAAATAAATAAAACAATAAAAAATAATAGGTACTTAAATAAAAACCGGTAAGATAGGTAAGTACCTATATTAATAATTGTTGCAAAAAGTTTGTGCTCGCGAGGTCCTCGTACGGCCTAACCAAGATGATGTCTGGACTCAGAGACTGAGATCTCTGGCCTGTTTGTGTTTCGGTCTTTCGAGTAATCGGAGAGACAACGCCAACCTCATGTAGTTTCTTTTTTTTTTTAATTGTAAATTCTACCAATTGTTAGAACTAATTTACATAAATAAATACCATGTTATCGTTTATTAGAAAAAAATTATTAAATAATTGTAATGTACCTACTATCCACCTTAGAGTGGATTTATTGGAGTAGATAAATGGAATAAGCCAATTCGAAATGCTGTGTTTTTTCAAAAACTTCCGTCAAGAAATAATAATAAAATTAACTTGACATAATCTGATTGATAAAATCTTTATGTTGATATATTTCTGTGGCGGCGGTGACTGAAGCGCAATCTTTTATGTACATCGGCACTCTGGACACGACGCCTCTGAGGTAGTAGCGAGTTGTGCCGCGTTCAATCTCTGGGAAGGATAGTCCGCCCCCAATGTCACTTCTGCAGACTGCCGCCGTACCTGGGATGGGAAGGTAGGGCTTTAAATTTTTGCTGAAACTGGTCCAAACCCAGGTTTTAACGCGACGATTTTTTACGCGCATTTGATAGTCAACACTCAGCGGTAAGCACTGCGTTGAAAATTCAGTGCGCGATAAAAAAAGGATTCGAGAAACAGGTCAGTCGTTGAATCCGACTCGGCTGGGTTTGGGAAGCTGCGTACTATCTTCCCGTCTCATATACCACAGTGTCTCAAGACAAACGTTTTTGACCAATGTGTGTTGCCACTTGATGACCTATGGCATTAAAACGTGGTCGCTCACAATGGCCCTCATTAGAAGGCTGAAAGTCACCCAAAGGGCAATGGAGAGGGCTTTGCTTGAAGCTCCCTACGTGATCGAATCAGAAATGAAGAGATTCGTAGGAGAACCAAGGTCACATAGCCCGAAGTATTGCCAAACTTAATGGGGCTGAAAGGTTCTGGAGTGGTGACCCGTACCGGAAGACGTAGCGTTGGAAGGCCAGTTGGACTTATGGCCTTGTGAAGGCTGCAGGAAGTGGCGGTGATTGTGGGAGGCATTTGTCCAGCAGTGGACATTTTTCGGCTAAAATGATAATGATGATGATGACTAATGTGAATTACTTACCGTTATTATAACCGGCGCATATTTTGTCCCCGGTGATGCTCTTCGTAAAATCCGATGGTGTGATGCGTATGCAATCCCGAATGGGCACAAACGGTAGTTCCACCGCCTTCAGAACCGGAGAAGATGGCCCGTTTTCTTCTGTCACACTCGCACCCCAGCTCACGACCTGAAAGTGTTGTTTTGGATGCGCTATCATCAAGTCATGTCAATTAAAATATCATAATAAGCGCCCTCAAGCGGCGCAAATACTGTAACCAGCAACTATAGTTTTTGAGCCGTTTGGGATCGATATGCTCGGGTCACAGGGCCCGAGTGCACGGCTCCTTTTTAAGGAAATTTCTCACCGACTGGTCGACACTTCACGAAACCAGAGGGGCTGTTTTAGGCCTTAGGCCACTTCTGTTCTGTTTCTTACCTTTCCGAAGTTCCCCACCTGCAGCTGTCGCCTATTGAAATCATTATCGAAGTCCAAACACACTGGCCTGACGAAGCTGTCATACACGAACGGCGTCTCCAGGATCAAGACCGCTATGTCATGTTGGAAGTTTGTGAGGATGCCTTGGTAGTAGGGCGAGAGCTCGATGGATTTTAACTGTAGAAGTAAAATTTGTTTTTACACACCACCTGCTTAATAGTACTTATAAAATAAAAAATAAAAATAAGAGGTACCCAAAAAAATAAAAAGTTGCTCTCCTGAAGGGTTTACTAATGTTTGCCATAATTTCATATGCCATAATTTTATATAACATAATTTCACATGCCATAATTTAATTTACATAACGCTTCAGTTGCCATAATCGTCAAATGACATAAAATCATTTTCCATAATTTCACTAGTCATAATCGATCAAGTGTCATAATATTTATTTGCTATATTTTTCATTTTCAATAATGTCGTTTTCCATACCATTTATTCATCATAATATTAATTTGCCCATATTAGCACAATAATGCTAGCTCAGTACAAGCGCCTGCAATTTTGATGTTATGTTAAACTGAATAATTTTGCTATTAACATATTCATAGAAAAATGGTTTATGCTGCACGAACAAAAGGCACACAAAAAAACATTCAGCAGCCATGATTTCTGTCACGGCTCCGGCGCTGCGGGGCTCCGGCGGGGTAAGGCATACAAGACTGCGTAGAGTCGGATTTACAGCGATGCGTTTCTGTCAGTAAAACCTTATCTTTAGATTTTTTTTTAGGACTAACACTAATCTATACATAGCTAGCTAGCGGCTATACAAAAAATAGCTACTCGCTACCAATTTTTTGTACAAAACAATAAACGCTTGAAAGTAATGATTATGACACATGCTATTATGGCAACTAATTTTATGGCAAATAAAAGTTATGAGTAATAAGTTGATATGACAAACGTTATTAGTACAAATGATAATAGGGCGAGTAAATATTATGACCGAGGACGATTATGGAAAAAAATATTATGGCAAATGAAATTATGGCAAACAAGACAATACCCTCCTGAAGGTAACGGAAATTCGAAACCGCAAGCGGCAACGTCGCCCAATCGAAATGACAGACTGCAGTGACTTCAGCGGGCCGCACCACACCGCACCGTGTGTATGAAAATGCGTTGCGCTGCGGCTCGTTGCGACTGTGATTTGTGCGCTTAGTTTTAAAATACAATAGACTTAGATACACGTCGTGTTCTGGTTTGCAATTGGTCAATCGTCATCCTGAGGATGCCTCATTGAGAGGTGAAACACGTGTCGATTTCTTACAGGGTTTTTTATGACTCTTGAAGAATAGCTAAGCGGAATAGGTTACTAAATATATCTACGTCTATTGTATTTTATAATGGATTTCCGCAAAGTCACGCCACATCAATTAACTCGCTTAGTATTAATTGTACCTTAGATTTCTGTGCGTCCTTGTCATCGTTATGGTCCCATTCCCTGAACAGCTTAGCGGTGGCCACTGCGTAGTAGGAAGTCGCTTGAGATTTACCCTTTAAGTAATCCCAAAAGCATTGGGCAGCTAGAAATGTACGATCAATATCACCATCTGGGTACAGTCAAATGGACAAATGGACTTTTGCGCATAGGGACACTTGTCTTGCGGAAAAGACATTTCCACGAATGGACTTTTACGCGAACGGACTTTTGCGCAAAGGCACACTTGCGGAAAAGACATTTCCGCAAATGGAATTTTGCGCAAAGGACCACTTGTGGAAAAGACATTTCCGCGAATGGAGTTTTGCGCGAACGGACTTTGCGCAAAGGGACACTAAGACTTGTGGAAAAGACATGTCATTTCCGCGAATGGGCATTTGCGCGAAATGCACTTGCGTGAAGGACATTTGCACGAATCCACGAGCGCGAAAGGACAGTTGCTTGAAAAAATTGCGGAAATGAGATTTCTTCATAACATCACCTGTATTTTCAAAGCTTGGGCAGGGATGCAAATTATTTTATTATTTTTAGAAACAAGACATCGATGTTGAATGTTTTGGGGTTTTCTTTCATAAATTCTAAAACTGTGTTACTGTTTTTTTTTTATTGTTTTCTGTCGTCATCATGGTCAAGTACCAGCGCGATAAATGCGTATCACACTTACAGTGGCAAAGCCTTTCATTTTCACAGTTCAACAACATTAATTGTGTTATTTACACTAATGAGCAGAAGAATTTTTCAAACATATGAAGGAAAAGTAATTTGAGCAATTTTTTTTTGATGAGCTCATGGCTAACTAATAGCAGTCACCCGGGTCGATCCATCAGGTTAAGCTACGCTTGCCGGGGTTGGTCCGTGGATGGGTGACCATTTTCACATATTGAGACTCCTCCGTGCCTCGGAAAGCACGTTAAGCCGTTGGTCCCGGCTGTCATTTATGGATCTTTGACAGTCGTTACGAGTCGTCAGAAGCCCGAAAGTCTGACAACCAGTCTAACCAAGGGGTATCGTGTTACCCAGTTACTGGGTTGTGGAGGTCAGATAGGCAGTCGCTCCATGTAAAATACTGGTATTCAGCTGCATCCGGTTAGACTGGAAGCCGACCCCAACATAGTTGGGAAAAGGCTAGGCAGGTTGATTGATGAAGGAAAAGCAATGTCCTTCAAAATCTTTCGGATTTAAATTGAAAGTGTGTTACGCTGTTAGGGTGGTGGTTCCAGGAGTACATAACCTGACAACTACTAGACCTAACCAACTCACCAGAAATAACAATCCTCTTAGAAACAAGGGATCCTCCGCAGATCTGGTGGTAGTGTTTCTGCAGCGGAGCTGGTGTTCTTTTCCTATAGATAGAGACGTGCCACGGCAGTTTTCCTCGGGTAGCTTCTGTACCGCCTAAGACCAGGCCCTCCGCGTCCGGAGTTACGCGCCCACACTCTGAAAACAAGCAACTAGCTTTGAGGACTAGTACGTAAACCACGACCAACAGAACGTAGTCCTTTCTCAATTATTTTACCGCTGACAGCAGCAACCCAACAACAACTCTATTGTAACGAGAATAAATATCATTGTGATTTTCGGAGAGTCGGGATTTAGTTGGAGCAGATAATCAGGTACTCAGGTAGGTAGGTGGTGGAACTATTATTTAACAATCATAATAAAAAATTGTTTTGGTCATACCTGGCCTACATTTGATAATACGGTTCCATTTTCCATCGCTTCGACATGTCATAGAAGGGAGGAGATCTCTCGAGCTGTAATGAGGGGCGTTACATTCGGGCTTAACGAGTGTCCCCGAGGGCTCGGTCTGATTGCAGATGCGATAACCAGCAGTCCCGGGGACCTGGCAGTAATAGTGGACGGAGACATCGGGAACCAAACTGCAGAATGCTGGGGAAGAGACAATTGTGGTAAGTATTCAAAGAAATTGAGGAATAATTTAATGAAAATGGAAATGGTAGAGAGGGCCGCTGCTCCACTGCGTAGCGATGCATGTAAATCATGATAATTATATCATACAATACGATCGTTTGATTTTCAAGGCGTAGCCAGAGCCAATTAAACTCTGGCGGAAAAGAGTTCAATGAAGCTAAGTTTTTTCAAACTCGCCGAACGCATTTTCATATAACATGGGTCTACCCACTTCACTTTACCACTTAGCTCTGGCGGAAAAAGACACAAAGTTTCGCAGCTTTAGCTTCATCGTTTAGTCATCTCTTGAGAGAGCATTGTAGTAGAACTCTAATGGAAAAGCAGCCGTTATATTTTTTGTGAATAGGCTCTGTCTTCGTTCTGATGGTAAGCGAGTGGATGAGGTCTACGATGGAACGAGCGCGCCATGATCTGATCTGACCATCATGACTGTTTATTCTAGCTGTGATGGCTGACGGGACGAAAGGAGTTTTCATAACAACAATCTCACTAAAACAAATTCCCGCCGTGTCGTTTGAGTAGCCAGAACGTAATCTGTCAAATACTATATTGAGTAATTACATTGGTCCGACCGAGGCGAGGGTATCAAACCGCCAACATCCAAACTGCGAGCAAGAAATTCCAGTGCGCCTGACTCCTTTTAGGCCGAGATTGATAATCGTTACTTAGCACGTACTTCGGTTAATCATTATTCCTGTCACTGATTTACTTTAAAAACAAATGAGTTCGCTTCCAAATTGTGTGCGGTCACTTAAGTTAGGTTTGAAATGAAATTACAGGTCAGTACTCACGGACGCACTCCGGCATTCTAGCGGACCACTCGCCCAGGATGCATTGCACCACATTGTTGCCGATGACGCTGTGGCCATGGTCACAGCTCACGTTGAGTAAGACTTTCTCAGCGTCGTCTCCAGGCTTCGCTGCGGGGTCCCCAACTACTTCGTAAACCCCAAGTTCGGGATATTGTGGGAGGGTGCACTTCGTAGACCTGGGGGTAACACAGCTCACTGTACAGGACCACTCAAAAGACCATCTCAGACGCTAATCTGCATGGTCCTTATATGACCTGACGAAGATAATGTCTGTCATGTATTTTCTAAATTCGACGCAAGGTCAAGATAGGACGGATGACCGCGGTGTAGATGCGCAATGTGCACAGTGACATGCTGATGCTGCATGCGGTCAATATGAATTGGAGCCTACTGAGAGCGAAGGCAGCGCGTGAACGAGCCGCACTGATGTGCTAACTGAAGGAAAGCTGGTGGTCAAGGATCACACCTAGGTATTTTGCTCGCTTCTTCCAGGGACCGGACTAGTGAAGAGGGGCAGTGGTCTGGAACTCAAACTCAAACTCAAAAGTATTTATTTCAATTAAACCATTTACAGGCACTTTTGACATGACATTTTCAAGGAGTCAGTCAGTCAGAAATATGAAACTAGTTGCCTATTCCAAAGCGTAGTAGGTACCTATGGAGAAGAACGGGCAAGAAACTCCATGGACACTCTTTTAAATTAAAATATTGTTACAATGTAATGGTTACATCATTCATGTTGAAATTATACATGTGAGAACAATGTAGAAAGCACGTTAAAAGCGTCCGCAATTATAAAATAAGAACAATTCAAAAATTAAAATAAGCCATGGCAGCTAAGAGATGACCAGTCACAACTTATGGCGCCCGTTCACGAACATGACGCATGGATCAGCACCATTCAGCTCAACCATTTTGCAGGGAGCTAAATGATCCAACACATACGCCACCATCAGCGAGACATTTGAGTGAGCATGACATTCCCAGCCGCCAGGGTACATTCAAGTCAATGAAAGACAAATTACCCGGTAAATGGTAGCTCTATAGTACATAGTACTCACACCTGTGCAATTATATAATACAAAGGAGATTGAGTTTATACAACGCAAAGATGGTCTTACAATCTTCAGCAGCTCCAACAGCATTTTCGAATGTTAATTAAGTAGTTAGTTGTGGTTGTGGAGCAGGACCAGCATCAGTTCTCTCGAGGAGAGAACCTTCTGACTCCTATCGGGGTTGACCTCGATTCTTCATTTGAGGGGTTTAAACTGCCTCTGCTGACTTTTTGTGATTTTGAGCTAGAGACCGAAACGTTATACTGTCTAATACAGATGCATATAGCACAATCAAAATTTACCAACGGAATACAGTTGTTTGTTTATAAGTAAAATTGATCGGTATTTTACAACACATGGAACATAATCTTAGTTATTGAAGTTTGAAAATTGGATAGAAACTGTTATGAAAATGTATCAATGGATAGAGGCGCTTCTGTACCTCAGTGGTCTTGATAGAATCGCTCTTGTAGTTGATTGTAGGGCATTGGGAACATCTTTCTCAACAACATGCTAAGCTATCATTGGTCGAGCCTCGACAGTCGGTTTTGCACCTAAGCAATTATTTCGAGCGACTTTTTATATAGGATAGAGATAGATTTTACTCATTTTTGTTTTGGTCCAATGCAAATAGAAATAACAAAGAATGTTGCTGTTTAAAAACATCGCATGACGAAAATTTACGACAGAGGCGGTTTTGCATTTAGACCCCTCATTTGCGGATATGTGGAGATTGCGAGCGATAGACTGACTGTTGACTGCGATAGACTGACTGTAGACTGACAGTGACCAGGATAGTTAATGGCCGTATCGTCTGCGAATGAAGCTAACTGAGTCTTTCAACTTTTGAGTTTGTTGCTAGTGAATTGAGTGAACCCTGAGGGTTCCGTGCTATCTCCCCTCACATGGACTCCCGCGCTGATGGGGTGAGGGGAGGAAAGTGAACCCTCGATGCGATAGCAGAAAGTGCGATCCACAAAAGCTGAGCACGAGACGATCTGGCACAACGAGTTATAAATATTATTAGCGGCCGTAACAAATATAGATTTACAGAATTATAAACTTTAGAATCAGCAATACAACTCTCTAAGTTCATGTAAGTGTATTGACTGACGATTTCATGAAATTTTCATGCAATACTTAGATCAACATACAACCTGATACTGACCTGCAAATTGCAAAAAACGTAAGAAAATTTGAATTTCGCGGGCCACCCTAGCGCATCAACCTTAAGGCGCTGACAACAGCCAAAAGGTAAAAGTAGGCTTGACTTAAACAAACAATTTTCCAAATCTATAGAGTTTGTGAAAGCGGAAAAAAAAAATGTGTAACTTGAACATATTTCTCAGAACTTCGTTGTTTCCAAAACACGTTTTGAAAAAAAAATCTCGACACTAATTAACGGTAAACTAACCTCTTACCTTGAGTCTTAATCCAAAATATCTGTATTAAATATCAACCTACGTTGGTGTTTTAATTAATAACAAGAACGTCTTATTTGAATGTAGAACTTGGTTGTTTTTAATTTTCGATTATTCAACTCACTTTTGAATAAATCGATAATTGCTTCATATTTTGCAATAAATTCCAAGCATTATGCCATCGCGCTTCTCTTTCTATTCTATGCAATCCGACAGTGACCGCGGTTTATCTGTTGTCAGCGTCTTAAGAATATTTTTCATAACTGCGAGCGTTTTTAAAAACATAAAGAAAAGTAAATTAATAGAAAAAGGTCTTATTTTCTAAATAGACACAACGTTTTAAGTCGTCTATCTTTAATTACAAATTGTTTTTGAAGCATAGTACATTGAGGAGTGTACTACCTAGTGAATTATGTAAATCTCAAGGATACAGCGACGGAGTCCAGTTACGGTTTTCATTCGGCTCGTGCCGATCGGAAAACTTCGGTCTAGAAATAATATAAAATTAACTTTACTTACATAAACTGATTGATAAAATCTTTATGTTGATATATTTCTGTGAACGCGGTGACTGAGAAAACGTTGCATTTTTGTGCGACCCTCGGTGCTGTGGACACGACGCCTCTGAGGTAGTAGCGAGTTGTGCCGCGTTCAGACTCTGGGAAGGATAGTCCGCCCCCACTGTCACCTTTGCAGACTGCCGCCGTACCTGGGATGAGAAGGAAGAAGGCATTTTTTTGAGCGCGAGCTTCTTGGATCATACAAGTGGCCAGTAATCATAAAAATTATAATAAAATACAAGAATTGGTCAATTGAAAATATAAAATTTTCAAACAAACTAAATAATAAAAACATAACCAAAATTGAGACCACTCTGTGTAAAAGATTCATTGATGAAGCTACCTACCAGCTGGCTTACGTTCTATCGGCTACATTTATGATATTTATTCATTTATTCGCCTACATTTATGATCCGTGACCCCGGCAAATGACCTCTTCGCTACAGTACAGGTTGCTCTAGGATGGTAATTTAGAAAATTGTAAATATATCAATAAATAATAACGTTTAATGAAATTCAAATAATAAAAAATAAAATGAATACGCGAGATCGTATATTATGTGTGTTAAATTAATGTCACCACGCTGTATATCAGGAAGAATAATGGCAGGCTCGTGTCAGCCATAACAAGTGGTGCCGCGAGCGAAGTAGATGCAGTAGACTTGAGTCTTCTTTAAATGACTTTCACTACTTTCAGGTAGATGGTGGTGGCGGCGCGGAGGTCGGTCCGCGCAGCGCGAAGGTACCTACGGCGAATGTCGTTCGCAAACCATTCGTCCTCTGAACTAACACTGGAAACGCAGATGAACCCAAAACTTCCTTTTAAGATTAAGTTAAGAATTGGCACAAACAAAGAGCTTTTTTTTTTTTTTTAAATAAATTTTCCTGGTTTTTCATGCCGGCTCTTCTCCATATGCCGTGAACCGTGGAACCGTATACTAGTTTCTGACGTTTCATATTATTAAGTGCCCGGTGAATAGTTAATTTTTGGAATTTGTGTTTAAAAATTTCAACACTTACCGTTGTTATAACCTGCGCATATCTTGTCCCCGGTGATGCTCTCCGTAAAATTCAATGGCGTGATGCGTATGCACTCCTGAATGGGCACAAACGGTAGCTGCACCGTTTTCAAAACCGGGGAAGATGGCCCGTTTTCATCAGTCAAACCCCAGCCCGCGACCTAAAAGTGTTATTTTGGATGCACAGTCATGTCAATTAAGTATTATTAACATACTACCCAAAATAACAATAAAAGATTTTGTTTTTAATATCTACATTCATAAATACAGTTTAAACAAGGAACAATTAATAAAAAAGGAACTCGCGTCCACGCGTGGAGGTCACGCTAATGGCGCCCGGGAGGGGCACACTTCATACGCGCGTTCAACCCGCGTATGACGCGCGCCCTTGGACGGCAGCGCTTGATATAATTCGTTGCATAGAAATTCATACAATTTTATTGAGCGCCCGAAACGCAGCGTATTGAACGCGCGCTTCGGGCGCTTGTTAAAACTAGTCCTTTACACAAATGTTCACCAACAACCATGCACGAGCAGCAGTGTAATATTTCTTTTCTTTCAACTACGTAGTAATGTTATCATTAATCACTACAACACTGATCACAAAGGACGTATTTTTTGCGTAGAACCAAAACAGTTCAGTAAAGTTGTATGAAATCTCATTTTTTGGACTAATGCACTGATTTTAGGGTTTCGTACCCAAAGGGTAAAACTGGACCCTATTACTAAGGCTCGTCTGACAGGCAGACAGACAGACAGATAGACAGAGTGAGTGAGTGAGTGAGTGAGTGAGTAAGTGAGTTGAGTTATTAACCTTTTTGCCGCAAAAGTCGCGGGATAACTTTGTTTTCATTAACTTGAGTAGGTATATTTAATCTCGGTAGGCACATTGCTAGTTTTAAGAAAAGTAGATTATGCACCTTGCTAGAGTGAGTAATTAATGCACTTGTGTTAATTTAGTGCACCGGGCACCAACATAACCCTCGTGCATTAATAACTCACTTTGCGCTCGATGCAAAAATCTACTATTGTCTACGCCCTAGGCTACTTCTATTCTGTGCTTTGATTTCTTACCTTACCGAGGTGCCCCACCTGCAGCTGTCGGTCATTGAACTTGGGATCAAACAAGTCCAAACACACTGGCCTGACGTAGGTTTGATACACGACCGGCGTCTCCAGGATCAAGACCGCTATGTCATGTTGGTAGTTTGAGCGGGCGCCTTGGTAGCGGGGCGGGAGCTCGATGGACTTTAACTGTAGAACTGACATTTATATTGACGGGAAAACGTCTCTCCGCTCAGTGTAGTGGTAACATTTCAGACGGACAAAAACATGTAAGATTTCAACCGCTAATAATTACGAGATTTTATAATAAACTGCTTTATCTAGAGTAATGGTTGAGCATTTTAAAGACATGATAATTATTCAATTTGTTACAGTTGTAATAGCAATCTCGTCATTTGGTTGCAATAGGCTCTTTTTTATTTTTTATTATTTGTCTTTTATATAGATTATTTTCTATTTTGTGAATGTGAGAACGTTATAGGCTTAATTGAACTGTAGATTTATTGAATATCTTGTATTTTGTTAAGTACCTGGTACTTACTTGTTGAATACATTGTCCTCCCATAACTATAAACACTGTAATTCGAAAATATTGTAAAAGCCAATTATTTTTAAAAGAGTAATCGTAGACTTTCTTGCCGGCTCCTCTCCATATGAAACGACCAATTGGAACCGTGCACCTAGCTTCTTACGTTTCATAAGTGCCCAAGTAGATTTATGTGAAATAAAATATTTTGATTTTGATTTTTAAAGATAGGTTATATTTATAACAATTTTGAGGCAGGATATAATTTGCTTATATACTGCGAGTGCACGGGCATGCGCGAAACCCTTTATTTTTTATACACATGTGTCAAAGTTCCAAATTACTATAGCGCTTATACGTGTTTAGCTAGAACAGTGATTCTGATGTTGTTGTAATGAGTTGACAAAGCACTAACAGGTCCTAAAGAAAACAATCGCCAAAATAGTGTAAAAATGAAGTCGACAATAGCAAAATAATTTTAGAATTTCAGCCGTAAATGAAAAACATCCCGACCGACGAAAGCTTGCATCAAAAGGAACGTAGGTAATGAGCCTACGTAGGTGAGTATATGTTCCTTGCTAAAAAGTTGTACAATAGCTACGGCAGTGTCAGAAATCAACGTCAACGTTGCCCAATCGCAATGACAGACCCAAAGACACTACGGCGGGCCGCACCGCACTTTTTTGTATGAAAATTCGCCGCGAAATTTCCCGCTACGGCTGTGATGTGCGCTTAGTTCTAATCTTACCTCAGATTTCTGTGCGTCCTTGTCATTTTCATGGTCCCATTCCCTGAACAGCTTAGCGGTGGCCACTGCGTACTTGGAGGCAGGTGGCTTCTCATTGTTACGTTTATCCCCAAAGCAGTGGGCAGCTAGAAATGTACGATCAATGACTATGTAGGTACCTTAGACAGCGCAACCCACCAGCAACATTATTGTAACGAGAATTTAGCCTAGGATACACTACTAGGGGACAAATGGAGAAACATGTTGCGGAACATGTCCCTCAGTAACTACGTGAAGAGTCCCGAGACAATTGTCACGGAACATTTTGCTGACCACACCAGTCAGTGCTCATAGAAATGTCGCCCGAGGAGGTTGGGGCTATTAGTGCTGCGTACATACAGGCGCGGTCGCAGCCCAAGATTTGGGGGGGGGGATTTTGGGGGGGTCATGACCCCCAGGCCTCTCCCCCTCGGGCCGCGCCTGCGTACATAGTAATTTTATCGAGTGTGTTGAAACGTAAGAGAAAGAGAAGGTGGTGAAGATCTCTGTGGTGTTTACAGTGACGCTATCAGCGGGGCAATTCCCTTATTTTAAAGAACATTCACATTCGCATCTCATTCGCAATCTGTCAAAAAACCGATCAATTTACCTACTTTTTTGACATGTTTGACAGATTGCGACTTATGAATGGGAACGTTTTTATGAAAGAACTGTAGTTTTGATTAGGTGTGTTCATCACAGGGTTTTAGAAAGAGAGAAGGATTCCGGGTATGAGTGACAGAGATGACGCTCTACAAAGTGAAGTGAACTCCTACCACCCCTGGGTCCCCCAATCGACCGATTTCATTTCTACAGTTAAAAAACAATCATTGCGTTTAATTTCATTGATGAGCTGACGAATTTTTCAAACATTTATGAAGCAATGAATAAGTTCCTTCAAAATCTCTCAGATTGTGATTTAAAGTGTGTTACGCAATTAGGTACGTACCAGGAGCACATAACCTGAACTACTAGACCTAACCAACTCACCGGAAATAACAATCCTGTTAGAAACAAGGGATCCTCCGCAGATCTGCTTGTAGTAGTTCTTTTTAATATGTTTCTCGTAGATAGCGACGTGCCACGGCAGTTCACCTCGGGTCGCTTCTGTACCGCCTCGGATCAGGCCCTCGGCGTACGGAGTTACGCGCCCACACTCTGAAGAGAAGCAACTAGCTTTCAGAACTAATTCTATGATTTAAGAATCATAATAAAAAGTAGTTGTAGCCATACCTGGTTGGCATTTAATAATACGGTTCCATTTTCCATCGCTTCGACATGTCATAGAAAGGAGATCTGTCGACCCGTAAACAGGTGCGTTACATTCGGGCTTGACGACTGTCCCCGAAGGCTCGGACTGGTTGCAGAGGCGATAACCTTCGGTCCCGGGGATCTGGCAGTGGTAGTGGACCGAGACATCCCGATCTAGCTTGCAGAATGCTAGGGAAGAGACACTTGAGAATTTAAAAAAGAACTGTTATAAGGAATGTATTGGCAAAACTCACATTTCATATATTTTGATATTTTCGCGCTATCACAAAAACTGACTTCTCTGTTTCTCGCTAATCGCCCTAAACACCGAAGTATCCGTCACTTCTCGCCCCTGCTCTTCTCAGATTGGTGTTTAACAACAAATTTGGAGCTACTAATGGGTGACATCACCATAAGCGTTGTTGCTCGATTTTTCTCTTTTGTTCAACACACGACCTTATCTCCGATATCATTAAGTGGACAATAGTGTGGGTTATACATTCTTACTAGGTACTATTATTTATAAATGCTGTAAGAATTGTAGTCCAAATAAATAAAATAAAAATAAAACACTCACGAACACAATTTTGTATGGGTATACGCCAGGTCCCGTTCAAACAGTATGGCACGACATCACCAACCACTCCGTATCCCTGTTCACAAGTGATATTCAACTGCGCGTACTCGAAGCTCTGGCCAGGGAGGGCGGACGGGTGGTTAGTCTCCACATAGGTCCCGTGCGCAGGGTATGGTGGTAGCACACACCTCCCAGTTACAGTTGGCCTGGTGAGGAAGAAAAATGGTCCTGCTATTGTTGACATATACTAAAGACGCCAATCTATTGCCGCGTACCAACTACGTTATCAATCATTTTTCAGATTAGCTAAAGTAGGTACAATCATCTTTTATGGGGTACTGCGTTAAATGCTATAACAAAATACCTTGTGATATATTGCATCTGCCTATTGGGTACCCTAACTGGGTAATACGAGAACCCCTTGGTAAGACTGGCGGTCAAACTATCAGGCTTCTAACGAAACGTAATGACTGTCACGAATGACAGCCGGGACCAACGGCTACGGGCTTTCCGAGAGGAGTCTCGGTATGATGGTCACCCATCCATTGACCAACCCCGGCAAGCGTAGTTTAACTTGATGGATCGACCCGTGCGGCTGGTATTACTTAGCCACGAGCTCCTCTAAGTAAGGTCGATAAAAATGGCTTTTATTAAATCTACAAGGTTCTAGTCTAACTAGATGCAGCTGAATACCAGGATTTTACATGGAGTGACTGCCTATCTGACCTCCACAACCCGCAGTTACTGGGTAACACGATACCCCATGGTGAGACTGTGTGTGGCATAAGGTTAGACTTGCATCAATTCGACATGCGCGCGCGTCACTTGTTTCCGTCTATCGCGCCGCAAGTCGCGTCGCGGTGACTCGTGGCATGCTTTAAACCACTTCTTTCGTTTGTTTTGTCCGCGGTCACCCACCGTCGTTAAGTGCGTGTCGATTGAGCGTGTAGCTCGTGGCAACGGGGTAAGATTATACAATCAGTTCGAAAGGTACTTAGGTAATAGGTAATACGGGCTGGTATCCGCAACTCCACGACAAAGCGCGTATTTTGCGTACGGGTGGGAAATCGCTTATTCGATCCACCCCAGCTCCTCCAAGAAAGCCAGCAACGCCTTGGTGTTGCTGACAATCTCACGTAGGGTACCTGGGTTACCGAAGTACTTTGCCCTGTATGTGGCAACCACCGGGCAGTGTAGTAGCACATGAGCTGCTGTCTCGTCGTCCTCCATGCAGGCCCTGCACAGTGGACTGTCTGTGACTCCTATGACAAAGAGGTGTTTATTAAAAGACCCATGGCCAGTTATAGCTGCTGTAACAGTTCGCAAATGTTGTTTCGTTAGTCGGAGCACCTGTTTCGTGAGGCGGCAATCGATGGCAGGGAGTGCCTCCTTAGCCTGCCTGCAGTCACCTTGGTCCAACCATAGTTTGTAGTGTTGGTCCCTAGTACGTTTCCTTACCAGAGAGCGTAGTAGGTACCTGAAGGGGAGTGGCGCAATGGGTTCAGGCCCCGCTAGTGCCATGCTCGACCCCCTTCGGGCAAGTTCGTCGGCTGCATCATTGCCCAGCGAGCCGCTGTGTCCTTTGATCCATTGAATGTTTATATTATTGAGGCTCCACCTGGTTAAGGCGCTGGTGACACTCGGATATCAGCCCAGAGTCAACAGTGTGGCTATTTAGCGCTTGCAGAACAGCCAAACTGTCTGAGAGTATTCGTATAGAGCAATCCTTAACTTCCCTGGCCATGATTGGAAAGGTACTTACGAGTTGGTACTTGAATAGCAGGACGCTTCGTCGGAGCCATCAGGACATTCCCAGTAGGTATCACACACTGCACCAGCTCTGATGCATGTGCCATCTAGACATGTGAATTCGCTTGCTCTGGAATTGGATAGAATAGAATATAAGGTACCTTTTCTCAACTATGTTGGGGTCGGCGTCCAGTCTAACCGGATGCCGCTGAAGTAGTGAGTGCCTATCTGACCTCCACAACCCAGTAACATGTAATAGTACATGGACTGCCTATCTGACCTCGACAATCCAGTAACTGGGTAATTCAAGACCCCTTGGTCATACTGGTTGTCAAACTATCCGGCTTCTGACGACCCGTAATGACTGTCAAAGATCCACGAATGACAGCCGGGACCAACGTCTACGGGCTTTCCGAGAGGAGTCTCGGTATGTAAAGATGGTCACCCATTCACAAACCCAACCCAGAATAATATCATAACCTGATAGATCGACCCGTGCAGCTGTTATTACTAAGCTCCTCTAGAATATGAGTTACATTTAGTTGAAGAGAGTGATAGCGCCCTTTATTCTCTCGTGGTATAAAAATATAAGCCATTCAGCAAGAAGGCCTAGAATGTGATGAGCGTTCAAAGTAACGCCAATAGTGAAGACTATTTCAATGTAATGGCAACAGTGAATAGCATCCTAAACTCACCACCAGCAGAAAAAGGTAAAGTAGTAAAACAGTCTGGTATCCGATACTCCACATCCAAGCGCGTATGCGTCGTAGGACGCGTGGGAAAATAGATCATTCGATCCACCTCAGCTCCTCAAGCCAGGCCAGTCAAAAAAAATCACTGCGTTAAAAAATCACCCGTGTTTACCTGGCTAAGTATGACACATCACCATCTGCCTTTTCCCAACTACGTTATCTGACCGTGACATGACATGTATACATCTTTCACTCCAGACACTATTAGAGACTCCTACCTCATCAACACGATACAGGGGGTCGTATCCGTCGTCTGACAACCAGTTTTAGAGTAGTAAGACTGTTTGTCAGACGACAGAAGCCTGAAGTCGTAAGTATGAGTGTTCACCGGTAATTAACATAATATTTTACCTGCAAGTCGAAATCGAAGCAAGATTCCTGACGGCTGCACTCACAGCTGGAGAAATGGCTGAAATATTCAGAATTAAATTTCATAATGTAGTAATATTGTCACACTATTATTGGGTACGATGAATCATCTTTATTTATTTTTATCTGTTTATTTGTGAAACATAGGTGTTTACATATATAGGGGGTGCGCTATATTTTGTCATAATTAAGACATTTAAGTGACATTAAATTATGGTTTTAAGAAGAAATAATATTTTAAATTAATTAAATACATGAACAGAAAAGAAAAACATCACACACAAACAAAACAAAAAAAAAACAAAATCGGTTCAGCGGTTTGGCAGCTACGATGGAACAGACAGACACACAGATACACACGTTAAACTTATAACACCCCTCTTTTTCAGTCGGGGATTAAAAATAAAATCAATAAATAGTCATAGTACCTACTTAATATCAAAATGCATTTTTATAATACTTGGTCGTTCAAATATTCATCTACAGTATGATAACATTCGTCAATTAATAATTTAGTCAGAGCTTTTTTGAAAGTTATAATATAATGTCATGTTTTTGATGTCATCAGGATATGCATTTCCAGACTGACCTCATATTGTATACTAGCACTAAACCAAACCAAAGTATGAAACGATGCGGTAGATACATGAGTGAAGCTAAACGAACTTAGCTTTGATCTCAATGAATTATCCCACGGGAACGTACCAGTGTGGGATGAAAAAATCTTATGAAGTAACTCGGGTTATGGCCATGCTACCTGCGCGCCATATTTAATCGAAATCTGATCAGCCGGACAGCCAGAGAGAACTTTCGCATTTACAATATTAGATATTAAGTAGATAAGTGAGTATAGTAAGTATGGAACTAACCATACTTACTATACTATACATACCATACCAAACTTGGTATGGTATGTGGTACATGAATATTAAGATGCCTTCCGCAGAATGATAAATACTAGTTGTTAATTTTAAGTAAGTATTTGTAAACAGACCTAAGTTGATTACATTAACCGCCTGTAATGTTCCTACTGCTGGGACTCGATAGTTCTCTCTCTGTGAGAGGGCGTGGGCTGTCATCCACGACGCGGGCTCAGTGCGGGTTGGTCGACGTCACGTATGGCGTTTTCCTCATTAAGTTTTCCTACACCTTGTATTGTGTTAATTTGTGCAATATTACTTCTTATTTACTGATTTGAGCAGTGGTAATACCTTAGCAGAAAATAGCATGACCACCATGTTCATGCTATTATGCTATTTGCTATGGTTTACGTTTTTTATTTTGCTATTTTTATATGCTATCGGTCGTATTAAAAATGTAGTTTCATTGCGGTAATGGAAGTGCTCAGTTGAGGTTCGTACAGATGCTGTTGGAATAAGTGCTCTGAGTGGAATACCTACCTCTGAAACTGACAGCATTTTCGGGTTTCGGATTTGTAATCAGCTTTCAGATGACTCTTTTGAGGGCACGGAATGGCTTATTCCGTATATCTACCCCAAAAAAACCATCCACTAACAACAGGTACTCGGAAACGTATATGTCCTAGAATCCATCCTAGGATTAGTTGGATAAACGGAAGCGCACGGAAGCGAATCGAACTCTTGTGGACGCAGGTTCAAGCTTAAGTCTGAGAATGTCTTAGGCAGATATATTTTTTTGTGAAAAGTTTTTATTTTTCAGTTTTTAGGTATGGTACCTACCTCACACAAATTCAAATACCATTACTTGCTATGTAAATAACAGTGACGGAGTCAAATTATATATCCTCTACATACACAAAGTGGGAAAAAATACGTAATATTGAAGCTAACTCAAAAAATACGCAAGCAAAGTTAATAAAATTATATGGGACCACCTCTGAAGCATGACCTACCACACAAAAAAGGCGGTTAAAAATTGGTTTCGGCACAGAGGTTTTCCTTCACCTTTCCTACAGTTTTGTAGATGTGGTAATAAAATACACAGATAGCACAATTTTTTTTTTTTTTTTTTTTTGGGTGGGAAGTCATCATATGACTTCTCCCGCTCTGGGCGGAACGGAAGGGCGTGTCAGACTCTTACTGACTAAAACCCACCCGTGTTCCTTCAGTTGCCTGTTGCCAGGGTCCCGGTATCCCTTTCGGACTATTCCGCAACCCTGGCAGGACAGATAGCACACCTGCGTCTGATATCAACACAACTAACACACAATATTTATAAGTAAGTATCCATAAAAGCATCATATACAGCGTGCCGCATTAATGGTGACATTAATTTAACACACGTATACGATTTCGCGTATTAATTTTATGAAAATATTTGAATTTCATTAAACGCTATTATTTATTGATTTATTTACAATTTTCTAAATTACCATCTTGGAGCAACCTGTACATTAAGAACCGTAGCGAAGAGGTCATTGCCGGGGTCACGGATAATTATGTTGGCGAATAGAAGGAATGCCGCGCAATTTCTTAGAAATTATGCCGTCAAAGAATCGGACCGATAGAACGTAAGCCAGCTGGTAGGTATAGCTTCATGAATGAATCTTTTACACAGAGTGATCAAAATTTTGGTTATGTTTCTATTATTTAGTTTGTTAGAAAAATTTAAATTTTTCAATTGACCAATTATTTTATTTTATTATAATTTTTATGATAACTGGCCACTAGCCCTACCCGTGTGTTAAATTAATGTCGCCATTGTAGCGGCACGTTGTATACAAGGAAAATAAATCAAAACCAACCACACGTCATCTGAGAATCTGTTCAATACCACAGTCTCATCAAAACCGGTTCAGCCGTTTCGGAGATCGTGACAAAATTAAATAGTTGATATAACCCGTGCGCATTAACATGGCGCCTGGCTCAATGACGTACCTCCCCCCGCTCCCACGCACGGCGACAGCGGGGCGCGGGGGGAGTATCGACTTCCGAGCCTGGTGCCATGTTAATGCGCACGAGTTGTAGCTAGGCTTAGGCTAGGTTAGGCTAGACCCCATGAGCCCATGACAAACTTTAGGTTAGGTTTACATGACGTATAATTTGACATTGGTGCCGATTCTGTTGTTCACAAACTAAACTAAATTTAAGTTCAGTGCATCTTTTTCTTTCTATTTCATTATGAAAAGGACAGAAGATAAATTTTAGTTTAGTGCTGTCAAATTAATCAGCGCCTTACGTTATTTGACGTAATTTTAGTAGGCAAGTCTCGCGTCTAAACTTATTAGGAGTAGTGACAGTTTAACAGGACTAAACTAAAATTTATCTTTTGTCCTTTTCTTAATGAAATAGAAAGAAAAAGATGCACTGAACTTAAATTTAGTTTAGTTAGTGAACAACAGAATCGGCACCATTGTCAAGCAGATGCTATGTAAAATATTGATTGTTAAGAAACTTCTGCATGATCATATTATGACATAAGTAGAGCATCGTACACAGTCTAAAAAAACTTACCAATGAACATAAAAACGAATGCATATAAAAACATGTTTTTATAATCACATCACTTCCAAAATAAATCGCCAACAGCTTGAAGACTTGTTTGTTTGAGATCACGTCATTTCTTGGTAAAGGTTAGATCACTACTAAACTGCATCGTTGTTGATATTATTAACCTGTTTACGCTTGTTTTTAAGTGAAGGAAAGTGATTTTATAATAATGTGAATGAGAAGGAAGTGAATTTAAAATAATGTGAATAATTTCTGCGATACTTCTTTTTAATTAATTAAAGCAACTTCCCAGAGTAGGTGGTATGATATCGTATTGAACTCATTATATCTTAAGACTAAAATTCAACTAAATTAAACTAAAATAAAACAAACTTAACATTGTAGTTGAAAAACTTGTTCTCTCATACATTCTGCATCGGAGAACATGTTTTTACAACTGCAAATTTAAGTTGGTCGATTATTACTCGGTAACTTGTGGAGCCTACGTAGCGGTGATAGTTTTCCTTTTAATTTCGTTATATATACTAGGTACTGCCGTGAATTTTTTCACATATCCAAACCCAACCATTTAGCTGGCAGGGAGGGGGGACACTTGACTCTAACAAAAATTAGCACTTTAAAGCTTAATATTCCGCAAACGGATAACTGAATCCAAAAATGGTTTCAACAAACTCACATTATTTTTAAACGACCTTTCCAAAGAAACCCCACAACATGGGATGGACGAGAAAAAATAACCATCCCCACGTTACGTGTAGGGGAGGTAACCTTTTTTTACCACTTTGTCGGCGTTGTTTATATGTACATCCATATACCAAATTACAGCTTTCAAGTACCAACGGTCTCTGAGCTAAGCCGCGGACAGATAAATGGACGGACATGGCGAAACTATAAGGGTTCCTGTTGACTACGGAACCCTAAAAAACAAACAAAGTTCAACTAGACTAAACATACCCGATTAAATCTGTTACTTGGTGACTGATTCCGACTAATTAGCAGAAAACAGCTGGGGAGATCCTCTCCAGATCGGCCAACTATAAACCCTTATAACCTTTGAACCAGTGACCGACAAATTCTGATATTTGGCGACAAACGACTAACTAGCGACAATTTTTTTGTGTTATCAAAATTAAATTTATTTATTTATTTATTTAAATGCCTTAAAACTACCTTTACAGGTCTTAGCCTAATGCGATAGCCAAGGAATATATATAAAATTTAAATTACGGTCATTGTTTATAACATAATATAAATAAGAGTACTTTTGCGAATTCACCCCAGTGACATGTAAATATATCAATTTCGACCTGAATATAATTGATGGTGCGAATTGCTCGAGTCAGAGGGGTTTTGGCCAGCAAGTTGGTCCTGGCTGATGGTACGACTAGCAGTGGCGGGGGCCGTCGCCTCCACACATAGCGGTCGGGTACGTACAATTGCAACCGCTGCAGCACTCTCGGATTGTGCTCAATGCCTCGGAGCAGTTTCACTATATACGACACCAGCGCAAATTCCCGCCGCACCCCTAGTTGATTGTACCGCACCATACCCATAAATCCCTGATCGTGGCCATGCGTGTCAGTCACACTGCACCGAACCACCAATGGCCTACGTTCCCGATCCAGATCTGCATCCCCAGATAACTCCTCCGTGACCAGATGTCTTAGGTACTTATTCTGAGTAACACGCAAATGGTCAATCAATCAATCAATCGATCTATTCGTGAACATAGGTATCACTATAAATGTCTTATGTATATGGTATGGACCCAGTAATAAATAGGGGCATTTTTCATAATGCCCGCGCATTATGAATGACAAGCTACTCAGGCCGAAATAATTAATTATAATTTGAACTTCCTTATTTATCACATTGCCTCGTCACTATAAATATTACCGTGTGGTCTTTGGGAAATCTAATAATACACAGGTATTTAATTATGGTAAAGTCATCATAGGTCAGCAGAGTGTCTATGAATGGAACGATTTTATTTGATTTTAAATATTGATTCTACGTTTGAAATAAAAACAATAGAAATCAAACCCGGTTTTAATTGTGCTGCCCCATAGGTGTCTATACTCTAAAGGTTTAGTTAGTTAAAAAAGGTAAACAAATCGTAAAATGGGTTTTTTATAGTTGACATTTTCTTGTTTAAAAATACAATTATAACAAAATTAAATTTAAAATACAATAGACGTTGATATATTTAGTAACCTATTCCGCTTAACTATTCTTCAAGAGTCCGAAAATCCCTGTAAGAAATTGACACGTGTTTCACCTCTCAACGAGGCATCCTCAGGATGACGATTGACCAATTGCAAACCAGAACGCGACGTGTTACCACACCGAGCGCTGGACGTAAACGTAACACGTCGTGTCGATTTCTTACAGGGTTTTTCGGACTCTTGAAGAATAGTGAAGCGGAATAGGTTACTAAGTATATCAACGTCTATTGTATTTTATAATGGATTCCCGCAAGGTCACGCCTGAATCAATTAACTATCTTAAAATTAAATTTATTTTCGTTTACTTGATATTTTCCTATAGTTCCTCTTTTATTATAGTATGCTAAACTTTATCATTTATTCTTAAACTAATCTTCGTAGATGTAAATGCTTGAGCTCAATTTTGTAATCCGTCTATTATAAAGAGCCCAAAAAGACAGGTTCCCCAAACCTTTTAGAAAATACAACGCTTAGATAACGTTGCTAAATTGAAGAGTACAACTGTGACGTAGTTTAGCAACTGAAGTGGCAGGTAATTACGTTCGTAGGCTTAGCATGTATGAGTCACGTGGTTTTTTTTGTTTACCCTTTTTTAACTACCTAAACCTATGGAGTATAGCTTAAAAAATGCCCGGTCGATTTGATATTTCAATAGTTTTTATCATACTGTTGTATGTTTGTCACCAAATCGTCACTAAATCTTTATTCAGCAACAGTTTCTCTAAGGTCCTCAGTTATGGAGATTCAGGTTGGCCGAACGTACTGATATCAGGTGGTTCGGCCATAAATACTGCTTCCAACTTTCGAACTGTTCTGTCACAAATTCTTTGGCTGGCATCTTTATGCGCCACATAATCGTCACTAAAAACTGGAGTAGCTTCCAGCTCCCTATCTCCTGCCAGGGTTGTGGGAATGTCTGAAAGGGATACCGGGACCCTGGCAACAGACAACTGAAGGAACACGGGTGGGTTTTAATCAGTAAAAGTCTGACACGCCTTTCCGCTCCACCCAGAGCGGGAGAAGTCATTTGAAGATTTTCCAAACACTAAAAAAAAAAAAACTCCCTAGCTCGACTTGCCGAACGTTCTGATATGCATCTCATATTGGGCATTCTTCAAACTGCCCGGGCATTTTTTATAATGCCCTAATAATCACTTGGTCCATAACATATTATACATACCTCTGTTATAATTATAAACTATATGAAAAGTTGGTTCCAGCCGGTGTTCCATCAATACCTACCTAGTAGTTAAAACAGCCGATTCCACTGGTAGAAATTTAAAAGTGGGCATTTTCTTGCAGTTTTAATAGCCCCATTCTGGTCATAACGCCGAAGATCCTCATCAGATCTTCACCAAATTTTATAATTCCTATCCTGATAGTGAAGATATAAATAGCTGATAGATTGATGGAGCCTTTTGGCAAATATAACCATCATTGATTTAGGAAACTACCCAAAAGTGGTCATAATTTAGCATTTATCTCTAAATCAACTAATCGAATAGATTTACAGAAATAAATATCATTTTATAATTTAATAGAAAAAGTTTATTTGTATATAATGTATGTACGTAGAGAGATACCTACAGATGAGGTTACTAGATAAAATTTAGTTCTAGTTTATCAAAAGTTACAAGTCTACACATTCACAAGTTACCTGGAATGTAAATTTTTCGTTAAATCATCTCCATAATCATAATCAGCCTTAATGTGTACTGCTGACACGGGCATCAGGTCATCTCTCTCTTTTGACCACATAAAATCGAATTTAAAAATTAATTGCGTTACTAAGCACGACACTTGTAAACTTATAAGACGGAATAGAGAGTCGCCGGACACTCTCAGGATTTGCTATGAATTTCTACAAGTTGTAACTTACAAATATTTTTTTGGTAAACAAAATCACGAATAAAAGTGTAAAAATATAAGTAGGTACTTGTGAACTAAATAATGACACTTGTAACATGTTAGATAAGTACACGTGTAGTTTTTTTTATAATAATGAATTTTACAGGTAAAATGCTTGTCATACAAGGCTTGTAAGTTTAATTAACAGGGCACTGGTAGTCGAGGAAATTAAAAGTGTTAAACTAATTCATCAATTTTCCAATTTATAAAACTGTCAAAGAATGGCAGTTGTTTTTTGAATATACACAATTTAAGTGGGTACTCAACAATTAATTTCCCAACTTTACATTGGCTATTTGCATGCAAAAATTAGTACTTATAATTAAAACAACCGACTGCCTTTGGGGCGAAAACTTTCTGGAATTACAATCAGAAAAACTGGGGCGTAATTAATATACAAGGTCACATTAATAAATAACTGGGGAAACTTCATATTCGCAGTTCGGACGAAGTGTTTTTGGGTTTTTCCGTTGGGAATTTCTCAGCAGCAACCCGGAGTCAGGAAATTGGTGGTGTGAACTCCCCACACAATAAACGGGCGCTGGGCGAGGAAGAACTAAATTCCGACCCGTAGGTGCGTCGAGTCGTCTCCGATACTGGTCCTCTTCTGCTGAGCCTCCCTTAGATAACTGGGGGTCTCCCCTGGCAGGGACAGACCGCCGAGATGACGTGATGATTGTGATGCTACTACAAGCGTCGCGGCGCACCTACGGTAATACACTTAGCAACTAGTCCCACAAAAGAGTAAAACTGCGCCCACTACCATCGCCGCAGAGGCAATAACAAGGAGGGGCCCGTATTGACTGGCCACTATATAGCCTCCGCTGGTTAGAGGCGAAGCCCCGATCTCGTTCGGTACGCGCCCTGACGGGGTCGCGATTATCCGAGACCATCCCATCACGCGAGGTGATAACGATGTCGCAAGCTGCTCTCTAATAAAATCCTCATGTTTACTAACATCTGTTAATATTAAGAAGTCTGTTGGTTCACATAATACAACCGACCTAGATATTAAAGACTGAACGCCTCGTAAATAGTAACGGACAATGCCTTGTTGATCTTCGGGGAAGGCGAGACCTGCACCGCCGATGCGCGTGCACATAAACGTACCTGTGGGCATGGAAATTGTAGGATAAGTCATTAAATTATCTGGAGAAACTCACTTGACCTATCTCACAGAACAGTAACAGAGGCCTCTTTGGTCCCAGTGTACTCCCTCTGTGCCCTCTTGCTAGCTCAAGTGAGGGAACCTCACCGGAAAACGTTGGGTAGTGTAGGATGGTAAGAACAATGAAAACTGACAGAAGATAACTGTTTAATAATTGAGCTTATTACACGTTAGTAGAAAAACTTGTTTAATAATTAGCATATTATAAGTTATTAGAAAACTGTTTAATGATTTAGCACTTTACATGATTATAAAATTATGTCTATGTTGCAGACAACCAGCCTCAGCTCCAAAGATGTAGTGTCGACAAGACTCCGCATCTTTGGACTTTCATTTTCATGAGAGTGCATGAGAGTATGTGGCGTTCTGAATTTGAATTGAAAATTAGAATGATGAAGTGGCCTGACATAAAAAGATTGCCAGCGATAAGTGATCGGATGAGTAAGGAAGGAATGACCTCGTCGAAATATCAAGCTCCCCCGGCGCAAAAAAAATCGTACAAGATTTTATCTGTTCGGTGACCTCTCTAGCCCTATAATGCACGTGCCATGCTTTACATCATCCCGCAGGCTTTTTTAGGGTTCCGTAGTTAACAAGGAACCCTTATAGTTTCGCCATATCCGTCTGTCTGTCCGCGGCTTAGCTCAGGGGGCCGAAACCAGCCACATTAGCAATTCCTCTAAAAGCATTTCATTTCCTGAATCCTAGCTGTCAGTAGCAATTTCTCTAATTTGACATAAAAGCAACTCATAATTTGTGGACTATTTTACGAATCTCCATAGAAAACTGTCAAACAGATGAATTATTTCGTAATATGAATTACACGCAGATCATATTATGAATTGTCAGTTTGTGACATTTTACGACGATTCATAATATTTTCATATTATGATTCTGCTAAAGTGACCGTTTTCAGCCCGCAGATACTGTTAGTAAGTACTAGTTTTTTTTTGTTGGTTTTTCCCCTACTTATAAAGTGGTTTTTTTTTTTTCTCGTCTATCCCATAGTGTGGGATGTCGTTGGAAAGGTCGTTCAAAAATATTGTGAGTTTGCGAAAACCATTCGCAGGATAAGACTTATACTCGGTATAAAAGTTTAGTAATATTCGCCCTTAGTGATGAATAATTAGGATACAAAAAATATTTTCTCACCATTTTTCTTGGCAGCGCAGATCGTGTCAGCCATTTGCTGAGTGCGCCAAAATTGAGAAATTGCAAGCTCCAAGCACTTCTCAATAGGTATGTAGTCGATATTCTGAATTTGCAGCAGCGACAGTTCTGTGGTCACCTCGTCACTGTTGTAAGGAAACACTTGCACCTGGCGATCAGAAACGTTATTTTTATATAATTTTGAAAATAATACGATATCAAGATGAAGAAAGAAGTAGGTTACCAATCACCGACTGTATTTATTGGATCATCGGCCAAACATTTGACAGGACCTGACAAATATTTTGATTACAGTACCTATGTCCCGAACTACATTATGGCATGTCGGGACTTATCGCCCACTTATCCGCTCTCCGTAAGATAGTTTTAGTGAGGACGTTTCTCTACATTGTACTCACATGTATAATTTCAAGATAAATAATGTAACTGATTGTAACAATATTCTGATTTAAAAGAGTATCCGTGGAGTTTCCTGCCCGTTCTTCTCCATAGGAACCTACTACGCTTTGGAATGGGCAACTAGCTTCATCTTTCTGACTGACCGACCCCTTGACAATTCAAAAGTGCCTATAATTGGTTTAATTGAAATAAATGCTTTGAGTTTGAGTTTGGTAAGACTCCCAAATTCCCGCTTTTATCCTCGAAGGACTTGCGCCATTTGATGGTTTCAACCCGAAAAAAATAAAGACCTAAAACTGTGAAATGGTTCCTACCGTGCCCAAGGTGGGATTCTGCAACTGCTTCTCATCGAAGCTGTCGTCAAAGTCCAGGCAGACCGGATGCAACTCCCTGGAGTATGTGAAAGCTTGACTCAATATAACCAGAGCTATGTCATCCTGATAGGAAGTCTTCGAGTCTTGATAGCGGTCGGTTACCTTCACGGCTTTCACCTGCGGGAAATTAACTCTTTAAATCCTAAAATGCGTTGTAATGTAGTTACTTCGAGCACGAAGACACCTCGGCGGCCACTTCTAGAGACAGTATTGGTAAAACTTTCCATGCAAGCCAAGCGTGCCAGTGAGCGTCACAATTTACTCTTAAAAGATAATGCCATCCACGAAGACGCGCTCGCTCCGCTCCGTACTTAAGTATGTATAGGTTACAATACAGTAATCGCGGAGTGGGGCGCGTCTTCGTGGATGGCACTATTTGTAGAAACTGACGACCCGTGACAATTCTGACAATGCCAGTGACAGCCGAATTTGCCGTGTGTCGTCTAGCTCTAGTCGACTAAGTGCTCTGTAGGTATAACCCGTTCCATTAAAGACACTTAACAAGTGCGAGTCGGACTCGCGCACGAAGGGTTCCGTATCTATAAAAACGGCAAAAAAATCACGTTTTTTGTATGGAAGCCCCCTTTAATATTTATTTTATTTTGTTTTTTAGTATTTGTTGTTATAGCGCCAACAGAAATACATCATCTGTGAATATTTCAACTGTCTAACTATCACGGTTACAGACAGACAGACAGCGGAGTCTTAGTAATAGGGGCCCGTTTTACCCTTTGGGCCCTAAAAAAAGAAAGTAAACTGAATTGTCAGCTTACACCTAGAACTGTATAGCTTGATATGGTCGTCTGGCGTGCCATAGGAGGTACTTACAGGAAACGTTTCTTCGTCACTAATCGCGCCCAAATAATTTTTAGTGATCTCAAAGGCTCCTGAAGGATTGAGCTTATTTTCATCAGCGTTCCAGAAGCAATGGGCAGCTGAAATGATAAACTTTAATACGATCGGGACTTTATGAAACAAGCGTCTTAATCAGCCTATAACGTTCCCACTGCTGGGCCACAGGCCACAGGCCTCCTCTCTATGAAAGGGAGCAAGCAATAATCCACCACGCGGGCCCAGTGCCGGTTGGTGGATGTCACTTGTCTTCGAATTTTTGGTTCTAGGACATGTCGGTTTCCTCACTATGTTTTCCTTCACCGTTTTGAGAGCAGTGGTGATGATATAAATTACACAAAGTTAAATGCCTATGCCTGGGCTTGAACACACGACCTACAACTCAATAAGTCAAGGCTGTTATCACTGGGCCATCATTGCACTATAAGAATAACAAAAAGACTATAGGGATATGTTAACATCATCACCATCATTATCTTCATTTCAGACAAATGACATCCTCGGCTGGACATAGGACTCCCCCAAGGGTCGCCACATCGACCGGTCCTGCGCTTCTCGCAACCAACGGATTCATGTGACCTTCACATGCATCGGTCCACCTCGTACGATGCCTTTCAACGCTTTCCGCTACGCAGTCGCCACTCCAGAACATTTCGGCTGCATCGGCCACGCAAGACATTAACATAATTAATGTAATAACTGTACCTGATATTACAATGTTAGGGCTTACAATAGTCCCTGAACAAATCCTTTGGTTCTTGTCACTATTTATTACTTTTTTGTATATGTGTACGTTCCACGGCAAAGTGGTGGCATTATCTGAAAGTCGGCCACATTCTGTGGAGAAATTAGAAGCTATTTATACAAGATTATCATGTGCCTAGCGTTATCCTAACTATTTTTGGGTCGGCTCCTAGTTTAACCGGATACAGCGGAATTCATTACATGCAGTGACTACCTGACCTCCACAACCCAGTAACTGGTACACGAAATATCTAAAAACAACGTCAAAGGTATGGGAAAACAAAGCTATTTTACTGGGAACCTTTTTAAAGTTACATTGATATGGTGACATGTCAAAACATGAAGATTTCTTTATTATATCTATTTTATTTTATTTATTCGGGAAAACAAACTATTACACATTAAGAATTACAAAAAGGTTAAGAATTTAGAGCTAAGAAAGCAGATGTCCATATGATTGACTAATATAATAAATAACAAAGGGCCCAGTATCGAGCCTTGAGCCACCCCTGGTGAGTTATGGATTTGGAATGGAAACCATTATCTACCATATTTACGTTCTATTTGTAACATAGGAATTCAACCAACGAAACAAGTCTCCACGAATGCCGTTAAATAATAATTGGCCTAAAAGTAATTTATGATCGACCTTGTCAAAGGCTTTACGGAAATCAGTATAAATAGAGTCCAGCTGTACAAGTGTCTAGATTATTGAATAAATAATAAATCAAAATAGTAGGTTTAGATCTTTTCTAAGTTAAATATTAATTCTAATGTTGATGATTTCTCTAAATCTTGGTAAAAACCTCATAAACCGTTGTGCAGTTTAGAAGATCTAAGCAGTCACACAGACAGACACGATCTCGACAGGCGACTTTGTTTTAATGTATAGAGTATGTACCTGGGCTACATTGAGCCACATAGTCCCAGGTCCCGTCGACGCATCGCATTCGAGGCATGGCCGCTGGGCTATAGTAGCCAGGGCGACACTCGGGCTTGACGGAGGTCCCCCGAGGCTCGTACTCGCCGCAGGGCCCAAACCCTTCAGCACCTGGTCTATTACATGAGTACGTCACGCTTGTATGTTCCTGAACGTAGCAGACGGCTGAAAAATAGAATAATTAAGTAAATAATAAATAATTATTAATGTCTACTAAATGTGTTTAGTTCCGTTAATGTACGCCGATGAAATGATATGATGTTTGCGTGGCTAACATGGCCAGAGATCGCATAAAAGACAGACAAAAGGAAGTTGAAGACAGACGGGTGACAGAAGGATGTTTGGAAGGACAAAAGGGGAGACCTTTCACCAAGCAGTGGGACACAATGTAAGTTTACCAGCAAAAAACAGAAAGAGTATACGTGATTCAGCATCACCGACCCCAGTGTGACGGTTCAGTTTCATTTACTGTTTAGAAAGACCGCACAGTGCGCCTAAAGAAATTGTCACTTCAAAAACGGACGCCGAAAACAAAAGGCATTCAAAGAAACTTAAAGCTAATTAAATACAAAAATTAATCAATTGACTTCTTTGCCTGTACCTCCTTTTAGGCCGTCATCGATAATCGTTACTTTGCACATACTTCGACTTAAGGTGCAATTCCATAGCCGACCGCAGGTGGGAGCAGCAGGCGACGCGCGACGTGTCACCGCGACACTCTGTTGTATTTCTAGGAAATCTAATCGATTTTGTATGAAGTCGGCTGCGGAATGGTTCCTTTACCATTATTTCTGTCAATGATTTACTTTAAAAACAAATGAGTTCGTTTCCAAATTGTGTGCGGTCACTTGAGTGAGGTTTGAAATGAAATTATAGGTCAGTACTCACGGACGCACTCCGGCATTCTGGTGGACCACTCGCCCAGAATGCATTGCACCACATTGTTGCCGATGACGCTGTGGCCATGGTCACAGCTCACGTTGAGGGAAACTCTGTCAGCGTCGTCTCCAGGCTTCGCTGCGGGGTCCCCAATTACTTCGTAAACCCCATGTTCGGGATATTGTGGGAGGGTGCACTTCGTAGACCTGGGGGGTAACACAGCTCACTGTTACAGGCCCACTCAAATCTATGTGGTTCTTTCCTCAAAAGACCATAGTTCATTGATTCAGGCGTGACTGCGGAAATCCATTATAAAATACAATAGACGTAGATAGTTTAGTAACCTATTCCACTTCGTTCCTCTAGAGACATAAAAACCCTGCTAGAAATCGACACGTGTTTCACCACTCAACGAGGCATCCTCAGAAGGACGATTGACCAGTCGCGAACCCAAACACCCTAGCGTGGTGTTGTCTCCCAGCTCTCTGCGTCCAGCGCTCGGAAAAGTTAAGCAGAATAGGTTACTAAATATAGCTACGTCTATTATATTATATTTCAAAAGACCATCTCAGACACTAATCTGTATGGTTCTCTTTATAGTCCGACCACAAGATTAGGTTAAACTTTGAAAGCTGTTTCAGTCTTTCTTCTCAGAGTTGTCGGTTCGAAAACACCGAACTCATTTAGTTTTAAAACTTAATTTATTTTTGAGAGCTGCTTAAAGTAAAGAATATATTGGCGAGTGAAAAATTATCGTTGTCAATCATTGATTCTGGATTTAATTTGTGTACAGATTTATGTTACTTTAAGTTTTTTTTAAGTGTATGGATTTATTTACAATTTTAAATAAAATATAAAATCTAATTTTAATATTATGTACAAAGGGAAAAAATATATATAAGGAAGGGCTCATAGGGCGTCAAAAAATTCTTGTATGTTGGATGGCAATGCTGATTCTTTGACCTAGAAATTGGCCGGCCCTCTGGTCACGTGACGAGTCTACCAACCGCGGGGCGATGTCCCGAAACACTCGATGAGCGCTGGGACCCCACGGCCCTAGTGTTTCAACCCCAAACGGCTCAAAAATATATCTACCAATATGGTTGTTATATTTGCGCTGTTTGAGGTTTTCTGCACCTGCAACAGCCGCCCCAGCACAGCCCGCCGTGCTAGGAAGATTGGATGGCGCGAGGGTGTCGACACAGGTTGCATCCCACACCAAAGGCCTACCCAACTTCCAAGGCATTATGGTCATTCCGCATTATATCATTGATTCTGGATTTACTCAGTTTGAATTTCTGCGCATTATTTGAGAAAATTACTATACAAGCCTTGGCCGCAACCGGGCATTGATGGACTCACGTATGTGTACCTCGGCTTCGCCTCGCCCCAAATTTCCGCGATCGTCCATCAATGCGCCAGTTGCAGGCCGCGACAGTAATGTACTATTACTTACATAAACTGAATGATAAAATCTTTATGTTTAAATATTTCTGTGAAGGTGGTGATTGAGAAGACATTGCATTTTTGTGCGACCCTCGGTGCTGTGGACACGACGCCTCTGAGGTAGTAGCGAGTTGTGTCGTTTTCAGTCTTTGGGAAGGACAGTCCGCCCCCACTGTCACCTTGGCAGACTGCCGCCGTACCTGGGAGGAAAGGCATCTTCATTTTTGTAACGCCCAGGTTCGCCTGTTTTAACACGAAGATTTTTTATCGCGCACTGGATCTTTAACTCTGGGCACTAAGCAGTGCGCGACACAAAATCGCCCGTGGCGTGGGTACGATCGTTTATGAGCTTGTTTTTTATATTTTATATTTTGATTTTTATCACTTATGTATCTACCATTGTTATAACCGGCGCATATCTTGTCTCCGGTGATGTTCTCGGTAAAATTCTCTGGCGTGATGCGTATGCACTCCTCAATGGGCACAAACGGTAGTTCCACCACCTTCAGAATCGGGGAACGTGGCCCGTTTTCTCCTGTCAAACCCCAGCCCGCGACCTGAAAGTGTTGTTTTGGATGCAGTCATCAAGTCATGTCAATCCTTACATAATTATAAAACAAAGTCCTCCGCCGCGTCTGACTGTCGTCCTGTTCGCGATAAAATCAAAAACTACTGCACCGATTTACATGCTGTTTTCACCAATGGATAGAGTGGTTCTCGAGGAAGGTTTTAGTATATAATAACCGACATCCACGTGGGCGCAGCCGCGGGCTTCTAGTTTAAATATATAATGAACTACCAGAAATAATTTTAAAAGGTTTTGGTTTTTAATATATTCATAATATAGATAATTAGGTACCTACTGACGCAATTTCTATTATTTCATCTAAATGCTGTTATCATAATATCAATATATCCTACTAGCTGCGCCCCGCGGTTCCACCCGCATACGTCTCGATCCCGTGGAATAATGGGATAAAAGTATCCTATGGCCTAACCCAGGTCCTGGGGGCCTAAAACGGCCACATTAAAAGCAATTCATTTCGTGAATTCCCAGCTGCCATTAGCAATTCCTCTAATTTGACACAAAAGCAATTCATAATTTGCGGACCATTTTACGAATCTCCATAGAAAACTGTCAAACAGATGAATTATTTCGTAATATGAATTTATTGCACGCAGATCATATTATGAATTGTCAGTTTGTGACATTTTACATGATTCATAATATTTTCCGATTATGATTCTGGCAAAGTGGCCGTTTTAAGCCCCGATCTACTCATGTGCCCAGAAACGGACTTTTGAACTATAATTGTTTCATAGTGGAAAATAATTGTTTCATAATTTTTATGAGCAACAAACAGTCGTTGAATTTAACTTAATACTTTTCTTAGGTTTATAATAACTACTGCCTTTTACTGATTTAAGGGAAAAAAAACCGGCCAAGTGCGAGTCGGACTCGCGCACGAAGGGTTCCGTACCATTATCTATAAAAACGGCCAAATAATCATGTCTGTTGTATAGGAGCCCCCCTAAAATATTTATTTTATTTTAATTTAATTATTTATTTTTAAAGTGAATATATAACTAAATATTCTGTGAATATTTCAACCGTCTACCTGTTTCCGTTATCAATATCGAGCAAAAACGAGCAAAATATCATCTTTGTTGTATGGGAGCCCCCTCAAATATTTATTATATTTTTTTTTTTTTGTATTTGTTGTTATAGCGGCAACAGAAATACATCATCTGTGAAAATTTCAACTGTCTAACTATCACGGTTCATGAGATACAGCCTGATGACAGACGGATAGACAGACAGCGGAGCCTTAGTAATAGGGTCCCGTTTTACCCTTTGGGTACGGAACCCTAAAAAGCATATCCCTATTGCACAAATGTTTACCAATGGGCTCGTGCATGACATCAAAATTGTTCGAGGGCACGAAGATCCTTGCTGTAATGATTTGTTTATCTATGCCCTAGGCAGCCGAGGCCACTTTTGTTCTGTGCTTCATTTCTTACCTTTCCGAAGTTCCCCACCTGCAGCTGTCGACTATTGAAATCATTATCGAAGTCCAAACACACTGGCCTGACGGAGATGTTGTACACGACCGGCGTCTCCAGGGTCAAGACCGCTATGTCATGTTGGAAGTTTGTGCGCACGCCTTGGTAGTATGGCGAGAGCTCGATGGACTTTAACTGTCGAAGTAAAATTGATATTTTGTCACACCACATAATTATAGTACTAGAATATTAAATAGGGACTACTTAATTCAACCAGGTTTCAGACTGGCTAAAGTAGACTCATCCTTCATGGCGTACTGTTTAAAATGAAAAAATAAAATTCCTCCCCACATACATACTTCAACTGAATGAGACGAAATTCAAATCCTACTCATATTATAAATGTGAAAGTTTGTGTGTTTGTGTGTTTGGATGTTTGTTAGTCGATCACGCAAAAACGGCTGAATGGATTTGAATGAAATTTGGAAAACAGATAGTTTATAACCTGGATTAACACATAGGATACTTTTTATCCTGATATTCCCACGGGATCGAGACTTACGCGGGTGAAACCGCGGGGCGCAGCTAGGCTTGTATAAATGTTGTAGGGTGATTTGATAATTCGAATTATCGCAAAAATCGTTGAAAAAAATTTGCGAGTAACTTGGAAGTAGCGTTCGCCGTTGCGGTAGCACCGCTCGCTTCGCTCGATTGACTCGCGCGCTGTTAGTCACAGGTCTAGTCTAACCTCTAGGCTTTGGAATAGGCATTCATATTTCTGACTGACCGACTCCTTGACAATTCAAAAGTGTCTACATGGTTTAATTGAAATAAATGCTTTGAATTTGAGTACTACTACATAAATGAAAATGCGTTGCGTTGCGTTGCGGTTGCGGCCCGTTCAAATCAAATCAAATCAATCATTTATTTGCAACGAATGTAGGTTACGGCTGTGATAGTTTTAATCTTACCTCAGATTTCTGTGCGTCCTTGTCATCTTCATGGTCCCATTGCCTGAACAGCTTGGCGGTGGCCACTGCATATTTGGAGGCAGGTGGCTTCCCATTCTTATCTTTACCTCCAAAGCAGTGGGCAGCTAGAAATGTATGAGCAATATCACCATCCGTGTGAGGCAAATCCGTGTGATCCCCATTGAGACAGGAAAGTCCCCATGACAGGTCAGAGGGTCTAGACAAGTGACAATCGCTTCGAAAGCGTTTCGTATATCTACAAAGACTTTCAACAGGATTGACATAAGCTTTTCGATGGCTTATGTCAGTCCCATACATTTTTGCCTTTTCCATCATCGTTATCGCTGATAGAATGTCATTTTGTCTAGGGCCTCAGGTTTTTAAAATATTGTTTTCCGTTGTCATCGTTGTCAAATACCAGTGCGGTAAATGCGTAACACATAAAGCCTTTCATTTTGTCAGTTCAACAACATTAAATTGCGTTATTTACATTGACTAATTTTTCTAATAATAAGCAGTTTACTTCAAAATCTTTCGGAATGTGATTAAAAGTAAAAAAAATCTGCCTAGCCTTTTCCCAACTATGTTGGGGTCGGCTTCCAGTCTAACCGGATGCAGCTGAATACCAGTATTTTACATGGAGCGATTACCTATCTGACCTCCACAACCCAGTAACTGGGTAATACGATACCCCTTGGTTAGACTGGTTGTCAGACTTTCGGGCTTCTGACGACTCGTAACGACTGTCAAAGATCCACAAATGACAGCCGGGACCAACGGCTTAACGTGCTTTCCGAGACACGAAGGAGTCTCGATATGTGAAAATAGTCACCTATCCACGGACCAACGCCGGCAAGCGTAGCTTAACCTGATGGATCAACCCGAGCGGCTATTATTACTTAACCAAGAGCTCCTCCCTGTGAATGTGATTAAAAGTATGATACGCAATTAGGTACGTACCAGGAGCACATAACCTGAACTACTAGACCTAACCAACTCACCAGAAATAACAATCCTGTTAGAAACAAGGGATCCTCCGCAGATCTGCTTGTAGTAGTTCTTTTTAATATGTTTCTCGTAGATAGCGACGTGCCACGGCAGTTCACCTCGGGTCGCTTGTGTACCGCCTCGGATCAGGCCCTCGGCGTACGGAGTTACGCGCCCACACTCTGAAGAGAAGCAACTAGTTTTAGAACTAATACGCTAGCAAATACAATAAAGTAACTAGAAATGTACGATCAAGTAAAGTCATTACACAGTTATTTTACCTCTGACAGCAGCAACCCGACATCAACCTTATTGTAACTAGAATAAAGCTCAATGTGATGTTGACAGTGATGAAAATCAGAGGTAAATAACTGTGAAAGGACAAACCGGGTGTCAAGCGACGGATACATTAGATGTAGATCCTTTCCTGTGATACAACCAGTATCAATCTTGACAGCTATGGTCTAGTATATACGTTTAAATAATTTCTGTGACAATTTCACAAATGTTTACCACAGATGTTTGCCAACCACGCCGTTATTCCAAGGCGTAAGAGGAGCGCGTTCTGTACGCTGCGTTTTGGGCGCTCAATGAAATTGTATGTAACAAATTACATGACCCGCGCCCTTCAACGGCAGCGCTTGATGTAATTCGTTACATAGAAATTCATAAAATTTTATTGAGCGCCCAAAATGCAGCGCACAAGGCGCGCGCTTCGGGCGCCTGTTACTTGTAACTATAGCCTTAATGTGTTTCAGGCGCCAGAGACCCTTTTAGCTTGTCTGCGCTTGTAGCACTCTCTAAACAAACGACAAGCGGCAGTTAAATGGGTGAAGAACCGCCTTAGTCAGGATTTAGTTGAAGGACATATTCAGGTACTCCCTGCTTGTTAGCTATGAGTAGCAAACAATCAGGGGCGGTGGTGGAACTATGATTGAAGAATCATAATAAAAATTAGTTGTGGTCATACCTGGTTGGCATTTAATAATACGATTCCATTTTCCATCGCTTCGACATGTCATAGAAAGGAGATCTGTCGACCCGTAAACAGGTGCGTTACATTCGGGCTTGACGACTGTCCCCGAAGGCTCGGAATGATTGCAGATGCGATAACTTTCGGTCCCGGGGCTCTGGCAGTAATAGTAGACCGAGACATCCCGATCCAGCCGGCAGAATGCTGGGGAAGAGAAAATTGTGGTAAGCAATCTCGCTCAACTCTAATGGAAAGACAACAGTTATATTTTTTATGAATGGGCCCTGTCTTCGTTCTCGCCTGGTGGTAAGCGACTGGATGAGGTCTACGATGGATCCGGCGCGCCATGAAGGACTCTTTAGGCTCCATTTTCTCCTACACTGATGTCGGTCGCGTACACGTACCTAGCAACGTGGTACGCGCCGCGGATGCCTCTCGCCCCTACTCTTCTCAGATTGGTGCTTACTAACTGATTTCGAGCATGACATGGGTGACATCACCTTAAGCGTTGTTACTCGGTTTTTTCTTTTCTTCAGTACACTTCCATGTGATCTCCGATATCAATTCGTGGATTCTTAGTAACGTATTTATGTATTTTTGTCCCAAATAAATAAAATAAAAATAAAACACTCACGAACACATTTTTGTATGGGTATACGCCAGGTCCCGTTCAGACAGTACGGCACGACATCACCAACCACTCCGTATCCCTGTTCACAAGTGACATTCAACTGCGCGTACTCGAAGCTCTGGCCAGGGAGGGCGGACGGGTGTTTGGTCTCCACATAGGTCCCGTGCTCAGGGTATGGTGGTAGCACACACCTCCCAGATACAGTTGGCCTGGTGAGGAAGAAAAATGCTCCTGATATTGTTGACATGGACTAAAGACGCCAATCTAGTGCTGCGTCAGTCTGATCCCAAAGTATCTTTTAGAAGTGTAAACAAACCATGCGGAGAATTCAGGTATTATTATAATCTAATAAGGTTGTAAATCGCTTACTCGATGTTCCCGCACAGGGCGTGACTCTCATCGCTTTTGTCAGGGCAGTCGGTCTTGCCATCGCACTTCCCATCAGCGGTTATGCACGCACCGTCTGTGCACCGCCACTGGTTTGATCTGGAAAACGAATATGCAGAAATATTAGAGGCTACTTAGTATTAAATACTCACATGGCAGAGTGTAAGGCAAGAGTTTTAAGGATTAGTAACTTTTAAGGAGCCAACCAACTTACGAAGAAAAAGAAGGCTTTTAATCCATAAGCAAAACTGAATCAATCATAGAAATAAATCATGAGAATGAAGTTTATTTAGCTTTTTTCCTAAATCTGGGAAAGCAGGTAGCAATTACTCCAAAAGTTATGGGTGTTCTAAGTCCCAAGAACGTTTTCCTGTCGCTGCAACCGCTATTATCGCTGCCCTACATGCTCATCCCAAAGGATGGTCGGCAAGAATGTATGGGCGGCACACCCACGTCCGCCACAGATGAAACCATTGTAGTTTTGAAGACATCCTAGCCTTTCCCAACTACGTTGGGGTCGGCTTCCAGTCTAACCGGATTCAGCTGAATACCAGTATTTTACATGGAGTGACTGCCTATCTGACCTCCACAACCCATTAACTGGGTAATACGATACCCCTTTGGTAAGACTTTCGAGCTTCTGACGACCTGTAACGACTGTCAAAGATCCACAAATAACAGCCGGGATCATCGGCTTTCCGAGGCACGGTGCTGTCTCGGTATGTATTAGATGGTCACCCATCCACGGACCAACCCCGGCAAGCGTACCTTAACCTGATGGATTGACCCGTGCAGCTGTTATTACTTAGCCACGAGCTCCTCAATTTCACGCAGACGACTTTGCGGGCAAAAGCTAGTATAGAATAGATAGTGTCTACTTGAAACACAGGATAGAACTTCAAAGCGTTGATTACGTAGATTACATTTCGCACTTACCCACATGCTGACTGTCTTTTATATCGCTCATGAGGAACTGTAGCTTCTGTCACTTTTCTGTAAACAGAATATTTGTTTTAATTACATAAAATAACATCACGCCAACATTATGTTCCCCGAAGCGTTAGGCAGAGGTGTACCCATAGTATCACCCACATTTCATCCAATTAGTTTAAGTCTCATGTAATAGGGGGCGAGCGTATCAATCGGGCATAAATTCGGACTCCAGGGTGCTACAGAAATTTTTCAGATAAAATAACAATAACACTGCCTTACCCGGGACTCGAACCCGGGACCTCATGCTCAGCAGTAGCTCTTGCGATCACTAGACTAACGAAGTAGTATTTTTTTTTTAAGTTTTTATCTTTCATAAAATGTCTTTCATTATAGTTACAAGGTATTATAATTTAAACTTCCTTATTTATCACATTGCCTCGTCATTATAAATATTGTCGTGTGGTCTTTGGGCGATTTAATAATACACAGGTATTTAATTATGGTAAAGTCATCATAGGTCAGCAGAGTGTCTACGAATGGAAAGATTTTATTTGATTTTAAATATTGATTCTACGTTTGAAATAAAAATAATAGTAATAAAACCTGGTTTTAATTGTGCTGCCCCATAGGTGACTAGCATAATATAAAATGCCCGGTGGATTTGATTATTTCAATAGTTGTTATCACACTGCCCTTTCATATCGGGCATTTTTCAAATTGCCCGGGTATTTTTTATAATGCCCTAATAATCATTTGGTCCATAACATATACATTTAGGTGGAAATATCAGCCTTTATTCTCTCGAGGTATAAATATAATGTATACCATTCTGCAAGATCGTAGCGAGGCCGACTGCCTAGGATGTGACAAGCCTTCAAAGTACCGCCACTAGTGGAGACTATGTCAATGTAACGGCAACAGTGAATAGCATCCTAAACTCACCACCAGCAGAAAAAGGTAAAGTAGTAAAACAGTCTGGTGTCCGATACTCCACATCCAAGCGCGTATGCGTCGCACGCGTGGGAAAATAGATCATTCGATCCACGTCAGCTCCTCAACTCAGGCCAGTCAAAAAATCACTGCGTTAAAAAATCGCCCGAGTGTAAACCTGCGCTAAGTATGAAATATCATCAGTATGGTCCCAACTACGTTATCTGACCTCTACAAACAAGTTGTTGTGGCGGTATCTACATCGCCTCATGCGAACTACGTATCAAAGACCTGACGTCATCCTAACGTCACATAATCCTGCATCGCGCAATTAAAGTTTACCGTGCAGTGGACATAATATACAAGAACCCAACATCAATCGTTGGGCAGTTGCCCGCCAGACACAACACCCGTCTGGTAGGAGAATCCTCCCTTTTCTATGGTGGATCAGTGAACTTTACACTCTGTTCCTCATACCCTTAAAGGGTAACCACCAATCACTAAGAGTAATAAAACTGTTTATCGCACGACGAAAGTCGTAAATAAGAGTGTTCACTAGCAATTAACATAATATTTTACCTGCAAGTCGGAATCGAAGCAAGATCCTTAACGGCTGAACTCACAGCTGGAGAAACGGCTGAAATATTCAGAATTAAACTTCATAATGTAGTAATATTGTCACACTATTGGGTACGTACACGACGAAGCATCAATCACGGGTGGGTTTTAGTCAGTAAAAGTCTGACACGCCCTTCCGCTCCACCCAGAGTGAGAGAATTCATTTGAAGATTTCCCAACATCAAAAAAAAAAAAGAAGCTTATAGCATCTAGAAATTGTTATAGTGGCGTCTTGCGTACGAATACGTTTTGTAAACAGACCTAAGTTGATTACATTAACAGCCTGTAATGTTCCCACTGCTGGGACTCGATAGTTCTCTCACCGTGAGAGGGCGTGGGCCGTAATCCACGACGCGGGCTCAGTGCGGGTTGGTGGATGTCACGTATGCCGTTTTCCTCATTATGTTTTCCTTCACCTTGTATTGTGTTACTTTGTGCAATATTACTGATTTGAGCAGTGGTAATGAAATCATTTATACCGTACCAGAATATACAGGATGTAAGGGTAAACACCGTTGTCACTCAAACCATGGGTTAAATATAAAAATAAGTGACTGAGTAACATCAAAAAAAGAAAACGTAATTTTCAATAAAAGATTTTAAAAAGTTTCTATCCGACACCGTGCTCGCTAGCGAAACAGCTGACTGACTGAGGGAGGGGTCACGCTCGCGGCCGGTCAGGTCACGTCAAGTTCGTTGCCCTAGCGCATAGGTGAAAGGGTGAAATACGCTATTGGTAAAATAATAAAATTTTCCATTGATTTTACGTTCTTTAAATGACACAAAACCACTGGTTTAAAGGATATCGGTGTTTACCCTAACACCCTGTAGCATGGCTGCCAGCACATATATTCACAAGCATACTACAAGGTGTCGAATTAATTAGTACCGACTTGCCTTGCCGGACAGCAAATAGGTGTTGGGAGAATGGCCGTCTATTTAATGTAAAGTGACAAAATTTTCGGGTTTTGGATTTGTAAAGCAGCTTCTAGAGGACTCTTTTTGAGGGCACGGAAGCGAAATGAACGTTTGTGAACAGTTATGCAGGTTCAAGCTCAAGTCTGAGAGTAAATTTTGTATGATATTTATAGTTTATTCACACGGACCACATTTGACAGTCAAAATCAACCGTGTGAGCGATACCGACCACATTAAGGCCACGCCGCAGCCACAACGCAACCACTAGCGAGACCGTGCACTAGCGGCCGGCCATAGCGACAACAAAATCAATCTGCCTAGCCTTTTCCCAACTATGTTGGGGTCGGCTTCCAGTCTAACCAGATGCAGCTGAATACCAGTATTTTACATGGAGCCTATCTGACCTCCACAACCCAGTAACTGGGCAATACGATACCCCTTGGTAACAGTAGTTGTCAGACTTTGACAAAGATGCACTAATGACAGCCGGGACCAATGGTTTAAGGGGGATGCGCTAAGGTAGCCCGCGAAATTCATTTTTTTTTACGTTTTTTGCAATTTGCAGGTCATTATCAGGTTGTATGTTGATCTAAATATGATTTGCGGCCGTAACAAATATGGATTTACAGATATTTCTGTAAATCAATAATTAGAATCAGCAATACAACTCCATAAGTTCATATGCCAATTGTCATGATTTCATAATTCTATAAATCCATATTTTTTACGGCCGAAAATCTTATTTAGATTGGCGCATCCACCTTAACGTGCTTTCCGAGGCACGGAGGAGTCTCGGAACTACTAGCGACAACGGAATTGTAAAAATTTGCAGCGACACTATTGACCGTACCACTGCTTGCCTACACTTTGTCGTTATGGTACCTGTGTGTGAATGGGTCCATAGTTACAGATCGGCTGTTTTATTGTGATTTTCATGCACATCGGTTTAAACAAACAATTCGTGAAAACATGTAATGAATAAACCTCTAGATAACTAGAGGTTTATACATGTTTTCACGAATTGTTTGTTTTTGTTTTTAATAAACAAATAGAAGCTTACCAAAACCAATTAAAACTATATAATACACAAACATGTTGATGAACACTCACTTATTTCACTATTTGGCACTCTGTCACTAAAATTAAGACTTGTTTGATAATATTCGCGCGCCGCACTCGCCTCGAGCGGTCGTTTTGCAATAATGAAATCAAAGTGTTCGCGTCGATGCGTCACCAAACAGTTTTTAATAGTATTAATATAGTATAAAGTAGCAGCTCCCCCCTTCCCCTTGAATCAGATTTAAAGGATTTTCAAGACTTAAAAAAAAACAACCTAACCTAACATCGGAGAAGGAATACGACAGATTTGGTTAGTTACAGTATAATGGTTTTGTAGAGAAGGACGCATAAAATATGACGCAAAATCGTAAAAAACGAAGTTACAACGTTATGCATCTCAGGCACAGATAATAGCTTGTTGACGCGGACACCTAGATTGTCCTTGATGATTCAGTATTGCAATAAGATCGCTCGAGGCGGGTGCAGCGCGCAAATATTACTAAACAGGTTCTTAATTTTAGTCAAAGAGTGCCAAATAGTGAAATAAGTGAGTGTTCATCAACATGTTTGTGTATAATATAGTTTTAATTGGTTTTGGTAAGCTTTAATTTGTTAATTAAAAACATTAACAAATAATTTGTGAAAACATGTCATAAAAAAACTCACAACAAAACAGCCGATCGTAATAACCGTAAGGGCCCATTCCCACTTACCACAACTACACCAAAGCGACTAAATATACGCATGCAGTGGTTACATGTCAATTAGTCAATAGTGTCGTTGTCAATTGTAGTAGTTGCGATGTGGTTACGTTTTGGCTAGTATTTGCAGACAAACAGATCGTTGTGGCTGCGACATGGCTTTGTGCGGTCGGTACCGTCCACACGGTTGATTTTGACGGTCAAATGTGGTCCGTGTGAATAAACGAATTTTTTTATGCAAAGTACTTTCCGTCCACGTGTTATCGTTGTGGTGTGGTGTGGCCGTGGTGTGGTTATGGAGGCGGGTGTAATGTTGCTTCGGTGTTGCTGTGGTGTTGACGTGGTGTCGCCGTGGAGTTGCCGTGGTGTGGCTGTGGTGTGTTGTGGTGTGGTTGTGGAGTGGTTGTGGAGTGGCTGTGGTACGTGAACCTTTATCTTAGTTAAACAATTTATCGCTCACTATCTGACCTGACAGACTCTCGAAGACTCGAAGACTACGGAAATCTCATAGAAAAAGGACTTTCAAGTCCTCAGTTAAAATTTTTGCTTTCTTTATAAACCTAATTTTGATGATTACGAACATCTGAATACAATAAATAGCCAAATAGGCCGTTCGCAGGAGATGCGCTCACCATCGAACAACATTCTCCCTCCTTTTTAACCGACTTCTTCAAAAAGGAGGAGGTACTCAATTCGTCTGTATGTTTTTTTAATTTTTTTTGTATCTATGTTACGCGATTACTCCGTCAGTAAAATTATGAATCGATTTTGATGATTCTGTTTTTGTATTTATACTTCTTATTCTTCTCGTGTAGTTAATGACCAACCTGGTGTCAGAGTTTTAAAGTCGCCCATGGATCTCTCCCCGACTTGGCTTCACATGCCGTCGAGAAATATCTCTCATGCATGCCAGTTTCCTCACGACGTTTTCCTTCACGTTTTTGAAGCAAGTGATAATTAATTATTATTATTAATTTTATAATTATACCTAGATATAAAGGTTATCTGAAAGGTTATTTATAACTGTTTTAACTGCTTTTGTCCATAAAATAATGATATAAATAAATAATAAAACCACTACCGCGCCGCCCGCCGCCAAGACGCGCTCCGCCACCACGCCGCCGCGCCGCCATGCCGCGTTCCGCCACCGCGCCGCCGCCAAGCCGCGCTCCGCCACCGGGCCGCCGCCGCCGCGCCGCCACCGCGACACTTGACTCTTAAGAAAATTACCACTTTAAAGCTGAATACCTGTTTCGCAAACGGATCCCTGAATCCATAAATGGTTTTCACACACTCATGATATTTTTGAACGACCTTTCCAACGACACCCCATATTTAGACGAGAATAAATTCATCCGCAGGTTAGGGGTAGGGGAGGAAGGTACACAAAAAAAAAGTGTTTTGGCCGCAGCATGACAAGTCTTTTTATAATACTCTCGTGGGTAACTATATAATAACCGCACGGGTCGATCGCAGATTTAATTACATGCATTTATGAGGAAAATGCAGAGTCATTATCAAAACAATACCTTACCATACTCAATCACCTCTTTTCCTTGAATTTTGTATATTTATGTCTATAGTATAATGTAGGTATGTATTATAGTAAATAATATGTACGTATGTGAATTACAAGTTTATACACTATTTATTTTTTATAAACTATTTAGGTACTTACCTATTTTAATATTTATAATTCATAATGAATTTATCTTTTTATTATTTTTTATTATTATTATCTCTTTTATGAGGAGGAGGGAGGAGCTCGTGGCTAAGTAATAACAACCGCACGGGTCGATCCATCAGGTTAAGCTACGCTTGCTGGGTTGGTTCGTGGATGTACTGCTACTGTATACATATTTGTGAGAATTATATAGATAACCTTGTCATAGGGTGTATATAATTAATTGTTTTGAGACAATATGTTTACATTGTTTTGGTAAACCCTAGGGCCGTGCGGTCCGAGTGCTCATAGTCTGTTTAATGAAATCTCCAAAACGGCTGTTTGACACTTCCCGTGACCCAAGGGCTGGCTTTTACCTTGGTCAGAGGCTAAGCATTGCCATTCAACGTGGCAATGCCGCCAGTCTCTTGGGTACATTAACAGCCGACAGCGATGCGGAGGAATTTTTCGACGCCATACTTTAGATATAGGTAGTTAGTTCTTTTAGTTTTAGTTTTTTTATGTAAATAGTTAGTTGTGTTATGTATATATTGTCTAAAAACGAAAATAAATTAATCATTTGGTAAAACAAATTGTATACCTACTATGTTTTGTACCTGTGCGGTGGATGCAATAAAATGGTTCCTTGTCCGTATAAACATCTTATGGGGCGGTCTTTATTATGTTCCTGTGTGATAATTTCCGACCTTGACCCGGACGTAATCGCGGGCAAAAGTAAAAGCTAGTATACAATACGAGGTCAGATTAAAATACTGTAAATACTGTACTAGATATTGTGTCGTGTACGGTACGTACACGACACGTACCTACTGCTGTAATGACATTTACAACATTATGAAGTTTAATTCTGAATATTTCAGCCGTTTCTCCAGCTGTGAGTTCAGCCGCCAGGAATCTTGCTTCGGTTTCGAATTGCAGGTAAAATATTACAGACGGACCAAGCACAAACGCGCGCAGTGACGTAAAAAAACCGGCCAAGTGCGAGTCGGACTCGCGCACGAAGAGTTCCGTACCATTATCTATAAAAACGGCAAAAAAATCACGTTTGTTGTATGGGAGCCCCTTAAATATTTATTTTATTCTGTTTTTTAGTATTTGTTGTTATAGCGGCAGTCACTCCATGTGAAATACTGGTATTCAGCTGCTAGTTGGGAAACGGCTAGGTAGATAATACCTAGAACATTTAATGAAAGCCATTTTTATTTACCTTACTTAAAAACCGGCCAAGTGCGAGTCGGACTCGCGCACGAAGGGTTCCGTATCTATAAAAACGGCAAAAAAAATCACGTTTGTTGTATGGGAGCCCCCTTAAATATTTATTTTATTCTCTTTTTTAGTATTTGTTGTTATAGCGGCAACAGAAATACATCATTTGTGAAAATGTCAACTGTCTAGCTATCACGGTTCATGAGATATAGCCTGGTGACAGACGGACAGACAGACAGACAGACAGACCGATAGACAGCGGAGCCTTAATAATAGGATCCCGTTTTACCCTTTGGGTATGACAAGCGACGCGCGTCTTGCGACAGTGCTGCGGAGAAAATAAATGAAAGACGTGGTTTAGCTTGTCACAAACTTACCAAGGAGTACCTACCGTGTTACCCAGTAACTGTGGGTTGTGGAGGTAAGATAGGCAGTCACTCCATGTGAAATACTGGTATTCAGCTGCATCTAGTTAGACTGGCAGCTGACTCCAACATAGGTGGGAAATGGCTAGTTATACAGGGTGTAAGGTTGAACACCGTTGTCACTCAAACCATGGGTAGTTGACTTATATATAAAAATAAATGGCCTAGTAACAACAACAAAAAAAACGTTATTTTAATACGCATAGGTGAAAGGGTGATAGATAATCTAGTGGTAAAAAGTAATTTAAAAAAAAAAAACGTAATTTTCCATTGATTAATTACGTTCTATAAATGACACCAAACCACTGGTTTCAACAGTGTTTACCCTAACACCCTGTATAATACCTAGTAGATTTAATGAAAGCCATTTTTATTTACCTTACTAAAAAAATACTGTCACAAGCGCTACTGCTGAGCATGAGCATGAGGTCTTGGGTTCAATTCCTGGGCCGGGCAAAGGGTTATTGGGTTTTTCCATTTGGTATTTCTCAATATTAGCCCACAGTCTGGATTAGTGCCTGGTTGATGGCAATAGGCTCGTCCCCTGTTACATGAGACTTAAACATAACTAACGAAATGTGGGTGATACTATGGGTATAACCTCTGCTTAACGCTTCGGGGAATCCAAGCGTTATGCTATGTTATTTAAAAGAATATTCTGTTTCCAGAAACCTGACAGAAGCTACAGTTTTTCATGAGCGATATAAAAGACAGTCAGCATGCGGGTAAGTGCGAAATGTAATCTACGTAATCTACGCGTTGAAGTTCTATGCTGTATTTCAAGTAGATACTATAATTCTATACTATACTAGCTTCGGCCTGCAATTTCGTGACTATCGGTAATACTGTAGCTTCTCATTAGTGAAAGAATTTTTAGGATTACCCCCCCATAAACAAACTCAAAACACCTCTTTATAATATTAGTAACTGGTCGAGAGGCCCTAGACAAAGTAACATTATATCAGCGATAACGATGATGGAAAGGGTAAAAACGTATAGGACTGACATAAGCTATCGAAAAGCTTATGTCAATCCTGTTGAAAGTCGTTGTAGAAATCGGAAACACTTTCGAAGCGATTGGCACTTGTCTAGGCCCTCAGGTATATTAACTTTGTATCACATTCCCGAGGCTGTGGAAATAGAGAAAACGTATTTTCCCAGATATGAGACCTAGGTTGATCGATTTGTCGCTTCCGTAATCCCCTATTGCAACTTTCATCGGAATTGAAAACGTTAGAGTCGTTTTCGAGAACATGATTACAAATATATATACATATTTATATAGGATAGTATAGATAGATTACCTGGAGGGTCATTTGAGATGATCATGAAGGGCAGCTATAAAAACGGTTGCAGTGACACACAAACGTTCTTAGGACTTAGAACATCCATAACTTTTGGAGTGTGCTCCTTGCTTTCACAGATTTAAAAAAAAATGCTTAATAAATTAAAATTAAATAATACTTTATTTCAGACATAGTCCATAATTTTGTTAGTATTTTGGTGTTAGTAACAATGGTGGTTAAAAAAGTAGGTTAGTATTGTTAGTTTCCACACAATTCGATCACACAACACACAAAGCGATCATTTTCAGAATGTCACTACCATGCAGGCGCTATAGTAAGGAGACCGCTTTCCTTCGCATTATGGCATGGAAACGATCTGTGCGAGCCTCCACGAACATTCCCGAAGCGCTACAGCGCCACGGTAGTCCAAACAGCATCCTAAAAGCATTATTAAATTAAACTCGCAGGACGTTATGATTGACCCAATTTGCTTATTGGATAAAAAGTCTACCTTTTCTTCGTCAGTTGCTCAGTATTTATAAGCCTCTAATATTTCTGCATAATCGTTATCCAGATCAAACCAGTGGCGGTGCACAGACGGTGCGTGCATAGCCGCAGACGGGAAGTGCGATGGCAAGACCGACTGCCCTGACAAAACCGATGAGACTCACGCCCTGTGCGGGAATATCGAGTAAGTGATTTACAACCTTATTAGATTATAATAATGCCTGAATTCTCTACATGGTTCGTTTACACTTCTAACAGAAACAGATACTTTGGGATCAGACTGTACGCAGCACTAGATTGGCGTATTTAATCTATGTCAACAATATCAGGAGCATTTTTCTTTCTCACCAGGCCAACTGTATCTGGGAGGTGTGTGCTACCACCATACCCTGAGCACGGGACCTATGTGGAGACCAAACATCCGTCCGCCCTCCCTGGCCAGAGCTTTGAGAACGCGCAATTGCATATCACTTGTGAACAGGGATACGGAGTGGTTGGCGATGTCGTGCCATACTGTTTGAACGGGACCTGGCATGTACCCGTACAAAAGTGTGTTCGTGAGTGTTTTATTTTATTTATTTGGACCACAGTAACTCTTACAGCATTTATAAATAATAGTACCTAGTAAGAAAGTATAACCCACACTATTGTCCACTTAATGGTATCGGAGATAAGGTCGTGTGTTGAACAAAAGAGAAAAATCGAGCAACAACGCAAGGAGATGTCTCCCATTACGAGCTCCAAATTAGATGGAAAGCACCAATCTGAGAAGAGCAGGGGCGATAAGCATGTCCGAAAGGGATACCGGGACCCTTGACAACAGGCAACTGAAGGAACACGGGTGGGTTTTAGTCAGTAAAAGTCTGACACGCCCTCATGCTCCGCCCAGAGCGGGACAAGTCATCTAATGATTCCCCAAAATAAAAAAAAACCCGCCCGAGGTTACTATTTCTTTTGATAACACTTACTTCCCACAATTGTTTCTTCCCCAGCATTCTGCAAGCTAGATCAGGATGTCTCGGTCCACTATTACTGCCAGATTCCCGGGACCGAAGGTAATCGCCTCTGCAACCAGTCCGAGCCTTCGGGGACAGTCATCAAGCCCGAATGTAACGCACCTGTTTACGGGTCGACAGATCTCCTTTCTATGACATGTCGAAGCGATGGAAAATGGAACCGTATTATTAAATGCAAACCAGGTATGACCGAAACTATTTTTTATTATGATTCTTCAATCATAGTTCCACCACCATCCCTGATTGTTTGCCACTCATAGCAAACAATTAGGAAGTTTTCAATTAGAGATGGCCGCGAGCGGCCGCGAGCGCGACCCCTCCCTCAGTCAGTCAGCTGTTTCGCTAGCGATCACGGTGTCGGATAGAAAGTTTTTAAAACCTTTTTAATGAAAATAACGTTTTGTTTTGTTGTTACTTGGTCATTTATTTTTATATTTAAGTCAACTTGGTTTGAGAGACATCGGTGTTTACACCCTGTATAGAACACAATGATCTATAGTCACGGTGTAGTACTCAAACTCAAAGCATTTAAACCATTTAACAGGCACTTTTGAATTGTCGAGGAGTCGGGTCAGTCAGAAATATGAAGCAGTTACCGATTCGGTTAGAGAAAAAAGTAAAACAGTGTACAAATCGGGACTAAAACTAATTAGACCAGGAGTTCCACAAGGTACAATATTAGGGCCAATTATACGGCCAGCGGATGTTAACCTCTGCTGAAAAAGTGGTTTCGTTTCCTTATTTTAATGTTTTTCTTAGTCCTTCTTCGCAATCTTCTAAGAATAATCAGAGCTACGTCACACGCAACCGCTTTCATTTTTTAGTTCTGATGCCAACTGAAGTAAGCGGCGTGGGTCGAATGTGCCACGCAGTATTGCCGTGCAAACATTTGTCGGTTTAGTCTTATCTAGAGCGCGGCAGAAATGTGTCCTGCAAACGCCGCGTTGCTGCCGCGCTCTTGCTGCTCAATGTTTGGACACACCTTCAGGTTGCTGTCAGAGATAATAGTTATTTGTTATGCAAGGCTGCAAAGTTGTTTTTTGGCGCGAGTACTTTTATTGAATCCTGAGCATTGCGAGGGTTTCAAAGGTACGAGACGCAGAATAAATTTGCTGTCGAGCGAAACACACAACTTTTCACCTCATTACAGCGAGGAAAATGCTAGGTGTCTGCATGCAATGAACAAAATAATATTGTATACTAATATTGTTGTGTAGTGGACGAAAGCTTAATTCGGCATTACGTCTCGCTTGCACTAACTCTGCACTGCTAAACAAACCCAAATGATGGAAAGTGAATTGAATATAAAGAAGAAAATTAAATAACTTTTTTTGAAGCGAATACTTCTTTTTTCGTGCTGGCCAGGGTGATTATTCTAAAAATGAGGTTGGCGCACTGACATGAAATAAGTATTAACGCATTATCAGTGGACCCGGCGTTATAGAAATTTATTGAATAGCAAGGTTCGAATTTTAAAAACTCTTTCCACGCTAGCGGATAAAATGCACTTTTGCACGCAGATTTCGAATGACAAACAGAATCTTTCCGAGCTTGTGAGATGAAAAATAACTGTGCAAGGACTACGTTCTGTTGGTCTTGGTTTACTTATTAATTCTGAAAGCTAGTTGTTTCTCTACAGAGTGTGGGCGCGTAATTCCGTACGCCGATAGTCTGATCTGGAACGGTACAGAAGCCGTACGCGGAGAACTGCCGTGGCACGTCGCTATCTACGAGAAACTTAATAGAAAGACCTACTACAAGCAGATCTGCGGAGGATCCCTTGTTTCTAACAGGATTGTTATTTCTGGTGAGTTGGTTAGGTCTAGTAGTTGTCAGGTATGTGCTCCTGGTACCAGCACCCTAATTGCGAAACACACTTTCAATCACAATCCAAAAGATTATGAAGGAAATTCTTTGCTTCATTAATGTTTAAAAAATTCGTCTGCTAATCAATGGAAATAACGCAATTCATGTTTAACTGTCAAAATGAAAGGCATTGCCATTGTAAGTTTGTACGCACAATATTGACAGATTTATTATGTTATTTTAAGACCATAGACTTCATACAGGTTTTCCGGAAATCTAAAAATTTTGAAAAAAAAATACTTCAAATGGTGCTATTATCTGTTTTTTTTTTTCTAAATTTTTGGCTCATTACCTAGTTTCGGACGTATAGGGTAAATTTTCATGAATTTTGTTAAATATCTTTAAAAGTACTAATTTATTAAATTAGAAAAATGGATTGGGTTTAGGAACGCCTCGCTAGAAAGAATGTGAGCTTATTTGGGGTTTCAAGAGGGTCTCCTGAACCCTTCACAACGATGTTTTTTTTTGCTGGAGACGCATTTTTTAATTTTTTTACATTTTAACGGATGAAAGAGCGACCCTACGAGTTTGCGAGCGAACTATTACGATATTGATCGTACATTTCCAGCTGCCCACTGCTTTGGGAATAAAGATGAGAATGGGAAGCCACTTACCTCTAACTACGCAGTAGCTACCGCTAAGCTGTTCAGGAAATGGGACCATAAAAATGACGAGAACGCACAGAAATCTGAGGTAAGCTTAAAGCTAAGCGCACACCTGCGACGTGTGCTCAAATCTCAACATTTTTCGTTTTTTGTTAGCTCTGGATATCCTATAAATACTGTTTTATATAAGTTTTTGACAATATGCTTCAATAATAAACTATTTATAGACTAGTACTTGCTTTAATTCTACAAAAATCGTTTATGCATCGAGATTTGTTCTCCTAGAGAATGTACGGGGAAGTGCAACTCCGGAATCTCCTTATGACAAGAATCCTGAGAGCAGTGAGAGCTCAAGCTCGCCCAAAATAAAGACACCTTTATTCTCGAATAATTTTTGCATCTTCTGAGAGGAAATATAAAGCAATTCGATTTACGTATAATTTTTACACCACCTAGATCTTCTCGCTAATGGTCGTTTTTACATTGGACGATAACGTTAACGACACGATATCGTTGGACTGGTAGTTTTATACAGGGCCCGTAAGGGACAGCTCTCCTCCGCAAATTAACAGGGGGCATTCAGTTCCATATTTTGAATCATATTCCACCGGAAATTTTCTCAGGATTTTTTTAAACTATTTATTTTTCAGTTACTATTCCTATAGTTTCGCTTTTACACTGTGGCGATGTAGTCAACGGTATCGTCGCCGACATTGATTGTCGTGCCGATATCGGCAGACGACACAGTGCACTTGTTCACTACTGCCATTATTACCTCGAATACACTTTTGGAATACCGATATCGTCCTCATATCGTCACGATATCGTTGTCGTCCGTGCTGACGATATGATATAAATAATTATAAATTTTACTTCTACAGTTAAAGTCCATCGAGCTCTCGCCTTACTACCAAGGTGTCCTTACAAACTTCCAACATGACATAGCGGTCTTGATCCTGGAGACGCCGTTCGTGTATGACAGCTTCGTCAGGCCAGTGTGTTTGGACTTCGAAAAAGATTTTAATATGCGACAGCTGCAGGTGGGGAACTTCGGAAAGGTAAGAACTTTTATTTAATATAATATCTATAATAGTTTCAACTTTAAGGTTGATGCGCTAGGGTGGCCCGCGAAATTCAAATTTTCTTACGTTTTTTGAAATTTGCAGGTCAGTATCAGGTTGTATGTTGATCTAAATATTATTAGCGGCCGTAACAAATATGTATTTACAGAATTATAAACATTAGAATCAGCAATATAACTCTCTAAGTTCATGTAAGTGTACTGACGATTTCATGAAATTTTCATTCAGTACACTTACTGACCTGCAAATTGCAAAAAACCCCTATAATCTGTTTTTTAATCTCATAGACTAATTTGACAGTTGCAAATGTCAAACTCCAAATTGAAAAAACAAACAACAGTCACTTGAAATGTTGAATTAGTCTACGAGATTAAAAAACAGACTCTACAACGTGTAATGTTAAATGCGCAAAACTTGAAAATAGTTTGATCAGAATAACGAGCAGAATCGCTTGAACCACTTTTTAATATAGGTCACATTTTTCAAAAAATCTTCATTAAAAAACGTTGCCGTGTCTATTTAGTAATAAGTCTGTGGCGGTATCTACATCGCCACATGCGAACTACGCATCAAAGACCTGACGTCAGACATACGTCAAATAAATCCTGCATCGCGCAATTAAAAGTTTACCGTGCAGTGGACATATATACGAGAACCCAACATCAATCGTTGGGCAGTTGCCCGCCAGACACAACACCCGTCTGGTCGGAGGATCCTCCCTTTTCTATGGAGTATGAGTGAACTTTACACCCTGTTCCTCATGCCCCTAAAAGTCAGCCATCACATGCGCAAACCCGCCAAAATAGGTAAACAAACACAAATTGTTGTCGACCAATTTAAATTTTCTCTCTCTCTTCTTTCTGGAACGGGTGACTGAATGACTGACCTATCACATTGCCCACACCCCTATTCAATTTGATCCATATTTCCAGGGACACCCTGTATATTTAATTGAAATGACTTGATGAGCGCATCCAAAATAACATTTTCAGGTCGCGGGCTGGGGTTTGACAGAAGGAAATGGCCTATCTTCCCCGGTTCTGAAGGTGGTGAAACTACCTTTTGTGCCGATTCAGGAGTGCATACGCATCACGCCGCAGACTTTTACGGAGAGCATCACCGGGGACAAGATATGCGCCGGTTATAACGACGGTAAGTGTTAAAAATTCCAAACGCAAAATAAAAAAAATCTCATAAACCCACATGGACACATAAGAAACGTCAGAAGCTAGGTTCATGTTTTCAATAAAAAGGTGTGCAAGGGTTGCACACCTTTTTAAAATGAGGATCGTGGGAGGCACTCTTTTTACAAGGTGTGGTACCACACTGTGCTACCACGAATGAGGCGAGGCTGCGGTGGCTTGTGAGCACGAACGTGCTGTGAGTGTGTCAGTGAGTCACGTGCTCGCCGACTCACCGCGCGAGTCGCCTGTGTGTTGTGTGGTGTGTAGTGAGTAGTGACGACAACGCGACACGACACGGCACACATACGCAATTGAGTAGGCACACGCGCGGTCAGTTCTGTCTGTGGTGTATGTTTATGCTAGCAACAGTGAACGAAGACATTAATGATCAAAATACTCAAAAAGAGTGAGTGACTCGATCAACTGACTCATTTCGTTCAAAACTCACAGTACAAAATGTTCTGTGTGTAGCTAATCTGTGCAACTGTGACTATCTTATGTAATTTTAAAGTTCGAAAAGTGCTGATTCTCAGCCTAGTTTGAATAAATGACTTTTGATTTTTGATTTTGATGGTTTGAGGTAGCACATCAAAATAAAATGAGTGAGTGACTCTTTTCATCCAAGTGAGTAGCTACAACTGTGCTAGCACGTGTGTTGAGTTACTCAACACTAGTTTTCAATTGGTCGTTTCCTATAATATGGAGAAGAGCCGAAAATAATCATGACGGTTACTCGTTAAAATCACATTTTTCTAATTAAGTACACTGTTATTAGAGATGAAGTCAAAGTCAATTATTTTATTTCAAATACGCACCCTTTTGATCGTCAAAATTTACAAAAAACGTCATTGATTGTAGTTGCCTTTCCCAAAAGCTAGTTTTCGTATGGAGAAGAATGGGCAAGAAACTCCACTGTTACTCTTTTAAAATGTTCTTTAGTATTTTTTACACATAAAAATAATTATGACGTGCGATCCTGGGCTTACATCAAGCAATATGAAAATGCTTTCCTTCCCATCCCAGGTAAGGCGACAGTCTGCAAAGGTGACAGTGGCGGCGGACTGTCCTTCCCAGAGACTGAAAACGGCACAACTCGCTACTATCTCAGAGGCGTCGTGTCCACAGCACCGAAGGTCGCACAAGAATGCAACGTTTTCACAGTCACAACCTTCACAGAAATATATCAACATAAAAATTTTATCAATCAGTTTATGTAAGTAAAGTTAATTTTATTAGTATTTCTTGACCAAGGTGTTCCGATCGGCAAGAGCCGAATGAAAGCCAAATATTATTTAGTAACTGCACTCGTTTGGATTCCGAACCCAACACTCGTGTATCCAACAAGTCCACCGCATCGTAGAGCACTTATGCGCGGTTTCCAGCGTAACGTGATGACGGGCGTGGTGTTCTTCGACATAACGAAAGCGTTCGATAAAGTATTGCACAAGAGCTTATTATACTTTCAGCTTTACCAACTCGGTATGCCATGTCGTCTCGTGGTCATTTTACGAGACTTTTTGTCGGATTGCACTCTCCGCAATCGCATGGAGGGTTCACTTTCCTCCCCTTACTCCATACGCGCGGGAGTCCCTTAGGGCTCTGTGCTAGCTCCCCTCATATTTATGCTGTTCACCAGCGACATTTCCAAAGTATAAAAAGATTCAGCTGGCTTTATTCTCCGACGACAGGGCTAGACTATCGCTCGCCAAATCTCCGCAAACGTCGTAGGCACTTGGTTCCGGAAATGGACTAGCACCACAATCGGTCAACCCAGATAGGACGGTTCTTTTCTCGAGATCGCGTCTTCGCACCCCCTTTCCTTCTTCCCAGTCCGATCACTATTTATGGCTTAAGCCGATTCATTGGAAAAAGCGAGCAAATTACCTGAGTGTGCTTCCTTGCTTTCCGGCTTACCTTCAGTGCGGGTTCGCGTGCCACCTTCGCTCTTAGTAGGCTCCAATTTATCTTGACTGCTAGTAGCAAGTTGCCACTACACACAAGTGAAAATTGCGCATTTACACCGCGGTCATCAGTCCCATCATGATCTATGCTTGCGTCGTCTTTGCACACGCTTTTCATACAGATTAGTGTCTGAGATGGTATTTTGAGAAAAGAACAACACAGATTTGAGTGGACCTGTACAGTGACCTGTGATACTCCGCAGGTCTACGAAGTGCACCCTTCCACAATATCCTGAACATGGGGTTTACGAAGTAGTTGGGGACCCCGCAGCGAAGCCTGGAGACGACGCTGAGAAAGTCTTACTCAACGTGAGCTGTGACCATGGCCACAGCGTCATCGGCAACAATGTGGTGCAATGCATCCTGGGCGAGTGGTCCACCAGAATGCCGGAGTGCGTCCGTGAGTACTGACTTTTTAAGTTAAACTTTAACCCTTTAAGTTTAACGTAAGACATTTGCATAATCTAAAGGTAGAAAATAGAAACAAAGAAAGAAAAATAGGTATACTTAATTAATTTAAAAAATTATATAAGTATTTAATAGGTCATCGTTTATGGAGAGATCAACGTTTATGGTCGATATTTCTCAAACGATTCATGTTAGGGACAATCAAATTTCATATTTCTATATTAGAATTAAGGTATTTGTAATACTATTATTAGAAAGGTAGAATACTTCTCCAATCAACGTATCCATCTGAGGGCCTAGACAAGTGACAATCGCTTCGAAAGCGTTTCGTATTTCTACAACGACTTTCAACAGGATTAACATAAGCTTCTCGATAGCTTATGTCAGTCCTATACATTTTTGCCTTTTCCATCATCGTTATCGCTGATAGAATATCACTTTGTCTAGGCCCTCCGTCCATCTTAACGTCAAAATAGAGGGTCCAAGGATTTTGTTATATATTATGTTAACATATACAATTTATTGTTCATGAATAAATGACTTATGAAAACGTATACATTGAGGCAGCAAAAATTATTGCAGAGGTAGCAAATAGTAGATTTACAGTATGATGGCGCGTAACATGAGCAAGACTTAGGCGGTTAAACTTTTATGTAGGCCGATTTGAAATGTCAGACTTGGTCCCTCTTCCTCCTTGGTCCTGGTAAAGCTTTTTCCATCCAAACTTGTCTATTTTGTGCGACCTCTGGCCATGTTGGCCCCGAAAACATGATTAAATCGGTGTACATTTATTAGAAAATAATAAATAATTTATTTCATTAATTATTCAATTTTTCAGCCGTCTGCTACCTTCAGGAACATCCAAGTGTGACGTACTCGTGTAATAGACCAGGTGCTGAAGGGTTTGGGCCCTGCGGCGAGTACGAGCCTCGGGGGACCTCCGTCAAGCCCGAGTGTCGCCCTGGCTACTATAGCCCAGCGGCCATGCCTCGAATGCGATGCGTCGACGGGACCTGGGACTATGTGGCTCAATGTAGCCCAGGTACATACTCTATGCATTAACACAAAGTTACTTGTCGAGATCGTGTCTGTCTGTGTGCCTGCTTAGATCTCCTAAACTGCACAACGGCTTTCAATGCGGTATTAAAATAATTTCGATCAATATTATAATCCAACTGAGAATATCATCAAGAAATCTTCAAGTTTGGACATGTCACCATAACAATAATGTTATATTAAAAAGCTCTCTCAGTAAAATAGCTGTTCTGGCCCAGTAACTGGGTTGTGGAGGTCAGATATAGTAGTCACACCATGTGAAATACTGGTATTCAGCTGCATCCGGTTCAACTGGAAGCCGACCCCAACATAGTTGGGAAAATGCTAGGCATATGATGATGTTTTATAAAGAGCTTCTAATTTCTCCACAGAATGTGGCCGACTGGCAAATAATGCCACCACCCTGCCGTGGTATGTATACATAAACAAAGCCAACACGAGCAGTTTACAAGAAAAAAAAATTGATTTCCGAAAGACTTGTCCAGGGACTATTATAAGCCCCAACATTGTAATAACAGGTACAGTTAATATACGTATATATAAGTTTACTAGCGATTTCGTACTTTCCTCTAAAAAATTTATAATAAGATTTTTCATACAAACGAAATGCCCCTTTTCACCACCTTAAAGGTCGAATTTCCATAAACCCTTTCTTAGTGCATCCTTACGTCTTAATAACTATTTGTGCGCGAAATTTCAGCCCAATTCGTTCAGTGGTTTGAGCTGTGATAGAGACTACCCCTTTTCACCGTTAGGAGTAGATTTTTTCAAAACCCTGATATCCAATATTCTTTATTCTAAGTATAAATACTGAGTTTGTTTCCAGTTAATCGGACCGCGCGTTAAAATTCTTCTATACAATCTTTGACACCCCCAATCCCCGTTTAGGGTAGTTTAGAAAAACCAAAAAATTACAATCTTTATTCTTTACTTAGATAAGTATTCGTGCCAAGTTTTAAGTCTATTAACTCAAGGAACAAGATTTTTCATACAAACGAAATCCCCCCTTTTCACCACCTTAGGGGTTGATTTTCGGAAAATCCTTTCTTATCGGATGCCTACGTCATACAAAGAAGACACCCTCCAAGTTTCAGATCTCTACGATCAGCAGTTTAGGCTGTGCGTTGATCCGTCAATCAGTCATTCAGGACAAAGCATTTTATTTATGTATACAGGGTGTATGGGACAGCCCTCCGCAAATTAACGGGGAGGGGGGGGGGGGTCATTCAGCTCCTTAGTTTGAATCATATTCCACAGGAAACACCACGATAACGATAAATTGCGCGTGAGCTAATAATACGAATCAGGTTTATTGGATTCCCATATCGTTCCTGAAATAATTTCATGTACCGGTCGTCTTAGTTCCATCAGTCTGCGGAGGGCTGTCCCTTACACCCTGTAGATGTCTTGGTTGTCCGATGGATCTGAAACTCTTGGTGTCCTATGTCCAGCTGAGGACATCATTTGGCTGGAATGAAGATGCTCACTTCTCCCGATAAGTAGAACAATGATAACAGCCTTGACTTACTGAGTTGTAGGTCGTGTGTTCAAGCCCAGCCAGGCATTTAACTTTATGTAATTTATATCATCACCAATGCTCTAAATACTGGTATTCGGCTGCATCCGGGTAGACTGGAAGCTGACCCCAACATAGTTGGGAAAAGGCTACGCTTATTGATTGTTTCTTACTGTCCTAACTGTATAAAATTTATCATTTCAGCTGCGCATTGCTTCTGGATGGCCGATTCTTTTAAAATTAAGATCGGTCCCATTGTGGTCACCAAGAATTATTTGGGCCCGTTTAATGACGAAGATATTTTTCCTGTAAGTACATCCCCTATGGTATGCCAGACGACCAAGCTATACAGTTCTAGTATTAGATGATGTTTGAGCTTATACGTCTTTCGCCATTTGAGATTCAGTTCTACAGAACACGGAGTAGACTAAAGCCATACGACGATACGATACGATGTTGTACATCGCACTCGTCTCCACAGAGTTGGCAACTCGTTCATGGGTCAATGTATACGCTTTTAAACAAACTTCCCATTGACATTCGAAACTTACCCATTAAACGATTTAAAAGCTGTATTAAAACCAAACTTTGTAGAAAAGGGTACTATAAAATTTCAGATTATTTAGAAGACAAAAAAACATGGGATTGAGCTCGCTCTGCTAAGCATTGTAACATTTTGAATATTATGGAAAATCATCAAAGTATATCTACCAGTTTTATATACAAATTGACATTATTGAATATTCTATACAAAATGACATGATTACTTTGTAAAGTATTGTATTATTGTGAATGTGAGAACTATGTGAATTTTTTTTTTCGTTCTCAGTTAATTTTATCAGGTCTGGCAATTTGAGAATTTTTTGCGGCCTACCCAAATGTCCTTTCTTTGGTATTGTTCGTCGAGTCGTTGAGCTCCTTAAGTTCTGAGTTGAGCTTCACTATTACTGACAAATGCTTGCACTGACTGGACAGGTCCACTCAAATCTGTGTGGTTCATTCCTCAAAAGACCATTTCAGACTCGAATTTACATGGTCCTCATATGGCTTGACCAAGATTATGACTGGATTTTAAAAGAGACTGTGACCTCTGAGTTTGTTTCGGCCTTTCTTCTCAGAGTAGTCAGATAGGAAACGCCGACCTCATGTAGCTTATTTTTAATATTTTTTAATATAACGTGTAAAAGTGATTCCCATATCCTATTTACAGAATAAACAATTTCATTTCATATCACGAGAGACAGCTAATTTTACAGGATAGTGCCATCCACGATGACGCGCCCACTCCGCAACTGTAAGCTGTAAGCGGAGGGGGCGCGTCTTCGTGGATGGCAATATCTACAGGGTGTTAGGGTAAACACCGTTATCCTTGAAACCAGTGATATAGTTTCATTTATAGAACGTAATGGAAAATTAAAACTTTAAAAAAAATGAAAATCTACACTTTACCACAAGAGTATTTCACCATACGCGCTAGGGCAACGAACTTACGTCTCAACACGGGCGGGGACCCCTATTGTGTATTTATTCATGTGTTATGTAGGTAGGTAGGAGAGGTGGCGAGGCGTGCGCATATCCATGAATTTGCGGACGGTGTCGGGTAGAAACTTTTTAAAATCTTTTAATGAAAATATTTTTTTTTTTTTGTTGTGACTCGGTCATTTATTTTTATATTTAAGTCAACGACCCATGGTTTGAGTGACAACGGTGTTGCACGCTTGGCTTGTATGGAAAGTTGTGCCAATACTGTCTCTAGCAGGGGCCGAGGAGTCTCCGTGCACTGTGATATTTGTATTGTTTGACGAATTATTCACATACAACACATTTTAGGAGTCAATTTCCCGCAGGTAAAAGACTTGAAGAGAACCAGTCGCTATCAAGGACGGAATACTAACTACGACGATGACATCGCCTTGGTTATATTGAAAGACGCTTTCACATTCTCCAGGAAGTTGCATGCCGTCTGCCTGGACTTTGACTACAGCTTCAACAAGAAGCAGTTGCAGGAGGGGAACTTGGGAACGGTAGGAACCATTTTTAACTGACTTCTTCAAAAAGGCGGAGGTTCTCAATTAATATGTATGTTTTTTTTTTTTTGTTTACTGTTACTCTGCCAGTTATGAAGCGATTTTGATGATTGTTTTTTGTTTGGTAGGTCATGCTTCAGAGGTGGTACCATATAAATTTTATCAACTTTGCTTGCGTAGTTTTTGAGTTATCTTCAATATTACGTACTTACCTATTTTTCCCACTTATTTACATATCTAGACGATGTGACTCCATCACTGTTTTATATAACAGGTAGTGATATTCGAATTTGTGTGTAGGTACCACAACTAAAAAGTGTAAAATAAAAACATTTTACAAAAAAAAAAAAACAACCGACTTCCAAAACAAACACTAAAAAGTGAAAAATAACTTTAATTTCGGAAGTCGGTGGCAAAAGACGAAAACTGAAAAGCAAAGAGATTTTTTTTGGAAGTCGGTTGTTTTTTTTTTGTAATTGGTTTTGTCACTTTTTCACTTTTTAGTTGGGGCACCTACCCCACACAAATTCGAATACCACTGCCTGCTATATAAATAACAGTAATGGAGTCACATTGAATGTCGTTTACATAAACTAAGTGGGAAAAATACGCAATAATTATGGAAGCTAACTCAAAAACTACGCAAGTAAAGTAAATACAATTTATATGGGACCACCTCTGAAGCATGATCTATCAAACAAAAAGAATCATCAAAATCGATTCATATTTGGCGGAGTAATCGCGTAACATAAACACAAAAAAAAACATACAGACGAATTGAAAACCCCTCTTCTTTTTGAAAATATCGGTTAAAATAAAGTTTCTGATGGTCGTCAGGTGGGAGTGTTTCGTCAAGGTGATAGGGACGAAGTGACCACAGAACAGTCGCTGCTGCAACTTCAGAGGATGCCCTACATACCAGTTGAGAAGTGCTTTGAGATACCAGGTCCCTACGGCGCCAATTACGTCAGTAACAGAATTTGCGCTGATCGGAAAAATAGTGAGAAAATATTTTTGTATTTTTATTATTCATCAATCCTCAACTTTAACATAGGTAATATAATTATTTCAAAATTAATGCTGCAGTGTTTTCGGCATAACGGATGATCATGTTAAGCAATTTGAGGTCGGTTAGGCCCTTAACTTAGAATAGAATAGAATATTCTTTAGTAAAACGACACTTTAGCAAAACAACACTTTTGCGAAACGACCCTTTAGCAAAATATCCTATTAGCAAATCGTCCTATGAGCAAATGGTAGGACCATTATCATTAGCAGAACGTCCTACTTTTAATGACTTAACCTACAATTTCCATGTCCACAGGTTCGCGTATTTGTAACGTGTTCAACGGCGGTTCAGGTCTTGCCTTCCCTGAAGATCAACAAAGCGTTGTCCGTTACTACTTACGAGGGTTGGTCACTATGGGACTTCTTTCTAGGTCAATTTGTTCTGCATCAGAAATCATATTATTTACTAATGTATATAAACATAAGAGTTTTATCATAGAGCACCTTGCGACATCGTTACCACCTCGTGTGATCGGATGGCAGGAAACTGAAGACGCCTTATAAGCAGGGCCGTAGGCAGGGGGATTGGGGGTTCAATCCCCCCCCCCCCCGAAATGCGAGAAACCAGAATCTCAATCCAGAGATTGACCTCCTAGGGTACCTCCTTATACAGATAATTGTAATCTATTTCGCATAGGCGTACTTTATAATCTACAATACCAGTAAAAGTATGCTAAAATACTGTATTTTTATCGACTTTGTATTGAATCAATTCCTGCAACTTCAGCATTCTCTGAGATATTCTAACCTCCCCCAGCCTCTCCCGGGCGGGGTGCTAAAAATTTTCGAGCTCGCTTCGCTCGCTCTTGCATCCTTTTCGCATCATCCGTCTCAAACTTTTCTGCATATTAAGTCGATAAAGTTACTTCTATTTCTGTATGATCGGTCAAAGAGAAAGAAAACCTAACATATTCGAAGCTGGATTCTAAAATTTTCGAGCTTGCTCCGCTCGCAATCTATTTTTTAAGATTTCCGAAAAAGAGAAAATCTCTCTTTTTTTTAAAATCTGTATTTACTTTTTTTCTACCCTCTCTGAAATCAGAAATACGTATTTAAATTTCTTTTAAAAAAAGTTTGCAACAACCCCCCCGAAATGAATTCCTGGCTACGGCACTGCTTATAAGGTTTACGGTGATTACGTATTGGAAAGCACAAATGTGACAGTTATTAGGGTTCCGTAGTCAACACATACTTACCACTTAATTAATTTATTTATCATTGCTCCATTTTTATTTCCTTTTACCTATTGTGGTACAGTAATCTTATTCCAGGTGCATCCATGTAATTATATAATTGATGTATACAAAATATTGTAAAACATTTTTTAAATAAGTAACGGTTGAATTCTCGCCCATTCTTCTCCATTCGAAAACTACATTTTGGAAGGGGCAACTAGAATCAGTTCTATTTCTTTGTTTTTGACTTTCAAAAGTGCCTTTAATGTGCCTACTTGAAATAAATTATTTGACTTTGACTTTGAACAAGGAGCCCTTGTGGTTCTAAGTGATCGTAAGTCAAGAACGTTTTTGCCCCAAAGGCGGTCGGTTGTTTTAGATAAAAATACTAATTTTTGTTAGCAAATACCTAGTCAATGTAAAGTCAGGGAAATTAATTGTTAGACAAATTCGCTACTAATTTAAATTGTCTGTTTATTCAAAACACTAGTGTCATTCTTTGACAGTATTATGATTTGGCAAATTGACAGATTTGTTTAACAATTTTCATTTCCCCGACTACCTGAAACTAAACTTTATCTAGTAACCTCATCTGTATCTCTCATACGTACATTTGAAATAAATAAACTTTTTTTGATATTTATTTGTGTAAATTGGTTCACAAAACACTTTTGCACGTCAAAAGATTTTAATGAACATCAACGTTATGTAAGTCGCAATTGGCCTTAGCATTAATAGCACTTTTCACGCGAATATTACACAACATAAATAAAAAAAATTGTTATGTTTTTTTTTTTTTAACGGGAACGCCCTTTGTTAGTTAACATATTGTATATGATACACGGTTTACCATTCGCCGTATATATCAGTTTAAAATCTTCGGAGTCACCGCGATCCATTTTTCATGTAGGTAACGTACCTAATAGATTCAAATACACAAATATATCCTTCATTCACAAGGAAAATATTACTTATGAGTAACAATTAGCGATTAAATAACCATGAAATTGATTTATATTAAATTGACTGAATAATTATTAGCTCATCAAATAAATTAAGCTGCCAGGTACATACATATAGCGATGACTAAGTAATAACATAATCAAGGAGTTTACATAGGTACATTTATACTCGTGACAATCTAAGAAGTCCGTTTTGACGTTTCGTTCTCGTACTTATAATAAAACAATGTAGATATGTCGTCGATTACAAACTCTCTAAGTATGTTTAATCGATATGTCTCGAGAATCAGTATATAAGAAACCAATTTTTGATTTTTCATCGCTTCACAAAGGATTTTTATAGCTGTCAAAACGGACTTCTTAGATTGTCGCGAGTCTAGTGGCATCATTTCTAGACTATATGTAGAGTTCGTGGCACCAAAGAAGTCTCGCAGACTCGCGACAATCTAAGAAGTCCGTTTTGACAGCTCAGACCAAATAAAAAACCAAGACAGAGCGCTGCGAACAATACAGTGAAGCATGCCAAAACTACACCACCGCTCTGTGCATACACGCTCAAACATTTACAACCATTTACAATCAAACTACACCAAAATATGTGCTCACATGTTTACGAAACCGGCCTCACGTCACTGTTGACAGCGCTTTTTATTTCGTCTGAGTTTGAAAACTATAAAAATCCTTTGTGTAGCGATGAAAAAACAATTGTTTTATAACATACTTAGAAAGTTTGTGGTCGACGACTTATCTACATTGCTTTAAACTGATTCTCAAGGTATAACGTTTTATAACATGTACGAGAACGAAACGTCAAAACGGACTTCTTAGATTGTCGCGAGTATAGTTGGAAAATGTCCTAGCTGGAAAATGACGTACATCGTAATCTGACCTACTTGGAATCTGTCGTCCATTACCGTTTTCCTTATTATTCCTATCCTACCGTTTTTACTCATAAGGTATGAATCCAAACAGCGCCACCTATTAAATACCTATAGAAAATGTATTGGAACAGTCGTGACGCGGCAGCAATGCAGCGTGCGGCGTTGGTATAAAAAAAACACTTTTTAAAATTGTTTCGTGACGCATCGTCGCGAACATCTTTATTTCATTATTGCAAAAAGATCGCTCGAGGCGGGTGCGGCGCGCAAAGATTACCATAAAGGTCTTAATTTTAGTAAAAGAGTGCCAAATAGTGAAATAAATAAATGAGTGTTCATCAAAATGTTTGTGTATAATATAGTTTTAATTGGTTTTGGTAAGTTTTTATTTGTTTATTTTATACAAAAACAAAAAATTAGTAAAAACGTCATGGAAAAAACTCTAGTTGTATTTGCATGAAAATAACAATAACAGTTTACGATTATTCCTAATATTTATCCTATTATGATTCTGCCAAAGTGACTGTTTAAAGACCCCTGAAGCCGATTCCTCATTAAAAAGAGCCCATCCCAATCACATGTACCACAACCACACCACAACAACAAAGTGTGGGCAAGCAGTGGTTACCTACGTTTCAATAGTGTCGCTGCAACTTTTTTTTACAGTTGCGTTGACGCTAGTAGTTGCGATGTGGTTTTTGTTGTGGCTAGTATTTGCAGACAGTCAAATGTACTTACATATTAATTTTCATACAAATTAGGTACACTCCATCTACGTGTTGGTGGCCCTAAGGGCCGTTCAATATTCACTTATCCTTTACCTGAGATATTAACAATTTTCTTGCTCGCCAGCTGACCCGACAGACTTTCAAATTAAAAAATGCCATAGATAAAGGACTTTCAAGTTTTCAGTGTCCATTTTTTTTACGAACATCTGAATACAAAATAAAAACGCCTAACCGGCCGTTCGCAACAGATGCGCTACCATCTACAGCATTTTTAATTTATACATAATATTAAGGATAACTGAAAGGTTATATATCTGGTTTTGTTTAGAAAATGAAGGTCAAACCGCTATTATTATGTGTTAGATAAAAACTAACAAATCGATGTAACAGTTGATACGATTCGACTGAGGAGCTCGTGGCTAAGTAATAACAGCCGCGCATGTCGATCCATCAGGTTAAGCGACGCTTGCTGGGGTTGGTCTGTGGATGGGTGACCATCATTACATACCGAGACTCCTCCGTGACTCGGAAAATAAGTTAAGCCGTTGGTGCCGGCTGTTATTCGTGGATCAACTGGGGGCACTCAGAGATTCTAATAATTCTATAGGATAGTTGGTAGCGTCTTTCTCCCGGGACTGGCTTGATCGTTGCGTAGTGTCAGAATTGCGCTTGCACATAGCCATGAATTTGGTTGAATTGTCAATGATATTGGGTCACCATACCACATCACATATGACGTGGTTCTGCAGTTTTTTTTTTTAGTATGTATATTACTCGATTGCTCCGCCAATTATGAATCGATTTAGATGATTCTTTTTTGTATTAACTTTGCTTGCGTAGTTTTTGGGTTAGCATCAATATTACATAAATGTTTTCCCATTTAGTGTATGTAGACGATGTATTGTTTGACTCCGTCACTGTTATTTACATAGCAGGTAGTGGTTTTCGAGTTTGTGTGGTAGGTATGAGGAGGGTAAACAACTAAAAAGTAAAAAATAATGTTTAAAAAAACAACCAACTTCCAAAAAAAACACAATAAATTGAAAAATATCTTTAATTTCGGAAGTCGGTGGCAAAAAACGAAAATTGAAAAGAAAAGACACCGACTTCCGAAATTAAAGTTATTTTTCACTTTTTAACCGACTTCTTCAAAAAGGAGGAGGTTCTCAATTCGTCTGTATGATTTTTTTTTTGTTTTTTTTTGTATGTTTGTTACGCGATTACTCCGCCAATTATGAATCGATTTTGATGATTCTTTTTTGTTTGGTAGGTCATGCTTCCGAGGTGGTCCCATATAAATTTTATTAACTTTGCTTGCGTAATTTTTGAGTTAGCTTCAATATTACGTATTTTTTCCACTTAGCTTATCTAGACGATATCATGTTTGACTCCTTCACTGTTATTTACATAGCAGGTAGCAGTATTCGGATTTGTGTGGGGTAGGTACCACAACTAAAAAGTGAAAAATAAAAACTTTTTACAAAAAAAAAACAACCGACTTCCAAAAAAAACACTAAAAAAGTGAAAAATAACTTTAATTTCGGAAGTCGGTGGCAAAAAACAGAAATTGAAAAGCAAAGACACCGGCTTCCGAAATTAAAGTTATTTTTCACTTTTTTAGTGTTTTTTTTGGAAGTCGGTTGTTTTTTTTTTGTAAAAAGTTTTTAAGCGTTTGTTTTTTTTTGTAAAATGTTTTAATTTTTCACTTTGTAGTTGTTTTGTAAAAAATCGAGGTATTAGGTACTGGAAATGTCTGTCTAAAATCACACCAGAAGAGCATTAATGCGACGCCACTCATTGGCCGATCGTCTTGCAAAATTCTGTCCACCGCACCGCTTCAACTGCTTCACGGTTTGCCATTGTGCAGTCAACCCCTATTACTAAGCAGCAATCACGTAAAAAATGTAGCAAACTCGGTTTTCTGACGGAAAGCCCAGTTTGCAAAATTTTTTTAAACCTTAGGTATATGCATTGGTATTTTAAACATTATATGCGGGCGGTTTTCCCTCCAGATAACAATGTAGCGGCTATTTATGCTCTATGAGGCAATAGCGAGAGCAAGTTTGCATTGATTCCGTATTTGGGCCAAGATGGGTGCATCTAAAAACAGGATTTCCCCCAAATCAATAGCTACGCTTTGACGCACTCGCTCGAATATTGCACGTTGTTCCACCGTATTTGTGAGATCATTCTGCAATATTTCAGCTCTTTCCTATGCATTCTATTTATTTCCGCTGTATACTTTCTAGACGTCTGCCCTCGTGTCTGCCCGCATTTGTTTTTTTAACCGACTTCTTCTAAAAGGAGAAGGTTCTCAATTCGTCTGTATGTTTTTTTATTTTTATATGTATGTTACACGATTACTCCGCCAATAATGAATCGATTTTGATGATTCTTAACTTTGCTTGCGTAGTTTTTGAGTTAGCTTCAATATTACGTATTTTTTACCCACTTAGTTTATCTAGACGATGTTTTCATTTGCTCCTTCACTGTTATTTACATAGCAGATAGTGGTATTCGAATTTGTGTGGGGTACGTACCACAACAAAAAAGTGAAAAATAAAAACATTTTACAAAAAAAAAAAAAACACTGAAAAGTGAAAAAAAAGTAACTTTAATTTCGGAAGTCGGTGTCTTTGCTTTTCAATTTTCGTTTTTTGCCACCGACTTCCGAACATCATCTAGATAACTAAGTGGGAAAAAATACGTAATATTGAAACTATCTTAAAAACTACGCAAGCAAAGTTAATAAAATTTATATGGGACCACCTCGGAAGCATGGTTTTGGTTTTGTTTGGTTTTTGATGGTTCTACCAACCAAAGAATCATCAAAATCGATTCATAATTTGCGCAGTAATCGCGTAAAAAAAACAACAAAAAAAAAACATACAGGCGAATTGAGAACCTCCTCCTTTTGAAGAAGGTGGTTAAAAAGAAAAAAAGGGATCTCACTTTATAAACAAAATATAAACTCTATAGGCAAATTAGGTAACTCTCAAAGTCAATACTAACCTTTGTTTTCAAAGAGATTGGGATGGAGCTAAACACAAAAACTCCAATTTAATTTCGTCGTCATGTTCTCAGAAACGTCTGAACCGGTTTCGATGAGAGTGCGTTGTATCGAGCAGGTTCTTACACTGACCGTCTGGTTTTTGAATAATTTTCCTTGTATTTTATGATACTTACTTATAAACATTCAAAGTCTAGTCTGTGGTATGCTATTTGTTATTCATTACATCACCACTGTTTAGTCCAACTAACGTTATTATTGTTACTGTCTCCAAACGGTGAAGGATAACATCTCGTGAGGAAACCGGCATATCCTAGAACCAAAAATGCGAAGACATGTGACATCTAACAACCCGCACTGGGCCCGCGAAGTAGATTACAGCCCTCCCTCTCAAAAACCTGGGCAGCCTTTGACCTGACCTGACCTGCCCTTTTTTTTTGAGAGCCACCAAAACTCACCCGTGTTCCTTCAGTTTGGTACTACGGTAAGTTTGGTTTCGTTTCGTACTATAAAAGTGTATTAGAGTTTTTTTTTTTTTTTTAAAGGGGGGATTAATGTACGTAAGCAAATAATTATTCTATCGAAATAAATGATTATCCATTCCTCAGTTGTTTATTCGTTATTTACATGACTCATCACCCCTTTTATACATACGTACACAGTAGGTACACTTTCAAGTTGCCTGTTTCCCAGGGCCCCGGTATCCCTTTCGAATTTTTCCGCAAACCCTGGCAGGCATCGGCCCTAGCGGACCCCATCAATTGTCCTGACATCTCTTTGAGGCGCGGTGGAACACAACGCGCCTTCGACGCCTGGTCCTTATCGGACGGCGAGCTACCCATTGCTCGCCGCAAGGAATCCCGATGCCCAGGGCGTCTCCTGCGTGAGGCCTGTGTCTCAGCAGTGCAAACAGTCACAGTGCGGACGATGAAGGAAATCTTCGTGATGAAACCGATTTTTTTAGAATATGTATGAGGGGCCGGCCACACAGAAGAGACGTGAGACGAGGACGGGACGCAGACGCGGCAGTTTGTATGCAGAATGGAAAAGCGACGCGCCTGCGTCCTAACTTTTCTATACGTTTTTTCTGCGTCCTGTCCTGTCTCACGTCTCTTCTGTGTGGACCGCGCCTGAGACGTCCGGAAAGTCAGAAAAAAATTCAGGTTACCTACTGACAACTACTTACTGTTAATAATTGGTATCAAACAAGTTAAATTAAATTAAAAATTAATAAAACCCCCGATAAAAATAAAACATCTAATAAACTTTTAGATTTTTTTAATAGCTAAGAACACTCTCGATCAATTCACCTTTCAAACAAAACCAAAAAAATCTAAATCGGTTCAGCCGTTTGTCAGCTACGATGTCGCAGACAGACACACAGATAACTTATAACAGGGTTAAAAGTCCTCTTTTAAAAGGGTTAAAAGTGTGTCATTGTCGATTTGACAACCTGTCGAGTGATTGCGCTGGCAGCCATGCACCTTTCTGCTAAAGTATTAAATTATTGATTTCATCACCACTGTTAAAACCAGTTAATAATTAAATAAGTTAAAAAACCGACCAAGTGCGAGTCGGACTCGCGCACGAAGGGTTCCGTACCATTATATAGATAAACGACAAAAAAAATACGTTTGTTGTATGGTAGCCCCCTTACGTAAATATTTTATTTTATTCTGTTCTTTAGTATTTGTTGTTATAGCGGCAACAGAAATACATCATCTGTGAAAATTTCAACTGTCTATTTATCACGGTTCATGAGATACAGCCTGGTGACAGACGGACAGACAAACAGACGGACAGCGGAGTTTTAGTAATAGGGTCCCGTTTTACGCTTTGGGTACGGAACCCTAAAAGCTTGCACAAAATAACACAATACAAGGTAAACGAAACGTTGAAAATTTAAATACCTACGGGTAAAATATCACTGTTCAAAACATCGAATATTTAAATATCGATTGGATTGAATGAACGAAAATTGTTATACCTAAATATCGTGAGGAAACCGGCTCTTCCTAGTATTATTAATGCGAAGGATAACTGACGTCCACCAACCCGGACTGGGCACGCATGGTATAATTATTCTCTCTCACAGAGATAAGGCCTGAGTGCCAGCAATGAGACATAACAGGTTGATTATTTAAGAACTAAGGAGCTCGTGGCTAAGTAATATAAGTAATAAGTGTTAAGGTACTCTACGATGTATATTGGTCAGATCATATGCCTATAGAGGTAGAATGTAATCTAAAATTAATTACACCTAATATAGTATTGCCTAAACCAAGCTGTAATAATATTGTTTGGGGGCTACGTGATTCAAGTCAAATAAGCGTATATGAGGAAATGTGTAATGCAGGTTTGCGAGAAATAGATTTTCCGCACGAGTTTGGTCGCTGTGCAGACACGCATTGTAAGAATGTTAATCACAAAATTGTTCTGGATGATTTGTACAACAAAATAATATGTATTCTCCAACAGTCTGCTGAGTGTAGCTCGGCGGCAAATAAGCCCCGAACGTATAAACCTGTACCTGGGTGGAATAAACATGTAAAAATAGCTTACGAGGAGGCTCGATTTGCTTTTCAAGGTTGGCTGTTATGTGGTAAACCAGATACAGGCATTGAATATAACGAAATGCGTAATACACGAAGAATTTTCAAAAGTAATTTAAAATGGTGTCGCAGTAATGAAAAACAAATTAAACTAGATTTAATATCTGAAAATCATAAATCTAAGGACTTTGGAAATTTTTGGAAAAACACGAACAAGCTTAGCCCTAGGTCGAGCCTCCCCCTAAGCATAACCCCACAGATCGCAAATATGTTTGTGGACCAATTTAAAGTCAAGCCCTTAGCAAATCCCACAGTAGATCATGTGACGCAGTCGGTGACTGACGCTGATGTGAGCATGAAGCTGGGTATGTTTTTCTCTACTAAAGCTGTCGTGAAAGTAATTAAGAATATGGTTAAAGGGAAGTCCCAGGTCATGATCACCTCAGTGTTGAGCACTTTAGGTATGCAGGTATACACTTGCCGAGAGTATTGTCGATGTTTTTTAGATTGTGCATAAGCCATTCTTATCTACCTAGTGCGCTTATGAGAACCATAGTTGTACTTATCATTAAGAACAAGACTGTCATAGCTAAAGTGCTGGACAGTCTGCTGGATACATACATGGCCCCTAGGATAAGTCTGCACGATGCACAGTTTGGTTTCAAGCCCGGGCTATCGACAAAAAGTGCCATTATGTGTCTAAAGCTGACAGTCCGGTACTACACGGATAGGAAAACACCGGTTAATGCGTGCTTCTTAGATTTGTCCAAGGCATTTGACCTCGTGTCTTATGACCGGCTGTGGGGTAAGCTAAGAAATGAGGAAAAAATAGAAACCGAGGTTATCTCTCTACTAGAATTCTGGTATGAAAACCAAATAAACAATGTTAGGTGGGCAGGGACTCTGTCTGAAGAGTATAGCTTGGAATGTGGGGTGAGGCAGGGGGGAATTACCTCCCCCCGCCTTTTCAACTTGTATATTAACCAGCTGATTGTTGAGCTCAGCAATACCGGCGTCGGTTGTCATGTTGATGGAGTTGCTGTGAACAATATTAGTTATGTGGACGATTTGGTGTTGCTGAGCCCATCAATCAGTGCATTAAGACGCCTGTTGAAGGTCTGTGAGGACTACGCTGTGATTCAGGGGCTTAGGTACAACGTCGCTAAGAGTGAGTTAGTTGTTATTAATGTTGGCGCCAGAAGAGACTTAAATGTGCCATGCATCTCGTTAGCGGGTAAGCCCTTAAAGCGAGTCTCAAAATTTAAGTACCTGGGCCACTGGGTCACCGAGGACCTATGTGATGATTTAGATATAGAGAGGGAGCGTAGGGCGCTGTCCGTACGAAGTAATATGCTGGCCCGCAGGTTTGCACGGTGTACTTGTGATGTTAAAATGACGCTTTTTCGAGCCTATTGTCAGACTTTCTACACCTGCAGCCTCTGGGTCAAGTATACGCAGAAGGCTTACTGCGCTCTGCGTGTACAATATAATAATGCCTTCAGAATGCTCGTGGGGCTGCCGCGGTTTTGTAGCGCGTCGGGTATGTTTACCGATGCGAGGGTAGATGATTTCTACGCTATTATTCGGAAGCGATGCGCTTCTCTCCGGCAAAGAACATGTTTTAGCTCCCACAGCATGTTGAGGGCATTGAGTGACCGGTGGGACTGCCCGATGTTGGCCGATGGGTGAGACTGCACACACAGGTCGGCTCTAAGCAGCTATACGGGCTTCTTGTTTATTATTTTATGTTACTGTTTGTTGTTGTTGTATATTTATTACTAATAATAGTTAAATAAGTATATTTCATGTCATTACTATCACTATGGACTTTAAGGTCTGCCAATAAAGAATCAAATAAAAAATAACAGCCGCACGGGCCGATCTATCAGATTAAGCTACGCTTACCGGGCTTGGTCCGTGGATGGAGTTACCATCTTTACATACCGAGACTCCTCCGTGCCTCGGAAAGCACGTTAAGCTGTTGGTCCCGGCTGTCATTTGTGGATCTTTGACATTCGTTACGGGTCATCAGAAGCCCGAAAGTCCGACAGCCAGTCGTACCAAGCGGGTATCGTATTACCCAGTTATTGGGTTGTGGAGGTCAGATAGGCAGTCGCTCCGAAATACTGGTATTCAGCCGTATCCGGTTAGACTGGAAGCCGACCCCAAAATAGTTGGGAAAAGGCTAGGCAGATGATTATTAACTAGTAAATGCACCAAGACACATCAAGTTAAATTTCCAGTCCGTAGTTGGGATGAATGTATCCCAAGAACAAACTTAACATTGTAGTTGAAAAACATGTTCTCCCATAAGGAATGTATGGGAGAACATGTTTTTGCAACTGCAAATCTAAGTTGGTCGATTTACTCGTTAACTTGTAGGCCCTTTATACTTAGATATTATATTTTTCCTTTTTATTTGTTTCACATTTTATCCAAAACCAGTCCCTTTAGCTGGCAGGAGGAGGGGACACTTGACTAACAAAAATTAGCACTTTAAAGCTTAATATTTCGCAAACGGATCCCTGAATTCAAAAATGGTTTTGACACACTCACCATATTTTTGAACGACCTTTCCAACGAAAACCCATCCATGACCTATCAAGGCACCTCTGTGCCTGGCCACAGGACATTCACTGCAGCGAATTTTCGCGCGGTGCGAACGGCGCGCGGCGAAGCGTCTTGTGACTAAAACAAATGAATAGCAATATTAGCAATGTACTATACCCCTTTTGAAATAAGATTAGACATTAAAACAAACCCTTTTACAGTCCGTTCAACCGATTTTGATTTCTATACCGTAGGCATAAGGATAGCATTAAAAGCAAAAAAAGTTACACAATACCAACTATCTACTGCGGCTGCCATTTGTCATGCCACCAACGCAATAGAATTCAAAATCGGTTGAACGGAATGTAAAAAAGGCTTATCTATACGTCTAATCTTATTTCAAATGGAGTATAGTCATACCACGCCCGCCGCACCGCCCGCCGTTGTGGCCAGGCGGTTAAGTTGTTGGTCCTGGCTGTCATTCGCAGGTCTTTGACAGTCGTTATGGGTAGTCAAAAACTCACGACCAGTCTTACCAAGGGTTATCGTATACCTATTACTGGCTTGTGAAGGTCTGATGAGCAGTCACTCCATGTAAAAAGAACTGGTATTCTGCTGCATCCGGTTAGACTGGAAGTCTAACCGGCTAAAGTTAGTCTAAAGGCTAGGCAGATTATACAGGTTGTTTGGTGCATCGTGTGCCAAATTAAAATGGCGGATAGGAGGGGTCACATGCAATATTCTCAGGCCCCAAAAAAACTCTTGGCCCCAGTTATGTTTCGGCGATCGGGAATTTACTTAAAAAAAACTTTATTTATTACAATTATTTTAATTACGGAAAAACAGTGTATTAAGCTGAAGGCTGATTTAAAAACTAACTTCACAAACAATGATATGGAATAACATGTAATTGATCTTATTGCTAGGTTGCACTTTAATATGTAGGTTGGCGGCTGCGTACTCAGCGTAAACGGTTCTTACGATGAGTTAACTCCTCCCTCCATAAGATAGAAGCAACTCTTGCTTCTGGCGGCGTCCGCGCTGCCTTTGGTTGCCTCGCTGCCTTTGATGTCCTCTGATATCCTAGTCATCTTCCATTGGTACAGCTTCCAGGATGCTGCTGCTATTAGTAAGATGTAGAGGAGTACCGTACTCCAACTTGGTGTGACCATCATCATTGGCCAATTGGTGTCATCTGGTAAGGAGAGGTCGCTTGCTTTGTTGATAAGTTCATGGATGCTGTCTAGTGAGATGTCTTCTAGTTGTAATTCATATTGAACAGTTTCTTCTAAGACTTGGTGTTGCTCTGGTAACGGTATCACCTCATTGATGACAATTGTGTCTGTATATGCTCGTAGTGTTCTGTTCAGGACGTTAATTTGACAATCTTCTGTTAGTGTGACGAGATAAATCCCAGTTAACTTTTTGTAGTCTGTCTTAGTTTTGCACTGTGTTTTGACAATTTCATCTTCGTTCAGGACAAGTAGCCAATTGTTATCTCCGATCCTTTGAATTTTTCCTCTTCTTAGGCTCATCTTAGCATGTGTACAGTTTGCTTGACGATGCTGAATGAGGGATGGGATGCAGTCTTCGGTGTCTTCAATTCTTCTAGTGTCCAGGGTCTTGCAAAGCTGGATGTCATCGGTCAGGGGTTGACAGTCTTCTTCTAGGTAGGCGTACTCATCGTTCCCAAATGCAAGGTATTTGGATTTAGGGATAATAGTAAGGTTATTTTTGTTGGGAATGGAGTAGAGATGAATTAGGTCATAGATTTGTGGGGCTACTGATGGGATTTCTAGGATAAAGTTTATAGAGTGTACTGTACTATAGGCCTTAACTCTAATTGATTTTTCTATCCTATGAATATTACTTAGATTAATACTAGCTACTGGTCTAAACGAATAGGTGCTACCTAAGTTGATTAATTCCTCTATTAGATTTTGAGGATGTAATTCTCCTGACATTACACTCTCAGCTGCTTTAGTGCTTGCATATAATGACATAAGTTGGATAGACGTAAAATGAAGGTTTGTTATGTTGTACACACAAGCGAGACTAAAGTAATTATCCTGTTTAAGGAGCTGTCCTTGTTTAAGGAGAAGGATGCCATTTTCATTATTAACGGGGTCAATAGTTACGGTTCCTGTTGCGTAGAGCACGATGGCTCCTGAGATGAGGGTCCTACAACAAGGTGAGGTCTCCGTAGTAGTTTAAAGTGTACTCTAATAGACTTAGAGTTCGGGTGGTTACCTATAATTTCAGCCACATTATTTGGATGAAGGTGGATGATCTTGTAGGGTCCTTTGAACACTGGCTTAGTTTTATCGCTGCGTGCTGACTTTGCTACCTGTTTATAGACGGTCTCACCTACCTTGAACTTGATTTCTTCTGCTTCTTGATTTCGTTTAGAAATCACCTGCTCCTTATTCTTAGACATAAGGGCGGCGATACATTCTTGAACTGCCTCAGCGTTAGCGCGGTGCTTAATAACGTAATCCTGATAGAATTCCTTTGGATAGTAGAGTTCTAGCGGATTCCTAGATGCTGTATGTCCGAATAATAGCTCATGAGGTGTATAATCTGTTGCCGAATGTATAGAATTATTATATGCAATAATAGAATACTTCATGATAAGCTGCATGGGATCATCTTTATTGGTCATTCGTTGTATTCTAATTATTTCAGCTAATGTAGAGTGTAAACGTTCGATGGGTGAGTTAGAGTTAGGGTTATATGGAGTCGTAAAATGTTTATGTATATTATGTAAGGCACAGATATCTTTTATGACGTCATTATCAAACTTTGTATCTGAGTCCGTGGTTATTTTATTTGGTAAACCTAATGTCGAGAAGACGTCTAGCAATGCTTCCGCTACATGCACACTACCACATGCGTTTAAGGGAACTGCCTGAGCGTATTTAGTGAAATTATCAATGATTGTGAGAAATGTTACTCCGCCTGTTGAATAAAGGTCCATAAATATATGTTCCATTGGCTTGCGCGGTGTATTAGTAATAGCTAGAGGTGGTCTTAGAGGGTTGCGCTCATATTTAGACTGCAAACAAATCGCGCACTGATTAACAAATCCCTGAATGGTGAGTAACATGTTAGGCCAGTGACAATTTCTATGCAACTGTTTATACGTCTCTTGAATACCGCGATGTACTGTCTTTCCTTCGTGATATTTCTTAATTAACTCTTGTTGCTCAGTTTTGTTCTCCACTAGGGTTACACGCGTAGTGCATTTAAGTAACTTTGGGCCACGCTCATTAAATATAGTAGTATATACCCTAGAGAAGGCATGATACAGTTCTTCACTGTGAAAATAACAATGAAAAACTCGGTCGGCAATTGTGTGTTCCTTTAAGAATCTCACTATCTCTGATTCTGTATTATTAATTGGAATAAAAACATCTTTAATTACAACTTTTGAATTAGTGGATCTGTTATCTACTCTATAAGTTGAGCCGGGTGTTGATCTTATGTAAAATTGTTTCAGTTGCCTATCTATAGCGTCTGATATTATAGGAATGCCCTTATTTTCATTGTCTGGTTGTGTGTGCCGTGTAGAGACTAATTCAGGCTCGGCTGATACTATGCTCATACTATCTGATTCTGTTCTTATATGAGATTGAGGAACGCTAGGGTTAAGTGATTGAATATTATCATTATCTTGGGGTACGGCTGCCTCCGTTTCGTTTTCAGCTACTCTACGTGCGTTTTCGAATATTCTATTAATTATTTCATCATCCTCATTATCATCTAAATTAACTGCTAATGAATCCATACTACCGTGAAATATTTTAACACGAGATAATGCATCTGCATTAGTATTCTGACGACCCTTTTTGTATACTACTTTATAGTCGTATTCTGCAAGCTTTAGACGCCATCTAGTTAATTTAGAGTTAGGATCTTTCAGTGACATTAACCAAGTAAGAGGCCTGTGGTCTGTGTAAATAACGAACTTTCTACCATAGAGATAAGGGCGAAAATACTTGATTGCCCATACTATTGCTAGTAACTCCTTCTCTATTGTAGAATACCGAGATTCGGTGTCTGATAGTGTCCGGGATGCGTACGCTATCGGTTTATCGGAACCTACAATACCTTGTGACAATACCGCACCTAATGCTACATCTGATGCATCGGTGGTGAGCACGAAAGGTTCATCAAAATTAGGATATTGTAGTATTGGGGCATTTGTTATAATTTGCTTGCACTTATTAAAAGCTTCTAAAAAGTCTGGGGAATGTACAACTTTACTATTTTTCTTTAGACATAAGGTCATTGGTTTAGTTAACTTTGCGAAGTCTTCAATAAATTTCCTGTAGTATCCTACTAGGCCTAAGAAAGCTTTTATGTCCTTCTGAGTTTTAGGCAAAGGGAAATTTAATACTGCCTTAATTTTATCTTTATTAGGTTTCAAGCCCTCGTTTGTAAGTTCGTGTCCTAAGAAATTAACCTGCTTTTGTAAGAATTCCGATTTATCTAATTGAATTTTCAAATTGTGAGTTTTAAACCGATCAAATACTTGCTTTAATTTTTCCATGTGTTGTTGTAAAGATGTTGATATAATTATTACGTCATCTAAATACGTATAAACATTATCTATTCCTCTTAAAATGTGATCCATTAGACGTTGGAATGTACTTGGCGCATTTTTTAGGCCAAAGGGCTTTCTCAAAAACTCATAATGTCCTCGTTCGGTTGTAAATGCTGTTTTTTCAATATCGTTGGAGTGCATCTCAACTTGGTGGTAACCGCTGGCGAGATCCAGGGTCGTAAAATACTGGGCACGCCCCAGTCTATCTAAGATGTCATGAATGTTGGGTAAGGGATACTTGTCTTCGATTATACGATCATTTAGTCGTCTATAGTCGATTACAAGTCTCCATTTAACTTTTCCTGATGCATCGGGTTTTTTAGGGACAATATGCACGGGACATGACCAAGGGGATATACTCTCTCTAACGATGCCCTGCTGTAAAAGTTTATCTACTTGCTTACGAATCTCATCGCGTTGTTGGGGGGGCTTGTCTGTAGCTACGTACAAAAACCGGTGTATTATCGCTTAGTCTAAGTTCGTGTTTGACTGCGTGTGTAAAGGTCAGTGGAATCTCTTCCGAATAGAATAGTTCCCTATACTGATAACATAGTCTAGTAACTTCACGCTTTTCTTCCTCATTCATATGACCGGTACGAATTTTTTTTAAGTTTTCATTTAGTATGCGATCAATGTCAGATTGCACTTGTACGGTATTAATGCTATGACTGGGAATATTATTATCCTCATTATACAACTCTAATTCTATTGAACTCTTATCTGGAATATATTTCTTATCATCGCTAAAATTAATAATTGAAGTTTTAAAACAACCATTAGTAACATTAATTATAGCTGCCGGTGATTTCAAATTATCTGACCAATAAAAATCGTCGTGTGAGTACTGTCCATCCACGTAGTTAGTTTTAACAGTAACTATCTTTTCACACCTGGGATCGATTTTTATCTTTTGAGGTGGAGAGGTAAAGTGAATAGGTATTTGTGCTGTTGATGTTCGTAACACGTTATTGTTCAAATCAATGTTGCTTTTCAGTTTCTTTAAAAGATCGAATCCTATTAGACCCTTGTACTTCGTATCGAAATCGAATATTAAAAATTTATGGGTTATATCGCTATTAAACGCAGGGGGCAAAGGCAGGTATACTACTTTATCGTGAACTGATGAACTATGTGCTGTAACTATTTGATATGGCTCTGTTTCTACACAGTATTCAAAAATAGTACCAAAAATTTCATCTGATGCAATAACAGAATGACTGGCTCCTGTATCTATTAAAAACTTACCGTTGAATTCTGGCAACTCAATATATGGTAAAAATTGTTTAGTTTGTAGGTTAATGGATACTATGTCCGGTTGTCTTGATCGAGGTTTAATATAAAATCCTGTTCTTGACTTACCTCTTGTTCTTCTGTACCTACGTTAGACTCGGACGCGTCGTTACTAATGTCTATGAATTGGCTAAAATACTCACTATCAATGGGTATTGGTTGCACTTGACCTTCCATTTGGCTCGGGATGTAGAATAACTGCCCCGATGCGAACTGTGGTTTTTCTGGCTTACCTGCCGTACGCATAGTGACGTCCGATGATAGCTCAGGCGGATTAACCTGCTGTTTTGGAACGTTAGGTTGGTTCTTAAAGTTTCCACTTCTAAAATTACCTGAGCCACCTGGTCTGAAGTTACCTGATGCTGGTCGGTTTTTCCAGGGTAACATAGACTGTACCCATTGTTGACGCTGTTCTGGGTTCATGTTATTCTGTTGGGGCTTATATGGCGACATTGTTGGATTTACTAAGTTAGGATGAAAAGGACTATTGTTAGGCTGCTGCCTAGGCAACTCCTTTGGTTTCGCTTGGGATGTTGATGGGCTATTAAAATTATTAGACCTATTATATGCAAGCCTAGCCTCTTCTTGCCTAGCCGCAATAATAGCTTCTTCAAATGTCTCTGGTTTCGCAATTCTAACACCTAATGACACATGAAAATCTAACTGATTCACGTACTGTTCTATGACCATCTTTTCATAATAAGATTTGTTACCATGTTCCCCTACAGAGTATAATGTGTCTAATAATTCACGGAGCCGTTTGCCAAAGGTTTCCGCATCCTCGTTCTTTGACTTACGTAACCGTGTGAGCTCCTGCATAACTTGTATCTCATTGCGTGGTTCTCCAAGACGCCTAATCAAAGCTATCTTAACTGACTCCCAGGAACTGAGATATTCTTCGTATGCTATGGCATCGATAGCTGGACCGCTAAGCCTACTCTTAATCAGGCAGATAAATGCCGGATGCGAACGATCTGCCTCACTAGTTAAAGTTAATAAACTTTCTACCTCTCTAATATAATATCTAAGTAGTTTAGGATTGCCATCATATCTTGGCATCAAATCCGCAATAAGTTTGTACGGTTTATAGTTAGCATCGTAATCTCTGAGCGACATTGTTCTACTGTAAGTTACCTGTCTAGTGGCACACAAACAGAACAATAGAAGTGTAGTATTTCACGTGGAATTTCACGGAATATCTTCACGCTATAATAAATGGGTGCCTAACGCGATTTTAGCTTATAGACAGACACACATATAATTGAAATAAAATACAAAAATTATAAGTAAGGCAGGAAATAGAGCAAGGACACTTGGTACTACGAGAGCACTTACCAAAGCAGCCACTGCATCTCCTGTCGAGTCTTGTCTCTGCCAACAGCTTCCTCCAATTCTCCGGAGGAACACCTTCCTGCTTCTTTACAGGTGCCCGACCGCAAGTAAGGTTCTTTGCGGATCGCGAAGGAACGATTTGAGAACCGTCACTCTTATGCCGAAGAGTTGTATTCGAACTTAGAGCGTCGCGATCCTACCGACTGCGCCAGTTATGTTTCGGCGATCGGGAATTTACTTAAAAAAAACTTTATTTATTACAATTATTTTAATTACGGAAAAACAGTGTATTAAGCTGAAGGCTGATTTAAAAACTAACTTCACAAACAATGATATGGAATAACATGTAATTGATCTTATTGCTAGGTTGCACTTTAATATGTAGGTTGGCGGCTGCGTACTCAGCGTAAACGGTTCTTACGATGAGTTAACTCCCCACGGGATCTTTTTAAAACCAGATGAGGGAAAAACGCTAGATGTTACTTGCAAGTAATTTAGAATTTGATAGAATCGTACAACATGAAACATTACAATAAAAAAAACTATTAGAGGCTATACCAATACCTATTTTTTTTTAAATTAAGTCGAAAGCTGACTTTAGGGATTTTTCAAAAATAATAATAAAAAATCGCGTGGGGCCAACAATTTTTTTTGGGGCCCGAGGAGATAGCCTGTGACCTCTCCTATCCGCCATTTTCATTTGGCATACGATGCACCAAACATCCTGTATACTATACCCCATTTGAAATAAGATTAGACATTAAAACAAACCCTTTTACAGTCCGTTCAACCGATTTTGACTTCTATACCGTAGGCATAAGGATAAAAGCAAAAGGTAGCATTAAAAGCAAAAAAAGTTACACAATACCAACTATCTACTGCGGCTGCCATTTGTCAAGCCACCAACGCAATAGAATTCAAAATCGGTTGAACGGAATGTAAAAAAGGCTTATCTATACGTCTAATCTTATTTCAAATGGAGTATAGATGTTTTGTCGTGTACGTACAGTCACGAGCACCAATATGTATACACTTAGCAAGTTTTAAAAGTGATTTTCTCCTACTGTATTGATTGTAATTTTATGTTATAACAAACATAGTATTTTGGAACCCATATTATTACGAAATAGGTATCATCTCAAAGTTGCAATCGTTATTCCACGAAGAAATGGTTATTGAATTTTGCTAAATGTATACATACTTTTGCTCGTGACTGTACCCACTGCTGTGATAACATTTACAACATTATGAAGTTTAATTTTGTATATTTCAGCGGTTTCTCCAGCTGTGAGTTCAGCCGTCAGGAATCTTGCTTCGGTTTCGACTTGCAGGTAAAATTCATATTCATACAAACAGGTTTTATATCGTACCCAATGATATTATATTAAACAGATTATGTTGTGAGAGCGCAATCGTGAAGACTTCAAAACGTCCTAATTGGGACGTATTGACTTTAGTCTACAACACGCATGGCGACGAGTTGAAGCAGCTAACAACTAAAAACACTAGCTGTCTCTTTTTTCCTTGTTGTTTTTTTCAAGCCATCTCTTTTCTATCATTTTTACTTGTAGTGAAATGTAAAACTAATGAAACATGGGTATGTGTGCTGCCGCTGCTGCGCGGAACACTTTTTTCGGTTGTTTTGTGAATGTATAACATATCGTTAATATAATATCATTGATCGTATCATATTGATTTACCTTATAAGTATTCATGCCAACACTGAACAGATGGACCCCGCACAAACTCGCGGAGTGTTTTCAGCCATGTCTTTCGAAGGACTAAGACACCCCCTAGCCAGATCAAAAATCAAAAGTCATTTATTCTCTCTCTCTCTCTCTAGTCAAACTAGGCTGAGAATCAGGAATACAGGGTGTTAGGGTAAACACCGTTGTCACTCAAACCATGGGTTGTTGACTTCAATATAAAAATAAATGACCGAGTAACAACAGGAAAAAAACGTTATTTTCACTAAAAAGTTTATATCTGACACCGTGCTCGCTAGCGAAACAGCTGACTGACTGAGGGAGGGGTCGCGCTCGCGACCGGTCAGGTCACGTCCCACTGTCCCGCACCCCCCGTCCGTGTTGAGACGCAAGTTCGTTTCCCCAACGCATAGGGTGAAAGGGTGAAATAATCTTGTGGTAAAATGTAGATAAAAAAAAAACATGTAATTTTCCATTGATTTTACGTTCTATAAATGAAACCAAACCACTGGTTTAAAAGATAACGGTGCTTACCCTAACACCCTGTATAACGGTGTTTACTCTAACAATCTGTATAACGGCGTTTACCCTAACACCCTGAACCTGGCTCAACATGGAGTATGTTGAGCCACTAGGATGTGGTGAAGGGCGGTCGTTTTGGGGGGCACGTCTAGCAGTACAGCTGTCTGTTCAGTTGGGGGTTTAATAAAAGGTCGTATCGTCGGCCGCTACTTTTGCCTAAAAATAAGGAAGGCCGTCTTCGGGCTATGTGGAGCGACGATCTTAGCAGGGTGGCCGGTAGCAGCAGGATGAGAGTTTCTGAGGACCCACTTAATTTCGAGCAATTGGAGAGCAGGGATGTGATTCTGTAAGACCTCATTCTAAACATCGAATCTGAATCCGCTGTGAGTTTCTTGATGAGCATTCTAAAAACTCGGTTGATACACTAGCGCTACCCTTGCGAGCGTGTCAGCGAGTTGAACTAAATTGACCGTGAGATTTTTGACAGATAAAGTATGAGATGACGTAAGAAGTGGCAATCAGTAATCTCCCCGACCCTCAAGGTAATTCCCCCGTTACTTCGAACTCAAACCCGTTTCAAAATTCGAAATTAGAGTGAATAGCGATGTGAGATGCGAGTTGTTGTTGGCACAACTCTGCAACAGGCTGATGATGACTGCCTAATATCAATGCCCTATCTATATTGCAGGGAAAGCGAGTTCACATGTCTAGATGGCACATGCATCAGAGCTGGTGCAAAGTGTGATACCTACTGGGACTGTCCTGATGGCTCCGACGAAGCGTCCTGTTATTCAAGTACCAACTCGTAAGTATTTAGGGGTATGAGGAACAGGGTGTAAAGTTCACTCTTCCTCTATAGAAAAGGATGGATCCTCCGACTAGACGGGTGTTGTGACTAGCGGGCAACTGTCCAACGATTGATATCTGAATCTGGTATATGTCCATCTCGCGGTAAACTCTAATTGCGCGATGCAGGATTTACGTGAAGTCAGGATTTTTGTATGACGTCAGGTCTTTGATGCGTAGTTCGCATGGCGATGTAGATGCCGGCACAAGTACCTTTCAAACTGATTGTACATTCTTAAGCTATTCGCTCAAACGAAGCGAGTCTTACGACAGTGACTACCTAGTTTTATTACCTTTTAGATTTAATGAAAGCCATTTTTAAACGACATCTAAAAGGAAGAGGTGCTCAATTCGACAGGTTTTTTTTTACTCCGCCACTTATGAATTGATTTTGGTGATTCTCACTATATGGACGATGATTTAAGTCACTCCGTCACTGTTATTTACATAGCAGGCGAAGTATTCGAATTTGTGTGGGGTAGGTACGACAACTAAAACATGAAAAATAAGAGACTTAAAAAAGAAAACAAACCGACTTCCAAAAAAAACACTAATAAAGTGAAAAATAACTTTATTTCGTCTTTGCTTCTCAATTTTCGTTTTTTGCCAGCGACTTAATTTTCACTTTTTTGTGTTTTTTTTTTGGAAGTCGGTTTGTTTTTTCTACCTTACTTAAAAATGACTGCCTCGTTTGTCTAGTGGTCGCAAGCGAGCATGAGCTGGTCCTGGGTGCGATGCCGTGGTCGAGCAAGGTGTTATTGCGTTTTTCCATCTGTCATTTCTCAGAAGCAGCCAGGAGTCTGGATTTGTGCCCGGTTGATGGCAAGACTATTTGATGAGAAGACTCGCCCCCTATTATATGATGTCTGCAACATAGGCTTATTGTTATGTAATTTAAAAGAATATTCTGTTTCCAGAAACCTGACAGAAGCTACCATATCTCATGAGCGATATAAAAGACAGTCAGCATGTGGGTAAGTGCGAAATGTAATCTACGTAATCCACGCATTGAAGTTCTGTCTTGTGTTTCAATTATATAATAATTATATTGTATACTTTCTGCCTGCAACTTTGTCCGCGTGAAATTATCTCCTCTGTTGCTTCGAATTTTCGGAATCGGATCAGTATTTCCAAAGATTAAACTCGGGTGAAAATAGATAAACATATCGTCCGTGAAAATTCCGCTTCCCTTTTTATTAGTAAACTATATTTCCTATTATAACAAGGAAAAAAAAATAATAAAAAATAAGATCGAATTTTTTTTTAATTGCTTTCTTATGACCATAACTTTTGGAGTGATTGCTACATGTCTTTTTTTTATATCGGAGCATTATGCTGGTGTCGGAGCCTCTTTGTAATTTATTTTTATTTTCGTAATTTTTTTGATACCTTGGAAATTATTTTTAGTATTAATTGCTCCTTTTTTAATGTTTGTATTTGCTGTGCGTGTCCCAAATAAATACTTTTCTTTATCTCCTTGAAAGATTTTGGAAAAAAGCTAAATATAATTCATTCCAAGATTTATTTCTATGATTGATGCAATAAAATTTTGGATTAAAAATCTTCTTTTTTTGAGGGCCAATTCTCGTACCTAGGTATTTAAAAAACGTTCACATTCAAGTAGCAATCTGTCAAACTTGTCAAACTTGTAGATGGTTTTTTTGACAGATTGCGAATGCGATGCGAATGTGAACGTTCTTAAAAATAAGGGAATTGCCCCGCTGTTCAGTTGCTCAGTTGGTTGGCTCCTTAAAAGTTACAAATCGCAAAAACTTGCCTTTTCCAGAGTTTTCCATATGAGTTATTATTTATTAGCCCCTAATACTGCCTATTCTTCTTCCAGAATAGACCAGTGGCGGTGCTCAGACGGCACGTGCATACCCAATGATAGGAAGTGCGACGGTAAGATAGACTGCCCTGACAGAAGCGATGACACTCTAGCCCTGTGCGGGAATATCAAGTAAGCCATTTACAAACTTATTACATTATAATAATGCCTAAATTCCTCGAACGAGGACTCGGATGTGATAGGGGGCGAGATTCAAACCTTGGCTGCCGACGCCACCAGGTCCCATAATGGACACCGGCGAATCGGCGTTTATGGAAAACCTTCCAGTATTCAGAACCCCAAAACGAAACATAGCTAAAGTATTTTTTATTAAAATTAGTCAATAACAATTCTTGGAAAAAGTGGTGAAAATTAAAATTGAAACCTTTTAGTGTGTCACTAATTCAGTTTTGTTTACACTTTAAAAGATACTTTGGGAACAGACTACGCAGCAATAGATTCGCGTCTTTAGTATATGTCAACAATATTAGTACCATTTTTCTTCCTCACCAGACCAACTGTATCTGGGAGGTGTGTGCTACCACCATACCCTGAGCACGGGATCTATGTGGAGACCAACCATCCGTCCGCCCTCCCTGGCCAGAGCTTCGAGTACGCGCAGTTGAATGTCACTTGTGAACACGGATACGGAGTGGTTGGCGGTGTCGTGCCGTACTGTCTGAACGGGACCTGGCATAAATCCATACAAAAGTGTGTTCGTGAGTGTTTTATTTTTATTTTATTTATTAGGGACAAAAAACAGTCAATTATATGTTAGGTACAAGCATAAAAAAAACTTTTTACAAATATAAACAACCCATTTAAAAAAAAAAACACTAAGAAATGAAAAATAAGTTTAACTTCGGAAGTCGGTGGCAAAAAACGAAAAGTGAAAACCAAAGACCGGCTTCCGAAATTAAACTTATTTTTCACTTTTTAGTGTTTATTTTTAAAGTCGGTTGTTTTTTTTTGTAAAAAGTTTTTATTAAGTATCGTGCTAAGAGTCTACTTACAGAAGTGGTAAATAGGCAGCCTAACAATCCACCAAATTCATGAACAAAAACCGACATCTTACCATTTCTTTTAATACTTACCGCAATTTTCTCTTCCCCAGCATTCTGCAAGCTGGAGCGGGATATCTCGGTCCACTATTTCTGCCAGATCCCCGAGAGCGAAGGTTATCGTCGTTGCAACGAGTCCGAACCTGCTGGGACAGTCGTCAGGCCCGAATGTAACGCACCTGTTTACGGGTCGATAGATCTGCTCCTTTCTATGACATGTGGAAGCGATGGAAAATGGAACCGTATTATTAAATGCAAACCAGGTATGATCTAAACTAATTTTTATTATACACAAAATTTATAGAACACTACTAACTATTTACATAAAAAACTAAAACTAAAGGGACTAACTAAATAAAAATAAAAACGAAGGGACCTTTAGGCGTCGATTATGTTTATTATGATTCTTCAATCATAATATAATAATAATATAATTTAAAAAAAACAACCGACTTCAAAAAAAAAACACAAAAACAGTGAAAAATAACTTTAATTTCGGAAGTCGGTGTCTTTACTTTTCAATTTTCGTTTTTTGCCACCGACTTCCGAAATTAAAGTTATTTTTCACTTTTTTGTGTCTTTTTTTGAAAGTCGGTTGTTTATTTTGTAAAAAGTTTTAATTTTTCACTTTTTAGTTGTGGTACCTACCCCACACAAATTCGAATACCACTACCTGCTATAAATAACAGTGACAGAGTCAATCAATATATCATCTACATACACTAAGTGGTAAAAAATACGTAATATTGAAGCTAATACAAAAACTACGCAAGCAAAGTTAATAAAATTTATATGGGACTACTTCTGAAGCATGAACTACCAAAAAAAAAAAGAATCATCAAAATCGATTCATAATTAGCGGAGAAATCGAGTAACAAACACAAAAAAAAAACAGACGAATTGAGAACCTCCTCCTTTTTGAAGAAGTCGGTTAAAAACGTTTATTGTGTCTAAAACTTGCACATAATCAATTTTGGGTATGGAGTCTTTATTTAAGCAAATAATGCCTGTATTAAAAGCTCCGCTCCTTCACAACAGTAGGTACTTACTTAAAACACAATAAAAACTGTACATGGGTAAACAGAAATATAGTTATGTAAACGTGTGTGATGTGTGAATGTACGTGTAGGTATGGGAGAGTATCTGTGAGTGTGAGAGTTGGTCGTGTACTTGTATTAAGTTACGTTTTGTAGGAGACCTTCAGTATTTTCATATGCCAGTGGTTTTAACCAGTCTGTAGCAGACGAGAGCTCAGTCTGTTAGGCGGGGGTGTCGGAAGGCTTAATTCACCAATAAAACCAGTTCTTGTCAGCTTAATAAGTTTGTATTGCATCACATCACAAAATAACACAAATATGTCACATCAGTGTACATTAGCACTTAACACTATTATCATAAATAAACACGAGAAACAAACTACGATTTAACACGACAATTAAATAACAAAATAATATAAGTTTAGGGGCATGAGGAACAGGGTGTAAAGTTCACTCATACTCCATAGAAAAGGGAGGATCCTCCGACCAGACGGGTGTTGTGTCTGGCGGGCAACTGCCCAACGATTGATGTTGGGTTCTCGTATATATGTCCACTGCACGGTAAACTTTAATTGCGCGATGCAGGATTTATGTGACGTCTGTCTGACGTCAGGTCTTTGATGCGTAGTTCGCATGTGGCGATGTAGATACCGCCACATAAGAAGCAAAACTATTTAAGGAACTAAATCCAGGGAAACTAGATTTCCTATAGGCTGAGCGCGATACGAAGCAGCAGAATTACGGAACGCGACAAAGATGCTACTTCGTTGGAGATTTAGAGACGACTGAGACAATTTAAGTAACGATTCAAGTAACGATTAAACTAAATTGAAAAAGGTAGTTATATTTATAACTTTGTCACATATGCACAAGTTGCGTGTGAGTCACGCAATATTATTAAAAGATTGTCCAATTGACCTAGACACCTCTATCAGGCAGGGGGTGTTGAAGGGGATCGGGTGTCTGCGGGGTACGGCTCAATTTGGTCGGCCAAGAGGTGAAGGCGGGGTAAGGGGTGTGTTGGCCAAGGGATTCCTTATCCCCACCTAACACTGTTTACATTTATGCTACATAACAATACAAAGGAATTGTTTCTAAACTGTACATAGCGTTATATTTTCCTTATATAAAATGTGCATTTTCTTGTACTTTATTCAAACTAAGAGATTCACAATATTTATAGTTATGTACTTTTACATAATTTTGTACTAAATTACCTCTTTAATCATATGTACGAACCGTTATATAAAACTATTGGGTTCAAAATCTATATGTTATCATCGTGTTTCCCCAACATTCCACCCCCGGTAACAGGGTTCCACCGCATTACATCTGGGTCTGTGGGAAGCACGACAATCTTAGCAACGGGCCGACGCAGGACCCCACTTATTGTCTTTACATCAACGACACGAATGATGCCGTCGTTGCCGTCGTACATTGCCTTAATTACACCTTTTGTCCACGCACTGCGTTCTTTATTATTGTCTACGATCACTACGACATCACCAACCCGAAGTGTTTGCAAGTCGGCAGGCTAACAAGGCCGCTTGCAATTCGAGTCGAGGGATTGAAACCACTTTTTGTGGTGCAACCCGGGCTTTTCCGATTAGCATGACAGCCTCCCTATTCCCGGCGGCGTCATGCCCAACCAAATACGCTACGGCAGCGTAAGCTAGCTCGCTAGCATCGCCGAACACATGAAGTTCAAGGTCACGAAGGTCAAGCCCATACCAACGTGGTATCTTAACTTCTTTCAACCTTTCTAGGTTATTTAGCCATGCGAACCATGCCTTGGCGTCCTTGTCTTTCAACGGTTCATCCCATTGAATTCCTGACTTCCAGATCGCCTGCATTAGGATCCTTGATTGAATTATACAAGGATAAAGAAAGCCCAAAGGGTCATAAATTGACATAATAAAGCTTAAAAATTGCCTCTTAGTAGGCACTATGCTACCATTCTTTATCTCTTCGGGTAGTCTTTTAAATGATAGGTCAAATCCTAATTCGTCTACCTTAGGTGCCCATATTAGACCTAAGGTACTCTCTATCATGCCTAGACCTTTCTCGAGGGCCACCTTTTCTGGCATATCTGAATTGAGCCTATCTCTGAGCTCTGATGAATTGGTGACCCACCCCCGTATATTAAATCCACCGGAAGCATGGATATGGGTCACCTCTTCAATAAGTTTATTTGCTTGTTCCTTTGTGAAAACACTATCTAAATAGTCGTCCATATAGTATTTGTCCCTAATAGCCTGCACAGCCTCTGGGTGCTTATTTTCAAACTCGCCGGCATTCTTATTTAGTATGTAAATTGCCGTTGTCGGAGATGAGGTTGCCCCCTAAATCATGGAGTCCATTTCGAACAAGCTCGGCTCTCGGGTCTGATCCGCGCCTCTCCATAAAAATAGTTGTGCGCCTTGATCTTGGACCCTTATCTTAATTCTCATGAACATGTCCGCAATATCTCCGGTGAAAGCTACAGGACCTATACGAAACTTCATTAATATACCGGGCAACGAGTTCAAAAGGTCAGGTCCGGTCGACAAGTTATCATTGAGGCACGTACCGTGAGACGCAGCGGCCGCGTCGAAGACTAGGCGAAGTTTGCCGGGTTTATTGGGGTTCACTACGCCAAAATGTGGCAAGTACCACACAGGTGAACTGTCAACTTCCCCCTCTAGCTTCCTCGCATAGCCTTCCTCAAGTAGCCGGTCTATTTGTTTTGAATACGCCTCAGCGTAGCCGGCATCCTTCCGCATACGTCTCTCAATGCCGTATAATCGTTGCCGGGCCTGATTATAATTGTCGGGTAACTCTACCCTATCGTGCTTCCATAATAGCCCTACTTCCCATTGGTTGCTATCGGGAACACGCTTACTTGTGTCTTCTAAGACTTTTAACGCTCTTTCGTTGTCTTTATGTTTACGAGCGTTTTGCGATATACCGATCGCTTCTAGCTCAAATTGAGCTTTGACTACATCATGTAGGTCAGGGAGGGAAACTGTCACACAATAGAATTTAGAAGCATTTTTTCAATTATTGTAAATGTGAGTACCATGGAGCCGTTTAGTATGGTATGATGTATGTTGACTTGAAATAGCATGGCAGATGAGAGTATGTCATGCTCACTTAAATGTCTCGCTGATGGTGGCACGTGTGTTGGATCATTCGGTTCCCTACAAAATGGTTGAGCTGGATGGTGCTGATCCACATGTCATGTTCGTGAACGGGCGCCGTCAGTTGAGACTGGTCACCTCTTATTTGCCAGAGCTTATTTTTAATCTTAAATTTTGAATTGCTTTTGATTCTTTTTTTGTTTTACATTGTTCTCACATATAGAAGCAACATGAATACTATACCCAGGATTTTGTAATATCTATATCCATTTTTTAAAAGAGTGTCCTTGGAGTTTCTTGCCCGTTCTTCTCCATAGAGATCTACGTTTTGGAATGGGCAACTAGCTTCAACTCTCTGACTAACTGACCGACTCTTTGACAATTCAAAAGTGCCTGTAAATGGTTTAATTGAAATAAATGCTTTGAGTTTGAGTTTGAGTTTACAATTGATGGATTGTTCAACATCATTACAATTATTGTCAAATGGCCCATGAACTACCCAACCTAATTTGGTCAAGGAGGCAACCGGCTTACCAGTACGCCCCTGGCGGATGTCCTGACTGACCAACAGCTGCCACTTGTCCTGTCCCAGCAGTAGCAGCGGCTTAGCGCCCCTCATCTCTGCGCAACCCAAGTCGCGCAGGTGGGCATTGTCGCTCAGCATGGCAGCGGACACCGTTTGTGTAGGCAAGTTCATATTATACATCGTTCTGCATTTGATTTGATGTTGTAATCCGTTTGGCCCTCTTATCTTGACCTCTACGGCCCTTGAGGTCAGGTCGCTGACCCCGTAGCCACCCGCGGTCTTCAGTGTAAGTGGAACGCGCGGGCCATCTAAGTTTGCAGCTATAGAGCTGTCTATAAGCGATACGGTCGCGCCGTCATCTAGTATTGCGGAACAATTATATTCCGTGTTATTATCATCGGTTATTGTTACCGGCACGATTTTTAACAGAGCCGTAGCCCTCCATTCACCTATGTTCGTGACGCTCTCCGTCTTATCTTTGACTTGTTTGCTGCTATTATTAGTATTAGAAGCTTTATCTGCATGCAATAGTGAGTGGTGGCTGTATCCACACTTATCACAACGTTTTGCGCGACAAAACCTTTTCGGATGTTTTCTAATAAGACATTTAAAACACGTGTTCTTGGCTTTTATAGTAGCCCACCTATCCTGCACGTTTAACCTACCGAAAGTGTCGCAGTTTTCTATGGCATGCTCTTTGTTACAAATAATACATTCTACCGGTACCGTAGATTCGTCACTTTGCGTGTTTATTCTTTGAGCCGAGGCCGACGGTACTCTATTATTGAAGGGGCGCGCGATTGCCTTTTGTTGCCTCATGGGCGGCTTAGATAGACCGGGTTCAAACATATTAGCTTGCGAATAATATGACGTAGTACGTGTTTAAATGATTTAAGAATTGTGATATTATGTTTAAGTCCGGAGATACCCTTAGGTCCTCCCCCTGCACGCTTTCTAACCCCATGGCAAAGTCACCGTACTGTGCCCGCTGTATTAGTGTCAATTTTTGGAGTATTTCACCAACCATTTGCGGGTTATTTAAGTAGCCGTCGGCTCTAATGTTCCTAAGTAGGGACACAACATTTCTAACCGTAGATGTAAATTTACGAAGCTCGCAGCCGCTCTCTGAAATACGCGGTAGGTCCCTTATTTTCTTCAAAACATTTTGTAGTATTAAAGTAGGGTGCCCGTATTCTTCGTCTAAAGCACGCATTATATCGTTGGGATCCGTACCCGACCGCAATAAGTCTTCAACAGACAACTTAGCCTCTCCATGCAATGAGGTTTTAAGTCGAGCTAAGTTTTCAAACGTTCTGAAATTATACATCTCGGTTGTGTCCCAGTACATATTTTTATAAGATATCCAGTCAGCTGGGTCGCCATTGAAATTAGGCAATTCATATGCCTGTCTAGGTACCGGCCGTGGTCGAGCCATGCTTGTAATTGCATCCGCCAGTCGGTCTATCTTACTGTCTCTGTCGCCCGACGCCTCCCTTCGTGACTCTCTTTCACCCGCTCCGTATGTAGTCCGCCGTGCATCCGACTCCCGGGTCGAACCGGGAGGTACACCTGCGGCCGGAGTGGTAGTCACTGGGTACGTCACGGGCAGACGGAATGAAACCCTTTCACCGACTGGCGTGCGCGCCTGTGCTATGGGTACCGTTACATTCGAAAACGGTCCCGACACAGGCGTCCCTAACACATGCGACACAATATTATTACGGTAATCGGTAAGCGTACTCACATTATGGCGATTCCCAGCTATGTTGCGGGGCGCGGCCATTCCAGTAGGCCCGCGCCCCACAGACGGGGTACACAACACTGCATCCTTGTCACTAGGCACTGCATCCTTGTCACACAACACTGGGCTAGGTACACGCACTGTTTCCTTATTTCCCGCTTGAGGCGTCGTGTCGATCCATTGCTCCACTCGTTGTGCTGTACCCACGTCCGAGGCTGAGTCGTCACTCTCAGCGGCTGCTTCTATCTCAGCGATTTCAGCTTCCATCCTCTTCTTTAGGAGGTTTTCTTTGAGCTGTACTAGCTCACGCTCAGCTTCATACTCGATGCGCTTCTTAATGTGCTCGACGCTCCTGCGGCTATTCTTCGAAGACGCTCTGCTCCGCGGCGACGTATGGCGACCTCTTCCAGGCGCCTGTCCTCCCAGGGGTCCCTCTGACGTACTTCTAGCACTGTAGTCGATCACTCGACCACCCGTCAGAGGGATATTGAGGGCAGACGTCGACGCCATTGTCGGCGCGACGGATGGCGAACCCGGCACTCGTTCAGACTGCATACCGGAGTCCGACACTATTTCTTCACGGCGACGAGCACTTTGTTCCTCTGCCAACCTCCGTAGTTTGCTTCTAGAATATTTTATTTGTGAAACATAGGTAATTACATAAAAAGATCTTAAAAATTAGGTAGTGCGCTATGTTTGGCCAATGGTGACATACAAATGATCAATATATTTTTTTTTTTAACGAATAGTTGATTAGGTACTTTTGAATTACAATGATAAATTTATTACAATTTAAATTTTATTACAATTCACAGTCAATATAATATCATGTCAAAAAATATTCATTTAAATTAAAAAGGTTAGTATAATTATAATGATAAAATATATGTCAGGATTACATTATTACAGAGATTTGTCATTAAGAAACTCATCTAGAAAGTAATAACATCTTTCAAGCAATAACCCGTTAAGTGTTATTTTAAACTTTTGCAATGGCATACATTTTATTTCATCGGGAATCTTATTATATACTTTTGGAGCAACACCAAAGAAGCTTTTCTTCATTAGAGAAGTTTTACATTTCACAAGGCATAATTCATTTATATACTGGGCACGTATCGGTGTTCTCTTTACTGCACATAGTTTTTTAAATAAGTGTGGTTTTTTTTTAACAAATAATGCTGTTTCCAGGATGTATAGAGCTGGTAGGGGTAATATTTTTAACCCTTTAAAATACGGAATGCAGCTATCTGTTGTTTTTAAACCACACATTGCACGTAAACACCTTTTCTGCATCCTGAATACGAGTTCCCTATTTGTTGACTGTCCCCAAAAAATAACGCAATACCGCAGAACGGAGGCGACTAGTCCATGATAGGCAGAAAACAGTGTGTCAGTATTTAATTTTTTTGAAAGTTGAGATAGCAAATATACAGATTTACTCAATCGCTTAAAAATTTCCTCCAAATGAGGTTTCCAAGTAAGTTTATCATCTATAGTTATACCTAAGAACTTTGTAGTACTAGCTTCTTCTATAATAGAATTATCATAAGCGATATTGACTAGCGGTTTCTCAAGCCGTTGGTGAAAGTGCATAACTTTGGTTTTATTTAAATTAATTATAAGATTATTATCATTAAGCCAATTTATTATTTTATATAGAGAATTATTAATGTCATTTTGATAATTTTTTGGATTATTACATTCTACAATGGCCGTGCTATCATCTGCAAAGAGTACCATTTTTTGTCCTGTGGATTTTGGGAGGTCGTTTATGTATATCAGAAAAAGCGGCGGTCCCAAAACGCTACCTTGAGGCACGCCATATTTTATGTACCTTGCGTCAGAAGTATATGTGGTTTCCAATTTGGTTATAGGACATATCCTAGAGATTTCCGTACATTGTAGTCTATCACTTAGGTATGATTCTATAAGTTTAAGGATGTTCCCTCTTATGCCATAACCATGTAATTTTTCCAGTAGAATTTTATGATTCACAAAATCAAATGCCTTCGTCATGTCTGTATATATCGCACAGACATGATTTCTTTTATCGACAGATGTCATGACACTAGATAATAGGTCAAATAGTGCCATATTAATATTAACATTTTTTCTGAACCCCTTTTGTTCATTGCAGAATAGTTTAAATTTTTAGAAATATGTATAAATAGAATTATAAATTATTTTTGAAAATATCGGTATTTTTGCAATTGGTCTATAATTCCTAACATCAGTTCTGTCATTTCTTTTAAAAATGGGCTTAATAATTACTTTCTTCAAACTATTGGGGAATATACCATCCGCAAAACATAAATTTATTACGTGTGATAGTGGTGGTGCTATAACTTCCTTTACATATTTAATCACTTTGGTTGATATGCCATCGTATCCGACAGTATTCGTATTCTTGAGGCTGTTAATTACTTTAATTATGTCATCATCTGCAACAGGTAACATAAATAATGACTGCGATGTCAGATTTTCTCTAACCGATTTATTTGTCGATGTACAATTCGCTTGTAGATTGTTTTCAACAGCTTCAATAAAATAATTATTAAATTCATTAGCTATATCCATGGGGTGCGTAAATTATCTTTTGATATTGTTAATATTGGTTCTTGGGGCAAGCAGAATTTTGATTTGTTAATTATTTGCCGCTGCTTTTGATTTGTTTTGTGAAACATTTATAAAATGGTTATTTTGGGCTTTCTGGGTTAATTTTATTATTTTCCTATAAAGTGTGGAATATTTTTTGAAAGCTTGTTTATTTTTTGAAATAGGGTTAAGTCTATAAGCCCAGAGTAGCTGTCTCTGTTTCTTACTACATAATTTAATTCCACGAGATAACCATTTAGTCTTTTTATTAGTATAAATAGTGCAATTTTTTTCCCGGAAAGCATAAACGATATAATAACAAAAAGTCTTCTTTAAAGTTTTCATAAGCCTCATTTGTATCTTTGGCTTTATGCACTTGCAAGAAAGATAGACATTTCAAGTGATTTTTGAATTTGGATAAATTACATGCTGAAATATCCTGTTTTTTAGTTTTCCAGTTTGCTAAATTGCATAGATCCGAATTTGGTCTTGGTTTTAGTATTTGAACTATATTGTGTTTTCTTCTCCTAGAGAGTATATTTGCATTATAAGGTAAGGTTTTGTGCTTTTTTAGGATTATTTGAGTAATGTATAGTTTCCTAACTGACAATACATCACTAAATTTGTAGAGGTTCTCTGTAGAATATCTGCTTTTTAACCGACTTCTTCAAAAAGGAGGAGGTTCTCAATTCGTCTATATGTTTTTTTTTTTTTTTTTGAATAAATTATTTTGAGCAGGGCTCGTTGAGCTCGCTCCAATTGAATGAATTTAGATTTTGATGCCCCACCCCAAATCATAGTTCCACCACCACTCCTGATTGTTTGCCACTCATAGCAAACAATTAGGGAGTATCTGATTATGTCCTCCAACTACATTCCGACTAAGGAGGTTCTTCACCCATCGAACTGACGCTTGTAGTTTATTTATAGTATAGTGCTTACAAGTGTAGTAGTGGCTACGAATCTCTGGCTCCCGAAACACATTAAGACCCTAGTTATAACAGGCGCCCGAGGCGCGCGTTTTGTACGCTGCGTTTTGGGCGCTCAATGAAATTGTATTAATTTATATTTAGCGAATTGTGTCAAGCGCTGCCATCTAAGGGCGCGCGTGATACGCGCTTATAACGCGCACCCTCGCGTGGACGCAAGTTCCTTTTTTATTTACAATTTTTTCCTTGTCGTTTTCTCTGCATCAGTAGGTAACAAATTTAAAAGAAACTCAATTATACTGAGCATATTGAGGGTTCAAAAGTTACAACAAAATGTGGAAATCTTGTTGCGTTTCACGGCACGCCCGGCGCGGCGCCCCCAAAACTGAGCGTGCGCGCAGCGGGCGCTTGTCTAGTCCGTACCTGGGGGGCGTTGTTGGCAAACATTTGTGATATTTTCACAGAAATTGTACAGCTATTTACTAGAAGTCTAGTAAATAATTAAATTAACTAGACCATATACTGGGTGTTAGGGTAGAGACCGTTATCCTTGAAACTAGTGGTTTGGTGTAATCGCAAAAAAAAATCATCTGTTCCATACATTTTGTCGATTTCAGTGAACACAAATGTATGGAACAGCTGTTTTTTTTTTCGCGATTTCAATGTTGGTCCCATAGAAAAAGTATATTAAAGATGACACCAAACCACTAGTTTCAAGGATAACAGTGTCTACCCTAATACCCTGTATAATGTGATACAAGATACAACCAATCACAGTAAAGGAATTTAAGATCAGTTGGAATTGGCGCGTATCTTTATGGACCGACGGCGTCAGGCCATACAGCTTTATACGGATCTTTGGCTGTGTCGTCAAAATCGGATTACATTCAGTTGGTCTTGGTTTATGCTTGCTTCTCTTCAGAGTGTGGGCGCGTAACTCCGTTCGCCGAGGGCCTGATTTGGAGCGGTAAAGAAGCGGTTCGAGGTGAACTGCCGTGGCACGTCGCTATCTACGAGAAACCTACCCAGAAAAGGAAATCCTACAAACAGATCTGCGGAGGATCCCTTGTTTCTAACAGGATCGTTATTTCTGGTGAGTTGGTTAAGTCTAGTAGTGGTCAGGTTATGTGCTCCTGGTACCAGCACCCTAATTACGTATCATACTTTCAATCACAATCAGAAAAATATTGAAGGATATTTATTGCTAAAAACACCAAAGTCGTGTCGTGTCGGGGACAACCAAAGTTCTATAGATTATAATATTTGTTTTCCTCATTTCAGTTGTGTTTTTGCAGTTGGGGTTTTTTTTAAATTACATTATAACTTTTGGGTTGAGTTTTTGTCGTAGTTGGGTTTTTTAATAACTTTCTATTTTATTTCAAATAATTTGGGGTTAGGGATATAACCTACCCACTTCTTTGGTTTTGGTCAACTTTAATTTAATTAAGAACAGTTCTTATAAGATAAATATCTTTTATGAACAGTTCTTAATGAAATTAGTGTTATTGAAAACAGTCGAGAGTGAAACATCGTTTTATTGTCATGTGGGGTTTATGTGTGTTTTAAATGATAGAAAACCAATATAGTTTCAGAAACTGCGACTTAGCTAAGCTATCGAAAAGCTTATGTCAATCCTGTTGAAAGTCGTTGTCGAAAGCGTACACACCTAAATGTAGAAAGTTCATACATATACCACTTTCTACCCGCGACTTAGTTCACGAGGAACTCGTAAGATACACAATACAGGGTGTAAGGGTAAACACCGTTATTACTCAAACCATGGGTAACAACAAAAAAAAAACGTTTTTTTTCATTAAAACATTTAAAAAAGTTTCTATCCGACACCGTGCTCGCTAGCGAAACAGCTGACTGACTGAGGGAGGAGTCACCCTCGTGTTGAGGCGCAAGTTCGTTGCCCTAGCGCATAGGGTGAAAGGGTGAAATACTCTTGTGGTAAAAAGTAGATTTTCTTAAAAAAAATAAAATGTAATTTTCCATTAATTTACGTTCTATAAATGAAACCAAACCACTGGTTTCAAGGATAACGGTGTTTACCCTAACACACTGTATACTAAAAAGTAAAGTAAAATAACGGCCACATTTTCCATTGGCTTTCGACCCACCGGGACAGTTATTTTACCTCTGATGATTTTGAGTCACTCTAAACACCACAGTGTTTCACCACAATCTTTATTCTCGTTACGTTGTTGGTGGGTTGTGCTGTCTGAGGTACACTGTGATATATAATATTGACCGTACATTTCTAGCTGCCCACTGCTTTTGGGATTCAAATAAGAATGAGAATTATGCTGCTTCCAAGTATGCAGTGGCCACCGCCAAGCTGTTCAGGGAATGGGACAATAAAGATGACAAGGACGCGCAGAAATCTGAGGTAAGAGCGCACATCACGGCCGCAACGGGCCACAGCTCAACGCATTTTCATACAAAAAAGTACGCCCGGCCTATAGTCGCTGCGGTCTGTCATTCCGATCGGAAGTCGTAATTTCATATGGGGTCTAAAACAATGAACCATTACAGTTCGCCAAGTCTGTCTGCCTGTCTGTCTGTCCGCGATTTAACTCAGAGACCCTTGCTGCTAAAAAGCTGTAATTTTGCAGACTAAAATAAATATTTAAGGGGGCTCCCATACAACAAACGTGATTTTTTGCTCGTTTTTGCTCGATATTGATAACGGCAACAGGTAGACGCTTGAAATATTCACAGAATATTTAGTTATATATTCACTTTAAAAATAAATAATTAAATTAAAATAAAAAAAATATTTAATGGGAGCTCCCATACAACAGACATGATTTTTTTGCCGTTTTATAGATAATGGTACGGAACCCTTCGTGCGCGAGTCCGACTCGCACTTGGCCGGTTTTTTTATAGATAGAATAGTACGGACAGACAGCCAGAACGGATCCTATTAGGGTTCCGTTTTATCATTCGGATGTAGGAAACCCTAAAAAGGTGACACAACTAGATTTTAAGCTAGATTTGCATGACATAAATTTTTCGAGAAGGTGGTGTTAAAAAAAAAAAAAATTTTACTTCCGCAGGTATTGTCCATCGAGCTCTCGCCTTATTACCAAGGCGTCCGCACAAACTTCCAACATGACATAGCGGTCTTGATCCTGGAGACGCCGGTCGTGTATCAAACCTACGTCAGGCCAGTGTGTTTAGACTTGGTTGATCACAGGTTCAATAACCTGCAGCTGCAGGTGGGGAACTACGGGAAGGTAAGAAATCGAAAGGACGTAGCTGAAGAAATAATTACGCTCTATGATCTTCTAGCGCTCGAATGACGTTGTCATGCCGCTGTTGGGAAACATTTGTGCAATAGAATTGTGTTGTGAAATGTCACCTGAAATGTATTCAAAAAACGTAGATTTTCAGAAAACAAAACGTTTTAATTTTCCATTGATTTTACGTTCTATAAAGGAAATCAAACCACTGCTTTGAAGGATAACGGTGTTTACCCTTACACCCTGTATACGTAACTCCCGCTCCGAACGGCTTCTTTTCGGAAAGTATGTCACTTTCAACAATGGCTGGTGAAGCAGAGCCTTAACTGGATTGCTGCAGACGGACAGTAGGAGGAGTGCTGTGTACAAACAGCTATGGGTGGATACCACAAAAAATGACTTGATGAGTACAACCACTCTTTCAGGTCGCGGGCTGGGGTTTGACAGACGAAAACGGGCCATCATCCCCGATTTTAAAGGTGGCGAAACTACCGTTTGTGCCTATTCAGGAGTGCATACGCATCACGCCGCAGACTTTTACGGAGAACATCACCGGGGACAAGATATGCGCCGGTTATAACAACGGTAAGGGGCCGCCTCCACGAGCGAGAGAATCGCGGCGATATTATCATCGTGTCACGTATTTCTATACAGTCTCTTAAGAGCTATCTCCATGAGCGAGAGAATCGCGGTGATGCGACGAGTGGCTGAGTGCGAGCGAAACATCATCGTATCGCCGCTAATGGCGGCTCGCTCTTGCAGCGGAGCGCCGCGCTCTCGTAGCGAGTGCGCGGCGACCGAGCTGTCTTAACGCGGAAACGCGGCGATTCCGTTACGAGTCGCCACGATACGCTGGCGATTTTGCATAACGCACTGAATTTTCAAAGCACTGCTTAGCGCCGAGAGTAAAAGATCAAGTGTGCGATAAAAAATCATCGCACTAAGTCTTGCGAACCTGCTATCTAATTGCGTAACTTAAACTTTTCTTAAACGATTAAGACTAATCTGTTTCGTTTTGACAGTTCAACAACATTCATTGCGTCATTTACGTTGTTGAGCAGTTTTTTTGTCGAACTTATGAATCAATGGATTAGAAATTTGTTTCAAACCGATTCAGATTGTGATTGATCGTGTATTACGCAATTAGGATCGGCGGGCTTACACCAGTATAAGGAAAAATGTCCTGAAAAATCCTTCCTGTCTCAGGTACGGCGACAGTCTGTAAAGGTGACAGTGGGGGTGGACTGTCCTTCCCAGAGACTGAACGCGGCACAACTCGCTACTACCTCAGAGGCGTCGTGTCCACAGCACCGAGGGTCTCAGAAAAATGCAACGTTTTCACAGTCACCACCTTCACAGAAATATATCAACATAAAGATTTTATCAGTCAGTTTATGTAAGTTAATTTTATTATTATTTCTTGACCAAAGGTGTCCGATCGGCACGAGCCGAATGAAAGCCAAATATATGTAGGATGTAGTACAACCCGGGCGAATTAACATGGCACCTGCCTTGGAACTCAATACTCCCCCCGTTACCCACGCGGCGCGGGCGCCTCGCCGTCGCCGTGCGGGGATGCGGGAGGAGTTACAAACGTCATTCGAGCGTGCCATGTTAATGCGCACGGGTTGTAACTACACTTTGTCACTGCATCCTCATATTTAGGTATGTAATTCGCCTAGGTCCTACTCCCCAATGCTAAAGAGGTAGACTTAAAAGGTTAGTGTCTATTTTATATGTAAGACCTTTTTCTATTACTTATTTTACTTTTCTTTATATTTTTGACAGAGGTTGTCAAATATGTAAAAGAACAATTGGATATCGATGATTTAGGATTATTCCTAGAACTGAGAGGTGGTTAAAACCGTTAATGTTTTGTAGACAAAAGTGAAGTTTGGTTTCCGAATCCAACAATCGTGTATCTAACAAGTCTACCACATCGTAGAGCACATAAGCGCCGGTTTCCAATGCGATGACGGGCGTATTGTTCTTCGACATAGCGAAAGCATTCGCCAAAGTATGGCACAACGACTTACTTTGAAAGCTGTACCAACTCAGTGTGCCAGACCGTCTTTTGCTCATCTAACGAGACTTTTTGTCGCATCGCACTTTCCGCTATCGCGTCGAGAGTTCACTTTCCTCCCCTTACCCTATACGCGCGGGGGTCCCTCAGGGCTCCATGCTATCTCCTACGCTATTCACCAGGGACGTTCTCAGTAGTGAAAAGCTCAGTTAGCATTATTCGTTGGCAACACGGCCATTTACTATACTGGTCGCTGTCAGAACTCTATCGCTCGCACTCTCCAAATCTTCGCAAACGTCTTAGGCGTTTGGTTCCGGAAATGGAGAATCGAGGTTAACCCCGATAAGAGTCATATGGTTCTCTTCTCTAGACCGCGTCGTTGCACTCTCCCTCCTTCCCAGTCCGATCACTATGTATGGCAAGCCGATCCCTTGGGAGAAGCGTAAATAATGCAATGAACGTGACTGATTTGTGGAAATGAAAGGCATTGCAATCGATTGCCATCTTTTATGTGATAAATGATGATACACATGATATTTATTTCTGTAAATTTGTCAAAAAAGAACACTTTTACTCGTCACTATCACTACATATTATAAAACAAAATCCTCCGCGTCTGTTTGTCTGTTCGCGATAAACTCAAAAACTACTGCACCGATTTTTATGCTGTTTGCACCAATGGATAGAGTGGTTCTCGAGGAAGGTTTTAGTATATAATTTGTCAAGCGGGCAAAGCCGCGGGCATCAGCTAGTTAAAAATATGTTTTAAAACTAGATTAAATCGGTGTTCCCTAACCAACTACTCTGAGATCAAAGACCGAATCAAACTCAGAGGTCATAGTCTATTTTAAAGTCCAGACATAATTTGGTCAGGCCATAATTATGAGGACAATGCAGATTTGTGTCTGGAGTGGGCCTATACACTGACCTGTGTGTACGTAATTACCCCGCAGATCTGCGAAGTGCACCCTTCCGCCATATCCCGAACATGGAGCTTACGAAGTCGTTGGGGACCTCACAGTGGGGCCTGGAGATGACGCTGAGAAAATCTACCTCAACGTGAAGTGTGACCATGGGTACAGCGTCATCGGCAACAATGTGGTGCAATGCGTCCTGGGCGAGTGGTCCAGCAGAATGCCGGAGTGCGTCCGTGAGTACTGACCTATAATTTCACTTCACACCTCACTCAAGTGACGGTACACAATTTGGAAGCGAACTCATTTTTTTTTTAAAGTAAATCAGTGACAATTTTATGCCAAAGTGACTCGTTTTGTTTTGTCTGCTTGGCAATGGCCTCCCTTTTTTCCTCTCAAATTTCTATTTTATGTGATCTCTGGCCATGTTGGCCATGCAAAAATCATTATAGATCGGCGGCCATTAACGAAAATAATGAGTTTAGTAGACATTAATAAGCTCGTGGCTCGGCGTGAGTCTGACAACCAGTCTTGCCAACCCAGTTATTGGGTGGTGGGGGTCAGATAGGCAGTCGCTTCATGTAAAATACTGGTATTCAGCTGCATCCGGTTAGACTGGAAGCTGACACAATATAGTTGGTAAAAGGCTAGAGAGATTGAGTAGACATTAATAAATGATTTATTGAGTTAATTATTCTGTTTTTTCAGCAAACTGCTTCCTGCAGGAACATCCAACGGTTAAGTTCTCGTGTAATACACCTGGTGCTAAAGGGTTTTGGCCCTGCAGTGATTACGAGCCTGTGGGAACCACTGTCAGGCCCGAGTGCGGCCCTGGCTACTATACCCCAGCGACCATGCCTCAAATGCAATGCGTTGGTGGGGCCTGGGACTACGCTGGTCATTGTACCCCAGGTATATACTCTATACATAAAAATAAAATGGCTTGTCCTGTCTGTTTGTGTGACCGCTTAGATCCGTTTTGTATCAACGGATTTTGATTCGGTTTTACCTTGATACAGAGTGTAAGGAACAGCCCTCCGCAAACTGATAGGATGAATTCCGTATATCATACTAAGACGACCGGTACATGAAATTATTTCAGGAACGTTATGGGAATGCAATAAACCTGATTTGTTTTATTACCTCACACGCAATGTATCGTTACCGTGGCACAACCCAAGTAGGCACACTCACTGTGGCGGGGGGGAGCGTGCTCGCGCCACGTGATTTATCAAAACGATTTATTAAAAAACCCTGTATAAATTCGACACGTGTTTAATTCATTCAACTTTATGATATGCTCAATTCATCCTATCCGTCTGCGGAGGTCTGTCCCTTAGACCCTGTATCTACGTCTATTGTATGTTGTTTCTAGACGTTTCGTGACCCAGTAACTGAGTTGTGGAGGTCAGATTGGTAGTCACTCCATGTAAAATACTGGTATTCAGCTGCATCCGGTTAAACTGAAAGCCGACCCCAACATAGAAGGGAAAACGCTAGGCATAATTATGATAATGTTTTATATAAATTTATAGTATAGAGCATCTAATTTTTCCACAGAATGTGGCCGCCTGTCAAATATTAATGCAACCACCCTGCCGTGGTATGTACAAATACACAGAAAACAAATAAATACTGAGAAGTTCCGAAGGATTTGTGCAGGGACAATCATAAGCCCCAACATTGTTATTTCAGGTACAGTTATTCTATTTATGTTATCTTCTTGGATGGCCGATGGAGCCGATATGTTCTAGAGTGGTGAACGCGTACCAGAAGGTGTTGAAAGGCATCCCACAAGGTGGGCAGCAGGGATACATAGGTTGCGAGAAGCTCAGGACTGGTCGATGTAGCGACGCTTTGGGGAGTCCTATGTCCAGCCGCAGAGAGCAGTGGTGGCTCAGTGGTAACGGCCACGACTTATGAGTTGTAGGTCGTAGGTTCGAACCCTGACAGGCGCTTTACTTTGTGTAAATTATTTCATCGCCACTGCTCTCAAAACGGTGAAGGAAAACATCGTGAGGAAACCGGCATGTCCTAGAACTAAAAAATCGAAGACATGTGACATCTACCAATCCGCACTGGGCCCGCGTGGTAGATTATGGCCTGCTCCCTCTCACAGAGAGGAGGCCTGTGTCCCAGCAGTGGGAACATTATAGGCTGATTATGATGTCCAGCCGATTACGTCATTCGGCTGAAATGAAGATAATGATGGTGATGATGCTAACTTCTCACATACACAGCTTGATAAGATAATGCTTATACAAGGTGTTAGGGTAAACACCGTTATCCTTGAAACCAATAGTTTGGTTTTTACCCTTACACCCTGTATACAGCTTGTAACAAAAACCCTGTCCAACTCGTGAGGGTGTTGTTAAGAATCATACTGTGAGTCTATCCACGTGATTTATTTTTGGAAAAAGAAATTAAAAAATTCGCCGCATTTTTTTCCATGGGGCGTTTTACCGTTTTTATATAAGGGCGCGGGCGGCCGTTGTTTAGTGAGTGTCTACAATTCATAACTAACCTCTGTAGAAAATTTGCTAATTTATAATGATATTGGGGTAATTTTGGTACTAAAAACGTGAATTTCAAATTGCAGAAACTTTTTTATTTTCAATAACATTTTTTTTTTCTGATAGTTATTTATTATGTTATTACAGTACCTATTTGCCCCTTTCGGATCAGACAGTTTTTTTTTTTTCATATTTTATAGTTTTTTTTTTCTTTTTGATCGTGGATTAGCACCTAGCCAGGCATTTAACTTTGTGAATTTAACACCACTGCTCTCAAAACGGTGAAGGAAAACATCGTGAGGAAACCGGTATGTCCTAGAACCAAAAATTTGGAGGACATGTGACATCCACCAACCGGCCTGCGTGGTGGATTATGGCTCGCTCCCTCTCATAGAGAGGAGGCCTGTGTCCCAGCAGTGGGAACGTTATAGGCTGATTAAGATCTTATGCTTGTTTTATAAAGTGCCGACTATATTATACGAGGCTTTAAGCTAATTTGTAAATGGTGCCGATTCTGTTGTTCACAAACTAAACTAAATTTAAGTTCAGTGCATCTTTTTCTTTCTATTTCATTAAGAAATGGACAGAAGATAAATTTTATTTTAGTCCTGTCAAACTGTCACAACTCCATAAAAGTTTAGACGCGATTAAAAACTTGCCTACTAAAATTACGTCAATTTACGTCAGGCGCTAATTAATTTGACAGGACTAAACTAAAATTTATCTTCTGTCTTTTTCATAATGAAATAGAAAGAAAAAGATGCACTGAACTTAAATTTAGTTTAGTTTGAGAACAACAGAATCGGCACCAATGAATGAATATGGCATAAAACGAAAATTGGAAAGCAAAGACACCGACTTCCGAAATTAAAGTTATTTTTCTCATTTTTTAGTGTTTTTTTTGGAAGTCGGTTTGTTTTTTTTTGTAAAAAGTTTTTATTTTTCACTTTTTAGTTGTGGTACCTACCCCACACAAACCCGAATACCACTACCTGCTATGTAAATAACAGTGAAACAGTAAATAAGGAAATCGTCTAGATAAACTAAGTGGGAAAAATACGTAATATTGAAGCTAACTCAAAAACTACGCAAGCAAAGTTAATAAAATTTATATGGGACCACCTCGGAAGCATGACCTACCAAACAAAAAAAGAATCATCAAAATCGACTCATAATTGGCGGAGTAATCGAGTAACAAATATACAAAAACAAAAAAAAAAAAGAAAAAAAAAAAAAGAAAGAAAAAAAAAAAAAAAAACACAGACGAATTGAGAACCACCTCCTTTTTGAAGAAGTCGGTTAAAAAGACATTTTACACAACAACATTTTAGAACAACAGAATCGGCACCAATGAGAGATTCATTGGTGCCGATTCTGTTGTTCTCAAACTAAACTAAATTTAAGTTCAGTGCATCTTTTTCTTTCTATTTCATTATGAAAAAGACAGAAGATAAATTTTAGTTTAGTCTTAATTTCGGAAGTCGGTGTCTTTGCTTTCCAATTTTCGTTTTATGCCACCGACTTCTGAAATTAAAGTTATTTTTCTCTTTTTAGTGTTTTTTTTGGAAGTCGGTTTGATTTTTTTTTGTAAAAAGCTTTTATTTTTCACTTTTTAGTTGTGGTACCTACCCCACACAAATCCGAATACCACTACCTGCTATGTAAATAACAGTGAAACAGTAAATAAGGAAATCGTCTAATCGTAATCGTAAAACGTTTTTTTTTCTTTCTATTTATAAAAATTATCATTTCAGGTGCCCTTTGCTTCTGGAGTTTCCTTGGTGCGTCTAACAGTCCTTCAGGATTAGTATTTGTGGGCACCAACAATTATTTGGGCGCGACTAGTGACACTGATGATAATAATACTATGATTCCTGTAAGTACCTCCTCTACGCCAGACGACCATATCAAGCTATATATTTCTAGTATTAGCTGATGTTTCAGCTTATACTGAAGTCAAGTCATAAGTCTCGAGTTCAAACCCAAGACACGCATCTCTGACTTTTCGGATTCATGTGCGTATTGTATTTGCTCCCCACCTGTGAAATTGGCGTTTTTTTCTCACACATAGAGAACCTCGTCATTTCTATGATTTAAAATATTCATCAATTGCTTGGTATTATATCGAATAATGACCATCATAGACAACTACCAATAGTAAACAACCTTATTACTTATAGTTTTCTAAACATAAAAATACCTTAAAAATTACTCCTCATTTTGTTGGCAGAAAAGACCACTATTTTTTTTTTAACTTAGCCATAACTTATTAGCCATAACTTATTTTTGTCGCTTAATCTAAGCGGCATACGTTATCTTAGTTTTTAAACATTAATCCATAAAAGTTTTAAAACATTAGTGTTCATGGTTGTTAAATAAATTAAGAAAATGTTAGTATGAAAACTGCAACTTCTTTAAAATTCCCCATACAAAACACCAATTTCATAGGTGGGGACCTAATAATAAAAAAACTCAATTTCATATTGTGGATATCTTAATTTTTGTTCATATCTACCTAACCTAACTACTATTATTGTAGGTACCTACCTATTTCTTACAAAACACCGATTTCATAGGTGGGCCTAATATTATGGCGGCATCTACATCGCCACATGCGAACTACGCATCAAAGACCTGACGTCACACAAATCCTGCATCGCGCAATTAGAGTTTACCACGCGATGGACATAGGACAGAGGCCCCGGGTTCAATTCCGAATGGGGGCAAAATTTTCTGCACTTTTGGTTGGTGGTAGGGTTTGTTCTAAGTCCGCCTGGCTAACCGGCCAAGTGCGTGTCTGACTCGCGCACTTATCTTTAAAACGGCAAAAAAATCATGTCTGTTGTATGTATATCCCTTAAATATTTGTTTTATTTTAATTTAACTATTTATTTTTAAAGTGAATCAATCAATCTGCCTAGCCTTTTCCCCTTTTCCCAACTATGTTGGGTTCGGCTTCCAGTCTAACCGGATGCAGCTGAATACCAGTATTTTTCATGGAGCGACTGCCTATCTGACCTCCACAACCCAGTAACTGGGTAATACAATACCCCTTGGTTAACTGGTTGTCAGACTTTCGGGCTTCTGACGACTCGTAACGACTGTCAAAGATCTACAAATGACAGCCGGGACCAACGGCTTAACGTGCTTTCCGAGGCACGGAGGAGTCTCGGTTTGTGAAAATGGTCACCCATCCACGGACCAACCCCGGCAAGCGTAGCTTAACCTGATGGATCGACCCGTGCGGCTGTTATTACTTAGCCACGAGCTCCTTATTATTAAAGTGAATATCAAGCCGTTATCAATATCGTGCAAAAACGAGCAAAAAAATCACGTTTGTTGTATGGGAGCCCCCCATTTTTGTTATAGCGGCAACAGAAATACATCATTTGTGAAAATTTCAACTGTGTAACTATCACGGTTCATGAGATACAGCCTGGTGACAGACGGACAGACAGACAGACAGCGGAGCCTTAGTAATAGGGTCCCGTTTTACCCTTTGGGAACGGAACCCTAAAAAACAGCAAAACAAAAAAGAAATGTGTTCTATAAGAGACAATTTTTCGCAGGTTAAGGATGTGAAGATAACCGGCCGCTTCCAAGGATGGGAATATGATTACCCGGATGATTTAGCCCTACTTATATTGAAAGACGCCTTCACATACTCCAGGAAGTTGCATGCCATCTGTCTGGACTTTGACTACAGCTTCAACAAGAAGCAGTTGCAGGAGGGGAACTTGGGAACGGTAGGAACCATTTAATAGTGGGCCTAAAACTGTCACATTAGCAATTCCTCTAAAAGCATTTCATTTCTTGAATTTCCAGCTGTCATTAGCAATTCCTATAATTTGACACAAAAGCAATTCATATTATGTGGACCATTTTACGAATCTCCATAGAAAACTAACAAACAGATGAATTGTTTCGTAATATGAATTACACGCAGATCATAATTGAATTGTCAGTTTGTGACATTTTACGATGATCCTAACTAATATTATAAATGCGAAAGTGAGTTTGTTTGTTTGTTTATATGTTTGTTACGCTTTCACGCTAAAACGGCTGAACGGATTTAGATGAAATTTGGTACTGGGGTAGACCATGACCAGGAATAGGACATAGGATACTTTTTATCCCGAAATTCCCACGGGATCGAGACTTACGCGGGTTAACCCGCGGGGCGCAGCTAGTTCATAATATTTTCCTATTTAGATTCTGCCAAAGTGACTGTTTTAAGCCCCCAGTTGTAGAAAGAAGGTATTTTGTTATGGGTTGAAATCACCAAATGGCGCACGTCCTTCGAGGATGAGAGCTGGAATTTGGGATTCTTACCTCACTAACTAGCTCGGTGGTAAATACTCAGGTGGTTGCATAATTATAATACTGCAGTTCGGGACAAAATATTTGATACAAGCTGTGCCCCTTGGTTTCACTCGCATAAGTCTCAATTCCACGGGAATATCGAGTTAAAAAGTCCTATGCCCTTCTCCAGGTCATGGGCTACCCCTGTGCCAAATTTCATCCAAATCCGTTTAGCCGTTTTTGTGTGAAAGCGTAACAAACAAACAAACAAACTCACTTTCGCATTTATAATAGCTAATTCGTTTTAAATCGTTAGGATTACTTAGGTCCTGTCAAATAATTCTATGGCCGATGAACCATTAAGTAGTTATAGTCAGTTGTAAACCCAACTTATAGAGTACTAGCTTCCGTGCACGGATTCGCCCGCGTGGTATGTCGATAAAAAGTTGCCCTTTCTCAGGCTCTAGGCTATCTGTGTACCAAAAGACAATGCCAGGAATCGGCTCGAATTGTATGTGTTGTCCGACAGAATTTCTGTAATAATGATAATTCATATTAAAAAATAGGAAGTATTATACAATATAAATAAAATCTGTAGAAGCACACCGTTAAAAAGTAATTTTAAATAGTTATTCAATTTAACAACACATTCCATAGCTACATTTTCAAATAGAAATGTTACCAATACCAAAATATAATAATATCGATACGAAATTGCACTTGCAAATCGATTACAATAATATCAATATGAAGATTCGTAAGTGAATTTATTACTTACCTATATCGTAACTCGTAATTATGTTAATAAATAGCGTTTAATTATGATTTTTAATAATTTTATTATATTTTATAGTAATGTAATGATTAAAAATATTTTTTAATTCGATTATCGAGATCGTTTAGCATAGTCTATAATGTAATTATAGTGCTGGCAACACTTCATGTAAAACTCTATCTGGCATTTGTCAATGTCAAAAAGTTTGATTTCTCCCGCGAGACACGAGGAACGAAGTATTTTCGTATTTTTGTGAGTTTTGTGTTGTTTATTACTCTGTTTCTGGACCCCGATTTTTCTTCCATTAACCATTTACCTTGGCTGTTGAAATTGAGGATAATGTGCTAAAAGTCATTATTTTAATTAATCATATAATCGTTTATTTCATGATAACGTTCATATCAGAAGTGGTCAATCAAGTGGTCAACTTTAAAACTATATTCACTTTTTTTGGTGTGCTTCTAATAGAAAACTAATTATACTATCAAATTCTATATTTATTTTCATGAAATATAGTTCATCTTTGTCGGTTCTGGCCGAGTCTTGTGGGAGACCCTGGCATTCTCCTTTCATTTGAATCGGTTCAGTAGTTTTGGCGTGAAAGCGCGACAGACCGACAGACAGACAGACAGACCGACAGAGAGTAAGAGTTACTTTAGCATTTATAATATTAGTAAGGATAAGTTAAAAATTAAATAAGTAGATCTTCATAATTAAATTAAAATAAATGGAATTCATGAAAATACATCTAGATCATTGTTGTCTATGAAAATAAATAATTAATAAAAAAATAAAAAAAATTGTTTCTGTTCGTCAGGTGGGAGTGTTTCCATACAAACGGCAGGGGTCGCTGCAACTTCATAAAATCCCCTACATACCTATTCAGAAGTGCTTAGCGACAGCACCTCCAACCTTCTCAGTGTTCCCCAATACAGACAAGATCTGCGCTGGTCGGAAGAACGGTGAGTAAAGATTTTTATACAGGGTGTTAGGGTAAACACCGTTATCCTTGAAACCAGTGGTTTCGTGTCATTTATAGAACGCAAAATCAATGGAAAATTACGACTTTTTTTTTCTTTTTTTTTTAAATACAATTTGCCACTCGAGTATTTCAGCCGTTCACCTATGCGCTAGGGCAACGAACTTGCGTCTCAAAACGGGTGGTGATCGCAGGATGTGACCTGACTGGCCGCGAGTGCGACCCCTCCCTCAGTCAGTCAGCTGTTTCGCTTGCGAGCACGGTGGCGGATAGAAACTTTTTAAAATCTTTTAATGAAAATAAGGTTTTTTTTTTGTTGTTACTCGGTCATTTATTTTTATATTTAAGTCAACTACCCATGGTTTGAGTGACAACGGCGGAGGCTAGTTGTAGGGTGTAAGGGTTCACCCTTACACCCTGTATTTCAACTAGCCTCCGCCCGCGGCTTCGCTCGCGTGGTATGTCGATAATAAAAAGGTATAAACAATCAGAATCACAGACAGACAAATTAAAAATCCGGAGTCACACGTGTTAGGGCTTAAATCAAACAGATACGTGTGACTCCGGATTTTTAATTATAATTGTTAAAAAGTGCGCGCAGCGTCGCGTCGCTTCACGTCGCGCTCTGAACTGACCCTTAGGCTATGTTCTGATGGCAAAATTTTGACGCGCGTTTAGACATCTTACGTATTTTTTTCTTTATGCTAAACCCGAAAAGGGGTCATTCATTGTACTCATCATTTTGAACAACTTTTACTATGGGACCAACATTGAAATCGCGAAAAAAAAATCAGCAGTTCCCTACATTTGTGTTCACTTAAATCGACAAAATGTAGGGAACAGCTGATTTTTTTTCGCGATTTCTATGATATTTCGCGAAAATGATGAGTACAATGACCCCTTTTCGGGTTTAACATAAAGAAAAAATAACGTTGTATAACTAACAACCGATTACATGCGCGGGAGTTAACGCGCGTCAGCGAGCGTCAACGCAGCGGTCAGAGAAAAAGCTTCTAGACGCAGACGATCGCGCGTTGTAACGTCCGTAAGTTCTTTTGATGTTCAATTGAGCGCGCGCATTCATCGCGATTGCACGTACTTTTTTTTTGCAAGACGATTAGTGACGAGTACTCTCGCAACGCGCGTTAACGCTCGTATCTGAACTCTCTCTAAATGTAATCGTGTGTTGACGCGCGTTACATGTGAACTTAACCGTTTATCCTACAATTTCCATGCCCACAGGTACGTTCATTTGCTTCGGCAACGCGGGTGCCGGACTCGCCTTCCCCGATAATCAACGAGGCGTTGTCCGTTACTACTTACGAGGCGTCTTGTCGTCAGGACCAAGCACGGATATCAATTGTAACCCAACAGACTTCGTATTATTAACTAATGTAAATAAACATAAGGATTTTATCACAGAACACCTTGCGACATCGTTACCACCTCGTGTGATGGGATGGGAGGAAACTGAGGGCTACTAAGGTACTAGAGACTTGCTATTCTGTAACCATCTCACCGTGAAAACTTGGGTTAGTGACCGCGAAGTGAACTGTCACTGCCTTAGCATCAGTAGGTATCGATGACAATGACAGCTCACTCCACGCTCACTTCACCTAAGTTTTCACGGTGAGATGGTTATAGAATAGCAATGTTGCTTCGCACAGTTTTTACGACTTGACAAAACATCGAGATTTCTTAGTTATCTGTAACTATAATAGTAATGTATTAAACACATAAGACTTCCGGAATAAATTCTCTAAACGATGGTGAAAACCTTATTAAAATCTGTTGCGTGGTTTAGGAGAACAACGCGGATATACAGTCAAACACGAAAGGTGACTTTAATTTATAATACAGGGTGTAAGGGACAGCCCTCCGCAAATTAACAGGGGGAATTCGGCTCCTTATTTTGAATCATATTCCATCAGAAATGTAAGGTTTTTTTAGTTATTCCTTTATTTCATTGTAAAATTCGGCGGACGACAGACGCCAGCACGGCAGCACGGCTGGGGTGGTGGTGGTCAGAGCACCGCTCGACCGCACGGTCCAGCGGTGTAAGTGTGTTAGTGTGTTAAGCATTAACGGATTTATAAGGGCCAATTCCAATGCGACATGAGATCCGCTTCACCGCCTACCGCGGCGGTGCACGGTGCCGTGTGTTAATCGCCTTAGGGCGAATTCGACCAAACTTTTATATCTGGTATAAGTCTAATCCAGCGAGTAAATATTAAATTTTTGACAGATTTTTTATACAAAAACTGTCAGAAATCAATTTTATTCCCCGAATAAAAGTTATCTGGTTTTGGTTAAATCGGCCCTTAGTGTTTTAAGATTTGATGAAAACTTCTCATATTAGTTTCTTTATCTATATTTTATTAGTGTGTAAGTTCTGATTGTCCCTTATGAAAGTGAATAATGTGTCTATAAATCAAGAATATATTGTGTTTTTACCTGACTCGTGTTTTAATGGTTCACTTCTCGGAAACCTTGTTCACAGTCACACCCCCGCCTACATCACCTGATTCCCCGTATACTCAACAACATGGAGATCAATCATAGGAGCAACGGGATTACCTGCATTCCGAAGTCAAAGTCAAAGCCAAAGTCACTTTGACTTTGACTTTGACTGGATAGAGATCAAGCATAGGAGCAACGGGATTACCTGCTTTCTGAAGTCAAAGTCAAAGTCACTTTGACTTTGACTTTGACTGGATAGTGATCAAGCATAGGAGCAACGGGATTACCTGCTTTCCGAAGTCCAACTCAAAGTCAGAGTCACTTTGACTTTGACTGGATAGAGATCAAGCATAGGAGCAACGGGATTACCTGCTTTCCGAAACACGGGGATGTCCCCGCCACTGGGAGGACCAAGTTCCTGTCTCCGGGTTGCTACTGAGAAGTTCGCAATTAAAAAAACCCAATAACACGTTTGTCCGACCCGCGAATGTGAATTTTCCCCACAATAAAAATAAAAATAAAAATAAAAATAAAAATAAAAATAAAAATAAAAATAAAAATAAAAATAAAAATAAAAATAAAAATAAAAATAAAAATAAAAATAAAAATAAAAATAAAAATAAAAATAAAAATAAAAATAAAAATAAAAATAAAAATAAAAATAAAAATAAAAATAAAAATAAAAATAAAAATAAAAATAAAAATAAAATAAAATAATTGGGTCCCCAGTTTTTCTAAGTGATCGTAATGATCGCGCTTAAATTCGCCGCTAGAGGCGCTAGTGTAGAGAGGGCCGAGTCACACCGGAATGGCAGCAACCGGCAGCGACGCCGCGAGGACTTTCAGCGTGAAATAATTTTAAACTTTATCTACATACTTAAAAGACCAGTATCGCTTGAAAAGGTCGCAAGGCGGTGGTTCTGCTCGCGGCTGCCAGCGGCGACGCGAGGCCGCTCGCGGCATCGCGGGCGGCCAATCGCCGCGTTTCATGCGTTAATATGTTCATTTGTTTCTTCTAAACAGTTCTATTTACAAGCGGCCGCTGCCGGCCGCTTCCAGCCGCTGTCGGCCGCTGCCATTCCGGTGTGACTCGGCCCTAAATCTCCAGAAATGTCAAATGTTACTGAACCTTCACTGCTCGCGGGCTTTTTTATCGCATATTGTTACTAATTATTCAATAATATCTTTCTTCGTACTACGATTGAAAATAAAGTGCGTTTCGCTGGGCGGTCACTACTAACCTAACGACATGTAGTGTAGGGTAACTCGGCACACGTGCTGGCACAGTTGTATAGCTACTCACTTGGATGAAAAGAGTCACTCACTCTTTATAATTTGATGTGCTAGCACACACCTCACTGGCACAGATTAGCTACACACTTCTCATATTCCCGTTTCAAAGGAATTCACGAAACTGCCAACAGTCAAGTGGAGGATCCGGCGCTCTCATCGAGTGGCTCGGCTCGCTGCACTGACTACTGTAACACGTTACAGAAACTCGATACATTACAAACAAATGTTACGAGTCAATCTTCGCCTTTATGTCCCTTCACAAAGTTTTACGGCGAACGAAAATTTATAGGGGTATGAAACACTATTCAAGATCCATAATACATTTTGTTTCATTTGTGTTCATTTCTGGACCAAGCTTGTATGAAACCGTTATCCACTCCTTGTACGAACATAATTATTATAGCAATGAATTAGCAATAGCCTTCAAAATTATTCTGTTTGTGATTGAAAGTGTGTTACGCGATTAGGGTGCTGGTAAAGTAGTATTTAATAATAATAATAAAAACGGTAAATTCAGTGTGTAAAAATTATAATTCCATTTTTTTCACCGATACTCAGTTTTTCTTATCCTTAATTGACAACTTCTGTCAAAAAAATAAAGACATGTAAAATAGAATTACTTTCATGAATAGAAAAAGTCAACTTTAGTTAAGTCTATAATCTTTATTGTGTTTGATGTACAGCCACGGACTTTAATTGATAAGCCACCTTCAAACTTTTCAATTTTACAGTTTCATCCATTCACGAGATTACACGATTAAACACGAACTCAAACCATACGCTCGTAAACAAGATGACAAATAAATTACTTATAATCGGATGTAGTCTTATCCACAGAGGTTGACTAATAAGTTCTCAATGATAAAAATAAATAAAATGTTGCATTAAGTTTATCCAATCTATTTGATACTGACCTCGTTTGAATCAGAGCTCATTAATCGATTATTTTGAAAACTTATCTGAAGACAGTGACAGTTGAAATGTCGATGTCAGAGACGTTAATTTCGAAGTTGTCGAAATGACTAATATTATTTCTCCGTACGCTAACGTTACTATCGCTACGCTTAAACAATCGCTGCTAGGTTACTGTTGCTAGACCTGCAATTGGTTGACTTTGGGTAGTCACTCTGCTGTCAAGTTTGTAGTTCTGGTTCTCAGGTTAGCCAATCGGTAAAGTTATTAAATATAATTTTCTTCTACTAATACGCAGACATTATGACTTTCCGGGTCGGGAACCGAATAGACCCGATTTGCATTACACGGCTAAAATACGAACAGTGCCAGGTGGCTCATCAATTAAAGTCCGTGACTGTACATTGAGGAGAGGGTGGGAAATCATCAAATCACTTCTCCCGTTCTGGGCGGAGCGGAAAGGCATGTCAGACTTTTACTGACTAAAACCTACCCGCGTTCCTTCAGTTGCCTGTTGCCAAGGGTCCCGGTATCCCTTTCCCGCAACCCCTGGCAGACATTAAGGAGTGACTACCTAGATTATTATGTAAATCTCGAGGATGCAGCGACGGAGGGCATACAGGGTGAAATTCATTTCATACTCATCATTATGAACAACTTCCACTATGGGACTAACCCTGGAAACCCAAAAAGAAATTAGCTATTCCCTACATTTTGTCGAGCTATACGATCAGTGGGTCTAAAACGGTCACATTAGCAATTCTTCTAAAAGGATTTCATTTCCTGAATTTCCAGCTGTCATTAGCAATTCCTCTAATTTGGCACAAAAGCAATTCATATTATGCGTACCATTTTACAAATCTCTATAGAAAACTGTCAAACAGATGAATTATTTCATAATTTGAATCGCACGCAGAATTATGAATTGTCTGTTTGTGACATCTTACGATGATTCTTATTATTTGTACACGCCATAAGAACCCCGCGCGCTGAACCCAACGCGGGGTGAAGAGGAGGGGCAGTAAAGCTACACCGAGCGCGGGCGACGCATACCCGCGACCGCCCGCGCCGCTCCGCCCAGTGTTGCCAGCTTAGCTACTTTGTAGCTAGATCTAGCTATTTTTCGGTGTCAGGCAGCTACAATTTAATAAAACTTGTAGCCAGATTTTTTAGCTACCTTTCACATGACGTAAATACTTTCGATATTTTTTATTAGGGCACCGGTTCTTGAAAGAAAAATCAAACGTAGGTATGGTACAGTGCGTATGGAAGTATGAAATGATATATCTATGGTTTCATCAAATAGTTCCTTTACCGTAATGTTGGCTGCACTGTTAAACTTTAAAAACAACTTTTTTTTGTGTTGTGTTATTAATTTAAAATTCATGCTAGCGGAAAATGTAAATACTTGAAAAAAAGTAGTAATTTGACAGGTGCGAATGTCAAACACCAAATGAAAAAACAAACAATAAAGATTTGAAATGTAAAATTAATATTTGGGATTAAAAAACGAAGTAGAAGTAGCATTTAGCTACTTCTAGACAAAAATCTGACAATCTAGCTACATTTAGCAAACTGTCTAGCTACTAACTAAAGGTAGCAGTTAGCAACACTGGCTCCGCCGCGCCGCGCTGCCAGAGCCATCATCGCCACGGGACCGCGCGCACGCTAGTAACCCGCATACGACGCGGCAGTCGCGGCTAGTCCTCCATTTTATTGTTATCACTTATTAACTTGAATATTATATTTGTACCTACAAGTTGTGTGTGTATTATTAGTGGCTCTCAACACATCCTACATTATTTATCCTAATATGATTCTGCCAAACTGACTGATTTAAGCCCCCAGAAAACAGTTGTTTTTTTCGCGATTTCGGCATTTGCGCTTTGTGAAAGTTGTTCAATGAGTGTACTCATTGAGAACGCCCATTAATTCAATTTCACCCTGTGTATTCGGCTTTCATTCGGCTCGTGCCGATCGGAAAACTCCGGTAATGAAATAATAACAAAATTAACTTCAGAGAAACAGATTGATAAAATCTTTATGTTGATATATTTCTGTGAAGGTGGTGACTGTTTTAGTGTTGCACATGTTTGCGCTCTGCGGTGCTGTGGACACGACGCCTCTGAGGTAGTAGCGAGTTGTGCCGCGATCAATCCCTGAGAAGGACAGTCCGCCCCCACTGTCACCTTTGCAGACTGCCGCCGTACCTGGAATGGGAAGGAAATTTTCATTTTCGTTGTTCCGTGCGTAGTGGGACCTATGTAACCCACACATGCAGACAAACTTGTAAACTCAAGTACCTATGACGTCACACGACTCACACGTCAGTTAGTTCAAATTCAGAATTCGACAGTCGTTCACTAGCCGCCAATACAGCCGGTCACTAGCCGCCACACGCATCACTTGTAGAGATGGGTTGTAACAGGTTAAACACGATATCTGTTATCACTGTGACTGTGACAAAAAAATCACAGTTCCAAATATCTGTTATTAAATCACAGCCTGTTATTGTTGCACGGACGATAAATACGCAGCCCGTTATTTTTGTACGGACGATAAATACGTATTTAAATCTCAATGGAATATCTTCTTTATTTCTTTTGGTTTAAAGTCGAAAATCGTATCTATCTGTTATAAAATAACAGCCTGTTATTTTTGGACTGATGATAAATATGTATTTAAATCTCAATTGAATATCTTCTTTATTTCTTTTCGTTAAAGTCGAAAATCGTATCCGAAGTTTTAACAGTAACAGCCGTGGTAACAGTCTTGAGGATCTGTGATTTTAAGTAACAGATATTTTTTATCGTTAGGAGCAACTGTTATCTGCTATTTTTTTACATAATATCTGTGGTTTCTATCTGTGACGATAAATATGCCTCACTCCTAATCACTTGTGTCAATTAGTAATCATCCTATTCTTAGTTATTGTTTATTTATCGTGTTTAGTTTTAGTAACTTTATTATTAAACTCATTGTGTAATACCCAATGAACATTGCATTTCATTACATCCTAACAAAAGTTCTATACGTGGCTAAACCAGTGTAAGCCACGGTTCACACGTTTTAAGACGACGATTTTTATCGCTCACTGGATTTTCAACTCTCGGTGTTGAGTCGAGGATTGAGAATCCATGTGCATTGATGCGTGTCAAAAAATGCACTGTTGGATTTTCAACTCTCGGCGCTAAGAAGCGCGTTAGATCCAGTGCGGGATAAAAAAACATACGCTGATGTCGGTCGCGTACGTTAGCGAGAAATACATGATAAAATACCGTACTGCAAGATGAGACTGACTGCTTTACGATACAGTCGTATATTCATAGCAACTGTCGCGCACGCGTGGTATTCCGCTAATCGTCTTCGGTAACAGACTGAAGGCGCTCGCACAATTCCATGCTCGTCGGTCGACCGACGAACGCGGCGCTAACGCGCGAGACCGACGCGCGTGATACACGGCGCGTAGCAACATACGCGCCGCTGACGTCACCGTCGCAGTACGGTGCTATAGGTATACAACGTGCCGCTACAATGGCGACATTAATTTAACACACGGGTAGGGCTAGTGGCCAGTAATCATAAAAATTATAATAAAATAAAATAATTAGTCAATGTTGTTGAACAATTTAAATTTTCAAACAAACTAAATAATAAAAACATAACCAAAATTGAGATTACTGTGTAAAAGATTCGTTCATGAAGCTACCTACCAGCTGGCTTACGTTCTATCGGTCCATTCTTTGTCGGCGGCATAATTTCTAAGAAATTGCGAGGCTCTCTTTCCCTACATATTATATAATCGGTAACCCCGGCAAATGACCTCTTCGCTACAGTTCTTTAAGTACAGATTGCTCCAACAAGATGGTAATTTAAAAAATAGTAAATAAATCAATAAATAATAATGTTTAATGAAATTCAAGTATTTTCATAAAATGAATACGCGAAATCGTATACGTGTGTTAAATTAATGTCGCCATTGTAGCGGCATGCTGTAGAACACAAAATATATACGCACGCGCGACCGACGTACGCGACCGACATCAGCGTAAGAGGAATTCAGGCCTAAAGGTTGGACTTTGGACTTTACATCGTACAGTAAAGGTATGATTCGAAACGACGCCACACGCGGCATTGATGCGCGTCACTGCTCTTGAACCTAAACACGTCACGTCACGTCACGTGGAAACAAAGCAGATCGTCGTTCGATCGAATAGGCTTTGAAGGGACCTATATATCGTTTGTCACGTATTTCTATCAAGCAGTGGTGCTGAATATCCTGAGGGGTGGACAAAGACACATTCAATCAGCGATAATGATACCGGGAAAGTCAAGAATATTAAAAAAACCCCCCCGAAATGCGAGAAACCAGAATCTCAATCCAGAGATCGACCCCCTAGGGTACCTCCGTATACAGATAATTGCAATCTATTTCTCGTAGGCATACTTTATAATCTACAATTCCAGTAAGAGTATGCTTAAATACTGTATTTTTATCGACTCTGACTTTGTATTGAATAAATTCCTGCCACTTCAGCATTCTCTGAGATATTGTAAACTCCCCCAGCCTCTCCCAGGCGGGATGCTAAAATTTTCGAGCTCGCTTCGCTCGCTCTTGCATCCTTTTCTGCATCATCCTTCTCAAACTTTTCTGCATAAGACGATAAAGTTATTTCTATTTCTGTATGATCGGTCAAAGAGAAAGAAAACATAACTTATTCGAAGATGGAAGCTAAAAATTTCGAGCTCGCTGCTTTTTTTTTTATGAATTCCGAAAAGTGGAAAATTGCTGTTCTAAAAATAATACTCTTTAAAAAAAAACTGTACTACTTTTTTACCCTCTCGGAAATCAGTTATACTTAATTTATTAAACTTAAACGGACCTATTGGTATCGCCGCGCCGTAGCGTATTTGTACTGGTCCTACAACAGCAGAATTGTTTAAAGTTTCTTGCCGGCTCTTCTCCATAGCATATAGCATACGACCAATTGGAACCGTGGAACCTAACTTCTGACTTTACATAAGTGCCCATGTAGGATTATGAGATTTTTTTAAAATTACGATTTTTTACTTTCATCATTTCGTCGTGGCTACGTAATAACAGCCGCACGGGTCGATCCATCAGGTTAAGCTGCGCTTGCCGGGGTTGGTCCGTGGATGGGTGACCATCTTTACATACCGAGACTCCTCCGTCCCTCGGAAAGCACGTTATGCCGTTGGTTCCGGCTGTCATTTGTGAATCTTTGACAGTCGTTACGAGTCGTCAGAAGCCCGAAAGTCTGACAACCAGTCTAACCAAGGGGTATCGTGTTACCCAGTTACTGGGTTGTGGAGGTCAGATGGGCAGTCGCTCCATGTAAAATACTGATATTCAGCTGCATCTGGTTAGACTGGAAGCCGACCCCAACATAGTTGGGAAAAGGCTAGGCAGATGATGATCACTTACCATTGTTATAACCGGCGCATATCTTGTCTCCGGTGATGTTCTCCCTAAAAGTCTCCGGCGTTTTTAGTATGCACTCCTGAATGGGCACAAACGGAAGTTTCACCACCTTCAGAACCAGGGAACGTGGCCCGTTTTCGTCTGTCAACCCCCAGCCCGCGACCTGAAAGTTTTGTTATTTATGACAATCTTTACTTTAATTAATTATTACTATAATATTTATACAACATGTAAAAAAAATCCTGTCCGCGAGGGTGTTGTAATGGATTTGAGGTAATTTTGGCACGAAAAATTTGAATTTTAAATAGCAGTAGTAACTTTTTATTTTTTAATAAAGTACTATTATTTTTTACTTTTTCGTTTTTTTTTGGTAAATTATGTTATTGCAGTATGTACCCCGGGGGCCGAGTGCACGTTTCCTTTATAAGGAAACTCACCGACAGCACGCGTCACATGACGATTTCTATCTCTACGAAGAATAGACATGCTTTTTCAATACAAAATGAAATTTCGTTTCTTAATTTTTGACATCGCACCGTAGAAATTACGGTAGAAATCCTTATACAATCTGTCACTTTGTCTTTCGTTTTTAACGATCTTTGTCTAGGTCTTTATAGACGTAGACTATTTCGGAAGAAAGTTTTCTACTCAAACTGTCAAAATCACACTGACAACTGACATTTGTCTATAGTAGTGAAGACAATTTGATTTTGGAATCGCCAGTAGAAAACTTTCTACTCGACGGCCACAAAGTATAAACGGTTATCTACAAAATCATAATTTTACAAGGGAGCGTTTTGAACACAAAACTGTGATAATTAATAGAAGAACAAAGCTATCTTCTCCTATTTTACGTCATTTAGTTAGTAGCTATGGCATAAGTACCAAGGAAATATTTAAGGCATTTTTGAATCCTACAATCCTTCGCTAGCTCAGGTTTCAATACAGGTACTCGCGCGAAAAAACAACTTTGCAGCCTTGCATAACAAATAACTACGGAAGTCGGTGGCAAAAAACGAAAATTGAAAAGCAAAGACACCGACTTCCGAAATTAAAGTTATTTTTCACTTTTTTTGTGTTTTTTTTGGAAGCAGGTTGTTTTTAGGGTTTCGTACCCAAAGGGTAAAACGGGACCCTATGACTAAGACTCCGCTGTCTGTCTGTCTGTCCGTCTGTCACCAGGCTGTATCTCATGAACCGTGATAGCTAGACAATTGAAATTTTCACAGATGATGTATTTCTGCTGTCGCTATAACAACAAATACTAAAAAACAGAATAAAATAAATATTTAAGGGGCTCCCATACAACAAACATGATTTTTTTGCCGTTTTTATAGATAATGGTACGGAACCCATCGTGCGGGAGTCCGACTCGCACTTGGACGGTTTTTTTTTTGTAATCATTTATTATTATTCTGCTAAAGTGACCGTTTTAAACCCGCAGAGGGCTGGTTCTGGTTTGTTCTTAGACCAAAGAATTAGCATTGCCATTCAAAGTGGCAATGCTGCCAGTCTTCTGGGCACGTTTCCGAATGACAGTGATGCGGACGAATACTTCAACGCCTAAGTACCTTTGTTTTTATATTAATCTTAGTACTTTTAGTTTTTTAGTTAATTTAGTATAATAAGTTACCCAAAATTTATCTTTGCCCCTTTCAGATCGGATAGGGTGTTTTCTACATATTGTTGTAAAATAAAGCTGAAGAGTTTGATTGTTTGTTTGAACGCCTTAAGGGGCCTGCGGAGCATCGATCTCAACTACGAATCGAGTGCTACAAATTTTGCGCTAGTGTACCTGTCGGAGCTATACACACAGATACTGTGAACTGTACGACCACGCACACATTTTCATAGACATGACATTTTGCTTGACGCGATAGCATTACTAGCTATTGAAAATTTATGATAAATTTGGATGTGTTCTGTAATACCAAAATCGATGAATGAAAACTTAATGTTTTTCCATTTTTTTTTGATAATTTGTATCTTGATAATATAAGCTATGTTTCTACTGAAACAATATCACAAGCATTGTTGTTTATAATACAGAAAAAACAATGTGAAAACATGCCATTTACGCTGTAAAAATGTGCGTAATTCAATTCGCTACAACTTCATTTTAGTTAGGATTTATGAAAAAAAAAAGATGTAGGAACCTAGATAAATACTGTCTCTATCCGAATAACAACAGATTATGGTGGAAATATGCTCAAATTGCAAATGATTTTGGTATTACGTTTGTATGGAGAAATCATCGGTCACCGGGGTCTTAATCTCTGGAATGTTCTGGATCTGTTGGAATGAATCTGTTGGATTCGAAAAGTTCTTTTTGCGTTCATTTAACATTATGCTAGAAATATGGCTTTGTTCTCTTACCTTCCCGAAGTTCCCCTTCTGCAGCTGTTGCTTATTGAAATAATTTTTGAAGTCCAAACACACTGGCCTGACGTAGGTTTGATACACGACCGGCGTCTCCAGGATCAAGACCGCTATGTCATGTTGGAAGTTTGTGCGCACGCCTTGGTAGTAAGGCGAGAGCTCGATGGATGTTAACTGTAGAAGTAAAATTTATGTTTTAACTGATTTCTTCAAAAAGGAGGAGGTTCTCATTACGCCTGAGCCTTTTTTTTTGTATTTTTGTTACGCGATTACTCTGCCAACTATGAATCGACTTTGATGATTCTTTTTTTGTTTGGTAGGTCATACTTCAGAGGTGGTCTCATATAACTTTGCTTGCGTAGTTTTTGAGTTCAATATAACGTTTTTTTGTCACTTAATAAATGTGGACGATGTTTTAAGTTACTCCGTCACTGTTATTTATATTGGCAGGGTAGCAGGTAGTGGTATTCAAATTTGTGTGGGGTATGTACTACAACTAAAAAGAGAAAAATAAAAACGTTAAACTTTAAAAAAAAAAAAAAAAAACAACCGACTTCAAAAAATCCTAAAAAGTGAAAAATCACTTTAATTTCGGAAGTCGGTGGCAAAAAACGAAAATTGAAAAGCAAAGACACCGACTTCCGAAATTAAAGTTATTTTTCACATTTTAGTGTTTTTTTTTCACTCCACCTGCACGAGAATTTCAATTTAATGTCATGCAAACCTAACCCCCAAAGTAAGTCATTAAAGTGAGGTCACGTCGGGTAATAAAATTATGTGTACTTTTGCATGAAAATGCGTTGCGCTGCGGCCCAATACGGCTGTGATGTGCGCTTAGTTCTAATCTTACCTCAGATTTCTGTGCGTCCCTGTCATCTTTATGGTCCCATTCCCTGAACAGCTTAGCGGTGGCCACTGCGTATTTAGAAGCAGCATGCTTCACATTCTTATTCCAAAAGCAGTGGGCAGCTAAAATTGTACGATCAATATCATCGACCTGTACAGTCGTTTAAAAGTTATTGGTGCCGATTCTCTTGTACACCGAACTAAACTAACTAAACTATCACTAAAATTCCTTACTTTTGACTTTGGGAATCTTGGAGCTATTCTGCCAAATAAATTCTCTAAATTTAAAACTTATTTTGACATAACTAAAACCTCCAGCCTCCAGCCTCCACTTGGTACTTGTTTTCCCTACCCCGTGTTTTTTTTTTAGAGCCAGAGGCGCGCATACACGGCAGCTTCGACGTGTTATTAATGGCATTTTTCAGTTTTTGTATGGAAAATAACGAAAAAAATAAAAAAAAACAACATATTGAGAATTAGGGGTTTAAAGGTCTCTTCTTAAGGGGGTCGAAATTTTCATTATTTTTGCGATAGGACACACCGTTTTCGAGATATAAGCAAAAGAAAATAAAAAAATACAGTACTATTTTTTGTAACTGAAGTCGAGGTGTTCGTTTGAATTTTAGTTCATGACATCTAATTTTATTCCACACATTTTTAATCGCGATTAAATATAGTCAAATTTAGTTAGAGGATTTTAGATATAGGACAAAATTTTAGGTTAAATCGTCAAATTCAGAATAGCATTTTCACTAAACTAATCTCAGTGCCATCTTAGTGCTGTCAAACTAAATTATAGTTAAATTGTGTCATTTAAAGTCTATTTCAGAATGAGTTTGACCGTTTGACAGGACTAAACTAAATTTTAGTGATTTTTAGTTTAGTTTAGAGAATTTTGTGACAAGAGAATCGGCACCATTGTACCTCAGACAGCGAAACCCACCAGCAACCTTATTGTAACGAGAATAAAGATCACTGTGGTGTTTTCAGTGTCGCAAAATCAGAGATAAAATAACTTTAGCTTTACCTATGTTTTATCCGAGACCGCTGTACGACAGGATGCCGTAAGCGTTGACGAATGAGCGGGCGGCTCTACCTCCCCCCCCCCCCACATCGCGTGTCGCCGCGCACCTCAGGCGTGGTACATAAGAGCGGTCTGGGTCAACTATAGGTGTCAACATCGCAGGGTTTTTTTCCCAAAGCACTCGTCCTTAATGTTTGTAAGGTTAATTGTTAACCATAATGTATCTTGACCTAACCAACTCACCAGAAATAACGATCCTGTCAGTAATAAGGGATCCTCCGCAGATCTGCTCATAGTGATTCCTTTTCTGTTTCTCGTAGATAGCGACGTGCCACGGCAGTTCTCCTCTGAGCGCTTCTGTACCGTTATAGATCAGGCCCTCCGCGGCCGGAGTTACGAGCCCACACTCTGAAGAGAAGCAACTAGATTTGGGACCTAAGGCGATTAACGCACGGCACCGCGCACCGCCGCGGTAGGCGGTGAAGCGGATCGCCCGACCGCGCGGTCGAGCGGTGCTCTCACCGACACCGCCCGGCCGCGCTGCCGTACGCATGGAGGCGGCGCCTCACACACGGGGCGCCGCATAACCGCGCGGATAACCGTGGGTGCAGAACGTGTTGCAATTTAAAAATGGTGATCTGTGATCAAACTGGTCAAAACCGCGTTCATCCGCGCGAACAGGCGCGTAAACCGCCTTACCGCGCGGGGCACCGCTACAAAACCACTTTACCGCCACCGCCCTCCGCGGCGGTGCGCGGTACCGTGTGTTAATCACCTTAACCAAGACTAAGAGAATGTAGTTCTCTCAGAGTTCTTTTACCTCTAACAGCAGCAACCCAACAACGAACCTATTGTAACAAGAATAAAGTTCACTGTGATTTTTACAGTGATGAAAATAACTGTAAAAAGTACTGTAGGTAGTGTGTCAAACGATAGATAGTAACTTTGCAAATATAGATCTACTATTCAGAACCCATCGAATATCCTACAGTGTGACGAGTGTATTTTGGTGCCTGAATGACATTGACAATAAACTTTAAAGAAACAGTTTGTGGTTATTCTGATTTGGAAATCTTGTTGCGTTTGACGAACGTGCAACTCGCGCCCGGCGCGCGCCCACAATACGCAGCGTAGGTACTTAGCCTGCGCTTCGGGCGCTTGTTATAACTAGTCCCTGGCGGGATTTAGTTGGAGGTCATAATCAGGTACTCCCTAATTGTTTGCTATGAGTGGCAAACAATCAGGGGTGGTGGTGGAACTTATGATTGAAGAATCATAATAAAAAGTAGTTTTGGTGTTACCTGGATTGCATGTTATAACACGGTTCCATTTTCCATCGCTTCCACATGTCATAGAAAGGAGGAGATCTGACGACCCGTAAACCGGTGCGTTACATTCGGGCCTGACGACTGTTCCCGAGGGCTCAGACTGATTACAGATACGGTAACCATCGGTCCCGGGGACCTGGCAGTAATACTGGACGGAGCCATCGGGAACCAGACTGCAGAATGCTGGGGAAAAGAAAATGGTGGTATGTAAGTATTCAAAGAAATGGTGAAATGACGGGTTTTGTTCATGAATTAGATGGATTATAAGGCTGCTAATTTACAGTTGCGCTAAACTGCGTAGCGCTGGACATGAATCATCATATCATACAAAATGATCGTTTGATTCAAAGCGTAGCTTGGCTTAAGCCGAGCGCACTTTCATGGCACATGTACCTACTCCGCTACACCAACTTTCGGGCTTCTGACAACCCGTAACGACTGTCAAACTTCCACGAATGACAGCCGGGACCAACTACTTAACGTGCTGTTTGAGGCACGGAGGGGTCTCGGTATGTAATATCCCGAATAAATAGAACAAAAAGTAAAACACTCACGAACACACTTTGGTATGGGTTCATATCTAAACCAGTTTCCTTTCTGGCAGTATGGCACGCCATCGCCAACCACTCCGTATCCCGGCTCACACATGATATTCAACTGCGCGTATTCGAAGCTCTGGCCAGGGGTGGCGGAGCGATGGTTGGTCTCCACATAAGTACCATGCTCAGGGTATGGTGGTAGCACACACTTCCCAGATTGAGTTGGCCTGGTGAGGTTGAAAAATGGTCCTGATATTGTTGACATAGATTAAAGACCCCGATCTATTGCTGTGCATAGTCTGTTCCAAAATTATCTGTTGAAAGTATAAACAAACCCGGTTCAGTTAAATTCTAACGTAATCACTAACTGAAGTGAATTAGTATCACATTTAGAAGGTTTCAACTTTTTAACTCACCACTTTTTCCAACAAATTTGAATAACAATAATAAATTGTAATGGAAAAATCAAAAACACATTTGACGATATTATAAAAAAGTACCACAGTTGTCAAATGAAAAACTTCTAGGGGGTTTTAAATTAGGATTTCCGGTTAAGTACCTAAGTATATGAAAAAATCATCACTCGATTTGTTTGTGGCACTAGAGAATGGCATGCACAGGTAGGTACGTTTACTGATCCATTTTTTTTAACATTATGTCAGATACTTTTGGAACATACTATTACACTAAGGCACTTTGGCAGAATCATAATAGGAAAACATTATCAATCATCGTAAAATGTCACAAACTGACAATTCATAATATTAAGATTGCGTGCAATAACGAAATAATGCATCTGTTTGACCGTTTTATATGGAGATTCAAATTATGAATTGCTTTTGTATCAAATTAGAGGAATTGCTAATGTGGCCTTTTTAGCCCCTAAGATTATCTTACGTCGTTATAGTGTTGGGTGGCAGCATTCTGTTGCACAGTTCAACCGACTCATCGGAACCGTCTGCGCACTCATTAAGCTGAAAAAATAACAATTCATTGTCATTCCTTACAAATTCTTAGAATTATAAAACGCAACATCTCTCCGTTTGTCTGTCTGTCCCCGCGTCTTAACCAAAGCGACGCGAGGCGTTCTGAGGGCCTAGACAAGTGACGATCGCTTCGAAAGCGTTTCGTATTTCTACAACGACTTTCAACAGGATTGACATAAACTTTTCGATGACTTATGTCAGTCCTATACATTTTTGCCTTTTCCATCATCGTTATCGCTGATAGAATGTCACTTTGTCTAGGGCCTCTGGTTCACCGGACATAATGAACTGGACGGTCGCGTGTTTGCATGACGATTGCTTTGGTTAGGACGCGTCCGGTTACTGCGCTCATAACTCGAAAACCACTACTTATTTTATCATAATTTATGATTTCTGGAGTTTCAGTACCTAAGCACTAATTTTAATACGTTAACACCTAAACAATTCTGAAATCCGTTTTATTACGCTAACGCCAACATAAAGTTCTAAATTCCGGCAAAGTTCGTACCTTGAGTGGTAGATATTGGTCATTACCACTTGGCCGGCGACACGGCGGCTAAAAAATTCCGCTATCAATAAAATTATGATTACTAACCCCATTACAATCAGCTCCCTGGTCAACGCAGGCGCCGTACGCGCACTGGAACAGGTACTTGGCACATGTCAGACCCGCGCACGCTCGGACAGTCTCGTCGGACCCGTCAGGACAGTTCGCGATCCCATCGCAGTGTTCCGTCGCAGGAATGACATTACCATCCAGACATTGGAACTTGCCACTAGAAGAGAAAATTACACTAAATTACAAAAAAACCAGCCGTGCCGCTGGGATGGCACATCGGGAAGATTGATGAATTTTCGGGATTTTTTAGGGAATTCTACAAAGAATCTGCAAATATGCTGATACTTTTTTTGTATTGTTCACTGTTACAGGTGGTATGAATTAAACGTCATTTTTGTGAGACAAAACTTTGTGTCTTTATTTCATATTCATTACAGACAAACAGTTATATTGTTACACGACCTTATTCGACACTAGCTATGGGAGCACTGCGGCCTCAGCGGAGCGGCAACCTCGTTCGGAAAACCTAAAAATGTCACGTCACGATAATACAACATTGTGTCACTACACTTTATTGTATTGCCTCGATGACGAACAAAGATGGAAGGGAAAATGACGAACAAGTAAGAAAGAATATACATTGTGTTCTATAAAGCACCATACTGCGAAGCTGACGTCAGCGGGTATCACGCGCGTCGGTCTCGCGCGTTAGCGCCGCGTTCGTCGGTCGACCGACGAGCATGGAATTGTGCGAGCGCCCTCAGTTTGTTACCGACGACGATTAGCTGTTGCTATGAATATATACGTGTTGTTTTTGATATCCCATAAGTTTTAAGTAAAAAGAACACAAAATCTCCTAGATTAGGTGGTCCAAAAATGCATAATTTCGAAGATATAATCAATCATAATTAAGACTCTCGATGTGAATAGGTATCTAAGTTTCATTGATCAATAAGAGTAATTCATTTTTTATTCAAACCAATCATTCATATTAGCTAAGAAAATGCGACGTTGTCATATTTCACGTAAAGGGTGTTTTACATTAGATAATATTATAATCATGACATTGTCGAATTATTTTGTATGAAAAATGAAAACAAAAAAAAAATGATGATTGAAGAATAATTCATATGCCAGTTGGTTCTTTGATATTATCTCAATCATACATACCCTAGAGTTATGGGATATCAAAAAAACACATTGTATACGACTGTATCGTAGAACGATCGGTCTCGCAATACGCCCATATAGTAAAAGTACTCTCAATCAAAAGTCATCTATTCAAACTAGGCTGATAATCAGCACATTTCGAACGTCAAAATTACATAAGACAGTCCCCCAAAACGCCCACCCTTCACCACTTAGCTGGGAAGAAGTGGCGCAACAAACTCCCCAGCAACTCTGTGCGCAGTACGGTATTTTATTATGGATTTCTCGCTGACGTACGGGACTGACATCAGCGTAAGAGAAAAATAAAGAAAGAAAATACATTTATTTAGCACAGACACAGCACACAACACAACGTAACTACAAGTATAAACAATTTGGAACAAACAGGAATTCAGGCCCTAAGATCTTTTGGCGCTCAAATGACGTTGATAGTGACATTTTGTGCAAATAGTAGGTAGGTACGTGTTTTGTGAAATGATGTCACTTGAAATTATATTACAATGAGGGAACAGATGAACATACATACATAAATACCGGTCAAAATCGTAACCCTCCCTTTTTCTTCGCCGTAGTCAGGTAAAAACAAGATGGCGACGTTAGTACAGATTTTGGCTACGCGCGGTCAAACCCTGTAGTGCTATACCTATGTACTTACTTGCTAAGTCTAGTTTCGTTCCGGCACCTGGGTAATAGTTCGTCGGACTGGTCAGCACACTCGATGATATTGTTGCAAGGAGCCGTGCCGTCCACACAAGCGCCATATGTGCATCTAAACCAGTTGCGTTGACATCTGACGAATAAATGTTTATTTTACTTTGTTATTTTATTTGTTTGGGACAAAAAACAGTTATACATTAATCCTCTTATTCATAAACGTTTCTTAAAGTTATAGAGACGTATAAACGTCGAAAATGTATGGTTAAACAGTTGCTAATTCATAACTTAACTTTATGCAGCGTTTATGAATAAGACGGTAAGGCTCTTATGGCGACTCCGCCGCATTGTTTGCCTTGAAGTTTTCTCAGAAATTGTTTTGCTAAAAGTAAAAAAATAAATAGAGTAGAGTCATATACACCTCTTTGCCTTGAATTTGTATATTAAGTATATATATATAAATATATTATAGGTATATATTATAGTAAATATGTATGTAAGTAATTATGTATCATAAGTTGATTGCGTATTTATGTACTGTAAAAACTGCTTTATCTATAATGCATTATGATATATATATTTTTCCTTATTTTTTTTTTTTCTCTTTGTTCCTCTCAATCAGAGCACCCGCCATCTAATCTCTTCACCACCCTTGGTTGACTGGTAGAGAATGCCTAAGGCATTAAGTCCGCCTTTGTACCTTTTTTTTTGTGTGCGAAAAGTTTAAATAAATAAATAAAAGTCGCGTCGTGTGACAAGTCGCGCCAGTATGTAAGAGCCTTTACAAAAAAGTAATTATTGTACCGTCAATAAAACGTATCACCCACACTAATGTCCATGAAGTGACATCGGAGTATGGAAACGAACGCATGATCGAAGGAAGCTGATGACAAGAGTATCCGTCTAGGCGACTTGCAAGAGATTGTGAAACCATTATTTTTGTAGACTTAAAACTTTTTGCGACAACACGAAAATTTCAAAATCAATGAATTTTGATTTGATTTGATTTGTTATTTCACATTTCACGTATTTAAATACTAGCTTCGCCCCGCGGTTTCACCCGCGTAAGTCTCGATCCCGTGGAAATATCGGGATAAAACGTATCTTATGTGTTAATCCAGGTTATAAACTATCTGTTTGCCAAATTTCATCCAAATCCATTCAGCCGTTTTTGCGTGATTGAGTAACAAACATCCAAACACACAAACTTTCACATTTATAATATTAGTAGGACTAGTAGGATTATGACTGACATAAATCAGAGAATATGTTGCAAATTTTTTTCTGATGCAGATAACACCTCGTAAAGCTTTCAAAATAAAAATAAAAGAATAATATGTTTCAAGAATATAGTAATAAATATTTAAAGTATTACAGTCATTATCTTCCTAGCCTTTTCGCAGCTCAACTATGGTGGTGTCAACTCAAGTGCCTATCTGACCTCCATAATCCAGTTACTATCGGGTAGCCACTACATTAGCAAAGGCAGAATTTGTTAAGCTGCTGTAAGACATTTTTGCACGTAAATTGTAACATCAATTTAAAAGTGGCGCCACACGCCATTGACAGAAAAGTTGACAGGTAATCTTTTAGCCTGGTATCCATGTGATGAGGAGGGACGAAACGCATGTGAGTAAAAAAGTGATGAATATAAATGTTGATGGATGGAGCGGGAGAGAAAGGCCAAAGAAAAAATTGATGGATTGTGTGAGGAATGATATGAAAGAGAAGGGAGTAAATGATAGCGTGACGGTTGACAGGGGAGAGTGGAGAAAGAAAACGTGTTGCGCCGAGCACATGTAACATGGGACAAGGACAGGAAGATGATGAAATTGTTGCATCAATTATTCTCAGTATCAGTCATGTCATAATCTGTGTCCTCGTTTGGTAAATTCAGGCGATATTATTATTTAATAAGGTTGTAAATCGCTTACTCGATATTCCTGCACAGGGCGTGAGTCTCATCGCTTTTATCAGGGCAGTCGGTCTTGCCATCGCACTTCCCGTCAACGGCTATGCACGTACCGTCTTTGCACCGCCACTGGTGTATTCTAGAAAACGATTAGGCAGAAATATATAGAGGCTAATCATCATCTGCCTAGCATTTTCTCAACTATGTTGGAGTCGGCTTCCAGTCTAAACGGATTCAGCTGAATACCAGTATTTTACATGGAGCGACTGCCTATCTGACCTCCACAACCAAGTAACTGGGTAACACGATACCCCTAGGCAAGACTGGTTGTCAGACTTTCGGGCTTTTGACGACCCGTAACGATTGTCAAAGATCTACAAATCGACAGCCGGGACCAACGGCTTAACGTGCTTTCCGAGGCACGGTGGAGTCTCGGTATGTAAAGATGGTCACTCATCCACGGACCAACCCCGACATGCGTAGCTTAACCTGATGGATCAACCCGTGCGGCTGTTATTACTTAGCCACGAGCTCCTCTTATTAGAGGCTAATAAGTACAAAAAAAAAAACATAGCATAACATCACGCCTGTAATCTCCGAAGGGTTAGTCAGAGGTGCACGCACATTTCGCCAGTTATGTTTAAGTCCCATGTAATAGGGGGCGAGCCTATTGCCATCAACCGGGCACAAATCCAGACTCCAGGCTGCTACTGAGACATTCCAGATAGAAAAACCCAATAACGCTTTGCCCAACCTGGGAATCAAACTCAGGACCTCCTCCTCAGCAGTAGCGCTTACAACAAAGGTAATAAAGTATAGATTGGTAGTATCAATTTGAAACACAGGATAGAACTTCAAAGCGTAGATTACGTAGATTACATTTCGCACTTACCCACATGATGACTGCCTTTTATATCTCTGATGAGAAGCTCTAGGTACTGTCAGGTTTCTGGAAAATAATAATATTCAATTGAGTGGGAGATATTATCTACCTAGCCATTTCCCAACTTTGTTGGGATCGGCTTCAAGTCTAACTGGAAGCAGCTAAGTACCAGTGTTTTACACAAAATGACTGCCTATCTGACCTCCAAAACCCAGTTACTGGGTAACACGATACCCCTTGGTAAGGGTGGTTGTGATTGTGAGAGTTGAATTTTATCAAGCGACATGCGCGCGCGTCTCGGGGGCCTAAACCGGCCACATTAGCAATTCCTCTAAAAGCAGTTCATATCCTGAATCCCAGCTGTCATTAGTAATTCTTCTAATTTGACTTAAAAACAATGGACTAGTAAGAATCTCTATAGAAAACTGTCAAACAGATGAATTATTTCGTAACACTTACACGCAGATCATATATGAATAGTCAGTTTGTGACATTTTACGATTATTCATAATATTTTCATAATTAAGATTCTGCTAAAGCGACCGTTTTTTAAGCCCCCTGTTTCCATCAATCTCAATTCGCGTCGCGGTGACTCGTGGCATGCTTTAAATTCTTTCATTTGTTTTCTCCGCGGTCACCCACCGTCGTAAAGTGCGTGTCGCTTGAGCGTGTAGCTCGTGGCCACGGGGTTAGATTGTACATTCAGATTGAAAGGTACTTACAAGTTGGTAGTTGAATAGCAGGACGCTTCGTCGGAGCCATCAGGACAGTCCCAGTAGGTATCACACACTGCACCAGCTCTGATGCATGTGCCATCTAGACATGTGAATTCGCTTGCTCTGGAAGTGGATAGAATAGAATATGAGTACAATGGTACTTGTACCTTAATACCTTAATGGTATATTTATATTATTTATCTCTCCTTACACCACTTTCTGGAACCTAGTTTTATAAATGCCGTGAAACTCTGTAATTGGTTTAAGTGATAATTGTCATCACCTCACTAGCACTGAGCAGCATGTGTAGACATCACTTGCTAGTGACTTTGACTCAATTAGGCTGTTCACTGACAGTGGGGTGGGTATTCTTAATTCATGTAACTGAATTAATAAGCTGTTGAGTTTCCAAATGGATAAATAAATATACGCAGGGTGTTAGGGTGAATTTATAGAACGTAAAATCAATGGAAAATTACTACTTTTTTTTTTCTTTTTACCTCTAGTGTATTTCACCCTTTCACCTATGCGCTATTAACATAATATGTGCGCTATTAACATAATATTCTACCTGCAAGCTGAAATCGTTGCAAGACCCCTGACGGTTGAACTCGCAGCTGGAGAAATGGCTGAAACATTCAGAATTAAACTTCGTAACTGTCCCAGCGTGCAGCAGTGGGAATATTAGGCCCGGACTCCACCAAAGCGGAGATGGGCGGAGATGTGTGAAGCGGAGAGGAGAGGAGATGCTTAACAGCTACGGTGTATCCACCGAAGCTATGCAGAGATACGTAATTGCTAGACCGGAGCGGAGATGTGTACTGGCTAGGAGCTACTGGCTGGGAACTAGCGGTGCCGCTTGCCACACGCTGCTCACAATCTCCTCTCGTCTCCGCTGCGCGCCGTCGCTTTGCCAGCTTACGAGACCCAGCTCACATCTCCTTTTTGTTAGCACTAAGTAAATATGATACATCACCGCCATATCCACTGAAGCTGAGCAGAGACGAGATGTGTGAAAACGAAATTCTATTGGTTGTTTTAAACACATCTCCTCTCCTCTCGTCTCGTCTAAAGTCCGGGCCTAATGTTCCCACCGCTGCGCTGCACGCTGGGACTCAGATCCACCACGCGGTCCTACTGTGTGATGGTTGACGTCACACATCTTCGCATTTTTAATACTAGAACCTCTGACCAAATAAAAAACCAAGACAGAGCGCTGTCAACAGTGATGTGAGGCCGGTTTCGTAAACATTAGTGATGTGTAGGTGTAGTTTTGGCATGCTTCACTGTATTTTATGTGACATATTCATGTATTCCAACTGTCGCTCTTTGTGGAGAACCGCTGCGAAGGGTGGACAAGTTTAAGTATCTGGAACATTTGGTCACTGAAGATCTTAAGGATAATTGTGACATTGAAAGGGAACGTAGGTCGCTGGCTGTCCGTTGTAACATGCTGGCTCGCAGGTTTGCACGTTGTACGAAGCCAGTTAAAATAACGCTTAAAATACAATAGACGTAGTTATATTTAGTAACCAATTCCGCTTGACTATTCTTCAAGAGTCCTAAAAAACCCTGTAAGAAATCGACACGTGTTTCACCTCTCAACGAGGTATCCTCAGGATGACGATTGACCAATTGCAAACCAGAACGCGACGTGTTACCACACCGAGCGCTGGACGCAAAGAATCAATCTTTGCGTCCAGCGCTCGGTGTGGTAACACGTCGCGTTCTGTCGTCTGTCTGTCGGTCGTCTTACAGGGTTTTTTAGGACTCTTGAAGAATAGTCAAGCGGAATTGGTTACTAAATATATCTACGTCTATTGTATTTTATAATGGATTTCCGCAAAGTCACGCCTGAATCAATTAACTAAAATAACGCTTTTCAAAGCTTACTGTCAGTCCTTCTACACGTGCGGCCTGTGGGTCAACTTTACTCAGCGGACATACAGCGACCTACGCGTTCAATACAGTAATGCACTGAGAGTGCTGCTGCGGCTGCCGTGGCGTAGTAGTGCGTCAGGGATGTTTGCAGATAATAATATTGATGGTTTTGCAGCCATTATTAGAAATAGATGTGCATCCCTGATGACTCGTGTTCGCGGCAGCACCAACAGTATTCTCAGCGTATTCGCAGATCGGTGGGACTCCCCGATGTTGCGGAGGTGGATGCGGCTCCATGCTGAATTTTAATTATATATTTTCATGTCTGTAACCTACTAACACTAGAACTTAAGTAAAATTGTTACGGCTATGGACTCCGGTCTGAAATAAAATCTTTCTATTCTATTCTATTCTATTGTTCGCAGCGCTAGAGACTAGAACATGCCGTTTCCTTACGATGTTTACCTAGACCTTCTACTGTGTTAGATACTTTGTGGAATAAACTACCTAAGTATTTATCTTATTTGTTGCTTTGAGCAATGGGCATGTAAAACCGTATCAGAAAGTAGTAGGTATGTCTGCCAGGTTCGACCTACGTATGAGGATGTCTTATTCTAAAAAAATCATTCAATGTTTTCCTTCACTTTTCCTACAGTTTTGTAGCATTGGTATACCCAAAGAGAATTAGAAGTCATTGGGTAATCCTAATAATCGTCCTATTAAATAGTCGCGTTCATTATGTCACTTTTTGTTCGGAAAACCGGAAAGCGCCCGCTGTAGGCCGAAAAAAAATAATTAAAAAAAATGGAGCCAAGTCTACTAATTTACAAAAGTGTCAGTGGTCTCACAATGATGCGATTTTGACAGATTTTTGTAGATGCACTTTAAATGAAAATAATGGTAAGTATACATTTGTTTAAAATATGTATCTATCATAAAATACAAGGAAAATTCATCAAAACCAACCAGACGTCAGTTGAGAACCTGCTCAATACCATGTTACTCTCATCTAAACCGGTTCAGCAATTTCCGAGAACAGCAAAATTAAATTGGTGTTTTTATTTTTTGCTCAATAAATAGTAAAAAAAGGATTTACTTTGACATTTGACAAGTTTATAAACCCCTTACCTACCTACTTAGTCTTTGATTACAGGTTGTAAACCTGTTTTAGTAGCAAATGCCTGAAATATCAACGTCATAATCTCAGACCAAATAAAAAAACCAAGACAGAGCGTTTGCGAACAATACAGTGAAGCATAGCCAAAACTACACCTCCGCTCTGTGTTACATGCTCTAACGCACACATTTACAATCAAACTACACCTCACTAAGTGCACACAAATGTTTACAAAACCGGCCTCACGTCACTGTTGACAGCGCTCTGTCGTTTTTTTTTATTTGGTCTGAGGTCTTATATGGTTTTTAGGTTATTCTTTTAGCCATGTCTGAATCATAGTAAGGAAAACGTTGCGGCATCGTGAGGAAATCGTATTGACCAAGTATGGGTTGCGCAACACACTCACAATAGTAATGGGTTTCGTTTTGACAATTCAACAACATTCATTGCGTTATTTACGATGCTGAACGGATACATTTTTCGAACATATGTAGCAATGGATTAGCAAAACCTACCTATCCTTCAAAATTATTCAGATTGTGATTGAAAGTGTGTTGCGCAATTAGGATGCTGATCTGACCCTTCTCTGTGATAAGAGGCCTATGTTGTGAGGCACAGGAATGATACTTGTGTGAGAGCAGTCTGGTGTTAGTGAAGTTATTACTGTTGTAGGGATCTCGAGGTCGAATCGAATTTATTTATTTACTTAGTATTTTTTTTTTCTAATGTATTTTTGTAGGTGCTTTATTGTACACCACAAAAATACATAACAAAAAATAAATTAACACTACAAAAAATTCAATGGGCGGCTTTATCGGCGTTATCAACTTTTGTTGCGCCACTTCTTCCCAGCTAAAGCACTAGGAAGTGGTGAAGGGTGGGCGTTTTGGTGGACTGTTTTATGTAATCTTAAAATACAATAGACGTAGATAATATTTAGTAACCTATTCCGCTTAACTATTCTTCAAGAGTCATAAAAAACACTGTAAGAAATCGACACGTGTTTCACCTCTCAACGAGGCATCCTCAGGATGACGATTGACCAATTGCAAACCAGAACAAGACGTGTTGCCACACCGAGCAGGTTACTAAATATATCTACGTCTATTGTATTTTTATTGGATTTCCGTAAAGTCATGCCTGAATCAATTAACTATCCACTACTAATTAACTACACACAATTAACTATACTATATATATAAAGACTGGTTTTCCAATCGTCAGTTATTTTTTTATCTAAAGCATAACATAGCGGTTTGACATTTATTATCTAGATAAAAGCATTTAAACCAGATAGCTGACTGCTGAAGCATATATTTTTTATATTCTTCAAATAAGTTTTACGGGAGACTGGCCGGAGAAGGCAATACACAAGGAAGAGTGGAAAGTTATGGAGTTAACCTTTGCCCAGCAATGTGACATTGCAAAAAATAACTGACGATTGGAAAACCGGTCTTTTAATAAAAATAATATCAAAATCAAAAGTAATTTATTCAAACTAGATTGAGAATCCGCAGTTTTCAAACGTCAAAAATACTTAGGATAGTTAATTGATTCAGGCATGACTTTACGGATTTGACATTACAGTGTCACATTGCATTGCAGAGATAAAAAAAAAGAAAAAAAAAAAAATTACAAATTGTTTGTTGTTGTTTAAATCATCATCATCTGCCTAGCCTTTTCCCAACTATGGTGGGGTCGGGTTCAGTCTAATCGGATGCAACTGAATACCACTATTTTACATGGAGCGACTGCCTATCTGACCTCCACAACCCAGTAACTGGGTAATACGATACCCCTTGCCAAGACTGGTTATCAGACTTTCGGGCTTCTGACGACCCGTAACGAGTGTCAAAGATCCACAAATGGCAGCCGGGACCAACAGCTCAAGGCAAGGAGTCTCAATATGTAAAGATGGTCACCCATCCACGGACCGAGCCCGGCAAGCGTAGCTTAACCTGACGGATCGACCCGTGCGGCTATTATTACTTAGCCACGAGTTTTTTGTTTAAATAATAAACAAAATAAAATCTATTCTATTCTATTTTTTATTATGGCAAGCAAAGCCGATGTCGACCATCCTGCCAATGTCTAAAGTGAGTTGGAACAGCAAGTGTGTATCGAGATAAAAAAAAAAAAAAAAATTGAATGATAAAAATCTTCGATGGTATAGTTGAAGATATTATTATGTAGATCTAAAAATAAAATAAAAAAAACCAAGATAGAGCGCTGTCAACGTGACGTGAGGCCGGTTTCGTAAACATGATGTGTGCAATTAGTGAGGTGTAGTTTGATGGTTGATAGTGTGTGCGTGTGACCGTGTATGCATAGAGCGGAGGTGTAGAAAAACCACACCTACAGGCAGTTCGCAGCACTATATCTTGGTTTTTTTATTTGGTCTGAGATAAAAACTTACCAAAACAAATTAAAACTATATTATACACGAACATTTTGATTACTTATTTCACTATTTGGCACTCATTTCACTAAAATTAAGACCTTTTTCCGCGTAATCTCCGCGCGACCCACCCGCCTGGAAAAATCTTTTTGCAATAATGAAATCAAGGCGACTCATCGGAATGGACACAACGTCATTATCGTAACTGCAATATTACTCTATGAAGTTGTACATAAATAAATATCAAACACAAGCATGTTTCGTTTCTAATTAAATGTTTTCCTTATAGTATACTAGCTGCGCCCCGCGGTTTCACCCGCGTAAGTCTCTTGTTACACGTCACAGAATTGTTGTTTGTATTGTTTGAGGAAGTCCATGGCAAAATAAAGTTAATACAACTCAGCTCAGGGTGAAGAATAGACCACAAATACATAGAATACATTTCTGACGAATGCGTGCACTGACTGAAAAAAGAAAGAATAACGTTTATTTGGTCACAGTTCATGAAACACAAAATACAAATAACATAAAAACTTTTTCCAAAAAAAATCAACCGACTTCCAAAAAAAACACTAAAAAAGTGAAAAATAACTTTAATTTCGGAAGTCGGTGGCAAAAAACGGAAATTGAAAAGCAAAGACACCGACTTCCGAAATTAAAGTTATTTTTCACTTTTTAGTTGTGGTACCTACCCCACATAAATCCGTATACCACTACCTGCTATGTAAATAACAGTGAAAGAGTCAAACAGGATAATTATCGTCTAGATAAACTAAGTGGAAAAAATACGTAATATTGAAGCTAACTCAAAAATTACGCAAGCAAAGTTAATAAAATTTATATGGGACCACCTCGGAAGCATGACCTACCAAACAAAAAAAGAATCATCAAAATTGATTCATAATTGGCGGAGTAATCGCGTAACAAATATATAAAAAAATAAAAAAAAAACATACAGATGAATTGAGAACCTCCTCGTTTTTGAAGAAGTCGGTTAAAAATAAAGACTGCGCCAAAAAGGTTCATTTCAGCATTAAAATGCCAGACAGAATATACTGTCTGACGCTGGTTTTCTAATGAACTTATGGATAAGTGACGGGAAGTAGGTACATACAGTTTCAACATATCTACCTAATAAATAATTAGTCATAATATAAATAAACTAGTAATAAAAAATAATATACACACTGGACAGGTCCACTCAAATCTCAAAACTTTACCAAATGTCATTATTTAGTTCACTTAGTACTTATATTTTTACACTTTTATTCGTGATTTTGTTTATCAAAAGATTTGTAAGTCACAAAGTTGTAGAAAATCATAACAAATCCTGAGAGTGTCCGGCGACTCTCTATTCCGTCTTACAAGTTTACAAGTGTCGTGCTTAGTACCGCAATAAACGTTTAAATTCGATATATTTTTTTTAATGTGTGGTCAAAAGAGAGAGATGACCTGGGGGCTTAAAACGGTCACTTTAGCAGAATTATAGTATGAAAATATTATGAATCATCGTAAAATGTCACAAACTGACAATTCATAATACTGTTTGACAGTTTTCTATGGAGATTCGTAAATTGGTCCACAAATTATGAATTGTTTTTATGTCAAATTAGAGGAATAGCTAATGACAGCTGGGATTCAGGAAATGAACTGCTTTTAGAGGAATTGCTAATGTGGCCGGTTTAGGCCCCCTGATGCCCGTGTCCCAGCGGTGGGAACAGGAATGTGGCTGATTATGAATATGGAGATGAGCTATGAATTTAACGAAAATTAACATTCTAGGTAACTTGTGAACGTGTAGACTTGTAACTTTTGATAAACAGGCTACAACTACAACATGCTACAAGCAACTAGCTCAAGACTCGAACTCGAACTCGACTCTTTCCTTGGCACAAACACTTATTCAGCCGATTATAGATTATGCCGACGCCTGCTACCTGGATGCTACTGAGGAGCTATTAAACAAGCTTGAGCGCTTGCAAAACTTGTGCATTCGCTTTGTTTTCGGTCTCCGAAAATATGATAATGTTTCTCACCTTCGCAAGGAACTCAAGTGGCTCCCAATCCGCCTTCGCAGGAACACTCGGATTTTATGTCTCCTCTTCAACATCTTACACAACCCGTCCTATCCGTCCTACGTGCGTGAGCGTTTTTCTTACGCTCGTCCTAGTGACGCACCGTGTAGATCTCACCTTAGATCTCTCCTTAAATCCCATCCTCATAAAACTAGCTATTATTCTTATTCCTTCTCTGTCCATGCTGTAAGATTGTGGAACTCACTTCCGCCTAGCATTCGTGATATGAAAACTGTTTCTTTATTTAAATTTCGTGTAAAAGAGCATTATCCTTCCTCTCAACTATGAGTATATAATTATATAGGTACCTATTGTGTATTTATGTTTATTTATTTAAGCTTTATGTATTTATTTAAGTATATGTTAATTTTCTTGCGTATATTTGTAGGTATATTTAATATTTTAGTTAAGACTTCGCATAATCATGTTTTTCTCTTCTTGTTCTCACACACTATTGTCTACATTTCTTTCTCATTTCTCCTTTCGCAGGTCTGCTGGAAGAAATTTCTTAAGAAATAAGCAGTACCTTTGTACTCATATCATAATTATGTCATATCTCTTTGTATTTTACTGTGTGTACATAAATAATAAATAAAATAAATAAATAAGACATTCATTCACAATCCGAAGGATTTTGAAGGAAATTGCTAATTGCTTCAATATGTTCGAGAAATGAAAAATAGACATAAGGTTAGCACTTTTATTTACATAATAAAAATTAAAAAAAACCTAAATATTAAGAAAAATAAAATAAATAACTAAATACTAATATAGATAATTCATCAAAAAGTAACAATCATAATCGGTGAAGCCATTTAAAACTAAGCACTGCTTGTATCTTTTGGCTCTGGAGTGCGAATTTTACAAAGATAAAAAGGTTACATTACAGTTTGAGGATGTTAGATTACCTACTGTTTTTTTTACAAATATAAGAATAAATGAAAATAAAACCTAGGATGGTAACCAGCTCCTTAACCGGATTTTCTTGTGGTGCCTTATCAACGTTGGAGGCTCTTCTCAACTGTCACGTGATACCCCATAGGTATCATGAACGAAAACGCCCCAAATGTCAATGGCACCTATGGGGTATCACGCGGCAATTGTTGCCATTGGTCGATGATTTTTGTCGTTTATTTGCACTTGCAACACGATCTGGTTGTATCATTCGAATAATCGATTAATAATTTACTGATTTTAGTAACAATTTCTTGGTAACACCACTAAAAACGGAACGAAAACGTAACAAACAAAATCTGTCTGTGGTCGTGTGACGCGCGACGCCATATTGGCAAAATTCGTCAAGTGTCAAGTGTTGTTTACGAGTTAAAACTACTTAGAAACTTGAGACTACACGCCAAGGACATTTTCAGAGGGACATCGTTGAGGGATTCATAAGTATGCAGTACGATACTACGGTGTACTTGACGATTGAGGCCTCTTTTTCATCTCTATTGAGTGGTGTCGGGCTTTTTTTTCGATTCAGTTTACATTAAAAAGGTGCTACTATAATTCTAAAAAAATTATCTAGCTCATCTTAACCTAGAAATATAAAAAAATAACTTATCAAACTATAAGCTATAACTTATTAAACTAAACTAACTAAAAAAGAACATAATTATAATTAAAGAACAAAAAGAAAAGTTATAAATTGTGAGCGTTATCTCATTTGCGTGGTCTTCGGAGGAGGACAAGGCCTTGGAGTCGGAGATAGAGGCTGATCTTGCACCTTGTTGCTCGCAATTCTAACGTTAGTTGCCGATGTACCTTCTAAATGCTGTTGTCTTACTTACTAGTTTAAATAAGCATCCGGAGCAGACCCAAGACATCATCTCACGCCATCATCAAGCACACTACTACTTGTCCACAATTCCACCTCACATTAGAAAATATTTTGGATTTATTTATTTATTTTATTTTATTAATTTTAGGAAAACTTATAGATATTATATTAGATAGATCCTTCTTCAAACAAATATTATTAATATTCCAGTAATTAACGCTAATCACCATTGTATTATTTATTACCAATCAAAGTGTTGCTAATTGCACATTTTAATCTAATGGGCACGGGCTGATACACGCAGTATCCCTAGTCAATTTTAATTTATCAACAAAACTATCAAAACACAAAATATTTGTTAGCTTTCCTGGTCTGGACGAATCTATCTCCATTAAGGAGGAAAGGGGCTAGGGAAAAGAGGAACTTACTTGGAAATTAAGAGGGAGAGTTTCGAACTTGAGAATAGTAGATGGACGGTAGGGAGGTATAGAAACTATTATCGGAATAGACATAGCGAAGGAATTTCCAGGGATGCCATTGTTCTGTCGCCAGGAATCCCTTATCTGCGGAAGGTCCCACAAAGGGTTCTCGAGAGTGTAACTAAAATCAGTGTTGCCTGACTTGAAGGAAGTTACTTCTGCTGTAACACAGCAAACCAATTTTTTTGTCATGGCAGGAGTGGGCAATCCTCATGGACGCCCAGACTGCTTCACTAACGAGCCAATCTGGGTAGAGCCGGACTCTTAGTAGCCAAAACCACACTCCTGCTCTGTTAGTGTCCTCTGATATGATAAGAGACCTTTATGCTGAAGCAACCCTAACACCAGGCTTGGTAATTCGAATAGAGCGAGAGTGGTAGAAATTTGTTGGCTTCACCACTCAGCACACTGCTGGCAGAAAGTGCAGTCTTTGGGACAGGGGCACTCAGAAGTGCCTGGCCATCAGAGATGGGGTTTGCTAACATAAACCGTTAGGCACAGCTGGAGTGATTATGGAGACTGCAAACGCATCCCCGCACAGCCAGAAGTGATGAGGTTTTAGTCTTTAGGAGTGACAGTCCCCTCCACCTGCCCCAAGGTAGAGGACATCCTTATCGGACTTCCACACGTAATAAAAATCTGGGAATGCCAGAGTAGACCCTTACAATAGGCAGGAGTTGAACTCCACACAACATCAACACAAGGCTTCTCAATTCAGATGCCTGTTAGGGAACAGGAGGCCTAGTCAAGAAAGAAAGATCAAATTGTATGGAGTTGACATTAGCTTTAGAGATGTCACGTGACTGCTGCTGTCAACTTCATACAAGTTGATCTTTCCGTTGGCGTTAACGCTTACAGAAAAGGGATTTTGTCTAGGCCCCCTGATCAGAATAGATAATTGGTAGTAAGGAGTAGCAAAAAAAAAAGGAAAAAAAGGGGCTGTAAAAAAATATGTTTTAAAATGTTTAAAAAAACGTACCTAACTTAGCCTAATAAAAAAATTTACTTTAAACTACAAACTAAATAAAAAGTAAAAGATGCGTCTAACCTACTCACCACTCTCAGGGCTCAAACACCTAAAAACGTTACGACGACGCGACGCGTTGCGTCGTCGTAACGTTATTTGTTTATCTTCTGGGAAGGTGTGGAATGAGACACCTCTCGCTCTCAGAAGCTTGGTAAGTTCCATAATATAGTCGTGAGACGTAGAAACAGTAACCTTATATCCTGTGGGATAGAAAGGGCGTTGGTGAAGCCGATCTTGTGGTCGACGCAACATTTTGAGACATCCGTCCAATTTCCCTTGTTCTGAACTCCAACTCCAACTCGGATATCGCGACGTCCCTTCAGGGGACGTGGAGAGCAGGGTCGGGGCTCTGCCCGCCACTGCGGACCCCTCACTATGTTTGCCTTTGACGCCTGTTTAGAATTCATCGGCCGCGTTTAACGCGTCCGTGTGACTGGTTGTAATGAATATTTCTGTAGGCGCGCCACGACGCTAAATCCCTAGTCTTGAATGAACACAGGAGGGCGGACCTTCTTAAGGATAGAAGTAGACAAGATTGGAGCGGTGGGGGCATCCTGTGAGGAGGATGGAGTGGTCGGAGTGGGGGTGGTGGAGGGGGATGCCGCGAAGGCATTGGAGGGGGAAGCTACGGTGGCTACCGTAGCTACAGGAGCAGGGGCGGGGATAGATTCGTCTATCGCGACGAGCTCTACTTCTACTTCTTCCTCTTGCTACCCTTCCCGGTGACGGGCTCGAAGCCATCGTCATCCGAGTGGGATGAGGAGGGAGAAGAGAACTGGGCCTCTGTGTCGGAGATTTGGCGGCATGGGGTTGTGGCCCGCTTTGAGGAAGCGAGCTCATTCACGTCCATGGAACCGGTGGAGCCGGTCGGACTTAGAGAGCTATCTGGTTCGGTGGGGGCAGCTAAAGCATCGCTGTTTGAATCTGAGGGAGGCATGGTGGGAAAGACGATCTGTGTTTGTACGTGCGAACAGTGTACTAGTAGCCCGTTTACTCGTGCAGTGATTACTCAACATCTGAATTTTCTTACGACACGACTCGACTATACTCCATTTGAAATAAGATTAGACATTTAAACAAACCTTTATACAGAGCGTTCAACCGATTTTGACTTCTATACCGTAGGTATAAGGATGGTGTTAAAAGCAAATAAAGTTACACAATACCAACTGTCTACTGCAGCTGCCATTTGTCTTGCCACCAACGAAATAGAAGTCAAAATCGATTGAACGGTCTGTAAAAAAGGCTTATTTAAATGTCTAATCTTATTTCAAATGGAGTATAGACATTTTCTTTTTCGGAATGACATCTTTTTTCGGAGTTTCCTGTGGTTCCGTAATGAATATGGCATGTACTGCATACCTATGGATCCCTTTACACGTTGTATATGTACACACGGCTACACATCAAGCAGTATAAGCTGACCTCTCATTAAACGGAAATCAAATACAATGCCAGATCAGTTTAAACTGGAAATGTATAGCTTGATGTGTAGCCGTGTGACATAATTATAGCAGATAGCAGAACTCTAAAAGCAGTAAATGTGCGCTTTTATAATTTCTAAGTTGACGATGGTATCGTGTACACATCCACGTCCATAAAATGTATGGAAATACGTGCACTTTATCGTAGTCAGGTCTTCATATATTTCCATACCTTTTTATTTCCCTGTGTTATCGTGATGCCGTGGGCGTGCACGTCCACTATAATATCGTCATGTTAGCAAATAAAAAACACACGTAACGTTCAACGCAATACACAGTATGCTAACTAAAAAAGGGCGTTCCAGATAACCCGTAATAGTATTATACCTATAGCGCACATACATGAGAAAAAAAAACCTATGATTTTTACTTTTTATTTTATGTTGTGAAATTACACAACACTATTATATTGATACATAAATAAAAGAAACACTCTGTACACGCACACGTATAGTGTTTCTTTTCCGTAGGTATCAATTTATATATTTTGCAATATTGTGTAGTGTTTTTATTTTTTTTGCATGTTTAGTCGCTATACTGTTGCAGGTTATCGGGAACGCCCTTCGTTAGATACCATACGTATTTCCATACATTTTACTTCCCTGTGTTACCGTAATGCCGTGGGCGTGTACGTCCACGTAATATCGTCATGTCAGCAATTATAAAAACGCATATAACAACGCAATTTAGCACAAATCTTTCAGTTCTTAGTTTTGAAGTGTCTACGGCAGTCTTCGTGTGTTTTCGGCTCCCGCCGTTTGTACTCGGATCCTGTCGTGTCAGCTCGGCTGCCATCGGAAACCCTCGGCACTGTCATTTTATATGATGATACTGGCTCTTCTGACACCATGACGTCTTCATTCGACGAAGAATGTTCGTGGAGTCGCTATCTGGAAAGCATAAACGTATGTACAGTTCGATTCAAACGGAAGGCTCGGAAGTTAACTAGCTACTCGCTGCGCAGTACCCCACCCCTCACCCCCGCTGACACATGAAATTGTTACTGCGCAGCGACCGGCCGGTCGAAGGTACAACCACGGTTATAACTTACAAGACTGGCTTCAAATGTACAAGGTAGTGAATTCCATACTACCTAATCTACTAGTGAAGTCGCCAAAGTAAATATGGGGTACCTAAGTAAGAACACATTACATAACTGGCGAAATGTGATTGTGGCGAAATATCACATCTCTGCCAATCGTTTCTGTAAAATCTTACCATGAAATATAAGTGTAAGTTGTCACGGAGAGATTTTTACAGAATTGACCGGTAGGCCTTCAGAGAATACAGATGTAAAGATATTTTCTTTCAAATTACCTTCGGTTTATGACAGCTGTGGCATCGAACACTCCTTCGACGGTATCCATCTTGATGGTCAATCTTCCTCTACTTCCCCCGTGCACCGTCCTTCTGGTTTTGAGATCACTCAGCATTCATTACCACCTGTGTCAAAAAATGTATGAAATTATAAACGAACATACATAAATTGCGTAGTTACCTATATATTGGACATAAGTTGAAATTATTTTATTTTATTGTATTAAGAATGTTTTAATTTTTTGATAATTTAATATTATTTGACAATTTGGTATGTCCTATATATTTCCTTTTAAGTATGAATTATTGTAATCAATCAAATTATTTAATTTTTTAACTATTGCATTTTCAATGTTAAAGAATAATGTTATATTTTTTTAATTGTATAAATATTTGCACACCATGACTTATGGTAAACTTGTAAACACAACTCCATGAACCTACTTATAACACCTTGCATGCATTGTATTGTATGTACACACATGTTTGAGCAAATAAAATTGTCTTATCTTATCTTACCTGTGTTCATCACATCACACCTTGTATACATCACACATAGGATACTTTTATCCCGATATTCCCGCGGGATTGAGACTTACGCCGGGACAGACTGAAACCGCGGGGCGCAGCTAGTAAACTAATAAAAACACAAACTTAATATTCACTGACTTTAGAGGTCCTTACCCCTGCAGATGTCGCTGTCGGTGTTGCTGATGGCGTATGGCGTGGCGTGTCGGCGAAGGTAGGCGACACTGGTGTACACCGACCCCGCGGCGTGCTTTCGCGCTGTGGCCGCAGCGGGTCGAAGCCTCCTTAGACGCGGTCTCGCCGGAGCTCCTCCTGCACCGCTGGTGTCTGGCCTCGAGTTGGAACTCGAAGTCAAAGCCTTAGCTACGGCGTCGGCGATGCCGGTGCCATGGCCACGGCGTCTCTCTGCCCACGGACCGGGGGCCGCGGACCGGATCGCAGAGTTGTGTCCTGGGACACGTCTTCGGGACCGGACACGGCCGAGCCCACAGGTGCCAGCGATATGCTCGACCCCACACGTGAGGAGCATGCCGATAGTATGGCGAGCGAGTCGCAGGCTAAGGCTCGGGGGATACAGGCCAAGTGGGCACTCTTAACGTTGTTGGTGCCGGCCGATTGTATGGGGACTTGTCTGGCCGCTGCTGCTTAGCCATCGCTGGTCCCGCCAGGGAGAGGTGGGGACTGGGGTGGCTGTGCTTTTGTTTGTGTTGAGGGAGGGCGGGTGCGGGCGGCGACCCGAACCATGGCGGCGGAGCGATGGTGCGAGCGGGAAATGCGTGGGTACGCATGCACCATGGCGGTGCGGCGGCGCGCGCGACAGGAATCATGCGTACGTGGTGCTGCGGCGCACGCGTGTGGCGCGTGGCCTGTGATTGCGGCTGGCTCCGAGGTCTGGATCGCGACGGGCGGAACTCTGCGGGGCGAATAGGCACCGCGTGCTCGCTCCCCCTCCTCTTCTCACCTCTCCTCCTCTCGCTGTAGATGGTCCCTGTGCGCCCATAATGTGGCGCACATACTCCGGCTGGTATCTTAGCGACCCTTGTTCCTCCTTGATCTCATTCAGGTCTGTGTCCGCCGGCGGACCCCTGATGGTGATCTTCAAGTTTTTGTCCGCTGGTAGCGAGTACGCAAACCACGAAACGCCGCTTTCTTTCTCCAGACTATTTACTTAGCGTTCGCGGTAGGCCCCGGGGCCTGAATTAGATCCGGGCACTGCGGGACGGTGTGGGCGTAATGTGCGCAGGTGCCATTGTCGTCGGTGGACCGGCAGCCACAGCGGGGCTCCTTTCCCCTCCTCTGACCTCTTCGTTCCAGCTGTGGGTGGTCCGACTGGCTGGGCACTGGACGACGCGTCGCCAATATTTGGCATCGACGTCGCCCGATCCAACGCCGGACGGGCCTCGTGGGACCCGGCATCACGGCCGGTGAGTCGCGCTTGCCGGGCTTCAGTATCACCGGGGCGTGACCTCCATGACCACGTCAGTGAATACTAGCAGAGCAGCACGGGGCGGCTCTCGTCTGTGTCTGCACAGGTACCCGACGGTGTTCTGTACACAGAGAAAACAATTGATACTTAAGCGGTCTGCGACATATGGGGCTAAGGGTTTAGGTGGCTATAGTGGATTGGCTACCTGGACCTATGGAAGGACTAAGGACTATGTCCCTGTCTGACCAATCAATCTGCCTAGCCTTTTCCCAACTATGTGGGGGTCGGCTTTCGGTCTAACCGGATACAGCTGAATACCAGTATTTTACATGGAGCGACTGGCTATCTGACCTCCGAATGACAGCCGTTGTCCGAAGCATTGAGGAGTCTCGTTACGTAAAGATGGTCACCCATCCACTGACCAACCCCGGTAAGCGTAGCTTAACCTGATGGATCAACCCGTGCGGCTGTTATTACTAAGCCACGAGCTCCTCCCCTTGCGACGAGCTTTATACCGTCTGACCAATGATTATAATAATAATACACAGATAAAGGAAAATGGCAGGGGGTGACTTGCACATTGCACACTCAACAATTTTATTATTTTTAAGTTTTCTAAATTAGGCATTTAGCACTTACCGACATTTACCTAGTGATACTAGGTAAGTAGGTGCGGTGCGTCTGCTGTTCAACTTTTGGATAATAATATTATGTAAATACTTTAATACATTTTACTGTGAAAAAGCTGAACTATGAGTAAAATGACTCGCAAAATGAAGCAAGAAAAAGTAAGTCCATCAGAAAAAAATATAAAAATTGCAAGGTAGAGGAAGAAATAATTTTAAAAATAACTTTTAGTTTAGTTAGTTTATTTGCTTGATAAATCTAAATACTGATTTAATTATTATTTTAGATAAAAAAAAGTAAGTAAATAAATTATTTAGTTTTGATTTTTTTAACAAAATATGTGAAAGAACGCCATCTATGTCTTGCTGTGTGAACTAAACACCAATTTGTAGATTTATTTACATCGTAGAAACAGCGTTAGGCCAAGTACAGAGTTCAAACTCAAAAGTGGACTGCAATATGCGTCCAGTAAAACAACAGGCCATAAAATAAACCATAATAGACAACATCAACATGAACAACCAAAGTATACTTATCACACTGTACCCACTGAGGAAAAGAAACGCTACTGAAGCAGTAGGCTGAGTACTGTAATAACTTTGCCAATACTTTTATATATTTTTCGACATTGCAACATAATTATCTTGTTACTTTCTCACTTACACCTATATTGTCGTCCTTTTCATATCGTACCTGACGTAGCTTCCTGTTAAGGTATTGACTGACGATTTCATGAAATTTTCATTAAATACACTTACATGAACTTAGAGAGTTATATTGCTGATTCTAATGTTTATAATTCTGTAAATCCATATTTGTTACGGCCGCTAATAATATTTAGATCAACATACAACCTGATACTGACCTGCAAATTGCAAAAAACGTAAGAAAATTTGAATTTCGCGGGCTACCCTAGCGCATCAACCTTAAAGGTACTAGAAAATTCGACTTCTAGAATGTTAAACTGGCAACGTTGCATTCATTTTCGGGAACGTTTGTATAAATAATGGTAGTGCCAGACATCAGGATTTAGATTATTATTAACCAACTTAAAAAAAGGAGGTGGTTACTTAGGCATTTAATGTTTTACATAATAATTGATAAACTTCACATATAGAAATATACATTATATTTGTATATTTGAATAGATGGTTGGATAAGTACAAAATAATGCTGCCTGCAAAGGCCATTTAAGTTTTAACGCTTCATCATAATTTTTCAAGACCCTCTATCACCTGCCCTTATCATAAATATTTGTTAAAAAAAAAAAACTATCTTAATAGATTTTTATTTTCAGAACATGTACCGGTGTCGAATTTCTTGCAAACCTGACATTTTGATTAAGTAATAAACTTCCACAGAAACAAACAAACATCAAAACTTTGTAGAAATCACTAACTTGATATACCTAAATGACCATGACCATTTCTGCCCTAATCGATTACAGCCAATTCATATTTTCAAGTATCCTTCATTTATTCAAAGTAGATTTAAAATAATAGTCTAGAGTCAATCAAAGCCAATGTTTAAAATTGAATAAAAATAAATATTATTTGTAGTTCCGGTTACATTTTCGATTTAATGGCGACAATTGTGAAAGATTACATTCATTTCGTTCATTCGGTCAATGTGATCAGATAGTGGTTGGAGTATACCTTATTTTTGAGGTACATGAGATAACCATGGAGGCCACGATATTATTTATTGATATGGCACTTCAACCATTAACGCACTAAAACATACACAAATAAAAATCACATACAGTTTATGGAAGGTATTGTGAATTCGTCACTTACAAAAGTGCACAGCACTATCTATAGAACCAAAAAAGAAGCAATCCAAAAAAAATTACTTATTAATTCTTTTGTATGAATAGTATTTTTCCGAAGAAGATTCTTGTTGAGATTCTTGATTTGTGAGTAAAAGTTATTGTTTGTTTGCTTATTTATTGTTTATTTAAACACTTACCCGTAACTTTTCTGCACATTTTAGATCGATATACATATTCTTGAAAGCGGTATCTCACTGTCGATTTTGTTTTCCTACTGTAATAACGATACGTGTCGTAATTGTGAAATGTAATTGGATACAATATTGCGGTGCTGAGTTGATTGGAATCATGCATCAATGTTTCGGTGCATCAAATGTGTTTTGCGCGTGCAACGTATTTAGAGACGTCCAGACAGTGAATTTTCCGTACAACTGCAAAAAACAACATGAGGGTTGATTTTGTACATTCTGCTGCCTTCAAAATGGTTATAATCTTAATGGTGCTGATCCATGCATCTTGTTGGGACTGACCGTCTCTTCATTACCATGGCTTATATTTATTTAGGTTTTTGAAATAAATGCTTAAAGATTGAATAAAAAAGACGTACCTACGCTGTTTGTGAGATTTGTTTTATTTTCCTTTATACTGATCGCCTTACTAGTATGTGGAATTATTCGATAAGTTACAAGCATCTGGTAGACCCACTCCAGATTTTTTTAACTATCCTAAGTCAGCCTCTCCACCAGAGACGTGCTTAGCGATAAAGATGTATCTAATGGGATCGTTTGATTTTCATAGCATTGTTTGATTTTATTCTGCCTCTCACAGTCTTGGTACATTTTAAGCTGGTCCCAGCCGGACCTAGTGGCGAGTTATGCCACATCATGTTATTATTTATGTTGCTAAATCTAGTCAAGCCCTACTAGGTTATGCCAATTGTTTTTTAAATCGAAATTCGTTACTGAACAAGTTATGTATAAAACGCCTGACAGAAAACGATTAGCAATCAATCTTTTTTTGAAGTGAAACGAATGAGCTATTTGCCAGGAAAAGTATTTTTTGTTCTGAAATATACAAAAACCTTTAGTTTAAATTAAAATAGAGGAATTATTTCAGAATCTAGGTCTACGGTGCTTTTAAATGCACCATATGTAGCTTTTGGTCATAATCGTTTTGGTGAGGGTATGCATGTATAGGGTGATGGTCATGGTTCTTCAAATCATTAGAGCAACGATTATTTTGTTCTAAATCAAATCAAAGAGAACACACTCGATGTAGAATGCTTGATATACGACGTTACGTACTCTCTCATCCTGAGCATCATCTAACGGCGCCGATGAAACAAAATTATTTTATTACTAGCTTCTGCACACAATTTCGTCAGCGCGTTATAACATAATATCTTTTGGGCACTCATCAATACGTAGCTTTCGATGAGTGAAAGAATTTTATAATTTCGATTAGTAGTTTCGGAGATTCCCTCGTACATCTAAACTTACAAACTTTACGTCTTTATAATAATTACTAGCTGTTATCCGCGACTTCGTCTGCGATCCAGGATGTAAAATAGCCTATTTCCTTACCGAGGTCCCAAATACGTCCAGCCGTTTTTGTGTGAATGAGCAATAAAATAAACAAACAAACTCACTTTGACATTTATAATATAGTTGTATTAGTGTAGATTCTTTTTATTTTTTTCTTAGCCTGATATCTGTACTAAAATATTTATTCAGTAAATAAATGAAAAAAAAAAACTCACTACTTACACTAGGTACTAAATTTAAAATAACCAACGATTTATATTCTACAATACAAAAACTATGTTTTGTTTTTCATTCTCCTCAAATAACGTTAAAGTAGTTATACGAAAAATCCATACGTCAATGCAAGCGTCTGGTACCGGCATTACATTTTTTTATCTATAATTTTAGTTTTTGAAGGTAGTCTAGCAGTGTCATTTTTCCTTGCGCGATGTTGCCACACTTGAAGTCACTCGTTCATTTCCGGCGAACCAGCGTAGCATACACTACAAGCGAAACCGTATTTCTATAAAATTGTTAATTTCTTGTTGATTATTGGCATACGGTGGCATAACGAAGCAGTATTGAAGTTAGTAAGGGTAAGTAACTAATTCATATCTTTGTAACTGTTGTTATTAAGACTTGTTCGAAATTTGAAACGTGTCTTAGTGACGCCATTTGCCAAGTTTTCTTTGTTCAAGTTTTCGTAAATCTAAAGAACGTAAAGCCTCCCCGTAGGTGCATTTGTAGCTGGTTGTTATTAGAACTACTTACAGTAACCAATTTTTACGAGTTTTTGGCGTAAAAACTTCTTTATGCGCATTGAGCGATTTTTTTTAGGGGAAAATTTATTGGGGTAGGTAGGTACTTATGTGGACGCGACTCCAGAACTTTTCAGCCAAAGTTACGAAATAGGCAATGCGTTTATTCGTCGCCGTGCAGTGATTATCTCGTGATTGCATTGTTATTTTACATGTGAAGCTATTATCTATCTGAGAAATGGCAGTCATCGACATTCTCGACTCCGAGATTCAATAACTCATGACAGCACGTAACGCATAATCCTCTAGGGTCCGCTTTAGAGCTGTGCGTTTGTTCTAAATAACCACTATGAAGTTTTGTACATAACATTGTGAGTGTTTTGTTTTCATTATCAAAAGTCATTTATTCAAACGAGGCTGAGAATCTGCAATTTTCGAACGTCAAAATTAATTAGGACAGTCCCCCAAAAACACCCACCTTTCGCCACTAGTGCTTCAACTAGGAAGAAGTGGCGCAACAAACTCCCCAGCAGCACGGCTGTCTGCACAGTTAGAAAAAAAAAAACTATACAGTAGTATGCAAAATCATTTACAACAAAACAATCAAATTATTAGCCATAAGTACCTACGTCAGCTAGCACACGCCATTATCTAACCAAAAAAGAAAATTGAGAACTATCCTTACTCAAGCAGAAATAAAACTAAACAGAACTTATTATCTAAATAAAAGCCTCCAGGCATAAAGAGCTTGCCCGAAGGCTTGTCAGAAGTCATAAATAATAAACTAGGACCATTGAAGTAAAAATTAAAAGTTGATTCCTAATAACAATAACAAAACCAAGATTAGCAAGATGACCAGTCACCACAAGCAGCACCCGTTCACGAGCATAACGCTAAGATCAGCTATTATTATTTGTGAAATCATAGATCACACTTATGTATTAGTACTTGAGTGAGATACCTGAGATACAGGTTTATTCCTAGTTCAGGTAGAATCAAATTATTATATACCACCTCTAGTTAAGGCCCTATTTTGTAAAATATTTATGTAAATCAATTATTTCAATAAACAAAACAATTTCAATTACCCCCCTCGCCATATTTGATACAACTCATATAGAAAACATTGAGTAGAATAAGTCAACAATAAATCAAATCCTCCTATCCTACTTCCTACTAATATTATAAATGTGAAAGTTTGTGTGTTTGGATGTTTGTTACTCAATCACGCAAAAACGGCTGAATGGATTTGGATGAAATTTGGCAAACAGATAGTTTATAACCTGGATTAACACATAGGATACTTTTTATCCCGATATTCCCACGGGATCGAGACTTACGCGGGTGAAACCGCGGGGCGCAGCTAGTTAAAATAATATTAAAATAAATTGACTTATACAGTCAAATAAAATATTTAAAAAATATATATATGAACTCGTACAACCTGTTAGTAGGTAAGCTAATTCTGGAAAAAGACCATAAACATTGTCTTGAGTTAATTAATCACAGAGACCAACTATTCTTATCATTTAAATAGTTGTTAATAGAATATTATGCCTTTGAATAAAGGTTGCATTTTACTTTAGCTTTAAACACATTAAAATGCAAATCTAGCAAAGAAGAGGGTAGCTTGTTATAAAACCCAAGTTACACCAAGCCCAACAAATGAGTTATGAACCGATGAAAGGGAACTCATAGTTTATCCTTATTTCTAGTGGTAAATTGTGAATTTCAATGTACGGCGACGTTATGCCGTGCCCACTGCCATTTGGTTTGGCAATTCAGAAATAATTAGGTTCTATAATTAAATTAATCCATAAAATTCTTTTGTTTTTTTCAGAGCCTTATGTTTCATGAAGACTGCTGAGTTCAAATTACAAACACTCTCGGGATATCAGCATATCCAGCTAAGTTCTCTCAGGAAGGGAAGGTTCAGGGTGTGATATGGCTCCATCAGGACTTCAAGACAACTTCGAAGAATTCCATCAGGAACACAGCTTGAAATGTGATGCAGGTAACTTACTGAAATTATTTTATTTTGTTTTGAAACAAAACCCTGAAAGGTTTTGTTTTAGGTGTAACAGAACAGCGATTATATTGCGTAATACACTAGCTGTACAAGGATGTTTTGGCGCGTGGCCAAAATCGGAACTAACACCGTCATCATGTTTTCTCAATTTTTTGCCGACGCCGAGAAAAAATGAGGGTTATGATTTTGATCGGTATGTATGTATGTTCATCTGTTCGCTCATATCTTCTAACTAAACGACTCATCACAATTTGACAAATGAGGTACTGTATGAAGCATCTTGATTGTCCGCTGGCTATGTGACGTCACATTAATTGAAAATGGAGAGGACAAATGCATGAACTAAAAAAATAAATATTTTTTAATCATACCATGATAGGTATCAAATGCAAGGGCTTAATTCCGATTCCACTTCACATACTACATTTCCACTGTGTAATGTCATGCTAATAAACTGATTCCAGCTGCAGTTCACTGTTGAGTAACCTGGTGCCTGTTGGCGTGCTTAACTCTGCCGCGATCGCTAAGCACCTGTCTGCTTATCCGGTAACGATGCCACCTGCATCACATCACCTCTGACTGGAATGTGAGTACCTGCTCCATCCTCCTATTTTTCAGCCAAATTATACAAAATAGTAAAAAGTTGACTTCCAAAGTTTGCTAAGTTATTATTTGTCTTCTCTTGAAGGTAGTCAAACTTTATATTAGCTTGCTCTGTCTAAACGCATTGATCTTTAGTTGAGAGAGTAGTCGGGTACAGACAGGTAGCCACTGACCTGACCACCCCACTGACTGACAACAGGAGCTACTAGCTTGTTCAACAAACTTGATATACAGACATTTAACCAAAGCTAGATATCTTTTATTCGGGGAATAAAATAGATGTCTGAAAGTTTTTAGGGTTCCGTAGTCAACATGGAACCCTTATAGTTTCGCCATGTCCGTCTGTCTGTCTGAAATGAAATGAAATTGTTTATTCTGTAAATAGGATATTGGAATCACTTTTACACGTCATATTAAAAAATTTAAAAATAAGCTAGATGAGGTCGGCGTTTCCTATCTGACTACTCTGAGAAGAAAGGCCGAAACAAACTCAGAGGTCACAGTCTCTTTTAAAGTCCAGACATAATCTTGGTCAAGCCATATGAGGACCATGTAAATTCGAGTCTGAAATGGTCTTTTGAGGAAAGAACCACACAGATTTGAGTGGACCTGTCCAGTCAATGCAAGCATTTGTCAGTAATGGTGGAGCTCAACTCAGAACTTAAGGAGCTCAACAACTCGATGAACAATACCAAAGAAAGGACATTTGGGTAGGCCACATAAAATTCTCAAATTGCCAGACCATCGATAAAATTAACTGAGAACGAAAAAAAATAAAAATTCACATAGTCCTCAGCTCTGTCTGTCTGTCCGTCTGTACGCGGCTTAGCCCAGAGACTGTTGGTACTAGAAAGCTGTAATTTGGTATGGGTACATAAAATCACGCCGACAAAGTGGTAGAAGAAAATCGTATAAAATATTTTTTTTTCTCGTCAATCCCATGGTGTAGGGTATCGTTGGAAAGGTCGTTTAAAAATAATGTGAGTTTGTGAAAACCATTAATATTTCGCAACCAGCTTAATATTTCGCAAATATTAAGCTATAAAGTGCTAATTTTTTGAGTCAAGTCCCCCCCCCCCTGCCAGCTAAATGGTTGGTTTTGGGTATGTGAAAAAATTCACGGCAGTAGTATATATAACGAAATTAAAAGGAAAACTATCACCGCTACGTAGGCTCCACAAGTTACCGAGTAATAATCGACCAACTTAAATTTGGAGTTGCAAAAACATGTTCTCCCATACATTCTGTATCGGAGAACAAGTTTTTCAACTACAATGTTAAGTTTGTTGGATTAATTCATCCCAACTACGGAACCCTTCATTGTGCGTGGTTCGACATGCACTTGGCCGGTTTTTGTATAGAAAATGTGTAAAAAATGTAATATTTATTTGCTAAATTAGACTTTATACTAGGGATAAAAGTTTGGTCGAATTCGCCCTAAACTTTTGCTGTATATCTGCAAGAATGATATACCTACTGCCATGTTTTAAAGTGTCTAAGAAGCAACTGGGCAGTCCCCCTCATAATTAGCAACACAACATTTTAGTATTGTTTATAGTTCAGAAGAAATTAAATTCGATTACTTTCAGGTGCCTGATAGGAACCTAGTGGAGGTTTGCACACTTCAGAGCCTACTGCTGAAGTGCTTCATGAACGCGCCATGTACAACTCAGATGGTCGAAGCAAAACAAATGACTGTCAAGAAGGATGGTCACCACAGCTGGACACCAGACAGTCGTGTAAGTTATATAATTAGTCATACACTAACGACCCGCTCCTGGTTCGCACGGTTTTTAGGGTTCCGTACCCAAAGGGTAAAACGGGACCCTATTACTAAGGCTCCGCTGTCTGTCTGTCTGTCACTAGACTGTATCTCATGAACCGTGATAGTTAGACAGTTGAAATTTTCACAGATGATGTATTTCTGTTGCCGCTATAACAACAAATACTAAAAAACAGAATAAAATAAATATTTAAAGGGGCTCCCATACAACAAACGTGATTTTTTTGCTCGTTTTTGCTCGATATTGATAACGGCGACAGGTAGACGCTTGAAATATTCACAGAATATTATTTAGTTATATATTCACTTTAAAAATAAATAATTAAATTAATATAAAACAAATATTTAAGTGGGACTCCAATACAACAGACATGATTTTTTTTTGCCGTTTTATAGATAATGGTAACGGAACCCTTCGTGCGCAAGTCCGACTCGCACTTGGCCGGTTTTTACGACTTGACAAAACATCTAGATTTCTCTTTCAGGGCCTACCCAACCTCCTGCCAGGGTCTGACACGCCCTTCCGCTCCGCCCAGAGCGGGAGAAGTCATTTGACGATTTCCCAGCCAAAAATAAAAAAAAGGGCCTACCCAACCTAAAATTGCTTTTTTGTCGTGGTTGGGTTTTAGTTTTATAACTTACTAGCTGCGCCCCGCGGTTTCACCCGCGTAAGGAACGGTCCCGTGGGAATAGCGGGACAAATAGTTTTTGCGTGAAAGAGTAACACACATCCATCCATACTAACAAACTTTCGCGTTTATAATATTAGTTTGATTTAAATTTTTTTTGGGGTTAGGATACATATATTTTTGAAATGTGCTAATTAAGCTCTTTAATTTCATAGCCAACATGGCCTCATTAAATGTAGTCATGTTTTTGTCCTCTAGAGGGCGCCCTATTCGCTTCCAATGACACCTCATTTGTGAAATTGATGATTTGTAGTTAGGATGTTATGAGGGAACAGATGAACATACTTACTGGTCAAAACCATAACCCTCCTTTATGCTTCGCTATAGTCGGGTAATAAAGATTGTTCTTTTTTTCTGAATTTCAGAAACCTCACACATCTCTGCGTCGATTGCTGTCGAGCTCATCATCAGCTGCCTCCGATGCTGGCTTCGAGTATACCGCCAACAGATGGCAACACTTCCACGTCACACATCAAGGGAAGTCTTAGCATAATTCTACAAACTTATTAGACTCGGTGGCTAATAGCGGGACCATAGTGCATCCGTTGCCATAATGTTGGTTCCACTGTTAAATTTTAAAAACGGACCTAATAGGTAGCGGCTTTGTGTATTCGTATTGTTCCTACAACAGTGGAACACGACATAGGAACTATTTGATGAAGCGCGCTCTAACGAAATCATTGAAAATGTCAAGGTCTGTCATTTTGTTCACCTGCACAACTGCCGTTAACAGACCAGGGCCCTGTTTATCAAAAGTTACAAATCTACATGTTCACAAGTTACCTAGAATATAAATTTTCGTTAAATTCATAGCTCATCTCCATATTTATAATCAGCCATAATGTTCCCACTGCTGGGACACGGGCTCTCTCTTTTGACCACATTTAAAAAAAGAAAATCGAATTTAAACGATTATTGCGGTACTAAGCACGACACTTGTAAACTTGTAAGACGGAATAGAGAGTCGCCGGACACTCTCAGGATTTGTTATGATTTTCTACAAGTTGTAACTTACAATTAATCTTTTGATAGACAAAATCACTAGAATAAAAGTGTCAAAATATAAGTACTTGTGAACAAAATAATGACATTTGGTACTATAAGGCTTGTAAGTTTTGATAAACAGGGCACATAATATATATGTGTTTGTCATAAGGGCTTGTACACAAAACTGCGTTGCGACGTCGCATCGCAAAAATCAGCGACGGTACCCTAAGATTTTCTTAAGAAAGTCCTAATGCAGGTATAGCGCTACAAGGTTCTTTTAGCGCGTGGGCAAAATCGGAAATATCGCCGCCAGCTTGTATTTTCAGTTCAATTTATTTCACAAATATTTACCAACAACGCCACCCTGTCAACATTATTCGTGCGCTTTATGATCCTAGTAGCAGTGTACGTCATGTGCCCGATTAAAAGTAACTTAATGGCTATGTTCTTAAGAACCAGAATCAAATATCTCTTATGGTACATGTTTTCTTCTTATAATTATATTGTGTCTTGCAATTATTGCAACCACAGTGCGTATTTTTAACGGCTGCCAGTGTTATGTTTTCAGCGTTCATGTATGTGCGTGAGTTTTTTTTTATTGATCACTCAATTTTCAACGTTCTGCTTAGCGACGAGAGTGGAAATTCCAACAGAGTATTTTCTTGACGTCCTGAGATGCGCTCTGTTGTATTCTCAATGCTCTGCTTTCTACCGAGAGTTGAAAATGCAGTGCGCAAAAAAAAATCGCTCGTGAATAACTGGGATAACTTTTAAACGCCTGGAACAATTAAAAGTACTTGTGACTTTTTCGTAATTTAGTATTTTCGTTGTAATGTAAACCGGCCAAGTGCGAGTCGGACTTGCGCATATGGGTTCCGTATTAATCCGTGGAAATTATTTATTTTGAACTTAGACACTAGTGTTGCGAGAACATAAAAACTTTTTACAAAAAAAAAAACAACAGTTTTTAGTTGTGGTACCTACCCCACACAAATTCCAATACCTGCTATGTAAATAACAGTAACGGAGTCAAACAATATATCGTCGACATACACTAAGTGGGACAAAATACGTAATATGGAAGCTAACTCAAAAACTACGCAAGCAAAGTTAATAAAATTTATATGGGACCACCTCTGAAGTATGACCTACCAAACAAAAAAAGAATCATCAAAATCGATTCATAATTGGCGGAGTAGTCGCGTAAAAAAACATACAGACGAATTGAGAACCTCCTCCTTTTTGAAGAAGTCGGTTAAAAATAAGTTGAAAAATGCATTCTTTTCGAGTTAAAAGGAGAGACAACTTATTTTTTAGGTTATAAACAGGAGAGGTGTTAATTTTTATTATTTCTCTGTTATTCAATGAAAGTTAGGTTAAGTATACTAAACTTGGGCCTACTTCCCTGCATGCGGTATCTACATCGCCACATGCGAACTACGCATCAAAGACCTGACGTCAGACAGACGTTACATAAATCCTGCATCTCGAAATTAAAGTTTACCGTGCAGTGGACATATATACGAGAACCCAACATCAATCGTTGGGCCCGCCAGACACAACACCCGTCTGGTCGGAGGATCCTCCCTTTTCTATGGAGTGAACTTTACTCCCTATTCCTCATACCCCTAAACACACCAATCGCCACACACTACACAGGCCCATATGGTAGGTGAGTCTTCGTAGAAGCGGAGTTCCAATTATCAGCAGCTCGTCTTATGTTTCAATGTGCAGGCACATCCTGGCCGGCGTCACCACGCCGCCGTTAGATATGGCAAGCAGTTTTATTTTTTTTCATTGAGAACACATTTTTATTGCTTTTTTTTTTTTTTGAGACTCTTCTTGACCTCGATCTCGTGGTTCTTGTTACCGAACTTGCTGCAAGTGGTCCTTTTATCGATAAGAATCTTCCACAAGCTGCACATTACCATTGTAGGATATGTAGGTGCAGGGTGGATTGACATATCGGCTATATCGCCGGGAAATACGATAGGCGCTTGTTTGACTCGGATTGTCAATAACTTGGGTGTTACCATAGGTGTGTGTATGATACTAGGAGAAACCAGGAGATTTGTAAAATAAAAATACCTCTTGACTTTGTAGCTGCGCGAGTATGTGATGTGTTGCGTGGGCGGCGGCGGGCGAGCGAATGACGAGGAGCTCTTTTTTTTTTTTTTTGGGCATCTCGTAGGCGACTTCTGAAATCATGACTACTTAACCGGACTTTCCTGTGGCTGCCTTAAGCTCCTAAACTTAAAGCCTCCAGCCAGGGGCAAACAAACTATGCTAAATTACAAACTAAGTGTGCGCTCGCTAAGGGCACCCCCTGTGGGGTACGAACCTCGGCTTAGGGCGTCACTGACGGGAGGACAGCAAGACAGGACAGGCTGGATCAAAATATCAGATATATTATTATTATCAGGGGAATTTAAAGCTACGTGCTCAGCTGCGGCGCGGGCTGGCACATCATCGGACAAGAACGCGGAGCTCGTGAGCGCCGCTCTTTCATAGTTTTGCCGCGTGGGTTCAGGTACGCCACGCGGCGATATTTATTTATTATGTGAAGCTTATGTGTATGTTTCAGCAGCATATTTATTTTCATATAAAATTACAGAGATCATTCTTGTTATATAAAACATAGTTTTACATATTTCTTATAAGATTTAAACATGGTTCTCATTAGAACTTTACACATTTCTTATTAGATTTAAATTTAATTAGATTGCGTTTTTATCAATTTCACATAATAATCAACGATTCTACAATTCGTTAGTAAGAAAGTTATTTAGAATAACTTTAAAACATGTAATAAAGCAACTTTTAATGGATCAAACGTAAGGAAATTACATATATAAAGGATTAAACATAAGGAGTAACGACTTTGCAAACATAAAAACTTAAAGGATCAAAACATAAGGAATTACATCTAAATAGCTCTGTTATTTACAGCCCTATTCTGAATTTGAATAACACGCCTAAAGCCTCGGTCCCACGGCCTGTTGAGGCCTTTCGCGGCCAACATTTTTACACTTAAAACAATATTTTTAAACTGCATGAGGTTATGTCATGCTGATGGGGTCCGCTGTCATTTACCGGCGCCTTGAGCAGTTTATAGGCATCTGTGGCGCTGCGTGGGCCCTCATTGCCCACGCAATGCCACTGTGTCAACGATCTCTTGTCGCTGGATTGTTATGCTGATGAGTCCGCCGTCATTTACCAACACCTCGAGCAGTTTATAGGCATCTGTGGTGCTGCGTGGGCCCTCATTGCCCACGTAATGCCACTATCTCAACGATCTCTTATCGCTGGATTGTTATGCTGATGAGTCCGTTGTCATTTATCAGCAGCTCGATCAGTTTATGGGCATCAGTGGCGCTGCGTGAGCCATAATTTCCCACGCAATGCCACTGTGTCAGGGATCCCTTGTCTCTGGATTGTTATGCTGATGAGTCCGCTGTTACCAGCAGCTCCAGCAGTTTATAGGCCCGCGATGACCTCGAACAAGTTTCTCTCCATCATTGTTCATAAAGACGCCAGCTAACAAATCTGATTCCGAAGTCTCACTTAGTAGCTCCGTGAAAGAAGAGTTCATCAAACAAGCCATACTGTAGGATATCAGCCGCAAGGGTGGATAGGAACCAGTACGGATAGTAACGAAAACAAACGGGTTTCGTGGGTATTACTTGATGCTCTTCTGCTGTGGAGATCTGATGATCTGATCGCATCTGTTAACTAACTTTCCAAATCGCTCTGTGGGCCCCTTATTGCTCACGCAATGCCACTGTGTCAGGGATCTCTTGTCTTTGGATTGTTATGCCTGATGAGTCCGCTGTCATTTACCAGCAGCTCGAGAAGTGCAGTTTACATAAAACTGCACTTTACATAAAGTTACAAGTTAAAGTTTACATAAAACTGCACTTCAGTTAGTTTGAATAAAAATAGATATACAATTTTCGCTTCAGAGTAGCCATACTTGATTCTTGTGCGAACTGGCGATTTTTTATTATACAAAATCTTTTTATGCAAATACGAAAGACACTAGACTTAGGCGTAAGCCCGCATTTCGCCAGCCGTTTCTTCCATACTTTGCTCTATTTCATTTTCTGATATAATATTTTCTAATGTGGCAGTATTAGCTGTGCCTACTTCTGTAACTGGAGTCTTGAAGTTTGTCAGGATGACGTCATTTCCATCAACCTCGCAATTTCCTGACCCAATGTGTAACAAATTACTCAAGACTTTTGCACCCAAAAAAAGTTAAATTTCTAAAAAAAATTGCCTAATTTCTTTAAAAAGCTTCATAATGGTCTGTACTGTCCTTTGAAGTGGACATTGGTTTCCCACTTCTAAGGTGTGGTGTATACGCATTAACACTATCAAATAATTCATCCATCTTTGTACGTCTGCTGTAGTTGTTGCATCACATGATAGAGCAGCTCACACTACTGTGCTTCCCTTATAGTGGCGCTGCGTGGGCCCTCATTGCCCACGCAATGCCACCGTCTTGGGGTTCTCTTGTCTTTGGATTGTTATGCTGATGAGTCCGCTGTCATTTACCAGCAGCTCGAGCAGTTTATAGGCACCTGTGGCGCTGCGTGGGCCCTCATTGCCAACGCAATGCCACTGTATCTGGGATCTCTTGTCTCTGGATTGTTATGCCTGATGAGTCCGCTGTCATTTACCAACAGCTCGAGCAGTTTATAGGCATTTGTGGCGCTGCGTGGGCCCTCATTGCCCACGCAATGCCACTGTGTCTGGGATATCTTGTCTCTGGATTGTTATGCTGATGAGTCCGCTGTCATTTACCAACAGCTCGAGCAGTTTATAGGCATTTGTGGCGCTGCGTGGGCCCTCATTGCCCACGCAATGCCACTGTGTCTGGGATCTCTTGTCTCTGGATTGTTATGCCTGATGAGTCCGCTGTCATTTACCAACAGCTCGAGCAGTTTATAGGCATTTGTGGCGCTGCGTGGGCCCTCATTGCCCACGCAATGCCACTGTGTCTGGGATCTCTTGTCTCTGGATTGTTATGCCTGATGAGTCCGCTGTCATTTACCAACAGCTCGATCACTTTATAGGCATTAGTGGTGCTGCGTGGGCCCTCATTGCCCAAGCAATGCCACTGTGTCAGGGATACCTTGTGTTGGGGATAGCTGGGTTGGCGATGACCACGAACAAGTTTCTCTCCATCATTATTCACAAAGACCCCAGTTAACAAATCGGATCCCGAAGTCTCACTTAGTAGCTCCGCGAAAGAAGAGTTCATTGACAAGCCATACCCCCAAGAACCTGTTAAAGTCCCTCAGTCACCAACTGGCAGACCGAAAACAGTGGCTGAGTTTAGAAAAAGTGTCAGTACAGCATCAAATCATATGGACCCTCAAGTTCTCGTGCAGCTAGCACTTCTATGAACAGCAGGATTATACTCCATTTGAAATTAGATTAGACGTATAGATAAGCCTTTTTTACATTCCGTTCAACCGATTTTGAATTCTATTGCGTTGGTGGCATGACAAATGGCAGCCGCAGTAGATAGTTGGTATTGTGTAACTTTTTTTGCTTTTAATGCTATCCTTATGCCTACGGTATAGAAGTCAAAATCGGTTGAACGGACTGTAAAAGGGTTTGTTTTAATGTCTAATCTTATTTCAAATGGGGTATAGTGATAAAGAATCTACGGCTAGTGCCACGTATGTGCCTGTAAGACAACATGGGCGGGCTTCAAATTCAACCTAGCTCGTTTACCATGAGTCCATTTATGTATGGAAATCCTGCCACTCAGGGCAAAAACCAAAATCAGTCTGAAAAAGCAAACAACAGTCGGTCTTTTAACTTCTATGGTAGCAAACAATAGATTTCTTTAAACTTTAAACCTTGGCAAAATTATTATACAGTTGACTTCAGTCGTTCGCCGCGTTCATTGTACCGTTTTAACGGATAATCCCATCTTGAAATTGCGGGTCCAATTTGTGTAGAAGACTACTTTTAATGATTGGTTTCTCTATCGAGAGCCTGTCTATTTCTTGTGGAAAGCTTACTCGTTGCGCCTCTCTGATTAGGTACTATTTGCTCGTCTTTTCTTTGTTATGATATGATATATAGTATACGTGCCGTGTTGACTGCGCGTGGCTTTTGTTATTCGCGTGCCGTGTTGACTGCGCGTGGCTTGTTTTTCGCGTACCGTGTTGATTGCGCGTGGCTTTTGTTTTTCGCGTGCCGTGTTGACTGCGCGTGGCTTGTTTTTCGCGTGCCGTGTTGACTGCGCGTAGCTTTTGTTTTTCGCGTACCGTGTTGATAGCGCGTGGCTTTTGTTTTTCCCGTGCCGTGGTGACTGCGGTCTTCACGCGTGGTTTCGTATGCGAACATTGAGCCGCATCGGTCGGCCATTTTGTTAAGAAACCAAGACAGCGATTCTAAGTCTGGCGCTTCAGTGTGCTGAGATTCGTAGCGTTTATATTTTAAAATAATACTCAGTTTGTCTACGATTCTATTTACTAACTCGGGCGTATTGCGATTGTTTGAGTGATTTTGTAAATGATAAATGATTTATTTCTGTAAGTAGGTTTGTAGAAACACTTTTACACGTCAAACACATTTTTAAAACTATATGAGGTCGGCGTTTCCTATCTGACTACTCTGAGAAGAAAGGCCGAAATAAACTCAGAGGTCACAGTCTCTTTTAAAGTCCAGACATAATCTTGGTCAGAGCATGTGAAGACCATGTAGATTGGTGTCTGAAATGGTCTTTTGAGGAAAGAACCACACAGATTGTGTAGCAGACGAGAGCTCAGTCTGTTAGGCGGGGGTGTCGGAAGGCTTAATTCACCAATAAAACCAGTTCTTGTCAGCTTAATAGTTTGTATTGTATACATCACAAAATAACACAAATATGTCACATCAGTGTACATTAGCACTTAACACTATTAATATAAATAAACACGAAAAACAAACTACGATTTAACACGACAATGAAATAACGAAATAATATAAGAAGCAAAACTATTTAAGGAACTAAATCTAGGGAAACTAGATTTCCTGTAGGCTGAGCGCGATACGAAGCAGCAGAATTACGGAACGTGACAAAGATGCTACTTCGTTGGAGATTTAGAGACGACTGAGTGACAATTTAAGTAACGATTCAAGTAATGATTAAACTAAATTGTTTTTTTTTTTTTTTTGTCTAGGGCATCTCATAGTTGATTTTATAAGAAAATCGTAACTACCTATTTAACCGGATTTTCCTGTGGCTGCCTTAAGCTATTACACTCAAAGCCTCCAGCCAGGGGCATAAAACTATTCTAAATTAATACTAAGTGAGCGCTCGCTAAGGGCACCCTGTGGGGTACGGACCTCGGCTTAGGGCGTCACTGACGGGAGGGCGGCAAGGCGGGACGGGCTGGATAAAAATAGGATCATTATTATTATTAATCGGGGAATTTAAAGCTACGTGCTCAGCTTCGGCGCGGGCTGGCACTTCATCGGGCAAGGGACGGGGGGACGAATTTAATCGGGGTCGCGGACGCGCTGGACCTCGGCGGCGAGGTCGGAATGACGGGAAGCGTCTGTTTTTGTAAACTGTACTGGTGGCCCTACTGCTTTCCTGGAGGAGGGTCGTGGGGTCATCGGGTTCTAACAGAACGTGCCTCGGACGGCGGACTTTACTAATCCTAGAGGGGACATAGTTGGCGGCCTCGACAACCAGAGGGTTGCGATGTTTGGCGGCGGAATCGAAATAACGCTTTGAAAGGCGTTTGAGAAACTGACTGATGGTGGGAATCTTTAAGTCGAGATGGAGGATCTCGTTACGAACGTACCAGGGGGCTGATGTGACTTTACGGAGGAAACGGTTCTGGAGGGTTTGCATCCTATGGATATAGCTGGGTCTAGCCTGGGCAAAGACTGAGCCCGCATAGGTCATGATGGGACGAATGCACGCCGTGTAGGTACGCAATTTGCACTTTAGTGACAATTTGCTTCGTGCATTCAGTACGGAGTGGAGTCTACCTAGAGCGAAAGCGGCTCGCGAACGAACCTGCTTTATGTGCTCTCGAAACGTGAGATTATTGTCTAGCGTCACACCTAGATATTTAGCTTGCTTCTCCCAAGGGATCGGCTTGCCAAACATGGTGATCGGCCCGGGGACGGGGATTCTGAAGCGATTACGCGATCTCTGGAAGAGGACCGCTTGACTCTTGTCGGGGTTGACTTCGATTCGCCATTTTCTAAACCAGTCGCCGAGCTTGTCGACCGCTGACTGGAGAGCGAGGCGAATCTGGTCGGGGCGACGTCCCCTAGTGTAAATGGCCGTATCGTCTGCGAACAGAGCCAACTGTGCCTTTTTACCTTTGGGAATGTCGCCGGTGAACAGAGTGAAAATGAGGGGAGACAGCACAGAGCCCTGAGGGACGCCTGCGCGGATGGGACGGGGGGAGTATAGGGCACCCTCGATACGATAGCGGAAGGTGCGATTCGACAGAAAGTCTCGTATGATGAGCACGAGACGGTCCGGTACGCCAAGTTTGTATAATAAGCCGTTGTGCCAGACTTTGTCGAACGCTTTCGCTATGTCGAAGAATACCGCACCGGTCAACTCACTGCGTTGGAAACCAAAGCTTATGTGTTCGATGATCCGGTGGACCTGATGCACGCTAGAGTGCTGAGTTCGAAAGCCGAACTGTTCGTTGGGGATGAGGCCCTTGGTCTCTGCGTAGTCTCTGAGACGCTTATAAATATGCCTCTCATAGATTTTGCCGAGCACCTTGAGCAGACTGATTGGACGGTAACTCGAAGGCTCTGACTTGGGCTTGCCGGGCTGCGGGATACCAATGACGGTGGCTTCTTTCCACGCTTGGGGGAAGATATTATTGCTCAGAGCACCATTGAAGATGGTGGTCAGTAGCATTATCAGATGGGCTGGGAATAGTTGGATCACCCTATTGGTGATACCATCTGAGCCGGGGGCTTTTCGATTTTTAAGACCTTTAATGATCTCGTGCACCTCGTCTGGAGTGACGGGGGGCAGGGGGTCATCTGGGTCTACTGGGGGGAGGGAGGATCTACGTTCGACTTCCGCGTCAACCTCCTGGAGGTGAGTTTGGTCTACTGGTAGAGAGCTGGGAGTGCATTGAGCCTCGAGACTGTCTGCTAAGCATTCAGCCTTTTCCAGGTCTTCGAATGCGATGGATTTATCGGGACGTACTAGGGGGGGCATGGCAGCTAACTGCGGGGATCTGAGTTTCCTCTGTAATTCCCAAAAGGCAAGGTGGGTTGGCTCTAGGTCGCTGAGCATCTTGTCCCAGCCCGTGTTACGCTGCGCCTGTACACGTTTCTTTACAGATCTCTGTAAATAGCGCATATGGGCTTTGTTAGCGGCGCAGGGAAAGCTACTGTATGCACGGACAGACGCGTTCTTCTCGGTTATCAGTTCGCGTACCTCCTGCGGGAGCCTCCAGCGACGGTCGTCCGTCGCCGGAGCCTCCTTTGAACATTCGTTCACCACAGTTTGTACGTGATCCGTAAGCGAGTCGATCGCGGCCGTCGTGTCCGCGGTAGAGTCAAACTTGTCTGGGATAGAGTCCTAACATGGAGGACGTGTTGGATTTCAGCTTTTCGCCTACTTTCTTCCAGTCCGTGACCCTTTTGGTGGCGGCGGGAGGGTGAGAGGGGTCAGAGAGACCTATGCGGAGGGCTAGTCTGATAACTACCGGACGGTGGTCGGAGTTAAGCTCGTCCACCGTTTCGATCGAGTCTAGACGTAAGTTGACGTTCTTAAGGAGCGCCAAGTCGAGTACGTCGGGGGTATGATTGGGATCGTGGGGGAAATGAGTTGGGGTCATCGGAGCGATGACGTCAAAGTTTTGAGAGGATTGAAGGTCGAACAAGTGTCGCCCTCTAGTGGTGGTGGTGGAACTATTCCACGCGGGATGCTCGGCGTTTAAATCGCCTGCTATAATAGCGGAGTTACTGAGTCTAAGGAGGACAGAGAGGTCGTCTGAGAGGAGTTGAAAATCCTCAGCGGCACTCTGGGGAGGGAGGTAAGCCGACACGAGAGTGATCGGTTCGTGACCTGACATGCCTAATCGGCATATTGATACTTCTAAGCGTGAGAGGGTGCGAGGGTCCATAGGGATGCAATAGAGCTCCTTTTTATAATAAATGAGAGTACCGCCCTTGTGGCAACGCGTTCTATCGTTACGGACTATACGATAGTTGGCTATGGAGGGATCGCGGTTATGCGGTTTTAAGAACGTTTCCTGTACTAGGAGGATATCTAACTGATGGTCGCGGAGAAAGACAGCTATCTCGTCTCGTTGACCGTTGATGCCATTGGCATTGAACTAACCTATACTGAGGGATCGGGGTTTGAACCTAGCTACGATGGCTTTATCCATTATGGGTTGGATTAGCTAGGGAAAAGAGGGCTTGCGTTATCTCGGGATACGCATTATAGATCACTGTGATCTGAGCGAAGTCGCGCCTACGTTTGGCTGCCTCGAGTTCGGCGGCCATTTGAATTGCGCGGGGGGACAGGAAAGTCATGTAAGTAGACGAGATCACGTTGAACGGATCTGAGCCAGAGTTATGGGAGGCCGCGGGGCGAGATGCTTTAGGAGTGGGTGCGGGTTTCGCAGAGGGCGCGGCGGGGGAGGGGGGCGCATAGTGCGCGGGGGGCGCATGATGCGCTGGAAGGGCGGGAGGGCGATTGATGCGATTGCGGGGGTCCATAAGGGAATATAGGGGAGTTTGGGGGGGGGGGGTTCGCGGTGGCCAAGTTGGGGAATGATTGTTGATGCTGGAGCATATTCTAGGGACTAGGTCTTTGGGGGCTAAGCCTCTCGGGCATATGAGAAGAGGGAATGGGAGGGAATTCCCTATGCTGACGATTGTCAGCACGCTTATTAAGCTTGGGAGAACTAGTTTTAGGGGCTTTCGAGCAGCCACGGTAGTTGGCTGGGTGCCCTTCTTGGCCACATAGCACACAGCTGGGAGGGCTGAGGCAGAGGGATCGATCTTTAGGCCGATCGCAATCGGCAGTGCCGTGCTCGCCCAGGCACTTTATGCACCTGGGTTTTGCGTGGCAGTGCTTTTGCGAGTGCCCATATAATTGGCAACGATGGCATTGCCCTACTGTGCCGTTTTTACGCGGCTTTTCTATTATGAAACCTACGAGGTTACATAGTGATCTAATGTTAAATATAGGGTGATGCCCTTCTACGGGGGAACATACAACTAAAAGCATGTCGTATGCTTCACCGCCACGCGAGCGTTGCATGCGGTGGACTTCGTCCACGGGGACGTTTTGCGACTGAAGGTCGGCTTTTACGTCGGCGGGGGATATCTCTTTAGGGATGCGTTTGATTACGACCCTAATTTGTTTCTCCTCGGGAAGCGAGAAGGTATGGAAAGAGACGCCTCTAGCTCTTAGGACTTTAGTTAATTCCCGGTAATCGCGGGAAGTAGGGACCATTACTTTAATACCCTGTAGGGTAGATCTAGCGTTGGTGTAGACTATTTTACCGTCTAGACACCATTTGGACACATTTGTCCACTTCCCCTTGTCCTGAATGAACACGGGGGGAGGGGGAAGGGGCTTTTTAATGCCCGAAGTGGATGGGACGGAGGGCGCAACTTGTGCGACGGTCGCGGCGGGCGGGGTGGAGGGGGAAGCTACGGGCGCTACGGTAGCGCTACTAGGCGCTATACCGGCTACTTGCGCTACGGGGGTAGGGGTGGGGGAATCGTCATCGACTGCGACGACTTTGTTGGCTTGGCCCGAAGTTTGCTTCTTCTTCTTCCTCTTACTGCCTTTACCAGAGACTGGGGTGAAGCCGTCGTCATCTGATTGGGAAGGTGAGGAAGAGGGAGAAGCAATCTCCGAGTCAGAGGCGACGTTAGTCGGGTAAACGAATGGGGTCGAAGCCCTCTTAGAGGTAGCGGGCTCAGTAGTGTCCATTGACTCTACTGCTGGGCTGAAGGCCGGACTAGGAGACCTAACGAAAGGATCTTCCAGCTCCATAGCTGGAAGAGATTGGGTAGCTAGCGCATCGCTGAAGTCAGCGATGTTAGAGTCAGAGGGACTGGGCTCTTCTAGTAGAGGAAATAACGCGTCTACTTCTTCACGGATAGCAATCTTTTGCTCTGGGGTGGGCTCGGCTAATAGCCTAATAATTATGGAGAGGAGCCTCCTTGTGAGAGGGTCCATCGCCATGACTAAGTATTTTAAAAGTACCTAATTCCTAACATAAAATCTATTTTTAAATCTACTAAAAAGAAATCCTATTCCTATCTCCCCGGGAGGAAAGCCCGGGGATGTGTAAACCCTCCCTGTCGGGTATAGACAGGGAGGTTGAGTACCTAAGGTGAGCCCTAAGCTTGCTTTGGCCCGTTGCCTATCTTATTTGTGCAACGGGGTCCTAACGGGGTCCGGTGCGAAGGGGTAGACACACCCAACCACACCGGGTGTGTAGCTGTTGAAGGAAAACTGTCACCAATGCCAACTAGGAGACCCACCAAGGCCGGACACTGGGACCCGTCCAACGTATCTGCCTCAACCCTGAAGGGGAATCGGTGGGTGCGATTGGGTCAACACCCCCTCGGCTTCGTTGGCACCGTATAGGTTTCCACCGAGGACCACGAAACTGTGGTTTTACCCTGAAGGGGTACCCAGAAGGGGCCAAACACGCGACGATACGTTTTCTGAGAATTATTCTGTTAAGAATACTTTACTAGCTGTGCCTTGAAAAAGGCAAACAACTAGTAGCAGAAGATAGTCTCTACGACTATAGAAGATCAGGAACACTTGATTCCGGAATCGGGAGCACACTCGCACTTGCACTGCGCATGTCCGACCGCTGCCGCTGGCGCGCGTCGAGTCCATTAAACTAAATTGTTTTTTTTTTTTTTTTTGTCTAGGACATCTCATAGTTGATTTTATAAGAAAATCGTAACTATTTAACCGGACTTTCCTGTGGCTGCCTTAAGCTACTACACTCAAAGCCTCCAGCCAGGGGCATAAAACTATTCTAAATTAATACTAAGTGAGCGCTCGCTAAGGGCACCCCCTGTGGGGTACGGACCTCGGCTTAGGGCGTCACTGACGGGAGGGCGGCAAGGCGGGACGGGCTGGATCAACATAGGATCATTATTATTATTAGACGGGGAATTTAAAGCTACGTGCTCAGCTTCGGCGCGGGCTGGCACTTCATCGGACAAGGGACGGGGGGACGAATTTAATCGGGGTCGCGGTCGTGCTGGACCTCGGCGGCGAGGTCGGAATGACGGGAAGCGTCTGTTTTTGTAAACTGTACTGGTGGCCCTACTGCTTTCCTGGAGGAGGGTCGTGGGGTCATCGGGTTCTACGAGAACGTGCCTCGGACGGCGGACTTTACTAATCCTAGAGGGGACATAGTTGGCGGCCTCGACAACCAGAGGGTTGCGATGTTTGGCGGCGGAATCGAAATAACGCTTTGAAAGGCGTTTGAGAAACTGACTGATGGTGGGAATCTTTAAGTCGAGATGGAGGATCTCGTTACGAACGTACCAGGGGGCTGATGTGATTTTACGGAGGAAACGGTTCTGTAGGGTTTGCATCCTATGGATATAGCTGGGTCTAGCCTGGGCAAAGACTGAACCCGCATAGGTCATGATGGGACGAATGCACGCCGTGTAGGTACGCAATTTGCACTTTAGTGACAATTTGCTTCGTGCATTCAGTACGGAGTGGAGTCTACCTAGAGCGAAAGCGGCTCGCGAACGAACCTGCTTTATGTGCTCTCGAAACGTGAGATTATTGTCTAGCGTCACACCTAGATATTTAGCTTGCTTCTCCCAAGGGATCGGCTTGCCAAACATGGTGATCGGCCCGGGGACGGGGATTCTGAAGCGATTACGCGATCTCTGGAAGAGGACCGCTTGACTCTTGTCGGGGTTGACTTCGATTCGCCATTTTCTAAACCAGTCGCCGAGCTTGTCGACCGCTGACTGGAGAGCGAGGCGAATCTGGTCGGGGCGACGTCCCCTAGTGTAAATGGCCGTATCGTCTGCGAACAGAGCCAACTGTGCCTTTTTACCTTTGGGGATGTCGCCGGTGAACAGAGTGAAAATGAGGGGAGACAGCACAGAGCCCTGAGGGACGCCTGCGCGGATGGGACGGGGGGAGGATAGGGCACCCTCGATGCGATAGCGGAAGGTGCGATTCGACAGAAAGTCTTGTATGATGAGCACGAGACGGTCCGGCACGCCAAGTTTGTACAGCTTGTATAATAAGCCATTGTGCCAGACTTTGTCGAACGCTTTCGCTATGTCGAAGAATACCGCACCGGTCAACTCACTGCGTTGGAAACCAAAGCTTATGTGTTCGATGATCCGGTGGACCTGATGCACGCTAGAGTGCTGAGTTCGAAAGCCGAACTGTTCGTTGGGGATGAGGGCCTTGGTCTCTGCGTAGTCTCTGAGACGCTTATAAATAAGCCTCTCATAGATTTTGCCGAGCACTTTGAGCAGACTAATTGGACGGTAACTCGAAGGCTCCGACTTGGGCTTGCCGGGCTTCGGGATACCAATGACGGTGGCTTCTTTCCACGCTTGGGGGAAGATATTATTGCTCAGAGCACCATTGAAGATGGTGGTCAGTAGCATTATCAGATGGGCTGGGAATAGTTGGATCACCCTATTGGTGATACCATCTGAGCCGGGGGCTTTTCGATTTTTAAGACCTTTAATGATCTCGTGCACCTCGTCTGGAGTGACGGGGGGCAGGGGGTCATCTGGGTCTTCTTCTGGGGGGAGGGAGGATCTACGTTCGACTTCCGCGTCAACCTCATGGAGGTGAGCTTTGTCTACTGGTAGAGAGCTGGGAGTGCATTGAGCCTCGGGACTGTCTGCTAAGCATTCAGCCTTTTCCAGGTCTTCGAATGCGATGGATTTATCGGGGCGTACTAGGGGGGGCATGGCAGCTAACTGCGGGGATCTGAGTTTCCTCTGTAATTCCCAAAAGGCAAGGTGTGTTGGCTCTAGGTCGCTGAGCATCTTGTCCCAGCCCGTGTTACGCTGCGCCTGTACACGTTTCTTTACAGATCTCTGTAAATAGCGCATATGGGCTTTGTTAGCGGCGCAGGGAAAGCTACTGTATGCACGGACAGACGCGTTCTTCTCGGTTATCAGTTCGCGTACCTCCTGCGGGAGCCTCCAGCGACGGTCGTCCGTCGCCGGAGCCTCCTTTGAACATTCGTTCACCACAGTTTGTACGTGATCCGTAAGCGAGTCGATCGCGGCCGTCGTGTCCGCGGTAGAGTCAAACTTGTCTGGGATAGAGTCTAACTGGGGGGACGTGTTGGATTTCAGCTTTTCGCCTACTTTCTTCCAGTCCGTGACCCTTTTGGTGGCGGCGGGAGGGTGAGAGGGGTCAGTGAGACCTATGCGGGGGGCTAGTCTGATAACTACCGGACGGTGGTCGGAGTTAAGCTCGTCCACCGTTTCGATCGAGTCTAGACGTAAGTTGACGTTCTTAAGGAGCGCCAAGTCGAGTACGTCGGGGGTATGATTGGGGTCGTGGGGAAAATGAGTTGGAGTCATCGGAGCGAATTAAACTAAATTGAACAAGGTAGTTATATTTATAACTTTGTCACATATGCACAAGTTGCGTGTGAGTCACGCACTATTATTAAAATATTGTCCAATGTAATAATGTCCAACACCCCCTACCTGATAGAGGTGTCTAGGTCACTAGACACCTCTATCAGGCAGGGGGTGTTGAAGGGGATCGGGTGTCTGCGGGGTACGGCTCAATTTTGTCGGCCAAGAGGTGAAGGCGGGGTAAGGGGTGTGTCGGCCAAGGGATTCCTTATCTCTACCTAACACTGTTTACATTTATGCTACATAACAATACAAAGGAATTGTTTCTAAACTGTACATAGCGTTATATTTTACTTATATAAAATGTGCATTTTCTTGTACTTTAATCAAACTAAGATATTCACAATATTTATAGTTATGTACTTTCATTAGGTACAGAGTTATTAACATTTTTGTATATATATAAGAGTTTTTATGTACTTTTACATAATTTTGTACTGAATTACCTCTTTAATCATATGTACGAACCGTTATATAAAACTATTGGGTTCAAAATCTATATGTTATCATCGTGTTTCCCCAACATTCCACCCCCTGTAACAGGGTTCCACCGCATTACATCTAGGTCTGTGGGAAGCACGACAATCTTAGCAACGGGCCGACGCAGGACCCCACTTATTGTCTTTACATCGACGACACGAATGATGCCGTCGTTGCTGTCATACACTGCTTTAATTACACCTTTTGTCCATGCACTGCGTTCTTTGTTATTGTCTACGATCACTACGACATCACCAACCCGCACATTTGGCACATTATTGGCCCACTTTTCTCTTCGCTGTAGAGTTGGGAGATATTCCTGCAGCCAGCGCCGCCAGAACATGTCGGCGAGGGTGCTCACGTGCCGCCACTGCCGTCGGGAGTCGACGTCATCTCGGTCAGCCTTCGCGAACGGAGTACTCCCGGACGCAGTGCCCAGGAGCAGATGATTCGGTTTCAGGACCATGGGCTGGTCGTGATCGTCGTGCACGTAACTTAGAGGCCGGCTGTTGATTATTAGCTCGGCCTCTGTGAGAAGGGTATAGAGGACCTCCTCACGAGGTGCACGCTCTTTGAGCGTGCTACGAAGTGCGTTCTTAACGGAGCGGACGAGTTTTTCCCAGCAGCCACCCATGTGTGGGGCCGCCGTGCCACTCGATGCCACGGCTGATGGCTTCGGCCCTGACTTGACCTTGGTTTAGGTCTTTCAGGGCTGCTCGTAGTTCGGAGTTGGCCCCGATGAAATTTGTACCCTGGTCTGAGTACAGATGCGCCGGCTGCCCGCGGCGTGCAATGAGGCGCCGCAGGGCAAGTATTGCTAAATCGGCGCTCAGCGAGGCGGCCAGTTCAAGGTGAACGGCGCGCGTGGTGAGGCAGGTTAATAGGGCACCCCACCTCTTCTCGCGCCGCCGCCCGGTCGCCACCTCCATCGGGCCGAAGTAGTCCACGCCCACTCGGACGAAGGCTCGTCTGGACGTGGCCACCCTTGCGAGTGGTAGGTCACCCATTTTGGGTAGAGCTGGTTTCGCTCTGGAAATTTTACACAGTTGGCATTTAGCTACTACCATTTTCACTGAAGTCCTTACCCTTATTACCCAATACCTCTCCCGTAGGTTATTGACCACGGTCTCATGGTTGGCGTGTAAGGCCAACCCATGATAGAATGCGATGAGTTTTCGGGTCAAGGGGTGACGTCCATCTAAGATAATGGGGTGTCTCTCGTCGAAGGTGAGCAACTGAGCACCTCGCAGGCACTCTGGCGTCCTCTGAACCGTAGCAGCCCGTCGTCTGCGATCATTGGGTCTAAGGGTTTTAAATTGCTGCTATTTGGTACAGGCAAGCCTTCAAGGATGGCTGCCCGCTCGTTCCTGAAGCTGTCTTCTTGGCACAACCTCAGAAGGTGGTTGTGCGCCTCCTCCATGTCGCTTCGCCGCATCTCTGCCGATTGCCGACGTTTACGGCATCGGCCGATGAAGATCAGGATTTGCGCCATGACGCGCTTTATGCGCACCCACGACGAGTAGCGCTCGTACTGTAGAAGTGGCGTTGCTGGTGCTGCTGTAGCGTGGACCCGCTGAATGCGCTCGAGGTCCGCTTCCACCGCCTCAGCTTCGCGACACACCGGCCACCGCTCCTGTGGATCACGAAGAAACAAGGGGCCACGCAGCTCAAGCTGCGTGGTTATCGGGCCAAGACAATCAGGTCGCTTTGTCAGCGGGGTTCTCCTCCGAAGGTACCCAGCGCCAATTGCCTCGGTCCGATAGTTTATCGATCTCCGCTAACCTATGGGACACAAACCGTTGGAATTATTGGGCGTCCGAATTGATCCATTTAAGTACCGTTTTACTGTCGGTCCAGTATGTTTTATGTTTAATTGGTAGCCCTAGCTCGTTCTCCATCGTGTTTGCAAGTCGGCAGGCTAACAAGGCCGCTTGCAATTCGAGTCGAGGGATTGAAACCACTTATTGTGGTGCAACCCGGGCTTTTCCGATTAGCATGACAGTCTCCCTATTCCCGGCGGCGTCATGCCCAACCAGATACGCTACGGCAGCGTAAGCTAGCTCGCTAGCATCGCCGAACACATGAAGTTCAAGGTCACGAAGGTCAAGCCCATACCAACGTGGTATCTTAACTTCATTCAATAGGTTAAGCTAGCTAAGCTTCTCAAATAGGTTATTTAGGCATGCGAACCATGCCTTGGCGTCCTTGTCTTTCAACGGTTCATCCCATTGAATTCCTGACTTCCAGATCGCCTGCATTAGGATCCTTGATTGAATTATACAAGGATAAAGAAACCCCAAAGGGTCATAAATTGACATAATAAAGCTTAAAAATTGCCTCTTAGTAGGCACTATGCTACCGTAACGGGCGACAAAATCTGTAAGACTGAGGTGTAGGGTTCATCCATAAAACCTGACCGGTATCTGTAGTTATTCGTAAAGGAATAAATGTGGTGGCAAACAGGCTGTTTTCGTCTTCGCGATCTTCGGAGAAGCTTTGTTTGTAAAATGATTGACCTGTACTTCCATCAAATCCCCAAGATCCTTCAAAAATACAGTTCAATGTTTGTGTATTTTTTTGGGAACAGTATACGGAAATAATATCTTCACATGAAAGAACGAGCCTTGCAAAAGTGTGGGAGAGCAGACCATTTAACGTTACAAAAACCTCTCTTTCAGACACTTGTACTGGAGGTGTTGGGTAACATAATTTTTTTGCTAGATGTACTTGCATATATGGTGGAAACGCGGGGTTCCCCCTTGACTTTAAATCTTGTTGAAGAAAGTGTTATGTTTCAACTGTAAATTTTCTGTCAATAAAAATTGCTAATGCTTCTTCAGGGGTATATGGCTGAAGCTTATGGTTCCGTATTTGGGTGGCTACCTTGGTCGACTTTGTTGGGCTTTGTTTTTTGTTTGACAAGTGTTAATCACAAATTGAAAGTTTTTTGATGCACTAGTCTGCAATTTATGCCCACCTGCTTTTACTATACTTGAAAAAACTTTCACTAGTTTTGATTGCAGTTCTAAATCAAGTAAGTCTTGAAGAGATCTTCGCAATCTACGCTTTTGTCTTTCAAATACAGTATTGTACTTTGAACTGGGACCAGGCTCAGATATAGGTATAAGTTCAGAGTCGATAACATCTTCTGGATCCGTAGTAAACCCGGAAACAGGTTCAAGTTCGGCATTAGGCTCAGATATTGAAATATGGTCAAGTTCGGTATTAGAGTTAGGTTCGCAAATAGGCTTAAGTTCGGCAATAGGCTCAGATTCGGAAATAAGTATAGGTTTGAGAATAGTTTCAGGTTCGGAAATAGGTGTAGTTTCGGGAATAAACCCAGATTCAAAAATAAGGACAGGTTCGGGAATAGGCTTCGGGTTAGTTAGCTTTTGTTTCATTTCGGGTTCACGAATAATCTCTGAAATGGAGATTGTAGTGTAATCTTGAGCAGTTTCAATACTGGAGTCAGAATCTGGAGGTAAACTACTTTCAGCAAAAAGTCCAGGTACATTTTGAGGAGTACCTGGTTCGACCTGTTCCATTTCTGATTCGCTATATTTGGGAAAATCGCCTTTCAAGTTTTCGTTCAACCATTTATGGTGTTTTTTGGTGAAAAATTTCATGGAATATTTACATTTTTTGTACAGTTTTTCACATTTGGCAGTAAAATTGGAAATCATATTTTTGACTAGTTGGTTATCTTTATATGAAAGTGGCATATTCAGCACTCTTAAAATAGCTACAGTTCTTTTAGTAAAGTCTACGTCAATAGGACGGAAGTTACTACCTTCATCCTTGGCTAGTTTCGTCAGTAAATTAAATACTTCTAATCTGGTCAATTTTCCTTGCGTATTTGCGGATACTCCCGGAGGCTGAAGAGTACCGGCTGTGGCGTTATCCACAGCTTCATAAATTGCCACTCGTGGACCAACATGAGGGTTGGCGCCCTCACGCCCTCCTCGCAATAAGTCAGCCGGTCGGAGCCCGGACAGACATCCCTCAACAGGTCGGGCAAGTCCTGTTGAGGCAAAGTGGCGCCATGGGTCTTTTGCACTCCATGGTGCCTCACCCCCGTTCCTCCAGACAATATGTTTAGGTACAGGGTTTTGACTTAAGCCTAAAGAGGGCGGACCCCTTCCCTGTACCACAAATTGCCCTTCATTGGATAATCGAATTTAAATTTCAATTTAATTCGTTTATTGTACATCATACGTATTTAACGTCGTATGATATTACGACAACGACTTACAAAATATATCCAAACAAATATCTAAACGGCTAAAACAATTGTACATTTACAAACTAGTAGGATTACTAGCATTATAATTCCATATTCAGTTTAATTCAATTAACTTTTTAATTATAAAATAATATGAAAATAGTTGGATTTATCATTAACAATGCGAAAATCAATGATATTGTAATTTCTTTCAGATAACCATGTTGTCCTTTATTTAATTTTACACATCATTATTATTTTACATTGTTAAATATTTCTTAAAAATAAATTTATTAAAAAAAAACATTTAAAAATATAAAAAATAGTAGCCCACCGGTAACGGGAATTAACTTCTGCACAAAAAAAAAAAAACATTTAAAAAAATACGTGTGCCAACCCTAGCGCCAGAATTTCAGAATCCTGTAAATTCTAGATAACATAAGATTTGGTTATGATATTTTAATTAGGAACTTCTTAGTGCCAAAGCAACATCTTGTCTGAGTATTGAATCCAAATGCCATGAAATAAGCCCATAAAAAATTAAAATCGAAAATATGTGAAATCGATGTTATTTACACAACGGTTAACGATAAAAATTGAGTGTTAGCTTGATAATTTACTTAATATAAAGCATCAAGTAATTGCAATCAAAGATGTAACAAAAACGGATTGGATCAGAAGCTATTGCGATTTCTATGGTTTTTATGGAAACCATAGAAAAAAAAAATGAAAAAATAATATCTCCAGGTTGGGACAAAATTGTCAAACGGGTATTTTACTCTTACTTTTAAAATAACTTGTTCTATCGGATAAGTTAATAAAAGGGGGATGTCCGTTTTTCGAGGCAAAAATAATACTGTGCGTATGTGAGAGAATTGTTTATTCCTTCATATGTTTTAAATTCTATAAAATTGTGGACTTCCTCTTGTGCAAGTGAGACACTTCTGTACACTATTCACAACAATTGTTTGGATTTTTTTACGATAAATCCAAAGTCTTGAAATTTGTCAGGATGACGTCATTTTCATCAACCTCGCAATTTCCTGACCCAATGTGTAACAAATTACTCAGGTCAGCAGTTTTTAAACCAGAGAGAACTTTGGCACAACAAAAAAGTTAAATTTCTAAAAAAAAAAAAGCCTAATTTCTTTAAAAAGCTTCATAATGGTCTTTACTGTCCTTTGAAGTGAACATTGGTTTCCCACTTCTAAGGTGTGGTGTATACGCATTAACACTATCAAATAATACATCCATCTTTGTACGTCTGCTGTACGTAAAATGGGGTGAATAGGGACAAAATCGAACTTGTCACTGAAATTAATCGATGTTGTAGGACGAATGCAATATTGATAACTCTTTCCAAGGGTTTCCGGCAGTTAATACTTTTCGTAAATGTTAAAAATATCCCCAGAATTAGTTAAAATTTAGATATTTTAACAAAAATATAGGCTGTCCCTATTCATGCTTGAAGTAGGGTGACCTGGAGCGAGACTTGGTAACTTGGGCAAAACTAGTAGGGTTGTCTCTTTCCTATTTAAAAAAAGAACTAATTACCTTCTGCTAAAAGATTAATTTTCTTCATTAAATTAATTTTTTTTAACTTATTACCTTCTGCTAAAAGATTAATTTTCTTCATTAAATTTAAAATTTTTGGAAATAAAAATAATACAATAAATCCATGCTTGTATATAAGTTTAAAATAAATGAAATGATAATGCCTTATTTTAATAAAAAGTGAAATCCTGCAAAACAATGCGATAAAATGTTCAATTCATGTTGTAGCAGCCCTGACCCTATTCAAACTTTACCGTTCCTAATCAACTTTCATATGTCCCTATTTACCAAGTATAGGCGACTCTATTTGTACTTTAGCCGTCCCTTGTCACCCCGTTACCGTATTTATTCACCTCGAAAAAATAAACAATCCCAGAGGTTTTAAAGAAAACGATTTCAAACAAAAACTATGTAAAATCTAGACTTACCTCTTTTTGTGTAGCTTCTTAAAGATTTTATATTGTTGGCTAACTCCACAAGTTGTCAAAAAAACACTAGAATTTCCAAAAACGGTCAACTTAAGGGACAATACCGCAACCTCACATCTACAGTCTTATTTGAAAGAAGATTTTTGACACCTTTTACTAACTTCACAACGCTTCGGTGTTGCCAGTTAGAAGATAGTATATTCTACTAGAAGAAGAGAGAAAAGGTAGTAATTGGAAGTTCTTGCTTTTTTATTTTGTGGCTTTGAAACTAGATTCCTCGATTTGACCCTATTTACCCCTGAGTCCTTATTCACCCCATTTTACTAGTTGTTGCATCACATGATAGAGCAGCTCACACTACTGTGCTTCCCTTATAGTGGCGCTGCGTGGGCCCTCATTGCCCACGTAATGCCACCGTGTTGGGGTTCTCTTGTCTTTGGATTGTTATGCTGATGAGTCCGCTGTCATTAACCAGCAGCTCGAGCAGTTTATAGGCACCTGTGGCGCTGCGTGGGCCCTCATTGCCCACGCAATGCCACTGTGTCTGGGATCTCTTGTCTCTGGATTGTTATGCTGATGAGTCCGCTGTCATTTACCAACAGCTCGAGCAGTTTATAGGCATTTGTGGCGCTGCGTGGGCCCTCATTGCCCACGCAATGCCACTGTGTCTGGGATATCTTGTCTCTGGATTGTTATGCTGATGAGTCCGCTGTCATTTACCAACAGCTCGAGCAGTATATAGGCATTTGTGGCGCTGCGTGGGCCCTAATTGCCCAAGCAATGCCACTGTGTCAACGATCTCTTGTCTCTGCATTGTTATGCCTGATGAGTCCGCTGTCATTTACCAACAGCTCGATCACTTTATAGGCATTAGTGGCGCTGCGTGGGCCCTCATTGCCCACGCAATGCCACTGTGTCAGGGGATCCCTTGTGTTGGGGATAAATGGTTTGGCGATGACCACGAACAAGTTTCTCTCCATCATTGTTCACAAAGACGCCAGCTAACAAATCGGATTGCGAAGTCTCACTTAGTAGCTCCGTGAAAGAAGAGTTCATTGACAAGCCATACCCTGTTAAACACCCTAACCTGTTAAAAAGTCCCCCAGTCACCAACTGGCAGACCGAAAACAGTGGCTGAGTTTAGAAAAAGTGTCAGTACAGCATCAAATCATATGGACCCTCAAGTTCACGTGCAGCTAGCACTTCTAAGAACAGCAGGACTATACTCCATTTGAAATAAGATTAGACGTATAGATAAGCCTTTTTTACATTCCGTTAACCCGATTTTGAATTTTATTGAGTTGGTGGCATGACAAATGGCAGCCGCAGTAGATAGTTGGTATTGTGTAACTTTTTTTGCTTTTAATGCTATCCTTATGCCTACGGTATAGAAGTCAAAATCGGTTGCACGGACTGTAAAAGGGTTTGTTTTAATGTCTAATCTTATTTCAAATGGGGTATAGTAATAAAGAATCTACGGGTAGTGGCACGTATGTGCCTGTAAGACACAACATGGGCGGCTTCAAACTCCACCTAGCTCGTCTACCATGAGTCCATTCATATATGGAAATCCAGCCACTCAGGATAACAACTAAAATCATTCTGAAAAAGCAAACAACAGTCGGTCTTTTAACTTGTATGGTAGCAAACAATAGATTTCTTTAAACTTTAAACCTTGGCAAAATTATTATAGTTGACTTCAGTCGTTTTCCGCGTTCATTATACCGTTATAACGGATAATCCCATCTTGAAATTGCGGGTCCAATTTGTGTAGACGACTACTTTTATTTTAATTTCTCGTTTCTCTTCCGAGAGCCTGTCTATTTCTTGTGGAAAGCTTGCTCGTTGCGCCTCTCTGATTAGGTACTATTCGCTCGTCTTTTCTTTGTTATGATATGATATATATTATACTTGCCGTGTTGACAGCGCGTGGCTTTTGTTTTTCGCGTGCCGTGTTGACTGCGCGTGGCTTTTGTTTTTCGCGTGCCGTGTTGATTGCGCGTGGCTTTTGTTTTTCCCGTGCCGTGGTGACTGCGGTCTTCACGCGTGGTTTCGTATGCGAACATTGAGCCGCATCGGTCTGCCATTTTGTTAAGAAACCTAGACAGCGATTCTAAGTCTGGCGCTTCAGTGTGCTGAGATTCGTAGCGTTTATATTTTAAAATAATACTCAGTTTGTCTACGATTCTATTTACTAACTCGAGCGTATTGCGATTGTTTGAGTGATTTTGTAAATGATAAATGATTTATTTCTGTAAGTAGGTTTGTCACACACACACTTTTACTCGTCAAACACGTTTCCTATCTGACTACACTGAGAAGAAAGGCCGAAACAAACTCAGAGGTCACAGTCTCTTTTAAAGTCCAGACAATCTTGGTCAGAGCATGTGAAGACCATGTAGATTGGTGCCTGAAATGGTCTTTTGAGGAAAGAACCACACAGATTGAGTGGACCTGTCCAGCCAGTGCACGCATTTGTCAGTGATCGTGCAGCTCAACTCGGAATTTAAGGAGCTCAACGATTTGACGAACAATACCAAAAACAGGACATTTGGGTAGGCCGCATAATTTACTCAAACTGCCAGACCATGGTAAAATAAATAATAAAAAGAAAAGAATGATCCACATAGTCTTCACATTCACAATAATTAAAATAATGTAATACTTTACAAAGTACATAATTCATGTCATTGTAGGTATACATAAAATGTCAATGTGAATATAAAATCCAGAAATAATCTTGGTCAGATCATTTGAGGACCATGTAGATTTGTCCGAGATGGTCTTTTGAGGAAAGAACCATACAGATTTGAGTGGACCTGTCCAGTCAGTGCACGCATTTGTAGGGGATTTACATAGAGACACCACATAAAATAATAATACTGTATAGGAAATAGAGTCGCGTACTTATAACTATGTACAACATAAGACAAAATAAAGGAAAGATATCGAAAACTGACTTGAGTTTTTGTTTTATGAGCTTACATAGTCTGGTACAGTTGCGTGCAAGTCATTGATTTGTCTTTTTTTTAAATCTAGGTTTAGACCAATAGTTTGTTTCTAGGTTCTTGTTTTTTGGTCAAGTGTGAGTCGTTCCTTTCAACAAGTCGAAACCTGTGATGGTGTGTCGTAAACTAGCGTAGATGTTTTATGTGTGTGAGTGTTGCAAGTTGAGACCTGCTCCTATGGGCAAGGCCATTTCTGGTATCTGTGTGTTTAGGGTGTCGTGTGGTGTGCCATAGTGTCTAGTGGCTTTTGAACAGGTTTCGACTTGTCTGATTGGAATATCTTGACTATGTAAAGTGTTTATTTACTGTGGGTTGACTCATGCGCTTGTACGGCAAGTGTTGATTTAGGAATAAAGATAGCCCTGAGCTAATTAGTTACATTTATGCTTATAATTTAATTTCTATCAGGTAATTATCATTTTATTATAATTAGTACTTTCTTAAAACTAATCAGCTGTTTATAAATACAAGGTGTTCATATACTTTGTTTATATGGTAAGGGAAATAAAGGTAGCCCTATTTGAATCAGGTACAATAGTTCTTATTGCTATTTTCTAATAGGAAATGGGTCATTTATTGAAATCAGTATGTCATATAAGCTAGTATATTGTTTCGTCGCCAACAGATTTTATCGCCGCTACTGTTCGTTAGTTTGCTCGCGAATTAACCTATGTTACGACCGTCATCTGTCATACGTGGCATGCGTTTTATGGTTTCTAGTTCGGAAAGTACGAGTAATTTCGGTCTTTCTAGCGCACCTATAATTTCGTACGGATCTGAAAATAACAACGCCCTGGCAGTTTCGCGAGCCGCGTCTCGTAATGCTTTTCGTAAACGGGCCACGTTTTGTACGTCAGTAAACATGGCTTCTGACATTATAGACCGATTTTAAATGCCATCCACTATGCAATTGTCCCGTCGAAATGGGGAAGTTCGTGGATGAATTTTGGTACCGCTCGGCCTGATTTATTAGAATTTACCGCCTGCATTATCGCGTTGGCCAGCATCGACATGTCACCGTTATTATTATTATTGTTTTGAGTGTACATGTTTTCGCCTTCGCGTGGTTAGTTTCTAACTACGGTAGGTGGCCGTGTGCGCTGTCCCTGGGCTTGAGCTCTGTCTAATATTTTCGGCCTATCGAGTGCACGTTGATCCGAGATCCAACCTTCAACACGAGACCTTTCTACATTAGGCGACGGTTCCGCGTCGTTAAAACCTTCCAAGTCTATTCTGGCTATTTCTAAACAATGCATTGCGGCTGCGGAGGCCGCTCTAGCCTGTGCTAACTCGGAATTGTACAACTCTAATTCGGCTTTTAATATGGACTATCTGCTCTATCCCCGGGGACATTTACGACTGTGCCCGGCGCACTTCTAACTTCGTTATTTAAATCTACTTCCGCGGTCCTGCCTTTGGTCACTGCCTATCCTGGCTATTCGTGCTGCTTTCACCGGACATGTCTTCAGTGCCGGTGCCCTGAGTCCACGTATTGGTCTTTAGCGACCCTGTCTGGCCTGACCGGCGTGGCGTCTGTGGTAGGCGTAGACTTTCCTGAATGTAACATGCGTACGTTTATCCATTGCGCACAAGGGGTGTCCCTAACTCTTAAAATTACACTTTTCACTTCACTTGACACTTGATGCCTAACTGTCTATCTGCCCTATCTGTCTGGCCGGAATCCTACCGCGGTGATGCCGGACGAGGAATGGGAATGAAAAGGTACAGGAGGGTAAGGAACCTCCCGGCAGAGGATGCGGGCGCTCACGGTTACATCAGGGTGCGGAATATCCCACACCCGTGGTTGCGACCAACTTGTGGTCCCACACCTTACCGGCGGGGCCTTACTGTGACGCCCTTATGGTGCGCATGGAATCGTCAGATAGAACACTTGCTTCTGCACGAAAGGCCTTTTAACACCGCTAGGTGGCCGCGTACTTTGATTGACAATTGCTTTCAAGTATCTTAGTGTGGTTAAGCAGACTTTCTGAGTCTCAGAAGTTCTTCAATCCGGCTGTCGAAGGACCAGTTCTGTAGGGGATTTATATAGAAAACACCCCATAAAAAATAATACTGTATTGAAAAATAGAGCCGCGCACTTATAAACATGAATACCATTTGACAAAATAAGGAAAAATTATGATACCACTAACTAACAGCCAGTACTTGGGTCGACTTTCGGACGATTCACTACCTGAAATAGGACGATTTTTAGACAAAAAGGACGGCAGGAGATATATTAATTTGTTACGATTGAATGAGAAAAAACCAAAAAGCCCATATACCCAAAAAGGCGTGAATACTGTTATATTTTTAGGGCAAACCAATAAAAAGTGAAAAAAATTACCTTTGAATGATTTTCAATATTTTAATTTTGTTTCATGGTCGGCACAAACTTAACGACATCTGTAGGATATCAGGCGCAGGGTGTGTAGGGAAGCAGTACAGGTAGCATACGAAACAAACGGTTGAGTAAAACAGGGTATAATTCGTTTGAATATACTTTACACGAAGGCACAATTACACAAAATGTTATTACAATAATCAGTCTTAGCACACTATAAAATACGAGACAGAATGTCTATTGAAAACCCACCTAGGTTACTAAAATAATACTAAAACACTACTGGCTATTCTATGCTAGTAAGATTACGTAAGGCGGAGCGCGAGCTTTGAGCGGTACGAGGCGGAGACACTATTTCGCGACGGAGATGTTGCTCAGAGGGAAGTCTCAGTTAGACTGACAATGAATGTTTGTGAAGAACTGAATATGATTTTACATCGAGATCCTAATATACACAGTACACGTTAGTGCAAGTAGCGGACACTCCGCGTATGAATATAAAATATTGTCCAACTGAGTTGGGCACCTCTAACAGTGAGGGGGTGTTGAAGGGGAACGGGTGTCTGCGGGGTACTACGCAGTTGTGTCGGCTAAGGGTGACGGCGGGGCGAGGGGCCTGTCGGCCAAGGGATTTCTTATCTGTATATAACACTGTTTACGTTTCTGCTACATAACAATACAATAGAATTCTTTATTAACCGTACATAGCGTTATATTTTCTTTATATAAATTGCGTCCCCTTATGTCTTTATATTTAACTAACAGTTTAAAGTACCTACTGTTTATGTACCTCGAGGGGTTCAGGACTTATTTACTATTTTGCAAGTATATAAGGTGTTTTACAGGAAATTAAGGTTTTTTAGCTGCTACATGATTTATACATGTGTAAGCGGGTATGGGTATCTAATAAGAATCATACTGGCGTGTAGACTTAGGCTCATTTTCCTTATGTATCTAATTGTATCAATAGGAATGGCACTTGTGTGCTTTATTACTTAAAGTACTTATTCTAAGACTGTCGCTGTGCTTCTTAACAATCCCACCCCCTGTAAGAGGGTTCAACCGATTACATCTCCGTTTGTGGGAAGCACAACGACTTTAACTACTGGCCGACGCAGGACCCCATGGTTTGTCTTAACATCTACTACACGTATTACAGAGTCAGCACCGGGGTACACATTTTTCACGACCCCTTTGGTCCACTGATTACGCGGTTTACTTTGGTCCACTATTATCACTACATCACCCACTTTAATGTTCGGCACGTCGTCGTTCCACTTTTGCCGTTGTTGGAGCGTCGGCAGGTACTCTCGCAGCCAACGCCTCCAGAAGAGGTCGGCCAGCGCGTTCGCCGGTCGCCACATGCGGCGGGAGTCGACCTCGATGGCGTGGCCCCGCGTACAGGGAGCATCTCCCGCGGCAGTGCCCAGCAGGAGATGGTTAGGCGTCAGCACCACTGGGTGCTCGACGTCGTTGCTGATGTAGGTGAGAGGCCGGCTGTTTATAGTGAGCTCGGCCTCTGCGAGGAGGGTGTAGAGTACCTCCTCGCGGGGAGCGCGCTCTCGGAGCGTCGCCTTGAGTGCGTTCTTTACAGAGCGCACCAGTCGCTCCCAGCACCCGCCCATGTGTGGGGATGCCGGGGGGTTAAAATGCCACGCGATGCCGCGGCCTGTGGCTTTGCTTTCTACTTTGTCGTGGTCCATGTCGCGCAAAGCTGCGCGCAGTTCGGCGTATGCGCCGACGAAGTTAGTGCTCCGGTCGGAGTACATGTCCGAGGGCCGCCCGCGTCGTGCAATGAGGCGCCGCAGGGCGAGGATGGCCGAGTCTGAGCTCAGCAAAGCCGCCAGCTCCAGGTGGACGGCGTGGGTGGTGAGGCACGTGAACAGCACGCCCCACCTCTTCTCCCGGCGCCGACCGATGGTGACCTCCATGGGGCCAAAGTAGTCGACCCCACAGTGGACGAAGGCTCTCCTGGTCACCTCCAGCATTGCGGCCGGGAGGTCACCCATCTTTGGTGTCACCGGCTTGGCCTTCTCCAGGCGGCACCGTTGGCAGCTCGCGGTGACTGCTTTGACGGTCGACCGCAGGTTGGTGACCCAGAACTTCTCTCGAACCCTGTTAACTACAGATTCCTGATTGGCGTGCAAAGCCGCCGTATGATAATTATATATTAGACGGCGCGTGAGAGGATGTTTCCCATCTAGGATGATGGGATGGCGTTAGCCGAAGGTGAGCTCGCTGCAGGCCCCCAGCCTGCCGCGTACTCTTACCAGCCCATCTTCGAACAGCATGGGGTTGAGTGTGCGTAGCTTGCTGTCGTTGGGCAGCGGGTGTGCTTCCCGCAGTGCCTTGATGTCAGCCCCGTAGCTCTCCGCTTGTGCCAGTCTGAATAGGTGTGTCTCCGCCTCGTGTAGGTCCGTTATGGTCACGGCGGATGATTGACGCCGCTTTCGGCAGCGATCTGCAAAGATAAGCAAACGCGCCACGACGTACAGGGCGCGCGTCCACGTTGGCAGCCGCCCGTAGTAAAGAAATGGTTCCGCTGGCGCCGCCGCTGCGTGTAGCCGCTGTACCCGCTTCAGTGTAGCCTCTGCCACGGCGTCGGTGTCGACGCTCGTCGGCCACTGCTCCTGTGGGCAGCGAAGAAACGAGGGGCCCGACAGCCACTCGTCACAGTTATTGGGCCAGTCCGTTCGGGTGGCTTTGTCGGCGGGGTTCATCGCCGAGGGAACCCAGTGCCAGTCGGCTCTGTTGGACCTTTTATCTATTTCGGCGAGACGGTGTGACACGAACCTTTGAAAGTCTAACGCATCGGAATTAATCCATTTTAAAACGGTTTTACTGTCCGTCCACAAATACTTGCGACTGATTGGTATTCCTATCTCCTTTTCCACTGTGTCAGCTAGTCGGCATGCTAACACAGCGGCCTGTAATTCCAGGCGCGGGATGGATACTAGCTTCTGTGGCGCCACTCTGGCTTTACCTATCACAATGGCTACGTCCCTATCCCCGTTGGATTTCATACCCGCCAAATACGCCACTGCTGCGTATGCGGATTCGCTCGCGTCACCGAAGACGTGGAGCTCCATCCCCTCCGGCCTTAGGCCGTACCAGCGGGGTATGGTTATATCATTTAGTATCGGTAGCTTATGAAGCCACTCGAACCATATGTTAGCCTCTGCTTCTTGAAGCTTCTCATCCCATTGGATGCCGGTGTGCCAAACCTTTTTCATTAAAATTCGTGATTGTATGACACACGGGTATAAAAAACCTAAAGGGTCTAAAATTGACATTATGAAACTCAAAAATTCTCTTTTTGTAGGTATTACTTTACCTTCTACACTGTCCTTAGGCAACCACTTAAATGATAGATCGAACGCTAATTGATCTTTGTTTGGCTACCATATCATGCCTAAGGTACGTTCTATGCTGCTTTCCCCCTTCTCGAGTGACACTCGGTCAGGCATTTCTATTTGCAGTCGGTCGCGCAGCTCTTGTGAGTTAGTGACCCACCCCCTTATATTAAACCCGCCTTTGGCGTGGATGTGGGTCACTTCTTCGATCAACTGTCCGGCTTGCGCGACAGACCACGAGCTATCCAGGTAGTCGTCCATATAATGTTTTGTTTTTATGGCCGCTACTGCCTCGGGGTGTGACTGATTATATTGATCCGCGATTTTATTCAAAATTTTAATGGCTGATGTGGGAGACGACACGGCACCGAATATCATGGAATTCATCACATAGATTTCCGGATCCTTACCGCCGGTCGCGTTCCACAAGAAGAGCTGTGCGCCTTTGTCTTGTTCTCTTATTTTAACCCGGAGAAACATATCGGCAATGTCTCCGGTGTAACCTATTGGCCCTAATCTGAATTTAAATAAAACTCCTAACAATGAATTTAATAGGTCAGGCCTGGCTAATAAATTATCATTTAACGTTGTACCTTTGTAGGTTGCTGCGGCGTCGAACACTAATCTTTATTTCCCCGGTTTGTTTGGATTCGTTACCCCGAAGTGAGGTAGGTACCATACGGGTTCGAAATTGACCGCGCCCTCTACTTTACTAGCGTAGCCCTCTGATAGCAGCCTATCTATTTGCGCTTTATAGGCTGTAGCGTACACTGCGTCTTTATTCAAGCGACGTTCGATTCCCGCTAGTCGCTGACGCGCGTGTGTATAGTTATCGGGCAGCTGTGGGTCGTCGCGACGCCACAGTAAACCTACTTCCCAGGCGCCGCTCTCTGTTTGACGGCTGGTTGTACTTAGTATCTGTTTTGCCCGTTCAATATCTTGGTGCGTCCGAGGCACCTCTGAGATTCCTATGGCTTCTAATTCGAGCTGTTTTTTGACTATATCATGCAGGTCATTTTTAGAATTTACAACACAATTCACAGAATGGTCACTATTGTGACTAGTACCTAAAGGTCCGTGCACTACCCAGCCTAGACTGGTCAAAGAGGCAACTGGCTTACCTGACTTTCCCCGGCGGGTGTCCTGGCTGACAAGCAACTCCCAGTTGTCCTGCCCCAGCAACAGCAGCGGCCGGGCTGCCACCTGTCATCTCCTCGCAGCCCAAGTGGCGAAGGTGAGCGTGCTCCGCCATCACGGCGGCGGGTACTGTTTGCGCGGGCAAGTCCAGTCGCTTCAACGTACGACAATTTACTTTATACGATTGCCCGCTCGGCCCGCGCACCGATACATTTATAACGCGTGACGACGCGTCCGTAATCTGTTGTCCTCGCGCGCTCTGTAGAACTAACGGTACTTGCTGACCTTTGACATTTTCTACTAATGAGTCGTCGATCAGGGATACAGTGGCGCCGTCATCCAATAAGGCATAACACGATTTGTCTGTGCCTTGTACGATTATACATACAGGTATTATTTTTAATAGTGCTTTGCCTGTGTAGTCACTAACGTTAGTGATGCTCTCTGGCTTTGCCCTTTCAGCGTGCAATAGAGTGTGGTGTGCATAATTACAAGAGGAACATTTACTAGCGCGACAGAAATTCTTATTGTGTTTCTTTACGATGCATTTAAAACAAAGTTTATGTTTTTTAATATGCTCCCATCGTTCGTCTGTATTTAATTTTGCGAACTTATCACACCTAGGGAGTTTATGTACAGCGCCACACAACATACATATTTCAGGTTCGACTTTAGCCTGTTGCTGGTTCTCTGCTGTCACGTGTATACGTTGAACATTTCTTAATTGTTTATTCATTATTGGAACATTGCCTCGTGGCTTAAAGTTACTGTGTGTTGTTGTGGGCGTGTCAAGGTTCATCTGTACATAATATGAAGTGGCACGGGCCAGATGGCTTAGGAAGTCTGCTAACAATTCTAGGCTCGGCGACACTCGAACGTCGATGCCTTGGTTGGCTGCCATGCCCATAGCGAAATCACCGTATTGAGCACGTTGAACAGGAGTTAGTTTATTCAAAAGTTCGCTTACCAGTTGAGAGTTATTTAAATATCCATTTGCTCGAACACTCCTTAACAGTGATACACAATTACGCACTATCGTTGAGAACTTTCTGAGTTCACGACCACTTTCTGTTACCTTAGGTAACGCACGCACTTTACGTAGGGCACATTCAAGCACTAAGTTAGGATGACCGAATTCTTCATCCAAAGTTTTCATGATTTCCGCTGGATTTGTTGAAGTTCTTAATAAATCTTCAACTGCTAGCTTTGCTTCTCCTTGTAGAGATGTCTTCAGGCGAGCTAGGTTCTCGTGCGGCTTGAAGTGATACAGGGCTGTCGTGTCATGGTACATATTCTTGTACGACAGCCATTCCGCTGGGTCACTGTTGAAGTAGGGCAGCTCGTATGCTTGCCTTGGTACCGGCCGCGGACGTGCTAGATTTGTGATAGCGTCCGCCAGCTGGTCTTATCTTCCTGTCCCGCGATCTGTTTCTCTCGGTGTCGTCAGCGAACGTGTTTTCATGCTCCGGCGCATCTCTATGCGGCGCGTCCCTAGGCGGCGCTCGCGAAGCACTAGCCGTCGCGGCGGGCGTAGTGTAGTACGTACTGTTTCGGAAATGTACCGACGCGGGCGCGTACTGTTGCCTGAGTGCAGGCGTCGTATCGAGCGGCGGCTCGATTTCATTCGCGGACACGGACGCTTGTCGCGGCGGCGGATCGCGAGACTCGGCGGGTGCGGGCACTTCACTGGTCACAACAGGCGTCGTCTCTGTTACCCAGTCTTCGACTCGACGCGTTGTTGCTTCACCATCATCGTCGGCGGCGGCGTCGATCTCGGCTAGATCAGCTTCCAGCTTCTTCTGGATTAGGTTCTCCTTCAATCGCACTAGCTCCTTCTCAGCCTCGTATTCAACCCTCCTCCGGAGGTAGTCGGAACTTTTCTGGCTGCTCCTCGAGGAGACGTGGCTCGTCGTGGACCTTGCCTTCTGTATACTAACCGATCTCACTGGCGTGGCGACTTCACGATGGTCGATCACACGACCGGGGCCAGCCAGTGGGATCACAGGGGTAGGAACTGACGTCGTATGAGGCGCTATCGACGGTGAACCGGGTGCCATTTCAGACGGCACCCCTGAATCTGCTTCGACGTTGCGACGCTTCATTATGTCGGCTTCCAATCTCCGCAACTTGCTCCGCGTTGTAACTGCGCTTCTTTCACTCATCGTTATGCTATGTACTGCTTATCCGGCTCGAAGGACCAAAATTGTAGGATATCAGGCGCAGGGTGTGTAGGGAAGCAGTACATGTAGCATACGAAACAAACGGTTGAGTAAAACAGGGTATAATTCGTTTGAATATACTTTACACGAAGGCACAATTACACAAAATGTTATTACAATAATCAGTCTTAGCACACTATAAAATACGAGACAGAATGTCTATTGAAAACCCACCTAGGTTACTAAAACACTACTGGCTATTCTATGCTAATAAGATTACGTAAGGCGGAGCGCGGGCTCTGAGCGGTACGAGGCGGAGACACTATTTCGCGACGGAGATGTTGCTCAGAGGGAAGTCTCAGTTAGACTGTCAATGAATGTTTGTGAAGAACTGAATATGATTTTACATCGAGATCCTAATATACACAGTATACGTTAGTGCAAGTAGCGGACACTCCGCGTATGAATATAAAATATTGTCCAACTGAGTTGGGCACCTCTAACAGTGAGGGGGTGTTGAAGGGGAACGGGTGTCTGCGGGGTAGTACGCAGTTGTGTCGGCCAAGGGTGACGGCGGGGCGAGGGGCCTGTCGGCCAAGGGATTTCTTATCTGTATATAACACTGTTTACGTTTCTGCTACATAACAATACAATAGAATTCCTTATTAACCGTGCATAGCGTTATATTTTCTTTATATAAATTGCGTCTCCTTATGTCTTTATATTTAACTAACAGTTTAAAGTACCTACTGTTTATGTACCTCGAGGGGTTCAGGACTTATTTACTATTTTGCAAGTATATAAGGTGTTTTACAGGAAATTAAGGTTTTTTAGCTGCTACATGATTTATACATGTGTAAGCGGGTATGGGTATCTAATAAGAATCATACTGGCGTGTAGACTTAGGCTCATTTTCCTTATGTATCTAATTGTATCAATAGGAATGGCACTTGTGTGCTTTATTACTTAAAGTACTTATTCTAAGACTGTCGCTGTGCTTCTTAACAACATCCTTGATGCTTGAACTCGTTGCCATTAAGGATACTAAGGTGTTGGTGTTGAGGCGCGTTCTGCTTTCCGTCTTGATAATTTTCAGTTTACTGAAAACTCTTTCCACGCTTGCATTTGCAAATAGTAAAACCAACAGCATTCCAATAAATGTTCTGACGTTTGAGTATTTAACATTCCCGGCAATATGCTCTATTTGGAAAACTTTTTCCAGTATTGTTCCGCCGGTAGATCCTTACACATTTGCGCATCGGTCTCCATTAGGCAATACTCGCGCCATTCTTTAACTAATGTTTTGTAATCTATTACATCTTTTAGGAATAGAAATCTTTCGATTGCTGGTTTCAATTCTGGGAAATTGAAACTTGTACTATAGTGGCGGGGTCAACAATTGGTAGAATATTATACAACAAACTGTTAGAGAAATCAAACCTAGTTATTATTTGATGGATTGCTTCAATGTGAAACTGCATGTTATCAAGGCGTTATAGGTCTACGTCTGATTGTGCGGGAGGATTTGGTTGGCGTTGCATCTCATTCAATATTTCCTGTGCTGCTATTCCAATGAATATTTTATCTATTGGCACGTAGAGCCTTGGATTATTATTGTTGCGGTTGGCAAGGTTTTCACCCTGCAGCCCTGGGACGTTCTCCCTCTTGTTTGACGTGTGTTTGTTAGAAGGCTGGTGAACACGCTACCACGCACCCCTGAATGAGTACGATGGTATACAGCCACTAGGGACCTCGGGAGACTAGCGAAGAGGTTTCATAAATGAAAACTCGAATTCACTTGATTTAAAGTTACAAGTTTTAGCACTATGAACACTTGATTTCTTTATGAAGTAGCTCCGCTACTTGCGCCCAGATGACTGACATTCTCCCCCTCGTGCGTCGCACCGCTCTCTGGACACCAGTAGGTACTCACCTCCCTGTCTATACCCGGCAGGTAGGGTCACACATCCCCGGACAAGTCCGTCCGGGGAGTTAGGTGTTAGGGCCAATGTTAGGTTCCCCCAACATTCCCTCCCTAGTGTAGAGTATTACTCTACCGACCATGGAGGCCGCCAACAGGTCGGCCTTCCTGATGCTCGAGTGCCTCAAGGTCATCCTGAAAAAGGAAGGCATTGAGCACAAATATGCCGATGAAGTCGCTCGCCTCGAGCTAGCCATTCTTCCTCGTTCCGACCCTAATGCCATCGCTGACTTCAGTGATGCGCTAGTGCTCCCTCCCGTCCCCGATAGTCCTCTAGGTCTGTCCGGCTTCTCCGGCGACATGGACATAGATGAGCCCGCTTCCTCCAAGCGGGCCGATACCCCCATGCCCGCTTCTTCAAAGCGGGCGGTCAGTTCTCTCCCTCTCTTATCCGACAAGGAGGCCAACCTCTCCTCTTCCTCTGCTTCATCCCACTCGGATGACGAGGGCTTCACGCCCGTCACCGGGAAGGGTAGCAAGAGGAAGCAGAAGAAGCAAAGCTCCGTCCAAGCCACCAAGGTGGTCGCGGTCGAGGAGCCCGCCTCTGGCCTCCGGTCACCCTCCCCCCTGCGGTTCTCACCCCTACCGCCATCCCCCTGACTCCTCTGACCCCAGCTCCATCCTCCTCACAGGATGCTCCCATGACCCAGATACCCTCCTCTTCCGGCACTCAGAAGAGGAAGCTACCCCCCCCCCCCACCCCCTGTCTTCATCCAGGACAAGGGGAAGTGGACCGACATCTCGAGGTGGTGTTGCGATCAAAAGATCGCTTATACCAAATCGAATCGCTCGAAATACTCAACAGGGTATCAAAGTGACTATCCCGACGTCGAACGACTATCGGGAACTCACTAAACTCCTCCGCTCCAGAGGTGTGCCATTCCACACCTTCTCCCTCCCCGAAGAGAAGCAGACCCGCGTGGTGATCAAAAGGATCCCACGTGAAATCCCTGCTTCTGAAATTAAAGATGACCTTATCTCCCAGGGCATCCCGGTCGACGAGGTGAGGCCTTCGACATGGTCCTAGTGGTCTGCTCCCCCACCGAGGCCCGCCTTCATCCGATCTTCAATGTCAAGGCCATCTGCAACCTGATGGCCTTTGACATCGAGAAGCCCCACAAAAACGCCACGGTCGGGCAATGTCACCGTTGCCAGCTGTATGGACACTCGCAGAAGCACTGCTATGCGAAGCCCAGGTGCGTCAAGTGCCTGGGTGAGCACGGCACTGCCGACTGCCCACGCCCTAAAGACCGCTCGCTCTGCACCGAGCCGCCTAGCTGCGTCTTATGTGGCCAGGCCGGACATCCCGCAAACTACCGCGGCTGCCCCAAGGCCCCCAAGGCACCTCCCTCCAAACTGGCGAAGCGTTCGGACGCTCGCCAGCAGAGGGAAGCTCCCTCCGCCTTCAAGGCTCCCTCCTCCCAGATCCCACAGAGGCTTAGCCCACAAAGGCCTAGCCCTTGGAATCAGCTCCAACACCAGCAGGCCTTCCCTGCATTGGGCAATTCCAAAACCCAAACCCCCCCCCCCCCGCATTCCCCCCCTCATGGACCCCCGTATTCGCGCCCCAGCGCCTCTCATTCCTCCGACACCTGCTCCGGTAGCAACGCGTCCCTCCCCCTCCCCCCCCGCGTCCTCACTTGATCCATTCAATGTGATCACCACCACTTACATGACTTTCCTCACCCCACGCGCTAGGCAAATGGCCAACGAAATCGTTGCTGCCAAACAAGCCAACGACGTAGGTAGGATCTTCCAGATATTCAATGCGTATCCCGAGATCACGCAAGCCATGTCCTCCCTCGCCAATCAACCTATGCCCCAATATGAATAATACACCCGTAGCTAGGTTCAAACCCCGATCCCTAAACTTAGGCTTCTTCAACGCTTTCGGTATCCACCGGCAGCGTGCTGAGATCGCGGAATTCCTCCGCGATCATCAGATAGATGTCCTATTAGTACAGGAAACCCTACTTTAACCCCATAGACGCAACCCGTCAATCGCGAACTACCGTATAGTTCGCAACGATAGGACACGCTGTCACCAGGGTGGCACCCTCATTTATTATAAAAAGGATCTCTATTGTATCCCCATAGACCCTCCCGCCCTCTCAAAATTAGAAGTCTCTATCTGCCGACTAGGCATGTCCGGCACTTTCCCCACAAACCCGACCATTCCCCCGATGTCTTAGATATAGCGTTCCTTAAGAACGTCAACCTAAGACTCAACTCCATAGAAACGGTGCACGAGCTTAACTCGGACCACCGTCCAGTAGTCATGAAACTGGCCCCCCGAATAGGTCTCCCCGACCCATCCCAACCCCCAGCTACCAAAAAGGTAACAGACTGGAGGAAAGTAGGCGATCTGCTCAAATCCAACACGTCTCCCCAATTGGACTCTATTCCCGAACAGTTCGATTCTGTCGCCGACACGACGGCCGCGATCGACTCGCTCACGGATCACGTACAATCCGTCCTGAACGAATGTTCAAGGCAAGTTCCAGCGGTGGACGACCACCGCTTCAAATTGCCGGCGGATGTGCGTGAGCTGATGACCGAGAAGAACGCGGCTACACGTGCCTACAGCAACTTCCCATGCTCCGCTAACAAATCTCACATGCGTTAATGCAACAACAAATCTAACAAAATCACATGCAACCAGGTCGTGGGGCAAGCGCCTCGCTTCTGGGGGGCGCGCATGCAGTGGTGCGATCTGCCTGATATGGGACCCGGCAGACGCGTCGGCACGAGCGAACATACCCGTCGCTAGGCGCCGCACGAACTCGTGTGTTTTTAACCCCCTTTTTTGCGTGCGGAGCTGCTTGCGGTGACCCTCACTCGTGAGGGCGAACCACGCCGGGGCGGCGTACGTCAATATTGGGCGTATGTACAACTTGTACACGCTCAACTTGACGCGCGCCGGGATGCGGGATGAGAGCACAGATCTGAGCAGGTTGCGGGTAACCCTGCCCTGCGCGACGACATTGCGGACGTGTTGCCCCATTGTGAGCCGACGGTCGATGGTTACACCCAGGTACTTCACCCGGGGCGACCACTCGATGTCGGCTCCGTGTAGTTTCAGTGGTGGTGGGAGGGGCGCGAAGTCCAGCGACGGCGTAGGTGAGGTCGGCGATGGATTCTTCACGTCCAGCGGTGGGCCGTCCCCCGGATCGCGGGGTCGTGTTTCCAGACACGTCTCCGCGACCGGAGGCGGCCGAGTCCATCGATGCGATCGACATGTTCGACCCCACACGTGAGGAGCATGCCGACAGCATCGCCGGAGAGTCGTACGCTGAGGTCCGGGGGGGTGCCGGCGAGGCGGGCACCATGGCTGCAGCGGTAGGTGGCCTAACTTGGCCTGCACCTACTGGGTGCTCTCGTTCAGCCCGTCCCGGACCCGTCAGCGAGAGGCGAGGGTCCGGAGCGGCCGGGCGCGGAGCTTGCGGCGGCGAGGCGAACCGCGGCGGTGGAGCTGCAGTGCGGGCGGGGGGCGCGCAAGTGCGCGCGGACGGCACAGGGGCCTGCACGGGTGGCGCGGGGCGCGCGTGCGGTGCGGCGTGCCGCGCGGCAGGCGTTTCTAGTTGAACGGGCGCGGGGACACGCGCCAGCGGGGCGGCGGCGCGCGACTTGGTGTCGAAGCGGGCCCCGGGGCCTGGATTGGCACCGGGCGGAATGCGGCTGGGCGGATGGAGACCGCGTGCTGCCGGCTCGTCGACGTCGTAGGCGCAACGCGCGCAGGCGCCGATGACGTCGGTGTGCCGGCCGCAGCAGCGGTCCCCGATCCCCCCTCTCTACGTTCCTCCTTCCTCTTCTTTGCCTTTTCAGGCTTCTTCGGCGGTGGTCCGGTCGGCGGCGCACCGGGCAACACGTCGCCTAAATTAGGCAGCGATATTGCCCGGTCCAACGCCGGGCGCACCTCCTCGGTCCCGGCATCGCGGCCGAGCGAGCCGCGCTTGCCGGGGTTTGGCATCGGACGGGTTTGTAGCCCTCCGCGACCGCGACGGCGCGTACGCGCTGGGCAGCCCGGGGCTGCTTTCCCAGTGTCTGCACAGGCACCGGTGGTTCCTGTACACACACAGAGAAAACGGGTTAAAAACAAAGAGCGATCCGCGCGGGAAGTGCACTACTCGCGACGTGTAGGGTGTGAGCAGTGGATCGGTCACTTAGCTAATCCTGTGTCGATCCGCTCCTGATGGCCTAAGTTACCGAGAAGAGGACTCAACGCCGGTAATTATTACTATAATTTTGCCCTTTAGAGCCTTATTTTTACATGTTCCTGATGTCGGATCATCACAGTTTTTACATATTATGTAGCTTATATACTACTCTGTCTTTATATTAAACAACTTTTGTTTTATCTCTACACATGAAAAAGTTCCTAGAACATTAACTACAATCGTAGCGTTTCGCTGCATTTTCACTATATTAAATTGATTATAATTTCTATACCCGTGGACCGATTTACATAATTCTAACGGATAAAATGGTTTTAGACCTAATTCTCTCATTTGACACTTATTTTAAACAAATATCTTTATAAACATAAATCCTCATTTTTAAGTTACGTAATTAGTACTGAAATTTTACTTGAACTTTAAATTCTTACTAAATACAAACTAACTTAGCCTAATAGGATTCTTATCACAAATCAACATAGAATTTAATAAATGGATACTAATTAGAACGACATAACAATTTAAAATCTAATTAGAAACTTATAAAATTCAACAAAATTCACCGGGGTTGCGCCGCTACTTGCGCTACGGCGGTGCCCAGATAGGTTCTCGGCGAACATTCTTAGCAGCATGCTCGGCGTCCTCTACATTTCTCGCCACGGCCCAGCTCGCGTAGCCTCTTCATTCTTCATCACGACGACGAGCTTGCTCACGGGGCGTCGGAAGATGCCGGTCCTGGTGCGCACTTCGACGACCCTTATGCCGCCGTCCGGTCCGGTCCGCAGTGCATGCGCTCGACGACTCCCATCGGCCAGGTGTTCCGGGGTAGCGTGTTGTCGACCACGAGGACAAGTACCTAGTATAGCCCACGGTTGTATCCAAGGTCTGGTGATGGCGCCGGAAGGTGGCCATGGGAACTCCTCAACCAAACAAGATAGTACCATCGTGTTTAGACTATGGCTTTGTCTTGACAAGTACCTTGTGTACCCCAAGGTTGTAGCCAGGGTCTGATGATGGAGCCGGAAAGTACCCATAGGAACTCAACCAAAGAAGGTAGCGCCATCGTGTTTGGATTCATTAGCGTTCTCTTGACAATACGCCTCAACTCCTCCTCCTCCTCCGCCATTGGTTGGTTGGTATTCATCAATAAAAAATACTCAACAAAAAATAGTTTTTCTCATAACTCCTCGGATAGATTTTATTGACCTATGGTTTACAGACTAGAATAAGCCTATGGAACATAATGCACTATGTGTCCATTCTGGGCAGCATTTGGTCCAACTCCCATATATGGATGGTCAATGTCCATTGTTCAGAATATCCAGAATATACTGCTTTTGACTTATACATAGGGTTCCATTTTTCCTGTCTGTAGACATGCAAGCCCAAACAATATTTTAATTATCCTAAATCCTTTATTTCAAAATTAGAAAATAACTTTTCCTTTGTCATTTCTAGTTTTCACGGAGCTTGTTAATAATAATAAGTCGTCTACATATACAGCTAAGAAAGTTATATCTTCATTTTCTATGTTATAATAGATACAGGGATCAAGTGATGATGATTGTTTCAAGCCAATTTCTTTCTGTGCATTATCCAATTTTTTATTCCATTAAAGTCTACTGGCTTGCTTTAATCCATGTGATTTTTTCAATGAACACACTTGTGAATTATTTTCTTCAAAACTTGGTGGTTGTGACATATAAAGTAATAACTAGTTTATTGATACGTTTTACAACGGCAGAAATATTCAAAGAGTGACAAGGCGAAAAAGTAGACCTGACATAAGTGTCGTCGTTTACAATTATATGGGCGCGTGAAAGGTTCCGAGACAACGAGGTTTGGTTTATGTTCATATTTCAATATTTACATACTACGTTACTAATCTTAGGTATAATCAGCTTGCATCAGCGTGTTTCCCCAACATTCCACCCCCTGTAACAGGGTTCCACCGCATTACATCTTATTGTCATTACATCGACGACACGAATGATGCCGTCGTACACTGCCTTAATTACACCTTTTGTCCACGCACTGCGTTCTTTGTTATTGTCTACGATCACTACGACATCACCAACCCGTACATTTGGCACATTATTGGCCCACTTTTCTCTTCGCTGTAGAGTTAGGAGATATTCCCGCAGCCAGCGCCGCCAGAACATGTCGGCGAGGGCGCTCACGCGCTGCCGCTGCCGTCGAGAGTCGATCTCATCTCGGTCAGCCGGCGCGAACGGAGTACTCCCAGACGCAGTGCCCAGGAGCAGATGATTCGGTGTCAGGACCATGGGTTGGTCGTGATCGTAACTTAGAGGCTGGCTATTGATTATGAGCTCGGCCTCTGTGAGGAGGGTATAGTTGACCTCACGGGGTACACGCTCTTTGAGCGTGCTACGAAGTGCGTTCTTAACGGAGCGGACGAGTCTTTCCCAGCAGCCACCCATGTGTGGGGCCGCCGGGGGGTTGAAGTGCCACTCGATGCCACGGCTGATGGCTTCGGCCCTGATTTGACCTTGGTTTAGGACTTTCAGTGCTGCTCGCAGATCGGAGTTGGCCCCGATGAAATTCGTACCCTGATAAGAGTACAGATGCTCCGAGTTATTGGTATACACATAGTATACATACAGTATTGCTGAATCGGCGCTCAGCGAGGCGGCCAGTTCAAGGTGAACGGCAAGCGTAGTGAGGCAGGTGAATAGGGCACCCCACCTCTTCTCGCGGCGCCACCCGATCGCCACCTCCATCGGGCCGAAGTAGTCCACGCTCACTCGGACGAAGGCGTCTAGATGTGGCCACACTTGCGAGTGGTAGGTCACCCATTTTAGGTGGAGCTGGTTTCGCTCTGGAAATTTTACATAGTTGACAGCTAGCTACGACCATTTTTACTGAGGTCCTTACCCTTATGATCCAATACCTCTCCCGTAGGTTATTCACGACGGTCTCATGGTTGGGGTGTAGGGCCAACCCATGATAAAATGCGATGAGTTTTCGGGTCAGGGGGTGACGTCCATCTAGGATATGGGGTGTCTCTCATCGAAGGTGAGTACCTCGCAGGCACTCAAGCGTCCCCTGACCCGCAGCAGCCCGTCGTCTGTGATCATAGGGTCTAAAGGTTTATATTACTGCCATTTGGGACAGGCAAGCCTTTAAGGATGGCTTCCCGCTCGTTCTTGAAGCTGTCTTCTTGGCACAACCTCAGAAGGTGGTTGTGCGCTTCTTCCATGTCGCTTCGCCACATCTGTCGATTGCCGACGCTGACGGCATCGGCCGATGAAGATCAGGATTTGCGCCATGACGCGATGTACGCGCACCCACGATGAGTAGCGCTCGTATTGCAGAAGTGGCGCCGCTGGTGCTGCTGTAGCGTGGACCCGCTGAACGCACTCGAGGTCCGCCTCCGCCGCCTCAGCCTTGCGACACATCGGCCACCGCTCCTGTGGATCACGAAGAAACAAGGGGCCACGCAGCCAAGCTGCGTGGTTATTGGACCAAGACTATCGGGTCGCCTTGTCTGCGGGGTTCTCCTCCGAAGGTACCCAGCGCCAATTGCCTCGCTCCGATAGTTTATCGATCTCCGCTAACCTATGGAACACAAACCGTTGGAATTCTTGGGCGTCCGAATTTATCCAATTAAGTGTACCGTTTTACTGTCGGTCCAGTACGTTTTATTTTTAATTGGCAGCCCTTTTTTTTTTTTTTTTTGGGTGGGAAATCATCTTATGACTTCTCCCGCTCTGGGCGGAGCGGAAGGGCGTGTCAGACTCTTACTGACTAAAACCCACCCGTGTTCCTTCGGTTGCCTGTTGCCAGGGTCCCGGTATCCCTTTCGGACTATTCCGCAACCCTGGCAGGATTCCGCAACCCTGGCAGGGAATTGGCAGCCCTAGCGCGTTCTCCACCGTGTTTGCAAGTCGGCAGGCTAACAAGGCCGCTTGTAATTCGAGTCGAGGGATTGAAACCACTTTTTGTGGTGCAACCCGGGGTTTTCCGATTAGCATGACAGCTGCCCTATTCCCGAGGGCGTCGCCCAACTAAATACACTACGGTAGCGTAAGCTACGGCAAGGTCACGAAGGTCAAGCCCATACCAACGTGGTATCTTAACTTCTTTCAACCTTTCTAGGTTATTAGCAATGCGAACCATGCCTTGGCGTCCTTGTCTTTCAACGGTTCATCACATTGAATTCCTGACTTCCAGATCGCCTGTATCACTATCAGGATCCTTGATTGAATTATACAAGGATAAAGAAACCCCAAAGGGTCATAGATCGACATAATAAAACTTAAAAATTGTCTCTTAGTACCTCTATGCTACCGTTTTTTATTTCTTCGGGTAGTGATTTAAATGACAGGTCGAAACCTAACTCATCCACCTTGGGGGCCCAAATTAAACATAAGTTTCTCTCGATCATGCCTAGACCCTTCTCGAGGGCCACCTTTTCTGGCATGTCTGTCTTGAGATTATTTCTGAGCTCTGATGAGTTGGTGACCCACCCCCGTTTATTAAATCCACCGGAAGCATGGATATGGGTCGTCTCCTCGGTAAGCTTATTCTGTCCAAGCACTATCTAGGTAATTATCTATATAATGCTTGTCTCTAATGGCCTCTACTGCCTCTGGGTGCTTATTCTCAAAGTAGCTGGCATTCTTGTTAAGTATATAAATTGCCGTTGTCAGAGATGAGGTTGCTCCGAAAATCATAGAGTTTATTGCGAACACGCTCGGCTCTCGTGTCTGATCCGCGCCTCACCACAAAAATAACTGTGCGCCTTGATCCTGATCCCTTATTTTAATTCGCATGAACCTGTCCGCAATGTCTCCTGTGAATGCAATTGGACCTATTCGAAATTTCATTAAAATACCGGGCAGTGAGTTCAAAAGGCCAGGTCCGGTCAATAAATTATCATTGAGGCACGTACCGTGAGAAGCAGCGGCCGCGTCGAAGACTAGGCGAAGTTTGCCGGGTTTATTGGGGTTCACTAAGCCAAAGTGCGGCAAGTACCACACAGGTGAACTTTCAACTTCCCCCTCCAGCTTCCTCGCATAGCCTTCCTCAAGTAGCCGGTCTATTTGTTTCGAATACGCCTCAGCGTACCCGGCATCCTTTCGCATACGTCTCAATGCCGTACAATCGTTGCCGGGCCTGATTGTAATTGTTAGGTAACTCTACCCTATCGTGCTTCCATAATAGCCCTACTTCCCATTGGTTGCTATCGGGAACACGCTTACTCGTGTCTTCTAAGACTTTTAACGCTCTTTTGTTGTCTTTATGTTTACGAGCGTTTTGCGATATACCGATCGCTTCTAGTTCAAATTGCGCTTTGACTAGATCATGTAGGTCTGGGAGGGAGACTGTCACACAATTAATGGATTGTTCAACATCATTACAATTATTGTCAAATGGCCCATGAACTACCCAACCTAATTTGGTCAAGGAGGCAACCGGCTTACCAGTACGCCCCTGGCGGATGTCCTGACTGACCAACAGCTGCCACTTGTCCTGTCCCAGCAGTAGCAGCGGCTTAGCGCCCCTCATCTCTGCGCAACCCAAGTCGCGAAGGTGGGCATTGTCGCTCAGCATGGCAGCGGACACCGTTTGTTTAGGCAAGTTCATATTATACATCGTTCTGCATTTGATTTGATGTTGAAATCCGTTCGGCCCTCTAATCTACGGCTCTCGAGGTCAAGTCCCTGACCCCGTAGCCATCCGCGGTCTTCAGTGTAAGTGCCTTCTAAATTTGCAACTATTATAAGTGATACAGTCGCGCCGTCATTGAGTTCCGCGTAACAATTATATTCCGTATTGTTACTATCGGTTATTGTTACCGGCACGATTTTCAATAGAGCCGTAGCTCTCCATTCACCTATATTCGTGACGCTCTCTGTTTTATCTTTGACTGGTTTGCTGCTATTATTTGAATTTGAGGCTTTATCAGCATGTAATTGTGAGTGATGGCTGTATCCACTGTAGGATATCAGGCGCATGGTAAGAGGAAGCAGTACGATAGCAAACGAAAACACAGGTTTGTTGAGTAAAAACAGTATATTCTTAAAGCACAATTTACACGATAATACAAAACACTAGAAATCAGTAACAGTCTCTTACGCACTAATATAATATTGAAATAAACTATTGAAAAACATAATGATACTACTATTTAATTTTAGAAACACTACTGGCTATTCTAGGTTTCTAATAGAGCGAAGCGCAAGTTCAGAGCAACACGAGGCGGAGGCACTAACTATTTACGCTGGAGATGTTGCTCACAGAGAGGTTTCAAGCTGAATGACGATGAACTCAATAGTTTTTTTTTTGACCTATGGCATCTCATAGTTGATTTCTTAAATCGTAACTATTTAACCGGACTTTCCTGTGGCGGCCTTAAGCTTCTACACTCAGGGCCTCCAGCCAGGGGCATTAAAACTAATCTAAATTAAACCTAAGTGAACGCTCGCTAAGGGCACCCCTTGTGGGGTACGAACCTCGGCTTAGGGCGTCACTGACGGGAGGGCAGCAAGACGGGACATGCTGGATCAAAATAGGATCATTATTATTAAACGGGGAATTTAAAGCTACGTGCTCAGCTTCGGCGCGAGCTGGCACTTCATCGGACAAGGTCACTCGATTGTTTTTTTAGTTTTGGGAGGATTGAAGGTCGAACAAGTGTCGCCCTCTAGTGGTGGTGGTGGAACTAGTCCACGCGGGATGCTTGGCATTTATAAATCGCCAAATCGCCTGCTATAATAGCGGAGTTACTCGAGTCTAAGGAGGACAGAGAGGTCGTCTGAGAGGAGTTGAAAATCCTCAGCGCCACTCTGGGGAGGGAGGTAAGCCGACACGAGAGTGATCGGTTCGTGACCTGACATGCGTAATCGGCATATTGAAATTTCTAGGCGTGAGAGGGTGGGAGGGTCCATAGGGATGCAATAGAGCTCCTTTTTATATTATAGAGAGTACCGCCCTTGTGGCAACGCGTTCTATCGTTACGGACTATACGATAGTTGGCTATGGAGGTATCGCGGTTATGCAGTTTTAGGAACGTTTCCTTTACTAGGAGAATATCTAACTGATGGTCGCGGGGAAAGAGAGCTCTCTCGTCGAAATATCCTATTCTGAGGGATCGGGGTTTGAGCCTAGCTAAGATTGCTTTATTCATTATTGGTTGGATTAGCTAAGGAAAAGAGGGCTTGCGTTATCTCGGGTTACGCATTATAGATCACTGTGATCTTGCGAAGTCGCGCCTACGTTTGGCTGCCTCGAGTTCGGCGGCCATTTGTATTGCGCGGGGGGACAAGAAAGTCATATAAGTGGACGTGATCACGTTGAACGGATCTGAACCTGATTTATGGGAGGCCGCGGGACGCAATGCTTTAGGAGCGGGTGCAGGTTTCGCAGAGGGCGCGGGGGGGGAAGGGGGCGATTAATACGATTATGGGGGTCCATTAGTGAGTATAGGGGGGTTTGGGGCAGATGGGGCTTCGCGATGGCCAAGTTGGGGAAGGATTGTTGTTGCTGGAGCATATTCCAGGGACTGGGTCGTACTGAGCTAAGCCTCTCAGGCTTGAGAAGAGGGAACGGGAGGGAATTTCCTATGCTGACGATTGTCAGCACGATTATTCAGCTTGGGAGAACTCGATTTAGGGGCTTTAGAGCAGCCACGGTAATTGGCTGGGTGCCCTTCATGGTCACATAGCACACAGCTGGGAGGTCTGAGGCAGAGGAAACGATCTTTAGGTCGATCGCAATCGGCAGTGCCGTACTCGCCCAGGCACTTTACGCACCTGGGTTTCGCATGGCAATGCTTTTGCGAATGACCGTAGAGTTGGCAACGGTGACATTACCCTACTGTGCCGTTTTACCGCGGCTTCTCATCTCTCTTCATAAAACCTACGAGTTTGCAGAGGGACCTTATGTTAAATATAGGGTGATGGCCTTCTACGGGGGAACAGACTACTAGAAGCATGTCGTATGCTTCGCCGCCACGCGAGCGGTGCATGCGGTGGACTTCGTCCACGGGGACGTTTTGCGACTGAAGGTCGGCTTTTACGTCGTCGGGAGATATTACCTTAGGGATGCGCTTTATGACGACCCTAATCTGTTTTTCCTCGGGAAGCGAGAAGGTGTGAAACGATACACCTCTAGCTCTTAGGAGCGTAGTTAATTCCCTGTAATCGCGGGAAGTTGGGACCATGACTTTAATACCCGGTAGGGTAGATCTAGCGTTGGTGTAGACTATCTTTCTGTCTAGACACCATTTCGACACATCTGTCCACTTCCCCTTGTCCAGAATGAACGTGGGGGAGGGGGCTTTTTAATGCCCGAAGTGGATGGGACGGAGGGCGCAACTTGTGCGACGGTCGCGGCGGGCGAGGTGGAGGGGGAAGCCATGGGCGCTACGGTAGCGCTACTAGGCCCTGTACCGGCTACTTAATTACGGGGGTAGGGGTGGGGGAATCGTCAGCTACGGCGACGACTTTCTTGGCTTGACCTGAAGATTGCTTTTTCTTCTTCCTCTTACTTCCTTTACCAGAGACTGGGGTTAAGCCGTCGTCTTCTGATTGGGAATGTGAGGAAGAGGGAGAAGCATTCTCTGAGTCAGAGGCGACATTAGTCGGGTACACGAACGGGGTTGCGGCCCGCTTAGAAGTAGCGGGCTTAGTAGTGTCCATTGACTCTACTGCTGGGCTGAAGGCCGGACTGGGGGACCTAACGAAGGGGTCTTCCAGCTCTATAGCTGGAAGAGATTGCTTGGCTAACGCATCGCTGAAGTCAGCGATGTTAGGGTCAGAGGGATGGGGCTCGTCTAACTCAAGTAGAGGCAATAATGCGTCTACTTCCTTTCTGATAGCAATCTTTTTCTCTGGTGTGGGCTCGGCTAATAGCCTAATAATTATGGCGAGGAGCCTCCTGGTGAGAGGGTCCATCGCCATGTCTTACTATTTAAAAATACCTATTTCCTAACATAAAAACCTATTTTTAAAACTACTAAAAATCCTATTGCTATCTCCCCGTGAGGAAAGCCCGGGGATGTGTAAACCCTCCCTGTCGGGTATAGACAGGGAGGTTGAGTACCTAAGGTGAGCCCTAAGCTTGCTTTGGCCCGTTGCCTATCTTATTTGTGCAACGGGGTCCGGTGCGAAGGGGTAGACACACGCAACCACACCGGGTGTGTAGCTGTTGAGGCAATACTGTCACCAATGCCGACTAGGAGACCCCCCAAGGCCGGACACTGGGACTCGTCCAACTTTCTGCCTCAACCCTGAAGGGGAATCGGCGGGTGCGTTTGGGTCAACACCCCCTCGGCTTCGTTGGCACCGTTTGGTATCCACCGAGATCCACGAAACTGTAGTTTTACCCTGAAGGGGCAACAAAACACCGACGGACGAGATAGACAAGATATCTGTTAAGATAACTTTACTAGCTGTGCCTTGAAAAAGGCAATCAACTAGTAGCTGAAGATAGTCTCTACGATAATAGAAGACAGGGACACTTGATTCCGGAACCGAAGAGCACTCGTAGCACTGCACTGCGCACGTCCGACTGCTGCCGCTGGCGCGCGTGCACGGCATTCGACGCGCGCCAGTGGCAGCGGTCGGTCGTGTGCAGTGCAGTGCGAAATGCTCCCGGTTCCGGAATCAAGTGTTCCTGTCTTCTATAGTCGTAGAGACTATCTTCAGCTACTAGTTGTTTGCCTTTTTCAAGGCACAGCTAACAAAGTATTCTTCTCAGATTTTAGTCTGAAAAACGTATCGTCGCGTGTTTTGGCCCCTTCTGTGTAGGTTTCAGGGTAAAACCACAGTTTCGTGGTCCTCGGTGGATACCATACGGTGCCAACGAAGCTGAGGGGGTGTTGACCCAATCGCACCCGCCGATTCCCCTTCAGGGTTGAGGTAGATACGTTGGACGGGTCCCAGTGTCCGGCCTTGGGGGGTCTCCTAGTCGGCATTGGTGACAGTTTTGCTTCAACAGCTACACACCCGGTGTGGTTGGGTGTGTCTACCCGTTCGCACCGGACCCCGTTAGGACCCCGTTGCACAAGTAAGATAGTAAACGGGCAAAAGCAAGCTTAGGGCTCACCTTAGGTATTCAACCTCCCTGTCTACACCCGACAGGGAGGGTTTACACATCCCCGGGCATTCCTCCCGGGGAGTTAGGAGTAGGTTACTTTTTAAAGTTAGGCATATGTTAGGGTAAAATCCCTAGTAGTTAGTCATGGCACTAGACCCTCTCACCAGGAGGCTCTCTAGAAGAGAATCCCATCGCTGAATTCAGCGATGCGTTGATTTCCCTGTCCTTCCCGGCTATCGAATGGGCTGACTCTTCCGTCCGTCGTTCTCCCAGTCCGGCCTTCAGCCCAGCTGCATTAGTAAAGTCTATGGACACTACAGAGCCCGCTTCTTCAAAGCGGGCCGTCACCCCGTTCCCCTACGCGCCCTCTCTCGTCACTCATGCCTCTGACTCAGAAAATGCTTCTCCTTCGTCCTCTCCTTCCCAATCCGAAGACGACGGGTTCATCCCAGTCTTAGGAAAAGGAAGCAAAAGTAAAAAGAAGAATTTGCTTCTTCTTTTTCCTTTTGCTTTCTTTTCCTCGCTCAGGTCAAGCGAGCAAAGTCGTCGCCGTCGACGACGATTCCCCCACCCCTACCCCCGTAGCGCAAGTAGCCGCGGTAGCGCCTAGTAGCGCAACCGCAGCTACAGCTACCGTAATTTTAACCCCCTCCACCTCTCCCGCCGCGATCGTTGCACAAGTTGCTATCAGTGCGTACTACTTCGAGCTCTAAGAAACTCTTGCCCCCTCCAAATTGTGTGCCGAAAAGAAAATTGGATTCACTAATGCCAAATCTACCCTACAGGGTATAAAAGTCTTAGTCCCGACTTCGACAGACTACCGCGAGCTTACCAAGCTCCTGCGAGCCAGAGGGGTGTCATTCCACACCATCTCGCTCGCAGAAGACAGACAGATTAGAGTCGTCGTAAAACGCATCCGTAAGGAGATCTCTCCCGTCGATATTAAAGACGACCTTCTGTCGCAAAACGTCCCCATGGACGAGGTCCACCGTATGCACCGCTCGCGAGGTGGTGAGGCATTCAACATGGTTCTTGTCGTCTGCTCTCCGGTAGAGGGACATCACTCCATATTTTACATTAGGTCACTCTGTAACCTTACCGGCTTCATCATCGAGAAGCCGCGTCAGAACGGAAATACAGGGCAATGTCATCGTTGCCAATTATATGGTCACTCGCAGAGGCACTGCCATGCGAAACCCAGGTGCGTAAAGTGCCTGGCGAGCATGGCACGGCCGACTGCTCCCGTCTCAAGGACCGAAACTTATGCCTCAGCCCTCCCAGCTGTGTGCTATGCGGACAGTAGGGTCACCCGGCCAATTACCGTGGCTGCTCAAAAGCCCCAATGTCCAGTTCTCCCAAGCTTAAAAAGTGTGCTGACTGACAATCGTCAGCAAAGGGAATGCCCCACCTCCTTCCCCTCCTCTCAAATCCCTCAGAGGCTTAGCCCAAAGAGGCCTAGTCCGTGGAATAAACTCCACCATCACGAGGTATTCCCTCCGTTAGCTACCGCGAAGCCCCCAGCCCCTATAACCCCTCTCTACTCTCTTTTGGATCCTCGTATCCAAACTCCCTCCGAAGCACTATGCGCCTCCCTCCCGCCCCGTGCACTATGCACCCCCCCCCCCGCGCCCCCCGCAGAACGCGATCCCGCTCCCGTAGCATCGCGCCCCTCTCCCACTCCCGCTCCCGTGGCCACTCGCGATTACTTGTCGGATCCATTCAACATGATCACCACGACATATATGCAGTTTTTGTCGACCGCGCTACTCGCATGGCCGCCGAACTCCAGGCGGCCCGAGATAGTTGCGATCTAACTCAGATCACTCTGATCTACAATGCTTATCCGGACATTAAAGCCCTTATGGACCTAACTAAACCGACTCATAATGGATAAAGCCATCATCGCTAGATTCAAGCCCCGATCCCTCATTATAGGCATCTTCAATGCAAACGGCATCAACGGTCAACGAGACGAGATAGCTCTGTTTCTCCGCGACCACAAAATAGATATTCTCCTGTTACAGGAAACCTTTTTAAAACCCAGCCACCGCGATCCCTCCATAGCCAACTATCGTCTAGTCCATAACGATAGAACGCGTTGCCACCGCGGCGGCACTCTCCTATACGATAAAAAGGAGCTATTTTGCATCCCTATGGATCCTCCTACCCTCTCCCTTATAGAAGTCTCAATATGCCGCTTAGGCATGTCAGGCCACCAACCGATCACTATAGTGTCGGCGTACCACCCTCCCAGAGACGATCCAGAGGACTTCTCTACCCTCCTCGGCTTGAGTAGCTCCGTTATCATAGCGGGCGACTTCAATGCCAAACATCCAGCTTGGAATAGTTCCATCACCACGTGTAGAGGGCGACAATTGTTCGACCTCTCTTCCTCCCTGACCTTTGACGTCATCGCTCCGATGACTCCCACCCACTACCCTCATAACCCCAATCATGCCCCCGATGTCCTAGATCTGGCGCTCCTTAAGAACGTCAGCCTACGATTAGACTCAATAGAAACTGTAGACGAGCTTAACTCTGACCACCGTCCGATAGTCATAAAACTACCCCCCCGCATAGGTCTCTCTGATCCCTCCCAACCCTCCGCCACCAAAAGGATCACGGACTGGAAGAAAGTAAGCGAAAAGCTGAAATCCAACACGTCCCCCCAATTGGATGCCATTCCAGATATATTCAACTCTACCGCGGACACGATCGACTTGCTTACTGATCACGTGCAATCAGTCGTGAACGATTGTTCTAAGGAGGTTCCAGCGACGGATGACCGTCGCTGGAGCCTACCGGCAGATGTGCGTGAGCTGATAACCGAGAAGAACGCGGCCACTCGTGCTTACAGCGTCTTTCACTGTGCCGCTAACAAAGCCCATATGCGCTATTTACAGAGATCTTTAAAGAAACGTGGTTTCAGAAACCAACTACGAGATGCCCTAGTTAAATTAAAAAAAGGCATTGCGCACTTATCGCCGTATATAACAGTGTTTACATTTATCTACATAATGGAACAATAGATTTCTTTAAAAACTATACGTGGAGACCGATTCTCATTATGTAAAAGGTTCTATCTAAGGTATTTATATCAAATTTACAGTTTCCCAATATTTAAACTTATGTGTCTCTTATGTGGGATGAGTAATAAACCTTTTTGTAAGTATATAAGGTTTTTATATACTTTTCTGTTATATTTATGCCAGATTGCTATATTACATCAGTACATGTCCTTATATATAAGGTTCCAATAACATTTTCCTGCCAATCAGGCACATTTATGTTACGTACATTCTATTATAAGGTACTTGAGTGCTGCATCTTATTATATATTAGCAAATTATGTGTCTTTCATTGACTGATGCGCCTCTTAATAGCATGTTACAGATTTCGAACCTATGTATTTGCCATATTATAATGACTATAGGAATCGAACCTATGTGCAGCTGTACTTACAACATTATTTATTTACTTTGCACTTCAGTGCTAATGTTATAATTGCACTTTGATGCTTTCATTTACATTGATCATTTAATTAGGTTTATGTGCTTCTCAACATCCACACTTGTCGCAACGTTTCGCGCGACAAAACTTCTTAGGGTGCTTTCTTATTAGACATTTGAAGCACGTGTTTTTGGATTTTATCGTAGCCCACCTATCCTGTACGTTTAGCCTACCGAAAGTGTTCCAGTTTCCTATGGCATGCTCTTTGTTACATATTACACATTCTGCCGGTACTGTGGATTCATCACTTTGCGTGTTTATTCTTTGAGCCGACAGTACTCTATTGTTAAAGGGGCGCGCGACTGCTTTTCGTTGCTTCACAGGAGGCTTAGAGGGACCGGGTTCAAACATATTCGCTTGAGTATAATATGACGTGGTACGCGTCAGATGATTTAGGAATTGTGAAATAATGTTTAAATCTGGAGATACCCTTAGGTCCACCACCTGCACGCTTTCTAACCCCATGGCAAAGTCACCATACTGTGCCCGCTGTATTGATGTTAGTTTTTGAGTTATTTCACCAACCATTTGCGGGTTATTTATTTATTTATTTTTATCTGAAATACGCGGTAGGTCCCTTATTTTCTTTAAAACACTTTATAATATTAAGGTAGGGTATTGTTCCTCTAATGCACGCATTATGTCATTGGGATCCGTACCCGACCGCAATAAATCTTCAACAGATAACTTAGCCTCTCCATGCAATGAAGTTTTAAGCCGAGCTAGATTCAAACGATCTGAAATTGCACATCTCGATTGTGTCCCAATACATGTTCTTATAAGAAATCCAGTCACCTGGGTCGCCATTGAAGTTAGGCAATTCATACGCCTGTCTAGGTACCGGCCATGCTTGTAATTGCATCCGCCACTGTCCGCCAGTCGGTCTATCTTACTAACCCTGCCTACCTTCGTGGATCTCATTCACCCACTCCGTACGTAGTCCGCCGTGCATCCGACTCCCGGGTCCTACCGCTGTAGTCACTGAAGGTACTTTGCGGGCAGATAGAATAAAACTCTATCATGAACAACATGAACACTAATTTGAAGCTAATTGGAGGTTAAATTGAAGCTAAATTCCACTAAAATGACTTAATTAAAACTAAACAAATAACTTACGTGCTACATGAGCCAGATAGGGTCCCGTTTAGGTTCGTAACGTACTCTTGTCACTTCAGTCACTTAATGTTATTCGGTACACGTGCACCGGCTACTGTTACTTTTACGACGCGTCCACACTCGCATGCATCTGTTGCGCATCTGATTTGTTTCCGATACATCGAATCATCCGTTAAACACGTAGTGTATACAAAAATAAAATTATAAATGTTTCTGAAACAAAATGATTTGTTTCTGAAACAGAGTTTATAAACAATAATTGTTTCTCAGTGAATACTGTCTCGCACATAACACTGTCGGCGACCAGTACAGGTGAATTAAAAACTCGCATACATACATACATGAACCCTGAAAACATTACACTCCCTTTTGAGCAGTCGTGTAATTAAATAAAACAGCCCTATGCGATCAGGTACAAAGTTTACTTATTAATTACTTCGAACTAATTACTAACGCCATCTATTGAGATTTACTTTGAACTAATATTGACATCGTGGCCATACTTATGTGTGATTTGTTATGTGAACGTCTATTTCTGTCATTTTTAAAAAGTACTTTTTTATATTTGATGGCTTGCGTGTGGCCACAATCTTGCCTGATATTCTTTGTAAATTGTTTCTTGTGTACTGAAGAATTTCTTACCCATTCTTCTCCATACGAACCTACCTTTTGGAAGGGGCAACTAGAATCAATTATATTTTCTTGTAAATTTTGACTTTCAATAGTGCCATATGTATGCATTTTTAAAATAAATTAATTGACTTTGACTTTTTGTTTATTGTTTAAGCCACGTCCTTACCAAAGCGAATGTCGTGCAAACATGCAACCGTCACGTTTATTTTATAGGGCAAACCCGAATAATCTTTTGTGCGAGTGTGACAGATCGCTTTGGTTAGGACGCGGCGGTATGACTTTCGAATGATAATAATAATGTTTATTTATGTTTATCAAGGTGGTCTGTAAAAGATCGCTTTTAGCGATAAAACCGCCCATTGTGTGACCCTATGTAAAAATTCTAAATTTATGCCTGTAATTTTTATGATGTACATAATAAAGAGTAAATATTCTATCATATTTATGTTTTAATAGTTAATAGTTGCAGCTTCTGTTAAAATTAAGTATAAGAATGGTATTGCATTTATTTGTAAACACTGACTTATGTTAAAAAATACAATATTTATTATTGAAAATTGTCGTTTTATTTTGTAAAACTTCATTAACTGATTTCTTGTAAACAAATATTTAGGCGATGCACCACAGATAGAAAATAAAAAACAGACAAACAAACACTTTGATCAAATAGAAATACGAAAATTCATATTTCTTCATGCCATTTGACAACTCATTTAATCAAATTTTCCCTCACACATTCATTCCAACTTGATAAAACTGTTTGAACCAGCCCGTTTGATTAAATTACTTGAACGTCTATGGCCCGCATAAGCGAGCCTTCATCTAGATGTCGCTACTAGCTGATATAAATTTAAATAAAAAATGGATACAAATTATAAAATACTAAATTATTAATGCATACTGGCCATCTAGTGAGTACTACCAGAAGTACTATGCACTTGTTTAGCTTAATTAGTTCGGGCACCGTCTGCTAGATGTCGCTACTTTTGTACATGAAAATAAAAATATGACTGTTTTGCATTCCCACAAAACAGGTATTATGTGTTGAATAAAACACACAGTGTTGAGGTGAAGAAAGCTGATGTAAACTTGCCTTAAATTGGTCATCTATGGTTAAAACTTACCAAAATATCCATGGTTTTATACCTGTCTCTCTCACTCACCAGCGTGCGTCCCTTTCTAATCTAGAGGGATGCTTGTCACGAAGCTGTCAATGTCATAGAGTCTTCAACTCACCAGCAAGAGACTTGCTGCAACACTGTGTGTTTTATTCAACACATAATACCTGTTTTGTGGGAATGCAAAACAGTCATATTATGTGCTTTCCTAAAACACACAGTGTTGAGGTGAAGACCTGTTTGGTATCTGCTGGTGATAAATACAAACGCTATGATGAATGAATTATAATACTGTTCTGGAAATTAAATCAGTTTTATTAGAACTCAATGTAACAAAAATTATAACACTCCTTACATAATTGTAAAATTATTTAAAAATCAATTGCATACAAATGGTGTCCATCTGCATACATAATACTATTAGTTACAAGAAAAGAATTCTAAATTAAACCTATATCAAGGACTAGGTTATTAAGATCTTTCAAAAATATAATTAGAAAAATTTAATCAATATTAGAAAAATTTAAATGCAATAAGTCAACATTGGAGTTGGCATTATCAACCTTGTTTACTGGACAACAGTAAAATTTTTGAAATGTTTTGATACTCTTCCAGTTTCCTCTGTCAAGTATTTCTTGTACAGGTCTATTCTCCAACCAACTTCTAGAGGCTACAGCTGACCTGATACTGCCCGGTGGGGCATCAATATTAGCATCTTTAAAAATACTACGTATCCAACCTGCAATCATTGTTCTTGAAGCAGGTTTTAATTTACCTGATAGAGAAATAAATAAACTTGTGACAGTCCTATCTGTGCTTCTTCTATTTTTAGACATGTCTATAAGACTATTAATGTGTTTGATAGGGCAGACACGATGGTCTGGGTGTCTCCGCAACAACCAGCCTGACTGTCTGTGTGTCTTTGAATCTGTCTTAGAACCAAACTTTGGCCAAAGACTAATCTCATCTTCTGTAGAAATAAGATTACCTGGGCTATTTTCTAATAATGTGAGATCATGGATCCTACGACCCGAGGCGAGCAAGAGTATTAACGCTGTTCGCCTAGCTATTTCGAATAAGGAACCTGAATTTTTTGAAGTCTTTAGCCAATTAAATAATATTGCAGTGTCCCATATTGGTGGTTTTTGTACAGCTGGTTTAGCAAGTGAAATGGCTTTTAAAACTTGATGAATGAAAAAATGTTTTGAGATATCTACTTCTGATGTTGCACAGTAAGTTGAAACAGCTGATTTATGCAGGAGAATAGTGCTATAAGCTAGTTTGTCTTCTAAAAATAATTTTGCCAAAAATCTAGCAACTTGCTGGCCTTCAGGTGCTTTTGGGTTAATTTTATTAGTGTCACACCAGGATAACCATCTTTTAATTGGGGCATTATAGGTTGTTAAAGTAGATGTCCGCCAGCTACTTTTTAACAAGTTTTGCTCCTCTACGGTCCAGTGAGCGACTTGGTCGGCCCACCCCCAATTATCCAGGCAAAGAGGGTCAACTTGTCCACTTGTGCAGGGCAGTTGCCTGTAGTCCGATCTATTAAGACCTTCCGCAGGTTCTTTATCGGAAGTGGCTCTGCTATGGCCCTCGCTCGCAGGTCGGGTAGCCAGAAACATTTGGTCCACCTCGGTGCTATTAGAATGTAAGTTCCTTTTGCACTGTTCAAATGAGTTAGTACTCTTGGTATTAAGCTTGGTGGGGGAAATGCCCAGCCCAGCTGATAGTCCCATTGTCGGCTGAAAGCGTCGCAGAAATCTGCGTAACAGTCTCTGGAATCCAATGTTACGTACCTTGGTACGATAGCCGTTTCTCTTGACGCGAATAGGTCCACGTCTGGGACGCCCCACACTTTGAATATAGCCTCCGTGGCTTGGGGTAGAAGATGCCACTCTGGTACTTTGCGACCCCTTGATAGGCGATCCGCAATTCCGTTTAGCCTCCCCGGGAGGTAAGTGGCTGAGAGAGTTAAATGTAACTGCTCCGCCAGTTTTAGGAGCCTGGTTGTCAGCCTTAGTAGTGCGAGGGAATGTGTCCCCCCCTCGTTTCTGAGGTATGCAACAAGAGTCCTGTTGTCTGACTGAATGAGTATGTGTGCACCTTGAACAGTCATCCGCTGACTGTTTATGGCTGCAAATACAGCATACATTTCTTTTGTTTGAATGCCAGGGTTTTTGGAATGGAGTCCACTTTCCTGATAGGTAAGTGCTGTTTAATTGAGCTCCCCACCCTGATTCCGCTGCATCCGTGGTCAAGAAGTGAGTCACACTTTTCTTGACTATTGGAGTTGAGCTGTGCTCTATGACTTTTAACCACCATTTTAGGTCCTGCTGAACAGGCAGAGGAAGGTTTCTTCTTTCTCGTAGTCGGTTTTGATTGAATAATTTTAGAAACAGTTGCATTCTGCGACAGTGTAGTCGACTCCCTGATACTGCGTAATTTGCAAAGTTTAGCAAACCTAATAAACTCTGAGCTTCTCGCAGAGAACTGTTTCCATTGCTCAACATTTTGGAAATTATTAGTTTTATTTTTATTATCTTCTTGGAAGGAAGTTTTACCCAGTTTTGCTGAGTGTTCCATACTAGGCCAAGATATTCTACCTCCTGAGAGGGTTCTAGAGCAGACTTGTGGTAATTTATGTGCCATCCCAAGGCATCCAATGTTCTCAGTGTTTCCGCAACCTGAGAAACTAGTATTGTACGATCCTGATTGACCAGGAAAAAATCGTCCAAATATACAATTATGCGGAAGCCTTGTGCACGTAGGATTTCCGCAATCCAATTTGTTACTGTGGCAAACATCTTTGGAGCCGATGACAGGCCAAATGGTAAGGCTGTTAATTGCAGCACTTCGTTAGATCTATAATTAAATCACACGGAGGAACCTCCTGTGTGTTTCCGCAATTGGTAAATGAAAGTAGGCTTGGTGAATATCTATTTTCACTAACCAATCGTTTGTCTGCAAGAAATTGGCTACATCTGTTTGTGAAATTAACTGGAAATGTTTCACTGACACATACGAGTTGAGACCTAATCAGACGGAGGGCTACGTCCCATCTTCGACCTCAGGGTCGAAGATGGGACGTAGCCCTCCGTCTGATTTTTTTACTAAGAACATTCGACATAGAAAACCCGGATTGAGAATTGGCGGTGTCTCTAATATTTTGTTTTGTTTTAAGTGAAAAATCATGTCTGTCATTTCTTTTGTTGTTTTGGTTGCAAACTTTTTTAACACATGGTTGTCTAGATAACGAAGCGGGGGTTTCTTTATAAATGGAATGCGGCCACCCGTTATTAATTTCAAAATAAAATTGTTTGCTCCCCGTTGTTGCCATAAATGTGCATGGTCCTTTAGACAACCCCCTTTGAAGGCTTTCGTTTGATAGTCAGATGTTTTTATTATTGGTGTTGGAGGGTGTGTTATTTGTTGTGTGATTTTTACGAAAGGGCTGATTCTTTTTAAATTTTAGGTTATGTTTCTTTTCTATCTTGTAATCTTTGTTATGAGTAAGATCCGTGATGTCTCTTTTGAACATGAGTTGTGTTTAAAGCTTTTTTCTCCCTAATGTAACCTGGAGTGTTAAGCCAAACCTGAGATCCACCTAAAGAAGCTATGATAGGATTCAAAGCTTCTCGGCTAAACAGATATTCTTGACTTGGTGGAACATTATATAATGTAGCTTTTAAATTTGGATTTGCAATTTCTTTTAAAATACGGTCCCGTCTCACTTCAATGCACTCTGCCCTTTTACCACAAACAATCTGCATTGCAGTCTCTGAATTTTTATATGACGGGGACCCTGGACCAAAAGTACCAGAAATCTTTTCAAACAATGTGTTAGTATTTAAATTATTAGGGTTTGCCGATGCCCAGTCAAGCAAATCTTGTAGTCCAGACCTTAATAGTTGTCGTTGTTCCAAAATATTGTTAGACAAGCCTGCTAATAACTGCTCAGTTGGAGCTAAATAGTCTTTGTTCTTGTTAAAATGGCACAACTCTTCATTAAGTTTAAGACCTACAAAACCAGGACTGGCAATGCAAGATTGTAAAGCTTTTTTGTAACGAATGCCCTTCCAAGAAGGGGTATCAAATTTTTGAAGGTTAGCCAATTCTTGTAATCGTTCTTTGTCAGCATGTGGAATAATTGTTTTTTCGTCAAACTCTGTACCAAGTTCACCTAAAGAGAGTTTACAAAAGGAAGTTGTCGGATTTCTCAAAAAAGTAGATGTGGATGGAGTTGGCTCACTTTCTCGTTGTTCGAGGAATTGCCCTGATTGACTAGGATTAGTCGGTAGAAGAGGTAAGCTAGTTAAGTAACTAGATATAAACCCCACTTGTTGAATAAGAGTTTCTACACGCGGGTCAGTACATGTCTGAACTTTATTGTACTTACGTGAAACTTTTCGTCTTTTGTTGGGCGGAGGTGAAGCTATGCCTTCCTCTTCCTCCGAGGAAGAGGAAGATGAAGAAGATGATGATGAGTCATCAGGTCTCCTTTTATTCGATTGCTGACCTCCATCCGAAGCGTCAACCTTCGAACTTTGTTCACCTTCACCTTCAACACTTACCCGCACAACTTCATCCGGATCCTCCGGGTCCAGATTCATAATAAAAAAACACTAATCCACAATGGAGAAACACGACACAACACTAAATAAACGCTGTGTGCTAATTTATAACAATAAATTATTGTATTTCAACACTTTTTTTAACTTTGGAAAAATTTTCGGTGTTTTACCGGCAAAATTTACAAACGCTATGACATTGACAGCTTCGTGACAAGCATCCCTCTAGATTAGAAAGGGACGCACGCTGGTGAGTGAGAGAGACAGGTATAAAACCATGGATATTTTGGTAAGTTTTAACCATAGATGACCAATTTAAGGCAAGTTTACATCAGCTTTCTTCACCTCAACACTGTGTGTTTTAGGAAAGCACATAATATCCCCTTGTCGTCAGAACCTCAAGAACATATTCTTGAAAGAGGTTATGGCTATTTAACATCATGCTACGACACTTAGGAGCTGAGCACAAGAAAAAAAAAAACAGAAAGACCGCTAAGCGAAAACGAAATAGGTAAGCAGTCACCTATGGTCAATTCTCTACATAACTAAAAAACGTTCACATTCAAGTCGCAATCTGACAAACGTCAAAAATGTTGGTAAATTGATTGTATTTTTGACAGAATGCGAATGTTCTTAAAAATTCCCCCAACCCCCGCTGAGCGCTGAGCGCTGACACATGAAATTGTTACTGCGCAGCGGCTCTCCGCATGATTGCATTGAATGAAAATTTCGAAGTCGACAGTCAATGCACTTACATGAACTTAGAGAGTTGTATTGCTGATTCTAATGTTTATAATTCTGTAAATCCATATTTGGTACGGCCGCTAATAATATTTAGATCAACATACAACCTGATACTGACCTGCAAATTGCAAAAAACGTAAGAAAATTTGAATTTCGCGGGCTACCCTAGCGCATCCACCTTAAGGCCGTACCCTACCTCAGATTTAACTCGCTCGCACCTAGAGATGGGCGGTGGGAAAAACACCCAAAGGGAAAAAACCCAGGTTTTAACCCATTTTGGGTAAAAACCGGGTATTTATGTGGGAAAATACCTAATAGACGGGTATTTTCATTATCTACACTAATACAATAAAGCTGTAGATATTTTTTGTTTGTTCAAACGTGGTAATCTGTGGAACTACCAGTAGGATTGTAAATAATGATTCTTCATAAAAAAAACCTTGGACATTCACAATTATTTATTAGTAGGTAGTTTAGTTCGAGCTTATTGGTCGCCAAAAAGTTTTTTTTTCTTCCAACTACGTAGCAATGTTATCATTAATCACTACAAAACCGATCACAAAGGACGTAGTTCCAAAACAGTGCAATGAAGTTGTATGAAATTTCATTATTGCACTGTTTTTTCATTATTCTACTGTTTTTAGGGTTCCATACCCATAGGGTAAAACGGGACCCTGTTACTAAGGCTCGTCTCTCCGGCTCTGTCTGTCTGAGTTGACTTGACCGGACTTAACTGACTTGTCCTGACTTGACCGGACTTGATCGGAATTGACCGGACTTGACCGGACTTAACCTGACTTGAACTGACTTGTACTGACTTGACCGGACTTGACAGGACTTGACCGGACTTGACCTGACTTGAACTGGCTTGAACTGACTTGACCGGACTTGAAAGGACTTGACAGGACTTGACCGGACTTGACCGAACTTGAACGGACTTGACCGGACTTGACCTGACTTGACCTGACTAGAACTGACTTGACCGAACTTGAACGGACTTGACCGGAATTGACCGGACTAGACCGGACTTGACACTGCTCTTGAAACTTGAGCATTACGGACTGGGTAAACTTGCGCTTAGCTTAGTAAAATCCTATTTGAATGACAGACTGCAGCAAGTTCAAATAAACGGTGTGAATTCATTAGGTTTAAAAGTCAAAATGGGTGTACCACAGGGCTCGATATTGGGTTCATCCCTTTTTTTTAGTATATATAAATGATTTACCTATCTACTGAAAAACCGACCACAAATGGTGTTATTTGCTGATGACACATCACTGATTTTTAAAGTAAATAGACATGCACAGGAGTATGAAGACGTAAATAACCCTATGCTTAAGTTCACGACCTTACTCGGCTCGCCGTCGGTGTCAGACGTGAAGCTTGTTCAAAATGTAATTGTCAAATTGGCTCGCAGCTCGCGGCGATGACAGACGACGAGCCAAGGCGGGCTACGAGCAAAATTTCAAACCTGTTGGATCGCCGACGAACGTACTCAGCGGTTTTAAAGTCCGCGTACTTAGCATGACACACGCGCGAGTAAGCTCGCCGAGCCATAAGTACGCGGACTTGCTCGCGCGTCTGTCAACGACGGCGAGCCGAGTAAGGTCGCGAACTTAAAGACCGCGTATTAAGTACGCACTACTATCACCCCTTTTAGGCTGTTACAACAAAAACTTAGACACTAGACACTCAACGTGAGTCTAATGTCAATCTTACGTTAAACTCCTAAATGTCGTGTCTAACCATAGGTACGTTTGCACTGGCGAAACATTTACGACAAAACACACGTTGAAATCTCTATTTTCTGTCAATGTTCCATACAATTTTTGACAGGAACTAGAGATGTCAACATGTTTTGATGTAGGTAATATTTCGCCAGTGCAAACGCACGGTAAACTACCTACCAAAAAATTGTAAAAAAAATTGATGGAAAGTCTTGGAAACAACTACACGAGGGCCGACTTCAGCACAACATGGAGCTTTGTGATCTCCAAAGTACATTAACTTCACCATGTTTGGTACTCACGTCTTGCGTTCCCATCGCGACGTTTCCAGCGCTTACGTGTCTCACGTTTTTGGCAACGTTTGTTTCCAGTCGACGGTCCCACGTATATATTTGTAATGATTTACTTAAAATACGTAGGGGGTCGCTTTGTTTTCCCACTTATTGTTGCCAACGTGTTCGTTTCGGCGAGTTGTTTAACAGCGTTTTTGTTCCGGACGTGGTAATAACCTTGAAGACTGAGCCCTCTTGGTTATGCAAACATTGTTGCTGCTAGTCTGAAGTCGGCCCCCGTGTGGGATAGAATAGGGATGATTACTAACATTAGAAACTAGCTGTTGCCCACGACTTCGTCTACGATCCAGGATGGAAAGTAGTCTATGTGCTTCTCCAGGTCATGGCCTACCCATATGCCAAGTTTAATCCAAATCCATTCAACCGTTTTAGTGTAAAAACCTGTCATTTGCGTGTCGGCCGGGACCAAACAAAAGCAATTTAATTTTCGAGTGTGCTGCCTAACTCTTAAAAGGGGTGGTAGACGTGCGAGCAACTACGCGTACTTATGGCTCGGCGAGCTTACTCGCCCGTCTGTATCCCCGCGAGTCAATTTGACAAAGAAATTTTGATCGAGCTTCACGTGTGTCCCCGACGACGAGCCGAGTAAGGTCGCGAACTAGAAGACCGCGTACTTAAAGTACGCACGTCTATCACCCACTTAAGAATTTGTTCTTACAGAAATGTAAATTGAGATACAGTTCGATTCAATAAGGTGTCAAATAGAGCATCTATAGAGTCAGGCGGCAAAAACCGTCAAGCGTCAGATATCCACATGTGGCCACCCGGCGCCAGACGGAAAACTCCGCTTTATACTTTGGCATAAAGGCTAGGTTTTAAAGTCTTCCAGGTCTGAGGTCGGCCCCCGTGTGGGAATAGGGATGTTGACTAGCATTAATAACTGTTGGACTGTTGCCCGCGACTTCGTCTACGATCCAGGATGGAAAGTAGCCTATGTGCTTCTCCAGGTTATGGCCTACCCCTGTGCCAAGTTTCATACAAATCCATTCAACCGTTTTAGAGTGAAAGCGTAACAAACAAAGTCACTTTTGCATTTTTATTATTAGTTAGGATCGTTAGGAAGTTAGGATTATTATTATTACTATCAAAGACGGCTTAGTAAAACGAGATAATCGAATAGTTAAGTCTGTAAAATCGGATGATGCCACGTTTTATGGCAATGCTGATTCTTTGGCCAAAAAATAGGCGAGCCATCTGATCACGTGAAGAGTTGATAAACCGTTCGGCGATGTCTCGAAAAAATAAGCGCCCACTCGGACCCCATGGCCCTAGTATTTCAATACCAAATATCTCAAAAATACTAGCTCCAATACGATTGGATATAAAGAATTCATTCTAAGGTGACAATTCGACGGTCAATCTAGTACTTACTTATTAATGGTACAAATTAAAACTGTGTGACATTAAAATACGTGTTGAAACTTCTTAGACGTGACGGTTATTGAATTATCGATACCTAATAACGAGCTTTTACTTTGTTTTCGCGTATCGTTCTTTCGGACTTTTTCTTTATGCTCAGCTCCTAATGGTGCGCTTACACGCGTAACTAAAATTGCGCAATTCTCGCCAATTTCTACACAATCTTGGATTTGCTGTAAATTGCTCGTGTAACCGTGCGTTTGCACTGGCGAAACATTTCAACAAAACTTGTTGAAATCTCTAGTTGCTGTCAATCTTCTATACCATTTTTTACAGGAACTATAGATTTAAACATATTTTGTTGTAATGTTTCGCCAGTGCAAACGCACAGTAACGATGCTATATGGGTCGCAGCGGGATTTCAAAATATCCTACAACCTTCAACCTTACTCAAGTAATGAACTATCAAATAATGTAAAAAGACATTTCAAATACGACTGGTACTTCCTTAAATTAGCGCGTTTAAATAAACAAACAAATTCTGCTAATTCGGGCGGCACGAGCCATAAAGATAAACTCACTTCTTTTGTTCTTTTGTTTTCAAATTCAAGCCGACTGCGAGCAAAAAAATTTACTGATCCTTTGGTGTAGTCAAAAACAACCTTAACTTACGGCAATAAGACCGAGTTTTAAATGAAGGTTAAAACCAATAATGCGTGTCTATTAGGTTGGGACAAAACAAAAGGAATGGAATTTTGCGTGTTCGGTAGCATAAACAAGGTAATTTAAAGCTTGTAAAAAATATCAATACATGTACCCACAACATAAGTACTACTATTGAGTGGCCGATTCCTATAATTTAGAAAGAAATAAAGAAAATCGGACCGTTATCATCCCAGGTGCGTGGACGGGCGATTTTTTCACGCGGCGATTTTTCTTCGCGCACTGGATTTTCAAACAGTTGAAAATCCAACAGTTTGTCTATTCGACGCGCTAGGATGCACTCTTAGATTCTCAACGCTCGGCTCAACAAAGAGAGTTGAAAATCCAGTGCGCGATAAAATTCCGCCGCGATATTTATACGTCTGTGGGAACGTGGGCACTTACAACACTAAACAATCAGATATTTTTGTTTTTTTCGATTTGTGGTTAAATTACTACTCTTTATAGTTAAGACTTGTATTTGATATTTGCATACTAGACAAGACCCTCCCATATGGCCAGAATCTATTTATATGCCCAGCCTGATATTAAAATTTACTACCATTGGTAAGCAAAACGATTCGTTTTCGTTTATAGGAACCGAGCATTAAACGAGGGACATGCGAAACAAGCTTAGTATGTAGGGTGCGTACCTACATGTTATGAACAGAAATACGTGTTTTGTGAAGTCGTAAAAACCGTGCTAAACAGGGGCCTGTCGCTAATAAAAATATAAAATACCTAGACGACCCGATGTAACTGCATAAAAATCTACAAACAACTCTAAAATAGTAAAACAACAACAACAACAAAAACTTTAATTTCAAAATATTCAATTATGTATTTTTCGACCCATTCTGTAAAAATCTCACCGTGCACACTTAGGTGAAGGGAGCTGTCAATAGTTTCAATCCCTATGACTGCTCAGTATAAGTTTTCACGGTGAAATCAAAATCCATTATCATTGTATTCAAACTAGGCTGAGAATCGGCACTTTTCGAACGTTAAAATTACATGACAGTCCCCCAAAAACGTCCGCCCTTCACCACTTCCCAATGCTTTAGCTGGGAAGAACAAGTGGCGCAACAAACTCCCCAACAGTTTTTAAAAACACAGCCGTGCTGTTTTAAAAAACTTAGTATACAATAGTAGGTACTTGCCATTATGTCAGCTAGCCTTGCAGTGAGATCTTTACAGAACAGATCGACTACATAATATTAGGTAGGTACTCACTTCTTGTTTACTCGAGTCATGTTGAGGAGAGGTCACTACTCATTCCAGGCACATCACCACAGAATCACTATTATCATCACATCACTCACTGATGGTCCCTTAATAATTTATTTATTTTATTAGTCCTAGTGCAAACGGTGCGTCTTGTCGCTGCGAATAGACGCAAAGTTATAGTTTACATCTGCGACTAATCGTTCGAATATTCGCCGCGCTTCAATGTCCGATATATGAAAAACAACGACATCAAACGTACACGTTGCGATTCGCAATACAAACACACGTCGCACCTTCTTCAGCGGTCACTGCAAGACTGACGGACACTGGCCTGTCGGCGGGTGTGCGCGTGCACCGTGCGTCTGTCACACAAGGAAGTGCACCGGACATGCGTAAGCGACGGCGCGCACGCATAGACTGACCGGCGACGGCTGTCCGCTGTTGGTTTACGGCTAGAGCGCATTGGAATCAGGCGATTTTTTATTGTGCACTGGATTTTCAACTCTCGGTATTGAGCAAAGCATTGAGAATCCAACAGAGCGCATCTCATGGCGTCTAGAAACACACTGTTGAATTTTCAACTCTCGATGTTAAGCAGAGCGTTATAAATGCAATGTGCGAAAAAAATCGCCAGCTGTGCTGGGTTTATTCCTGGCATGGCGATACTATAGATACATAATAGGTAAGAAAATAAGGTTTAAAAAATCTCTTTTTTATTTTTACTCAGGAATCTACCAAATATTGTTTAAGAAGGTTAAATCCGGAATCAGGAAAAGTCAGGAATCTTCCAAATATTTTTTAACAAGCATTTTGTTAATTTTATTAGATAAGTAGCTAGTTACAGTCAACTGCTGATCATTGGTAAGTCCAGGTACGCACGGGCGATTTTTTTACGCGACAATTTATTTCACGCTCTGGGGCTGCAGTCTCGACATAGATAGCGATTGTTATATAACCGAATTCGGTCGCAATGTCCTGAAGGGGTCCCTAGACGGTCAACATTGCTTGACAACCAACCCTGTATATTACAGTAATCTGTGACAACCACCAATCTGTAATCTCGACATCATAGTAATCTGTGGTCTATGCTCGAAATAGATACCGCGAATATTGGAGACCATGACGTGATTTAAATAAAAATAATTGTTGTATTTCTTGAAAATTTGTGTGTAGTGATTATGTAAACCATATCTTGAAAACATTATTTTTCATGGAAACTAATAACCATTTTAAAGAATTAAAATAACTTGTTAAATATCTAGGGGCATTAAAGTTTGCCTCCTTACAACACTATAAATAAGTCGGTGTCAAAAAAACTTTTTGACACTCAGAACAAGAATGGTAAATAAATGATTTGAATGTTTGACTTGCGTTGTGGGTTGTGGTCTTTATGTTCTTTCGCGTATTTCTTTTAAAATGAAATGATTGGAGGACAAAGCGAAGCACAGGTGCAGCTGCAGGCCCGGCTCCGAGCGGCCTTTTTTATTTGATCTAAGACCTCAACACCTATTTTCGAATCTAATTTGCCGGTTTAATTAATTTCTTTATACATAGAATGATTTTGAATAAGTACATTCTACTTTACTCAAATGTTTCAAGCGTAAGCGTACAACGCGTGTTACAAGTGGCCAAATAATAGATGCCCTCTTGTCTTGCATAAAAACCCGCTCATACTTGCGCACCCGCAAGTTTATCGTGAAAATTTTGACGCGGGCAGTAATGAAGTTGCCGCGAAATTGAAGCAGCTGACCAGCTGCCAAATGGCTCTATAAAAACACCAGAGCAGTGGATGACGGTAAAGTTTACACCCCGATACCTACATAAAAAGTTTTATACACTCCTTTGCAAAAAAATGGGTAGGTACCTTACAGTCATTGGCTTTTCTTACAATAAATGCTGAGATTAATGACTAAGTAGTAATTTTCTTATTATCAATGAAAATATCGTTTTTTGGCTACACCCCTCTTCCAGCAGCGCTATGATTTTACTGGCTCTAATTGCTTTTTCTGCCATTACAATCGACACAAAGATATCTGACAATAAGGCTGGATTATGCGACATACTTAATTATTCTACTAAAATAACGAGAAGCTACTTATAGTTGCCTGATAACCTTTTAACCGCAAACCCGCGAAAAGTAAGTAAAAAGTCACAAACTGAAAAGGGATTTTTTATTGTTTTAAACAAAAGTTTCGAATTTGGAATTAACTTTTTTTCCTTAATCCAGACTCTTTATTAAGTGCCAGTAACATAGTTTGGCTATTAAAACCTCTTTACAACTAAAATGATTACCAATAATTTTAGAAAACTAATAATATTTACTTCAAATGTTTATCTTTCCTGAATGTTTGCAGAGACGTTAAAAGCCAGGCCTGCAGTAAAGCAGCCCGGCTGTGAAAAGAAAGGGTAACCAAGCCGTCAGCACTGCTCCTCTAAGTCCTCTAACTAAGGTGGAGCGAAGAATTGTATCCCTTATCGGTGTGGACAATACCTTTGGGACTGAGTGCCCGGACGCTATGCGGAAGGACGAAGTGAGTTCTGATGACAGTGTATGATAATATATTTATGTGTGATATACATGATACATGTACACAACAGTTTATCTTCTATGATATAAATAATATTAAAATAAAATACTTATACTATTATTTCTCAGGGGATCTTCACAACTGAGGTCATCAGCCTACTTCAAACTCAATGTAAGTTTTTAAAATAATTATGCTCACAACTAAATGTATAAGTATTCTGTTTCAATTTTCATTAATTAGGTCAACTAATAAAATTCAGTATGTAGTCAGATAGGAAACACCGAGCTCACCTAGCTTATTTTTACTATTTTTTAATATGACGAGTAACAGTGATTCCAATATCCTATTTACAGACTAAACAATTTCATTTCAAATGACATTATTACAGACAGTGAATCAGTTTCTGGAGGTAGAGAACCCCGCACCAGTTGATACTACGGCACCAAGTGGAAGTAGGACAACGGTGATTATGGTTTCACCATCACCACTCCCACCACCAAATTGAGCAACATGTGCAAACAGTATTACAGTTGCCAGCACCACAAATAAGTAAGTTTGAGTTTTGTTACACCAACTGTATTATATTTCACTTATAACTTTACCCAGCTGCGGCAGAGCATGAAAGGACGGTAATGTTTTTAAGGTTCAGTACCCAAAGTGTAAAACGGGACCCTATTACTAAGGCTCCGCTGTCTGTCTGTCCATCTGTTAGACAGTTGAAATGTTCACAGATGATGTATATCTGTTGCCGCTATAACAACAAATACTAAAATACAGAAAAAAAAAAATATTTAAGGGGGCTCCCATACAACAAACGTGATTTTTTGCCGTTTTTATAGATAATGGTACGTACGGAACCCTTCGTGCGGGAGTCCGACTCGCACATGGCCTGTTTTTTTTTTTTTTTAATTATTTCAGCGGCAAGTCGCACGCCACAACCTGCACCTACTGTACAACGAGAGAGGTCCACTCGAAATAGCAGTAAGCTTAAATTTTTATTACTTACCTTAAATTGAAAAAACCGGCCAAGTGCGAGTCGGACTCGCGCACGAAGGGTTCCGTACCATTATCTATAAAAACGGCAAAAAAATCACGTTTGTTGTATGGGAGCCCTCTTAAATATTTATTTTATTCAGTATTTTAGTATTTGTTGTGATAGCGGCAACAGAAATACATCATCTGTGAAAATTTCAACTGTCTAGCTATCACGGTTCATGAGATACAGCCTGGTGACAGACGGACAGACAGACAGACAGACAACGGAGTCTTAGTAATCGGGTCCTGTTTTACCCTTTGCGTGTAGAAATTTTTAACGTGTTTAAACTTTAAACGTGTAGAAAATTTGCATCTGTTATCGTGTTATTTTGAAACCCCACTGCAAAGAAGATGACCGGTCGCGGTAAGGGAGGAAAGGGTCTGGGAAAAGGAGGAGCCAAGCGTCACAGGAAGGTACTTCGTGATAACATCCAAGGTATCACGAAGCCCGCCATCCGTCGTCTGGCTCGCAGAGGCGGCGTGAAACGTATCTCCGGTCTGATCTACGAAGAGACTCGCGGTGTGCTTAAAGTGTTCCTAGAGAACGTCATTCGCGACGCCGTCACTTACACCGAGCACGCCAAGAGGAAGACCGTCACCGCCATGGACGTCGTCTACGCTCTGAAGCGCCAGGGTCGCACCCTGTACGGTTTCGGCGGTTAAACACCTGCATGCCCCGCGTGTACGTGTTGCCTGCGCAACCAGCTCTACATACTGTGGTGGACGTGTGTGTGTGTTGTGTTTGTTGTGAACATAATCTCATACCGTTCAACCATACGCATATAGACGCGCACATAAAATGGCCGCATATGATTCGATATTATTAAATATGTTTCTTGAGTGGAATTGTCTAAAAAACGTACCTCTACCTACCTACCTATCTATTTACTTACTTACTTACTTACCGATACACTCTCTAGTGTCACTGTAATACGTACCTACTTAGGTTTTGGAGTTATCAATGAAATACCGTCGTTATATTAATAAATAAATCCTTTTTATTTTTATCTTACAATTGAAATAGATGCTTGTTGTTGTTGTTGTTTGTTGTTCTTCTTCTTCTTCTTCTTCTATCTACGCGTGAAAAGCCCATCGTCCGCCACTCACTGAGGGAGGTGTGTATTGTAAGAGTAGGTAGAATTGAAACTGGAATTGAAAAATAAAAGCAAAACATTATTAAAAAATATTAACCGAACTTGAACGGACTTGACCGGAATTGACCGGACTAGACCGGACTTGACACTGCTCTTGAAACTTGAGCATTACGGACTGGGTAAACTTGCGCTTAGCTTAGTAAAATCCTATTTGAATGACAGACTGCAGCAAGTTCAAATAAACGGTGTGAATTCATTAGGTTTAAAAGTCAAAATGGGTGTACCACAGGGCTCGATATTGGGTTCATCCCTTTTTTTTAGTATATATAAATGATTTACCTATCTACTGAAAAACCGACCACAAATGGTGTTATTTGCTGATGACACATCACTGATTTTTAAAGTAAATAGACATGCACAGGAGTATGAAGACGTAAATAACCCTATGCTTAAGTTCACGACCTTACTCGGCTCGCCGTCGGTGTCAGACGTGAAGCTTGTTCAAAATGTAATTGTCAAATTGGCTCGCAGCTCGCGGCGATGACAGACGACGAGCCAAGGCGGGCTACGAGCAAAATTTCAAACCTGTTGGATCGCCGACGAACGTACTCAGCGGTTTTAAAGTCCGCGTACTTAGCATGACACACGCGCGAGTAAGCTCGCCGAGCCATAAGTACGCGGACTTGCTCGCGCGTCTGTCAACGACGGCGAGCCGAGTAAGGTCGCGAACTTAAAGACCGCGTATTAAGTACGCACTACTATCACCCCTTTTAGGCTGTTACAACAAAAACTTAGACACTAGACACTCAACGTGAGTCTAATGTCAATCTTACGTTAAACTCCTAAATGTCGTGTCTAACCATAGGTACGTTTGCACTGGCGAAACATTTACGACAAAACACACGTTGAAATCTCTATTTTCTGTCAATGTTCCATACAATTTTTGACAGGAACTAGAGATGTCAACATGTTTTGATGTAGGTAATATTTCGCCAGTGCAAACGCACGGTAAACTACCTACCAAAAAATTGTAAAAAAAATTGATGGAAAGTCTTGGAAACAACTACACGAGGGCCGACTTCAGCACAACATGGAGCTTTGTGATCTCCAAAGTACATTAACTTCACCATGTTTGGTACTCACGTCTTGCGTTCCCATCGCGACGTTTCCAGCGCTTACGTGTCTCACGTTTTTGGCAACGTTTGTTTCCAGTCGACGGTCCCACGTATATATTTGTAATGATTTACTTAAAATACGTAGGGGGTCGCTTTGTTTTCCCACTTATTGTTGCCAACGTGTTCGTTTCGGCGAGTTGTTTAACAGCGTTTTTGTTCCGGACGTGGTAATAACCTTGAAGACTGAGCCCTCTTGGTTATGCAAACATTGTTGCTGCTAGTCTGAAGTCGGCCCCCGTGTGGGATAGAATAGGGATGATTACTAACATTAGAAACTAGCTGTTGCCCACGACTTCGTCTACGATCCAGGATGGAAAGTAGTCTATGTGCTTCTCCAGGTCATGGCCTACCCATATGCCAAGTTTAATCCAAATCCATTCAACCGTTTTAGTGTAAAAACCTGTCATTTGCGTGTCGGCCGGGACCAAACAAAAGCAATTTAATTTTCGAGTGTGCTGCCTAACTCTTAAAAGGGGTGGTAGACGTGCGAGCAACTACGCGTACTTATGGCTCGGCGAGCTTACTCGCCCGTCTGTATCCCCGCGAGTCAATTTGACAAAGAAATTTTGATCGAGCTTCACGTGTGTCCCCGACGACGAGCCGAGTAAGGTCGCGAACTAGAAGACCGCGTACTTAAAGTACGCACGTCTATCACCCACTTAAGAATTTGTTCTTACAGAAATGTAAATTGAGATACAGTTCGATTCAATAAGGTGTCAAATAGAGCATCTATAGAGTCAGGCGGCAAAAACCGTCAAGCGTCAGATATCCACATGTGGCCACCCGGCGCCAGACGGAAAACTCCGCTTTATACTTTGGCATAAAGGCTAGGTTTTAAAGTCTTCCAGGTCTGAGGTCGGCCCCCGTGTGGGAATAGGGATGTTGACTAGCATTAATAACTGTTGGACTGTTGCCCGCGACTTCGTCTACGATCCAGGATGGAAAGTAGCCTATGTGCTTCTCCAGGTTATGGCCTACCCCTGTGCCAAGTTTCATACAAATCCATTCAACCGTTTTAGAGTGAAAGCGTAACAAACAAAGTCACTTTTGCATTTTTATTATTAGTTAGGATCGTTAGGAAGTTAGGATTATTATTATTACTATCAAAGACGGCTTAGTAAAACGAGATAATCGAATAGTTAAGTCTGTAAAATCGGATGATGCCACGTTTTATGGCAATGCTGATTCTTTGGCCAAAAAATAGGCGAGCCATCTGATCACGTGAAGAGTTGATAAACCGTTCGGCGATGTCTCGAAAAAATAAGCGCCCACTCGGACCCCATGGCCCTAGTATTTCAATACCAAATATCTCAAAAATACTAGCTCCAATACGATTGGATATAAAGAATTCATTCTAAGGTGACAATTCGACGGTCAATCTAGTACTTACTTATTAATGGTACAAATTAAAACTGTGTGACATTAAAATACGTGTTGAAACTTCTTAGACGTGACGGTTATTGAATTATCGATACCTAATAACGAGCTTTTACTTTGTTTTCGCGTATCGTTCTTTCGGACTTTTTCTTTATGCTCAGCTCCTAATGGTGCGCTTACACGCGTAACTAAAATTGCGCAATTCTCGCCAATTTCTACACAATCTTGGATTTGCTGTAAATTGCTCGTGTAACCGTGCGTTTGCACTGGCGAAACATTTCAACAAAACTTGTTGAAATCTCTAGTTGCTGTCAATCTTCTATACCATTTTTTACAGGAACTATAGATTTAAACATATTTTGTTGTAATGTTTCGCCAGTGCAAACGCACAGTAACGATGCTATATGGGTCGCAGCGGGATTTCAAAATATCCTACAACCTTCAACCTTACTCAAGTAATGAACTATCAAATAATGTAAAAAGACATTTCAAATACGACTGGTACTTCCTTAAATTAGCGCGTTTAAATAAACAAACAAATTCTGCTAATTCGGGCGGCACGAGCCATAAAGATAAACTCACTTCTTTTGTTCTTTTGTTTTCAAATTCAAGCCGACTGCGAGCAAAAAAATTTACTGATCCTTTGGTGTAGTCAAAAACAACCTTAACTTACGGCAATAAGACCGAGTTTTAAATGAAGGTTAAAACCAATAATGCGTGTCTATTAGGTTGGGACAAAACAAAAGGAATGGAATTTTGCGTGTTCGGTAGCATAAACAAGGTAATTTAAAGCTTGTAAAAAATATCAATACATGTACCCACAACATAAGTACTACTATTGAGTGGCCGATTCCTATAATTTAGAAAGAAATAAAGAAAATCGGACCGTTATCATCCCAGGTGCGTGGACGGGCGATTTTTTCACGCGGCGATTTTTCTTCGCGCACTGGATTTTCAAACAGTTGAAAATCCAACAGTTTGTCTATTCGACGCGCTAGGATGCACTCTTAGATTCTCAACGCTCGGCTCAACAAAGAGAGTTGAAAATCCAGTGCGCGATAAAATTCCGCCGCGATATTTATACGTCTGTGGGAACGTGGGCACTTACAACACTAAACAATCAGATATTTTTGTTTTTTTCGATTTGTGGTTAAATTACTACTCTTTATAGTTAAGACTTGTATTTGATATTTGCATACTAGACAAGACCCTCCCATATGGCCAGAATCTATTTATATGCCCAGCCTGATATTAAAATTTACTACCATTGGTAAGCAAAACGATTCGTTTTCGTTTATAGGAACCGAGCATTAAACGAGGGACATGCGAAACAAGCTTAGTATGTAGGGTGCGTACCTACATGTTATGAACAGAAATACGTGTTTTGTGAAGTCGTAAAAACCGTGCTAAACAGGGGCCTGTCGCTAATAAAAATATAAAATACCTAGACGACCCGATGTAACTGCATAAAAATCTACAAACAACTCTAAAATAGTAAAACAACAACAACAACAAAAACTTTAATTTCAAAATATTCAATTATGTATTTTTCGACCCATTCTGTAAAAATCTCACCGTGCACACTTAGGTGAAGGGAGCTGTCAATAGTTTCAATCCCTATGACTGCTCAGTATAAGTTTTCACGGTGAAATCAAAATCCATTATCATTGTATTCAAACTAGGCTGAGAATCGGCACTTTTCGAACGTTAAAATTACATGACAGTCCCCCAAAAACGTCCGCCCTTCACCACTTCCCAATGCTTTAGCTGGGAAGAACAAGTGGCGCAACAAACTCCCCAACAGTTTTTAAAAACACAGCCGTGCTGTTTTAAAAAACTTAGTATACAATAGTAGGTACTTGCCATTATGTCAGCTAGCCTTGCAGTGAGATCTTTACAGAACAGATCGACTACATAATATTAGGTAGGTACTCACTTCTTGTTTACTCGAGTCATGTTGAGGAGAGGTCACTACTCATTCCAGGCACATCACCACAGAATCACTATTATCATCACATCACTCACTGATGGTCCCTTAATAATTTATTTATTTTATTAGTCCTAGTGCAAACGGTGCGTCTTGTCGCTGCGAATAGACGCAAAGTTATAGTTTACATCTGCGACTAATCGTTCGAATATTCGCCGCGCTTCAATGTCCGATATATGAAAAACAACGACATCAAACGTACACGTTGCGATTCGCAATACAAACACACGTCGCACCTTCTTCAGCGGTCACTGCAAGACTGACGGACACTGGCCTGTCGGCGGGTGTGCGCGTGCACCGTGCGTCTGTCACACAAGGAAGTGCACCGGACATGCGTAAGCGACGGCGCGCACGCATAGACTGACCGGCGACGGCTGTCCGCTGTTGGTTTACGGCTAGAGCGCATTGGAATCAGGCGATTTTTTATTGTGCACTGGATTTTCAACTCTCGGTATTGAGCAAAGCATTGAGAATCCAACAGAGCGCATCTCATGGCGTCTAGAAACACACTGTTGAATTTTCAACTCTCGATGTTAAGCAGAGCGTTATAAATGCAATGTGCGAAAAAAATCGCCAGCTGTGCTGGGTTTATTCCTGGCATGGCGATACTATAGATACATAATAGGTAAGAAAATAAGGTTTAAAAAATCTCTTTTTTATTTTTACTCAGGAATCTACCAAATATTGTTTAAGAAGGTTAAATCCGGAATCAGGAAAAGTCAGGAATCTTCCAAATATTTTTTAACAAGCATTTTGTTAATTTTATTAGATAAGTAGCTAGTTACAGTCAACTGCTGATCATTGGTAAGTCCAGGTACGCACGGGCGATTTTTTTACGCGACAATTTATTTCACGCTCTGGGGCTGCAGTCTCGACATAGATAGCGATTGTTATATAACCGAATTCGGTCGCAATGTCCTGAAGGGGTCCCTAGACGGTCAACATTGCTTGACAACCAACCCTGTATATTACAGTAATCTGTGACAACCACCAATCTGTAATCTCGACATCATAGTAATCTGTGGTCTATGCTCGAAATAGATACCGCGAATATTGGAGACCATGACGTGATTTAAATAAAAATAATTGTTGTATTTCTTGAAAATTTGTGTGTAGTGATTATGTAAACCATATCTTGAAAACATTATTTTTCATGGAAACTAATAACCATTTTAAAGAATTAAAATAACTTGTTAAATATCTAGGGGCATTAAAGTTTGCCTCCTTACAACACTATAAATAAGTCGGTGTCAAAAAAACTTTTTGACACTCAGAACAAGAATGGTAAATAAATGATTTGAATGTTTGACTTGCGTTGTGGGTTGTGGTCTTTATGTTCTTTCGCGTATTTCTTTTAAAATGAAATGATTGGAGGACAAAGCGAAGCACAGGTGCAGCTGCAGGCCCGGCTCCGAGCGGCCTTTTTTATTTGATCTAAGACCTCAACACCTATTTTCGAATCTAATTTGCCGGTTTAATTAATTTCTTTATACATAGAATGATTTTGAATAAGTACATTCTACTTTACTCAAATGTTTCAAGCGTAAGCGTACAACGCGTGTTACAAGTGGCCAAATAATAGATGCCCTCTTGTCTTGCATAAAAACCCGCTCATACTTGCGCACCCGCAAGTTTATCGTGAAAATTTTGACGCGGGCAGTAATGAAGTTGCCGCGAAATTGAAGCAGCTGACCAGCTGCCAAATGGCTCTATAAAAACACCAGAGCAGTGGATGACGGTAAAGTTTACACCCCGATACCTACATAAAAAGTTTTATACACTCCTTTGCAAAAAAATGGGTAGGTACCTTACAGTCATTGGCTTTTCTTACAATAAATGCTGAGATTAATGACTAAGTAGTAATTTTCTTATTATCAATGAAAATATCGTTTTTTGGCTACACCCCTCTTCCAGCAGCGCTATGATTTTACTGGCTCTAATTGCTTTTTCTGCCATTACAATCGACACAAAGATATCTGACAATAAGGCTGGATTATGCGACATACTTAATTATTCTACTAAAATAACGAGAAGCTACTTATAGTTGCCTGATAACCTTTTAACCGCAAACCCGCGAAAAGTAAGTAAAAAGTCACAAACTGAAAAGGGATTTTTTATTGTTTTAAACAAAAGTTTCGAATTTGGAATTAACTTTTTTTCCTTAATCCAGACTCTTTATTAAGTGCCAGTAACATAGTTTGGCTATTAAAACCTCTTTACAACTAAAATGATTACCAATAATTTTAGAAAACTAATAATATTTACTTCAAATGTTTATCTTTCCTGAATGTTTGCAGAGACGTTAAAAGCCAGGCCTGCAGTAAAGCAGCCCGGCTGTGAAAAGAAAGGGTAACCAAGCCGTCAGCACTGCTCCTCTAAGTCCTCTAACTAAGGTGGAGCGAAGAATTGTATCCCTTATCGGTGTGGACAATACCTTTGGGACTGAGTGCCCGGACGCTATGCGGAAGGACGAAGTGAGTTCTGATGACAGTGTATGATAATATATTTATGTGTGATATACATGATACATGTACACAACAGTTTATCTTCTATGATATAAATAATATTAAAATAAAATACTTATACTATTATTTCTCAGGGGATCTTCACAACTGAGGTCATCAGCCTACTTCAAACTCAATGTAAGTTTTTAAAATAATTATGCTCACAACTAAATGTATAAGTATTCTGTTTCAATTTTCATTAATTAGGTCAACTAATAAAATTCAGTATGTAGTCAGATAGGAAACACCGAGCTCACCTAGCTTATTTTTACTATTTTTTAATATGACGAGTAACAGTGATTCCAATATCCTATTTACAGACTAAACAATTTCATTTCAAATGACATTATTACAGACAGTGAATCAGTTTCTGGAGGTAGAGAACCCCGCACCAGTTGATACTACGGCACCAAGTGGAAGTAGGACAACGGTGATTATGGTTTCACCATCACCACTCCCACCACCAAATTGAGCAACATGTGCAAACAGTATTACAGTTGCCAGCACCACAAATAAGTAAGTTTGAGTTTTGTTACACCAACTGTATTATATTTCACTTATAACTTTACCCAGCTGCGGCAGAGCATGAAAGGACGGTAATGTTTTTAAGGTTCAGTACCCAAAGTGTAAAACGGGACCCTATTACTAAGGCTCCGCTGTCTGTCTGTCCATCTGTTAGACAGTTGAAATGTTCACAGATGATGTATATCTGTTGCCGCTATAACAACAAATACTAAAATACAGAAAAAAAAAAATATTTAAGGGGGCTCCCATACAACAAACGTGATTTTTTGCCGTTTTTATAGATAATGGTACGTACGGAACCCTTCGTGCGGGAGTCCGACTCGCACATGGCCTGTTTTTTTTTTTTTTTAATTATTTCAGCGGCAAGTCGCACGCCACAACCTGCACCTACTGTACAACGAGAGAGGTCCACTCGAAATAGCAGTAAGCTTAAATTTTTATTACTTACCTTAAATTGAAAAAACCGGCCAAGTGCGAGTCGGACTCGCGCACGAAGGGTTCCGTACCATTATCTATAAAAACGGCAAAAAAATCACGTTTGTTGTATGGGAGCCCTCTTAAATATTTATTTTATTCAGTATTTTAGTATTTGTTGTGATAGCGGCAACAGAAATACATCATCTGTGAAAATTTCAACTGTCTAGCTATCACGGTTCATGAGATACAGCCTGGTGACAGACGGACAGACAGACAGACAGACAACGGAGTCTTAGTAATCGGGTCCTGTTTTACCCTTTGCGTGTAGAAATTTTTAACGTGTTTAAACTTTAAACGTGTAGAAAATTTGCATCTGTTATCGTGTTATTTTGAAACCCCACTGCAAAGAAGATGACCGGTCGCGGTAAGGGAGGAAAGGGTCTGGGAAAAGGAGGAGCCAAGCGTCACAGGAAGGTACTTCGTGATAACATCCAAGGTATCACGAAGCCCGCCATCCGTCGTCTGGCTCGCAGAGGCGGCGTGAAACGTATCTCCGGTCTGATCTACGAAGAGACTCGCGGTGTGCTTAAAGTGTTCCTAGAGAACGTCATTCGCGACGCCGTCACTTACACCGAGCACGCCAAGAGGAAGACCGTCACCGCCATGGACGTCGTCTACGCTCTGAAGCGCCAGGGTCGCACCCTGTACGGTTTCGGCGGTTAAACACCTGCATGCCCCGCGTGTACGTGTTGCCTGCGCAACCAGCTCTACATACTGTGGTGGACGTGTGTGTGTGTTGTGTTTGTTGTGAACATAATCTCATACCGTTCAACCATACGCATATAGACGCGCACATAAAATGGCCGCATATGATTCGATATTATTAAATATGTTTCTTGAGTGGAATTGTCTAAAAAACGTACCTCTACCTACCTACCTATCTATTTACTTACTTACTTACTTACCGATACACTCTCTAGTGTCACTGTAATACGTACCTACTTAGGTTTTGGAGTTATCAATGAAATACCGTCGTTATATTAATAAATAAATCCTTTTTATTTTTATCTTACAATTGAAATAGATGCTTGTTGTTGTTGTTGTTTGTTGTTCTTCTTCTTCTTCTTCTTCTATCTACGCGTGAAAAGCCCATCGTCCGCCACTCACTGAGGGAGGTGTGTATTGTAAGAGTAGGTAGAATTGAAACTGGAATTGAAAAATAAAAGCAAAACATTATTAAAAAATATTACCTATTCAACAAGTACTTACGTTGTAGCACATCTACCTAGCTAGGTACCTATTCGTTTGGTCGCCCCACGGTGCGTGCGTGCCTTATGTTTTGTTTCATTACAATAAAATTTTGATCGCATCTAATGTTTTTTTTTGTTTGTTTATTTGTATATTTATGTTTTTTTTTTTTTAATTCGCGTATGTTATTTATTTACTACGGGCTAGTCTATTACATGTACCTATGTATTAGCCTGTGAAGAGAACGCGGTACACGGGCCAGACGCGCACGGTACTGGCGCGCCCGTCCGCGGTAGTACGCGGCTGCGACGGTCTATTGTCGTTTTACACATTGATTAATACGCTTTCCGATGCGATTATACCAATCTGTGCACTGTCCACTCGTCGAAGGGCACTCTCGTATTTTAATATTACTATATTAATAGGTTGCACGTCCTGGACGGAGTCGTCCGTCCTTAACAGTTCGGCGCTCGCGGTGTTTTACGACGCTTCACTTTTAGGTCGATAATACCATCGCGAGACGGTGTGATATCGACGAAGTCCTGTTACCACACAAGCTCGATATCCTCCCTGTTGACGGGTCGACCTCGATCGCCACTAACTATCACTTTTATAGAGAAAATAACGTTTTGAACGCGACCCGACCTGCGCTTCGTACGCAGTCGTCGAAATAAAACACCGCCACGGGCTAAACGCGCACCTCACTCGCCCCGAATTCGCACACCCGCATCGTCAACTTCATGACCTACCCGAAACCGTTCGATCTCGTTGCACCGACCGCCGTTAAACATTCTTTTTCTTTATTTTATTAGATACGTGTTAGTGAAAACTTTCAAGCGTTCGTACGAGAAAACGTCCCGCGACATCACGGCGCTCGTTACGGTAAAGTTCCGTCGTACCTAGGCGTACGTTTACGAAATTCATGAAACCTATAAGTGGCGACATCTAAGTCTCTCTCTTTATACGTCTTATTTACTTACTTACTCGTTAAGTATTTTAACAGTGTGTTGTGTGTGAATTTATTATTAAATTAATACAATGGCAGATACCGCAGTCGCTACCGAGGCTCCCGCGCCCGCTACACCAGCGAAGAAGCAGGCGAGGCAGGCCGGCGGCGCCGGTGCCGCGAAGAAACCGAAGGCGAAGCCGACCCATCCCAAAACATCTGAGATGGTCAACAACGCCATCAAGGAGATGAAGGAGCGTAGCGGATCTTCCCTGCAGGCGATCAAGAAGTACATCGCCGCGCAGTACAAGGTCGACGCGGAGAAACTGGCTCCGTTCATCAGGAAATATCTGAAGAGCGCCGTCGAATCTGGTGCACTGATCCAGACCAAGGGCAAGGGTGCCTCCGGCTCCTTCAAGCTCGAGTCGAAATCGCACCACGCCAAGAAACCCGCCGGTGCTGCTGGAAAGGCCGCCGGCAAGGCGCCCGCCGCCGCCGCGAAGGCTAAGAAGGCGACCGCCTGTGCGGCCGGCGCCAAGACCAAGAAGGCAGCGGCCGCCGCCGCCTCTGCCGCCTCCGGTTCACCAGCAAAGTCCAAGGCATCGGCAGCCGCCGCCGCCAAGGACAAGAAGGCCGCCGCCGCCGCTAAGAAGAAGCCGGCGCCCAAGAAGGCCGCCGCCCCCGCTAAGGCGAAGGGAGGCGCCGCTCCCAAAGCTAAGAAGACAGCGAAGCCGCCGACCAAGAAACCTAAAGCGCCTAAACCCAAGAAGGCCGCGGCTACACCCAAGTCTAAGCCGGCAGCCAAGAAAGCGTCCGCCGCTAAGAAGTAAGCTACGGTCGCGTTCGCGTTACACCGGCGACGGCGACGACGACGACGACAGCGGCGCAGAGTCGGCGGCTGACCACCACCCAAATCATCAATACAACAGCTGATGAGTGATAGTGACAAGTGTGCGTGCGCGTCTTACCTATCTACCTACTGTGTGTATTGTGTGTGTACCTACGTACTTACATGATGTTTTGTATACCTAATAATATACATAAACACACACTGTAGAGAGAGGCGCGCGCGCGTGCTTTGTGCGTTTGTTTTCATCATCGTCCAACCGCGCGCACGCAGTACGTACGTACGCGTCTATCGTCCTCGGGAAGGAGGGTGCGGAACGCGCTCGACGTGTCTCGAGCTCGTCACCAACGATTCATCAGAAGCAAGCAAGCAAGCAAGCAACTGAAGAAACCACGGACGACGGCACCGAGATGCTTAGCGCGCGAGCACGCGCTCACCACACCAAAAAGCCCTTTTCAGGGCTAACAATAATATCATGAATATGAACAGTATTCGTTTCTATAACACAGAGAGTCAAAACGTTATAAAATACCTAATAACATACGCACTTATACATACATACATAAATACTCCCAATATACAAGTGGGTAATAAACCTATCTAAGTAGGAAATAAATAAAATACAAATATATAGTTATATAGATAAATGATAGATAGGTACACATACACTACCTACCTACCTACCTACCTACCTACCTACACACATAGTGTAGTGTAATACTATTTCATTATTCGACACTATGTTATTTATTATTCAGGAAGCTAGCTTACAACTATAAAAATAATTATACACACTAACTATAATATAAAATACCTACAGTTATGTTTTCAACGAACAGAACTGAGTGAGACTTAATTTTCACCTAAACCTCATTTATCATATTAATTAATAATTAGATGTAGTAGGCAAACTGTACTAAAAAGTTAGTAATAATCGCTACAGTTTAGTTTAGTTAGAGTGAGAGCGAGTCTGGCGCGCGCTTGCGCGTTTTGTGAATTAGTTTCGTTAGCTGTGCACCCCTCCCACTGACACAGCTACGCGGCGCGTGTATAAATACGCGGTCGGCCAGCTTTTTTTTTTTTGACACACTCGACGCGCGCCAGCGGCAGCGGTCGGACGTGCGCAGTGCAAGTGCGAGTGCTCCCGATTCCGGAATCAAGCGTTCCTGAACTTCTATAGTCGTAGAGACTATCTTCTGCTACTAGTTGTTTGCCTTTTTCAAGGCACAGCTAGTAAAGTATTCTTAACAGATACTTATCGCAAAACGTATCGTCGCGTGTTTGGCCCCTTCTGGGTACCCCTTCAGGGTAAAACCACAGTTTCGTGGTTCTCGGTGGAAACCTATACGGTGCCAACGAAGCCGAGAGGGTGCTGCCCCAATTGCACCCGCCGATTCCCCTTCAGGGTTGAGGCAGTCACGTTGGACGGGTCCCAGTGTCCGGCCTTGGGGGATCTCCTAGTCGGCATTGGTGACAGTTTTGCTTCAACAGCTACACACCCGGTGTGGTTGGGTGTGTCTACCCCTTCGCACCGGACCCCGTTAGGACCCCGTTGCACAAATAAGATAGGCAACGGGCAAAAGCAAGCTTAGGGCTCACCTTAGGTACTCAACCTCCCTGTCTACACCCGACAGGGAGGGTTTTACACATCCCCGGGCATTCCTCCCGGGGAGTTAGGAGTAGGCTATTGTGTTAGGTGAATAGTTAGTTTATTTTAATTTTTATTATGCTATATTAGGATAGTCTCCTAATAATAGTTAGAAATGGCACCAGACCCTCTTTGCAGGAGGCTCTTTGCCATCATCCTTAGGTTCCTAGCTAAGCCCACTCCCGAAGAGGAGGAACTAATCCGTAAGGATGTTAGGAAATTATTACCATTGTTAGAAATGGATGATAGTCCCATCGCTGACTTCAGCGATGCATTAGGTAGTCAATCTCTCCCGGCAATTGACCTGGCTGACCTTCCTGTCCGCCGCTCTCCCAGTCCGGCCTTCAGCCCAGTCGCGCTAGACTCTGACATAGTGTCAATGGACACTACAGAGCCCGCTTCCTCTAAACGGGCCGTCACTCCGTACGCGTACGCGCCCTCTCTCATGACTCATGCCTCAGACTCAGAGAACAATGCTTCTCCTTCGTCCTCTCCATCCCAATCCGAGGACGACGGGTTCACCCCAGTCTTAGGAAAGGGAAGCAAGAGGAAGAAGAAGAAGCATAGCTCCGGTCAAGCGAGCAAAGTCATCGCCGTCGATGACGATTCCCCCACCCCTACCCCCGTAGCGCAGGTAGCCGCGGTAGCGCCGAGTAGCGCAACCGCAGCTACAGCTAACGTTATTTCCCCCTCCACCTCTCTCGCCGCGACCGTCGCACAAGTTGCTACCCCCGCGCGCTCTAACTCTAATAATACTTCGAGCTCTAAAAAGCTCCCGCCCCCTCCCCCCGTGTTCATTCAGGACAAGGGGAAGTGGACCGAAGTGTCCAAGTGGTGTTCCGACAAAAAGATCGGTTTCACCAACGCAAAGTCTACCCTACAGGGTATTAAAGTCACGGTCCCGACCTCTACCGACTATCGTGAGCTTACTAAGCTCCTGCGAGCCAGAGGTGTATCATTCCACACCTTCTCGCTCGCAGAGGACAGACAAATTAGGGTTGTCATAAAGCGCATCCCTAAAGAGATCGCCTCTGACGATATAAAAGACGACCTTCTGTCGCAAAACGTCCCCGTGGACGAGGTCCACCGCATGCACCGCTCGCGAGGCGGTGAAGCATTCGACATGGTTCTTGTCGTCTGCTCTCCGGTAGAGGGGCATCACCCCATTTTCAATATTAAATACTTATGTAACCTTACCGGCTTCATTATAGAGAAGCCGCGTAAGAACGGCAATATAGGGCAATGCCACCGTTGCCAGCTTTACGGGCACTCGCAGAGGCATTGCCATGCGAAACCCAGGTGCGTAAAGTGCCTGGGCGAGCACGGCACGGCCGACTGCACCCGTCCCAAGGACCGCAATCTATGCCTCAGCCCTCCCAGCTGTGTGCTATGCGGACAGGAGGGTCACCCAGCCAATTACCGGGGCTGCTCTAAAGCTCCAAAGTCATCCTCTCCCAAGCTCAAAAAGCGTGCTGACAATCGTCAGCAAAGGGAATGTCCCACTTCACTTCCTTCCTCTCAGATCCCACATAGGCTCAGCCCTCAGAGGCCCAGTCCGTGGAATAAACTCCACCATCATCATGAGGTATTCCCTCAGCTAGCCACAGCTAAGCCCCCAGCCCCCCCGCAAACCCCTATTTACTCTCTCTTGGATCCGCGTATCCAAACTCTCCCTCCGGCGCACTATGCGTCACCCTCCCGCCCCGTGCAATATGCACCCCCCTCCCCCCCCGCGCCCTCCGCGCCCCCCGCAAAACGCGCACCCGCTCCCGTAGCATCGCGCCCCGCTCCCTCCCCCGCCTCCGCTCCCGTGGCCTCCCGCGCATACTTGTCTGATCCTTTCAATATGATCACGACGACGTACATGCAATTTCTGTCCCCCCGCGCTACTCGCATGGCCGCCGAACTCCAGGCGGCCCGAGATAGATGCGATCTCACACAGATCACTTTGATCTACAACGCTTATCCAGATATTAAGCAAGCCCTTATGGACCTAACTAAACCGACCCAATAATGGATAAAGCCATCATATCTAGGTTTAAACCCCGATCCCTTATCTTAGGCATCTTCAATGCAAATGGCATCCAAGGTCAACGAGACGAGTTAGCTCTCTTTCTCCGCGACCATAAAATAGATATTCTCCTATTACAGGAAACATTTTTAAAACCTAGCCACCGCGATCCCTCCATAGCCAACTATCGTTTAGTCCGTAACGATAGAACGCATTGCCACAAGGGCGGCACTCTCATTTATTATAGAAAGGAGCTATATTGCATCCCTATGGACCCTCCTACCCTCTCTCTCATAGAAGTCTCAATATGCCGCTTAGGCATGTCAGGCCACCAACCGATCACTATAGTGTCGGCGTATCACCCTCCCACAGGCGGTTCAGAGGACTTTCAGTCCCTCTCGAACGATATCTCTACCCTTCTCGGCTTGAGTAGCTCCGTTATCATAGCGGGCGACTTCAATGCCAAACATCCCTCATGGAATAGTTCCACTACCACCACTAGAGGGCGACACTTGTTCGACCTCTCATCCTCCCTGACCTTTGACGTCATCGCTCCGATGACTCCCACCCACTACCCTCATAATCCCAACCATGCCCCCGATGTCCTAGACCTGGCGCTCCTTAAGAACGTCAGCCTACGATTAGACTCTATAGAAACGGTAGACGAGCTTAACTCTGACCACCGTCCGATAGTCATAAAACTGGCCCCCCGCATAGGTCTCTCTGACCCCTCTCATCCCTCCGCAACCAAAAGGATCACGGACTGGAAGAAAGTAAGCGAAAAGCTGAAATCCAACACGTCCGCCCAGCTGGATGCCATCCCCGATCAATTCAACTCTACCGCGGACACGACGGCCGCGATCGACTTGCTTACTGATCACGTGCAATCTGTCGTGAACGATTGTTCTAAGGAGGTTCCAGCGACGGATGACCGTCGCTGGGCCCTCCCGGCAGATGTGCGTGAGCTGATAACCGAGAAGAACGCGGCCACTCGTGCTTACAGCGTCTTCCCCTGTGCCGCTAACAAAGCCCATATGCGCTATTTACAGAGATCTGTAAAGACACGCGTAGCGGAGCTGCGTAACACGGGCTGGGATAAGATGCTGAGCGAACTAGAGCCCACCCACCTAGCCTTCTGGGATCTCACCAGAAAGCTAAGGTCAGATAAAATCACTAGTATGCCCCCCTTAGTACGCCCCGATAAGTCAATCGCTTTCGATGACCAAGAGAAAGCAGAGTGTCTAGCCGACAGTCTAGAGGCTCAATGCTCTCCCAGTACCCTGCATGTAGACCAAGCTCACCTCGATGAGGTAGACGCTGAAGTCGAACGCAGGTCATCCCTCCCCCCTGTAGAAGACCCCGATGACCCCGTGACCCCGATCGCACCCGACGAGGTACACGAGATCATCAAAAGTCTTAAAACTCGTAAAGCCCCCGGCTCAGATGGTATCACCAATAAGGTGGTCCAGCTGTTCCCAGCCCACCTCATAATGCTACTGGCCACCATCTTCAATGGTGCCCTTAGCAATAACATCTTCCCCCAAGCGTGGAAAGAAGCCACAGTCATAGGTATCCCGAAACCCGGCAAGCCCAAGTCGGATCCCTCGAGTTACCGTCCCATCAGTCTGCTCAAGGTTCTAGGCAAAATCTACGAGAGGCTTATTTATAAGCGTATCAGAGATTATGCAGAGACCAAGGGCCTCATTCCCCACGAACAGTTCGGTTTTCGAACTCAGCACTGTAGCGTGCATCAGGCACACCGGATCGTAGAATACGCCACAGCTGGTTTCCAGCGAGGCAATACGACCGGTGCTATCTTCTTCGATATAGCGAAAGCATTCGACAAAGTCTGGCACAACGGATTGATATACAAGCTATACCAACTCGGTGTGCCGGATCGTCTAGTACTCATAGTACGGGACTTTTTGTCGAACCGCACCTTCCGCTACCGTATCGAAGGAGCTCTCTCCTCCCCCAGACCCATTAGAGCGGGCGTCCCTCAGGGCTCCGTGATCTCCCCTCTCATATTCACGCTATTCACTAGCGACATCCCTAAGAGTAGAAAGGCACAGTTGGCTCTGTTCGCAGACGATACGGCCATCTACTATAAGGGAATCAGTAATGACAACATACGCACCACTCTCCAGAGGGCTGTCAATAACCTTGGCGCCTGGTTCAGGAAGTGGCGTATCGAAGTCAATCCTGATAAAAGCCAAGCGGTTTTCTTCCAAAAATCGCGAGGTACCTTCACCCTCCCCCCCCCCAGACCGATCACCATGTTCGGCAAGCCGATCCCTTGGGAGAAGCAAGCCAAATACCTAGGTGTGATCCTCGACCAACATCTCACGTTTCGAGAGCACATAAAGCAGGTTCGTTCGCGAGCCGCTTTCGCTCTAGGTAGACTCCACTCTGTTCTAAATGCACGAAGCAAATTGTCACTCAAGTGCAAATTGCGAACTTACACCACGTGCATTCGCCCCATCATGACCTATGCGGGTCCAGTCTTCGCCCAGGCTAAGGCTCACCATATCCATAGGATGCAAACCCTCCAAAACCGTTTCCTTCGTAAGGCCACGGGAGCTCCCTACTTCGTTCGCAATGAGATCTTACATCTCGATCTAAAGATTCCCACTATCCGCCAGTTTCTAAAACGCCTTGCAAAGCGTTATTTCGATACGGCTGTCAAACATCGCAACCCTCTGGTTGTCGATGCAGCTACCTATGTCCCTTCTAATATTAGTCGTATTCGCCGTCCCAGGCATGTCCTATCTGAGCCAGATGACCCCATCACCCTCTTACAGGAGAGCAATAGGGCCACCAGTACAGTGCACAAACACAGACGCCTACCGTCATTCCGACCTCGCCGACGAGGTCCAGCACGACCGCGACCCCGTGTAAATTCGTCCCCCCGTCCCTTGTCCGATGATGTGCCAGCCCGCGCCGCAGCTGTGCACGTAGCTTTAAATTCCCCTGATAATAATAATGATACTATTGTTATCCAGCCCGTCCCGCCTTGCCGCCCTCCCGTCAGTGATGCGCCCTAAGCCGAGGTCCGTACCCCAAAGGGGGTGCCCTTAGCGAGCGCACACTTAGTTTATAATTTAGCATAGTTTGTTTGCCCCTGGCTGGAGGCTTTAAGTTTAGGAGCTTAAGGCAGCCACAGGAAAGTCCGGTTAAGTAGTCACGGATTCAGAATCCAACTACGAGATGCCCTAGTTAAAAAAAAAAAAAAAAAAAAAAAAAACGGTCGGAACGACATTATCAGTAGATTCTTACGGCGCGCGCACTTCTGTACGCGTGTTTCGTTGTTTTCGTGAGTTGTTCTTTAAACAAATCTTTCAATTATGTCTGGTCGCGGTAAAGGTGGCAAGGTTAAGGGAAAGGCAAAGTCCCGTTCCAACCGTGCTGGGCTCCAGTTCCCCGTGGGTCGTATTCACAGGCTGCTGCGTAACGGAAATTACGCCGAGCGCGTGGGTGCCGGCGCTCCAGTCTACTTGGCCGCCGTGATGGAGTATCTGGCTGCTGAGGTTCTCGAGTTGGCCGGCAACGCCGCGAGAGACAACAAGAAGACCAGGATCATCCCGCGTCATCTTCAATTGGCCATCCGCAACGACGAGGAGTTGAACAAGCTGCTCTCCGGTGTGACGATAGCTCAAGGTGGTGTGCTGCCGAACATCCAGGCCGTGCTACTGCCCAAGAAGACCGAGAAGAAGGCTTAAACGTAGTGCCGTGACGTCCAGAACGTGGTGCTTCGTGCGAGTGCCCCCGCACGCGTACTTCGATATAATATTTATGACTATATCTATTATGTCGGTTGCGCGATGCTCTCCGCTCGTATGCATACAAAACAAAAGGCCCTTTTCAGGGCCACAATATGATTCGTCAAATATAAAACAAAGACAATTTCTTTATCGGTGTTGTCGTCAAACAAAAACGTACCTACCTACCTACCTACCTACCTACCTACCTACCTACCTACCTACTTAATGATTACAAGTAAGCTGAAACTATAATGTACATAGGTATCTAGTACACATAATTATTGAATGTGTCACAATACGTACCTACTACCGCTCGGGTCATTACACAAATATTTGAGTGAGTAGTAGAGAGAGAGCCTTAGAACCTTCTATTGCAGTTTAATTTATTGATAATTATAATTATAGAAATAAAAAAATTTAAAAAAAACAAACAAACAAAATTGCTAGCTTTGTCCTCTCCTCAGGACGTTAAACAATATAATAATAATATTATTTATGTAGTAGGTACCTACACTGTACCTACTATTACAGAAATTATGATAGTTTTATACATTACGATAAGAACTCCTTTACGTGATGTACACAATAGGTACTAGATCTATCTTTAAATTTTATTTAAATTCATTCATTATAAAAGTAATAGGTATACTAGGTACCTCTTTCTAATGTAATTTTATGTCGAGACGTAGTTTTCATTTTACATTTTCAAAAAAAAAAAAAAAAATATGACGAACACAAGCATCGCCCCGCCCCCTTCGTCTCCCTCCCGGGCATCCCCTCTCCCCGCGCGCTCGCTTCGGAGCGTTGTGATTGGTCCGCAGCTGCGTCGAATTTCTCACCGCTTGCCGCAACTGTGCGCCGCTAGCGTTAATATAAATAGAACTGTTTGAAATGGTTCTGTTTTATACTGCGACTGAACTCCGTTTCGGTAGCACGTGTACTCGAGAATTCCATAATGCCGCCCAAGACAAGTGGTAAAGCCGCCAAGAAGTCTGGCAAAGCCCAGAAGAACATCTCCAAGACCGACAAGAAGAAGAAGAAGCACAAGAGGAAGGAGAGTTACGCCATCTACATCTACAAGGTGCTGAAGCAGGTGCACCCCGACACCGGTATCTCCAGCAAGGCCATGTCTATCATGAACTCGTTCGTGAACGACATCTTCGAGCGTATCGCCGCCGAAGCATCCCGTCTCGCCCACTACAACAAGAGATCGACCATCACGTCCAGGGAGGTGCAGACGTCCGTCAGGCTCCTGCTGCCCGGTGAGCTCGCCAAGCACGCCGTCAGTGAGGGCACCAAGGCCGTCACCAAATACACCAGCTCCAAGTGAGCGGTGGTCGGTAGGCTAGCAAGAGCCGCCGACGCTCCGTCTCAACGCCGCCTCGTGTTTGTGTACAGTGTTAAACCCAGTGCGCTTGTTCGTGTGTCTGTCTTGTTGACTGTGGTGCGTGTTAATTGTGTCAGTGTCATCGTAATGTGCATACATACACATAAGTAGTGCGTCATGTATGTACGTACGAGACGCGCACGATGCACGTGCTACGAGCAAACAAACCACGACAAACGTCTGGACGCGCACTCACAACGTGGGATGGCAGGAGTAAAAACAAAAGGCCCTTTTCAGGGCCACAAATATGTTCATGTGATAAATTCACGTTTCTTTAAATTTGATGCCAGTCAAAACGTTACCTATTACTTACTTACCTACCTACCTACCTACCTACCTACCTACCTACCTACCTGTTCACTGTTCTTTCTTGATAATAAATAACAATATACCACTAAGTAGATTAAAAAAAAAAAATTAGTAAGTTTGTACTTACCCATCATGACGAAGAATTGAATTAAGACTTATCAGGCTTATACCTAACAATAATTATGGACCTACCAAGGTACCTACCGTACTTCCATATTATTCATTAACAAAATATAACATGCACAGGAAACCTCCCGCTTAAACGATAGCGTATTAAGATTGCAAGTAATTCTATGACTGTAGCAGAATTAATATCAACATAGAATCGTTATTCAGTTCCAAATAAAAAAAAAAAATTCTATACATACACTCGGCGTAAATACGAAATAGATATCTAGGTACCTACCTATATTGTTTTATTTGTTTATACCGGTGCGGTGCCGCTACATAATAAAAATAATAAATAACAGGGACACATTGGTTTTAAAATATTATTAAATTCACTGTTTTATTTTATAACAATTTTAGTTAGCTCGTTGTACTAAAGAGGGCGCGCAGGAGCGAGCGCGCGCGCTCCTGCCCGCTAGTATAAATATACCGAACCATGGCCCATCGGTTTTATAACCACACTCGACGCGCGCCAGCGGCAGCGGTCGGACGTGCGCAGTGCAAGTGCGAGTGAGCTCCCGATTCCGGAATCAAGTGTTCCTGAACTTCTATAGTCGTAGAGACTATCTTCTGCTACTAGTTGTTTGCCTTTTTCAAGGCACAGCTAGTAAAGTATTCTTAACAGATACTTATCACAAAACGTATCGTCGCGTGTTTGGCCCCTTCTGGGTACCCCTTCAGGGTAAAACCACAGTTTCGTGGTTCTCGGTGGAAACCTATACGGTGCCAACGAAGCCGAGAGGGTGCTGCCCCAATTGCACCCGCCGATTCCCCTTCAGGGTTGAGGCAGTCACGTTGGACGGGTCCCAGTGTCCGGCCTTGGGGGATCTCCTAGTCGGCATTGGTGACAGTTTTGCCTCAACAGCTACACACCCGGTGTGGTTGGGTGTGTCTACCCCTTCGCACCGGACCCCGTTAGGACCCCGTTGCACAAATAAGATAGGCAACGGGCCAAAGCAAGCTTAGGGCTCACCTTAAGTACTCAACCTCCCTGTCTATACCCGACAGGGAGGGTTTACACATCCCCGGGCGTTCCTCCCGGGGAGTTAGGAATAGGATTTTCTTTTTAGTAGATTTATAAATAGATTTTATGTTAGGGTACTAGGTACTTTTAGAATAATTAGACATGGCGATGGACCCTCTCACAAGGAGGCTCCTCTCCATAATTATTAGGCTATTAGCCGAGCCCACCCCAGAGCAAAAGTTAGCTATTCGCAAAGAGGTAGACGCGTTGTTGCCTCTATTAGATGAGCCCAGTCCCTCTGACTCTAACATCGCTGACTTCAGCGATGCCCTAGCTAGCCAGTCTCTTCCAGCTATAGAGCTGGAAGATCCTTTTGTTAGGTCTCCTAGTCCGGCCTTCAGCCCGGCCTTCAGCCCAGCAGTAGAGTCAATGGACACTACTGAGCCCGCTACCTCTAAGAGGGCTTCGACCCCATTCGTTTACCCGACTAACGTCGCCTCTGACACGGAGATTGCTTCTCCCTCTTCCTCACCTTCCCAATCAGACGACGACGGCTTCACCCCAGTCTCTGGTAAAGGAAGTAAGAGGAAGAAGAAGAAGCAAACTTCGGGCCAAGCCAACAAAGTCGTCGCCGTCGATGACGATTCCCCCCACCCTACCCCCGTAGCGCAAGTAGCCGGTACCGCGCCTAGTAGCGCTACCGTAGCGCCCGTAGCTTCCCCCTCCACCCCGCCCGCCGCGACCGTCACACAAGTTGCGCCCTCCGTCCCATCCACTTCGGGCATTAAAAAGCCCCTTCCCCCTCCCCCCGTGTTCATTCAGGACAAGGGGAAGTGGACAGATGTGTCCAAATGGTGTCTAGACGGTAAAATAGTCTACACCAATGCTAGATCTACCCTACAGGGTATTAAAGTAATAGTCCCTACTTCCCGCGATTACCGGGAATTAACTAAGCTCCTAAGAGCTAGAGGCGTCTCATTTCATACGTTCTCGCTTCCCGAGGAGAAACAAATTAGGGTCGTAATCAAACGTATCCCTAAAGAGATATCCCCCGCCGACGTAAAAGCCGACCTTCAGTCGCAAAACGTCCCTGTAGACGAAGTCCACCGCATGCACCGCTCGCGTGGCGGTGAAGCATACGACATGCTTCTAGTTGTATGTTCCCCAGTAGAAGGGCATCACCCTATTTTCAACATTCGATCGCTATGTAACCTCGTAGGTTTCATTATAGATAAGCCGCGTAAAAACGGCACAGTAGGGCAATGTCATCGTTGCCAACTATATGGGCACTCGCAGAAGCACTGCCACGCAAAACCCAGGTGCGTAAAGTGCCTGGGCGAGCACGGCACTGCCGATTGCGATCGGCCTAAAGATCGTTCCCTCTGCCTCAGCCCTCCCAGCTGTGTGCTATGTGGCCAAGAAGGGCACCCAGCCAACTATCGTGGCTGCTCGAAAGCACCCAAAACTAGCTCTCCCAAGCTTAATAAGCGTGCTGACAATCGTCAGCATAGGGAATTCCCTCCCATTCCCTCTTCTCATATGCCCGAGAGGCTTAGCCCTCAAAGACCTAGTCCCTGGAATATGCTCCAGCATCAACAGGCATTCCCTAACTTGGCCACCGCGAAGCCCCCCCCCCCCCAAACTCCCCTATATTCCCTTTTGGACCCCCGCAATCGCATCAATCGCCCTCCCGCCCTCCCAGCGCAACATGCGCCCCCCGCGCACTATGCGCCCCCCTCCCCCCCCGCGCCCTCCGCGCCCTCTGCGAAACCCGCACCCGCTCCTAAAGCATCGCGCCCCGCGGCTTCCCATAACTCAGGCTCAGATCCGTTCAACGTGATCTCATCCACTTACTTGACTTTCCTGTCCCCCCGCGCAATACAAATGGCCGCCGAACTCGAGGCAGCCAAACGTAGGCGCGACATCGCTCAGATCACAGTGATCTATAACGCGTATCCCGAGATAACGCAAGCCCTCTATTCCCTAGCTAATCCAACCCATAATGGATAAAGCCATCGTAGCTAGGTTCAAACCCCGATCCCTCAGAATAGGTTATTTCAATGCCAATGGCATCAACGGTCAACGAGACGAGATAGCTCTCTTTCTCCGCGACCATCAGTTAGACATCCTCCTAGTACAGGAAACGTTCTTAAAACCGCATAACCGCGATCCCTCCATAGCCAACTATCGTATAGTCCGTAACGATAGAACGCGTTGCCACAAGGGCGGTACTCTCATTTATTATAAAAAGGAGCTCTATTGCATCCCTATGGACCCTCCCACCCTCTCACGCTTAGAAGTATCAATATGCCGATTAGGCATGTCAGGTCACGAACCGATCACTCTCGTGTCGGCTTACCTCCCTCCCCAGAGTGCCGCTGAGGATTTTCAACTCCTCTCAGACGACCTCTCTGTCCTCCTTAGACTCAGTAACTCCGCTATTATAGCAGGCGATTTAAATGCCAAGCATCCCGCGTGGAATAGTTCCACCACCACCACTAGAGGGCGACACTTGTTCGACCTTCAATCCTCTCAAAACTTTGACGTCATCGCTCCGATGACCCCAACTCATTTCCCCCACGACCCCAATCATACCCCCGACGTACTCGACTTGGCGCTCCTTAAGAACGTCAACTTACGTCTAGACTCGATCGAAACGGTGGAAGAGCTTAACTCCGACCACCGTCCGGTAGTTATCAGACTAGCCCCCCGCATAGGTCTCTCTGACCCCTCTCAACCTCCCGCCGCCACCAAAAGGGTCACGGACTGGAAGAAAGTAGGCGAAAAGCTGAAATCCAACACGTCCCCCCAGTTAGACTCTATCCCAGACAAGTTTGACTCTACCGCGGACACGACGGCCGCGATCGACTCGCTTACGGATCACGTACAAACTGTGGTGAACGAATGTTCAAAGGAGGCTCCGGCGACGGACGACCGTCGCTGGAGGCTCCCGCAGGAGGTACGCGAACTGATAACCGAGAAGAACGCGTCTGTCCGTGCATACAGTAGCTTTCCCTGCGCCGCTAACAAAGCCCATATGCGCTATTTACAGAGATCTGTAAAGAAACGTGTACAGGCGCTGCGTAACACGGGCTGGGACAAGATGCTCAGCGACCTAGAGCCAACCCACCTTGCCTTTTGGGAATTACAGAGGAAACTCAGATCCCCGCAGTTAGCTGCCATGCCCCCCCTAGTACGTCCCGATAGATCCATCGCATTCGAAGACCTGGAAAAGGCTGAATGCTTAGCAGACAGTCTCGAGGCTCAATGCACTCCCAGCTCTCTACCAGTAGACCAAGCTCACCTCCATGAGGTCGACGCGGAAGTCGAACGTAGATCCTCCCTCCCCCCAGTAGAAGACCCAGATGACCCCCTGCCCCCCGTCACTCCAGACGAGGTGCACGAGATCATTAAAGGTCTTAAAAATCGAAAAGCCCCCGGCTCAGATGGTATCACCAATAGGGTGATCCAACTATTCCCAGCCCATCTGATAATGCTACTGACCACCATCTTCAATGGTGCTCTGAGCAATAATATCTTCCCCCAAGCGTGGAAAGAAGCCACCGTCATTGGTATCCCGAAGCCCGGCAAGCCCAAGTCGGAGCCTTCGAGTTACCGTCCAATCAGTCTGCTCAAAGTGCTCGGCAAAATCTATGAGAGGCTTATTTATAAGCGTCTCAGAGACTACGCAGAGACCAAGGGCCTCATCCCCAACGAACAGTTCGGCTTTCGAACTCAGCACTCTAGCGTGCATCAGGTCCACCGGATCATCGAACACATAAGCTTTGGTTTCCAACGCAGTGAGTTGACCGGTGCGGTATTCTTCGACATAGCGAAAGCATTCGACAAAGTCTGGCACAACGGCTTATTATACAAGCTGTACAAACTTGGCGTGCCAGACCGTCTCGTGCTCATCATACGAGACTTTCTGTCGAATCGCACCTTCCGCTATCGTATCGAGGGTGCCCTATCCTCCCCCCGTCCCATCCGCGCAGGCGTCCCTCAGGGCTCTGTGCTGTCTCCCCTCATTTTCACTCTGTTCACCGGCGACATTCCCAAAGGTAAAAAGGCACAGTTGGCTCTGTTCGCAGACGATACGGCCATTTACACTAGGGGACGTCGCCCCGACCAGATTCGCCTCGCTCTCCAGTCAGCGGTCGACAAGCTCGGCGACTGGTTTAGAAAATGGCGAATCGAAGTCAACCCCGACAAGAGTCAAGCGGTCCTCTTCCAGAGACCGCGCAATCGCTTCAGAATCCCCGTCCCCGGGCCGATCACCATGTTTGGCAAGCCGATCCCTTGGGAGAAGCAAGCTAAATATCTAGGTGTGACGCTAGACAATAATCTCACGTTTCGAGAGCACATAAAGCAGGTTCGTTCGCGAGCCGCTTTCGCTCTAGGTAGACTCCACTCCGTACTGAATGCACGAAGCAAATTGTCACTAAAGTGCAAATTGCGTACCTACACGGCGTGCATTCGTCCCATCATGACCTATGCGGGTTCAGTCTTTGCCCAGGCTAGACCCAGCTATATTCATAGGATGCAAACCCTACAGAACCGTTTCCTCCGTAAAATCACATCAGCCCCCTGGTACGTTCGTAACGAGATCCTCCATCTCGACTTAAAGATTCCCACCATCAGTCAGTTTCTCAAACGCCTTTCAAAGCGTTATTTCGATTCCGCCGCCAAACATCGCAACCCTCTGGTTGTCGAGGCCGCCAACTATGTCCCCTCTAGGATTAGTAAAGTCCGCCGTCCGAGGCACGTTCTCGTAGAACCCGATGACCCCACGACCCTCCTCCAGGAAAGCAGTAGGGCCACCAGTACAGTTTACAAACACAGACGCTTCCCGTCATTCCGACCTCGCCGCCGAGGTCCAGCACGACCGCGACCCCGATTAAATTCGTCCCCCCGTCCCTTGTCCGATGAAGTGCCAGCCCGCGCCGAAGCTGAGCACGTAGCTTTAAATTCCCCTATTAATAATAATAATGATCCTATGTTGATCCAGCCCGTCCCGCCTTGCCGCCCTCCCGTCAGTGACGCCCTAAGCCGAGGTCCGTACCCCACAGGGGGTGCCCTTAGCGAGCGCTCACTTAGTATTAATTTAGAATAGTTTTATGCCCCTGGCTGGAGGCTTTGAGTGTAGTAGCTTAAGGCAGCCACAGGAAAGTCCGGTTAAATAGTTACGATTTTCTTACAAAATCAACTATGAGATGCCCTAGATCAAAAAAAAAAAAAAAAAAACCCATCGGTTTTATTCTCTCTCGTACGTTCGAAGTGTGTAGGTCCGCGCGCGTCCGTTGCGTGTATTTTATTATTATTATTCATCTCTCTACGTTCCGTGTTTACAATGGCGCGTACTAAGCAGACCGCTCGTAAATCCACCGGTGGTAAGGCGCCGAGGAAACAGCTCGCCACCAAGGCTGCGCGTAAGAGCGCACCGGCCACCGGTGGCGTTAAGAAACCCCATCGCTACAGGCCCGGCACTGTGGCCCTCCGTGAGATTCGTCGCTACCAGAAGAGTACCGAACTGCTGATCCGCAAGCTTCCGTTCCAGCGTCTCGTGCGTGAGATCGCACAGGACTTCAAGACCGATCTCCGTTTCCAGAGCTCCGCTGTTATGGCGCTTCAGGAGGCTAGCGAAGCTTATCTCGTCGGTCTCTTCGAAGACACCAACCTGTGCGCGATTCACGCGAAGCGCGTCACCATCATGCCCAAGGACATCCAGTTGGCGCGCAGGATCAGAGGCGAACGCGCTTAAACTGCTGATGTCACAATACACATCGCCCTCCACGTAGACTGCCTTCGTGCAGTGCAGCGTGTCTGTGGCTGTGGTTGTGCGTTCACATAAAAGGCCCTTTTCAGGGCCACATATATATCAGATAATTAAATGTTTCTTTATATCAGACGTCACAAAAACGCTACCTACCTACCTACCTACCTACCTATACACATAATCTATCTATCTACTTATACACTATGATACAATCCACATAATCAAATTTTATTTCCAAACAAAACAAACAAACATCTTACCTTAGTAATACTAAACATTATAAGTAAATTACATTTATACATAACAATGAATAAAATCAGAGACGGAAAAAAAGTCGTCCAATTTTCGTCATAATAATTACCTATTTATTATTATAATAATGCGTGATTAAAATCATAAATAAGAACGCACAGTTAGTAAGTTATTAAGACTACGATCGATATAAAAATAAGATATTACGTTGTGTATTATTATTACGGCATAGGTACTTGGTTTTATTTATTTCAATTAATTTATAGAGTAAAAAATTAAACATTTCAAAAATTAAAAATATATACCTATCATGTAAGTTGTTCTGTTTTGAGAGACATTGTCCAATCAACCAATCAATGAGGAGCGCCGGCTCGCCTCGCCCCGCGCACCTCACGTCTCTGTCCCCCCGCCCGCTGAGCTCCGCGTTTAGTATAAATATAACGCATGCGGCGAAAATTTTTAACCAGTCGCTCGCGTAGTTCGTGTGCGCAATCTCGTGTCGTGTTATTTTGAAGAAACCCCACTGCAAAGAAGATGACCGGTCGCGGTAAGGGAGGAAAGGGTCTGGGAAAAGGAGGAGCCAAGCGTCACAGGAAGGTACTTCGTGATAACATCCAAGGTATCACGAAGCCCGCCATCCGTCGTCTGGCTCGCAGAGGCGGCGTGAAACGTATCTCCGGTCTGATCTACGAAGAGACTCGCGGTGTGCTTAAAGTGTTCCTAGAGAACGTCATTCGCGACGCCGTCACTTACACCGAGCACGCCAAGAGGAAGACCGTCACCGCCATGGACGTCGTCTACGCTCTGAAGCGCCAGGGTCGCACCCTGTACGGTTTCGGCGGTTAAACACCTGCATGCCCCGCGTGTACGTGTTGCCTGCGCAACCAGCTCTACATACTGTGGTGGACGTGTGTGTGTGTTGTGTTTGTTGTGAACATAATCTCATACCGTTCAACCATACGCATATAGACGCGCACATAAAAAAGGCCCTTTTCAGGGCCGCATATGATTCGATATTATTAAATATGTTTCTTGAGTGGAATTGTCTAAAAAACGTACCTCTACCTACCTACCTACCTACCTACCTATCTATTTACTTACTTACCGATACACTCTCTAGTGTCACTGTAATACGTACCTACTTAGGTTTTGGAGTTATCAATGAAATACCGTCGTTATATTAATAAATAAATCCTTTTTATTTTTATCTTACAATTGAAATAGATGCTTGTTGTTGTTGTTGTTCTTCTTCTTCTTCTTCTATCTACGCGTGAAAAGCCCATCGACCGCCACTCACTGAGGGAGGTGTGTATTGTAAGAGTAGATAGAATTGAAACTGAAATTGAAAAATAAAAGCAAAACATTATTAAAAAATATTACCTATTCAACAAGTACTTACGTTGTAGCACATCTACCTAGCTAGGTACCTATTCGTTTGGTCGCCCCACGGTGCGTGCGTGCCTTATGTTTTGTTTCATTACAATAAAATTTTGATCGCATCAAATGTTTTTTTTTTTTTTTTTGTTTGTTTATTTGTATATTTATGTTTTTTATTTTTTTAATTCGCGTATGTTATTTATTTACTACGGGCTAGTCTATTACATGTACCTATGTATTAGCCTGTGAAGAGAACGCGGTACACGGGCCAGACGCGCACGGTACTGGCGCGCCCGCCCGCGGTAGTACGCGGCTGCGACGGTCTATTGTCGTTTTACACATTGATTAATACGCTTTCCGATGCGATTATACCAATCTGTGCACTGTCCACTCGTCGAAGGGCACTCTCGTCTTTTAATATTACTATATTAATAGGTTGCACGTCCTGGACGGAGTCGTCCGTCCTTAACAGTTCGGCGCTCGCGGTGTTTTACGACGCTTCACTTTTAGGTCGATAATACCATCGCGAGACGGTGTGATATCGACGAAGTCCTGTTACCACACAAGCTCGATATCCTCCCTGTTGACGGGTCGACCTCGATCGCCACTAACTATCACTTTTATAGAGAAAATAACGTTTTGAACGCGACCCGACCTGCGCTTCGTACGCAGTCGTCGAAATAAAACACCGCCACGGGCTAAACGCGCACCTCACTCGCCCCGAATTCGCACACCCGCATCGTCAACTTCATGACCTACCCGAAATCGTTCGATCTCGTTGCACCGACCGCCGTTAAACATTCTTTTTCTTTATTTTATTAGATACGTGTTAGTGAAAACTTTCAAGCGTTCGTACGAGAAAACGTCCCGCGACATTACGGCGCTCGTTACGGTAAAGTTCCGTCGTACCTAGGCGTACGTTTACGAAATTCATGAAACCTATAAGTGGCGACATCTAAGTCTCTCTCTTTATACGTCTTATTTACTTACTCGTTAAGTATTTTAACAGTGTGTTGTGTGTGAGTTTATTATTAAATTAATACAATGGCAGATACCGCAGTCGCTACCGAGGCTCCCGCGCCCGCTACACCAGCGAAGAAGCAGGCGAGGCAGGCCGGCGGCGCCGGTGCCGCGAAGAAACCGAAGGCGAAGCCGACCCATCCCAAAACATCTGAGATGGTCAACAACGCTATCAAGGAGATGAAGGAGCGTAGCGGATCTTCCCTGCAGGCGATCAAGAAGTACATCGCCGCGCAGTACAAGGTCGACGCGGAGAAACTGGCCCCGTTCATCAGGAAATATCTGAAGAGCGCCGTCGAATCTGGTGCACTGATCCAGACCAAGGGCAAGGGTGCCTCCGGCTCCTTCAAGCTCGAGTCGAAGTCGCACCACGCCAAGAAACCCGCCGGTGCTGCTGGAAAGGCCGCCGGCAAGGCGCCCGCCGCCGCCGCGAAGGCTAAGAAGGCGACCGCCTCTGCGGCCGGCGCCAAGACCAAGAAGGCAGCGGCCGCCGCCGCCTCTGCCGCCTCCGGTTCACCAGCAAAGTCCAAGGCATCGGCAGCCGCCGCCGCCGCCAAGGACAAGAAGGCCGCAGCCGCCGCTAAGAAGAAGCCGGCACCCAAGAAGGCCGCCGCCCCCGCTAAGGCGAAGGGAGGCGCCGCTCCCAAAGCTAAGAAGACAGCGAAGCCGCCGACCAAGAAACCTAAAGCGCCTAAACCCAAGAAGGCCGCGGCTACACCCAAGTCTAAGCCGGCAGCAAAGAAAGCGTCCGCCGCTAAGAAGTAAGCTACGGTCGCGTTCGCGTTACACCGGCGACGGCGACGACGACGACGACAGCGGCGCAGAGTCGGCGGCTGACCACCACCCACCCACCCATCATCAATACTACAACAACAACAGCTGATGAGTGATAGTGACAAGTGTGCGTGCGCGTCTTACCTATCTACCTACTGTGTGTATTGTGTGTGTACCTACGTACTTACATGATGTTTTGTATACCTAATAATATACATACACACTGTAGCGAGAGGCGCGCGCGCGTGCTTTGTGCGTTTGTTTTCATCATCGTCCAACCGCGCGCACGCAGTACGTACGTACGCGTCTATCGTCCTCGGGAAGGAGGGTGCGGAACGCGCTCGACGTGTCTCGAACTCGTCACCAACGATTCATCAGAAGCAAGCAAGCAAGCAAGCAACTGAAGAAACCACGGACGACGGCACCGAGATGCTTAGCGCGCGAGCACGCGCTCACCACACCAAAAAGCCCTTTTCAGGGCTAACAATAATATCATGAATATGAACAGTATTCGTTTCTATAACACAGAGAGTCAAAACGTTATAAAATACCTAATAACATACGCACTTATACATACATACATACATACATACATACATAAATACTCCCAAAATACAAGTGGGTAATAAACCTATCTAAGTGGGAAATAAATAAATAAAATACAAATAGATAGTTATATAGATAAATGATAGATACACATACACTACCTACCTACCTACCTACCTACCTACCTACCTACCTACCTACCTACACACATAGTGTAGTGTAATACTATTTCATTATTCGACACTATGTTATTTATTATTATTCAGGAAGCTAGCTTACAACTATATATAAAAATAATTATATACACTAACTATAATATAAAATACCTACAGTAAAGTTTTCAACGAACAGATTTTCACCTAAACCTCATTTATCATATTAATAATTAGATTTAGTAGGCAAACTGTACCAAAAAGTTAGTAATAATCGCGACAGTTTAGTTTAGTTAGAGTGAGAGCGAGTCTCGCGCGCGCTTGCGCGTTTTGTGAATTTGTTTCGTTAGCTGTGCACCCCTCCCACTGACACAGCTACGCGGAGCAAGTATAAAACCGCGTGTACCGACCGGTCGGAACGACACGAGACGACACTCGACGCGCGCCAGCGGCAGCGGTCGGACGTGCGCAGTGCAAGTGCGAGTGCTCCCGATTCCGGAATCAAGCGTTCCTGAACTTCTATAGTCGTAGAGACTATCTTCTGCTACTAGTTGTTTGCCTTTTTCAAGGCACAGCTAGTAAAGTAATCTTAACAGATTACTTGTCACAAAACGTATCGTCGCGTGTTTGGCCCCTTCTGGGTACCCCTTCAGGGTAAAACCACAGTTTCGTGGTTCTCGGTGGAAACCTATACGGTGCCAACGAAGCCGAGAGGGTGCTGCCCCAATTGCACCCGCCGATTCCCCTTCAGGGTTGAGGCAGTCACGTTGGACGGGTCCCAGTGTCCGGCCTTGGGGGATCTCCTAGTCGGCATTGGTGACAGTTTTGCCTCAACAGCTACACACCCGGTGTGGTTGGGTGTGTCTACCCCTTCGCACCGGACCCCGTTAGGACCCCGTTGCACAAATAAGATAGGCAACGGGCCAAAGCAAGCTTAGGGCTCACCTTAAGTACTCAACCTCCCTGTCTATACCCGACAGGGAGGGTTTACACATCCCCGGGCTTTCCTCCCGGGGAGTTAGGAATAGGATTTCTCTCTAGTAGTTTTAAAAATAGATTTATGTTAGGTAATAGGAACTAGATAGTTAGTCATGGCGATGGTGATGGACCCTCTCATAAGGAGGCTCCTCTCCATAATCATTAGGCTATTAGCCGAGCCCACCCCAGAGCAAAAGATAGCTATTCGCAAAGAGGTAGACGCATTGTTGCCTCTACTAGATGAGCCCAGTCCCTCAGACTCTAACATCGCTGACTTCAGCGATGCATTAGGTAGTCAGTCTCTCCCGGCTATTGACCTGGCTGACCCTCCTGTCCGCCGCTCTCCCAGTCCGGCCTTCAGCCCAATCGCGCTAGACTCTGACATAGTGTCAATGGACACTACAGAGCCCGCTTCCTCTAAACGGGCCGTCACTCCTTTCGCGTACGCGCCCTCTCTCATGACTCATGCCTCGGACTCAGAGAACAATGCTTCTCCTTCGTCCTCTCCATCCCAATCCGAGGACGACGGGTTTACCCCAGTCTTAGGAAAAGGAAGCAAGAGGAAGAAGAAGAAGCATAGCTCCGGCCAAGCGAGCAAAGTCATCGCCGTCGATGACGATTCCCCCACCCCTACCCCCGTAGCGCAGGTAGCCGCGGTAGCGCCGAGTAGCGCAACCGCAGCTACAGCTAACGTTATTTCCCCCTCCACCTCTCACGCCGCGACCGTCGCACAAGTTGCTACCCCCGCGCGCTCTAACTCTAATAATACTTCGAGCTCCAAAAAGCTCCCGCCCCCTCCCCCCGTGTTCATTCAGGACAAGGGGAAGTGGACCGAAGTGTCCAAGTGGTGTTCCGACAAAAAGATCGGTTTCACCAACGCAAAGTCAACCCTACAGGGTATTAAAGTCATGGTCCCGACCTCTACCGACTATCGTGAGCTTACTAAGCTCCTGCGAGCCAGAGGTGTATCATTCCACACCTTCTCGCTCGCAGAGGACAGACAAATTAGGGTTGTCATAAAGCGCATCCCTAAAGAGATCGCCTCTGACGATATAAAAGACGACCTTCTGTCGCAAAACGTCCCCGTGGACGAGGTCCACCGCATGCACCGCTCGCGAGGCGGTGAAGCATTCGACATGGTTCTTGTCGTCTGCTCTCCGGTAGAGGGGCATCACCCCATTTTCAATATTAAATACTTATGTAACCTTACCGGCTTCATTATAGAGAAGCCGCGTAAGAACGGCAATATAGGGCAATGCCATCGTTGCCAGCTCTACGGGCACTCGCAGAGGCATTGCCATGCGAAACCCAGGTGCGTAAAGTGCCTGGGCGAGCACGGCACGGCCGACTGCACCCGTCCCAAGGACCGCAATCTATGCCTCAGCCCTCCCAGCTGTGTGCTATGCGGACAGGAGGGTCACCCAGCCAATTACCGGGGCTGCTCTAAAGCTCCAAAATCATCTTCTCCCAAGCTCAAAAAGCGTGCTGACAATCGTCAGCAAAGGGAATGTCCCACTTCACTTCCTTCCTCTCAGATCCCACATAGGCTCAGCCCTCAGAGGCCCAGTCCGTGGAATAAACTCCACCATCATCATGAGGTATTCCCTCAGCTAGCCACAGCTAAGCCCCCAGTCCCCCCGCAAACCCCTATTTACTCTCTCTTGGATCCGCGTATCCAAACTCTCCCTCCGGCGCACTATGCGTCACCCTCCCGCCCCGTGCAATATGCACCCCCCTCCCCCCCCGCGCCCTCCGCGCCCCCCGCAAAACGCGCACCCGCTCCCGTAGCATCGCGCCCCGCTCCCTCCCCCGCCTCCGCTCCCGTGGCCTCCCGCGCATACTTGTCTGATCCTTTCAATATGATCACGACGACGTACATGCAATTTCTGTCCCCCCGCGCTACTCGCATGGCCGCCGAACTCCAGGCGGCCCGAGATAGATGCGATCTCACACAGATCACTTTGATCTACAACGCTTATCCAGATATTAAGCAAGCCCTTATGGACCTAACTAAACCGACCCAATAATGGATAAAGCCATCCTATCTAGGTTTAAACCCCGATCCCTTATCTTAGGCATCTTCAATGCAAATGGCATCCAAGGTCAACGAGACGAGTTAGCTCTCTTTCTCCGCGACCATAAAATAGATATTCTCCTATTACAGGAAACATTTTTAAAACCTAGCCACCGCGATCCCTCCATAGCTAACTATCGTTTAGTCCGTAACGATAGAACGCATTGCCACAAGGGCGGCACTCTCATTTATTATAGAAAGGAGCTATATTGCATCCCTATGGACCCTCCTACCCTCTCTCTCATAGAAGTCTCAATATGCCGCTTAGGCATGTCAGGCCACCAACCGATCACTATAGTGTCGGCGTATCACCCTCCCACAGGCGGTTCAGAGGACTTTCAGTCCCTCTCGAACGATATCTCTACCCTTCTCGGCTTGAGTAGCTCCGTTATCATAGCGGGCGACTTCAATGCTAAACATCCCTCATGGAATAGTTCCACTACCACCACTAGAGGGCGACACTTGTTCGACCTCTCATCCTCCCTGACCTTTGACGTCATCGCTCCGATGACTCCCACCCACTACCCTCATAATCCCAACCATGCCCCCGACGTCCTAGACCTGGCGCTCCTTAAGAACGTCAGCCTACGATTAGACTCTATAGAAACGGTAGACGAGCTTAACTCTGACCACCGTCCGATAGTCATAAAACTGGCCCCCCGCATAGGTCTCTCTGACCCCTCTCATCCCTCCGCAACCAAAAGGATCACGGACTGGAAGAAAGTAAGCGAAAAGCTGAAATCCAACACGTCCGCCCAGCTGGATGTCATCCCCGATCAATTCAACTCTACCGCGGACACGACGGCCGCGATCGACTTGCTTACTGATCACGTGCAATCTGTCGTGAACGATTGTTCTAAGGAGGTTCCAGCGACGGATGACCGCCGCTGGGCCCTCCCGGCAGATGTGCGTGAGCTGATAACCGAGAAGAACGCGGCCACTCGTGCTTACAGCGTCTTCCCCTGTGCCGCTAACAAAGCCCATATGCGCTATTTACAGAGATCTGTAAAGACACGCGTAGCGGAGCTGCGTAACACGGGCTGGGATAAGATGCTGAGCGAACTAGAGCCCACCCACCTAGCCTTCTGGGATCTCACCAGAAAGCTAAGGTCAGATAAAATCACTAGTATGCCCCCCTTAGTACGCCCCGATAAGTCAATCGCTTTCGATGACCAAGAGAAAGCAGAGTGTCTAGCCGACAGTCTAGAGGCTCAATGCTCTCCCAGTACCCTGCATGTAGACCAAGCTCACCTCGATGAGGTAGACGCTGAAGTCGAACGCAGGTCATCCCTCCCCCCTGTAGAAGACCCCGATGACCCCGTGACCCCGATCGCACCCGACGAGGTACACGAGATCATCAAAAGTCTTAAAACTCGTAAAGCCCCCGGCTCAGATGGTATCACCAATAAGGTGGTCCAGCTGTTCCCAGCCCACCTCATAATGCTACTGGCCACCATCTTCAATGGTGCCCTTAGCAATAACATCTTCCCCCAAGCGTGGAAAGAAGCCACAGTCATAGGTATCCCGAAACCCGGCAAGCCCAAGTCGGATCCCTCGAGTTACCGTCCCATCAGTCTGCTCAAGGTTCTAGGCAAAATCTACGAGAGGCTTATTTATAAGCGTATCAGAGATTATGCAGAGACCAAGGGCCTCATTCCCCACGAACAGTTCGGTTTTCGAACTCAGCACTGTAGCGTGCATCAGGCACACCGGATCGTAGAATACGCCACAGCTGGTTTCCAGCGAGGCAATACGACCGGTGCTATCTTCTTCGATATAGCGAAAGCATTCGACAAAGTCTGGCACAACGGATTGATATACAAGCTATACCAACTCGGTGTGCCGGATCGTCTAGTACTCATAGTACGGGACTTTTTGTCGAACCGCACCTTCCGCTACCGTATCGAAGGAGCTCTCTCCTCCCCCAGACCCATTAGAGCGGGCGTCCCTCAGGGCTCCGTGATCTCCCCTCTCATATTCACGCTATTCACTAGCGACATCCCTAAGAGTAGAAAGGCACAGTTGGCTCTGTTCGCAGACGATACGGCCATCTACTATAAGGGAATCAGTAATGACAACATACGCACCACTCTCCAGAGGGCTGTCAATAACCTTGGCGCCTGGTTCAGGAAGTGGCGTATCGAAGTCAATCCTGATAAAAGCCAAGCGGTTTTCTTCCAAAAATCGCGAGGTACTTTCACCCTCCCCCCCCCCAGACCGATCACCATGTTCGGCAAGCCGATCCCTTGGGAGAAGCAAGCCAAATACCTAGGTGTGATCCTCGACCAACATCTCACGTTTCGAGAGCACATAAAGCAGGTTCGTTCGCGAGCCGCTTTCGCTCTAGGCAGACTCCACTCTGTTCTAAATGCACGAAGCAAATTGTCACTCAAGTGCAAATTGCGAACTTACACCACGTGCATTCGCCCCATCATGACCTATGCGGGTCCAGTCTTCGCCCAGGCTAAGGCTCACCATATCCATAGGATGCAAACCCTCCAAAACCGTTTCCTTCGTAAGGCCACGGGAGCTCCCTACTTCGTTCGCAACGAGATCTTACATCTCGATTTAAAGATTCCCACTATCCGCCAGTTTCTAAAACGCCTTGCAAAGCGTTATTTCGATACGGCTGTCAAACATCGCAACCCTCTGGTTGTCGATGCAGCTACCTATGTCCCTTCTACTATTAGTCGTATTCGCCGTCCCAGGCATGTCCTATCTGAGCCAGATGACCCCATCACCCTCTTACAGGAGAGCAATAGGGCCACCAGTACAGTGCACAAACACAGACGCCTACCGTCATTCCGACCTCGCCGACGAGGTCCAGCACGACCGCGACCCCGTGTAAATTCGTCCCCCCGTCCCTTGTCCGATGATGTGCCAGCCCGCGCCGCAGCTGAGCACGTAGCTTTAAATTCCCCTGATAATAATAATGATACTATTGTTATCCAGCCCGTCCCGCCTTGCCGTCCTCCCGTCAGTGATGCGCCCTAAGCCGAGGTCCGTACCCCACAGGGGGTGCCCTTAGCGAGCGCACACTTAGTTTATAATTTAGCATAGTTTGTTTGCCCCTGGCTGGAGGCTTTAAGTTTAGGAGCTTAAGGCAGCCACAGGAAAGTCCGGTTAAGTAGTCACGGATTCAGAATCCAACTACGAGATGCCCTAGTTAAAAAAAAAAAAAAAAAACCATCGGTTTTATTCTCTCTCGTACGTTCGAAGTGTGTAGGTCCGCGCGCGTCCGTTGCGTGTATTTTATTATTATTAGTATTCATCTCTCTACGTTCCGTGTTTACAATGGCGCGTACTAAGCAGACCGCTCGTAAATCCACCGGTGGTAAGGCGCCGAGGAAACAGCTCGCCACCAAGGCTGCGCGTAAGAGCGCACCGGCCACCGGTGGCGTTAAGAAACCCCATCGCTACAGGCCCGGCACTGTGGCCCTCCGTGAGATTCGTCGCTACCAGAAGAGTACCGAACTGCTGATCCGCAAGCTTCCGTTCCAGCGTCTCGTGCGTGAGATCGCACAGGACTTCAAGACCGATCTCCGTTTCCAGAGCTCCGCTGTTATGGCGCTTCAGGAGGCTAGCGAAGCTTATCTCGTCGGTCTCTTCGAAGACACCAACCTGTGCGCGATTCACGCGAAGCGCGTCACCATCATGCCCAAGGACATCCAGTTGGCGCGCAGGATCAGAGGCGAACGCGCTTAAACTGCTGATGTCACAATACACATCGCCCTCCACGTAGACTGCCTTCGTGCAGTGCAGCGTGTCTGTGGCTGTGGTTGTGCGTTCACATAAAAGGCCCTTTTCAGGGCCACATATATATCAGATAATTAAATGTTTCTTTATATCAGACGTCACAAAAACGCTATCTACCTACCTACCTACCTACCTACCTATACACATAATCTATCTATCTACTTATACACTATGATACAATACACATAATCAAATTTTATTTCCAAACAAAACAAACAAACACCTTACCTTAGTAATACTAAACATATAAGTAAATTACATTTATACATAACAATGAATAAAATCAGAGACGGAACAAAAGTCGTCCGTCCAATTTTCGTCATAATAATTATTTATTATAATAATGCGTGATTAAAATCATAAATAGGAACGCACAGTTAGTAAGTTATTAAGACTACGATCGATATAAAAATAAGATATTACGTTGTGTATTATTATTACGGCATAGGTACTTGGTTTTATTTATTTCAATTAATTTATATAGTCAAAAATTAAACATTTCAAAACTTAAAAATATATACCTATCATGTAAGTTGTTCTGTTTTGAGAGACATTGTCCAATCAACCAATCAATGAGGAGCGCCGGCTCGCCTCGCCCCGCGCACCTCACGTCTCTGTCCCCCCGCCCGCTGAGCTCCGCGTTTAGTATAAATATAACGCATGCGGCGAAAATTTTTAACCAGTCGCTCGCGTAGTTCGTGTGCGCAATCTCGTGTCGTGTTATTTTGAAGAAACCCCACTGCAAAGAAGATGACCGGTCGCGGTAAGGGAGGAAAGGGTCTGGGAAAAGGAGGAGCCAAGCGTCACAGGAAGGTACTTCGTGATAACATCCAAGGTATCACGAAGCCCGCCATCCGTCGTCTGGCTCGCAGAGGCGGCGTGAAACGTATCTCCGGTCTGATCTACGAAGAGACTCGCGGTGTGCTTAAAGTGTTCCTAGAGAACGTCATTCGCGACGCCGTCACTTACACCGAGCACGCCAAGAGGAAGACCGTCACCGCCATGGACGTCGTCTACGCTCTGAAGCGCCAGGGTCGCACCCTGTACGGTTTCGGCGGTTAAACACCTGCATGCCCCGCGTGTACGTGTTGCCTGCGCAACCAGCTCTACATACTGTGGTGGACGTGTGTGTGTGTTGTGTTTGTTGTGAACATAATCTCATACCGTTCAACCATACGCATATAGACGCGCACATAAAAAAGGCCCTTTTCAGGGCCGCATATGATTCGATATTATTAAATATGTTTCTTGAGTGGAATTGTCTAAAAAACGTACCTCTACCTACCTACCTACCTACCTACCTACCTACCTATCTATCTATCTATCTATTTACTTACTTACCGATACACTCTCTAGTGTCACTGTAATACGTACCTACTTAGGTTTTGGAGTTATCAATGAAATACCGTCGTTATATTAATAAATAAATCCTTTTTATTTTTATCTTACAATTGAAATAGATGCTTGTTGTGGTTGTTGTTGTTCTTCTTCTTCTTCTATCTACGCGTGAAAAGCCCATCGTCCGCCACTCACTGAGGGAGGTGTGTATTGTAAGAGTAGGTAGAATTGAAACTGGAATTGAAAAATAAAAGCAAAACATTATTAAAAAATATTATCTATTCAACAAGTACTTACGTTGTAGCACATCTACCTAGCTAGGTACCTATTCGTTTGGTCGCCCCACGGTGCGTGCGTGCGTGCCTTATGTTTTGTTTCATTACAATAAAATTTTGATCGCATCAAATGTTTTTTTTTTTTTTTTTGTTTGTTTATTTGTATATTTATGTTTTTTTTTTTTTTTTAATTCGCGTATGTTATTTATTTACTACGGGCTAGTCTATTACATGTACCTATGTATTAGCCTGTGAAGAGAACGCGGTACACGGGCCAGACGCGCACGGTACTGGCGCGCCCGCCCGCGGTAGTACGCGGCTGCGACGGTCTATTGTCGTTTTACACATTGATTAATACGCTTTCCGATGCGATTATACCAATCTGTGCACTGTGCACTGTCCACTCGTCGAAGGGCACTCTCGTCTTTTAATATTACTATATTAATAGGTTGCACGTCCTGGACGGAGTCGTCCGTCCTTAACAGTTCGGCGCTCGCGGTGTTTTACGACGCTTCACTTTTAGGTCGATAATACCATCGCGAGACGGTGTGATATCGACGAAGTCCTGTTACCACACAAGCTCGATATCCTCCCTGTTGACGGGTCGACCTCGATCGCCACTAACTATCACTTTTATAGAGAAAATAACGTTTTGAACGCGACCCGACCTGCGCTTCGTACGCAGTCGTCGAAATAAAACACCGCCACGGGCTAAACGCGCACCTCACTCGCCCCGAATTCGCACACCCGCATCGTCAACTTCATGACCTACCCGAAACCGTTCGATCTCGTTGCACCGACCGCCGTTAAACATTCTTTTTCTTTATTTTATTAGATACGTGTTAGTGAAAACTTTCAAGCGTTCGTACGAGAAAACGTCCCGCGACATCACGGCGCTCGTTACGGTAAAGTTCCGTCGTACCTAGGCGTACGTTTACGAAATTCGTGAAACCTATAAGTGGCGACATCTAAGTCTCTCTCTTTATACGTCTTATATTAATACTTACTCGTTAAGTATTTTAACAGTGTGTTGTGTGTGAATTTATTATTAAATTAATACAATGGCAGATACCGCAGTCGCTACCGAGGCTCCCGCGCCCGCTACACCAGCGAAGAAGCAGGCGAGACAGGCCGGCGGCGCCGGTGCCGCGAAGAAACCGAAGGCGAAGCCGACCCATCCCAAAACATCTGAGATGGTCAACAACGCTATCAAGGAGATGAAGGAGCGTAGCGGATCTTCCCTGCAGGCGATCAAGAAGTACATCGCCGCGCAGTACAAGGTCGACGCGGAGAAACTGGCCCCGTTCATCAGGAAATATCTGAAGAGCGCCGTCGAATCTGGTGCACTGATCCAGACCAAGGGCAAGGGTGCCTCCGGCTCCTTCAAGCTCGAGTCGAAGTCGCACCACGCCAAGAAACCCGCCGGTGCTGCTGGAAAGGCCGCCGGCAAGGCGCCCGCCGCCGCCGCGAAGGCTAAGAAGGCGACCGCCTCTGCGGCCGGCGCCAAGACCAAGAAGGCAGCGGCCGCCGCCGCCTCTGCCGCCTCCGGTTCACCAGCAAAGTCCAAGGCATCGGCAGCCGCCGCCGCCGCCAAGGACAAGAAGGCCGCAGCCGCCGCTAAGAAGAAGCCGGCACCCAAGAAGGCCGCCGCCCCCGCTAAGGCGAAGGGAGGCGCCGCTCCCAAAGCTAAGAAGACAGCGAAGCCGCCGACCAAGAAACCTAAAGCGCCTAAACCCAAGAAGGCCGCGGCTACACCCAAGTCTAAGCCGGCAGCCAAGAAAGCGTCCGCCGCTAAGAAGTAAGCTACGGTCGCGTTCGCGTTACACCGGCGACGGCGACGACGACGACGACAGCGGCGCAGAGTCGGCGGCTGACCACCACCCACCCACCCATCATCAATACTACAACAACAACAGCTGATGAGTGATAGTGACAAGTGTGCGTGCGCGTCTTACCTATCTACCTACTGTGTGTATTGTGTGTGTACCTACGTACTTACATGATGTTTTGTATAGGTACCTAATAATATACATGAACACACACTGTAGAGAGAGGCGCGCGCGCGTGCTTTGTGCGTTTGTTTTCATCATCGTCCAACCGCGCGCACGCAGTACGTACGTACGCGTCTATCGTCCTCGGGAAGGAGGGTGCGGAACGCGCTCGACGTGTCTCGAACTCGTCACCAACGATTCATCAGAAGCAAGCAAGCAAGCAACTGAAGAAACCACGGACGACGGCACCGAGATGCTTAGCGCGCGAGCACGCGCTCACCACACCAAAAAGCCCTTTTCAGGGCTAACAATAATATCATGAATATGAACAGTATTCGTTTCTATAACACAGAGAGTCAAAACGTTATAAAATACCTAATAACATACGCACTTATACATACATACATAAATACTCCCAAAATACAAGTGGGTAATAAACCTATCTAAGTAGGAAATAAATAAAATACAAATATATAGTTATATAGATAAATGATAGATACACATACACTACCTACCTACCTACCTACCTACCTACCTACCTACACACATAGTGTAGTGTAATACTATTTCATTATTCGACACTATGTTATTTATTATTATTCAGGAAGCTAGCTTACAACTATAAAAATAATTATATACACTAACTATAATATAAAATACCTACAGTAAAGTTTTCAACGAACTGATTTTCACCTAAACCTCATTTATCATATTATTAATAATTAGATTTAGTAGGCAAACTGTACCAAAAAGTTAGTAATAATCGCGACAGTTTAGTTTAGTTAGAGTGAGAGCGAGTCTCGCGCGCGCTTGCGCGTTTTGTGAATTTGTTTCGTTAGCTGTGCACCCCTCCCACTGACACAGCTACGCGGAGCAAGTATAAAACCGCGTGTACCGGTGTCGGAACGACCACACACACACTCGACGCGCGCCAGCGGCAGCGGTCGGACGTGCGCAGTGCAAGTGCGAGTGCTCCCGATTCCGGAATCAAGCGTTCCTGAACTTCTATAGTCGTAGAGACTATCTTCTGCTACTAGTTGTTTGCCTTTTTCAAGGCACAGCTAGTAAAGTAATCTTAACAGATTACTTGTCACAAAACGTATCGTCGCGTGTTTGGCCCCTTCTGGGTACCCCTTCAGGGTAAAACCACAGTTTCGTGGTTCTCGGTGGAAACCTATACGGTGCCAACGAAGCCGAGAGGGTGCTGCCCCAATTGCACCCGCCGATTCCCCTTCAGGGTTGAGGCAGTCACGTTGGACGGGTCCCAGTGTCCGGCCTTGGGGGATCTCCTAGTCGGCATTGGTGACAGTTTTGCCTCAACAGCTACACACCCGGTGTGGTTGGGTGTGTCTACCCCTTCGCACCGGACCCCGTTAGGACCCCGTTGCACAAATAAGATAGGCAACGGGCCAAAGCAAGCTTAGGGCTCACCTTAAGTACTCAACCTCCCTGTCTATACCCGACAGGGAGGGTTTACACATCCCCGGGCTTTCCTCCCGGGGAGTTAGGAATAGGATTTCTCTCTAGTAGTTTTAAAAATAGATTTATGTTAGGTAATAGGAACTAGATAATTAGTCATGGCGATGGCGATGGACCCTCTCATAAGGAGGCTCCTCTCCATAATCATTAGGCTATTAGCCGAGCCCACCCCAGAGCAAAAGATAGCTATTCGCAAAGAGGTAGACGCATTGTTGCCTCTACTAGATGAGCCCAGTCCCTCAGACTCTAACATCGCTGACTTCAGCGATGCATTAGGTAGTCAGTCTCTCCCGGCTATTGACCTGGCTGACCCTCCTGTCCGCCGCTCTCCCAGTCCGGCCTTCAGCCCAATCGCGCTAGACTCTGACATAGTGTCAATGGACACTACAGAGCCCGCTTCCTCTAAACGGGCCGTCACTCCTTTCGCGTACGCGCCCTCTCTCATGACTCATGCCTCGGACTCAGAGAACAATGCTTCTCCTTCGTCCTCTCCATCCCAATCCGAGGACGACGGGTTTACCCCAGTCTTAGGAAAAGGAAGCAAGAGGAAGAAGAAGAAGCATAGCTCCGGCCAAGCGAGCAAAGTCATCGCCGTCGATGACGATTCCCCCACCCCTACCCCCGTAGCGCAGGTAGCCGCGGTAGCGCCGAGTAGCGCAACCGCAGCTACAGCTAACGTTATTCCCCCCTCCACCTCTCACGCCGCGACCGTCGCACAAGTTGCTACCCCCGCGCGCTCTAACTCTAATAATACTTCGAGCTCTAAAAAGCTCCCGCCCCCTCCCCCCGTGTTCATTCAGGACAAGGGGAAGTGGACCGAAGTGTCCAAGTGGTGTTCCGACAAAAAGATCGGTTTCACCAACGCAAAGTCAACCCTACAGGGTATTAAAGTCATGGTCCCGACCTCTACCGACTATCGTGAGCTTACTAAGCTCCTGCGAGCCAGAGGTGTATCATTCCACACCTTCTCGCTCGCAGAGGACAGACAAATTAGGGTTGTCATAAAGCGCATCCCTAAAGAGATCGCCTCTGACGACATAAAAGACGACCTTCTGTCGCAAAACGTCCCCGTGGACGAGGTCCACCGCATGCACCGCTCGCGAGGCGGTGAAGCATTCGACATGGTTCTTGTCGTCTGCTCTCCGGTAGAGGGGCATCACCCCATTTTCAATATTAAATACTTATGTAACCTTACCGGCTTCATTATAGAGAAGCCGCGTAAGAACGGCAATATAGGGCAATGCCATCGTTGCCAGCTCTACGGGCACTCGCAGAGGCATTGCCATGCGAAACCCAGGTGCGTAAAGTGCCTGGGCGAGCACGGCACGGCCGACTGCACCCGTCCCAAGGACCGCAATCTATGCCTCAGCCCTCCCAGCTGTGTGCTATGCGGACAGGAGGGTCACCCAGCCAATTACCGGGGCTGCTCTAAAGCTCCAAAATCATCTTCCCCCAAGCTCAAAAAGCGTGCTGACAATCGTCAGCAAAGGGAATGTCCCACGTCACTTCCTTCCTCTCAGATCCCACATAGGCTCAGCCCTCAGAGGCCCAGTCCGTGGAATAAACTCCACCATCATCATGAGGTATTCCCTCAGCTAGCCACAGCTAAGCCCCCAGCCCCCCCGCAAACCCCTATTTACTCTCTCTTGGATCCGCGTATCCAAACTCTCCCTCCGGCGCACTATGCGTCACCCTCCCGCCCCGTGCAATATGCACCCCCCTCCCCCCCCGCGCCCTCCGCGCCCCCCGCAAAACGCGCACCCGCTCCCGTAGCATCGCGCCCCGCTCCCTCCCCCGCCTCCGCTCCCGTGGCCTCCCGCGCATACTTGTCTGATCCTTTCAATATGATCACGACGACGTACATGCAATTTCTGTCCCCCCGCGCTACTCGCATGGCCGCCGAACTCCAGGCGGCCCGAGATAGATGCGATCTCACACAGATCACTTTGATCTACAACGCTTATCCAGATATTAAGCAAGCCCTTATGGACCTCACTAAACCGACCCAATAATGGATAAAGCCATCTTATCTAGGTTTAAACCCCGATCCCTAATCTTAGGCATCTTCAATGCAAATGGCATCCAAGGTCAACGAGACGAGTTAGCTCTCTTTCTCCGCGACCATAAAATAGATATTCTCCTATTACAGGAAACATTTCTAAAACCTAGCCACCGCGATCCCTCCATAGCTAACTATCGTTTAGTCCGTAACGATAGAACGCATTGCCACAAGGGCGGCACTCTCATTTATTATAGAAAGGAGCTATATTGCATCCCTATGGACCCTCCTACCCTCTCTCTCATAGAAGTCTCAATATGCCGCTTAGGCATGTCAGGCCACCAACCGATCACTATAGTGTCGGCGTATCACCCTCCCACAGGCGGTTCAGAGGACTTTCAGTCCCTCTCGAACGATATCTCTACCCTTCTCGGCTTGAGTAGCTCCGTTATCATAGCGGGCGACTTCAATGCCAAACATCCCTCATGGAATAGTTCCACTACCACCACTAGAGGGCGACACTTGTTCGACCTCTCATCCTCCCTGACCTTTGACGTCATCGCTCCGATGACTCCCACCCACTACCCTCATAATCCCAACCATGCCCCCGATGTCCTAGACCTGGCGCTCCTTAAGAACGTCAGCCTACGATTAGACTCTATAGAAACGGTAGACGAGCTTAACTCTGACCACCGTCCGATAGTCATAAAACTGGCCCCCCGCATAGGTCTCTCTGACCCCTCTCATCCCTCCGCAACCAAAAGGATCACGGACTGGAAGAAAGTAAGCGAAAAGCTGAAATCCAACACGTCCGCCCAGCTGGATGCCATCCCCGATCAATTCAACTCTACCGCGGACACGACGGCCGCGATCGACTTGCTTACTGATCACGTGCAATCTGTCGTGAACGATTGTTCTAAGGAGGTTCCAGCGACGGATGACCGTCGCTGGGCCCTCCCGGCAGATGTGCGTGAGCTGATAACCGAGAAGAACGCGGCCACTCGTGCTTACAGCGTCTTCCCCTGTGCCGCTAACAAAGCCCATATGCGCTATTTACAGAGATCTGTAAAGACACGCGTAGCGGAGCTGCGTAACACGGGCTGGGATAAGATGCTGAGCGAACTAGAGCCCACCCACCTAGCCTTCTGGGATCTCACCAGAAAGCTAAGGTCAGATAAAATCACTAGTATGCCCCCCTTAGTACGCCCCGATAAGTCAATCGCTTTCGATGACCAAGAGAAAGCAGAGTGTCTAGCCGACAGTCTAGAGGCTCAATGCTCTCCCAGTACCCTGCATGTAGACCAAGCTCACCTCGATGAGGTAGACGCTGAAGTCGAACGCAGGTCATCCCTCCCCCCTGTAGAAGACCCCGATGACCCCGTGACCCCGATCGCACCCGACGAGGTACACGAGATCATCAAAAGTCTTAAAACTCGTAAAGCCCCCGGCTCAGATGGTATCACCAATAAGGTGGTCCAGCTGTTCCCAGCCCACCTCATAATGCTACTGGCCACCATCTTCAATGGTGCCCTTAGCAATAACATCTTCCCCCAAGCGTGGAAAGAAGCCACAGTCATAGGTATCCCGAAACCCGGCAAGCCCAAGTCGGATCCCTCGAGTTACCGTCCCATCAGTCTGCTCAAGGTTCTAGGCAAAATCTACGAGAGGCTTATTTATAAGCGTATCAGAGATTATGCAGAGACCAAGGGCCTCATTCCCCACGAACAGTTCGGTTTTCGAACTCAGCACTGTAGCGTGCATCAGGCACACCGGATCGTAGAATACGCCACAGCTGGTTTCCAGCGAGGCAATACGACCGGTGCTATCTTCTTCGATATAGCGAAAGCATTCGACAAAGTCTGGCACAACGGATTGATATACAAGCTATACCAACTCGGTGTGCCGGATCGTCTAGTACTCATAGTACGGGACTTTTTGTCGAACCGCACCTTCCGCTACCGTATCGAAGGAGCTCTCTCCTCCCCCAGACCCATTAGAGCGGGCGTCCCTCAGGGCTCCGTGATCTCCCCTCTCATATTCACGCTATTCACTAGCGACATCCCTAAGAGTAGAAAGGCACAGTTGGCTCTGTTCGCAGACGATACGGCCATCTACTATAAGGGAATCAGTAATGACAACATACGCACCACTCTCCAGAGGGCTGTCAATAACCTTGGCGCCTGGTTCAGGAAGTGGCGTATCGAAGTCAACCCTGATAAAAGCCAAGCGGTTTTCTTCCAAAAATCGCGAGGTACTTTCACCCTCCCCCCCCCCAGACCGATCACCATGTTCGGCAAGCCGATCCCTTGGGAGAAGCAAGCCAAATACCTAGGTGTGATCCTCGACCAACATCTCACGTTTCGAGAGCACATAAAGCAGGTTCGTTCGCGAGCCGCTTTCGCTCTAGGTAGACTCCACTCTGTTCTAAATGCACGAAGCAAATTGTCACTCAAGTGCAAATTGCGAACTTACACCACGTGCATTCGCCCCATCATGACCTATGCGGGTCCAGTCTTCGCCCAGGCTAAGGCTCACCATATCCATAGGATGCAAACCCTCCAAAACCGTTTCCTTCGTAAGGCCACGGGAGCTCCCTACTTCGTTCGCAACGAGATCTTACATCTCGACTTAAAGATTCCCACTATCCGTCAGTTTCTAAAACGCCTTGCAAAGCGTTATTTCGATACGGCTGTCAAACATCGCAACCCTCTGGTTGTCGATGCAGCTACCTATGTCCCTTCTAGTATTAGTCGTATTCGCCGTCCCAGGCATGTCCTATCTGAGCCAGATGACCCCATCACCCTCTTACAGGAGAGCAATAGGGCCACCAGTACAGTGCACAAACACAGACGCCTACCGTCATTCCGACCTCGCCGACGAGGTCCAGCACGACCGCGACCCCGTGTAAATTCGTCCCCCCGTCCCTTGTCCGATGATGTGCCAGCCCGCGCCGCAGCTGAGCACGTAGCTTTAAATTCCCCTGATAATAATAATGATACTATTGTTATCCAGCCCGTCCCGCCTTGCCGTCCTCCCGTCAGTGATGCGCCCTAAGCCGAGGTCCGTACCCCAAAGGGGGTGCCCTTAGCGAGCGCACACTTAGTTTATAATTTAGCATAGTTTGTTTGCCCCTGGCTGGAGGCTTTAAGTTTAGGAGCTTAAGGCAGCCACAGGAAAGTCCGGTTAAGTAGTCACGGATTCAGAATCCAACTACGAGATGCCCTAGTTAAAAAAAAAAAAAAAAAAAAAAAAAGTCGGAACGACACACACTCGACGCGCGCCAGCGGCAGCGGTCGGACGTGCGCAGTGCAAGTGCGAGTGCTCCCGATTCCGGAATCAAGCGTTCCTGAACTTCTATAGTCGTAGAGACTATCTTCTGCTACTAGTTGTTTGCCTTTTTCAAGGCACAGCTAGTAAAGTATTCTTAACAGATACTTATCGCAAAACGTATCGTCGCGTGTTTGGCCCCTTCTGGGTACCCCTTCAGGGTAAAACCACAGTTTCGTGGTTCTCGGTGGAAACCTATACGGTGCCAACGAAGCCGAGAGGGTGCTGCCCCAATTGCACCCGCCGATTCCCCTTCAGGGTTGAGGCAGTCACGTTGGACGGGTCCCAGTGTCCGGCCTTGGGGGATCTCCTAGTCGGCATTGGTGACAGTTTTGCTTCAACAGCTACACACCCGGTGTGGTTGGGTGTGTCTACCCCTTCGCACCGGACCCCGTTAGGACCCCGTTGCACAAATAAGATAGGCAACGGGCAAAAGCAAGCTTAGGGCTCACCTTAGGTACTCAACCTCCCTGTCTACACCCGACAGGGAGGGTTTTACACATCCCCGGGCATTCCTCCCGGGGAGTTAGGAGTAGGCTATTGTGTTAGGTGAATAGTTAGTTTATTTTTAATTTTTATTATGCTATATTAGGATAGTCTCCTAATAATAGTTAGAAATGGCACCAGACCCTCTTTGCAGGAGGCTCTTTGCCATCATCCTTAGGTTCCTAGCTAAGCCCACTCCCGAAGAGGAGGAACTAATCCGTAAGGATGTTAGGAAATTATTACCATTGTTAGAAATGGATGATAGTCCCATCGCTGACTTCAGCGATGCATTAGGTAGTCAATCTCTCCCGGCAATTGACCTGGCTGACCCTCCTGTCCGCCGCTCTCCCAGTCCGGCCTTCAGCCCAGTCGCGCTAGACTCTGACATAGTGTCAATGGACACTACAGAGCCCGCTTCCTCTAAACGGGCCGTCACTCCGTACGCGTACGCGCCCTCTCTCATGACTCATGCCTCAGACTCAGAGAACAATGCTTCTCCTTCGTCCTCTCCATCCCAATCCGAGGACGACGGGTTCACCCCAGTCTTAGGAAAAGGAAGCAAGAGGAAGAAGAAGAAGCATAGCTCCGGTCAAGCGAGCAAAGTCATCGCCGTCGATGACGATTCCCCCACCCCTACCCCCGTAGCGCAGGTAGCCGCGGCAGCGCCGAGTAGCGCAACCGCAGCTACAGCTAACGTTATTTCCCCCTCCACCTCTCTCGCCGCGACCGTCGCACAAGTTGCTACCCCCGCGCGCTCTAACTCAATTAATACTTCGAGCTCTAAAAAGCTCCCGCCCCCTCCCCCCGTGTTCATTCAGGACAAGGGGAAGTGGACCGAAGTGTCCAAGTGGTGTTCCGATAAAAAGATCGGTTTCACCAACGCAAAGTCTACCCTACAGGGTATTAAAGTCACGGTCCCGACCTCTACCGACTATCGTGAGCTTACTAAGCTCCTGCGAGCCAGAGGTGTATCATTCCACACCTTCTCGCTCGCAGAGGACAGACAAATTAGGGTTGTCATAAAGCGCATCCCTAAAGAGATCGCCTCTGACGATATAAAAGACGACCTTCTGTCGCAAAACGTCCCCGTGGACGAGGTCCACCGCATGCACCGCTCGCGAGGCGGTGAAGCATTCGACATGGTTCTTGTCGTCTGCTCTCCGGTAGAGGGGCATCACCCCATTTTTAATATTAAATATCTCTGCAATCTTACCGGCTTCATTATAGAGAAGCCGCGTAAGAACGGGAATATAGGGCAATGCCATCGTTGCCAGCTCTACGGGCACTCGCAGAGGCATTGCCATGCGAAACCCAGGTGCGTAAAGTGCCTGGGCGAGCACGGCACGGCCGACTGCACCCGTCCCAAAGACCGCAATCTATGCCTCAGCCCTCCCAGCTGTGTGCTATGCGGACAAGAGGGTCACCCAGCCAATTACCGGGGCTGCTCTAAAGCTCCAAAATCATCCTCTCCCAAGCTCAAAAAGCGTGCTGATAATCGTCAGCAAAGGGAATGTCCCACATCACTTCCTTCCTCTCAGATCCCACATAGGCTCAGCCCTCAGAGGCCCAGTCCATGGAATAAACTCCACCATCATCATGAGGTATTCCCTCAGCTAGCCACAGCTAAGCCCCCAGCCCCCCCGCAAACCCCTATTTACTCTCTCTTGGATCCGCGTATCCAAACTCTCCCTCCGGCGCACTATGCGTCACCCTCCCGCCCCGTGCAATATGCACCCCCCTCCCCCCCCGCGCCCTCCGCGCCCCCCGCAAAACGCGCACCCGCTCCCGTAGCATCGCGCCCCGCTCCCTCCCCCGCCTCCGCTCCCGTGGCCTCCCGCGCATACTTGTCTGATCCTTTCAATATGATCACGACGACGTACATGCAATTTCTGTCCCCCCGCGCTACTCGCATGGCCGCCGAACTCCAGGCGGCCCGAGATAGATGCGATCTCACACAGATCACTTTGATCTACAACGCTTATCCAGATATTAAGCAAGCCCTTATGGACCTAACTAAACCGACCCAATAATGGATAAAGCCATCATATCTAGGTTTAAACCCCGATCCCTTATCTTAGGCATCTTCAATGCAAATGGCATCCAAGGTCAACGAGACGAGTTAGCTCTCTTTCTCCGCGACCATAAAATAGATATTCTCCTATTACAGGAAACATTTTTAAAACCTAGCCACCGCGATCCCTCCATAGCCAACTATCGTTTAGTCCGTAACGATAGAACGCATTGCCACAAGGGCGGCACTCTCATTTATTATAGAAAGGAGCTATATTGCATCCCTATGGACCCTCCTACCCTCTCTCTCATAGAAGTCTCAATATGCCGCTTAGGCATGTCAGGCCACCAACCGATCACTATAGTGTCGGCGTATCACCCTCCCACAGGCGGTTCAGAGGACTTTCAGTCCCTCTCGAACGATATCTCTACCCTTCTCGGCTTGAGTAGCTCCGTTATCATAGCGGGCGACTTCAATGCCAAACATCCCTCATGGAATAGTTCCACTACCACCACTAGAGGGCGACACTTGTTCGACCTCTCATCCTCCCTGACCTTTGATGTCATCGCTCCGATGACTCCTACCCACTACCCTCATAATCCCAACCATGCCCCCGATGTCCTAGACCTGGCGCTCCTTAAGAACGTCAGCCTACGATTAGACTCTATAGAAACGGTAGACGAGCTTAACTCTGACCACCGTCCGATAGTCATAAAACTGGCCCCCCGCATAGGTCTCTCTGACCCCTCTCATCCCTCCGCAACCAAAAGGATCACGGACTGGAAGAAAGTAAGCGAAAAGCTGAAATCCAACACGTCCGCCCAGCTGGATGCCATCCCCGATCAATTCAACTCTACCGCGGACACGACGGCCGCGATCGACTTGCTTACTGATCACGTGCAATCTGTCGTGAACGATTGTTCTAAGGAGGTTCCAGCGACGGATGACCGTCGTTGGGCCCTCCCGGCAGATGTGCGTGAGCTGATAACCGAGAAGAACGCGGCCACTCGTGCTTACAGCGTCTTTCCCTGTGCCGCTAACAAAGCCCATATGCGCTATTTACAGAGATCTGTAAAGACACGCGTAGCGGAGCTGCGTAACACGGGCTGGGATAAGATGCTGAGCGAACTAGAGCCCACCCACCTAGCCTTCTGGGATCTCACCAGAAAGCTAAGGTCAGAAAAAATCACTAGTATGCCCCCCTTAGTACGCCCCGATAAGTCAATCGCTTTCGATGACCAAGAGAAAGCAGAGTGTCTAGCCGACAGTCTAGAGGCTCAATGCTCTCCCAGTACCCTGCATGTAGACCAAGCTCACCTCGATGAGGTAGACGCTGAAGTCGAACGCAGGTCATCCCTCCCCCCCGTAGAAGACCCCGATGACCCCGTGACCCCGATCGCACCCGACGAGGTACACGAGATCATCAAAAGTCTTAAAACTCGTAAAGCCCCCGGCTCAGATGGTATCACCAATAAGGTGGTCCAGCTGTTCCCAGCCCACCTCATAATGCTACTGGCCACCATCTTCAATGGTGCCCTTAGCAATAACATCTTCCCCCAAGCGTGGAAAGAAGCCACAGTCATAGGTATCCCGAAACCCGGCAAGCCCAAGTCGGATCCCTCGAGTTACCGTCCCATCAGTCTGCTCAAGGTTCTAGGCAAAATCTACGAGAGGCTTATTTATAAGCGTATCAGAGATTATGCAGAGACCAAGGGCCTCATTCCCCACGAACAGTTCGGTTTTCGAACTCAGCACTGTAGCGTGCATCAGGCACACCGGATCGTAGAATACGCCACAGCTGGTTTCCAGCGAGGCAATACGACCGGTGCTATCTTCTTCGATATAGCGAAAGCATTCGACAAAGTCTGGCACAACGGATTGATATACAAGCTATACCAACTCGGTGTGCCGGATCGTCTAGTACTCATAGTACGGGACTTTTTGTCGAACCGCACCTTCCGCTACCGTATCGAGGGAGCTCTCTCCTCCCCCAGACCCATTAGAGCGGGCGTCCCTCAGGGCTCCGTGATCTCCCCTCTCATATTCACGCTATTCACTAGCGACATCCCTAAGAGTAGAAAGGCACAGTTGGCTCTGTTCGCAGACGATACGGCCATCTACTATAAGGGAATCAGTAATGACAACATACGCACCACTCTCCAGAGGGCTGTCAATAACCTTGGCGCCTGGTTCAGGAAGTGGCGTATCGAAGTCAATCCTGATAAAAGCCAAGCGGTTTTCTTCCAAAAATCGCGAGGTACCTTCACCCTCCCCCCCCCCAGACCGATCACCATGTTCGGCAAGCCGATCCCTTGGGAGAAGCAAGCCAAATACCTAGGTGTGATCCTCGACCAACATCTCACGTTTCGAGAGCACATAAAGCAGGTTCGTTCGCGAGCCGCTTTCGCTCTAGGTAGACTCCACTCTGTTCTAAATGCACGAAGCAAATTGTCACTCAAGTGCAAATTGCGAACTTACACCACGTGCATTCGCCCCATCATGACCTATGCGGGTCCAGTCTTCGCCCAGGCTAAGGCTCACCATATCCATAGGATGCAAACCCTCCAAAACCGTTTCCTTCGTAAGGCCACGGGAGCTCCCTACTTCGTTCGCAACGAGATCTTACATCTCGATTTAAAGATTCCCACTATCCGTCAGTTTCTAAAACGCCTTGCAAAGCGTTATTTCGATACGGCTGTCAAACATCGCAACCCTCTGGTTGTCGATGCAGCTACCTATGTCCCTTCTAGTATTAGTCGTATTCGCCGTCCCAGGCATGTCCTATCTGAGCCAGATGACCCCATCACCCTCTTACAGGAGAGCAATAGGGCCACCAGTACAGTGCACAAACACAGACGCCTACCGTCATTCCGACCTCGCCGACGAGGTCCAGCACGACCGCGACCCCGTGTAAATTCGTCCCCCCGTCCCTTGTCCGATGATGTGCCAGCCCGCGCCGCAGCTGAGCACGTAGCTTTAAATTCCCCTGATAATAATAATGATACTATTGTTATCCAGCCCGTCCCGCCTTGCCGTCCTCCCGTCAGTGATGCGCCCTAAGCCGAGGTCCGTACCCCAAAGGGGGTGCCCTTAGCGAGCGCACACTTAGTTTATAATTTAGCATAGTTTGTTTGCCCCTGGCTGGAGGCTTTAAGTTTAGGAGCTTAAGGCAGCCACAGGAAAGTCCGGTTAAGTAGTCACGGATTCAGAATCCAACTACGAGATGCCCTAGTTAAAAAAAAAAAAAAAAAAAAAAAGTCGGAACGACACACACTCGACGCGCGCCAGCGGCAGCGGTCGGACGTGCGCAGTGCAAGTGCGAGTGCTCCCGATTCCGGAATCAAGCGTTCCTGAACTTCTATAGTCGTAGAGACTATCTTCTGCTACTAGTTGTTTGCCTTTTTCAAGGCACAGCTAGTAAAGTATTCTTAACAGATACTTATCACAAAACGTGTCGTCGCGTGTTTGGCCCCTTCTGGGTACCCCTTCAGGGTAAAACCACAGTTTCGTGGTTCTCGGTGGAAACCTATACGGTGCCAACGAAGCCGAGAGGGTGCTGCCCCAATTGCACCCGCCGATTCCCCTTCAGGGTTGAGGCAGTCACGTTGGACGGGTCCCAGTGTCCGGCCTTGGGGGATCTCCTAGTCGGCATTGGTGACAGTTTTGCTTCAACAGCTACACACCCGGTGTGGTTGGGTGTGTCTACCCCTTCGCACCGGACCCCGTTAGGACCCCGTTGCACAAATAAGATAGGCAACGGGCAAAAGCAAGCTTAGGGCTCACCTTAGGTACTCAACCTCCCTGTCTACACCCGACAGGGAGGGTTTACACATCCCCGGGCTTTCCTCCCGGGGAGATAGGAATAGGATTTCTCTCTAGTAGTTTAGAATTAGATTTATGTTAGGTAATAGGAACTAGATAGCTAGTCATGGCGATGGCGATGGACCCTCTCATAAGGAGGCTCCTCTCCATAATTCTTAGGCTATTAGCCGAGCCCACCCCAGAGCAAAAGATTGCCATCCGCAAAGAGGTAGACGCATTGTTGCCTCTTCTAGATGAGCCCAGTCCCTCAGACTCTAACATCGCTGACTTCAGCGATGCATTAGCTAGTCAATCTCTCCCGGCAATTGACCTGGCTGGCCCTTCTGTCCGCCGCTCTCCCAGTCCGGCCTTCAGCCCAGCCGCGTTAGACTCAGACATAGTGTCAATGGACACTACTGAGCCCGCTTCCTCTAAACGAGCCGTCACTCCGTACGCTTACGCGCCCTCTCTCATGACTCATGCCTCAGACTCAGAGAACAATGCTTCTCCTTCGTCCTCTCCGTCCCAATCCGAAGACGACGGGTTCACCCCAGTCTTAGGAAAAGGAAGTAAGAGGAAGAAGAAGAAGCATAGCTCCGGTCAAGCGAGCAAAGTCATCGCCGTCGATGACGATTCCCCCACCCCTACCCCCGTAGCGCAGGTAGCCGCGGTAGCGCCGAGTAGCGCAACCGCAGCTACAGCTAACTTAACTTCCCCCTCCACCTCTCTCGCCGCGACCGTCGCACAAGTTGCTACCCCCGCGCGCTCTAACTCAATTAATACTTCGAGCTCTAAAAAGCTCCCGCCCCCTCCCCCCGTGTTCATTCAGGACAAGGGGAAGTGGACCGAAGTGTCCAAGTGGTGTTCCGACAAAAAGATCGGTTTCACCAACGCAAAGTCTACCCTACAGGGTATTAAAGTCACGGTCCCGACCTCTACCGACTATCGTGAGCTTACTAAGCTCCTGCGAGCCAGAGGTGTGTCATTCCACACCTTCTCGCTCGCAGAGGACAGACAAATTAGGGTTGTCATAAAGCGCATCCCTAAAGAGATCGCCTCTGACGATATTAAAGACGACCTTCTGTCGCAAAACGTCCCCGTGGACGAGGTCCACCGCATGCACCGCTCGCGTGGCGGTGAAGCATTCGACATGGTTCTTGTCGTCTGCTCTCCGGTAGAGGGGCATCACCCCATTTTCAATATTAAATACTTATGTAACCTTACCGGCTTCATTATAGAGAAGCCGCGTAAGAACGGCAATATAGGGCAATGCCATCGTTGCCAGCTCTACGGGCACTCGCAGAGGCATTGCCATGCGAAACCCAGGTGCGTAAAGTGCCTGGGCGAGCACGGCACGGCCGACTGCACCCGTCCCAAGGACCGCAATCTATGCCTCAGCCCTCCCAGCTGTGTGCTATGCGGACAGGAGGGTCACCCAGCCAATTACCGGGGCTGCTCTAAAGCTCCAAAATCATCTTCTCCCAAGCTCAAAAAGCGTGCTGACAATCGTCAGCAAAGGGAATGTCCCACTTCACTTCCTTCCTCTCAGATCCCACATAGGCTCAGCCCTCAGAGGCCCAGTCCGTGGAATAAACTCCACCATCATCATGAGGTATTCCCTCAGCTAGCCACAGCTAAGCCCCCAGCCCCCCCGCAAACCCCTATTTACTCTCTCTTGGATCCGCGTATCCAAACTCTCCCTCCGGCGCACTATGCGTCACCCTCCCGCCCCGTGCAATATGCACCCCCCTCCCCCCCCGCGCCCTCCGCGCCCCCCGCAAAACGCGCACCCGCTCCCGTAGCATCGCGCCCCGCTCCCTCCCCCGCCTCCGCTCCCGTGGCCTCCCGCGCATACTTGTCTGATCCTTTCAATATGATCACGACGACGTACATGCAATTTCTGTCCCCCCGCGCTACTCGCATGGCCGCCGAACTCCAGGCGGCCCGAGATAGATGCGATCTCACACAGATCACTTTGATCTACAACGCTTATCCAGATATTAAGCAAGCCCTTATGGACCTCACTAAACCGACCCAATAATGGATAAAGCCATCTTATCTAGGTTTAAACCCCGATCCCTTATCTTAGGCATCTTCAATGCAAATGGCATCCAAGGTCAACGAGACGAGTTAGCTCTCTTTCTCCGCGACCATAAAATAGATATTCTCCTATTACAGGAAACATTTCTAAAACCTAGCCACCGCGATCCCTCCATAGCTAACTATCGTTTAGTCCGTAACGATAGAACGCATTGCCACAAGGGCGGCACTCTCATTTATTATAGAAAGGAGCTATATTGCATCCCTATGGACCCTCCTACCCTCTCTCTCATAGAAGTCTCAATATGCCGCTTAGGCATGTCAGGCCACCAACCGATCACTATAGTGTCGGCGTATCACCCTCCCACAGGCGGTTCAGAGGACTTTCAGTCCCTCTCGAACGATATCTCTACCCTTCTCGGCTTGAGTAGCTCCGTTATCATAGCGGGCGACTTCAATGCCAAACATCCCTCATGGAATAGTTCCACTACCACCACTAGAGGGCGACACTTGTTCGACCTCTCATCCTCCCTGACCTTTGACGTCATCGCTCCGATGACTCCCACCCACTACCCTCATAATCCCAACCATGCCCCCGATGTCCTAGACCTGGCGCTCCTTAAGAACGTCAGCCTACGATTAGACTCTATAGAAACGGTAGACGAGCTTAACTCTGACCACCGTCCGATAGTCATAAAACTGGCCCCCCGCATAGGTCTGTCAGACCCCTCTCATCCCTCCGCAACCAAAAGGATCACGGACTGGAAGAAAGTAAGCGAAAAGCTGAAATCCAACACGTCCGCCCAGCTGGATGCCATCCCCGATCAATTCAACTCTACCGCGGACACGACGGCCGCGATCGACTTGCTTACTGATCACGTGCAATCTGTCGTGAACGATTGTTCTAAGGAGGTTCCAGCGACGGATGACCGTCGCTGGGCCCTCCCGGCAGATGTGCGTGAGCTGATAACCGAGAAGAACGCGGCCACTCGTGCTTACAGCGTCTTTCCCTGTGCCGCTAACAAAGCCCATATGCGCTATTTACAGAGATCTGTAAAGACACGCGTAGCGGAGCTGCGTAACACGGGCTGGGATAAGATGCTGAGCGAACTAGAGCCCACCCACCTAGCCTTCTGGGATCTCACCAGAAAGCTAAGATCAGAAAAAATCACTAGTATGCCCCCCTTAGTACGCCCCGATAAGTCAATCGCTTTCGATGACCAAGAAAAAGCAGAGTGTCTAGCCGACAGTCTAGAGGCTCAATGCTCTCCCAGTACCCTGCATGTAGACCAAGCTCACCTCGATGAGGTAGACGCTGAAGTCGAACGCAGGTCATCCCTCCCCCCTGTAGAAGACCCCGATGACCCCGTGACCCCGATCGCACCCGACGAGGTACACGAGATCATCAAAAGTCTTAAAACTCGTAAAGCCCCCGGCTCAGATGGTATCACCAATAAGGTGGTCCAGCTGTTCCCAGCCCACCTCATAATGCTACTGGCCACCATCTTCAATGGTGCCCTTAGCAATAACATCTTCCCCCAAGCGTGGAAAGAAGCCACAGTCATAGGTATCCCGAAACCCGGCAAGCCCAAGTCGGATCCCTCGAGTTACCGTCCCATCAGTCTGCTCAAGGTTCTAGGCAAAATCTACGAGAGGCTTATTTATAAGCGTATCAGAGATTATGCAGAGACCAAGGGCCTCATTCCCCACGAACAGTTCGGTTTTAGAACTCAGCACTGTAGCGTGCATCAGGCACACCGGATCGTAGAATACGCCACAGCTGGTTTCCAGCGAGGCAATACGACCGGTGCTATCTTCTTCGATATAGCGAAAGCATTCGACAAAGTCTGGCACAACGGATTGATATACAAGCTATACCAACTCGGTGTGCCGGATCGTCTAGTACTCATAGTACGGGACTTTTTGTCGAACCGCACCTTCCGCTACCGTATCGAAGGAGCTCTCTCCTCCCCCAGACCCATTAGAGCGGGCGTCCCTCAGGGCTCCGTGATCTCCCCACTCATATTCACGCTATTCACTAGCGACATCCCTAAGAGTAGAAAGGCACAGTTGGCTCTGTTCGCAGACGATACGGCCATCTACTATAAGGGAATCAGTAATGACAACATACGCACCACTCTCCAGAGGGCTGTCAATAACCTTGGCGCCTGGTTCAGGAAGTGGCGTATCGAAGTCAATCCTGATAAAAGCCAAGCGGTTTTCTTCCAAAAATCGCGAGGTACTTTCACCCTCCCCCCCCCCAGACCGATCACCATGTTCGGCAAGCCGATCCCTTGGGAGAAGCAAGCCAAATACCTAGGTGTGATCCTCGACCAACATCTCACGTTTCGAGAGCACATAAAGCAGGTTCGTTCGCGAGCCGCTTTCGCTCTAGGTAGACTCCACTCTGTTCTAAATGCACGAAGCAAATTGTCACTCAAGTGCAAATTGCGAACTTACACCACGTGCATTCGCCCCATCATGACCTATGCGGGTCCAGTCTTCGCCCAGGCTAAGGCTCACCATATCCATAGGATGCAAACCCTCCAAAACCGTTTCCTTCGTAAGGCCACGGGAGCTCCCTACTTCGTTCGCAACGAGATCTTACATCTCGATTTAAAGATTCCCACTATCCGCCAGTTTCTAAAACGCCTTGCAAAGCGTTATTTCGATACGGCTGTCAAACATCGCAACCCTCTGGTTGTCGATGCAGCTACCTATGTCCCTTCTACTATTAGTCGTATTCGCCGTCCCAGGCATGTCCTATCTGAGCCAGATGACCCCATCACCCTCTTACAGGAGAGCAATAGGGCCACCAGTACAGTGCACAAACACAGACGCCTACCGTCATTCCGACCTCGCCGACGAGGTCCAGCACGACCGCGACCCCGTGTAAATTCGTCCCCCCGTCCCTTGTCCGATGATGTGCCAGCCCGCGCCGCAGCTGAGCACGTAGCTTTAAATTCCCCTGATAATAATAATGATACTATTGTTATCCAGCCCGTCCCGCCTTGCCGTCCTCCCGTCAGTGATGCGCCCTAAGCCGAGGTCCGTACCCCAAAGGGGGTGCCCTTAGCGAGCGCACACTTAGTTTATAATTTAGCATAGTTTGTTTGCCCCTGGCTGGAGGCTTTAAGTTTAGGAGCTTAAGGCAGCCACAGGAAAGTCCGGTTAAGTAGTCACGGATTCAGAATCCAACTACGAGATGCCCTAGTTAAAAAAAAAAAAAAAAAAAAAAAAAGTCGGAACGACATTATCAGTAGATTCTTACGGCGCGCGCACTTCTGTACGCGTGTTTCGTTGTTTTCGTGAGTTGTTCTTTAAACAAATCTTTCAATTATGTCTGGTCGCGGTAAAGGTGGCAAGGTTAAGGGAAAGGCAAAGTCCCGTTCCAACCGTGCTGGGCTCCAGTTCCCCGTGGGTCGTATTCACAGGCTGCTGCGTAACGGAAATTACGCCGAGCGCGTGGGTGCCGGCGCTCCAGTCTACTTGGCCGCCGTGATGGAGTATCTGGCTGCTGAGGTTCTCGAGTTGGCCGGCAACGCCGCGAGAGACAACAAGAAGACCAGGATCATCCCGCGTCATCTTCAATTGGCCATCCGCAACGACGAGGAGTTGAACAAGCTGCTCTCCGGTGTGACGATCGCTCAAGGTGGTGTGCTGCCGAACATCCAGGCCGTGCTACTGCCCAAGAAGACCGAGAAGAAGGCTTAAACGTAGTGCCGTGACGTCCAGAACGTGGTGCTTCGTGCGAGTGCCTCCGCACGCGTACTTCGATATAATATTTATGACTATATATATCTATTATGTCGGTTGCGCGATGCTCTCCGCTCGTATGCATACAAAACAAAAGGCCCTTTTCAGGGCCACAATATGATTCGTCAAATATAAAACAAAGACAATTTCTTTATCGGTGTTGTCGTCAAACAAAAACGTACCTACCTACCTACCTACCTACCTACTTAATGATTAGCTAGTAAGCTGAAACTATAATGTACATAGGTACCTAGTACACATAATTATTGAATGTGTCACAATACCTACCTACCTACCTACCTACCTACTACCGCTCGGGTCATTACACACACAAATTTGAGTGAGTAGTAGAGAGAGAGCCTTAGAACCTTCTATTGTAGTTTAATTTATTGATAATTATAATTATAGAAATTAAAAAAAAAAAACAAAAACAATCAAACAAAATTGCTAGCTTTGCCCTCTCCTCAGGACGTTAACAATATAATAATAATATTATTTATGTAGTAGGTACCTACACTGTACCTACTATTACAGAAATTATGATAGTTTTATACATCACGATAAGAACGTCCTTTACGTGATGTACACAATACTAAATCTATCTTTAAATTTTATTTAAATTCATTATTTATAAAAGTAATATACTAGGTACCTACTTATTTCTAATGTAATTTTATGTCGAGATGTAGTTTTCATTTTACATTTCAAAAAAAAAAATTAAAAATAATGACGAACACAAGCATCGCCCCGCCCCCTTCGTCTCCCTCCCGGGCATCCCCTCTCCCCGCGCGCTCGCTTTGGAGCGTTGTGATTGGTCCGCAGCTGCGTCGAATTTCTCACCGCTTGCCGCAACTGTGCGCCGCTAGCGTTAATATAAATAGAACTGTTTGAAATGCTTGTGTTTTATACTGCGACTGAACTCCGTTTCGGTAGCACGTGTACTCGACAATTCCATAATGCCGCCCAAGACAAGTGGTAAAGCCGCCAAGAAGTCTGGCAAAGCCCAGAAGAACATCTCCAAGACCGACAAGAAGAAGAAGAAGCACAAGAGGAAGGAGAGTTACGCCATCTACATCTACAAGGTGCTGAAGCAGGTGCACCCCGACACCGGTATCTCCAGCAAGGCCATGTCTATCATGAACTCGTTCGTGAACGACATCTTCGAGCGTATCGCCGCCGAAGCTTCCCGTCTCGCCCACTACAACAAGAGATCGACCATCACGTCCAGGGAGGTGCAGACGTCCGTCAGGCTCCTGCTGCCCGGTGAGCTCGCCAAGCACGCCGTCAGTGAGGGCACCAAGGCCGTCACCAAATACACCAGCTCCAAGTGAGCGGCGGTGGTCGGTAGGCTAGCAAGAGCCGCCGATGCTCCGTCTCAACGCCGCCTCGTGTTTGTGTACAGTGTTAAACCCAGTGCGCTTGTTCGTGTGTCTGTCTTGTTGACTGTGGTGCGTGTTAATTGTGTCAGTGTCATCGTAATGTGCATACATACACATAAGTAGTGCGTCATGTATGTACGTACGAGACGCGCACGATGCACGTGCTACGAGCAAACAAACCACGACAAACGTCTGGACGCGCACTCACAACGTGGGATGGCAGGAGTAAAAACAAAAGGCCCTTTTCAGGGCCACAAATATGTTCATGTGATAAATTCACGTTTCTTTAAATTTGATGCCAGTCAAAACGTTACCTATTTATTACTTACTTACTTACCTACCTACCTACCTACCTACCTACCTACCTGTTCACTGTTCTTTCTTGATAATAAATAACAATATACCACTAAGTAGATTTAAAAATAAGTAAGTTTGTACTTACCCATCATGACGAAGAATTGAATTAAGACTTATCAGTCCTCTTATACCTAACAATAATTATGGACCTACCTAGGTACCTACCGTACTTCCATATTATTCATTAACAAAATATAACATGCACAGGAAACCTCCCGCTTAAACGATAGCGTATTAAGATTGCAAGTAATTCTATGACTGTAGCAGAATTAATATCAACATAGAATCGTTATTCAGTTCCAAATAAAAAAAAAAAAAAAAAACTATACATACACTCGGCGTAAATACGAAATAGATATCTAGGTACCTACCTACCTACCTATATTGTTTTATTTGTTTATACCGGTGCGGTGCCGCTACATAATAAAAATAATAAATAACAGGGACACATTGGTTTTAAAATATTATTAAATTCACTGTTTTATTTTATAACAATTTTAGTTAGCTCGTTGTACTAAAGAGGGCGCGCAGGAGCGAGCGCGCGCGCTCCTGCCCGCTAGTATAAATTACCGAACCATGGCCCATCGGTTTTATTCTCTCTCGTACGTTCGAAGTGTGTAGGTCCGCGCGCGTCCGTTGCGTGTATTTTATTATTATTAGTATTCATCTCTCTACGTTCCGTGTTTACAATGGCGCGTACTAAGCAGACCGCTCGTAAATCCACCGGTGGTAAGGCGCCGAGGAAACAGCTCGCCACCAAGGCTGCGCGTAAGAGCGCACCGGCCACCGGTGGCGTTAAGAAACCCCATCGCTACAGGCCCGGCACTGTGGCCCTCCGTGAGATTCGTCGCTACCAGAAGAGTACCGAACTGCTGATCCGCAAGCTTCCGTTCCAGCGTCTCGTGCGTGAGATCGCACAGGACTTCAAGACCGATCTCCGTTTCCAGAGCTCCGCTGTTATGGCGCTTCAGGAGGCTAGCGAAGCTTATCTCGTCGGTCTCTTCGAAGACACCAACCTGTGCGCGATTCACGCGAAGCGCGTCACCATCATGCCCAAGGACATCCAGTTGGCGCGCAGGATCAGAGGCGAACGCGCTTAAACTGCTGATGTCACAATACACATCGCCCTCCACGTAGACTGCCTTCGTGCAGTGCAGCGTGTCTGTGGCTGTGGTTGTGCGTTCACATAAAAGGCCCTTTTCAGGGCCACATATATATCAGATAATTAAATGTTTCTTTATATCAGACGTCACAAAAACGCTATCTACCTACCTACCTACCTACCTATACACATAATCTATCTATCTACTTATACACTATGATACAATACACATAATCAAATTTTATTTCCAAACAAAACAAACAAACACCTTACCTTAGTAATACTAAACATATAAGTAAATTACATTTATACATAACAATGAATAAAATCAGAGACGGAACAAAAGTCGTCCGTCCAATTTTCGTCATAATAATTATTTATTATAATAATGCGTGATTAAAATCATAAATAGGAACGCACAGTTAGTAAGTTATTAAGACTACGATCGATATAAAAATAAGATATTACGTTGTGTATTATTATTACGGCATAGGTACTTGGTTTTATTTATTTCAATTAATTTATATAGTCAAAAATTAAACATTTCAAAACTTAAAAATATATACCTATCATGTAAGTTGTTCTGTTTTGAGAGACATTGTCCAATCAACCAATCAATGAGGAGCGCCGGCTCGCCTCGCCCCGCGCACCTCACGTCTCTGTCCCCCCGCCCGCTGAGCTCCGCGTTTAGTATAAATATAACGCATGCGGCGAAAATTTTTAACAACACTCGACGCGCGCCAGCGGCAGCGGTCGGACGTGCGCAGTGCAAGTGCGAGTGAGCTCCCGATTCCGGAATCAAGTGTTCCTGAACTTCTATAGTCGTAGAGACTATCTTCTGCTACTAGTTGTTTGCCTTTTTCAAGGCACAGCTAGTAAAGTATTCTTAACAGATACTTATCACAAAACGTATCGTCGCGTGTTTGGCCCCTTCTGGGTACCCCTTCAGGGTAAAACCACAGTTTCGTGGTTCTCGGTGGAAACCTATACGGTGCCAACGAAGCCGAGAGGGTGCTGCCCCAATTGCACCCGCCGATTCCCCTTCAGGGTTGAGGCAGTCACGTTGGACGGGTCCCAGTGTCCGGCCTTGGGGGATCTCCTAGTCGGCATTGGTGACAGTTTTGCCTCAACAGCTACACACCCGGTGTGGTTGGGTGTGTCTACCCCTTCGCACCGGACCCCGTTAGGACCCCGTTGCACAAATAAGATAGGCAACGGGCCAAAGCAAGCTTAGGGCTCACCTTAAGTACTCAACCTCCCTGTCTATACCCGACAGGGAGGGTTTACACATCCCCGGGCTTTCCTCCCGGGGAGTTAGGAATAGGATTTTCTTGTTAGTAGATTTATAAATAGATTTTATGTTAGGGTACTAGGTACTTTTAGAATAATTAGACATGGCGATGGACCCTCTCACAAGGAGGCTCCTCTCCATAATTATTAGGCTATTAGCCGAGCCCACCCCAGAGCAAAAGATAGCTATTCGCAAAGAGGTAGACGCGTTGTTGCCTCTATTAGATGAGCCCAGTCCCTCTGACTCTAACATCGCTGACTTCAGCGATGCCCTAGCTAGCCAGTCTCTTCCAGCTATAGAGCTGGAAGACCCTTTTGTTAGGTCTCCTAGTCCGGCCTTCAGCCCGGCCTTCAGCCCAGCAGTAGAGTCAATGGACACTACTGAGCCCGCTACCTCTAAGAGGGCTTCGACCCCATTCGTTTACCCGACTAACGTCGCCTCTGACACGGAGATTGCTTCTCCCTCTTCCTCACCTTCCCAATCAGACGACGACGGCTTCACCCCAGTCTCTGGTAAAGGAAGTAAGAGGAAGAAGAAGAAGCAAACTTCGGGCCAAGCCAACAAAGTCGTCGCCGTCGATGACGATTCCCCCCACCCTACCCCCGTAGCGCAAGTAGCCGGTAACGCGCCTAGTAGCGCTACCGTAGCGCCCGTAGCTTCCCCCTCCACCCCGCCCGCCGCGACCGTCACACAAGTTGCGCCCTCCGTCCCATCCACTTCGGGCATTAAAAAGCCCCTTCCCCCTCCCCCCGTGTTCATTCAGGACAAGGGGAAGTGGACAGATGTGTCCAAATGGTGTCTAGACGGTAAAATAGTCTACACCAATGCTAGATCTACCCTACAGGGTATTAAAGTAATAGTCCCTACTTCCCGCGATTACCGGGAATTAACTAAGCTCCTAAGAGCTAGAGGCGTCTCGTTTCATACCTTCTCGCTTCCCGAGGAGAAACAAATTAGGGTCGTAATCAAACGTATCCCTAAAGAGATATCCCCCGCCGACGTAAAAGCCGACCTTCAATCGCAAAACGTCCCTGTAGACGAAGTCCACCGCATGCACCGCTCGCGTGGCGGTGAAGCATACGACATGCTTCTAGTTGTATGTTCCCCAGTAGAAGGGCATCACCCTATTTTCAACATTCGATCGCTTTGTAGCCTCGTAGGTTTCATTATAGAAAAGCCGCGTAAAAACGGCACAGTAGGGCAATGCCATCGTTGCCAGCTATATGGGCACTCGCAGAAGCACTGCCACGCAAAACCCAGGTGCGTAAAGTGCCTGGGCGAGCACGGCACTGCCGATTGCGATCGGCCTAAAGATCGTTCCCTCTGCCTCAGCCCTCCCAGCTGTGTGCTATGTGGCCAAGAAGGGCACCCAGCCAATTATCGTGGCTGCTCGAAAGCACCCAAAACTAGCTCTCCCAAGCTTAATAAGCGTGCTGACAATCGTCAGCATAGGGAATTCCCTCCCATTCCCTCTTCTCATATGCCCGAGAGGCTTAGCCCCCAAAGACCCAGTCCCTGGAATATGCTCCAGCACCAACAGGCATTCCCTAACTTGGCCACCGCGAAGCCCCCCCCCCCCCAAACTCCCCTATATTCCCTTCTGGACCCCCGCAATCGCATCAATCGCCCTCCCGCCCTCCCAGCGCACCATGCGCCCCCCGCGCACTATGCGCCCCCCTCCCCCCCCGCGCCCTCCGCGCCCTCTGCGAAACCCGCACCCGCTCCTAAAGCATCGCGCCCCGCGGCCTCCCATAACTCAGGCTCAGATCCGTTCAACGTGATCTCATCCACGTACATGACTTTCCTGTCCCCCCGCGCAATACAAATGGCCGCCGAACTCGAGGCAGCCAAACGTAGGCGCGACATCGCTCAGATCACAGTGATCTATAACGCGTATCCCGAGATAACGCAAGCCCTCTATTCCCTAGCTAATCCAACCCATAATGGATAAAGCCATCGTAGCTAGGTTCAAACCCCGATCCCTCAGAATAGGTTATTTCAATGCCAATGGCATCAACGGTCAACGAGACGAGATAGCTCTCTTTCTCCGCGACCATCAGTTAGATATCCTCCTAGTACAGGAAACGTTCTTAAAACCGCATAACCGCGATCCCTCCATAGCCAACTATCGTATAGTCCGTAACGATAGAACGCGTTGCCACAAGGGCGGTACTCTCATTTATTATAAAAAGGAGCTCTATTGCATCCCCATGGACCCTCCCACCCTCTCACGCTTAGAAGTATCAATATGCCGATTAGGCATGTCAGGTCACGAACCGATCACTCTCGTGTCGGCTTACCTCCCTCCCCAGAGTGCCGCTGAGGATTTTCAACTCCTCTCAGACGACCTCTCTGTCCTCCTTAGACTCAGTAACTCCGCTATTATAGCAGGCGATTTAAATGCCAAGCATCCCGCGTGGAATAGTTCCACCACCACCACTAGAGGGCGACACTTGTTCGACCTTCAATCCTCTCAAAACTTTGACGTCATCGCTCCGATGACCCCAACTCATTTTCCCCACGACCCCAATCATACCCCCGACGTACTCGACTTGGCGCTCCTTAAGAACGTCAACTTACGTCTAGACTCGATCGAAACGGTGGACGAGCTTAACTCCGACCACCGTCCGGTAGTTATCAGACTAGCCCCCCGCATAGGTCTCTCTGACCCCTCTCACCCTCCCGCCGCCACCAAAAGGGTCACGGACTGGAAGAAAGTAGGCGAAAAGCTGAAATCCAACACGTCCCCCCAGTTAGACTCTATCCCAGACAAGTTTGACTCTACCGCGGACACGACGGCCGCGATCGACTCGCTTACAGATCACGTACAAACTGTGGTGAACGAATGTTCAAAGGAGGCTCCGGCGACGGACGACCGTCGCTGGAGGCTCCCGCAGGAGGTACGCGAACTGATAACCGAGAAGAACGCGTCTGTCCGTGCATACAGTAGCTTTCCCTGCGCCGCTAACAAAGCCCATATGCGCTATTTACAGAGATCTGTAAAGAAACGTGTACAGGCGCTGCGTAACACGGGCTGGGACAAGATGCTCAGCGACCTAGAGCCAACCCACCTTGCCTTTTGGGAATTACAGAGGAAACTCAGATCCCCGCAGTTAGCTGCCATGCCCCCCCTAGTACGTCCCGATAAATCCATCGCATTCGAAGACCTGGAAAAGGCTGAATGCTTAGCAGACAGTCTCGAGGCTCAATGCACTCCCAGCTCTCTACCAGTAGACCAAGCTCACCTCCATGAGGTCGACGCGGAAGTCGAACGTAGATCCTCCCTCCCCCCAGTAGAAGACCCAGATGACCCCCTGCCCCCCGTCACTCCAGACGAGGTGCACGAGATCATTAAAGGTCTTAAAAATCGAAAAGCCCCCGGCTCAGATGGTATCACCAATAGGGTGATCCAACTATTCCCAGCCCATCTGATAATGCTACTGACCACCATCTTCAATGGTGCTCTGAGCAATAATATCTTCCCCCAAGCGTGGAAAGAAGCCACAGTCATTGGTATCCCGAAGCCCGGCAAGCCCAAGTCGGAGCCTTCGAGTTACCGTCCAATCAGTCTGCTCAAGGTGCTCGGCAAAATCTATGAGAGGCTTATTTATAAGCGTCTCAGAGACTACGCAGAGACCAAGGGCCTCATCCCCAACGAACAGTTCGGCTTTCGAACTCAGCACTCTAGCGTGCATCAGGTCCACCGGATCATCGAACACATAAGCTTTGGTTTCCAACGCAGTGAGTTGACCGGTGCGGTATTCTTCGACATAGCGAAAGCGTTCGACAAAGTCTGGCACAACGGCTTATTATACAAGCTGTATAAACTTGGCGTGCCGGACCGTCTCGTGCTCATCATACGAGACTTTCTGTCGAATCGCACATTCCGCTATCGCATCGAGGGTGCCCTATCCTCCCCCCGTCCCATCCGTGCAGGCGTCCCTCAGGGCTCTGTGCTGTCTCCCCTCATTTTCACTCTGTTCACCGGCGACATTCCCAAAGGTAAAAAGGCACAGTTGGCTCTGTTCGCAGACGATACGGCCATTTACACTAGGGGACGTCGCCCCGACCAGATTCGCCTCGCTCTCCAGTCAGCGGTCGACAAGCTCGGCGACTGGTTTAGAAAATGGCGAATCGAAGTCAACCCCGACAAGAGTCAAGCGGTCCTCTTCCAGAGACCGCGCAATCGCTTCAGAATCCCCGTCCCCGGGCCGATCACCATGTTTGGCAAGCCGATCCCTTGGGAGAAGCAAGCTAAATATCTAGGTGTGACGCTAGACAATAATCTCACGTTTCGAGAGCACATAAAGCAGGTTCGTTCGCGAGCCGCTTTCGCTCTAGGTAGACTCCACTCCGTACTGAATGCACGAAGCAAATTGTCACTAAAGTGCAAATTGCGTACCTACACGGCGTGCATTCGTCCCATCATGACCTATGCGGGTTCAGTCTTTGCCCAGGCTAGACCCAGCTATATCCATAGGATGCAAACCCTACAGAACCGTTTCCTCCGTAAAATCACATCAGCCCCCTGGTACGTTCGTAACGAGATCCTCCATCTCGACTTAAAGATTCCCACCATCAGTCAGTTTCTCAAACGCCTTTCAAAGCGTTATTTCGATTCCGCCGCCAAACATCGCAACCCTCTGGTTGTCGAGGCCGCCAACTATGTCCCCTCTAGGATTAGTAAAGTCCGCCGTCCGAGGCACGTTCTCGTAGAACCCGATGACCCCACGACCCTCCTCCAGGAAAGCAGTAGGGCCACCAGTACAGTTTACAAACACAGACGCTTCCCGTCATTCCGACCTCGCCGCCGAGGTCCAGCACGACCGCGACCCCGATTAAATTCGTCCCCCCGTCCCTTGTCCGATGAAGTGCCAGCCCGCGCCGAAGCTGAGCACGTAGCTTTAAATTCCCCTATTAATAATAATAATGATCCTATGTTGATCCAGCCCGTCCCGCCTTGCCGCCCTCCCGTCAGTGACGCCCTAAGCCGAGGTCCGTACCCCACAGGGGGTGCCCTTAGCGAGCGCTCACTTAGTATTAATTTAGAATAGTTTTATGCCCCTGGCTGGAGGCTTTGAGTGTAGTAGCTTAAGGCAGCCACAGGAAAGTCCGGTTAAATAGTTACGATTTTCTTACAAAATCAACTATGAGATGCCCTAGATCAAAAAAAAAAAAAAAAAAAGAAAATTTTTAACCAGTCGCTCGCGTAGTTCGTGTGCGCAATCTCGTGTCGTGTTATTTTGAAGAAACCCCACTGCAAAGAAGATGACCGGTCGCGGTAAGGGAGGAAAGGGTCTGGGAAAAGGAGGAGCCAAGCGTCACAGGAAGGTACTTCGTGATAACATCCAAGGTATCACGAAGCCCGCCATCCGTCGTCTGGCTCGCAGAGGCGGCGTGAAACGTATCTCCGGTCTGATCTACGAAGAGACTCGCGGTGTGCTTAAAGTGTTCCTAGAGAACGTCATTCGCGACGCCGTCACTTACACCGAGCACGCCAAGAGGAAGACCGTCACCGCCATGGACGTCGTCTACGCTCTGAAGCGCCAGGGTCGCACCCTGTACGGTTTCGGCGGTTAAACACCTGCATGCCCCGCGTGTACGTGTTGCCTGCGCAACCAGCTCTACATACTGTGGTGGACGTGTGTGTGTGTTGTGTTTGTTGTGAACATAATCTCATACCGTTCAACCATACGCATATAGACGCGCACATAAAAAAGGCCCTTTTCAGGGCCGCATATGATTCGATATTATTAAATATGTTTCTTGAGTGGAATTGTCTAAAAAACGTACCTCTACCTACCTACCTACCTACCTACCTACCTACCTACCTATCTATCTATCTATCTATTTACTTACTTACCGATACACTCTCTAGTGTCACTGTAATACGTACCTACTTAGGTTTTGGAGTTATCAATGAAATACCGTCGTTATATTAATAAATAAATCCTTTTTATTTTTATCTTACAATTGAAATAGATGCTTGTTGTGGTTGTTGTTGTTCTTCTTCTTCTTCTATCTACGCGTGAAAAGCCCATCGTCCGCCACTCACTGAGGGAGGTGTGTATTGTAAGAGTAGGTAGAATTGAAACTGGAATTGAAAAATAAAAGCAAAACATTATTAAAAAATATTATCTATTCAACAAGTACTTACGTTGTAGCACATCTACCTAGCTAGGTACCTATTCGTTTGGTCGCCCCACGGTGCGTGCGTGCGTGCCTTATGTTTTGTTTCATTACAATAAAATTTTGATCGCATCAAATGTTTTTTTTTTTTTTTTTGTTTGTTTATTTGTATATTTATGTTTTTTTTTTTTTTAAATTCGCGTATGTTATTTATTTACTACGGGCTAGTCTATTACATGTACCTATGTATTAGCCTGTGAAGAGAACGCGGTACACGGGCCAGACGCGCACGGTACTGGCGCGCCCGCCCGCGGTAGTACGCGGCTGCGACGGTCTATTGTCGTTTTACACATTGATTAATACGCTTTCCGATGCGATTATACCAATCTGTGCACTGTGCACTGTCCACTCGTCGAAGGGCACTCTCGTCTTTTAATATTACTATATTAATAGGTTGCACGTCCTGGACGGAGTCGTCCGTCCTTAACAGTTCGGCGCTCGCGGTGTTTTACGACGCTTCACTTTTAGGTCGATAATACCATCGCGAGACGGTGTGATATCGACGAAGTCCTGTTACCACACAAGCTCGATATCCTCCCTGTTGACGGGTCGACCTCGATCGCCACTAACTATCACTTTTATAGAGAAAATAACGTTTTGAACGCGACCCGACCTGCGCTTCGTACGCAGTCGTCGAAATAAAACACCGCCACGGGCTAAACGCGCACCTCACTCGCCCCGAATTCGCACACCCGCATCGTCAACTTCATGACCTACCCGAAACCGTTCGATCTCGTTGCACCGACCGCCGTTAAACATTCTTTTTCTTTATTTTATTAGATACGTGTTAGTGAAAACTTTCAAGCGTTCGTACGAGAAAACGTCCCGCGACATCACGGCGCTCGTTACGGTAAAGTTCCGTCGTACCTAGGCGTACGTTTACGAAATTCGTGAAACCTATAAGTGGCGACATCTAAGTCTCTCTCTTTATACGTCTTATATTAATACTTACTCGTTAAGTATTTTAACAGTGTGTTGTGTGTGAATTTATTATTAAATTAATACAATGGCAGATACCGCAGTCGCTACCGAGGCTCCCGCGCCCGCTACACCAGCGAAGAAGCAGGCGAGACAGGCCGGCGGCGCCGGTGCCGCGAAGAAACCGAAGGCGAAGCCGACCCATCCCAAAACATCTGAGATGGTCAACAACGCTATCAAGGAGATGAAGGAGCGTAGCGGATCTTCCCTGCAGGCGATCAAGAAGTACATCGCCGCGCAGTACAAGGTCGACGCGGAGAAACTGGCCCCGTTCATCAGGAAATATCTGAAGAGCGCCGTCGAATCTGGTGCACTGATCCAGACCAAGGGCAAGGGTGCCTCCGGCTCCTTCAAGCTCGAGTCGAAGTCGCACCACGCCAAGAAACCCGCCGGTGCTGCTGGAAAGGCCGCCGGCAAGGCGCCCGCCGCCGCCGCGAAGGCTAAGAAGGCGACCGCCTCTGCGGCCGGCGCCAAGACCAAGAAGGCAGCGGCCGCCGCCGCCTCTGCCGCCTCCGGTTCACCAGCAAAGTCCAAGGCATCGGCAGCCGCCGCCGCCAAGGACAAGAAGGCCGCAGCCGCCGCTAAGAAGAAGCCGGCACCCAAGAAGGCCGCCGCCCCCGCTAAGGCGAAGGGAGGCGCCGCTCCCAAAGCTAAGAAGACAGCGAAGCCGCCGACCAAGAAACCTAAAGCGCCTAAACCCAAGAAGGCCGCGGCTACACCCAAGTCTAAGCCGGCAGCCAAGAAAGCGTCCGCCGCTAAGAAGTAAGCTACGGTCGCGTTCGCGTTACACCGGCGACGGCGACGACGACGACGACAGCGGCGCAGAGTCGGCGGCTGACCACCACCCACCCACCCATCATCAATACTACAACAACAACAGCTGATGAGTGATAGTGACAAGTGTGCGTGCGCGTCTTACCTATCTACCTACTGTGTGTATTGTGTGTGTACCTACGTACTTACATGATGTTTTGTATACCTAATAATATACATGAACACACACTGTAGAGAGAGGCGCGCGCGCGTGCTTTGTGCGTTTGTTTTCATCATCGTCCAACCGCGCGCACGCAGTACGTACGTACGCGTCTATCGTCCTCGGGAAGGAGGGTGCGGAACGCGCTCGACGTGTCTCGAACTCGTCACCAACGATTCATCAGAAGCAAGCAAGCAAGCAACTGAAGAAACCACGGACGACGGCACCGAGATGCTTAGCGCGCGAGCACGCGCTCACCACACCAAAAAGCCCTTTTCAGGGCTAACAATAATATCATGAATATGAACAGTATTCGTTTCTATAACACAGAGAGTCAAAACGTTATAAAATACCTAATAACATACGCACTTATACATACATACATAAATACTCCCAAAATACAAGTGGGTAATAAACCTATCTAAGTAGGAAATAAATAAAATACAAATATATAGTTATATAGATAAATGATAGATACACATACACTACCTACCTACCTACCTACCTACCTACCTACACACATAGTGTAGTGTAATACTATTTCATTATTCGACACTATGTTATTTATTATTATTCAGGAAGCTAGCTTACAACTATAAAAATAATTATATACACTAACTATAATATAAAATACCTACAGTAAAGTTTTCAACGAACTGATTTTCACCTAAACCTCATTTATCATATTATTAATAATTAGATTTAGTAGGCAAACTGTACCAAAAAGTTAGTAATAATCGCGACAGTTTAGTTTAGTTAGAGTGAGAGCGAGTCTCGCGCGCGCTTGCGCGTTTTGTGAATTTGTTTCGTTAGCTGTGCACCCCTCCCACTGACACAGCTACGCGGAGCAAGTATAAAACCGCGTGTACCGGTGTCGGAACGACACACCACACTCGACGCGCGCCAGCGGCAGCGGTCGGACGTGCGCAGTGCAAGTGCGAGTGCTCCCGATTCCGGAATCAAGCGTTCCTGAACTTCTATAGTCGTAGAGACTATCTTCTGCTACTAGTTGTTTGCCTTTTTCAAGGCACAGCTAGTAAAGTATTCTTAACAGATACTTATCGCAAAACGTATCGTCGCGTGTTTGGCCCCTTCTGGGTACCCCTTCAGGGTAAAACCACAGTTTCGTGGTTCTCGGTGGAAACCTATACGGTGCCAACGAAGCCGAGAGGGTGCTGCCCCAATTGCACCCGCCGATTCCCCTTCAGGGTTGAGGCAGTCACGTTGGACGGGTCCCAGTGTCCGGCCTTGGGGGATCTCCTAGTCGGCATTGGTGACAGTTTTGCCTCAACAGCTACACACCCGGTGTGGTTGGGTGTGTCTACCCCTTCGCACCGGACCCCGTTAGGACCCCGTTGCACAAATAAGATAGGCAACGGGCCAAAGCAAGCTTAGGGCTCACCTTAAGTACTCAACCTCCCTGTCTATACCCGACAGGGAGGGTTTACACATCCCCGGGCTTTCCTCCCGGGGAGTTAGGAATAGGATTTCTCTCTAGTAGTTTTAAAAATAGATTTATGTTAGGTAATAGGAACTAGATAGTTAGTCATGGCGATGGTGATGGACCCTCTCATAAGGAGGCTCCTCTCCATAATCATTAGGCTATTAGCCGAGCCCACCCCAGAGCAAAAGATAGCTATTCGCAAAGAGGTAGACGCATTGTTGCCTCTACTAGATGAGCCCAGTCCCTCAGACTCTAACATCGCTGACTTCAGCGATGCATTAGGTAGTCAGTCTCTCCCGGCTATTGACCTGGCTGACCCTCCTGTCCGCCGCTCTCCCAGTCCGGCCTTCAGCCCAATCGCGCTAGACTCTGACATAGTGTCAATGGACACTACAGAGCCCGCTTCCTCTAAACGGGCCGTCACTCCTTTCGCGTACGCGCCCTCTCTCATGACTCATGCCTCGGACTCAGAGAACAATGCTTCTCCTTCGTCCTCTCCATCCCAATCCGAGGACGACGGGTTTACCCCAGTCTTAGGAAAAGGAAGCAAGAGGAAGAAGAAGAAGCATAGCTCCGGCCAAGCGAGCAAAGTCATCGCCGTCGATGACGATTCCCCCACCCCTACCCCCGTAGCGCAGGTAGCCGCGGTAGCGCCGAGTAGCGCAACCGCAGCTACAGCTAACGTTATTTCCCCCTCCACCTCTCACGCCGCGACCGTCGCACAAGTTGCTACCCCCGCGCGCTCTAACTCTAATAATACTTCGAGCTCCAAAAAGCTCCCGCCCCCTCCCCCCGTGTTCATTCAGGACAAGGGGAAGTGGACCGAAGTGTCCAAGTGGTGTTCCGACAAAAAGATCGGTTTCACCAACGCAAAGTCAACCCTACAGGGTATTAAAGTCATGGTCCCGACCTCTACCGACTATCGTGAGCTTACTAAGCTCCTGCGAGCCAGAGGTGTATCATTCCACACCTTCTCGCTCGCAGAGGACAGACAAATTAGGGTTGTCATAAAGCGCATCCCTAAAGAGATCGCCTCTGACGATATAAAAGACGACCTTCTGTCGCAAAACGTCCCCGTGGACGAGGTCCACCGCATGCACCGCTCGCGAGGCGGTGAAGCATTCGACATGGTTCTTGTCGTCTGCTCTCCGGTAGAGGGGCATCACCCCATTTTCAATATTAAATACTTATGTAACCTTACCGGCTTCATTATAGAGAAGCCGCGTAAGAACGGCAATATAGGGCAATGCCATCGTTGCCAGCTCTACGGGCACTCGCAGAGGCATTGCCATGCGAAACCCAGGTGCGTAAAGTGCCTGGGCGAGCACGGCACGGCCGACTGCACCCGTCCCAAGGACCGCAATCTATGCCTCAGCCCTCCCAGCTGTGTGCTATGCGGACAGGAGGGTCACCCAGCCAATTACCGGGGCTGCTCTAAAGCTCCAAAATCATCTTCTCCCAAGCTCAAAAAGCGTGCTGACAATCGTCAGCAAAGGGAATGTCCCACTTCACTTCCTTCCTCTCAGATCCCACATAGGCTCAGCCCTCAGAGGCCCAGTCCGTGGAATAAACTCCACCATCATCATGAGGTATTCCCTCAGCTAGCCACAGCTAAGCCCCCAGCCCCCCCGCAAACCCCTATTTACTCTCTCTTGGATCCGCGTATCCAAACTCTCCCTCCGGCGCACTATGCGTCACCCTCCCGCCCCGTGCAATATGCACCCCCCTCCCCCCCCGCGCCCTCCGCGCCCCCCGCAAAACGCGCACCCGCTCCCGTAGCATCGCGCCCCGCTCCCTCCCCCGCCTCCGCTCCCGTGGCCTCCCGCGCATACTTGTCTGATCCTTTCAATATGATCACGACGACGTACATGCAATTTCTGTCCCCCCGCGCTACTCGCATGGCCGCCGAACTCCAGGCGGCCCGAGATAGATGCGATCTCACACAGATCACTTTGATCTACAACGCTTATCCAGATATTAAGCAAGCCCTTATGGACCTAACTAAACCGACCCAATAATGGATAAAGCCATCATATCTAGGTTTAAACCCCGATCCCTTATCTTAGGCATCTTCAATGCAAATGGCATCCAAGGTCAACGAGACGAGTTAGCTCTCTTTCTCCGCGACCATAAAATAGATATTCTCCTATTACAGGAAACATTCTTAAAACCTAGCCACCGCGATCCCTCCATAGCCAACTATCGTTTAGTCCGTAACGATAGAACGCATTGCCACAAGGGCGGCACTCTCATTTATTATAGAAAGGAGCTATATTGCATCCCTATGGACCCTCCTACCCTCTCTCTCATAGAAGTCTCAATATGCCGCTTAGGCATGTCAGGCCACCAACCGATCACTATAGTGTCGGCGTATCACCCTCCCACAGGCGGTTCAGAGGACTTTCAGTCCCTCTCGAACGATATCTCTACCCTTCTCGGCTTGAGTAGCTCCGTTATCATAGCGGGCGACTTCAATGCCAAACATCCCTCATGGAATAGTTCCACTACCACCACTAGAGGGCGACACTTGTTCGACCTCTCATCCTCCCTGACCTTTGACGTCATCGCTCCGATGACTCCTACCCACTACCCTCATAATCCCAACCATGCCCCCGATGTCCTAGACCTGGCGCTCCTTAAGAACGTCAGCCTACGATTAGACTCTATAGAAACGGTAGACGAGCTTAACTCTGACCACCGTCCGATAGTCATAAAACTGGCCCCCCGCATAGGTCTCTCTGACCCCTCTCATCCCTCCGCAACCAAAAGGATCACGGACTGGAAGAAAGTAAGCGAAAAGCTGAAATCCAACACGTCCGCCCAGCTGGATGCCATCCCCGATCTATTCAACTCTACCGCAGACACGACGGCCGCGATCGACTTGCTTACTGATCACGTGCAATCTGTCGTGAACGATTGTTCTAAGGAGGTTCCAGCGACGGATGACCGTCGTTGGGCCCTCCCGGCAGATGTGCGTGAGCTGATAACCGAGAAGAACGCGGCCACTCGTGCTTACAGCGTCTTTCCCTGTGCCGCTAACAAAGCCCATATGCGCTATTTACAGAGATCTGTAAAGACACGCGTAGCGGAGCTGCGTAACACGGGCTGGGATAAGATGCTGAGCGAACTAGAGCCCACCCACCTAGCCTTCTGGGATCTCACCAGAAAGCTAAGGTCAGAAAAAATCACTAGTATGCCTCCCTTAGTACGCCCCGATAAGTCAATCGCTTTCGATGACCAAGAAAAAGCAGAGTGTCTAGCCGACAGTCTAGAGGCTCAATGCTCTCCCAGCACCCTGCATGTAGACCAAGCTCACCTCGATGAGGTAGACGCTGAAGTCGAACGCAGGTCATCCCTCCCCCCTGTAGAAGACCCCGATGACCCCGTGACCCCGATCGCACCCGACGAGGTACACGAGATCATCAAAAGTCTTAAAACTCGTAAAGCCCCCGGCTCAGATGGTATCACCAATAAGGTGGTCCAGCTGTTCCCAGCCCACCTCATAATGCTACTGGCCACCATCTTCAATGGTGCCCTTAGCAATAACATCTTCCCCCAAGCGTGGAAAGAAGCCACAGTCATAGGTATCCCGAAACCCGGCAAGCCCAAGTCGGATCCCTCGAGTTACCGTCCCATCAGTCTGCTCAAGGTTCTAGGCAAAATCTACGAGAGGCTTATTTATAAGCGTATCAGAGATTATGCAGAGACCAAGGGCCTCATTCCCCACGAACAGTTCGGTTTTCGAACTCAGCACTGTAGCGTGCATCAGGCACACCGGATCGTAGAATACGCCACAGCTGGTTTCCAGCGAGGCAATACGACCGGTGCTATCTTCTTCGATATAGCGAAAGCATTCGACAAAGTCTGGCACAACGGATTGATATACAAGCTATACCAACTCGGTGTGCCGGATCGTCTAGTACTCATAGTACGGGACTTTTTGTCGAACCGCACCTTCCGCTACCGTATCGAAGGAGCTCTCTCCTCCCCCAGACCCATTAGAGCGGGCGTCCCTCAGGGCTCCGTGATCTCCCCTCTCATATTCACGCTATTCACTAGCGACATCCCTAAGAGTAGAAAGGCACAGTTGGCTCTGTTCGCAGACGATACGGCCATCTACTATAAGGGAATCAGTAATGACAACATACGCACCACTCTCCAGAGGGCTGTCAATAACCTTGGCGCCTGGTTCAGGAAGTGGCGTATCGAAGTCAATCCTGATAAAAGCCAAGCGGTTTTCTTCCAAAAATCGCGAGGTACCTTCACCCTCCCCCCCCCCAGACCGATCACCATGTTCGGCAAGCCGATCCCTTGGGAGAAGCAAGCCAAATACCTAGGTGTGATCCTCGACCAACATCTCACGTTTCGAGAGCACATAAAGCAGGTTCGTTCGCGAGCCGCTTTCGCTCTAGGTAGACTCCACTCTGTTCTAAATGCACGAAGCAAATTGTCACTCAAGTGCAAATTGCGAACTTACACCACGTGCATTCGCCCCATCATGACCTATGCGGGTCCAGTCTTCGCCCAGGCTAAGGCTCACCATATCCATAGGATGCAAACCCTCCAAAACCGTTTCCTTCGTAAGGCCACGGGAGCTCCCTACTTCGTTCGCAACGAGATCTTACATCTCGATTTAAAGATTCCCACTATCCGTCAGTTTCTAAAACGCCTTGCAAAGCGTTATTTCGATACGGCTGTCAAACATCGCAACCCTCTGGTTGTCGATGCAGCTACCTATGTCCCTTCTAGTATTAGTCGTATTCGCCGTCCCAGGCATGTCCTATCTGAGCCAGATGACCCCACCACCCTCTTACAGGAGAGCAATAGGGCCACCAGTACAGTGCACAAACACAGACGCCTACCGTCATTCCGACCTCGCCGACGAGGTCCAGCACGACCGCGACCCCGTGTAAATTCGTCCCCCCGTCCCTTGTCCGATGATGTGCCAGCCCGCGCCGCAGCTGAGCACGTAGCTTTAAATTCCCCTGATAATAATAATGATACTATTGTTATCCAGCCCGTCCCGCCTTGCCGTCCTCCCGTCAGTGATGCGCCCTAAGCCGAGGTCCGTACCCCAAAGGGGGTGCCCTTAGCGAGCGCACACTTAGTTTATAATTTAGCATAGTTTGTTTGCCCCTGGCTGGAGGCTTTAAGTTTAGGAGCTTAAGGCAGCCACAGGAAAGTCCGGTTAAGTAGTCACGGATTCAGAATCCAACTACGAGATGCCCTAGTTAAAAAAAAAAAAAAAAAAAAAGTCGGAACGACATTATCAGTAGATTCTTACGGCGCGCGCACTTCTGTACGCGTGTTTCGTTGTTTTCGTGAGTTGTTCTTTAAACAAATCTTTCAATTATGTCTGGTCGCGGTAAAGGTGGCAAGGTTAAGGGAAAGGCAAAGTCCCGTTCCAACCGTGCTGGGCTCCAGTTCCCCGTGGGTCGTATTCACAGGCTGCTGCGTAACGGAAATTACGCCGAGCGCGTGGGTGCCGGCGCTCCAGTCTACTTGGCCGCCGTGATGGAGTATCTGGCTGCTGAGGTTCTCGAGTTGGCCGGCAACGCCGCGAGAGACAACAAGAAGACCAGGATCATCCCGCGTCATCTTCAATTGGCCATCCGCAACGACGAGGAGTTGAACAAGCTGCTCTCCGGTGTGACGATCGCTCAAGGTGGTGTGCTGCCGAACATCCAGGCCGTGCTACTGCCCAAGAAGACCGAGAAGAAGGCTTAAACGTAGTGCCGTGACGTCCAGAACGTGGTGCTTCGTGCGAGTGCCTCCGCACGCGTACTTCGATATAATATTTATGACTATATATATCTATTATGTCGGTTGCGCGATGCTCTCCGCTCGTATGCATACAAAACAAAAGGCCCTTTTCAGGGCCACAATATGATTCGTCAAATATAAAACAAAGACAATTTCTTTATCGGTGTTGTCGTCAAACAAAAACGTACCTACCTACCTACTTAATGATTAGCTAGTAAGCTGAAACTATAATGTACATAGGTACCTAGTACACATAATTATTGAATGTGTCACAATACCTACCTACCTACCTACCTACTACCGCTCGGGTCATTACACACACAAATTTGAGTGAGTAGTAGAGAGAGAGCCTTAGAACCTTCTATTGTAGTTTAATTTATTGATAATTATAATTATAGAAATTAAAAAAAAAAAACAAAAACAATCAAACAAAATTGCTAGCTTTGCCCTCTCCTCAGGACGTTAACAATATAATAATAATATTATTTATGTAGTAGGTACCTACACTGTACCTACTATTACAGAAATTATGATAGTTTTATACATCACGATAAGAACGTCCTTTACGTGATGTACACAATACTAAATCTATCTTTAAATTTTATTTAAATTCATTATTTATAAAAGTAATATACTAGGTACCTACTTATTTCTAATGTAATTTTATGTCGAGATGTAGTTTTCATTTTACATTTCAAAAAAAAAAATTAAAAATAATGACGAACACAAGCATCGCCCCGCCCCCTTCGTCTCCCTCCCGGGCATCCCCTCTCCCCGCGCGCTCGCTTTGGAGCGTTGTGATTGGTCCGCAGCTGCGTCGAATTTCTCACCGCTTGCCGCAACTGTGCGCCGCTAGCGTTAATATAAATAGAACTGTTTGAAATGCTTGTGTTTTATACTGCGACTGAACTCCGTTTCGGTAGCACGTGTACTCGACAATTCCATAATGCCGCCCAAGACAAGTGGTAAAGCCGCCAAGAAGTCTGGCAAAGCCCAGAAGAACATCTCCAAGACCGACAAGAAGAAGAAGAAGCACAAGAGGAAGGAGAGTTACGCCATCTACATCTACAAGGTGCTGAAGCAGGTGCACCCCGACACCGGTATCTCCAGCAAGGCCATGTCTATCATGAACTCGTTCGTGAACGACATCTTCGAGCGTATCGCCGCCGAAGCTTCCCGTCTCGCCCACTACAACAAGAGATCGACCATCACGTCCAGGGAGGTGCAGACGTCCGTCAGGCTCCTGCTGCCCGGTGAGCTCGCCAAGCACGCCGTCAGTGAGGGCACCAAGGCCGTCACCAAATACACCAGCTCCAAGTGAGCGGCGGTGGTCGGTAGGCTAGCAAGAGCCGCCGATGCTCCGTCTCAACGCCGCCTCGTGTTTGTGTACAGTGTTAAACCCAGTGCGCTTGTTCGTGTGTCTGTCTTGTTGACTGTGGTGCGTGTTAATTGTGTCAGTGTCATCGTAATGTGCATACATACACATAAGTAGTGCGTCATGTATGTACGTACGAGACGCGCACGATGCACGTGCTACGAGCAAACAAACCACGACAAACGTCTGGACGCGCACTCACAACGTGGGATGGCAGGAGTAAAAACAAAAGGCCCTTTTCAGGGCCACAAATATGTTCATGTGATAAATTCACGTTTCTTTAAATTTGATGCCAGTCAAAACGTTACCTATTTATTACTTACTTACTTACCTACCTACCTACCTACCTACCTACCTACCTGTTCACTGTTCTTTCTTGATAATAAATAACAATATACCACTAAGTAGATTTAAAAATAAGTAAGTTTGTACTTACCCATCATGACGAAGAATTGAATTAAGACTTATCAGTCCTCTTATACCTAACAATAATTATGGACCTACCTAGGTACCTACCGTACTTCCATATTATTCATTAACAAAATATAACATGCACAGGAAACCTCCCGCTTAAACGATAGCGTATTAAGATTGCAAGTAATTCTATGACTGTAGCAGAATTAATATCAACATAGAATCGTTATTCAGTTCCAAATAAAAAAAAAAAAAAAAAACTATACATACACTCGGCGTAAATACGAAATAGATATCTAGGTACCTACCTACCTACCTATATTGTTTTATTTGTTTATACCGGTGCGGTGCCGCTACATAATAAAAATAATAAATAACAGGGACACATTGGTTTTAAAATATTATTAAATTCACTGTTTTATTTTATAACAATTTTAGTTAGCTCGTTGTACTAAAGAGGGCGCGCAGGAGCGAGCGCGCGCGCTCCTGCCCGCTAGTATAAATTACCGAACCATGGCCCATCGGTTTTATTCTCTCTCGTACGTTCGAAGTGTGTAGGTCCGCGCGCGTCCGTTGCGTGTATTTTATTATTATTAGTATTCATCTCTCTACGTTCCGTGTTTACAATGGCGCGTACTAAGCAGACCGCTCGTAAATCCACCGGTGGTAAGGCGCCGAGGAAACAGCTCGCCACCAAGGCTGCGCGTAAGAGCGCACCGGCCACCGGTGGCGTTAAGAAACCCCATCGCTACAGGCCCGGCACTGTGGCCCTCCGTGAGATTCGTCGCTACCAGAAGAGTACCGAACTGCTGATCCGCAAGCTTCCGTTCCAGCGTCTCGTGCGTGAGATCGCACAGGACTTCAAGACCGATCTCCGTTTCCAGAGCTCCGCTGTTATGGCGCTTCAGGAGGCTAGCGAAGCTTATCTCGTCGGTCTCTTCGAAGACACCAACCTGTGCGCGATTCACGCGAAGCGCGTCACCATCATGCCCAAGGACATCCAGTTGGCGCGCAGGATCAGAGGCGAACGCGCTTAAACTGCTGATGTCACAATACACATCGCCCTCCACGTAGACTGCCTTCGTGCAGTGCAGCGTGTCTGTGGCTGTGGTTGTGCGTTCACATAAAAGGCCCTTTTCAGGGCCACATATATATCAGATAATTAAATGTTTCTTTATATCAGACGTCACAAAAACGCTATCTACCTACCTACCTACCTACCTATACACATAATCTATCTATCTACTTATACACTATGATACAATACACATAATCAAATTTTATTTCCAAACAAAACAAACAAACACCTTACCTTAGTAATACTAAACATATAAGTAAATTACATTTATACATAACAATGAATAAAATCAGAGACGGAACAAAAGTCGTCCGTCCAATTTTCGTCATAATAATTATTTATTATAATAATGCGTGATTAAAATCATAAATAGGAACGCACAGTTAGTAAGTTATTAAGACTACGATCGATATAAAAATAAGATATTACGTTGTGTATTATTATTACGGCATAGGTACTTGGTTTTATTTATTTCAATTAATTTATATAGTCAAAAATTAAACATTTCAAAACTTAAAAATATATACCTATCATGTAAGTTGTTCTGTTTTGAGAGACATTGTCCAATCAACCAATCAATGAGGAGCGCCGGCTCGCCTCGCCCCGCGCACCTCACGTCTCTGTCCCCCCGCCCGCTGAGCTCCGCGTTTAGTATAAATATAACGCATGCGGCGAAAATTTTTAACCAGTCGCTCGCGTAGTTCGTGTGCGCAATCTCGTGTCGTGTTATTTTGAAGAAACCCCACTGCAAAGAAGATGACCGGTCGCGGTAAGGGAGGAAAGGGTCTGGGAAAAGGAGGAGCCAAGCGTCACAGGAAGGTACTTCGTGATAACATCCAAGGTATCACGAAGCCCGCCATCCGTCGTCTGGCTCGCAGAGGCGGCGTGAAACGTATCTCCGGTCTGATCTACGAAGAGACTCGCGGTGTGCTTAAAGTGTTCCTAGAGAACGTCATTCGCGACGCCGTCACTTACACCGAGCACGCCAAGAGGAAGACCGTCACCGCCATGGACGTCGTCTACGCTCTGAAGCGCCAGGGTCGCACCCTGTACGGTTTCGGCGGTTAAACACCTGCATGCCCCGCGTGTACGTGTTGCCTGCGCAACCAGCTCTACATACTGTGGTGGACGTGTGTGTGTGTTGTGTTTGTTGTGAACATAATCTCATACCGTTCAACCATACGCATATAGACGCGCACATAAAAAAGGCCCTTTTCAGGGCCGCATATGATTCGATATTATTAAATATGTTTCTTGAGTGGAATTGTCTAAAAAACGTACCTCTACCTACCTACCTACCTACCTACCTACCTACCTACCTATCTATCTATCTATCTATTTACTTACTTACCGATACACTCTCTAGTGTCACTGTAATACGTACCTACTTAGGTTTTGGAGTTATCAATGAAATACCGTCGTTATATTAATAAATAAATCCTTTTTATTTTTATCTTACAATTGAAATAGATGCTTGTTGTGGTTGTTGTTGTTCTTCTTCTTCTTCTATCTACGCGTGAAAAGCCCATCGTCCGCCACTCACTGAGGGAGGTGTGTATTGTAAGAGTAGGTAGAATTGAAACTGGAATTGAAAAATAAAAGCAAAACATTATTAAAAAATATTATCTATTCAACAAGTACTTACGTTGTAGCACATCTACCTAGCTAGGTACCTATTCGTTTGGTCGCCCCACGGTGCGTGCGTGCGTGCCTTATGTTTTGTTTCATTACAATAAAATTTTGATCGCATCAAATGTTTTTTTTTTTTTTTTTGTTTGTTTATTTGTATATTTATGTTTTTTTTTTTTTTAAATTCGCGTATGTTATTTATTTACTACGGGCTAGTCTATTACATGTACCTATGTATTAGCCTGTGAAGAGAACGCGGTACACGGGCCAGACGCGCACGGTACTGGCGCGCCCGCCCGCGGTAGTACGCGGCTGCGACGGTCTATTGTCGTTTTACACATTGATTAATACGCTTTCCGATGCGATTATACCAATCTGTGCACTGTGCACTGTCCACTCGTCGAAGGGCACTCTCGTCTTTTAATATTACTATATTAATAGGTTGCACGTCCTGGACGGAGTCGTCCGTCCTTAACAGTTCGGCGCTCGCGGTGTTTTACGACGCTTCACTTTTAGGTCGATAATACCATCGCGAGACGGTGTGATATCGACGAAGTCCTGTTACCACACAAGCTCGATATCCTCCCTGTTGACGGGTCGACCTCGATCGCCACTAACTATCACTTTTATAGAGAAAATAACGTTTTGAACGCGACCCGACCTGCGCTTCGTACGCAGTCGTCGAAATAAAACACCGCCACGGGCTAAACGCGCACCTCACTCGCCCCGAATTCGCACACCCGCATCGTCAACTTCATGACCTACCCGAAACCGTTCGATCTCGTTGCACCGACCGCCGTTAAACATTCTTTTTCTTTATTTTATTAGATACGTGTTAGTGAAAACTTTCAAGCGTTCGTACGAGAAAACGTCCCGCGACATCACGGCGCTCGTTACGGTAAAGTTCCGTCGTACCTAGGCGTACGTTTACGAAATTCGTGAAACCTATAAGTGGCGACATCTAAGTCTCTCTCTTTATACGTCTTATATTAATACTTACTCGTTAAGTATTTTAACAGTGTGTTGTGTGTGAATTTATTATTAAATTAATACAATGGCAGATACCGCAGTCGCTACCGAGGCTCCCGCGCCCGCTACACCAGCGAAGAAGCAGGCGAGACAGGCCGGCGGCGCCGGTGCCGCGAAGAAACCGAAGGCGAAGCCGACCCATCCCAAAACATCTGAGATGGTCAACAACGCTATCAAGGAGATGAAGGAGCGTAGCGGATCTTCCCTGCAGGCGATCAAGAAGTACATCGCCGCGCAGTACAAGGTCGACGCGGAGAAACTGGCCCCGTTCATCAGGAAATATCTGAAGAGCGCCGTCGAATCTGGTGCACTGATCCAGACCAAGGGCAAGGGTGCCTCCGGCTCCTTCAAGCTCGAGTCGAAGTCGCACCACGCCAAGAAACCCGCCGGTGCTGCTGGAAAGGCCGCCGGCAAGGCGCCCGCCGCCGCCGCGAAGGCTAAGAAGGCGACCGCCTCTGCGGCCGGCGCCAAGACCAAGAAGGCAGCGGCCGCCGCCGCCTCTGCCGCCTCCGGTTCACCAGCAAAGTCCAAGGCATCGGCAGCCGCCGCCGCCAAGGACAAGAAGGCCGCAGCCGCCGCTAAGAAGAAGCCGGCACCCAAGAAGGCCGCCGCCCCCGCTAAGGCGAAGGGAGGCGCCGCTCCCAAAGCTAAGAAGACAGCGAAGCCGCCGACCAAGAAACCTAAAGCGCCTAAACCCAAGAAGGCCGCGGCTACACCCAAGTCTAAGCCGGCAGCCAAGAAAGCGTCCGCCGCTAAGAAGTAAGCTACGGTCGCGTTCGCGTTACACCGGCGACGGCGACGACGACGACGACAGCGGCGCAGAGTCGGCGGCTGACCACCACCCACCCACCCATCATCAATACTACAACAACAACAGCTGATGAGTGATAGTGACAAGTGTGCGTGCGCGTCTTACCTATCTACCTACTGTGTGTATTGTGTGTGTACCTACGTACTTACATGATGTTTTGTATACCTAATAATATACATGAACACACACTGTAGAGAGAGGCGCGCGCGCGTGCTTTGTGCGTTTGTTTTCATCATCGTCCAACCGCGCGCACGCAGTACGTACGTACGCGTCTATCGTCCTCGGGAAGGAGGGTGCGGAACGCGCTCGACGTGTCTCGAACTCGTCACCAACGATTCATCAGAAGCAAGCAAGCAAGCAACTGAAGAAACCACGGACGACGGCACCGAGATGCTTAGCGCGCGAGCACGCGCTCACCACACCAAAAAGCCCTTTTCAGGGCTAACAATAATATCATGAATATGAACAGTATTCGTTTCTATAACACAGAGAGTCAAAACGTTATAAAATACCTAATAACATACGCACTTATACATACATACATAAATACTCCCAAAATACAAGTGGGTAATAAACCTATCTAAGTAGGAAATAAATAAAATACAAATATATAGTTATATAGATAAATGATAGATACACATACACTACCTACCTACCTACCTACCTACCTACCTACACACATAGTGTAGTGTAATACTATTTCATTATTCGACACTATGTTATTTATTATTATTCAGGAAGCTAGCTTACAACTATAAAAATAATTATATACACTAACTATAATATAAAATACCTACAGTAAAGTTTTCAACGAACTGATTTTCACCTAAACCTCATTTATCATATTATTAATAATTAGATTTAGTAGGCAAACTGTACCAAAAAGTTAGTAATAATCGCGACAGTTTAGTTTAGTTAGAGTGAGAGCGAGTCTCGCGCGCGCTTGCGCGTTTTGTGAATTTGTTTCGTTAGCTGTGCACCCCTCCCACTGACACAGCTACGCGGAGCAAGTATAAAACCGCGTGTACCGGTGTCGGAACGACTCACCACACTCGACGCGCGCCAGCGGCAGCGGTCGGACGTGCGCAGTGCAAGTGCGAGTGCTCCCGATTCCGGAATCAAGCGTTCCTGAACTTCTATAGTCGTAGAGACTATCTTCTGCTACTAGTTGTTTGCCTTTTTCAAGGCACAGCTAGTAAAGTATTCTTAACAGATACTTATCGCAAAACGTATCGTCGCGTGTTTGGCCCTTCTGGGTACCCCTTCAGGGTAAAACCACAGTTTCGTGGTTCTCGGTGGAAACCTATACGGTGCCAACGAAGCCGAGAGGGTGCTGCCCCAATTGCACCCGCCGATTCCCCTTCAGGGTTGAGGCAGTCACGTTGGACGGGTCCCAGTGTCCGGCCTTGGGGGATCTCCTAGTCGGCATTGGTGACAGTTTTGCCTCAACAGCTACACACCCGGTGTGGTTGGGTGTGTCTACCCCTTCGCACCGGACCCCGTTAGGACCCCGTTGCACAAATAAGATAGGCAACGGGCCAAAGCAAGCTTAGGGCTCACCTTAAGTACTCAACCTCCCTGTCTATACCCGACAGGGAGGGTTTACACATCCCCGGGCTTTCCTCCCGGGGAGTTAGGAATAGGATTTCTCTCTAGTAGTTTTAAAAATAGATTTATGTTAGGTAATAGGAACTAGATAGTTAGTCATGGCGATGGTGATGGACCCTCTCATAAGGAGGCTCCTCTCCATAATCATTAGGCTATTAGCCGAGCCCACCCCAGAGCAAAAGATAGCTATTCGCAAAGAGGTAGACGCATTGTTGCCTCTACTAGATGAGCCCAGTCCCTCAGACTCTAACATCGCTGACTTCAGCGATGCATTAGGTAGTCAGTCTCTCCCGGCTATTGACCTGGCTGACCCTCCTGTCCGCCGCTCTCCCAGTCCGGCCTTCAGCCCAATCGCGCTAGACTCTGACATAGTGTCAATGGACACTACAGAGCCCGCTTCCTCTAAACGGGCCGTCACTCCTTTCGCGTACGCGCCCTCTCTCATGACTCATGCCTCGGACTCAGAGAACAATGCTTCTCCTTCGTCCTCTCCATCCCAATCCGAGGACGACGGGTTTACCCCAGTCTTAGGAAAAGGAAGCAAGAGGAAGAAGAAGAAGCATAGCTCCGGCCAAGCGAGCAAAGTCATCGCCGTCGATGACGATTCCCCCACCCCTACCCCCGTAGCGCAGGTAGCCGCGGTAGCGCCGAGTAGCGCAACCGCAGCTACAGCTAACGTTATTTCCCCCTCCACCTCTCACGCCGCGACCGTCGCACAAGTTGCTACCCCCGCGCGCTCTAACTCTAATAATACTTCGAGCTCCAAAAAGCTCCCGCCCCCTCCCCCCGTGTTCATTCAGGACAAGGGGAAGTGGACCGAAGTGTCCAAGTGGTGTTCCGACAAAAAGATCGGTTTCACCAACGCAAAGTCAACCCTACAGGGTATTAAAGTCATGGTCCCGACCTCTACCGACTATCGTGAGCTTACTAAGCTCCTGCGAGCCAGAGGTGTATCATTCCACACCTTCTCGCTCGCAGAGGACAGACAAATTAGGGTTGTCATAAAGCGCATCCCTAAAGAGATCGCCTCTGACGATATAAAAGACGACCTTCTGTCGCAAAACGTCCCCGTGGACGAGGTCCACCGCATGCACCGCTCGCGAGGCGGTGAAGCATTCGACATGGTTCTTGTCGTCTGCTCTCCGGTAGAGGGGCATCACCCCATTTTCAATATTAAATACTTATGTAACCTTACCGGCTTCATTATAGAGAAGCCGCGTAAGAACGGCAATATAGGGCAATGCCATCGTTGCCAGCTCTACGGGCACTCGCAGAGGCATTGCCATGCGAAACCCAGGTGCGTAAAGTGCCTGGGCGAGCACGGCACGGCCGACTGCACCCGTCCCAAGGACCGCAATCTATGCCTCAGCCCTCCCAGCTGTGTGCTATGCGGACAGGAGGGTCACCCAGCCAATTACCGGGGCTGCTCTAAAGCTCCAAAATCATCTTCTCCCAAGCTCAAAAAGCGTGCTGACAATCGTCAGCAAAGGGAATGTCCCACTTCACTTCCTTCCTCTCAGATCCCACATAGGCTCAGCCCTCAGAGGCCCAGTCCGTGGAATAAACTCCACCATCATCATGAGGTATTCCCTCAGCTAGCCACAGCTAAGCCCCCAGCCCCCCCGCAAACCCCTATTTACTCTCTCCTGGATCCGCGTATCCAAACTCTCCCTCCGGCGCACTATGCGTCACCCTCCCGCCCCGTGCAATATGCACCCCCCTCCCCCCCCGCGCCCTCCGCGCCCCCCGCAAAACGCGCACCCGCTCCCGTAGCATCGCGCCCCGCTCCCTCCCCCGCCTCCGCTCCCGTGGCCTCCCGCGCATACTTGTCTGATCCTTTCAATATGATCACGACGACGTACATGCAATTTCTGTCCCCCCGCGCTACTCGCATGGCCGCCGAACTCCAGGCGGCCCGAGATAGATGCGATCTCACACAGATCACTTTGATCTACAACGCTTATCCAGATATTAAGCAAGCCCTTATGGACCTAACTAAACCGACCCAATAATGGATAAAGCCATCTTATCTAGGTTTAAACCCCGATCCCTTATCTTAGGCATCTTCAATGCAAATGGCATCCAAGGTCAACGAGACGAGTTAGCTCTCTTTCTCCGCGACCATAAAATAGATATTCTCCTATTACAGGAAACATTTTTAAAACCTAGCCACCGCGATCCCTCCATAGCTAACTATCGTTTAGTCCGTAACGATAGAACGCATTGCCACAAGGGCGGCACTCTCATTTATTATAGAAAGGAGCTATATTGCATCCCTATGGACCCTCCTACCCTCTCTCTCATAGAAGTCTCAATATGCCGCTTAGGCATGTCAGGCCACCAACCGATCACTATAGTGTCGGCGTATCACCCTCCCACAGGCGGTTCAGAGGACTTTCAGTCCCTCTCGAACGATATCTCTACCCTTCTCGGCTTGAGTAGCTCCGTTATCATAGCGGGCGACTTCAATGCTAAACATCCCTCATGGAATAGTTCCACTACCACCACTAGAGGGCGACACTTGTTCGACCTCTCATCCTCCCTGACCTTTGACGTCATCGCTCCGATGACTCCCACCCACTACCCTCATAATCCCAACCATGCCCCCGACGTCCTAGACCTGGCGCTCCTTAAGAACGTCAGCCTACGATTAGACTCTATAGAAACGGTAGACGAGCTTAACTCTGACCACCGTCCGATAGTCATAAAACTGGCCCCCCGCATAGGTCTCTCTGACCCCTCTCATCCCTCCGCAACCAAAAGGATCACGGACTGGAAGAAAGTAAGCGAAAAGCTGAAATCCAACACGTCCGCCCAGCTGGATGCCATCCCCGATCAATTCAACTCTACCGCGGACACGACGGCCGCGATCGACTTGCTTACTGATCACGTGCAATCTGCCGTGAACGATTGTTCTAAGGAGGTTCCAGCGACGGATGACCGTCGCTGGGCCCTCCCGGCAGATGTGCGTGAGCTGATAACCGAGAAGAACGCGGCCACTCGTGCTTACAGCGTCTTCCCCTGTGCCGCTAACAAAGCCCATATGCGCTATTTACAGAGATCTGTAAAGACACGCGTAGCGGAGCTGCGTAACACGGGCTGGGATAAGATGCTGAGCGAACTAGAGCCCACCCACCTAGCCTTCTGGGATCTCACCAGAAAGCTAAGGTCAGATAAAATCACTAGTATGCCCCCCTTAGTACGCCCCGATAAGTCAATCGCTTTCGATGACCAAGAGAAAGCAGAGTGTCTAGCCGACAGTCTAGAGGCTCAATGCTCTCCCAGTACCCTGCATGTAGACCAAGCTCACCTCGATGAGGTAGACGCTGAAGTCGAACGCAGGTCATCCCTCCCCCCTGTAGAAGACCCCGATGACCCCGTGACCCCGATCGCACCCGACGAGGTACACGAGATCATCAAAAGTCTTAAAACTCGTAAAGCCCCCGGCTCAGATGGTATCACCAATAAGGTGGTCCAGCTGTTCCCAGCCCACCTCATAATGCTACTGGCCACCATCTTCAATGGTGCCCTTAGCAATAACATCTTCCCCCAAGCGTGGAAAGAAGCCACAGTCATAGGTATCCCGAAACCCGGCAAGCTCAAGTCGGATCCCTCGAGTTACCGTCCCATCAGTCTGCTCAAGGTTCTAGGCAAAATCTACGAGAGGCTTATTTATAAGCGTATCAGAGATTATGCAGAGACCAAGGGCCTCATTCCCCACGAACAGTTCGGTTTTCGAACTCAGCACTGTAGCGTGCATCAGGCACACCGGATCGTAGAATACGCCACAGCTGGTTTCCAGCGAGGCAATACGACCGGTGCTATCTTCTTCGATATAGCGAAAGCATTCGACAAAGTCTGGCACAACGGATTGATATACAAGCTATACCAACTCGGTGTGCCGGATCGTCTAGTACTCATAGTACGGGACTTTTTGTCGAACCGCACCTTCCGCTACCGTATCGAAGGAGCTCTCTCCTCCCCCAGACCCATTAGAGCGGGCGTCCCTCAGGGCTCCGTGATCTCCCCTCTCATATTCACGCTATTCACTAGCGACATCCCTAAGAGTAGAAAGGCACAGTTGGCTCTGTTCGCAGACGATACGGCCATCTACTATAAGGGAATCAGTAATGACAACATACGCACCACTCTCCAGAGGGCTGTCAATAACCTTGGCGCCTGGTTCAGGAAGTGGCGTATCGAAGTCAATCCTGATAAAAGCCAAGCGGTTTTCTTCCAAAAATCGCGAGGTACCTTCACCCTCCCCCCCCCCAGACCGATCACCATGTTCGGCAAGCCGATCCCTTGGGAGAAGCAAGCCAAATACCTAGGTGTGATCCTCGACCAACATCTCACGTTTCGAGAGCACATAAAGCAGGTTCGTTCGCGAGCCGCTTTCGCTCTAGGTAGACTCCACTCTGTTCTAAATGCACGAAGCAAATTGTCACTCAAGTGCAAATTGCGAACTTACACCACGTGCATTCGCCCCATCATGACCTATGCGGGTCCAGTCTTCGCCCAGGCTAAGGCTCACCATATCCATAGGATGCAAACCCTCCAAAACCGTTTCCTTCGTAAGGCCACGGGAGCTCCCTACTTCGTTCGAAACGAGATCTTACATCTCGACTTAAAGATTCCCACTATCCGTCAGTTTCTAAAACGCCTTGCAAAGCGTTATTTCGATACGGCTGTCAAACATCGCAACCCTCTGGTTGTCGATGCAGCTACCTATGTCCCTTCTAGTATTAGTCGTATTCGCCGTCCCAGGCATGTCCTATCTGAGCCAGATGACCCCATCACCCTCTTACAGGAGAGCAATAGGGCCACCAGTACAGTGCACAAACACAGACGCCTACCGTCATTCCGACCTCGCCGACGAGGTCCAGCACGACCGCGACCCCGTGTAAATTCGTCCCCCTGTCCCTTGTACGATGATGTGCCAGCCCGCGCCGCAGCTGAGCACGTAGCTTTAAATTCCCCTGATAATAATAATGATACTATTGTTATCCAGCCCGTCCCGCCTTGCCGTCCTCCCGTCAGTGATGCGCCCTAAGCCGAGGTCCGCACCCCAAAGGGGGTGCCCTTAGCGAGCGCACACTTAGTTTATAATTTAGCATAGTTTGTTTGCCCCTGGCTGGAGGCTTTAAGTTTAGGAGCTTAAGGCAGCCACAGGAAAGTCCGGTTAAGTAGTCACGGATTCAGAATCCAACTACGAGATGCCCTAGTTAAAAAAAAAAAAAAAAAAAAAAAAAGTCGGAACGACATTATCAGTAGATTCTTACGGCGCGCGCACTTCTGTACGCGTGTTTCGTTGTTTTCGTGAGTTGTTCTTTAAACAAATCTTTCAATTATGTCTGGTCGCGGTAAAGGTGGCAAGGTTAAGGGAAAGGCAAAGTCCCGTTCCAACCGTGCTGGGCTCCAGTTCCCCGTGGGTCGTATTCACAGGCTGCTGCGTAACGGAAATTACGCCGAGCGCGTGGGTGCCGGCGCTCCAGTCTACTTGGCCGCCGTGATGGAGTATCTGGCTGCTGAGGTTCTCGAGTTGGCCGGCAACGCCGCGAGAGACAACAAGAAGACCAGGATCATCCCGCGTCATCTTCAATTGGCCATCCGCAACGACGAGGAGTTGAACAAGCTGCTCTCCGGTGTGACGATCGCTCAAGGTGGTGTGCTGCCGAACATCCAGGCCGTGCTACTGCCCAAGAAGACCGAGAAGAAGGCTTAAACGTAGTGCCGTGACGTCCAGAACGTGGTGCTTCGTGCGAGTGCCTCCGCACGCGTACTTCGATATAATATTTATGACTATATATATCTATTATGTCGGTTGCGCGATGCTCTCCGCTCGTATGCATACAAAACAAAAGGCCCTTTTCAGGGCCACAATATGATTCGTCAAATATAAAACAAAGACAATTTCTTTATCGGTGTTGTCGTCAAACAAAAACGTACCTACCTACCTACTTAATGATTAGCTAGTAAGCTGAAACTATAATGTACATAGGTACCTAGTACACATAATTATTGAATGTGTCACAATACCTACCTACCTACCTACCTACTACCGCTCGGGTCATTACACACACAAATTTGAGTGAGTAGTAGAGAGAGAGCCTTAGAACCTTCTATTGTAGTTTAATTTATTGATAATTATAATTATAGAAATTAAAAAAAAAAAACAAAAACAATCAAACAAAATTGCTAGCTTTGCCCTCTCCTCAGGACGTTAACAATATAATAATAATATTATTTATGTAGTAGGTACCTACACTGTACCTACTATTACAGAAATTATGATAGTTTTATACATCACGATAAGAACGTCCTTTACGTGATGTACACAATACTAAATCTATCTTTAAATTTTATTTAAATTCATTATTTATAAAAGTAATATACTAGGTACCTACTTATTTCTAATGTAATTTTATGTCGAGATGTAGTTTTCATTTTACATTTCAAAAAAAAAAATTAAAAATAATGACGAACACAAGCATCGCCCCGCCCCCTTCGTCTCCCTCCCGGGCATCCCCTCTCCCCGCGCGCTCGCTTTGGAGCGTTGTGATTGGTCCGCAGCTGCGTCGAATTTCTCACCGCTTGCCGCAACTGTGCGCCGCTAGCGTTAATATAAATAGAACTGTTTGAAATGCTTGTGTTTTCCCCGGCTCAGATGGTATCACCAATAAGGTGGTCCAGCTGTTCCCAGCCCACCTCATAATGCTACTGGCCACCATCTTCAATGGTGCCCTTAGCAATAACATCTTCCCCCAAGCGTGGAAAGAAGCCACAGTCATAGGTATCCCGAAACCCGGCAAGCCCAAGTCGGATCCCTCGAGTTACCGTCCCATCAGTCTGCTCAAGGTTCTAGGCAAAATCTACGAGAGGCTTATTTATAAGCGTATCAGAGATTATGCAGAGACCAAGGGCCTCATTCCCCACGAACAGTTCGGTTTTCGAACTCAGCACTGTAGCGTGCATCAGGCACACCGGATCGTAGAATACGCCACAGCTGGTTTCCAGCGAGGCAATACGACCGGTGCTATCTTCTTCGATATAGCGAAAGCATTCGACAAAGTCTGGCACAACGGATTGATATACAAGCTATACCAACTCGGTGTGCCGGATCGTCTAGTACTCATAGTACGGGACTTTTTGTCGAACCGCACCTTCCGCTACCGTATCGAAGGAGCTCTCTCCTCCCCCAGACCCATTAGAGCGGGCGTCCCTCAGGGCTCCGTGATCTCCCCTCTCATATTCACGCTATTCACTAGCGACATCCCTAAGAGTAGAAAGGCACAGTTGGCTCTGTTCGCAGACGATACGGCCATCTACTATAAGGGAATCAGTAATGACAACATACGCACCACTCTCCAGAGGGCTGTCAATAACCTTGGCGCCTGGTTCAGGAAGTGGCGTATCGAAGTCAACCCTGATAAAAGCCAAGCGGTTTTCTTCCAAAAATCGCGAGGTACTTTCACCCTCCCCCCCCCCAGACCGATCACCATGTTCGGCAAGCCGATCCCTTGGGAGAAGCAAGCCAAATACCTAGGTGTGATCCTCGACCAACATCTCACGTTTCGAGAGCACATAAAGCAGGTTCGTTCGCGAGCCGCTTTCGCTCTAGGTAGACTCCACTCTGTTCTAAATGCACGAAGCAAATTGTCACTCAAGTGCAAATTGCGAACTTACACCACGTGCATTCGCCCCATCATGACCTATGCGGGTCCAGTCTTCGCCCAGGCTAAGGCTCACCATATCCATAGGATGCAAACCCTCCAAAACCGTTTCCTTCGTAAGGCCACGGGAGCTCCCTACTTCGTTCGCAACGAGATCTTACATCTCGACTTAAAGATTCCCACTATCCGTCAGTTTCTAAAACGCCTTGCAAAGCGTTATTTCGATACGGCTGTCAAACATCGCAACCCTCTGGTTGTCGATGCAGCTACCTATGTCCCTTCTAGTATTAGTCGTATTCGCCGTCCCAGGCATGTCCTATCTGAGCCAGATGACCCCATCACCCTCTTACAGGAGAGCAATAGGGCCACCAGTACAGTGCACAAACACAGACGCCTACCGTCATTCCGACCTCGCCGACGAGGTCCAGCACGACCGCGACCCCGTGTAAATTCGTCCCCCCGTCCCTTGTCCGATGATGTGCCAGCCCGCGCCGCAGCTGAGCACGTAGCTTTAAATTCCCCTGATAATAATAATGATACTATTGTTATCCAGCCCGTCCCGCCTTGCCGTCCTCCCGTCAGTGATGCGCCCTAAGCCGAGGTCCGTACCCCAAAGGGGGTGCCCTTAGCGAGCGCACACTTAGTTTATAATTTAGCATAGTTTGTTTGCCCCTGGCTGGAGGCTTTAAGTTTAGGAGCTTAAGGCAGCCACAGGAAAGTCCGGTTAAGTAGTCACGGATTCAGAATCCAACTACGAGATGCCCTAGTTAAAAAAAAAAAAAAAAAAATGCTTGTGTTTTATACTGCGACTGAACTCCGTTTCGGTAGCACGTGTACTCGACAATTCCATAATGCCGCCCAAGACAAGTGGTAAAGCCGCCAAGAAGTCTGGCAAAGCCCAGAAGAACATCTCCAAGACCGACAAGAAGAAGAAGAAGCACAAGAGGAAGGAGAGTTACGCCATCTACATCTACAAGGTGCTGAAGCAGGTGCACCCCGACACCGGTATCTCCAGCAAGGCCATGTCTATCATGAACTCGTTCGTGAACGACATCTTCGAGCGTATCGCCGCCGAAGCTTCCCGTCTCGCCCACTACAACAAGAGATCGACCATCACGTCCAGGGAGGTGCAGACGTCCGTCAGGCTCCTGCTGCCCGGTGAGCTCGCCAAGCACGCCGTCAGTGAGGGCACCAAGGCCGTCACCAAATACACCAGCTCCAAGTGAGCGGCGGTGGTCGGTAGGCTAGCAAGAGCCGCCGATGCTCCGTCTCAACGCCGCCTCGTGTTTGTGTACAGTGTTAAACCCAGTGCGCTTGTTCGTGTGTCTGTCTTGTTGACTGTGGTGCGTGTTAATTGTGTCAGTGTCATCGTAATGTGCATACATACACATAAGTAGTGCGTCATGTATGTACGTACGAGACGCGCACGATGCACGTGCTACGAGCAAACAAACCACGACAAACGTCTGGACGCGCACTCACAACGTGGGATGGCAGGAGTAAAAACAAAAGGCCCTTTTCAGGGCCACAAATATGTTCATGTGATAAATTCACGTTTCTTTAAATTTGATGCCAGTCAAAACGTTACCTATTTATTACTTACTTACTTACCTACCTACCTACCTACCTACCTACCTACCTGTTCACTGTTCTTTCTTGATAATAAATAACAATATACCACTAAGTAGATTTAAAAATAAGTAAGTTTGTACTTACCCATCATGACGAAGAATTGAATTAAGACTTATCAGTCCTCTTATACCTAACAATAATTATGGACCTACCTAGGTACCTACCGTACTTCCATATTATTCATTAACAAAATATAACATGCACAGGAAACCTCCCGCTTAAACGATAGCGTATTAAGATTGCAAGTAATTCTATGACTGTAGCAGAATTAATATCAACATAGAATCGTTATTCAGTTCCAAATAAAAAAAAAAAAAAAAAACTATACATACACTCGGCGTAAATACGAAATAGATATCTAGGTACCTACCTACCTACCTATATTGTTTTATTTGTTTATACCGGTGCGGTGCCGCTACATAATAAAAATAATAAATAACAGGGACACATTGGTTTTAAAATATTATTAAATTCACTGTTTTATTTTATAACAATTTTAGTTAGCTCGTTGTACTAAAGAGGGCGCGCAGGAGCGAGCGCGCGCGCTCCTGCCCGCTAGTATAAATTACCGAACCATGGCCCATCGGTTTTATTCTCTCTCGTACGTTCGAAGTGTGTAGGTCCGCGCGCGTCCGTTGCGTGTATTTTATTATTATTAGTATTCATCTCTCTACGTTCCGTGTTTACAATGGCGCGTACTAAGCAGACCGCTCGTAAATCCACCGGTGGTAAGGCGCCGAGGAAACAGCTCGCCACCAAGGCTGCGCGTAAGAGCGCACCGGCCACCGGTGGCGTTAAGAAACCCCATCGCTACAGGCCCGGCACTGTGGCCCTCCGTGAGATTCGTCGCTACCAGAAGAGTACCGAACTGCTGATCCGCAAGCTTCCGTTCCAGCGTCTCGTGCGTGAGATCGCACAGGACTTCAAGACCGATCTCCGTTTCCAGAGCTCCGCTGTTATGGCGCTTCAGGAGGCTAGCGAAGCTTATCTCGTCGGTCTCTTCGAAGACACCAACCTGTGCGCGATTCACGCGAAGCGCGTCACCATCATGCCCAAGGACATCCAGTTGGCGCGCAGGATCAGAGGCGAACGCGCTTAAACTGCTGATGTCACAATACACATCGCCCTCCACGTAGACTGCCTTCGTGCAGTGCAGCGTGTCTGTGGCTGTGGTTGTGCGTTCACATAAAAGGCCCTTTTCAGGGCCACATATATATCAGATAATTAAATGTTTCTTTATATCAGACGTCACAAAAACGCTATCTACCTACCTACCTACCTACCTATACACATAATCTATCTATCTACTTATACACTATGATACAATACACATAATCAAATTTTATTTCCAAACAAAACAAACAAACACCTTACCTTAGTAATACTAAACATATAAGTAAATTACATTTATACATAACAATGAATAAAATCAGAGACGGAACAAAAGTCGTCCGTCCAATTTTCGTCATAATAATTATTTATTATAATAATGCGTGATTAAAATCATAAATAGGAACGCACAGTTAGTAAGTTATTAAGACTACGATCGATATAAAAATAAGATATTACGTTGTGTATTATTATTACGGCATAGGTACTTGGTTTTATTTATTTCAATTAATTTATATAGTCAAAAATTAAACATTTCAAAACTTAAAAATATATACCTATCATGTAAGTTGTTCTGTTTTGAGAGACATTGTCCAATCAACCAATCAATGAGGAGCGCCGGCTCGCCTCGCCCCGCGCACCTCACGTCTCTGTCCCCCCGCCCGCTGAGCTCCGCGTTTAGTATAAATATAACGCATGCGGCGAAAATTTTTAACCAGTCGCTCGCGTAGTTCGTGTGCGCAATCTCGTGTCGTGTTATTTTGAAGAAACCCCACTGCAAAGAAGATGACCGGTCGCGGTAAGGGAGGAAAGGGTCTGGGAAAAGGAGGAGCCAAGCGTCACAGGAAGGTACTTCGTGATAACATCCAAGGTATCACGAAGCCCGCCATCCGTCGTCTGGCTCGCAGAGGCGGCGTGAAACGTATCTCCGGTCTGATCTACGAAGAGACTCGCGGTGTGCTTAAAGTGTTCCTAGAGAACGTCATTCGCGACGCCGTCACTTACACCGAGCACGCCAAGAGGAAGACCGTCACCGCCATGGACGTCGTCTACGCTCTGAAGCGCCAGGGTCGCACCCTGTACGGTTTCGGCGGTTAAACACCTGCATGCCCCGCGTGTACGTGTTGCCTGCGCAACCAGCTCTACATACTGTGGTGGACGTGTGTGTGTGTTGTGTTTGTTGTGAACATAATCTCATACCGTTCAACCATACGCATATAGACGCGCACATAAAAAAGGCCCTTTTCAGGGCCGCATATGATTCGATATTATTAAATATGTTTCTTGAGTGGAATTGTCTAAAAAACGTACCTCTACCTACCTACCTACCTACCTACCTACCTACCTACCTATCTATCTATCTATCTATTTACTTACTTACCGATACACTCTCTAGTGTCACTGTAATACGTACCTACTTAGGTTTTGGAGTTATCAATGAAATACCGTCGTTATATTAATAAATAAATCCTTTTTATTTTTATCTTACAATTGAAATAGATGCTTGTTGTGGTTGTTGTTGTTCTTCTTCTTCTTCTATCTACGCGTGAAAAGCCCATCGTCCGCCACTCACTGAGGGAGGTGTGTATTGTAAGAGTAGGTAGAATTGAAACTGGAATTGAAAAATAAAAGCAAAACATTATTAAAAAATATTATCTATTCAACAAGTACTTACGTTGTAGCACATCTACCTAGCTAGGTACCTATTCGTTTGGTCGCCCCACGGTGCGTGCGTGCGTGCCTTATGTTTTGTTTCATTACAATAAAATTTTGATCGCATCAAATGTTTTTTTTTTTTTTTTTGTTTGTTTATTTGTATATTTATGTTTTTTTTTTTTTTAAATTCGCGTATGTTATTTATTTACTACGGGCTAGTCTATTACATGTACCTATGTATTAGCCTGTGAAGAGAACGCGGTACACGGGCCAGACGCGCACGGTACTGGCGCGCCCGCCCGCGGTAGTACGCGGCTGCGACGGTCTATTGTCGTTTTACACATTGATTAATACGCTTTCCGATGCGATTATACCAATCTGTGCACTGTGCACTGTCCACTCGTCGAAGGGCACTCTCGTCTTTTAATATTACTATATTAATAGGTTGCACGTCCTGGACGGAGTCGTCCGTCCTTAACAGTTCGGCGCTCGCGGTGTTTTACGACGCTTCACTTTTAGGTCGATAATACCATCGCGAGACGGTGTGATATCGACGAAGTCCTGTTACCACACAAGCTCGATATCCTCCCTGTTGACGGGTCGACCTCGATCGCCACTAACTATCACTTTTATAGAGAAAATAACGTTTTGAACGCGACCCGACCTGCGCTTCGTACGCAGTCGTCGAAATAAAACACCGCCACGGGCTAAACGCGCACCTCACTCGCCCCGAATTCGCACACCCGCATCGTCAACTTCATGACCTACCCGAAACCGTTCGATCTCGTTGCACCGACCGCCGTTAAACATTCTTTTTCTTTATTTTATTAGATACGTGTTAGTGAAAACTTTCAAGCGTTCGTACGAGAAAACGTCCCGCGACATCACGGCGCTCGTTACGGTAAAGTTCCGTCGTACCTAGGCGTACGTTTACGAAATTCGTGAAACCTATAAGTGGCGACATCTAAGTCTCTCTCTTTATACGTCTTATATTAATACTTACTCGTTAAGTATTTTAACAGTGTGTTGTGTGTGAATTTATTATTAAATTAATACAATGGCAGATACCGCAGTCGCTACCGAGGCTCCCGCGCCCGCTACACCAGCGAAGAAGCAGGCGAGACAGGCCGGCGGCGCCGGTGCCGCGAAGAAACCGAAGGCGAAGCCGACCCATCCCAAAACATCTGAGATGGTCAACAACGCTATCAAGGAGATGAAGGAGCGTAGCGGATCTTCCCTGCAGGCGATCAAGAAGTACATCGCCGCGCAGTACAAGGTCGACGCGGAGAAACTGGCCCCGTTCATCAGGAAATATCTGAAGAGCGCCGTCGAATCTGGTGCACTGATCCAGACCAAGGGCAAGGGTGCCTCCGGCTCCTTCAAGCTCGAGTCGAAGTCGCACCACGCCAAGAAACCCGCCGGTGCTGCTGGAAAGGCCGCCGGCAAGGCGCCCGCCGCCGCCGCGAAGGCTAAGAAGGCGACCGCCTCTGCGGCCGGCGCCAAGACCAAGAAGGCAGCGGCCGCCGCCGCCTCTGCCGCCTCCGGTTCACCAGCAAAGTCCAAGGCATCGGCAGCCGCCGCCGCCAAGGACAAGAAGGCCGCAGCCGCCGCTAAGAAGAAGCCGGCACCCAAGAAGGCCGCCGCCCCCGCTAAGGCGAAGGGAGGCGCCGCTCCCAAAGCTAAGAAGACAGCGAAGCCGCCGACCAAGAAACCTAAAGCGCCTAAACCCAAGAAGGCCGCGGCTACACCCAAGTCTAAGCCGGCAGCCAAGAAAGCGTCCGCCGCTAAGAAGTAAGCTACGGTCGCGTTCGCGTTACACCGGCGACGGCGACGACGACGACGACAGCGGCGCAGAGTCGGCGGCTGACCACCACCCACCCACCCATCATCAATACTACAACAACAACAGCTGATGAGTGATAGTGACAAGTGTGCGTGCGCGTCTTACCTATCTACCTACTGTGTGTATTGTGTGTGTACCTACGTACTTACATGATGTTTTGTATACCTAATAATATACATGAACACACACTGTAGAGAGAGGCGCGCGCGCGTGCTTTGTGCGTTTGTTTTCATCATCGTCCAACCGCGCGCACGCAGTACGTACGTACGCGTCTATCGTCCTCGGGAAGGAGGGTGCGGAACGCGCTCGACGTGTCTCGAACTCGTCACCAACGATTCATCAGAAGCAAGCAAGCAAGCAACTGAAGAAACCACGGACGACGGCACCGAGATGCTTAGCGCGCGAGCACGCGCTCACCACACCAAAAAGCCCTTTTCAGGGCTAACAATAATATCATGAATATGAACAGTATTCGTTTCTATAACACAGAGAGTCAAAACGTTATAAAATACCTAATAACATACGCACTTATACATACATACATAAATACTCCCAAAATACAAGTGGGTAATAAACCTATCTAAGTAGGAAATAAATAAAATACAAATATATAGTTATATAGATAAATGATAGATACACATACACTACCTACCTACCTACCTACCTACCTACCTACACACATAGTGTAGTGTAATACTATTTCATTATTCGACACTATGTTATTTATTATTATTCAGGAAGCTAGCTTACAACTATAAAAATAATTATATACACTAACTATAATATAAAATACCTACAGTAAAGTTTTCAACGAACTGATTTTCACCTAAACCTCATTTATCATATTATTAATAATTAGATTTAGTAGGCAAACTGTACCAAAAAGTTAGTAATAATCGCGACAGTTTAGTTTAGTTAGAGTGAGAGCGAGTCTCGCGCGCGCTTGCGCGTTTTGTGAATTTGTTTCGTTAGCTGTGCACCCCTCCCACTGACACAGCTACGCGGAGCAAGTATAAAACCGCGTGTACCGGTGTCGGAACGACATTATCAGTAGATTCTTACGGCGCGCGCACTTCTGTACGCGTGTTTCGTTGTTTTCGTGAGTTGTTCTTTAAACAAATCTTTCAATTATGTCTGGTCGCGGTAAAGGTGGCAAGGTTAAGGGAAAGGCAAAGTCCCGTTCCAACCGTGCTGGGCTCCAGTTCCCCGTGGGTCGTATTCACAGGCTGCTGCGTAACGGAAATTACGCCGAGCGCGTGGGTGCCGGCGCTCCAGTCTACTTGGCCGCCGTGATGGAGTATCTGGCTGCTGAGGTTCTCGAGTTGGCCGGCAACGCCGCGAGAGACAACAAGAAGACCAGGATCATCCCGCGTCATCTTCAATTGGCCATCCGCAACGACGAGGAGTTGAACAAGCTGCTCTCCGGTGTGACGATCGCTCAAGGTGGTGTGCTGCCGAACATCCAGGCCGTGCTACTGCCCAAGAAGACCGAGAAGAAGGCTTAAACGTAGTGCCGTGACGTCCAGAACGTGGTGCTTCGTGCGAGTGCCTCCGCACGCGTACTTCGATATAATATTTATGACTATATATATCTATTATGTCGGTTGCGCGATGCTCTCCGCTCGTATGCATACAAAACAAAAGGCCCTTTTCAGGGCCACAATATGATTCGTCAAATATAAAACAAAGACAATTTCTTTATCGGTGTTGTCGTCAAACAAAAACGTACCTACCTACCTACTTAATGATTAGCTAGTAAGCTGAAACTATAATGTACATAGGTACCTAGTACACATAATTATTGAATGTGTCACAATACCTACCTACCTACCTACCTACTACCGCTCGGGTCATTACACACACAAATTTGAGTGAGTAGTAGAGAGAGAGCCTTAGAACCTTCTATTGTAGTTTAATTTATTGATAATTATAATTATAGAAATTAAAAAAAAAAAACAAAAACAATCAAACAAAATTGCTAGCTTTGCCCTCTCCTCAGGACGTTAACAATATAATAATAATATTATTTATGTAGTAGGTACCTACACTGTACCTACTATTACAGAAATTATGATAGTTTTATACATCACGATAAGAACGTCCTTTACGTGATGTACACAATACTAAATCTATCTTTAAATTTTATTTAAATTCATTATTTATAAAAGTAATATACTAGGTACCTACTTATTTCTAATGTAATTTTATGTCGAGATGTAGTTTTCATTTTACATTTCAAAAAAAAAAATTAAAAATAATGACGAACACAAGCATCGCCCCGCCCCCTTCGTCTCCCTCCCGGGCATCCCCTCTCCCCGCGCGCTCGCTTTGGAGCGTTGTGATTGGTCCGCAGCTGCGTCGAATTTCTCACCGCTTGCCGCAACTGTGCGCCGCTAGCGTTAATATAAATAGAACTGTTTGAAATGCTTGTGTTTTATACTGCGACTGAACTCCGTTTCGGTAGCACGTGTACTCGACAATTCCATAATGCCGCCCAAGACAAGTGGTAAAGCCGCCAAGAAGTCTGGCAAAGCCCAGAAGAACATCTCCAAGACCGACAAGAAGAAGAAGAAGCACAAGAGGAAGGAGAGTTACGCCATCTACATCTACAAGGTGCTGAAGCAGGTGCACCCCGACACCGGTATCTCCAGCAAGGCCATGTCTATCATGAACTCGTTCGTGAACGACATCTTCGAGCGTATCGCCGCCGAAGCTTCCCGTCTCGCCCACTACAACAAGAGATCGACCATCACGTCCAGGGAGGTGCAGACGTCCGTCAGGCTCCTGCTGCCCGGTGAGCTCGCCAAGCACGCCGTCAGTGAGGGCACCAAGGCCGTCACCAAATACACCAGCTCCAAGTGAGCGGCGGTGGTCGGTAGGCTAGCAAGAGCCGCCGATGCTCCGTCTCAACGCCGCCTCGTGTTTGTGTACAGTGTTAAACCCAGTGCGCTTGTTCGTGTGTCTGTCTTGTTGACTGTGGTGCGTGTTAATTGTGTCAGTGTCATCGTAATGTGCATACATACACATAAGTAGTGCGTCATGTATGTACGTACGAGACGCGCACGATGCACGTGCTACGAGCAAACAAACCACGACAAACGTCTGGACGCGCACTCACAACGTGGGATGGCAGGAGTAAAAACAAAAGGCCCTTTTCAGGGCCACAAATATGTTCATGTGATAAATTCACGTTTCTTTAAATTTGATGCCAGTCAAAACGTTACCTATTTATTACTTACTTACTTACCTACCTACCTACCTACCTACCTACCTACCTGTTCACTGTTCTTTCTTGATAATAAATAACAATATACCACTAAGTAGATTTAAAAATAAGTAAGTTTGTACTTACCCATCATGACGAAGAATTGAATTAAGACTTATCAGTCCTCTTATACCTAACAATAATTATGGACCTACCTAGGTACCTACCGTACTTCCATATTATTCATTAACAAAATATAACATGCACAGGAAACCTCCCGCTTAAACGATAGCGTATTAAGATTGCAAGTAATTCTATGACTGTAGCAGAATTAATATCAACATAGAATCGTTATTCAGTTCCAAATAAAAAAAAAAAAAAAAAACTATACATACACTCGGCGTAAATACGAAATAGATATCTAGGTACCTACCTACCTACCTATATTGTTTTATTTGTTTATACCGGTGCGGTGCCGCTACATAATAAAAATAATAAATAACAGGGACACATTGGTTTTAAAATATTATTAAATTCACTGTTTTATTTTATAACAATTTTAGTTAGCTCGTTGTACTAAAGAGGGCGCGCAGGAGCGAGCGCGCGCGCTCCTGCCCGCTAGTATAAATTACCGAACCATGGCCCATCGGTTTTATTCTCTCTCGTACGTTCGAAGTGTGTAGGTCCGCGCGCGTCCGTTGCGTGTATTTTATTATTATTAGTATTCATCTCTCTACGTTCCGTGTTTACAATGGCGCGTACTAAGCAGACCGCTCGTAAATCCACCGGTGGTAAGGCGCCGAGGAAACAGCTCGCCACCAAGGCTGCGCGTAAGAGCGCACCGGCCACCGGTGGCGTTAAGAAACCCCATCGCTACAGGCCCGGCACTGTGGCCCTCCGTGAGATTCGTCGCTACCAGAAGAGTACCGAACTGCTGATCCGCAAGCTTCCGTTCCAGCGTCTCGTGCGTGAGATCGCACAGGACTTCAAGACCGATCTCCGTTTCCAGAGCTCCGCTGTTATGGCGCTTCAGGAGGCTAGCGAAGCTTATCTCGTCGGTCTCTTCGAAGACACCAACCTGTGCGCGATTCACGCGAAGCGCGTCACCATCATGCCCAAGGACATCCAGTTGGCGCGCAGGATCAGAGGCGAACGCGCTTAAACTGCTGATGTCACAATACACATCGCCCTCCACGTAGACTGCCTTCGTGCAGTGCAGCGTGTCTGTGGCTGTGGTTGTGCGTTCACATAAAAGGCCCTTTTCAGGGCCACATATATATCAGATAATTAAATGTTTCTTTATATCAGACGTCACAAAAACGCTATCTACCTACCTACCTACCTACCTATACACATAATCTATCTATCTACTTATACACTATGATACAATACACATAATCAAATTTTATTTCCAAACAAAACAAACAAACACCTTACCTTAGTAATACTAAACATATAAGTAAATTACATTTATACATAACAATGAATAAAATCAGAGACGGAACAAAAGTCGTCCGTCCAATTTTCGTCATAATAATTATTTATTATAATAATGCGTGATTAAAATCATAAATAGGAACGCACAGTTAGTAAGTTATTAAGACTACGATCGATATAAAAATAAGATATTACGTTGTGTATTATTATTACGGCATAGGTACTTGGTTTTATTTATTTCAATTAATTTATATAGTCAAAAATTAAACATTTCAAAACTTAAAAATATATACCTATCATGTAAGTTGTTCTGTTTTGAGAGACATTGTCCAATCAACCAATCAATGAGGAGCGCCGGCTCGCCTCGCCCCGCGCACCTCACGTCTCTGTCCCCCCGCCCGCTGAGCTCCGCGTTTAGTATAAATATAACGCATGCGGCGAAAATTTTTAACCAGTCGCTCGCGTAGTTCGTGTGCGCAATCTCGTGTCGTGTTATTTTGAAGAAACCCCACTGCAAAGAAGATGACCGGTCGCGGTAAGGGAGGAAAGGGTCTGGGAAAAGGAGGAGCCAAGCGTCACAGGAAGGTACTTCGTGATAACATCCAAGGTATCACGAAGCCCGCCATCCGTCGTCTGGCTCGCAGAGGCGGCGTGAAACGTATCTCCGGTCTGATCTACGAAGAGACTCGCGGTGTGCTTAAAGTGTTCCTAGAGAACGTCATTCGCGACGCCGTCACTTACACCGAGCACGCCAAGAGGAAGACCGTCACCGCCATGGACGTCGTCTACGCTCTGAAGCGCCAGGGTCGCACCCTGTACGGTTTCGGCGGTTAAACACCTGCATGCCCCGCGTGTACGTGTTGCCTGCGCAACCAGCTCTACATACTGTGGTGGACGTGTGTGTGTGTTGTGTTTGTTGTGAACATAATCTCATACCGTTCAACCATACGCATATAGACGCGCACATAAAAAAGGCCCTTTTCAGGGCCGCATATGATTCGATATTATTAAATATGTTTCTTGAGTGGAATTGTCTAAAAAACGTACCTCTACCTACCTACCTACCTACCTACCTACCTACCTACCTATCTATCTATCTATCTATTTACTTACTTACCGATACACTCTCTAGTGTCACTGTAATACGTACCTACTTAGGTTTTGGAGTTATCAATGAAATACCGTCGTTATATTAATAAATAAATCCTTTTTATTTTTATCTTACAATTGAAATAGATGCTTGTTGTGGTTGTTGTTGTTCTTCTTCTTCTTCTATCTACGCGTGAAAAGCCCATCGTCCGCCACTCACTGAGGGAGGTGTGTATTGTAAGAGTAGGTAGAATTGAAACTGGAATTGAAAAATAAAAGCAAAACATTATTAAAAAATATTATCTATTCAACAAGTACTTACGTTGTAGCACATCTACCTAGCTAGGTACCTATTCGTTTGGTCGCCCCACGGTGCGTGCGTGCGTGCCTTATGTTTTGTTTCATTACAATAAAATTTTGATCGCATCAAATGTTTTTTTTTTTTTTTTTGTTTGTTTATTTGTATATTTATGTTTTTTTTTTTTTTAAATTCGCGTATGTTATTTATTTACTACGGGCTAGTCTATTACATGTACCTATGTATTAGCCTGTGAAGAGAACGCGGTACACGGGCCAGACGCGCACGGTACTGGCGCGCCCGCCCGCGGTAGTACGCGGCTGCGACGGTCTATTGTCGTTTTACACATTGATTAATACGCTTTCCGATGCGATTATACCAATCTGTGCACTGTGCACTGTCCACTCGTCGAAGGGCACTCTCGTCTTTTAATATTACTATATTAATAGGTTGCACGTCCTGGACGGAGTCGTCCGTCCTTAACAGTTCGGCGCTCGCGGTGTTTTACGACGCTTCACTTTTAGGTCGATAATACCATCGCGAGACGGTGTGATATCGACGAAGTCCTGTTACCACACAAGCTCGATATCCTCCCTGTTGACGGGTCGACCTCGATCGCCACTAACTATCACTTTTATAGAGAAAATAACGTTTTGAACGCGACCCGACCTGCGCTTCGTACGCAGTCGTCGAAATAAAACACCGCCACGGGCTAAACGCGCACCTCACTCGCCCCGAATTCGCACACCCGCATCGTCAACTTCATGACCTACCCGAAACCGTTCGATCTCGTTGCACCGACCGCCGTTAAACATTCTTTTTCTTTATTTTATTAGATACGTGTTAGTGAAAACTTTCAAGCGTTCGTACGAGAAAACGTCCCGCGACATCACGGCGCTCGTTACGGTAAAGTTCCGTCGTACCTAGGCGTACGTTTACGAAATTCGTGAAACCTATAAGTGGCGACATCTAAGTCTCTCTCTTTATACGTCTTATATTAATACTTACTCGTTAAGTATTTTAACAGTGTGTTGTGTGTGAATTTATTATTAAATTAATACAATGGCAGATACCGCAGTCGCTACCGAGGCTCCCGCGCCCGCTACACCAGCGAAGAAGCAGGCGAGACAGGCCGGCGGCGCCGGTGCCGCGAAGAAACCGAAGGCGAAGCCGACCCATCCCAAAACATCTGAGATGGTCAACAACGCTATCAAGGAGATGAAGGAGCGTAGCGGATCTTCCCTGCAGGCGATCAAGAAGTACATCGCCGCGCAGTACAAGGTCGACGCGGAGAAACTGGCCCCGTTCATCAGGAAATATCTGAAGAGCGCCGTCGAATCTGGTGCACTGATCCAGACCAAGGGCAAGGGTGCCTCCGGCTCCTTCAAGCTCGAGTCGAAGTCGCACCACGCCAAGAAACCCGCCGGTGCTGCTGGAAAGGCCGCCGGCAAGGCGCCCGCCGCCGCCGCGAAGGCTAAGAAGGCGACCGCCTCTGCGGCCGGCGCCAAGACCAAGAAGGCAGCGGCCGCCGCCGCCTCTGCCGCCTCCGGTTCACCAGCAAAGTCCAAGGCATCGGCAGCCGCCGCCGCCAAGGACAAGAAGGCCGCAGCCGCCGCTAAGAAGAAGCCGGCACCCAAGAAGGCCGCCGCCCCCGCTAAGGCGAAGGGAGGCGCCGCTCCCAAAGCTAAGAAGACAGCGAAGCCGCCGACCAAGAAACCTAAAGCGCCTAAACCCAAGAAGGCCGCGGCTACACCCAAGTCTAAGCCGGCAGCCAAGAAAGCGTCCGCCGCTAAGAAGTAAGCTACGGTCGCGTTCGCGTTACACCGGCGACGGCGACGACGACGACGACAGCGGCGCAGAGTCGGCGGCTGACCACCACCCACCCACCCATCATCAATACTACAACAACAACAGCTGATGAGTGATAGTGACAAGTGTGCGTGCGCGTCTTACCTATCTACCTACTGTGTGTATTGTGTGTGTACCTACGTACTTACATGATGTTTTGTATACCTAATAATATACATGAACACACACTGTAGAGAGAGGCGCGCGCGCGTGCTTTGTGCGTTTGTTTTCATCATCGTCCAACCGCGCGCACGCAGTACGTACGTACGCGTCTATCGTCCTCGGGAAGGAGGGTGCGGAACGCGCTCGACGTGTCTCGAACTCGTCACCAACGATTCATCAGAAGCAAGCAAGCAAGCAACTGAAGAAACCACGGACGACGGCACCGAGATGCTTAGCGCGCGAGCACGCGCTCACCACACCAAAAAGCCCTTTTCAGGGCTAACAATAATATCATGAATATGAACAGTATTCGTTTCTATAACACAGAGAGTCAAAACGTTATAAAATACCTAATAACATACGCACTTATACATACATACATAAATACTCCCAAAATACAAGTGGGTAATAAACCTATCTAAGTAGGAAATAAATAAAATACAAATATATAGTTATATAGATAAATGATAGATACACATACACTACCTACCTACCTACCTACCTACCTACCTACACACATAGTGTAGTGTAATACTATTTCATTATTCGACACTATGTTATTTATTATTATTCAGGAAGCTAGCTTACAACTATAAAAATAATTATATACACTAACTATAATATAAAATACCTACAGTAAAGTTTTCAACGAACTGATTTTCACCTAAACCTCATTTATCATATTATTAATAATTAGATTTAGTAGGCAAACTGTACCAAAAAGTTAGTAATAATCGCGACAGTTTAGTTTAGTTAGAGTGAGAGCGAGTCTCGCGCGCGCTTGCGCGTTTTGTGAATTTGTTTCGTTAGCTGTGCACCCCTCCCACTGACACAGCTACGCGGAGCAAGTATAAAACCGCGTGTACCGGTGTCGGAACGACCACACTCGACGCGCGCCAGCGGCAGCGGTCGGACGTGCGCAGTGCAAGTGCGAGTGCTCCCGATTCCGGAATCAAGCGTTCCTGAACTTCTATAGTCGTAGAGACTATCTTCTGCTACTAGTTGTTTGCCTTTTTCAAGGCACAGCTAGTAAAGTATTCTTAACAGATACTTATCGCAAAACGTATCGTCGCGTGTTTGGCCCTTCTGGGTACCCCTTCAGGGTAAAACCACAGTTTCGTGGTTCTCGGTGGAAACCTATACGGTGCCAACGAAGCCGAGAGGGTGCTGCCCCAATTGCACCCGCCGATTCCCCTTCAGGGTTGAGGCAGTCACGTTGGACGGGTCCCAGTGTCCGGCCTTGGGGGATCTCCTAGTCGGCATTGGTGACAGTTTTGCCTCAACAGCTACACACCCGGTGTGGTTGGGTGTGTCTACCCCTTCGCACCGGACCCCGTTAGGACCCCGTTGCACAAATAAGATAGGCAACGGGCCAAAGCAAGCTTAGGGCTCACCTTAAGTACTCAACCTCCCTGTCTATACCCGACAGGGAGGGTTTACACATCCCCGGGCTTTCCTCCCGGGGAGTTAGGAATAGGATTTCTCTCTAGTAGTTTTAAAAATAGATTTATGTTAGGTAATAGGAACTAGATAGTTAGTCATGGCGATGGTGATGGACCCTCTCATAAGGAGGCTCCTCTCCATAATCATTAGGCTATTAGCCGAGCCCACCCCAGAGCAAAAGATAGCTATTCGCAAAGAGGTAGACGCATTGTTGCCTCTACTAGATGAGCCCAGTCCCTCAGACTCTAACATCGCTGACTTCAGCGATGCATTAGGTAGTCAGTCTCTCCCGGCTATTGACCTGGCTGACCCTCCTGTCCGCCGCTCTCCCAGTCCGGCCTTCAGCCCAATCGCGCTAGACTCTGACATAGTGTCAATGGACACTACAGAGCCCGCTTCCTCTAAACGGGCCGTCACTCCTTTCGCGTACGCGCCCTCTCTCATGACTCATGCCTCGGACTCAGAGAACAATGCTTCTCCTTCGTCCTCTCCATCCCAATCCGAGGACGACGGGTTTACCCCAGTCTTAGGAAAAGGAAGCAAGAGGAAGAAGAAGAAGCATAGCTCCGGCCAAGCGAGCAAAGTCATCGCCGTCGATGACGATTCCCCCACCCCTACCCCCGTAGCGCAGGTAGCCGCGGTAGCGCCGAGTAGCGCAACCGCAGCTACAGCTAACGTTATTTCCCCCTCCACCTCTCACGCCGCGACCGTCGCACAAGTTGCTACCCCCGCGCGCTCTAACTCTAATAATACTTCGAGCTCCAAAAAGCTCCCGCCCCCTCCCCCCGTGTTCATTCAGGACAAGGGGAAGTGGACCGAAGTGTCCAAGTGGTGTTCCGACAAAAAGATCGGTTTCACCAACGCAAAGTCAACCCTACAGGGTATTAAAGTCATGGTCCCGACCTCTACCGACTATCGTGAGCTTACTAAGCTCCTGCGAGCCAGAGGTGTATCATTCCACACCTTCTCGCTCGCAGAGGACAGACAAATTAGGGTTGTCATAAAGCGCATCCCTAAAGAGATCGCCTCTGACGATATAAAAGACGACCTTCTGTCGCAAAACGTCCCCGTGGACGAGGTCCACCGCATGCACCGCTCGCGAGGCGGTGAAGCATTCGACATGGTTCTTGTCGTCTGCTCTCCGGTAGAGGGGCATCACCCCATTTTCAATATTAAATACTTATGTAACCTTACCGGCTTCATTATAGAGAAGCCGCGTAAGAACGGCAATATAGGGCAATGCCATCGTTGCCAGCTCTACGGGCACTCGCAGAGGCATTGCCATGCGAAACCCAGGTGCGTAAAGTGCCTGGGCGAGCACGGCACGGCCGACTGCACCCGTCCCAAGGACCGCAATCTATGCCTCAGCCCTCCCAGCTGTGTGCTATGCGGACAGGAGGGTCACCCAGCCAATTACCGGGGCTGCTCTAAAGCTCCAAAATCATCTTCTCCCAAGCTCAAAAAGCGTGCTGACAATCGTCAGCAAAGGGAATGTCCCACTTCACTTCCTTCCTCTCAGATCCCACATAGGCTCAGCCCTCAGAGGCCCAGTCCGTGGAATAAACTCCACCATCATCATGAGGTATTCCCTCAGCTAGCCACAGCTAAGCCCCCAGCCCCCCCGCAAACCCCTATTTACTCTCTCCTGGATCCGCGTATCCAAACTCTCCCTCCGGCGCACTATGCGTCACCCTCCCGCCCCGTGCAATATGCACCCCCCTCCCCCCCCGCGCCCTCCGCGCCCCCCGCAAAACGCGCACCCGCTCCCGTAGCATCGCGCCCCGCTCCCTCCCCCGCCTCCGCTCCCGTGGCCTCCCGCGCATACTTGTCTGATCCTTTCAATATGATCACGACGACGTACATGCAATTTCTGTCCCCCCGCGCTACTCGCATGGCCGCCGAACTCCAGGCGGCCCGAGATAGATGCGATCTCACACAGATCACTTTGATCTACAACGCTTATCCAGATATTAAGCAAGCCCTTATGGACCTAACTAAACCGACCCAATAATGGATAAAGCCATCTTATCTAGGTTTAAACCCCGATCCCTTATCTTAGGCATCTTCAATGCAAATGGCATCCAAGGTCAACGAGACGAGTTAGCTCTCTTTCTCCGCGACCATAAAATAGATATTCTCCTATTACAGGAAACATTTTTAAAACCTAGCCACCGCGATCCCTCCATAGCTAACTATCGTTTAGTCCGTAACGATAGAACGCATTGCCACAAGGGCGGCACTCTCATTTATTATAGAAAGGAGCTATATTGCATCCCTATGGACCCTCCTACCCTCTCTCTCATAGAAGTCTCAATATGCCGCTTAGGCATGTCAGGCCACCAACCGATCACTATAGTGTCGGCGTATCACCCTCCCACAGGCGGTTCAGAGGACTTTCAGTCCCTCTCGAACGATATCTCTACCCTTCTCGGCTTGAGTAGCTCCGTTATCATAGCGGGCGACTTCAATGCTAAACATCCCTCATGGAATAGTTCCACTACCACCACTAGAGGGCGACACTTGTTCGACCTCTCATCCTCCCTGACCTTTGACGTCATCGCTCCGATGACTCCCACCCACTACCCTCATAATCCCAACCATGCCCCCGACGTCCTAGACCTGGCGCTCCTTAAGAACGTCAGCCTACGATTAGACTCTATAGAAACGGTAGACGAGCTTAACTCTGACCACCGTCCGATAGTCATAAAACTGGCCCCCCGCATAGGTCTCTCTGACCCCTCTCATCCCTCCGCAACCAAAAGGATCACGGACTGGAAGAAAGTAAGCGAAAAGCTGAAATCCAACACGTCCGCCCAGCTGGATGCCATCCCCGATCAATTCAACTCTACCGCGGACACGACGGCCGCGATCGACTTGCTTACTGATCACGTGCAATCTGCCGTGAACGATTGTTCTAAGGAGGTTCCAGCGACGGATGACCGTCGCTGGGCCCTCCCGGCAGATGTGCGTGAGCTGATAACCGAGAAGAACGCGGCCACTCGTGCTTACAGCGTCTTCCCCTGTGCCGCTAACAAAGCCCATATGCGCTATTTACAGAGATCTGTAAAGACACGCGTAGCGGAGCTGCGTAACACGGGCTGGGATAAGATGCTGAGCGAACTAGAGCCCACCCACCTAGCCTTCTGGGATCTCACCAGAAAGCTAAGGTCAGATAAAATCACTAGTATGCCCCCCTTAGTACGCCCCGATAAGTCAATCGCTTTCGATGACCAAGAGAAAGCAGAGTGTCTAGCCGACAGTCTAGAGGCTCAATGCTCTCCCAGTACCCTGCATGTAGACCAAGCTCACCTCGATGAGGTAGACGCTGAAGTCGAACGCAGGTCATCCCTCCCCCCTGTAGAAGACCCCGATGACCCCGTGACCCCGATCGCACCCGACGAGGTACACGAGATCATCAAAAGTCTTAAAACTCGTAAAGCCCCCGGCTCAGATGGTATCACCAATAAGGTGGTCCAGCTGTTCCCAGCCCACCTCATAATGCTACTGGCCACCATCTTCAATGGTGCCCTTAGCAATAACATCTTCCCCCAAGCGTGGAAAGAAGCCACAGTCATAGGTATCCCGAAACCCGGCAAGCTCAAGTCGGATCCCTCGAGTTACCGTCCCATCAGTCTGCTCAAGGTTCTAGGCAAAATCTACGAGAGGCTTATTTATAAGCGTATCAGAGATTATGCAGAGACCAAGGGCCTCATTCCCCACGAACAGTTCGGTTTTCGAACTCAGCACTGTAGCGTGCATCAGGCACACCGGATCGTAGAATACGCCACAGCTGGTTTCCAGCGAGGCAATACGACCGGTGCTATCTTCTTCGATATAGCGAAAGCATTCGACAAAGTCTGGCACAACGGATTGATATACAAGCTATACCAACTCGGTGTGCCGGATCGTCTAGTACTCATAGTACGGGACTTTTTGTCGAACCGCACCTTCCGCTACCGTATCGAAGGAGCTCTCTCCTCCCCCAGACCCATTAGAGCGGGCGTCCCTCAGGGCTCCGTGATCTCCCCTCTCATATTCACGCTATTCACTAGCGACATCCCTAAGAGTAGAAAGGCACAGTTGGCTCTGTTCGCAGACGATACGGCCATCTACTATAAGGGAATCAGTAATGACAACATACGCACCACTCTCCAGAGGGCTGTCAATAACCTTGGCGCCTGGTTCAGGAAGTGGCGTATCGAAGTCAATCCTGATAAAAGCCAAGCGGTTTTCTTCCAAAAATCGCGAGGTACCTTCACCCTCCCCCCCCCCAGACCGATCACCATGTTCGGCAAGCCGATCCCTTGGGAGAAGCAAGCCAAATACCTAGGTGTGATCCTCGACCAACATCTCACGTTTCGAGAGCACATAAAGCAGGTTCGTTCGCGAGCCGCTTTCGCTCTAGGTAGACTCCACTCTGTTCTAAATGCACGAAGCAAATTGTCACTCAAGTGCAAATTGCGAACTTACACCACGTGCATTCGCCCCATCATGACCTATGCGGGTCCAGTCTTCGCCCAGGCTAAGGCTCACCATATCCATAGGATGCAAACCCTCCAAAACCGTTTCCTTCGTAAGGCCACGGGAGCTCCCTACTTCGTTCGAAACGAGATCTTACATCTCGACTTAAAGATTCCCACTATCCGTCAGTTTCTAAAACGCCTTGCAAAGCGTTATTTCGATACGGCTGTCAAACATCGCAACCCTCTGGTTGTCGATGCAGCTACCTATGTCCCTTCTAGTATTAGTCGTATTCGCCGTCCCAGGCATGTCCTATCTGAGCCAGATGACCCCATCACCCTCTTACAGGAGAGCAATAGGGCCACCAGTACAGTGCACAAACACAGACGCCTACCGTCATTCCGACCTCGCCGACGAGGTCCAGCACGACCGCGACCCCGTGTAAATTCGTCCCCCTGTCCCTTGTACGATGATGTGCCAGCCCGCGCCGCAGCTGAGCACGTAGCTTTAAATTCCCCTGATAATAATAATGATACTATTGTTATCCAGCCCGTCCCGCCTTGCCGTCCTCCCGTCAGTGATGCGCCCTAAGCCGAGGTCCGCACCCCAAAGGGGGTGCCCTTAGCGAGCGCACACTTAGTTTATAATTTAGCATAGTTTGTTTGCCCCTGGCTGGAGGCTTTAAGTTTAGGAGCTTAAGGCAGCCACAGGAAAGTCCGGTTAAGTAGTCACGGATTCAGAATCCAACTACGAGATGCCCTAGTTAAAAAAAAAAAAAAAAAAAAGTCGGAACGACATTATCAGTAGATTCTTACGGCGCGCGCACTTCTGTACGCGTGTTTCGTTGTTTTCGTGAGTTGTTCTTTAAACAAATCTTTCAATTATGTCTGGTCGCGGTAAAGGTGGCAAGGTTAAGGGAAAGGCAAAGTCCCGTTCCAACCGTGCTGGGCTCCAGTTCCCCGTGGGTCGTATTCACAGGCTGCTGCGTAACGGAAATTACGCCGAGCGCGTGGGTGCCGGCGCTCCAGTCTACTTGGCCGCCGTGATGGAGTATCTGGCTGCTGAGGTTCTCGAGTTGGCCGGCAACGCCGCGAGAGACAACAAGAAGACCAGGATCATCCCGCGTCATCTTCAATTGGCCATCCGCAACGACGAGGAGTTGAACAAGCTGCTCTCCGGTGTGACGATCGCTCAAGGTGGTGTGCTGCCGAACATCCAGGCCGTGCTACTGCCCAAGAAGACCGAGAAGAAGGCTTAAACGTAGTGCCGTGACGTCCAGAACGTGGTGCTTCGTGCGAGTGCCTCCGCACGCGTACTTCGATATAATATTTATGACTATATATATCTATTATGTCGGTTGCGCGATGCTCTCCGCTCGTATGCATACAAAACAAAAGGCCCTTTTCAGGGCCACAATATGATTCGTCAAATATAAAACAAAGACAATTTCTTTATCGGTGTTGTCGTCAAACAAAAACGTACCTACCTACCTACTTAATGATTAGCTAGTAAGCTGAAACTATAATGTACATAGGTACCTAGTACACATAATTATTGAATGTGTCACAATACCTACCTACCTACCTACCTACTACCGCTCGGGTCATTACACACACAAATTTGAGTGAGTAGTAGAGAGAGAGCCTTAGAACCTTCTATTGTAGTTTAATTTATTGATAATTATAATTATAGAAATTAAAAAAAAAAAACAAAAACAATCAAACAAAATTGCTAGCTTTGCCCTCTCCTCAGGACGTTAACAATATAATAATAATATTATTTATGTAGTAGGTACCTACACTGTACCTACTATTACAGAAATTATGATAGTTTTATACATCACGATAAGAACGTCCTTTACGTGATGTACACAATACTAAATCTATCTTTAAATTTTATTTAAATTCATTATTTATAAAAGTAATATACTAGGTACCTACTTATTTCTAATGTAATTTTATGTCGAGATGTAGTTTTCATTTTACATTTCAAAAAAAAAAATTAAAAATAATGACGAACACAAGCATCGCCCCGCCCCCTTCGTCTCCCTCCCGGGCATCCCCTCTCCCCGCGCGCTCGCTTTGGAGCGTTGTGATTGGTCCGCAGCTGCGTCGAATTTCTCACCGCTTGCCGCAACTGTGCGCCGCTAGCGTTAATATAAATAGAACTGTTTGAAATGCTTGTGTTTTATACTGCGACTGAACTCCGTTTCGGTAGCACGTGTACTCGACAATTCCATAATGCCGCCCAAGACAAGTGGTAAAGCCGCCAAGAAGTCTGGCAAAGCCCAGAAGAACATCTCCAAGACCGACAAGAAGAAGAAGAAGCACAAGAGGAAGGAGAGTTACGCCATCTACATCTACAAGGTGCTGAAGCAGGTGCACCCCGACACCGGTATCTCCAGCAAGGCCATGTCTATCATGAACTCGTTCGTGAACGACATCTTCGAGCGTATCGCCGCCGAAGCTTCCCGTCTCGCCCACTACAACAAGAGATCGACCATCACGTCCAGGGAGGTGCAGACGTCCGTCAGGCTCCTGCTGCCCGGTGAGCTCGCCAAGCACGCCGTCAGTGAGGGCACCAAGGCCGTCACCAAATACACCAGCTCCAAGTGAGCGGCGGTGGTCGGTAGGCTAGCAAGAGCCGCCGATGCTCCGTCTCAACGCCGCCTCGTGTTTGTGTACAGTGTTAAACCCAGTGCGCTTGTTCGTGTGTCTGTCTTGTTGACTGTGGTGCGTGTTAATTGTGTCAGTGTCATCGTAATGTGCATACATACACATAAGTAGTGCGTCATGTATGTACGTACGAGACGCGCACGATGCACGTGCTACGAGCAAACAAACCACGACAAACGTCTGGACGCGCACTCACAACGTGGGATGGCAGGAGTAAAAACAAAAGGCCCTTTTCAGGGCCACAAATATGTTCATGTGATAAATTCACGTTTCTTTAAATTTGATGCCAGTCAAAACGTTACCTATTTATTACTTACTTACTTACCTACCTACCTACCTACCTACCTACCTACCTGTTCACTGTTCTTTCTTGATAATAAATAACAATATACCACTAAGTAGATTTAAAAATAAGTAAGTTTGTACTTACCCATCATGACGAAGAATTGAATTAAGACTTATCAGTCCTCTTATACCTAACAATAATTATGGACCTACCTAGGTACCTACCGTACTTCCATATTATTCATTAACAAAATATAACATGCACAGGAAACCTCCCGCTTAAACGATAGCGTATTAAGATTGCAAGTAATTCTATGACTGTAGCAGAATTAATATCAACATAGAATCGTTATTCAGTTCCAAATAAAAAAAAAAAAAAAAAACTATACATACACTCGGCGTAAATACGAAATAGATATCTAGGTACCTACCTACCTACCTATATTGTTTTATTTGTTTATACCGGTGCGGTGCCGCTACATAATAAAAATAATAAATAACAGGGACACATTGGTTTTAAAATATTATTAAATTCACTGTTTTATTTTATAACAATTTTAGTTAGCTCGTTGTACTAAAGAGGGCGCGCAGGAGCGAGCGCGCGCGCTCCTGCCCGCTAGTATAAATTACCGAACCATGGCCCATCGGTTTTATTCTCTCTCGTACGTTCGAAGTGTGTAGGTCCGCGCGCGTCCGTTGCGTGTATTTTATTATTATTAGTATTCATCTCTCTACGTTCCGTGTTTACAATGGCGCGTACTAAGCAGACCGCTCGTAAATCCACCGGTGGTAAGGCGCCGAGGAAACAGCTCGCCACCAAGGCTGCGCGTAAGAGCGCACCGGCCACCGGTGGCGTTAAGAAACCCCATCGCTACAGGCCCGGCACTGTGGCCCTCCGTGAGATTCGTCGCTACCAGAAGAGTACCGAACTGCTGATCCGCAAGCTTCCGTTCCAGCGTCTCGTGCGTGAGATCGCACAGGACTTCAAGACCGATCTCCGTTTCCAGAGCTCCGCTGTTATGGCGCTTCAGGAGGCTAGCGAAGCTTATCTCGTCGGTCTCTTCGAAGACACCAACCTGTGCGCGATTCACGCGAAGCGCGTCACCATCATGCCCAAGGACATCCAGTTGGCGCGCAGGATCAGAGGCGAACGCGCTTAAACTGCTGATGTCACAATACACATCGCCCTCCACGTAGACTGCCTTCGTGCAGTGCAGCGTGTCTGTGGCTGTGGTTGTGCGTTCACATAAAAGGCCCTTTTCAGGGCCACATATATATCAGATAATTAAATGTTTCTTTATATCAGACGTCACAAAAACGCTATCTACCTACCTACCTACCTACCTATACACATAATCTATCTATCTACTTATACACTATGATACAATACACATAATCAAATTTTATTTCCAAACAAAACAAACAAACACCTTACCTTAGTAATACTAAACATATAAGTAAATTACATTTATACATAACAATGAATAAAATCAGAGACGGAACAAAAGTCGTCCGTCCAATTTTCGTCATAATAATTATTTATTATAATAATGCGTGATTAAAATCATAAATAGGAACGCACAGTTAGTAAGTTATTAAGACTACGATCGATATAAAAATAAGATATTACGTTGTGTATTATTATTACGGCATAGGTACTTGGTTTTATTTATTTCAATTAATTTATATAGTCAAAAATTAAACATTTCAAAACTTAAAAATATATACCTATCATGTAAGTTGTTCTGTTTTGAGAGACATTGTCCAATCAACCAATCAATGAGGAGCGCCGGCTCGCCTCGCCCCGCGCACCTCACGTCTCTGTCCCCCCGCCCGCTGAGCTCCGCGTTTAGTATAAATATAACGCATGCGGCGAAAATTTTTAACCAGTCGCTCGCGTAGTTCGTGTGCGCAATCTCGTGTCGTGTTATTTTGAAGAAACCCCACTGCAAAGAAGATGACCGGTCGCGGTAAGGGAGGAAAGGGTCTGGGAAAAGGAGGAGCCAAGCGTCACAGGAAGGTACTTCGTGATAACATCCAAGGTATCACGAAGCCCGCCATCCGTCGTCTGGCTCGCAGAGGCGGCGTGAAACGTATCTCCGGTCTGATCTACGAAGAGACTCGCGGTGTGCTTAAAGTGTTCCTAGAGAACGTCATTCGCGACGCCGTCACTTACACCGAGCACGCCAAGAGGAAGACCGTCACCGCCATGGACGTCGTCTACGCTCTGAAGCGCCAGGGTCGCACCCTGTACGGTTTCGGCGGTTAAACACCTGCATGCCCCGCGTGTACGTGTTGCCTGCGCAACCAGCTCTACATACTGTGGTGGACGTGTGTGTGTGTTGTGTTTGTTGTGAACATAATCTCATACCGTTCAACCATACGCATATAGACGCGCACATAAAAAAGGCCCTTTTCAGGGCCGCATATGATTCGATATTATTAAATATGTTTCTTGAGTGGAATTGTCTAAAAAACGTACCTCTACCTACCTACCTACCTACCTACCTACCTACCTACCTATCTATCTATCTATCTATTTACTTACTTACCGATACACTCTCTAGTGTCACTGTAATACGTACCTACTTAGGTTTTGGAGTTATCAATGAAATACCGTCGTTATATTAATAAATAAATCCTTTTTATTTTTATCTTACAATTGAAATAGATGCTTGTTGTGGTTGTTGTTGTTCTTCTTCTTCTTCTATCTACGCGTGAAAAGCCCATCGTCCGCCACTCACTGAGGGAGGTGTGTATTGTAAGAGTAGGTAGAATTGAAACTGGAATTGAAAAATAAAAGCAAAACATTATTAAAAAATATTATCTATTCAACAAGTACTTACGTTGTAGCACATCTACCTAGCTAGGTACCTATTCGTTTGGTCGCCCCACGGTGCGTGCGTGCGTGCCTTATGTTTTGTTTCATTACAATAAAATTTTGATCGCATCAAATGTTTTTTTTTTTTTTTTTGTTTGTTTATTTGTATATTTATGTTTTTTTTTTTTTTAAATTCGCGTATGTTATTTATTTACTACGGGCTAGTCTATTACATGTACCTATGTATTAGCCTGTGAAGAGAACGCGGTACACGGGCCAGACGCGCACGGTACTGGCGCGCCCGCCCGCGGTAGTACGCGGCTGCGACGGTCTATTGTCGTTTTACACATTGATTAATACGCTTTCCGATGCGATTATACCAATCTGTGCACTGTGCACTGTCCACTCGTCGAAGGGCACTCTCGTCTTTTAATATTACTATATTAATAGGTTGCACGTCCTGGACGGAGTCGTCCGTCCTTAACAGTTCGGCGCTCGCGGTGTTTTACGACGCTTCACTTTTAGGTCGATAATACCATCGCGAGACGGTGTGATATCGACGAAGTCCTGTTACCACACAAGCTCGATATCCTCCCTGTTGACGGGTCGACCTCGATCGCCACTAACTATCACTTTTATAGAGAAAATAACGTTTTGAACGCGACCCGACCTGCGCTTCGTACGCAGTCGTCGAAATAAAACACCGCCACGGGCTAAACGCGCACCTCACTCGCCCCGAATTCGCACACCCGCATCGTCAACTTCATGACCTACCCGAAACCGTTCGATCTCGTTGCACCGACCGCCGTTAAACATTCTTTTTCTTTATTTTATTAGATACGTGTTAGTGAAAACTTTCAAGCGTTCGTACGAGAAAACGTCCCGCGACATCACGGCGCTCGTTACGGTAAAGTTCCGTCGTACCTAGGCGTACGTTTACGAAATTCGTGAAACCTATAAGTGGCGACATCTAAGTCTCTCTCTTTATACGTCTTATATTAATACTTACTCGTTAAGTATTTTAACAGTGTGTTGTGTGTGAATTTATTATTAAATTAATACAATGGCAGATACCGCAGTCGCTACCGAGGCTCCCGCGCCCGCTACACCAGCGAAGAAGCAGGCGAGACAGGCCGGCGGCGCCGGTGCCGCGAAGAAACCGAAGGCGAAGCCGACCCATCCCAAAACATCTGAGATGGTCAACAACGCTATCAAGGAGATGAAGGAGCGTAGCGGATCTTCCCTGCAGGCGATCAAGAAGTACATCGCCGCGCAGTACAAGGTCGACGCGGAGAAACTGGCCCCGTTCATCAGGAAATATCTGAAGAGCGCCGTCGAATCTGGTGCACTGATCCAGACCAAGGGCAAGGGTGCCTCCGGCTCCTTCAAGCTCGAGTCGAAGTCGCACCACGCCAAGAAACCCGCCGGTGCTGCTGGAAAGGCCGCCGGCAAGGCGCCCGCCGCCGCCGCGAAGGCTAAGAAGGCGACCGCCTCTGCGGCCGGCGCCAAGACCAAGAAGGCAGCGGCCGCCGCCGCCTCTGCCGCCTCCGGTTCACCAGCAAAGTCCAAGGCATCGGCAGCCGCCGCCGCCAAGGACAAGAAGGCCGCAGCCGCCGCTAAGAAGAAGCCGGCACCCAAGAAGGCCGCCGCCCCCGCTAAGGCGAAGGGAGGCGCCGCTCCCAAAGCTAAGAAGACAGCGAAGCCGCCGACCAAGAAACCTAAAGCGCCTAAACCCAAGAAGGCCGCGGCTACACCCAAGTCTAAGCCGGCAGCCAAGAAAGCGTCCGCCGCTAAGAAGTAAGCTACGGTCGCGTTCGCGTTACACCGGCGACGGCGACGACGACGACGACAGCGGCGCAGAGTCGGCGGCTGACCACCACCCACCCACCCATCATCAATACTACAACAACAACAGCTGATGAGTGATAGTGACAAGTGTGCGTGCGCGTCTTACCTATCTACCTACTGTGTGTATTGTGTGTGTACCTACGTACTTACATGATGTTTTGTATACCTAATAATATACATGAACACACACTGTAGAGAGAGGCGCGCGCGCGTGCTTTGTGCGTTTGTTTTCATCATCGTCCAACCGCGCGCACGCAGTACGTACGTACGCGTCTATCGTCCTCGGGAAGGAGGGTGCGGAACGCGCTCGACGTGTCTCGAACTCGTCACCAACGATTCATCAGAAGCAAGCAAGCAAGCAACTGAAGAAACCACGGACGACGGCACCGAGATGCTTAGCGCGCGAGCACGCGCTCACCACACCAAAAAGCCCTTTTCAGGGCTAACAATAATATCATGAATATGAACAGTATTCGTTTCTATAACACAGAGAGTCAAAACGTTATAAAATACCTAATAACATACGCACTTATACATACATACATAAATACTCCCAAAATACAAGTGGGTAATAAACCTATCTAAGTAGGAAATAAATAAAATACAAATATATAGTTATATAGATAAATGATAGATACACATACACTACCTACCTACCTACCTACCTACCTACCTACACACATAGTGTAGTGTAATACTATTTCATTATTCGACACTATGTTATTTATTATTATTCAGGAAGCTAGCTTACAACTATAAAAATAATTATATACACTAACTATAATATAAAATACCTACAGTAAAGTTTTCAACGAACTGATTTTCACCTAAACCTCATTTATCATATTATTAATAATTAGATTTAGTAGGCAAACTGTACCAAAAAGTTAGTAATAATCGCGACAGTTTAGTTTAGTTAGAGTGAGAGCGAGTCTCGCGCGCGCTTGCGCGTTTTGTGAATTTGTTTCGTTAGCTGTGCACCCCTCCCACTGACACAGCTACGCGGAGCAAGTATAAAACCGCGTGTACCGGTGTCGGAACGACATTATCAGTAGATTCTTACGGCGCGCGCACTTCTGTACGCGTGTTTCGTTGTTTTCGTGAGTTGTTCTTTAAACAAATCTTTCAATTATGTCTGGTCGCGGTAAAGGTGGCAAGGTTAAGGGAAAGGCAAAGTCCCGTTCCAACCGTGCTGGGCTCCAGTTCCCCGTGGGTCGTATTCACAGGCTGCTGCGTAACGGAAATTACGCCGAGCGCGTGGGTGCCGGCGCTCCAGTCTACTTGGCCGCCGTGATGGAGTATCTGGCTGCTGAGGTTCTCGAGTTGGCCGGCAACGCCGCGAGAGACAACAAGAAGACCAGGATCATCCCGCGTCATCTTCAATTGGCCATCCGCAACGACGAGGAGTTGAACAAGCTGCTCTCCGGTGTGACGATCGCTCAAGGTGGTGTGCTGCCGAACATCCAGGCCGTGCTACTGCCCAAGAAGACCGAGAAGAAGGCTTAAACGTAGTGCCGTGACGTCCAGAACGTGGTGCTTCGTGCGAGTGCCTCCGCACGCGTACTTCGATATAATATTTATGACTATATATATCTATTATGTCGGTTGCGCGATGCTCTCCGCTCGTATGCATACAAAACAAAAGGCCCTTTTCAGGGCCACAATATGATTCGTCAAATATAAAACAAAGACAATTTCTTTATCGGTGTTGTCGTCAAACAAAAACGTACCTACCTACCTACTTAATGATTAGCTAGTAAGCTGAAACTATAATGTACATAGGTACCTAGTACACATAATTATTGAATGTGTCACAATACCTACCTACCTACCTACCTACTACCGCTCGGGTCATTACACACACAAATTTGAGTGAGTAGTAGAGAGAGAGCCTTAGAACCTTCTATTGTAGTTTAATTTATTGATAATTATAATTATAGAAATTAAAAAAAAAAAACAAAAACAATCAAACAAAATTGCTAGCTTTGCCCTCTCCTCAGGACGTTAACAATATAATAATAATATTATTTATGTAGTAGGTACCTACACTGTACCTACTATTACAGAAATTATGATAGTTTTATACATCACGATAAGAACGTCCTTTACGTGATGTACACAATACTAAATCTATCTTTAAATTTTATTTAAATTCATTATTTATAAAAGTAATATACTAGGTACCTACTTATTTCTAATGTAATTTTATGTCGAGATGTAGTTTTCATTTTACATTTCAAAAAAAAAAATTAAAAATAATGACGAACACAAGCATCGCCCCGCCCCCTTCGTCTCCCTCCCGGGCATCCCCTCTCCCCGCGCGCTCGCTTTGGAGCGTTGTGATTGGTCCGCAGCTGCGTCGAATTTCTCACCGCTTGCCGCAACTGTGCGCCGCTAGCGTTAATATAAATAGAACTGTTTGAAATGCTTGTGTTTTATACTGCGACTGAACTCCGTTTCGGTAGCACGTGTACTCGACAATTCCATAATGCCGCCCAAGACAAGTGGTAAAGCCGCCAAGAAGTCTGGCAAAGCCCAGAAGAACATCTCCAAGACCGACAAGAAGAAGAAGAAGCACAAGAGGAAGGAGAGTTACGCCATCTACATCTACAAGGTGCTGAAGCAGGTGCACCCCGACACCGGTATCTCCAGCAAGGCCATGTCTATCATGAACTCGTTCGTGAACGACATCTTCGAGCGTATCGCCGCCGAAGCTTCCCGTCTCGCCCACTACAACAAGAGATCGACCATCACGTCCAGGGAGGTGCAGACGTCCGTCAGGCTCCTGCTGCCCGGTGAGCTCGCCAAGCACGCCGTCAGTGAGGGCACCAAGGCCGTCACCAAATACACCAGCTCCAAGTGAGCGGCGGTGGTCGGTAGGCTAGCAAGAGCCGCCGATGCTCCGTCTCAACGCCGCCTCGTGTTTGTGTACAGTGTTAAACCCAGTGCGCTTGTTCGTGTGTCTGTCTTGTTGACTGTGGTGCGTGTTAATTGTGTCAGTGTCATCGTAATGTGCATACATACACATAAGTAGTGCGTCATGTATGTACGTACGAGACGCGCACGATGCACGTGCTACGAGCAAACAAACCACGACAAACGTCTGGACGCGCACTCACAACGTGGGATGGCAGGAGTAAAAACAAAAGGCCCTTTTCAGGGCCACAAATATGTTCATGTGATAAATTCACGTTTCTTTAAATTTGATGCCAGTCAAAACGTTACCTATTTATTACTTACTTACTTACCTACCTACCTACCTACCTACCTACCTACCTGTTCACTGTTCTTTCTTGATAATAAATAACAATATACCACTAAGTAGATTTAAAAATAAGTAAGTTTGTACTTACCCATCATGACGAAGAATTGAATTAAGACTTATCAGTCCTCTTATACCTAACAATAATTATGGACCTACCTAGGTACCTACCGTACTTCCATATTATTCATTAACAAAATATAACATGCACAGGAAACCTCCCGCTTAAACGATAGCGTATTAAGATTGCAAGTAATTCTATGACTGTAGCAGAATTAATATCAACATAGAATCGTTATTCAGTTCCAAATAAAAAAAAAAAAAAAAAACTATACATACACTCGGCGTAAATACGAAATAGATATCTAGGTACCTACCTACCTACCTATATTGTTTTATTTGTTTATACCGGTGCGGTGCCGCTACATAATAAAAATAATAAATAACAGGGACACATTGGTTTTAAAATATTATTAAATTCACTGTTTTATTTTATAACAATTTTAGTTAGCTCGTTGTACTAAAGAGGGCGCGCAGGAGCGAGCGCGCGCGCTCCTGCCCGCTAGTATAAATTACCGAACCATGGCCCATCGGTTTTATTCTCTCTCGTACGTTCGAAGTGTGTAGGTCCGCGCGCGTCCGTTGCGTGTATTTTATTATTATTAGTATTCATCTCTCTACGTTCCGTGTTTACAATGGCGCGTACTAAGCAGACCGCTCGTAAATCCACCGGTGGTAAGGCGCCGAGGAAACAGCTCGCCACCAAGGCTGCGCGTAAGAGCGCACCGGCCACCGGTGGCGTTAAGAAACCCCATCGCTACAGGCCCGGCACTGTGGCCCTCCGTGAGATTCGTCGCTACCAGAAGAGTACCGAACTGCTGATCCGCAAGCTTCCGTTCCAGCGTCTCGTGCGTGAGATCGCACAGGACTTCAAGACCGATCTCCGTTTCCAGAGCTCCGCTGTTATGGCGCTTCAGGAGGCTAGCGAAGCTTATCTCGTCGGTCTCTTCGAAGACACCAACCTGTGCGCGATTCACGCGAAGCGCGTCACCATCATGCCCAAGGACATCCAGTTGGCGCGCAGGATCAGAGGCGAACGCGCTTAAACTGCTGATGTCACAATACACATCGCCCTCCACGTAGACTGCCTTCGTGCAGTGCAGCGTGTCTGTGGCTGTGGTTGTGCGTTCACATAAAAGGCCCTTTTCAGGGCCACATATATATCAGATAATTAAATGTTTCTTTATATCAGACGTCACAAAAACGCTATCTACCTACCTACCTACCTACCTATACACATAATCTATCTATCTACTTATACACTATGATACAATACACATAATCAAATTTTATTTCCAAACAAAACAAACAAACACCTTACCTTAGTAATACTAAACATATAAGTAAATTACATTTATACATAACAATGAATAAAATCAGAGACGGAACAAAAGTCGTCCGTCCAATTTTCGTCATAATAATTATTTATTATAATAATGCGTGATTAAAATCATAAATAGGAACGCACAGTTAGTAAGTTATTAAGACTACGATCGATATAAAAATAAGATATTACGTTGTGTATTATTATTACGGCATAGGTACTTGGTTTTATTTATTTCAATTAATTTATATAGTCAAAAATTAAACATTTCAAAACTTAAAAATATATACCTATCATGTAAGTTGTTCTGTTTTGAGAGACATTGTCCAATCAACCAATCAATGAGGAGCGCCGGCTCGCCTCGCCCCGCGCACCTCACGTCTCTGTCCCCCCGCCCGCTGAGCTCCGCGTTTAGTATAAATATAACGCATGCGGCGAAAATTTTTAACCAGTCGCTCGCGTAGTTCGTGTGCGCAATCTCGTGTCGTGTTATTTTGAAGAAACCCCACTGCAAAGAAGATGACCGGTCGCGGTAAGGGAGGAAAGGGTCTGGGAAAAGGAGGAGCCAAGCGTCACAGGAAGGTACTTCGTGATAACATCCAAGGTATCACGAAGCCCGCCATCCGTCGTCTGGCTCGCAGAGGCGGCGTGAAACGTATCTCCGGTCTGATCTACGAAGAGACTCGCGGTGTGCTTAAAGTGTTCCTAGAGAACGTCATTCGCGACGCCGTCACTTACACCGAGCACGCCAAGAGGAAGACCGTCACCGCCATGGACGTCGTCTACGCTCTGAAGCGCCAGGGTCGCACCCTGTACGGTTTCGGCGGTTAAACACCTGCATGCCCCGCGTGTACGTGTTGCCTGCGCAACCAGCTCTACATACTGTGGTGGACGTGTGTGTGTGTTGTGTTTGTTGTGAACATAATCTCATACCGTTCAACCATACGCATATAGACGCGCACATAAAAAAGGCCCTTTTCAGGGCCGCATATGATTCGATATTATTAAATATGTTTCTTGAGTGGAATTGTCTAAAAAACGTACCTCTACCTACCTACCTACCTACCTACCTACCTACCTACCTATCTATCTATCTATCTATTTACTTACTTACCGATACACTCTCTAGTGTCACTGTAATACGTACCTACTTAGGTTTTGGAGTTATCAATGAAATACCGTCGTTATATTAATAAATAAATCCTTTTTATTTTTATCTTACAATTGAAATAGATGCTTGTTGTGGTTGTTGTTGTTCTTCTTCTTCTTCTATCTACGCGTGAAAAGCCCATCGTCCGCCACTCACTGAGGGAGGTGTGTATTGTAAGAGTAGGTAGAATTGAAACTGGAATTGAAAAATAAAAGCAAAACATTATTAAAAAATATTATCTATTCAACAAGTACTTACGTTGTAGCACATCTACCTAGCTAGGTACCTATTCGTTTGGTCGCCCCACGGTGCGTGCGTGCGTGCCTTATGTTTTGTTTCATTACAATAAAATTTTGATCGCATCAAATGTTTTTTTTTTTTTTTTTGTTTGTTTATTTGTATATTTATGTTTTTTTTTTTTTTAAATTCGCGTATGTTATTTATTTACTACGGGCTAGTCTATTACATGTACCTATGTATTAGCCTGTGAAGAGAACGCGGTACACGGGCCAGACGCGCACGGTACTGGCGCGCCCGCCCGCGGTAGTACGCGGCTGCGACGGTCTATTGTCGTTTTACACATTGATTAATACGCTTTCCGATGCGATTATACCAATCTGTGCACTGTGCACTGTCCACTCGTCGAAGGGCACTCTCGTCTTTTAATATTACTATATTAATAGGTTGCACGTCCTGGACGGAGTCGTCCGTCCTTAACAGTTCGGCGCTCGCGGTGTTTTACGACGCTTCACTTTTAGGTCGATAATACCATCGCGAGACGGTGTGATATCGACGAAGTCCTGTTACCACACAAGCTCGATATCCTCCCTGTTGACGGGTCGACCTCGATCGCCACTAACTATCACTTTTATAGAGAAAATAACGTTTTGAACGCGACCCGACCTGCGCTTCGTACGCAGTCGTCGAAATAAAACACCGCCACGGGCTAAACGCGCACCTCACTCGCCCCGAATTCGCACACCCGCATCGTCAACTTCATGACCTACCCGAAACCGTTCGATCTCGTTGCACCGACCGCCGTTAAACATTCTTTTTCTTTATTTTATTAGATACGTGTTAGTGAAAACTTTCAAGCGTTCGTACGAGAAAACGTCCCGCGACATCACGGCGCTCGTTACGGTAAAGTTCCGTCGTACCTAGGCGTACGTTTACGAAATTCGTGAAACCTATAAGTGGCGACATCTAAGTCTCTCTCTTTATACGTCTTATATTAATACTTACTCGTTAAGTATTTTAACAGTGTGTTGTGTGTGAATTTATTATTAAATTAATACAATGGCAGATACCGCAGTCGCTACCGAGGCTCCCGCGCCCGCTACACCAGCGAAGAAGCAGGCGAGACAGGCCGGCGGCGCCGGTGCCGCGAAGAAACCGAAGGCGAAGCCGACCCATCCCAAAACATCTGAGATGGTCAACAACGCTATCAAGGAGATGAAGGAGCGTAGCGGATCTTCCCTGCAGGCGATCAAGAAGTACATCGCCGCGCAGTACAAGGTCGACGCGGAGAAACTGGCCCCGTTCATCAGGAAATATCTGAAGAGCGCCGTCGAATCTGGTGCACTGATCCAGACCAAGGGCAAGGGTGCCTCCGGCTCCTTCAAGCTCGAGTCGAAGTCGCACCACGCCAAGAAACCCGCCGGTGCTGCTGGAAAGGCCGCCGGCAAGGCGCCCGCCGCCGCCGCGAAGGCTAAGAAGGCGACCGCCTCTGCGGCCGGCGCCAAGACCAAGAAGGCAGCGGCCGCCGCCGCCTCTGCCGCCTCCGGTTCACCAGCAAAGTCCAAGGCATCGGCAGCCGCCGCCGCCAAGGACAAGAAGGCCGCAGCCGCCGCTAAGAAGAAGCCGGCACCCAAGAAGGCCGCCGCCCCCGCTAAGGCGAAGGGAGGCGCCGCTCCCAAAGCTAAGAAGACAGCGAAGCCGCCGACCAAGAAACCTAAAGCGCCTAAACCCAAGAAGGCCGCGGCTACACCCAAGTCTAAGCCGGCAGCCAAGAAAGCGTCCGCCGCTAAGAAGTAAGCTACGGTCGCGTTCGCGTTACACCGGCGACGGCGACGACGACGACGACAGCGGCGCAGAGTCGGCGGCTGACCACCACCCACCCACCCATCATCAATACTACAACAACAACAGCTGATGAGTGATAGTGACAAGTGTGCGTGCGCGTCTTACCTATCTACCTACTGTGTGTATTGTGTGTGTACCTACGTACTTACATGATGTTTTGTATACCTAATAATATACATGAACACACACTGTAGAGAGAGGCGCGCGCGCGTGCTTTGTGCGTTTGTTTTCATCATCGTCCAACCGCGCGCACGCAGTACGTACGTACGCGTCTATCGTCCTCGGGAAGGAGGGTGCGGAACGCGCTCGACGTGTCTCGAACTCGTCACCAACGATTCATCAGAAGCAAGCAAGCAAGCAACTGAAGAAACCACGGACGACGGCACCGAGATGCTTAGCGCGCGAGCACGCGCTCACCACACCAAAAAGCCCTTTTCAGGGCTAACAATAATATCATGAATATGAACAGTATTCGTTTCTATAACACAGAGAGTCAAAACGTTATAAAATACCTAATAACATACGCACTTATACATACATACATAAATACTCCCAAAATACAAGTGGGTAATAAACCTATCTAAGTAGGAAATAAATAAAATACAAATATATAGTTATATAGATAAATGATAGATACACATACACTACCTACCTACCTACCTACCTACCTACCTACACACATAGTGTAGTGTAATACTATTTCATTATTCGACACTATGTTATTTATTATTATTCAGGAAGCTAGCTTACAACTATAAAAATAATTATATACACTAACTATAATATAAAATACCTACAGTAAAGTTTTCAACGAACTGATTTTCACCTAAACCTCATTTATCATATTATTAATAATTAGATTTAGTAGGCAAACTGTACCAAAAAGTTAGTAATAATCGCGACAGTTTAGTTTAGTTAGAGTGAGAGCGAGTCTCGCGCGCGCTTGCGCGTTTTGTGAATTTGTTTCGTTAGCTGTGCACCCCTCCCACTGACACAGCTACGCGGAGCAAGTATAAAACCGCGTGTACCGGTGTCGGAACGACATTATCAGTAGATTCTTACGGCGCGCGCACTTCTGTACGCGTGTTTCGTTGTTTTCGTGAGTTGTTCTTTAAACAAATCTTTCAATTATGTCTGGTCGCGGTAAAGGTGGCAAGGTTAAGGGAAAGGCAAAGTCCCGTTCCAACCGTGCTGGGCTCCAGTTCCCCGTGGGTCGTATTCACAGGCTGCTGCGTAACGGAAATTACGCCGAGCGCGTGGGTGCCGGCGCTCCAGTCTACTTGGCCGCCGTGATGGAGTATCTGGCTGCTGAGGTTCTCGAGTTGGCCGGCAACGCCGCGAGAGACAACAAGAAGACCAGGATCATCCCGCGTCATCTTCAATTGGCCATCCGCAACGACGAGGAGTTGAACAAGCTGCTCTCCGGTGTGACGATCGCTCAAGGTGGTGTGCTGCCGAACATCCAGGCCGTGCTACTGCCCAAGAAGACCGAGAAGAAGGCTTAAACGTAGTGCCGTGACGTCCAGAACGTGGTGCTTCGTGCGAGTGCCTCCGCACGCGTACTTCGATATAATATTTATGACTATATATATCTATTATGTCGGTTGCGCGATGCTCTCCGCTCGTATGCATACAAAACAAAAGGCCCTTTTCAGGGCCACAATATGATTCGTCAAATATAAAACAAAGACAATTTCTTTATCGGTGTTGTCGTCAAACAAAAACGTACCTACCTACCTACTTAATGATTAGCTAGTAAGCTGAAACTATAATGTACATAGGTACCTAGTACACATAATTATTGAATGTGTCACAATACCTACCTACCTACCTACCTACTACCGCTCGGGTCATTACACACACAAATTTGAGTGAGTAGTAGAGAGAGAGCCTTAGAACCTTCTATTGTAGTTTAATTTATTGATAATTATAATTATAGAAATTAAAAAAAAAAAACAAAAACAATCAAACAAAATTGCTAGCTTTGCCCTCTCCTCAGGACGTTAACAATATAATAATAATATTATTTATGTAGTAGGTACCTACACTGTACCTACTATTACAGAAATTATGATAGTTTTATACATCACGATAAGAACGTCCTTTACGTGATGTACACAATACTAAATCTATCTTTAAATTTTATTTAAATTCATTATTTATAAAAGTAATATACTAGGTACCTACTTATTTCTAATGTAATTTTATGTCGAGATGTAGTTTTCATTTTACATTTCAAAAAAAAAAATTAAAAATAATGACGAACACAAGCATCGCCCCGCCCCCTTCGTCTCCCTCCCGGGCATCCCCTCTCCCCGCGCGCTCGCTTTGGAGCGTTGTGATTGGTCCGCAGCTGCGTCGAATTTCTCACCGCTTGCCGCAACTGTGCGCCGCTAGCGTTAATATAAATAGAACTGTTTGAAATGCTTGTGTTTTATACTGCGACTGAACTCCGTTTCGGTAGCACGTGTACTCGACAATTCCATAATGCCGCCCAAGACAAGTGGTAAAGCCGCCAAGAAGTCTGGCAAAGCCCAGAAGAACATCTCCAAGACCGACAAGAAGAAGAAGAAGCACAAGAGGAAGGAGAGTTACGCCATCTACATCTACAAGGTGCTGAAGCAGGTGCACCCCGACACCGGTATCTCCAGCAAGGCCATGTCTATCATGAACTCGTTCGTGAACGACATCTTCGAGCGTATCGCCGCCGAAGCTTCCCGTCTCGCCCACTACAACAAGAGATCGACCATCACGTCCAGGGAGGTGCAGACGTCCGTCAGGCTCCTGCTGCCCGGTGAGCTCGCCAAGCACGCCGTCAGTGAGGGCACCAAGGCCGTCACCAAATACACCAGCTCCAAGTGAGCGGCGGTGGTCGGTAGGCTAGCAAGAGCCGCCGATGCTCCGTCTCAACGCCGCCTCGTGTTTGTGTACAGTGTTAAACCCAGTGCGCTTGTTCGTGTGTCTGTCTTGTTGACTGTGGTGCGTGTTAATTGTGTCAGTGTCATCGTAATGTGCATACATACACATAAGTAGTGCGTCATGTATGTACGTACGAGACGCGCACGATGCACGTGCTACGAGCAAACAAACCACGACAAACGTCTGGACGCGCACTCACAACGTGGGATGGCAGGAGTAAAAACAAAAGGCCCTTTTCAGGGCCACAAATATGTTCATGTGATAAATTCACGTTTCTTTAAATTTGATGCCAGTCAAAACGTTACCTATTTATTACTTACTTACTTACCTACCTACCTACCTACCTACCTACCTACCTGTTCACTGTTCTTTCTTGATAATAAATAACAATATACCACTAAGTAGATTTAAAAATAAGTAAGTTTGTACTTACCCATCATGACGAAGAATTGAATTAAGACTTATCAGTCCTCTTATACCTAACAATAATTATGGACCTACCTAGGTACCTACCGTACTTCCATATTATTCATTAACAAAATATAACATGCACAGGAAACCTCCCGCTTAAACGATAGCGTATTAAGATTGCAAGTAATTCTATGACTGTAGCAGAATTAATATCAACATAGAATCGTTATTCAGTTCCAAATAAAAAAAAAAAAAAAAAACTATACATACACTCGGCGTAAATACGAAATAGATATCTAGGTACCTACCTACCTACCTATATTGTTTTATTTGTTTATACCGGTGCGGTGCCGCTACATAATAAAAATAATAAATAACAGGGACACATTGGTTTTAAAATATTATTAAATTCACTGTTTTATTTT